>CM057457.1:128050000-129300000 GCA_016271365.2 Neoceratodus forsteri | reverse complement strand
CAGAAAAGGAAAAGATGTATGAACTAAAAGGAGAAATAACAACTGAGAGGACAGAAAGAAAGAGGTTAGAAACTAAAGGGGATTGGGAGGAACCCAATCTCTGGAAGTGGAAGAGGGAGTAGGGTGGGTAAAGAATTTAGGACAGAGGGAGAAGGATAAGACACCCTGGTCCGTCTCCAGATTGTATAGGAACTGCAAGGAGTAGCAAAGCTTTCTGCCAGAATTCAAGGCACGGAATAATGGCAAACACTCCAGATAAGCAGAGTCGGCTATTCTGGAGAAGGACAGGATACAGGGATTCAGCACCCTCTCAAGGAAAGATTTTGGTGAAAAAATTTTTTTTTTTTTGTTTTGTTTTTAGGAGAAATAGGTTGGATGGAAACAGGGAGGAGGAGAGAAGGAGGGCAACTGCCAACTCCCACCACAGGGTGGAGACAAGATACTGAAGGATTGCCGCAGCTATCCACTCTTCCTGGAAAAATACCCCTGTGTGTTCCTTATTTTACCCCACTCCTAAGGAGGAGAAGGGAGTCACAGAGAGGAGGGGACCCAGAGACTGAGGCCCCAGGGGATGGAGGTTGGGTTGTGATGAATGGTGAAGATACACAGAAAGATCATAATTACGGTAGGATGCGTAATTTTCATATCTTATCTGTGTCAATCTCACCATTCATCACAGATGGAGTAATGCGAGCCCCGAAAGGGGTTTTCTTTACACCCTAAGAGACAAAAGTTCATTAGCCCTCAGTGGGTGACACACGAAGGGGAACCTTCAGGGCCTGGAGAGGCCGAGAGTGGGGAGAGAGACTGAGTCCCCGGGGGGAAGGAAGTTGCCCGACAAGTGCAGTCTCACCAGCGGGAGAAAAGGTAGGTTCCCTGGTGGGCAGAGTTAATCTCCTCACGCCAGGCCAAGGGTGACAACCGGAAAGAGGCAGCCATGCCATCCGCCTAGTGCAGATCGCTGTCCCTCATACCCTGGTAGCTACCTCGCTGGCATCAAAAGATGCTCTCGCTGTGCCTTGCTAGCTCCAGACCACGCGTGGAGAGCGCAATGGCTTGTCTGGTTTGCTCCGTGTCAGGCAATGAGGCTAGGAGCTGACCTAGTCTGGACCACAAGAACCTGTCGAGGCTGCATAGTGGGCCTGATGTGCAGAGATAAAGAGAAGTAACCGTGCAGAGTAGAAAGTCCTCCCACCCCAGAAATCAAAATCCAAGGAGTCTTGATCTGGGGCCGGTCACGTGAAGGCGCAAGCCCATCAGGAGTATCCAACCGCGCCAATCCAGACTGTGGATGAGGCATGGAACCTGGAGACTGCGGGGCGCAATACTCTGGCTGAGATCCCTTGGGGCAGGAACTCGGGAGAAGGGCCTCTGCCAGGAACGCAACGACGCCTCCCGAAAGGGAGCAGCGCCAGGGTGGCACCACAAGGGTGGCCTCGCCAAAAGCGCCTAGAAAGGCATGCGCTGAGTGTTCAGGATTGCTAATAGTGGAAAGAGAAAGGTGCAAATCCTCCAACATCCTCACGAGGAATCGCTGATACTCAGAGAGATCAGTAGCGGAGAGATGTGGACAGAGGTTCCTTCCCCTGAAGAGGAGGATGAGGAGCTGGAGGTCACCATCTGTTCAGTGGGTGGCGGTTGAAAACCTGGCTGTCCATTGCCCTAATGTAAGCAGGGAGCCGAGCAGCCACCGCCTGAACTGCTCCCAGGTGAGAGGCCACTAGGACCGAGGATGCCTGGGAGGGCAGGAGAGTGTGGCAGAGGGATGGGGACAGAGCCGAGAAGAGATGTCGGCTGACCTCCGCCTGGGATAAGGAGCGGACCGTGGGCACTTGGAAGAAGGTATCCCGAAAACCCACAGCCGACAGCTGCACAACCACATCGGTCCTGCCTTGGCTGCGCCTGGAAGAATCCTCTGTGAGGCAACTGGGGCCATAGGTCCAGAAGGACGGTCCCCTGCCTCAAAAGAACGGGACCTCCTCAAAGAGACCGAGGAGGAAGAGCGGAACCGCACTACAGCTTCCTCCCAGGGCCTGGGTGGATCTCAGAAAAGGCCGGCGCGCCCACCCCACACCCTCGGAGTCTGAAAAGTCCTCCTCCTCAAGAGGGCCAGCCTAGGTAGCTGGCATTCTGGGAAGCCCCCAAGGTGCTATCCAGGTGCAGTACCCACACCCCGCATGTGCTCTGATTGGCCCCAAAGTTGGGCTATCAAGGCACACCACGGAGGGGGTACCAACACTGAGGGATCAGTGAAACCGCCAAGACCAGGCTGCAGAGCTATGGTGGCCCGCACCACTTCCTGCTGGTCAGCAAACCTGACCCTAGTCTTGGTAGCCACCGACCTCCCCTCAGAAGGGGCTGACTCCGACTGGTCAAGAGACCACCGTGCTGCCCACCTCAACAGCCAACCCTGATGGGCAGACTGCACGCCTGACCCAGAGCTCAACTCCGCCTCCAAGAGGTAGAGTCCGAGGCCTGTGCCAAACCGTGGAGGGCAGGGAGAACCATCTCTACCACCAGGCCCAGAGACCACAGCTGTGCTCGAGTCTGTGCCAGCGCCTCCGCAACCCCGCGAGTGGAATCCAAGGAGGCGCAGCCCCAGCCCGAGCCAGAGATCCAGAGCCGGACCAGTCACGGCACCATCTGGTCGCACGGCACCGCGAAAGCAGCGCCGAGGATGGAGATGGCACTGACGACAGTCCCGGTGGCACCTCGGCCAGGGCGGCGCCGACTGAGGGAAACCAAAGGCCCCATGGCACCGAGCCTCGAGGACACGGGCGCAGTGCTCAACCTGGCAGGTGAGACGTGGCAAAGGACGGCGCTGCAGTAGATCCCACAGCGCCATGAACGGCTTCGATAAGCTCACGGCGTCAGCATGATGGCCCCCTGAAGAGCCCATGGCGCCACGAACGGGCGCTGGAAGACTCTGACAGCGCCAGCCGACGGCATAGAGGACGGCGCTACCTGGGCCTTCGAGCTGTGGGAGTTTACACCGGGAGCTCACCCCCAAGAGGCGATTGCCATGGCGGGCGCCCCGCCCGGCCTCCCAGAAAGGGAGTGGGACAGGCCTCCTGCGCCGCAGAAGAAGCCCTCGCAATGGCTAGCGCGATGGGCAGCCGAGGCTCCTCCCTCCCTCGGTCCGTACAGAACCGGGAAGGGACCTGGAGGAAAGGGGCCGAGAGCGCCGGTGGTTGGCCCGACGAGTGCATACCCGACCCCAAAAGTCGGCTGAGCTCGCCCCACTCCTTCCACGCATGCTGTTCGAGGACCCGCGTCCATGGAGAAGCAGGGCCGCGACTAATCCATATCGTGAAGCGGGCCAAGACATGAGAGACACCGCCGTGTTGGTCGGTGACGGAGAAATTCTGGCCTGCATGGGCACCGTCCGCATGGGGGGCGACCTGTCTTGGAAGATTTCTGCCCTCCTGACCGAGATACGACCTACGGGAAAAAAACACCAAAACAGACTCGACGTCATGGAAATAAAAACACAAGGAAAGACCTTACCAGGCGACGCCGAGTAGTGACAAAACAGAATCGGCAGGACCGACTGACTTGACGCCGAGATTGGATTTCGAAAACTAGCAGGCCTAGGATTTTCTTCAGAGCGCCCCACGAGGCTAATTTCTATGGTGGGGGACGCAAGAACTGGCAGGCAGGCGGAGTCAACACAGCCTAACGGGCCAACCCGCCGAGCGCCACACAAGTGCCGGCCTCGAGGGCAGTGCCGACGTGGTGTGTCGGCTCCACTAATTTAGTGTGGTTACTGCTGGTCCTGACCTCTGACCAGACACCCATCTGTGATGAATGGTGAAGGTTGACACAGATAAGATATAAAATTACGCATCTACCGTGAATTATGATCTTTCTGTGCATCTTCACCATTCATCACAGATGGGTACTGACCGGAGATCAGACTCGCTTTCCTTTTTAAAGGATAGGCTGAGTCGACGCAGCATCGGCGCTGCCCTCGAGGGGCCGACGAGACCACGGCGCTCGAAGATTAGCCGTTAGGGCTGTGTCGACTCTGCCCGCCTACCAGTTCTGAGTCACGGAGAGGTAAGAGGAAGGGATGGAGGGTGGGACAAGAGAGTCCAAGGGACAGAAAAGGAAGAGAAAAACTGAACTAAAAGGAGAAATAACGACTGAGAGGACAGCATAGAGGAAGTAAGACTAAGGGATTGGGTAGGGGCCCACTCTGGAAAAGGAAGAAGGGGGAGAGAGATTTAGAGAGTGAGAGGTAACAGGATCCAGGACCCTTGTCCGTCACCAGACTGTGTAGGAACTGCAAGGAGTAGCAAAGCTCATTTGCCAGAATTCAAGGCACAGAATAACTGGCAATACCCCAAAAAGCAGAGTCGGCTATTCTGGAGAGAGGACAGGGTACAGGGACTCAGTACCTCTCTGTAAAGATATTTGGTGAAAAAAGGAAGTTCTTTTTTTTTTTTTTAAAGTTAGATGGATAACAGAAGGAGGGCAACCACCAGCTCTCACCCCAGAGGAGTGAAGATATGTAGTAGAGAAGGAGTGCCACTCGAACTGTACCCCTTAGGGAAGAAACTACCCCCTGTGTGTCCCAACTTACCCCTGCTCAAAAGAGGGGTAGGCACAGAGGGAGGAGGATCCAGAGACTGAAGCCCCAGGGATGGCAGCGGGGGATTGTGATGAATGGTGAAGATACACAGATGGGTAAGTACCAAGCGCCCGAAGGGGTTGATTCATTGCACCCTAAAGGACAGAGTCCCTTAGCCCTCAGTGGGTGACACACTACATGGGAACCTTCTGGGCCTGAAGAGGCCCGAGAGTGAGGAGAGCGAGAAGGGTCCCCGGAGGAGGAAGTTGCCTCGACAAATGTTGTCTCACCCTACGGGAAAAGAGATAGGTTCCTGGTGAGTGGAGCAAATCACCCCACGCCAGGCCAATGGTGACAACCGGGAAGGCGAAGCCACGCCGATCTCCTGGTGCAGATCGCTGTCCCTAGCACCCTGGTAGCTACCTCACTGGCGTGAAGATGCCCTTGCTTGGTGCCTTGCTAGCTCCAGGCCACGGCAGAGAGTGTGATGGCTTGCCTGGTTTGCTCCAAGTCAGGCAAAGCAGCTAGGATCTGACCCAGCGCTGACCACAAGAACCTGTTGTAGGCTGCATAGTGGGCCTGATGAGCAGAGATGGAGAGAAGCAACTGTGCCGAGTAGAAGGTCCTCCTCCCCAGAAATCAAAATCCAAAGAGTCTTGATCTGGGGCCAGTCACAGTGTGGAGGGCGCGGTCTGGCCAGGGGTGTCCAGGTGCGCTAATCCGACCGCGGATGAGGCATAGAACCTGAGACTCGGGGGCGCAATACCTCTGGCTGGAGGTCCCTAGGGGCAAGAACTCCGGAGAAGGGCCTCTGCCAGAAACGCATGGACGCCTCGAAGGGGAGCAGGCCAGGCGGCACCACAAGGGTGGCCGCACCAATCGCTCTAGAAAGGCGATGCGTGCATGCTCAGGATTGCTGACCGGCAGGGGAAAGGTGAAGGTCCTCCATCATCCTCACGAGGCAGCGCTGATACTGGAGAGATCAACGGCAAGAGAGATGATGGACAGATGGTTCCTCTCCCAGAACCCCAGAAGAGGGGATGAGGAGCTGGAGGTCACCATGCATCTCGAGGGTGGCTGCTCGGGAGAGGCTGAAAACCTGGCTGTCCATGGCCCCTAACGTAGGGCAGGGAACCGAGCAGCCACTGCCTGAACTGCTCCCAGGTGAGAGGGCCGCTAGGGACCAAGAATGCCTGGGAGCCTGGAGAATGCGGCAGAGGGATAGGGGCAGAGCCGAGAGAAGAAGTCGGCTGACCTCTGCCAGGGCAAGGGAGGACCATGGACACCCGAGGAGGGTGTCCCGGAAGACTCCACAGCTGACAGCTGTACAACCACATTGGTACTGCCTAGGCTGCCAGAAGAATCCCCAGTGAGGCAACCGGGCCGTATAGATACAGAAGGACGGGTCCCTGCCTCCAAAGAATGGGACCCCCTCAAGGAACCGGAAGGGGAAGGGCAGAAGTCCGCGCCGGCCGTCCAGGGCGGGGTGGACCCCAGAGAAGGCCAGCTGCAGACCCCACACCCCTCGACCTCCTCAGAGTCTGAGAGGGTCCTGGTCCTCGAGAGGGCCAGCCTAGGTAGCTGGCAGCTCTGGGCTGCCCCCAAGGGGAGACCCAGGGAGCAGCACCTTCCCTCCTGTAGACTTCCGATGGGCCCCAAAGTTGGGTGATCAAGACACACCATGGGAGGGGTACCACCGCCGAGGGGTCAAGGAACCCTCCAAGGCCAGGTTGCATGGCAATGGTGGCACGCACCATAGCCTGCTGGTCAGTACCACTGACCCCAACCTCGGGGAGAACCTGACGCCCTCAGAAGGGGGCTGGCTGTGACTGTCCATCGAGACCACCGGCTCGCCCACCTCTGCAGACAACCCCGGCGTGTGAGACTGCCCGTCCAACTCCGAGCCTGACCCGACTCCAAGAGGTAGAGTCTGAGGCCCTAGCCAAACGGTAGGAGGGCGAGGAAGGCGACCTTACCAAAGGGCCCAGAAGTCAAAGCAGTGAGCTAAGCACCTGCTGCACTCCACAGCCCCAAGCGCGCTGGCAGAAGGCGCAGGGCAGCACGGGCCAAAGGTCCTGAACTAGGGCCAGCTGCGCACCGTCAAGTCCACCGGCACCAGGGGCGGTACCAGGAACAGAGGACGGTAACAGAGTACTTGCACTCGAACGGGCACCGACGGATAGGGGGCCTGCCTTAGAAGGCTTCTTGCCCTCCGACCGCTGACATGACCTATGGAAAAAAACACCAAAATAGACTCGACATCGCTATACTTTAAAATAAATGGAAAGATCTTACCGGCGACGCCGAGTGGAGGCAGAACCCAGAACTAGCAGGAGACCGACGGACTGTCCCGAGCACAAGCAGCGAAAGGCTAAGGCCTAAAACTGTCAGATTTCTTCAGATAGCTTCCAGCGACCTCGATGGCAGGAGATGAAGAACTGGTAGGCAGGCGGAGTCGATACAGCCTAACGGCTAATCCTCGGCGCCATGTAGTACGATGGGTCTCGAGGGCAGCCCGATGCTCGACTCGACTCACCTATCCTTTAAAAAAAGGCTCGCGGGTCCTGATCTCGCCAGTACCCATCTGTGATGAAATGGTGAAGACTGACACAGATAAGATCTACTGTTCGACAAAAGTCTTTCACGTAACCATCTTCCACGGAATGGTCTCTTGCAGCAAGTCATTACTTCTGGGAGATTCCAAGCAGTTATTTGCCAGTGGGGGCCACATATTGCATTCTGCTTTATAGAGGGTGGTTGGATGACCAGTATGTGCTAAAGGCAGTACACCAGTACATTGCTTGGTAAAAATTTGTATTCTGTACGTAGAAACTCCATTATAATACTGGTGATAAAGTTATGGCTGAGACGAAAAATTACTCACTTAGTAATGTTGTTTCTTCTAATGGAGTCTTGCTGTATTCTGACAATAGCAGTGAGTCCCAACCTTCGAACTGCCCCGGAGATGAAAGAGTTAACTTTCCATGCCAGGCATGGAACGCTGAGCTCGAGCTCGTTGAGACTCTGTCTGTTGCTGTTTGAAGTCAAACCATCAGATCTTTAGAGCTAAACTCACTGAGGTCCTGTGTGGAAGCTGTAAATCTACACTAGCCAACTGGATACTAAACACAAAACACATTTTTGGTCCCAAAACAAAGACTCAAGTCAGGAAACCCAAAAATGAAATAAACACAACACCCACTCACCCAAAGAAAGAGGGTGATGATAAAAGGTGGGCACCTTCTGAGTTCCAACACTGCTACTGCCCACCCACATCCCAAAAACAAAGGCTCTGAGAGGGAAGAGGGAGAGGTCAGAATACAGCAAGACTCCATTAGAAGAAACAACATTACTAAGGTGAGTAATTTTTTCTTCAAACAACATGAAGTCTTGTTGTATTCTGACAATAGCAGACTACCAGCAGTACCTCCATGGAGGAGGGACAGAACCTACTTAGGAAATAGGCTCTGAAGCACAGCTGTGTTAAACCGAGCATCACTCCTAGCCTGGATATCCAGAGAGTAATGCTTGGTAGAAGTGTGAACTGTTTTCCAGGTAGCTGCTTGACATATCTCTAAGATAGGAATATCCTGGCAGCAGCCAGGAAGCAGCTGTACCTCTGGTAGAGTGAGCCCTCAGGCCTGAGGGTGGAACCTACCTAGTTTTTCATAGCAAAATTGAATGCAAGAGACAATCCACCTGTCAATGGATCTTTAGTGGCAGGTTTTCCTTACCAACCTCACCATAAGTGAGGAACAGTTGGAGGAGTCAAACCTGTGACCCTTGGTATGTTCTATGTAGTAGCTAAGGGCTCTTCTCACATCTAAACTGTGCAGCCTCCTCTCACCAGAGGAGGAATGGTCAGTGAAGTACACAGGAAGAGACAGAGATTGGTTAAGGTGGAAGTCTGAAACCACCTTAGGTAAAACTTCCTGTTAGTCCTGAGGACCACCTTATCTCTATGGAAAGAGATAAAATCAGGCTCCACTGACAGGGCTTGTAACTCACTTATGTGCCTGGCAGAAGTGATGGCCACCAGAACACAGTTTTCCAAGTCAAGTACTTAAGTTCTGCTGAGGACAAAGGCTCAAAAGGGGTGCATAAGCTGAGCAATGCAAACGTTAAGGTCCCAAGCAGGGCAGGGTCCCTGAATGGTGGATTGGTATGAAGCAATCCCTTGAAACACTTGGAGAATACAGGGTGAGCTGAAAGAGAAGAGGGCTTACCTGCTGAAATAAAAGCAGAGACAGCTGACAGATGCACCCTTGTGTAGCTGGTCTGAGTCCCAAGCTATTCAGATGGACCATATAGTCAAGGACTGTGGGCAGATCAGCAGACTCTGGGGAAATATACTTCCCAGAGCACCATATGGAAAATCTTTTCCACTTGGAATTATAAGTAGTTCTGGTGGAAGGCTTCCTGGAAGCCTTTAGAATATCCATAACACCTTGGGAGAGGTGTAAATCAGCAAACTCTAACTCTTCAAGAGCCAGGCCTTGAGATTGAGAGATCTGAGATTCGGTACCAACCCCCTTAGCACAGGTTAACAGGTTGTAATTCCTGGGAAGAGACAGGGAAGGTGGACTGCTAAGGACAATAGGAGAGGGTACCAGGGCTGTCTGGCCCAGTCTGGAGCAATCAGGATCACCTTGCAGGGTTGAGACCTGATTTTGACTAGCACTTTGAACAGGAGAGGGAAGGGGAAAAGCATACAGGAACTTCCCTTCCCAACTGAGAACTAAGGCCTCCGGGACTGGAGCTCAACACCGGGGCCGCAGCAAAACAGGGGAAGTTGGTGATTGTCTGGGGCTGCAAAAGATCTATCTGTGGGGTGCCCCATCTGGAGAATATCACCTCCAAACCAGGGGATCCAGTGACCATTCGTGATGGCCCTGAGATATCCTGCTGAGAGCATCTGCCAGGACATTGTCCTTGCCTGGGAGGTTACTGCTGTGAGGGAGGTGTTCAGGAATAGACAGAGACCATAATTTCATTGCTTCTGTGCACAGGTCAGAGACAGAGTGCCCTTGCTTGTTGATTACCACATTGTGGTGGTATTGTCTGTTCTGATCTGAACAACTTTGTTCTGAACAGACTTGGAAAAGCTTGAAGTGCTAGAAACACTGCTCTGAGTTCCAACAGATTGATGTGAAGCAGAGATTCCTGAGGGGACCACAACCCTTGGGTGGTCAGGTCTCCCAAGTGGGCCCCCACCCCAAGAGGGAGGCATCTGTAGTAAGGATTAAAGAGTGAGACTGAGTGACAAAGAGAACTCCTGTCTTAGATTGTTCTGATCCTGCCACCACTGCAAGGCCTGGATCAGGGTTCGAGTCACTAGTATAAGTTTGGTCAGAGGGTCCTTTTTCTGAGACCAAAAGGCTCTCAAGTGGAACTGAATGTCCCTCATCTGAAATCTTGCTCCTTCACCACTGCTGTAGAAGCCATGTGCCCCAGGAACTGCAGAAAATGCCTTGCTGGTCGAGACACCTGAGGGTGAATGAAGAGGCCAGTGTGATAAGCGTCCTTGCCCTGTCCGGGGAAGGAAGGCTCTGGCTTTTCTGTATCTAGCTCTGCGCCTATGAAGGTGAGGAGCTGAAAAGGCTCTAGAACTGACTTTGAAAGATTCAGAAGGAAACCTAGAGAGGTGAGCAGTTGCTGAGTTATCTGTAGATGTAACTTGACTTGGTCTGGGGAATGGCCTACTATGAGCCAGTCATCCAGGTATGGGAAGATGGCAATCCTTTGCCTTCTTAGAGAAGCAACTACTACTGCCAGGCATTTTGTGAACACCCTTGAAGCAGAGGTTAGGCTCAAGGGCATTGCTCTGAATTGGTAATGGCCTGAGGGCAGCTCGAACCTGAGGTACTTTCGATGGGAGCTTTGATGAGAATATGGAAATAGGCATCCTTGAGGTCCAGGGAGACTAGCCAGTCCCCTGGCCTTAGAGAGGGTAGAATTATTCCCAGAGTCACCATTTTGAATTTTGGTTTTAAAAGGTGCTTGTTTAAGTATCTGAGATCCAGGATGGCCGCCATTCTCCTGTCTTTTTGGGGTAAGGAAGTACCTGAGTACAATCCTTTGCATTTGTGTAGGGTGGAACCCTTTCCACAGCTCTGAGAGCCAGGAGGGAAGAGACCTCTGCCTCTAGGGCAAGTGCCTCTGAAGGATTTGCAGGTGGAAGGATCTGGTTCTCAGCTTTGGAAATTTTGAAGCTGAGAACCAGTACCTGGCTTACTACTTCCAGGACCCATCTGTCTGATGTTAGAGACTTCCAGTCCTGGACAAAGTAAGCCAGCCTGCCCCTACAGGTGGTGGAGAATCAGCCCTGGCAAACGCATCAGGGTGCCTGTTTGGCAGGGGCTTTAGGCTGAGGGGTGGAAGCAGGTCTGCTTGTACCCCTTCTGCCTCTCCTCTAAAGAATCCCTCTGAGCATAAGGCAGAAGAGGAGGCCTGGGCTTGGTAAAAGGCCTATGAAAAGGCCTGCCCTGGGATGCTGCCTCTGAGGAGTGGCTTGCCTTTTCTTGGCCTGGGCACTCCTACAGGTGGTCCTGTATTCATCCATTTTTCATGTAATTCTCTGTTTGCCCCCAAACAGAGAATTACCCACAACAGGAAAATCCATGGCCTTAGTCTGGGTATCCTGCGACAGGCTAGTACATCAAAGCCAAGCCATTCTACTGGTGCCACTGATGTAGCCATGACTCTAGATGAAACATCATTGGAGTCCACTGTGGCATGGAATTGCACCTTGGATGCCTCAATACCATCAGCAGCCACCTGCTCCAGCTCCTTGGCAAGCTGGCCAGGGACCTGTTTTGCTAAAGCCATGACAGTGTCCCATCTGGATTTCTGATACTCTAGCTGTATAGGCCATATAATTGGCCTGCCTGAGTCCCAAGGATGCTGCCATGTACTGTTTCTTTGCCATGGCATCAGTCCTCCTGGAGTCCTTGTCTGGGGGTTTGAAGGCAAGGGAATATTAGCCTTATCACAGGCTGCAGCCTGCACTACCCCAACATGGCTGCATTGTTGTGTAAGGAACTCGTATCTGAGCCTGAGAGAGTATACCTCTGGTCCATTCTTTTATCCACAGGAGGTATAGTATTAGGAGTCTTTAAAATCTTAAATGTCTGTTTCCCAAAAGATTTGTGTAGGGAATAGACAGCCTCCTAGACTCTGGGATATCCATCATTTCCACATAGTCAGGCTCTTCCTGGTCATCCACAGCTTCTTCCATAGGAAGCTGAAGGGTTTCAGCCACTTTCTTGTAAAACATGAAATGGGAGGGACTCAGAAAGCCTAGGAGGAGACATTCCTGAAGGTCTGTCTGGGAAGATGTCCGGTCAATGGGCACATCCAGACTTTCAAAACCACATTCACTTTCCTCATACTCCTCTTCCTCCTCCTCCAGTTCATAATATTCCTCTAAATCATAATCTTGAACTGGTGGAACCGAGCGCCTTCCTGATGGTGCCGGTTCGGTCGAACCGGGAAAGCGACTGCACAATTTTTATCACTTTGGCTATTTCATCAGCGGTTGGAGAAGAAACTTTGGATCCACATCAGCTGATTTTTCCTTCTTGTTCTCTTAGCAGGAACCGACTCCTCGGAATCATTTCTCCTTTTGCCCGAAGAAGTTTCGCCCTGGTCAGAGGGTACTCCTTCTGGTTCAGTTTGAACCGAACCGGGTGGCCATCCGGTCAGCGGACTTTTGGACTCCCTTTCCTGAGCCTACTAACTCTCTTCTCTAGGGTAGCTGCGGAAAATTTTTACAAATCTGGCAGTCTGCATTGAGGTGGTCAAACCCCAGACAAGAAACACAGGTAGTGGGGTCAGCCTTAGCAAAGACTTCCCCACACATACTACAGTGTCGAAACCCAGTGGGCCCGTTTTTCTTTTGGGTTTCTCAGACATGGTGCCAGTACTAACAAAACTTACCCTTTTAACGGCAATCAGTTAGGTAAAACACTCTTATCGGTTCCTGACCCGTGTTATAGTCGCGGAAAACGTAATAAAACTTTTAGAACCGATAAGAACCGTAACCACACTCTAAAAGTAGAAATTAAGATTTTTTAACCACTTGATCGGTTCAAACCGAACCGATGAACTGCTTACAAGTTCCACACAGAACAGAAAACAATATAAACTATCTAATACTCACGAATACCACAGACAGAGACTGAACCGACAGGTTAGTGTTTAAATTCGGTCGAAACCGAGAAAGCGGTACTTTATCCGACAAACTGAACCGAGCAAAGGAGAAATCTCCGAGCGACTGTTCAGTGAGGCGGAGTAAAGAATCTGACGGTTTGAGTTCAAACAGCAACAGACAGGTCTCAACCGAGTCGAGCTCAGCGCTCCATGCCTGGCATGGAAAGTTAACTCTTTCATCTCCGGGCAGTTCAAGGTTGGGACTCACTACTATTATCAGAATACAGCAAAACTTCATGTTGTTTGAAAAGCCAGATCGGCTGTTAACAGTTACTGCCTGATAATCTAGGTGGATACAAACTCGATTAGGGTATGGTGTATCCATTATTGTGATAAGTCATTTAATGTGTAGCCATATAATGGAGTAATAGGTAGGTTTCAGTAGCGTGCACTGGAAAAAGTGTATGGAGAATCTCGGGGTTCTGAGTGTTGAACAGGAACCCAATAATACAATATTATTTTGGAATGCTACAACGTAGCAAGTTAGTGCAGTTTGTTGCTATGTCTGCCAAATTGTTAGAGAAACGTATCCATTTTTGGAATGAATAGACTACATAAATAGCAATGAATGATGTGAAATGTAACAATGTATCTATTTCACAATGGAACCTAGTGGTTCAAAAGACAGGTTACTCACCTGTAACAGGAATTCTAGGAATGATATATGTTGTTCATCCACACTGTCTGGCAGGTTCCTTGCCGCTTTAAATCTTGCCGGAAGGTCTTGAAGTTGGCTCTTCCCACCCACCCGGTGGTAAAACTCTCGGCTCCGCCCCATGACGCCAGATCTAGCCCGCCAGCTGGGTGTGCGCTAGCCGGGAGGCAGCAGGAATCATGTGGATGAACAACATGTACCATTCCTAGAACTCCTGTTACAGGTGAGTAACCTGTATTTCTAGGGACATGGATATGTTGTTCATCCACACTGTCTGGCAGACTCCTAGCAGTTCTCCGGGAGGAGGAGGCAAGGCGCCACCTCCTACTTGGGAAATAAAGACTGGAGAACCGAGGCCCCAAAACCAGCATCCCGGCATGACTCAAGGTCTATGTGGTAGTGGGTGATGAAGGTGTGTGCTGACTTCAGGTAGCAGCCCTGCAGATTTCCTGGATAGGGACGTCCCTGGAAGCTGCCACCCGATGCAGCGTATGGCGGGTAGAATGAGCTCTTATCTTCTGGGAGGCTCCATGCCCGCCAACCTATAGCAGAGATCTATGCAGGAGGTGACCCACCTGCCTAGTGTCCGCTTGGCTGCAGGTCTGCCAGGTGCGGCTTCAGCGTAGGTGATAAACAGCTGGCGAACCTCTTCCCGAACTTCAGCCGACCGCCTCCTTGTAATAAGCGACTCTTCTAGGGTTCAAAGTATGGAGCCTATATTCTGCCTCCGAGGTGATTGGGGTAGAACACCGCAGAGTCAACACCTGGTTAAGGTGAAACTCTGACACCACCTTCGGAAGGAATTTCAGTGGGGGGCACAGGACAACCTTGTCCCTGTGGAAGACCAGATAAGGAGACTGATGGAAAGCGCCTGGAGCTCTCCCATCCTTCTGGCTGACGGATAGCCACCAAGAAGGCGGTCTTCCACGACAGGTGAGAGATGTCACACTTGTGCATTGGTTCGAATGGCTTGCCCATGAGCTTAGCCAATACCAGCAGTAGGTCCCATGGAGGTAGAGGTTCTCGCACCAGAGGGATATGTGATCAAGGCCTTTGAAAAGCCCAACCACCTTCTCCTCGCCACCGACTGCTTCCGGCATCGCCCGGTAGCAGAGATGGCTGCCAGGTGCACCTTAAATGGTCACAACCAAGCCCTTAGGAGAAAGGGACCACAGGTAGTCCAGAATGCTTGCCAAGGAACAGGAGGAAGGGTCCAGGCCCTTGCTCCTGACACCAAATGGAGAATCTCTCCATTTGAAGGCATAGCATTTTCTGGTCAACTCCTTACGGGATGCCTCAACAACGCTGAGGATCTCGCTGGAAAGACCCAAGGCCTGGAACTCTGAGCTAGGAACCAGGCCGTCAGGTGCAGGGACTGAAGGTCTGGATGGAATACCTTCCCTGATTGACTGAGATCAGGTCCGGGCAGGCTGGAAGCCGCCTGGAGCCTGGAGCCGAGACTGAGGAGGAGATCTGGATACCAGAACTGGTGGGGCCAGTCTGGGACTACCAGAATCACCTGCGCCTTGTCCCTCCTCGCCTTGAGAAGCACCTTGTGGATCAAGGGAAATGGGGAAGGCGAGAAGAGGTCCAGGTCCATGGCCTCGAGAAGGCATCCCCTGCAGCAAGCCCTGCTGAGGGGCGGGCATGAAACAGTCTCAGTTTGCATTCTCCTGGAGGCAAACAGGTCCACCTGAGGTATGCCCCAGTGGGAGAACAGATCTTGTACTACCTCCAGCAGGACAGACCACTGTGGGACGCAGCCCCTATCCGGCTTAGGGCATCGGCCAGAATGTTGGAGGCCCTGCCACATGGATGGCAAGGAGATCCGCCTCCAGGCTGCGCACGAAGTGACCAAATGCGGAGAGCTTCCTTGCACAGAAGGCATGGAGCGCCCCACCCTGGCGGTTTAGGTAGTACATGGTCGTGGTATTGTACATTGTTTCCCACCACAGAAAAAAGATTTGTCTTGTAATGACACACAGTCTACCCCCATCCCATTTTGTACCATGGGTCCCTCTTCCTCTTTCTGCTCCCTGACACCTCCCCCAACCCAGATGATCCTCCAGCACTGGATATTCAGCCGAGTAAATATGGCTGTGCACTTTCAGTTGCCAACATCATCAAGCCTCCCCATCACACTCTAACCTCCCATCCACATGGCAATGAACAGAGTCAGGCAGAAGACTTGCTCAGCCTCCATGCTGTGACCAACTAGAGAAAAGTGGGAAAAGTGGGGACCCCTATTTCTGTCAGTATGGCAACTACAGGCCCATGGATGGTTATTCCAGGGTCACCCTCTCTCTGGCCTGCAGTGATACTGGAGTTCATACTGGAGTTCATACTGGAGAATATAAGGAAGTCAAAAGGCGTTTGCCCATAAAGACTTCCCCCACCATTTAGTGGCGATGACCTAAGTCACCAACTTCTGTAAGAAATTTATCTAACCTTTTTTTAAAGATACTCACACTTTCAGCATCAACCACCTCCTGTGGCAAACCATTCCACTATTTAACTGTCCTACTTTTAAGTCCATTCCTTCTCCCCTCTGTTCTCACCATTTCCTCCCTAAATTGTTTATTCTTCCCCCATAAATAATAAGGCTTTACTACCAACTCCAAACCCAAGTCAAGCTTTAAATCTTCATCTCTCAAAATTTTAAATAACAATAAATCACCTCTCTTTCTTCTACTCTCCTATGTCCATAAATCCAATTTTTCCAATCTCTCCTTATAAGATCTATCCCTCCCCCATCAAACATTCTTGTACAGGTTCTCTGTGGCCTCTCCATCACCCAAATATCCTTTATAAGATAAGGACAGAAAACTGCAGAGCAATAATCCAGAATGGGCCTGACCATTGTCCTATACAAGGGCAACAACACTTCCTCACTCCTAGATTGGAAGCCCTGTCTAATGCAATTTCCAGCTGCACAGCTCTATTTGAATTTTTACTATGCACACCACGTTTAAGATCATTTTGTACATAGACTCCCAAATCTTTCTCCCTTCTGATATCTTTAATTTTAGTCCAAGTATATGACTGTTGAACATTACGCCTCCCGAAATGCATTATAGTGCATGTTTCCTCATTAAAGGTCATCCCATTGTTTTTTGCCCATTCCATTATATAAATCAAGACCTGTCCAAAAATCAATCTGTGGAAAGTACAGATCTGGTGGATTAGGAAGGGAAAAGGAACAGCTATGGGGAAGCTGAGATAAAAGATACTACATGCATGGCAGACCCTGTATAATACTAACATATGAGCATAACGATTGTGCCAGCAGATAAAGGCTTTACAGTCTATCTAGTCTGCTTGAATGTGCAGTTCCCACTGCATTTACAGAGGGAACTGCCTCACTCCCCATATCCCCCGACCCCTCTTTCAAATCCCCTCCTCTCCTCCAACTGCAACTTTCCTCCTCACCCTGTCTTAATGTCTCTTGAAGCTGTCCACCATGGCAAGGCATTCCACTTATTCACCACCCTCTCAGTGAAAAAGTGACTCCTCATTTCCCTCCTGAACCTTCCTCCCACTAGCTTTAGGCTGTTACGCCTAGTGGTCTTGTTTCCACTAGGGCTGAAGAGGCCCTCAGTGCTCACCCTGTTTATATCCTTAAGGTACTTGAAGGTCCTAGTCATGTCCTCCCTCTCCCTTCTGTCCTCAAGATAGTAAATGTTGAACCCCCTGAGCCTCTCCTCCTAGGTGTTCCCTTTCTGGTCTTGGATCATCTTGGCTGCCCTTCTCTGGACTGTCTCCAGCAAGTTGATATCCTTCTTAAGATACAGCACACTATACTCAAGGTGTGGTCTCACCAGAGACCTGTGCAGTGGCAAAATGACCTATGCCTTCCTGCTGGTGATTCCCCTAGCTATACAGACCAGCATCCCATTTGCTTTGGCTGCAGCTTTACTGCATTGGGCTGAGTGTTTCATGTCCCTCTTAATAATTACACCCAGGTTCTTTTCCTCCTTTGACCTGGTTACCTGTACTCAACCAGTATTTAGACCCTGGGTTTTTCACCCCCAAGTGCATAACATTACACTTTCTAGCACTGATCCCCAGTTGCCAAATGCCAGACCATTTTCCTAGCCTAGCCAGGTCTTCCTTCAGGTGAAACTACCTCTGGCTGGAAGCTGCAATACTGAACATAGGATTTGCAAGAAAGCGAGTTGTGCTCACAACAGAGGGAGGTGAACCTTACAATTGTCTTTGGTTTGTAGCAGATATTCTGCAGGTGGAGGCTACTTCTAACTGAAAGGTGAAATAAGGAACTTAGAATTATCAGGAAAAGACAGTCTTTCAAGCAACAGGGGGAGGTGGATCTAGCTTTACTTTTGTTCCAATTCTTAAGATTTTCAGTGCAGGAAGAATTTAAACACTGGGCTAAGAATTTGTCATAATTCCTGAAATAAGTACAGGTAGAGGCTGTGTATTTGACCCAGACAGTGCCCTAGGGGGTGGAAACTGTTTTTTGTGTTTATCTGTGTGTGCCTTATAAGGCCAGACCAGACTGTGTCAGGAAGTGCTTACATCATAGCTACTTATCAGCCAATAGCTTTGGTAATAGACCTGAGAACAATAGTATTATAAGCAAGTGTTTTATAGCAAACTCATCAGAACAGCTAATGTTCTTGAGGTGAAACTACCTCTGGCTGGAAGCTGCAATACTGAACATAGGATTTGCAAGAAAGTGAGTTGTGCTCACAACAGAGGGAGGTGAACCTTACAACTGTCTTTGGTTTGTAGCAGATATTCTGCAGGTGGAGGCTGCTTCTAACTAAAAGGTGAAATAAAGAACTTAGAATTATCAGGAAAAGACAGTCTTTCAAGCAACAGAGGGAGGTGGATCTAGCTTTACTTTTGTTACAATTCTTAAGATTTTCAGTGCAGGAAGAGTTTAAAGTGCAGCTGACTTATTTTGGGGCTGACTGCTTTCAGAGCACAAACCACCAGGCTGTTTTGGGGCTGGAGAGGTTTACCTGTGTCTGACTTGGATGTCTGCATTTTTCTCTGTTTGATTAGAAGGGTATTTTCTCTGTCAAATTGTTGTGTAGGGCATCTTGCTGACAGGAAAGCACTCATCGCAGCAGTGGGTCAGAGCATTTAGCTGATTGTTTTGTGAGGGCACAGCTTAGGCCCACCCTTCCCATCCCTCACCCCACCCACCCTTGGAAATAGTTCCTTTATACCTGGGGTTCTGACATCATTTCCTCAAGAGTGCAAGGTGCATATCACTGTCATATCCTCTCTAGCACACTGCACTGACAATAAAAGCATACACATTGTATAATATATATATTTCTATATAACAAACCAATCACACACACACAAAAAAAAAAGTAGATAAACATGTGGGGAGTAGTGGCTGTGGGGCAGCAGTCTTCCAGAAGTCTTTCTGGAGGCTGAGATGCTACCCTATTTGCAGACAACTCTCTGCCCTGAGGGAGGAAGTTGCCCATTTTCAGGCCACACAGGACAGTAGAAAGGGAACCTTCTCCCAGACCACACTGGACAGTAGGAAGGGGACCTCCCCTATCCAGGGAGCACCAGAGCCACCACCACTACCTCAGAGGTTGCGAAGAAAGCACAGCAGTTGGACCACAGTGGGCTCAGGGAGGGTGAGGATGGTGGAACAGAGGCACACCCGGTCAGTTGTTCTACTCCACAATCCATACATCATTCTGGGGGAGCATAGCTCCCCTATGGATGCACCTACAGAGGAGACTAAGGAGGCTGAGAACAATTGTCACAAGGGAGGCTCACAGGAAGGAGGCAGAGGACACCAAAAGAAAGGAAGCAGCTCCTGGTGGGGACTCAATTATTAGGGGGATAGAACTGGGGGGAGCAGGGAAAACTGAAGTAAGGTGCCTGCCTGGGGCCATGGCTTGGAGGGACAGGAAGCGCATCCTCAGGATCATGAGAACAGCTGCATGGGAGTCTGAGCTGGACGTCATTGTCCACCTAGGGACAATGACTTGGCTGCTCATGAGATTAGAGCAGTGCAGAAGGACATTGTAGAATTGGGAGGGCCTAAGACAAGTAGCACACACAGTATCCTTCTCAGAGGTGCTGCCTGTCAATGGCATGAGGAGGCAAGGGTACTTTGCACCATGCAGTTTAATGAATGGTTGAAAAATGGTGTGCAGCACAGGGTTTGGCTTCACTGGGGACTGGGGTTCCACCTGAAGGGACACCAGCCTATACTGGCAAGATGATCTGCATCTGTCCAGGAAGGGAGCAAGTCTTTTGAGCAATCGGTTTAAATGCTTCATTGGCAAGCTTTTAAACTAGTCAAGGGGGAAGGCACTGATAAACAGCAGGAAAATCCCAGCCTCTCCCTACAAAACAGGGTACTAAATGAGAAAAAGACTGAGGTAGAAAGGTCAGTGGGGGATGCTGCAACAGAAGGTAAAGCTATCAAAAAATGGAGAGCAATCAGTACCAATGCCCGTAGTCTGAGTAACAAGCTTCCTGAATTAGTGGCCTTGATGGAGGAGGAACATCTGGATATCAAGGCAATCACAGAAACATGGTGTGCACAAAACCATGACTGGGACGTAAACATACCAGGATACACTATCTACAGGAGGGACAGGGAGGGTAAAAGAGGAGGAGGAGTAGCTCTTTACATAAGGGAAGGAATCAAAGCAACAGAACAAAAAGGTAAACAGGGAGGAGAAGCACTGTGGGTAAATTTGGAGACCGGCAATGGCACCACAATCTGCACAGGGGTTGTATACAGACCCCCTTCTCAGGGGGAGGAAATGGACAAGGAAATGATAGAAAGTATACTTAGAATGGCAGAAAAAGGGGAGATATTGCTGATGGGTAATCTGAATATGCCAGATGTTAACTGGAGTGCAGTTGCAGCACCCACTTCGAAGGGTGGGGTTATTCTAGATGCCCTACAGGGGTCATGCCTTAGACAATTAGTATTGGAGCCCACTCAAGAGGGAGCAATCTTAGACCTGGTTCTCTCAAATGGAGATGAAGAGAGAATCACAGATGTAGAAGTAGGTAGCCATCTGGGAACTAGCGACCATCGAACAGTATGGTTCACAATAAACACAGCAATAGAGTCAAGCCATACAAAGGCAAAAGTACTGGACTTTAGGAGGGCTGACTTTGCCAAAATGGGTGAGTGCCTAAGGAATGCACTAGCAAATGGGCAGGAAGGAGGGGTGGAAGAACAATGGGGAATAATAAAAACTGCCATCACAGAGGTAACAAGCCTTTGTGTGAAGCAAATAAACAAAATTAAATGATGTAAGAAACCACTATGGTTCTCAAAGGAAGTGGCAGTGAAGGTTCAAGAGAAAAAGAAAGCATTCAGGAAGTACAAGGAATCACAGAAGGAGCAGGACAGAGAACTGTATCAGTTAAAGCAAAAGGAAGCTGGGAAGGCAGTCAGAACAGCAAAGGCCCAAACCGAGGAAAAGATAGGCAACTCAGTTAAGAAGGGGGATAAAACCTTTTATAGGTACATCAGGGAGCGAAGAAAGACCAAGGGAGGGATAGTGAGGCTTAATAAAGGGGATGGAGGGTTGGCAGAGGGTGACTGTGAAAAGGCAGAGATACTAAACAAATATTTTTGCTCAGTATTTACAAAGGAAGAGGGGGAGGTACCTAAAACAAACAGTAGAAACACTCTGGATACAGAAGTTGATACCAGCCCATTTACAGAAGGAAGGGTTCTGAAAGAACTCTTAAAACTGAAAGTGGACAAAGCAATGGGGCCTGATGGGATTCATCCCAGAATTCTAAAAGAACTAAGGATAGAACTAGTGACACCACTGACTACCCTCTTTAACAAATCATGGGAGGATGGGGTGGTACTCGAGGACTGGAGGAGGGCAGATGTGATTCCCCTTCACAAAAGTGAGAGCAAGGCAGAAGCAGAAAACTACAGACCTGTTAGTTTAACCTCGGTGGTAGGGAAAATGATGGAATCACTTCTGAAGGAAAGAATTGTCGAGTATCTAGAGGCCAGAGGGGCACAGGACCCAAGGCAGCATGTATTCACAGCGGGAAGGTCATGCCAGACAAATCTGATAGATTTCTTTGACTGGGTGACCAAAGTAGTAGATCAGGGAGGGGCTGTGGACATGGCCTACCTAGACTTTAGCAAGGCATTTGACACAGTCCCACACAAAAGATTAATATACAAGTTAGCCAGCCTGGGAGTGGGTCCCAAGATGACAGCCTGGGTAAAGAATTGGCTGGAGAATAGGAAACAGAGAGTAATAGTAAATGGAGTCCACTCTGAAGAAAGTGGGGTTACTAGTGGGGTACCGCAGGGTTCAGTATTAGGACCGGTCCTCTTCAATGTCTTTATAAGCGACATTGCAGCGGACTGGAAGGAAAAGTATGTCTCTTTGCAGATGACACAAAGATCTGCAACAGAGTTGATGACAAGGTGGGGGTGGAAAGGATAAGAAGGGACTTGGCAAGGTTAGAGGAATGGTCAAATGTATGGCAGCTTAGATTCAATGCTAAGAAGTGCAAGGTAATGCACCTGGAAACAAAACCAGGGAAGAGTACACAATGGGGGTGAGATGCTAACAACAACAAAAATGGAAAGGGACCTGGGGTAGTCATAGCAGATGACCTAAAGGTGGGCAAGCAATGTGAGAGGGCAGCAAGGAGGGCTGGGGGATTCTGTGATGCATAGGAGAGGCATCACCAGTAGAAAACAGAAAGTTATTATCCTTCTGTACAGACAGCTGGTGAGACCCCATCTGAGTACTCGTGCAGTTCTGGAGACCCAATCTCCACAAAGACATAGACAGGATGGAAGCTGTCCAGAGGAGGGCAATAAAATGGTGCAAGGTCTGCACGGAAGACATATGAAGAGAGACTTAAGGAGCTTAATATGTATAGCCTCGAGGAAAGGAGGAGAGGGGACATGATAGAAACTTTCAAGTACCTCAAGGAATCAACAAAGTCCAAGAGGGTAGCATCTTTCAAAAAAAGAGGTGTGCAAGAACAAGGGGCACAATTTGAAGATGGAGGGGCTCAGAGGCAATTTAAGGAAGTATTTTTTCACAGAGAGGGTTGTGGATGCATGGAACGGCCTTCCGGAGGAGGTTGTGGAGTCAAAAACAGTGGTGGAATTCAAGCATGCATGGGACAGTCATAAGGCAATTCTAGGGGGTGGGGGTAGGAAGAAGTAGGCTGCTGGTTAACTAGGATCTGCAGATTATCCATTAGGTAGGGAAATGGGCAGACTGGGTGGGCCAAGCAGTCCTTTTCTGCTGTCAAATTCTATGTTTCTATGTTTCTAACCCTCCTAAAGAACTGTGTGTTGTCATTGAAGAAGCATATCTTACCTCTGATCCCATCCACTATGTCACTTATAAATACTAAACAACACTAGAAAGAGCACAGAGCCCTGTAGAACCCCCACTGGTCATAGGCCTAGCTTCTGAGAATCACCCCGCCACATTTTGACTTCTGTCTTGTAGCCAGCATCTGACCCACCAACAAGCTTAGCCCCACCCCTAAGCTTTGTAGCATCCTGACCAGTCTTCTGTGAGCTACAGAGCTGAAGGTCTCACTGAAGTCTAGATACAGGATATCAGCCACTTGGCCCCTGTCCACTGTCCTGTTGACCCAATCAAAGAAGTCAATTAGGTTCATCTGGCAGGACCTTCCCAACATAAACCAATGTTGCCTCACGTTCTACAGCCCATTATCCTCCACAAAGCTCATCAGACTCTTTCAGGACTGCCTCCATCAGATTGCCCATTACTGAGGTCAGACTGACTGACCTGTAGTTCCTTGGTTCATTCTTCAGTCCTCTTTTGTAAGGAGGCACCACATGTGCTGTTCTCTAGTCCCTTGGCACAATTCCTAACTCCAGAGAGGTGCCTCCACCAGTTCCCATAGGACCCTTGGGTGCACTCCATCTGTCCCTGGGGATTTATCCACCTTCAGGGCCTTTAGGCCCTTAAGTATACCATCAGCATGAATGATGCTGTCTATGACTCCCCTCCTCCCTGTGCCCACCCCATGTTCCCTTGTGGCACTGGTCCATCCTCCTCTACAGTGAAGACTGAACAGAAGTACTGTACTTGTTAACCCATTCTATCTTGTGCGGACATTTTTTGGTCGGGTTAAGCAAAAGTTGGCTCTGACGCTGTATGGCGCTACCAGTAAGAATGGGCAACTCCACTTTCTTTTCACTATCCTCTGCCAAACCACCCCCTTTTTTAATCTAACTATTTCATCCTTGGTGTTCCTTATATATTGGAAAAAGGTCTTCTCTCCTGTTTTTACGCCCTGTGCCACTGTAGCTGCACTTCCTTTTCAGCCTTTGCCTCTCTTGACATAGTAGAGTAATCCACCCTATCTTCATTCTTCTGAGTATATTTGTACTTTTGAAAGGCTGCTGTTTTCTCACCTACATCTTTTGCAATCTCCTTTCCAAACCTGCTGGGCTTTCTGGCCTTAGTTTTCTTACTTTTGATTTTGGCACATTCGCTAGTGACCTCCATCAGTCCCTCCTTTATTATTGCCCATTTCTGTTCTATATCCATTTCCCTTCTGATCCTAGCATGGTGGCCTACTAGAATTTCTCCCACACTACCAAAGTCAGCCCGCTGAAAGACCAAAACCCTTGTCTTGGTACGGACCATCCCCCTGCCCATGTCCAGGTAGAATCACACGGCATGGTGGTCACTACCTGCAAGTGACGCTTCCACTTTCATATCCTGAACATGCCTGCAGTTGGACAGGACCAGGTCAAGTACAACTTTCTCCTTAGTGGGTTCCAAGACTCCCAGGGCTAGGAAAACACTCTGAAATGCATTAAGCAGTACTTGCTTCCTAGTGTAGGAGGTAGCCTGGATTTTCCAATCCACCCCAGGTAGACTGAGCTCCCCCATTGTTAATACCCCACCCTTGCTGGCCATTTCAGTGATTTGAGACCCTAGTACCCTGTCCAATGCCTCTTCTTGGGAAGGTGACCTGTACACCACCCCATACTTACCTGTAGTTTCTTCTCCCTGGTGGATTGTACCTGTACCCACAGTGCTGGTCTTACCCTTTGCTGCTTCTTCTTTCATATAATCTTGCCAGTTTATTTGAGGGAAGCTCCCTCGGTAGAAGCTTTCAAGAACGGCCTAAAAATGTATCTGTTTCAGCAAGCATTTATTGACTAATTATGTGGTTTTAAAGAGATAGATAGATTGAATGTATGCTCCCAGTTGAAATTGTATATATATATTTTTGTGCCTGATTTTAATAATTGTATTGCTATTGCTTTGTACAGCGCCCAGAGTCTTTGGGGATGGGAGCTTTTATAAATAAAATATCTATCTATCTATAGAAATGTGTCAGCAGAAAATGACCCCACAGCCCATCCAGTCTGCCCATAACCCTCCCCCGCTCTAGGAAGACTACCTCCCACCATTACTAGCCTGCCCCTGCCAGTTATCCCTTCCTTCACATACAGAGCCACTTCCCCTTTCCTGTCCCCTATCTTTCCTATACAACTTATACTCTGGAACTGGGATGTCCCAGTCATGGTTTAGTGTGGCCCATGTCTCTGTGATGGCCGCTATGTCCAAAGTCCACCTCTCCCTCTGCAATCAGTGATTGCAAGTCTGCCATCTTATTTCCCAGGCTTCTGACATTCAGAGACACCAGCCTCCATTGTGACTCTGAGCCTCTAACAGAATACTGACCCTCATAAGGTAGGCAAATGAAAAGCACAGGCCTTTATAATGTGGCAGGCATCATCATCATACACATGGAGACAATCTCAGAACACTGGAAGTTAATGACTTGTCAACACTCTACCTCTGATCAAAGTCTGGGCACTAGCTGCAAGCCCAAACAATGAGTTGAGAATGACTCACACTGAGTCTTTTCTGTAGTCCCTGTCTTGCACTGGCAGGTAATTAGCATGATGATTACAGTCTCCTAAAGTAGAGGCCCTTTTAACTTGCTTCATAACCATAGAGAACCTGTACTAGTCAAGATGGAGAAGTAGAGGGATAGTGGCAGTAGTCCTGATCAGTTTGCACTATGCCCCAGTGAAAAAACATTAAAATTAGAGGCGTGCAGAACCTCTCCCTTGGAAATCAAGCACACCAAATGCATGCGGCTCAGTTTTCATGACACCTGAGCTGAGCTTTGCTGGCTCAGCTCAGATCTCAGCTCCAAGTTATTCTTTTTTTTTTCACTTCCTTAGCATTCCAGCTTGCATGCCTGTCATGTGACATGCTTAAGGCATGCTAGGAGAGGTCAAAGGGTGTGGAGGGGAGTCTGCATGTGGCATAGATACTCCAGTTTGTGCATGCGCAAATTGGAGTATATATATATATTATGGTAGCACGGTAGTGCTACCATAGTTAGGGTTGAGGATCACTTTTAAGGTTAAAGGGTCAAACTTTGCACCTTAATAACTTTGCCACCATTCAACAGATTTGCCTGAAATTTGGCAGACACGGGGCATAACCATAGATTTTGGGATCTGCCAACTTTCGTTCTGGTCCACTATATGGCTGTGGAGTTAAGTGACATCTGTGTGCATATTTACGCTTTCTGGTGAATTCTTTGCTCACATCTACAGGTCACACGGTTTGTGCGACCAGTCCAAAAACTTCAGCGAACGTGTGACTGGGGTCCCCAATGTGCCTTTTGAAGATTTCGTGAAAAAATATTAAATGGCTCAAAAGTTATTCAAAAAATGAGTTCCCATTATAAGTCAATGGGACAAGTTAACAAAAAGTTCAACACTTTCGCAAATGCACTTTTTAGTGTCACAAATGGCCCTAGCAGTGTCGCAAATCCACCTTTTTGTTTTCAGTTAGTGATCATAAAAATGCTTGCCATTTAAATTTGGGACCCTCTAGCAACACAATTATTTTTGTGTTTACCTAGTCAGATCCTGAGGATGCTAGCCATGTCTTTATTTTGGGGTGAAACTGCCTAGAAATATGTTTATCAAATTTCTGAAAAAAGTAGTGTCGAAAAGTAGTGTTTTGCTCACAACACTTTCACAAATTTTGCTAAAGCTTTTGCAAATCACGACACTACTTTTCAGACCATGGCCAAAATGACAGCACTTTTTTGCCACTCTGCTGTAAAAGAACGGTTTGGTCTTTTGAGCTGAGATTTAGAGGGAACGCAGCCAACATGTCACAGATGTGCCTTTTGGTTGTTTGGTGAAAAAATATTGCATGGTTGCCAACTTACGGTACTCTGAAGTTGGCATTTTTTCCCATAGACTAACATGGTGGCGTACGCTGTTCCTTTCGGGGCTTGTATCTCGAAAACGATGCGAGATACGGATTTTTTGTTGCGAATTACATAGCTCTTTAGGCAATGTACTACAGAAAGCTAGCCAGGAAAGTCATGGTTTTTGTGACATTTAAATGTTTTTTCTACATTGTGTGGTTGCTGAGATACTAGCAAATAAGTACTTCCAACGCTCGTTTTAAGCTTCGATGACCATTACACTGCATACATTCTTTGTGTTTCTCTATGCACCTGTTCGGCAAAAACAGGGTATGTGCTTCCATTACTGTTAGTGTTACTGTTTCCACTTGCATTTATGTCCCCATTTGTGTTACTGTTCCTGTACACCACATTAATGGGTACCCTTCTTCGTTCTCATTTGCTTGATTTTCGTTACTGTTACCATTTGTGTTTCCACTACTGTTTCTGTTTGCGTCACCGTGCACATTGCCATTTGCATTTCTGGCAACCCTTTCATTTGCATTTCCATTTCTCTTTCGTTTTGCATCTTCCTTGCTGTTACTGTTACCATTTGCGTTTGCAATTGCATTACTGTGCCCGTGCGCATTACGGTTTGCGTTTCCATATGTGCTTACATTTCCTTTTGTGTTTCTGCTTCCTTTGCTGTTATTGTTGCTGTTACCATTACCATTTGCATTTACAACTGCAGTACTGTGCCCGTGCGTGTTTCTGGTTGTGTTTCCGTACGCGCTTCTGTTCCCATTTCCATTTCTCTTTCCTTTGGCGTTATTCTTCATCTTAAGTTTACCATTTGCATTTACAATTGCAGTACCGTGCCTGTGCACGTTACCTTTTGTGTTTACGTGTGCACTTGCGATCGTGTTTCTGTTTCTGTTCCCATTCGCATTCTTTTTGCTGTGACACATAACATTTCCATTTAAAATACCGCTGCCATCACTGTTCACGTTACCACTTGCGTTTTCATAAGCACTTCAATGTCCATTTGCAGCACTGTTCGCTTTGGCATCACTTTGCACTTGCATTTCTATTAACATTTCTTTTACCATTTACATTTCCATTACCATGTGCACCACTGTTGGCACTTCTGCTTGCACTGCTGTTCCTGTTATTATGTCACAAGACATCATGTGGCGGGAGCCAGGGGCCCAAAAAGCCCCGATCTCCTGCCCGCCGCATTACATTCACTATTTCTCGTCATCATTCTCAAAAAGAAGGGAAATTAGTGGCAAAAAATTCTGTTTAATACATCAGTTAGTGTTGTTCTACAGCGACAAAAGTGAGGAAATTCGGTGTTAGGGTTGAAAACCCTAACTCCGTATTCACCCCCCACCCACCCAGCACCACACACACACACACAGACACACACACACACATGCAAGTAGGGGGGAGGACCAAGGCAACACGACCAATCACAGACAACCAGCAGCAGGTGACAGAAATAATATACAACTGTCTAAATGTACTACAAGACATCCTCACCACCCCAGACCAGGTACAGCATGCTCACTGGAGATCCACAGCAAAACTGGGGCCGTGTACACCAATGGTAGACATCTCTGATTGCAGGTGCACACAAGTTACCACACATAGGAGTTGCATGGCCTTAGCTAGCAATGCCCCGGCACACGAGGTACTGCACCCTGAGTGGAGAGCCACAGCAACACTAAGACCATGGACATCTATGGTATATCTTCCTGACTACAGGTACACAGAAGGTAACACAGTTAGGAATTGGAGTGCCCCGCCAGGCAATGCCCCACCCCCCCAGACCAGGTACTGCATACCGAGTGGAGAGCCACAACAACAGTAAGGCCATGGACATCTATGGTGTAGCTCCCTGATTGCAGGTACACACAAGTTAACACAGTTAGGAATTGGTGGACCTGTGCTAGGCAATGCCCCAACCCCCAGACCAGGTACTGCATACTGAGTGGAAAGTCATAGCAAAAATAAGCTCATGGACATCAACACCACAACTCCCTGATTGTGGCTGTACAGAAGTTAGCACACTTAGGAGTTGCACAGTCTCAGGCAGGCAAGCCCCCCCCCAGAGCAGTTACTGCATCCTGACTGGACAGCCACAGGAAAAAAAGGCCATTGACATCAATGGTACACCTCCCGATTACAGGTATACTAAACTTAGCACAGTTATGAGTTGGATGGCCTCAGACAGGCATGCCCCCCCCAAACCCCGTGACCAGGTACTGCAACCTGAGCGGAGACCCACAGCAAAACTGAGGGTATGGACATCAGTGGTACACCTCACTGATTGCAAGGTCATTCAAGTTAGCACAGTTAGGATTTGCATGGCCTGAGACAGGCAATGCCCCCCCCCACCAGGTACTGCATCCTGAGTGGAGAGCCACAGATGACAGTGCATATATTACAGTACGACTGCACACCTGCTGCTGGTTGTCTGTGATTGGTCATGTTGCCTTGGTCCTCTCCCCTACTTGCATATATATGTGTGTGTGCCTGTGTGTGTGTGTGTGGTGCTGGAGGTTGGGGGGGTGAATGTGGAGTTAGGGTTTTCAACCCTAACACTGAATTTCCTCACTTTGCCTCTGTAGAACAACCCTAACTGATGCATTAAATGGAATTTTTGCTTCTAATATATATATATATATATATATATATATATATATATATATATATATATATATATATGTACTGTAGCAGCGCAGCTCTGACCTCGATGCCATTTCAATGGCTCAATGGGACTACTTTTTCTTTCTTTTTTTTTTTTTACCTTTTTTCTCATTTCACTTAATTCAATTTAAAATAATAATAAAAAAAATTCTTTACTTTTCCTAATGGAACCATTTTGTAATCACAATAAGGCACTCCAGGGGTGTGCTTTGGGCTGAGATAACAGCACTTCTTCGGTGGAAGAAGCACGAGGTCGAACCCACCCGAGGCATATTGTTATCCCCATACAAAGCACACACTGTCATTCCTTATTGCTTAATTAATGGAGGTATTCTTAGTAACCATCAGATAGTCTAAGGTGCAGCATCTTGTGGCTAGAATGTTCACTTCACCCTGATAGGGAGTAGCTAGAAGTTATGGGATCTTCTAATTCCTCTGGAGAGTATCCAAGCCAAATATTATGGAACACAGTTGTAATTTGAGAGCTGAATAAGATTAAAAGAAGCAAACAATAAAACTTTGGTGCAAATATTTTGATATGGTATCCTATTCCCTTGAAAGGACCTCACAGACTAACGTGTTCATTTCAGCTGCTCTGCCGAGATGAGGCCTGTTAAGTGAAGGAAAGCTTGTGGCCATAGGCAACACTGCAGTTACCCTAGTGTAACCTGTACCTCTTTGAGGAGATGGTTTGAAATATGGGGAGAAAATGATACATTAAATATCCTTCTATTTTTATAGTCCACAGTGGCCCATCTATCAATAGTGGCTTATTTCTGTTATGCAGTTTATTGTTTTTTTAACAAAAGGAAAAACATAAATTGTGCTAGAGGTGTGCTTAACATTTTGTGCCTGGTTGCTAAGAAGAAAAGACCAAGGGGTCACCTGTCACTCAGCCTGCTCATTCCTCATCAATAACAAAAGGGAACAAGCAGAAGGATACGACCCTGACTGACCTTTATTGCATCCTTCTATAAACCTCAGGAAATGCTGGAAATGACCATGATGCCTGACACATCGCCATAGTCTGAGAGAGAGAGATCAAAAACAGGGCACTGCCTGTCCCCCGATTCCAAATTAATTACAGTAAAATAGTGTCTAGTTTTTATGTACTCAAGATTTGGAATGCTTTTAACCCACAGAACAGAAACAACATTTCCTACAGCATTTAAACAAGCTTTAAACTCTGAAATGACGGACCATTGTGACTGTTGTACTGTTTCAGTATGGAAACATGGAGTTGAATGAAATTGCACAAATATGAAAGTTTGCACTTAGTGTAGTTTTTCTGTTTAAATGATTATTATTTTTCTTATCTCTTATCAAGCTTATACTGTGTGTATTTTATTTTTATAGAATGTGTATATTTTTGTATTGTATAGTTTTCCATTAACTCACTTCTCTGTAAAAGGACAACTTTGTAAATAGGGCTTTCTAATCCTAACAGTTATCCTGTATACAAAGGCTTTTACTGCTGCCTCGGGGGCAGAGGAGAGAAAGGTAATGCATGCATGTATTGAATATATAAATCTCTTCAGCTTTTACTAGCTCCACTTGTTAAGGTGCAGACAGCTGGGTAGAGATTTTCAAATGGCCATGCCCATTTTTCAGATGCAGCTGAGTGACATCCATCCAGAACGTTAGACTGCCTAAAAGGTGATCTAACTTCTGGGTGTGACTGCTGCTCCTTGTACTCCAAAAATGATGCATGCATTAGAATTTTGAAGCATGCATCATTTTTTTGCCGAAAATGCATCATGCGTCGCAAATGCACCAGGATGTTTGAAAACTGGACACAAGCATCCTGACATATTGGCCTAGATGCAGCCTGGGTCCGGTGTATGGATGCAAGTGCTGGTTCCAGCCATCTGAAAATCCTCTCCTTGGTGTTTTGTAACTACTTTTCAGCACAGTGCTCAAAGCATTCAACTTCCGTGCATCTCATACCACAGTGTGAGTCTCCACTGTAAAGAGCTAAGAAATGTAATCTTGTCTGTGACTCATCTTGCCTCTCAGAAACCCTCTGTTAGACACAGAGAAGGTGATGTTCCACTTTACCCGCTGAGACTTTACAGCAGAAATTCATAATAATCTATGATGCTCAGTTATCAGCAACCATTATAAGCATAATTGCACTGATACCCACAGTGTTCAGAGCATGAAATGTAATGTTTGATGATGTGCCACATGTTTTGTCCATTTGTCACACATTTTGTCGCACATTTGGGCAATGGAAGGCTGAGAGGTTTGAATGTTCTGAATGCTTATAGTACTGTGACAGGTGGCAGTGCCTTTAAGAATCTACAACACCACAGGGACAGCAATGAATACAGAATGCTTTAATAATGTACACTAAGGTTCAGCTGATGCTGAGTTTGAGTTGATGAACCCATCCAAAAACTTTCATTTCATTCTCCAGCAACAAAGGTTCAAAGTTTGCTGCCTTCCATTCTGTAATTTGACCCTTGCCAGTGAATGTAAAAAAAAAACAATAATTTAAAATAAACCCCCACCCCATTCTCTCATATTTTTTTTAAACTAAAAATTAAAATAGTCAGCTCCTGACAATGCTCCAGGAGCCAACTTTGTCTTTTAACTTAACGCCCCCAAATCCAACCTATCCAGCCCCTCAAACCATCATATTTACAAGCTGGCTCTCCTCCAACCTCTGATCCTTGATTACAAGGAAAAGGTGGACACCTACTTTAAAATGGCTCCACGTCAGTTCGTCACAGAAAACATAGCGCAGTTGGGAAAGAGCAGACAACACCACGCCTGGTGAATATGGGTGTGAAACAGTGGTGAAGTGTAGATTTACTATTACAACACCACACCACATCAACATGGATCACCACTCCAGTGAAATGTTTTACCTTACTTGTTTTTTTTTGGTTTTGGGCAGTATTCCCTGACAGTGTTAACTTGCGCGGTGTTGTCTGCTTTGTTTCTGACCCCACACTGTCTGCTGCAGTCGTGATGTGCTACCCTTTAAAACGGATCGATCAGTCTGCCCAGCATCACTAATGCTGTAGACTACTATGCTCTTTCCTTCTTCCCTCCCAGTCATGCACCCACTCCATTTCATATTACTATAGGAAAATGGAGCAGGCACACTGTGGAAGTTGGGTGCCCCAGTTACCTGATAATTTAAACTAAAATGCCCACCCCACAACCATCCCCCAAAAAGTCAAGGATCTGGGGTCTGGAGGATTGCACTGTAACTATAATAATATGGGGGACTGAGGGTCAGATTAGGGAGGGGGAAGTTAAGTTAAAAGACATTAGCTCATAGCACAGTGCCAGGGGCCAGCATATTTTGTTAATTAAAAAAAAACCGTCTGGGGCAATGAGGGAGGTGGGGGAGTAGGGCGGGAAGTGACTGAGGTGGGGGATGTGGTACATACTCATATTTGTAGTCTTCTGTGACCCCATAACAAGGACCCCATAGTGTGTTTTATTAAAGTAATGTAGCTGAACTGAAGTCAGGGGGCCAAATCGAAGCCAAACCAAATTCGTCAATGGCCAACTTCTATCATTCTTACTGCACATAGCAATTTAACTTACATTTCATATACTTCCCCTCCTGTCATGCAGTATGTTAATATGACCTCTGAGAGGTAGGTGGCTCTTATGGTATAAGGTTTAGGTCAGAGGACCATGTAGTGAAGCTATGAAGTTCATCCCAAACCTCATGAGAGGTACTGTGTATTTTTAAACAGTTGGGCTGGAGAGAAGGGTGGCGGGCTGGTTTTTATTACCCCCCCACAGGAACATGAATAATGAATACCGAATTCTGAATGTTTGAGGACCCTGAATATGAATATTCAGTCAATTATTCGAAATAAAGCAAAGCAAATTCTATTTCTGAAATTCTATTCCAAGAGACCATAGCATTGTACATAGACATAAATAAAAACATAATTACCATAAAACATATACTTAAAATAAATTAATAAAAACAGCAGGATTTAAACGTCAATAAGGTATATGCCCACCCGTAATCTTCTTTCAGGCTGGTGTTGCTCCTTCTTCTACCCCTCTAACATACTCAGTTGCTCTGGACTCCTCTTCAGACCTGATCCCTCACTTGACTCCAGGAGCCTGTGGCTTGTCCCACACACCAGGACTAAACAAAAACAGACTCCCACTCCAGTTTTCTCCCCACTGAGAGAACCCATCAAACTTTTAGAGCTGATGAGGAAGGGGCTTTAGCATTTAGCAGCTCTAAGGTGGGGAAGGTAGCACATAGAAACATAGACTTTGATGGCAGATAAGGACTGCTAGGCCCATCTAGTCTGCCCATTTCCCTACCTACAGGATAGGCCGCAGATCCTAGTTAACCAACAGCCTATTTCTTCCTACCCCCCACAAGAATTGCCTTATGTCTGTCCCATGCATTCTTGAATTCTCCCACAGTTTTAGACCCCACAACCTCAGGAAGGCTGTTCCATGCATCCACTACCCTCTCTGTGAAATAATACTTCTCACATTGCCCCTGAACTGCCCTCCTTCTACCTTTAAATTGTGTCCCCTTGTTCTTGCAAGTCTCTTTGCTGAAAATGCTACCCTCTTGGACTTTGTTGATTCCACAGAGGTGACCTAAAAGTTTCTATCATGTCCCCCCTCTCCCTTCTTTCCTCAAGGGTATACATATTAAGCTCCTTTAGTCTCTCCTCATACGGCTTCTCTTGCAGACACTACACCATTTTAGTTGCCCTCATCTGGACTGCCTCTATCCTGTCTATGTCCTTGCGGAGATGGGGTCTCCAGAACTGGACACAGTACTCCAGATGGGGTCTCACCAACTGTCTGTACAGAGGGATAACAACTTCCTGTTTTCTGCTGATAATGCCTCTCCCTATACATCCCAGTATACCCCCAGCCCTCCCTACTGCCTTCTCACATTGCTTGCTAACCTTAAGGTCATCTGATATGATTACCCCCAGGTCCCTTTCCTTTTTTGTTGTTGTTACTACCTCCCCACCCATTGTGTATTCTTCCCCTGGGTTCTTGTTTCCCAGGTGCATTATTTGCACTTCTTTGCATTGAATCCTAGCTGCCATACTTCTGACCATTCCTCCAACCTTGCCAAGTCCCTTTTCATCCTTTCCACGCCTCCTTGTGTATCAACCCTGTTGCAGATTTTTGTGTCATCTGCAAAAAGGCATACTTTTCCTTCCAGTCCCTCTGCAATGTCACTGATGAAGACATTAAAAAGGACTGGACCCAATACTGAACCCTGTGGTACCCCACTAGTAATCCCCTTTCTTCAGAATGGACTCCATTTACAATTACCTTCTGTGTCCTGTTATCCAGCCAATGTTTTACCCAGGCTACCACCCTGGGTCCCACTACCAGGCTGGTTAATTTGACTATTAATCTTTTGTGTGGGACTGTGTCAAATGCCTTGCTAAAGTCTAGGTAGGCCATGTCCACAGCCCCTCCCTGGTCTACTACTTTGGTCACCCAGTCAAAGAAATCTATTAGATTCGTCTGACATGACCTTCCCGCTGTGAACCCATGCTGCCTTGGGTCCTGTGCTCCACTGGCCTCTAGATACTCAACTATTCTTTCCTTCAGAAGTGACTCCATCACTTTCCCTACCACAGAGGTCAGACTGACAGGTTTGTAGTTTCCTGCCTCTGTCTTGGACCCACTTTTGTGAAGGGGAATCACATCTGCCTTCCTCCAGTCCTCGGGTACCTCCATCCTCCCATGATTTATTAAAAAGAGTAGCCAGTGGTTTCACTAGTTCCTTCCTTAATTCTTTTAGAATTCTGGGGTGAATTCCATCAGGACCCATTGCTTTGTCCACCTTCAGTTTTATGAGTTCTTGCAGAACCCTTTCTTCTGTGAAAGGACTGGGATCGACCCCCCTATCAAGAGTGCTTCTGTTAATTGGATTAGCACCTTCAACATCATTCATTGCGGCAGCTAGAATTTCTCCACAAAGTGCGTTCCTCATACTGTTCAGTGGCAGCTGCCCGGGAGCACAAAGTGAGCTCCTATTGACAGAGGACTGTAGACATCGTGGAGGCACTAACAACATTACTGCAAACACTTCATCCTGCCTTAGGAGTCACTGTTGAAAAGTACTCTGTTAAACCCTTCCTTCCAGTATCACCTTGCATTGCTTGTCATTTGGTTGGTTCCTCCTGCCCATTGTGGGGAAGGGAAGCCATTCTTCTTCCAGAGGGTGATGGACCTCTGCAAAAGACTACCAGCAGAGGCAGTGGACATGAAGACAGGCCTTCAAAGTAAGCCTGGACAAATTTCATCTTATCAAGGGAATCATGGTGAATCCTGGGTAGTAGGGGGTAGGGAACCCCTTTAAATTAGTATATGTTTGTGCTGCACACAGTACTTGTACATTCCTGCTTATGAAGCGGGGACTGGGTGGCACAATGGACATAAACTCTCTTCCAACATTAAATTACTATGGTACTACTCTGAGTTGCTTTAGCATAATTTTTCTTCACTTTCAGTCAAGTAAACTAAAGTGTACAGTATGTTTGGTTATCTAAATCAACAAAAAAATTAAAGGTTTAGGTAAGCCTCTTATAGCAGTCAGAAAATTTCATGTATTTTCCTCACAGGTATGCTGTCTTTTGGAAGTCTCCCAACCCCACTATTTATGATTCTGCCAGTAGACAAAGGCAAAAATATGTGCACATATGCATGTGTGTGTGATTGTTATCATGAAGACCCAGCTGAGTCCTTCAGAAATCGATGTTCACTCAGTCACTACCAAATGAAAGAAATCCATTATTGATCATTTCTCTTGCTTAACTGCCTCTGGTGTGGCCCAACCTTCCATGTGCATGCCATTAAACTTTTATCTGTCCTTGCCTACTGAGCCCAGAAGGGGACTATTGACATCTCTTTTATCTTTTCCTTCCCTTGATGAATTAAGAATGAAAGAATTATAATTTTTGATTCTATGGCCAAGTGAACCTTTTCCCAGTAGCAGGACAAATACCACTGATTCAGTAACAAAACTTGTGGCCATTATTGTTCTCTGCTTTTGATCTCATTAACATTTTTGTTTATTCAAATGACTTCTCAAATGGTAGTGCATCTTGGATTTCACTTATTTTCTCCCCAGGGGATAATGGATTCCACACAGCTGCCTCCTCTGTGCGTAGCACACATACATATACACATTAATTTCTTCTTGCCATCTCAGGTGAGGAGACCCAAAATAGTTGTTTTGAAAGCTCCATTATTAAGCAGCTAAAACAAATACTCAAACTTGACTGGCTAACATCTGTGGGGGCATACCAGTACATACCCAAAGTGAAAAAAGTGCCAGCCCACAGCCTTTGCACTTGCCTTCATAGTACTCCTCCCTCTTTTTCCGGGACATAATATAGCTGTAATGGCATCTTGTGCTCACCACTGGGTTTTAATGAAGAGCCCCGATTTGGCCAGTATAGCCACAGCTGCACAACTCTACCAGTCCCAGGTTTCCAACACAGCTTGCCTGCTACTTACTGCTGCTGCTGCTAAACTGCCAACCTCTGGGCTCCCACCTCGCTACAAGAACGGGCTGGTCAACTACCATTCAAACTCAGAACCACCATTCCCTCTACCTTACCATACCGCTGCTTGCTCTCCTGTCCTGTGGAACCTACTTCAACAGTGCCCCCTACTGACCATATAGCAAATTAGGTAAACTATTTTTCTAAAGGTACATCTGGCACTGTAAAAAAAAAAACATAAAAAATATTTTTCAAAGTTTTTTTTAAATTATTCAGGAACGCAAAAAATCCTTGGATAATAGTAAGAATGCACTTCAGGGTGTGGTATATCATGGGATATAGCCACTTCTTGAATGCAGGATAAGAAGGTGAGCTAATGCTGAATTTGCATTGTGTGTACATGCAAAACCAGTCCAAAGGAACTTGGTTTATCTTCGGCACTTTGATGTCATGATGCAGCACTTTTGCAGGGAAAATGCACTGAGCAAGTCCAAGTTTTTTCAAGTTACATGATGTGTAGCAGCCAATCAGCAACATTGGAGATCGAGTAGTCTCATGCTGTGCACATTTCAGTGCCATTTCCAGACCTCTCTCACAGCGGATGGGACTGTGGTAGGAAAGGAGCTCCTTTTATGTTAAAAAGTGTGACTTTTGATCAGGAAAGTTTCAAAATCGTCACAGAATGGTGCATTATCATTCTAGTTAGCTACTTTTTAACACACTGAACTGGTTTTAGGAAGGCAGGCAGGTTAGTGAAGTTGCCTGCCTGTGCAAGGCTATGTGACGTACTAATCACATGGGTGTCTAAAAAAATTATTGGTGACTATTGCATGTCATCTTAGTTAGCATCTGGCAGCAGCTGGAGTCATGTCATTATCTGTTGGGCAAGTGTTGCTAATGCATGTAACGACATGAACAGAACAGGAAAAGGGAGGGATACAGGTGGGTGGACAGTAGTGTTGCTTGGATTGTATCCTATCAATTAGGATACCACCAGATACCAGTCTTTTTGCCAGATAGTGGATCTGGTTGGATAGTAGCGCTATCCGACTGTGGATCCGATAGTCCCTGGATCTGACGCTGGATCCGATCGTGGATCCCTGGATCCAGTGTCAGGTAGTGTGGGATCTGATGTTGGATAGTGCTGGATCTGACTTGGTATCCAACCTCTGACTTGGTTGGATCCCCCTGGATCTGATCCCAGGTTGGATACTGCAACTATCTGATAGATCACAATTGGATCCAGAAAGGCACTATCCAAGCATCACTAGTGGAAAGTGGAATAATGTTCCACAATTCTAGTTCCACCAAGTACAAGATCTTCAAGCAGTGCTGGTGGAGACTGGAGCTAATTATGGAGAAACGGGAATGAGCATTGGTCATAGGGCTGTGAGGACAAGGGCTGCTGGAGGCATGATAGAAGAGCCAAGGAAACTACTGCATGGTTCAGTCGTCCTCAGAAATCCACAGGTTCTTTTGTAGTGCACAGCCTTCCCTGCTGGTCATTCAGTGCATCTGGTGAGAAAACCATCCTGAGCGATCTAGAAGCAAACCAGTTTATCCCAGTTCCTTCTGTAGCTGCTTCCAACTCCCCTACTTGGGATAGAAATGCTCCATTCAGAAATGTAAATTCTAGTTCCTAAAAAAAAATTCCCTAAGCGACAACTAATTTTGCAAACTGTATGGTGCCTCAAAGATCTCAACATAGACAGGCAAAAAAGTTACTTTTATCAGGTTTTTGCGGATATTCTAAATGAGAAGTGCAGGAAAGTTAGAGATGTCATGAAGCAAGCTACAGCAAAGAACATCAAGATTTAGCTACTCTACACAGCCTGGTTAAGGATCCAAACCGGTTCAGACTTCCAGTCTCAGTTTCCAAACTGGTTCAGGCTTCGAATCTTATGACTCACTTAGAGAAGCAGCTCCAACCCTAAGAAAAATGGGCATTAATTTCCCGGACCTTGATATGGAAGCCCCGGAACACAACTTAGCTTTAACAGCCTGGAGCCTAACATCTCGCCAGAAACATGGTCGCAGTATATGCATGAGGAGTTCAAACATTTTCTTGAATGGGAGCTATGCAATCTTAATAACTCCCTCTCTGCAGCAGAAATCTGTGCAGCAGACTCCCAGACATGACTGGATCTAATTGTAGACTCTGGCCCTGTTCCTATTGATATACTACTGACCAGCATAACCGGCTCGGAGACTTTAACAGACTCTAGCTGTGCCACTCTACTTGGGTCTTCCAGCAAACTATCCAAATACAAAAGGTACACTTTTCATTTCTTAAAGCTAATTTCTTCCATGCCTGGATTCAGTTAGTGGCTTGGTGGACTCGAATTGACTCCTCTTTTCCCTTTCATCTCCTATTTGAATGTATTAAAAGAGAGATGGAAACACATATGACAAGCTTGGAGCTGGGAATGGAGATGCTGGGAACGATAGTGGCTTCCTTGCTTCAGTATATGGAGGCCTTACAGAATAAATGCATCGATCTTGAAGTGAGGTCCTGGAGAGATAATTTGAGACTGGCTGGCTTGCCAGAAGGTGGAGAGGCAGGAAACATCACACTATTTCTGCAAGATCTACTGAGAGACGTTTTGGCCCCTCCCCTTACCATGGAAGTACACATATAAAGGGCCCTTTTTGTCACTCCAACCAAAGTCGACACTTTAGCTCACCCTACCAGTTATCAAATAAGGAGGAGGCTCTGTGGCAGGCTTGGTGCAAGGGAGAGGGTACCTATATTGGGTCCAGACTTTATTTAGATCAAGATTATTACCCTGAGATCCAACGGCTAAGGCTGCAATATAGACTGATTATGAAAGCCTGCAAAGCAAATCAAATAAGGTTCCAGACACCTTACCCTGCAAAAATACAAATTTTCTGGGAGGATGGGACCCAGGTTTATGCTACGCCAATGGATGCACAGGACACCTTGAAAGCCCATGGGGTAACACTAGAGAAATTATCTTTGATACAAAATAGGCCCAACAACTGGAACCTTTCTTCTGAGTGGCAGCAGTTTCCAAGAGGATCCTCTAGAGCGTTGCTCCATGACGCAGCACAGTGCACACTGGCTGATATCCGGGCCTCACTACAAGACAGGATGAAGCCTAAAGAGACTGCCTCCTTGCAGGATACACCACCCTGAAGATGACTTTAATGGGAACGTTACCTCTTTTTCTTCAGCTGCCTAGATATTTTTTGAAATTCTCATTTTTATTTAATTTCAAAAAACAATAACAATAGCATCAGACTATCAGAAACAGGAATGATACAAAACTGTAACAATATCCAAGAACAGATCATGACATGATAGACATGGGATAAACAAACCCCTCCTCCTCCTCCCCCAAGAAGGTGTCACCACTGAGAAGGACAAGGGAAGCCTAGAAGATGTATAGGTGAGGGAAAGGGAGATATTCAAGCCTGAGAAAAAAGATTAGGAAGCAGTCTGACCTTCAAACCCAGAGGAAAAAGCAGCACCATTGACAATTGATTCATGAATGAGTAAAGGTGTATCAGGGGGTCATAGAGGAAGAGTCGCCAGGTACAAGTAAACCTGACTCTATCAATCAGTGTAAGTATAGGGCACAAAGTTTACCCCACTTTTCTGGAAGGCTGAGGAGAAAGTCTGAGCTGGCGATCAACTTCTCAACTTTGAAACACAAAGACATTTCTTCAAGCCAGTCCATGTACGAGAGTTCTAGGTTGTCTGACCAGTGGCGAAGCACTAATCTCTTAACCGCCATTGCAATGAGAGCAATATGATATCTCCTCTCTCTGACGGAAATGCCAGAATAAATACCCAGAATACAGATCTCTAATGTAAATAAATCTTGCAGGCCTAAAATGGGGTCTAAGTTGTCCCAAATAGCCCTCCAAAGTGGGGCTACCTTGGAACAGTACCAGAAAATATGAGGGGTACTACCCAGGTCCTCACCGCATCCAAGACAGTTAGGGGAGCTGGAATGATCAAATTTCGATTTTTTAACAGGCGTAATATACATATTATTGACAATAAAATATTGAATAAGCCTATTCTTATCCAGAGTATTATATGTGTGCAAATCCTTCCAAACCTGGTTCCATGTAAAAGAAGGATCTGAGGGGAGTGGAGTCCAAGATTTGGAATCAGCTAAGGGGTCGGGGAAATTAACCTTCATAAGATGTAGATATAATTTAGATACACCATGAGGCCTGGCCGAGTAATCTTTAACCACCCTGAGAAGGGGCTTGACAACCGACACAGGCACAGTATTGCCAAATTCCTAATCGACAAGGTGTTTCAATTGGTATACCTTGAAAATCATTCGGGGGGAATCCTTAAGACTAGTAGGAGGTCATCTATTATCCCAGGGCCCCCTTGCACGTATAAATCTTCCACTGAAAGTCCCTGAATTTGGGGCAGCCACTTCGGAGATAGCAATTTAGTCCCCATTTTAATATTAGGATTGGAGAGCAGTGGTTGCCCAGGTCCTTACGTGTCGGATTTTGGCAGTTGCATAAAGTTGGTTCAGCACCTCACTGAGAGCGCCACTGCCAGTCATGAAGACAGTGGGGCAATGTTGGAAATGGCAGTAAAACAGGCTAGAGGATCTATGTTGCATTGCTTGATAAGGTCTAAATCGAAACTTAACCATAAAGGTGAGGATGTTGCATCCCTACCCCCCAGCCACTTACCAGCTTTAACTAGGTGGCTAGCCCAGTAGTAATATTCGAAATTAGGGAGACGGAGGCCCCCCATATCTTTGGGTAGACAAAGTTTATGAAAGGCTCATCTGGGAGATTTGTGACTCCAGATAAAACAAGTCAGGATTGAATGGAATCTCTTGAAGAAAGTTTTGGGTAGCCAAATGTCCAAGAGACTCAGGGGGTAAAACAATCGAGGCAGTATATTCATTTTGATTATACTGATTCGGGCCCCTACTGATAGTGGGAGCTTGTCCCATCTTTGCAAATCGGAATGAATTTTGTCCACTGGATCATCCAGGTTTAATTTCCTAATCAGATTTGGATCACAGGCCAAATAAATACCGAGATATTTGAGATGGGATGATGCCCACTTCATACCAAAGTGAGACATACTAGATTGAGAAGTGTGCATATTAAGGGGGAAAATTTCTGACTTGGCCAGATTAAGTTTGTAGTTGGATACAGCACTGAATTGCTCTATTATATTTAGGGCTACTCGTAGGGAGTTTGCCGGGTAAGTCAACTGTAATAGAATATCGTCTGCAAAGACGGATATTGTGGAAGTTTGTCGAGAAATTGCACAGCCTTGGACCCCGGGAGCAGCCTTAAGATTGAGCAGCAGGGGGCTCTAAGTAAAGGTTGAAAAGGTATGGCGAGAGAGGGCAACCCTGACGGGTGCCAGAAAAAAGCCGAATACGGGATGAGAAAACTCCATTACAGTAAATTTTAGCTCGAGGATCTTTATATAAAACCTTTATCCACTGGATGAATTTCTCCGGGAACCCAAATCTAGCCAAAACGCCCATAAGAAATCCCAATGACACGGTCAAATGCCTTCTCAGCATCTAAAGCCACCAGTGCCATGGGAACCTGAGAGGCCTGGGCTGCTTGGAAGACATAGGAAAGAACTCTCATGGTCCAGCCGACTTACCCTGCACAAGCCTACCTGCTCTCTGCTCAAAAGTGATTGCCAAACCTGCTTGTCAGCAAGGCCAGAATTTTAGACAAGATTTTGATGTCACAATTGAGCAGTGAGATGGGTCTGTAGTTAGTCGGATCCAGAGAGGGTTTCTCTGTTTTAGGAATCAGAATTATGATGGCTTCTAACAGGGTTGGGTCCACTGGGCCCGAGGAGAGAAGGTAGTTATAAAAATCCAGAAGTGTCGGAGCCAATTCCTTGCAAAAGGCCTTGTAAAAGTTGGAGGGTAAGCCATCTGGGCCGGGGGCTTTGTCTGACGGGAGATTGTGAATGGCATCCTCAATCTCTTTCAGGGATAGAGGAGCAGAAAGGAAAGATGCTTGGTCCTCGGAGAGGCAGGGTGGGGAAATTGGCTTAAAGAGGGTCTCAATAGCAGGCAGGGAAGGAGGGACTGAGATAACCCCATAAAGATTTTGGTAAAATAGTCTGAAAACCTCGACAATGTCTCTGGGCCCTGTCCTTATGGAGCCGTCCTGTGCCTCTAAAGCTGGGACCAGCCTCTGAGTTTTCTACTTCCTTGAGTTTTAGGGTCAAAAGCCTACTTGGCTTCTCCTCTTGATCTAAGTATTTAGCTTTGGATCTCAATAATGCAAATTCAGTTTTTTCCCCGACTAGCCCCTCATACTCATTTTTAAGTTTATGTAGCTGTTCCAAATTCTTTAGGGACTTAGAGGAAGCAAGGGAGTCTTCTGCCGCCTTAATCTGACCAGCTAAGAGAAGAAATCTTTGAGTCCTGAGTTTCTTCCTCCTAGCGGAGATTTTAATGAGCTCCCCCCTCAAGAAGCATTTTAAAGAGCACCATAGGATGTCAACCCTGGCCACTGATCCCTGGTTAATGTCCAGATATTCTTTGATTAGGGACTTAATCTGAGCGTGACAGTGCTCATCCTTCAAAACCTGAGTATTGAGCTTCCACATTGTGTCCCGCTGTACAAGAGGAGGGTTGAGTCGAAGCCATACTAAAGCGTGGTCAGAAATTACAATAGGCTCAATGCCTACTAGGGTAATATTTGCCATAAGGGAGGTGCTTACTAAAAAATAATCCAACCTGACCAGGAGTTATGAAGCGGAGAAAAAGGTATAACTCCTATTAAAAGGATGCAGAGTCCTCAAGGATCCACCAATCCTAGCATTCTACCCAAGTCTCTAACGCTAATTGCGCTTGAGGATGGGGCTTCAAAGGCCTATAGGTTTTATCTAGTCTTGTGATGGGGCAATATTCCAATCCCTCCCAGAATAAAGGGTGTTGGCAAATACCACCTAATTTATCTATTAAATGCATTAAAAAACCAGCATCTTCCCCCACCGGGCCATAGACTGAACCAAGAATTATAATGGAGTTAAAAAGGGAGCCCTGCACAAAAATATATCTGCCCTCAGGATCTTGGGTAACTTTCTCCGGAATAAAAGGTATGCTTTTCTTAATCATGATTGCCATACCCTTAGCTTCGGAGGACACACCAGCAACAAAAACTTGAGAGAATCCTTTAACCTTTAACATTTTAATATCGCCACAGTTATATGTGTCTCCTGTAGGAGCAAAATATCGAATTTCAACAGGGAACAGTTAAACAGTATACGGGATCTTTTCTTAGTCTCCTGATGCCCTTACATTCCAACTGGCTAATTTAACATAATCCAAGCCATCTTCGAGAGACAGTAATATAGTAAAGATGAGCTGCTTAGAAATCCCCCAACTTGAGCCAATCAGTGGTGACACCCTCTCATACTCCCCCTCCACCACCCCAACCCAGCCGCCACTGTAACAAAAACAAAAGACAGCTTTCCGCAGCAAAACAGAGAAATGCCACTTCATTGTAAACTGAATTGAAGCAGATATAAAACCCCACAACTTCAGAGGAAGACGGCTACTGGCGGCTATCCCCTCCCATAACAATACCCTTCCACAACCCCCCATAAACAACAGATGCTTACAACAGTTAAAGTTGACCCCCTTATTAACAAACCCATCTCCTGAGAACCAGACAAACAAAAGAAATGGAATTAACAGATCCGCCTCCCCCACCCCATGGGTACCGCGCAAAAGACCACCGAGCATTGAAAATGACCATAATACATAACATCCACCAATCCAAAACATGAAGTAATCATGCTCTGGTGTGAGAAAAAAACCCAATTAAATGAACCCCTACAGGTACCCACCAATCCTGCTCAGGTCGCAAGGCAGGGCTCTGAGGCAACGAATCCGAAAGCCCCTTTCTCGGGCGTAAGAAAAGTAGCCATTACAGTACCTGGAAGCCACATGCCCTGTCATAAAGGAAGAAAGAAGGTCCTGGGAGAAATCCATCAGGAAAAGATCCACATCCCATCACCGAGGTTGCTCAGGGCCCACCCGAAATGCAGGAGGAAGAAAACATAGGGGAAGCTCCGCTGACGGACCAATCGGTCCGACCGCCAAAGGCGCCCCGAAACAATACCCTGCTCAGCAGTACCCAATATGCAGCTAAGAGGGACTCAGGCGCATCGACGGTCGAGGCAAGAGAACAAAAGGGCCTGAAGCGGCTCTACTACCCCCGAGGTCTGATTCCAGCACGGATCCTCGTGAACTGAAGACTTCTCTGGAGTGAAAGAACCAGGTACCCTACTTGACTTAAAATGTATGAGGCAGGCACACTAGCGGGGACCAGTTAGGGACATAAATTAAACGGGCTAACTAAATTTAGGTAGAAGTTGAACTTTGACATAGGGCCTATTGAGAGAAAGGCCGGCTACCCAGTGCAAGGAGAGTCACTTAAATAAGTCCGCAACAGTTTCTTAAGGTCAGTCAGCCTCCTCCGGCTTCTCATAAGCACGCCAAGTGCCTTCCACTTGAACAAGCAGTTTAGCAGGGTATGTCATCCTGAAGGCTCTCCCGGCTGCCATGAGCTTCTTAACAACTTGATGGAAGGCAGCTCTTCTCTGTCGGACCTCGTAGGGAAGATCCTGGGTGATTCTGAGTTTGCTGTTACCCCAGAGAATAGAGTCCAGTTGTTTAACCTTCTTGAGGATGTGTTGGCGCTCCAGGTAACTTAAGAGTCTCACAATAATGGGCCTGAGAGGGCACCGAGGTGGCTTGGTTTAAGAGATCTGTGGGCCCTCTCGATGTGATACTTTGGTGGATAGGTGAAGGGCCCACGATTTTGTTAAAGAATTGCTGGATAAAGTGTAAGTGTCACCTCCCTCCTCTGACTCGAGGCCTAGGATGAGCACATTGTTCCTGCTCCTCCCTCCAGGTCTTCTGTTTTGCCTGGAGTTTCTGGATCTGCTGTCTCAATTTGACAATCTCAGGATCAATTCTGTGCTCCCACTGCTCGATTGAAGTGAGTCTGGCCTCTGAGTCGCTGACTCTCCTCGAGAGATCAGCGAAGTCCATCCTTAGCGACCTAATCTCTTTTGAGATTTCCTGGAGGTTTTTTTTGAAAGGGGACAGCTCTTCTAAGAAGTGCTCTTCCGTTAGTACAGTGCCCTGTGTAGAGGTTGCTGCCCCACTGGAATGCTGTTTGGATGTGGAACTGGAGGTAGCACTTGTATTCCTTGCCTTTTTTGAGGCCTTCTCTGGCGAGGTTGGGGGAGTGTGTTTGACTCCCGCGGCCTTCATTTCTGAATCAGCCATCGCGATTATTAATTAAGAGCAGTCGGGTCGCCGATCGCGATCCTCAAGGGGTCCTGCAGTGGTAGGAAATCTTCTCAGCTCACCTCAAGGTCAGTAGCGTGGATTTAAAAACTAAAGAAAACTAATTTAGGAGGAGAAGAGCGGGAGCTCCACAGCAAGCTGCTAATCAGCACCACTGCATCACGTGACTCTCAGCTGCCTAGATATAGTGCAGCAGAGCTAAGTTTGGGCACCCAGGACTGGGGTAATGTACTTTTAATACCTTTGTCTATGATTCCAAAGGGATTAGAGATCTCTGACTTGTTTTGGAAACTTTGCACATATAAGACATTTTGAATGTGGGGAATGACTCTCCCTGACCAACTTATATTTTTCTGTTTCCTTTTAAGTTGGTGCTAAATTTGAACTGACCACATATATAAGATGGGATTACACTGTATAGAAGGTTGCCTGGGTTAAGGGGAATAAAAATACAATAATTCATGGGGTGTTCTTTTTTTTTTATACTTTATTTTTATTATTTTCTGTTATCTGTACAAAATAACATTTAACATATCTTGGACAGACCATTAAATGACAGTTAGTTCCCAAGAAGGTCACAGCCTTCATAATCATAGGCTGTGTGCATCTGAGATATAACGATACCACATCTGGGGGTAATACTACAATTATACATCACTGAAAGTCAGATAAAAAGAAAGAGACTGTGTACTTGAACCCAAGAGCAGTATGACTAAACCTAAATGCTAAAGTCCATATTCATAGTCCAGCATAGCACACCCTGTTCAGGGCTAGTGGTGTCATACTTTAAACCTTAAGTCCCATTGTACATAAAACACTTGGCACCAATATCATATGTTCTGTAGGTTTTTGATCGAAAAGCACACTAAATGTCATTGGGGCTCTCTGTTAATGCCCCTAGTTATTTAACAAGCACAGAAATCCTAAAGAAACTGGACCACTTACATTTATATAATCGTATCTTTATCCAAGATAGCATTTCTATAAGAAGTGGAAAAAAAAAAAACAGCTGAAGAGAGAATTTAAGATGAGTCTCCCCAAATACACTAACAGACTTCGTAATATAACTGTACTGTCCAGCCTATAGTTATTACTATTACTAGACTACGATGAGTGTCTCATTTTCACCCATCTGGACAGTGGGTATAATCGGTATATTGTGAGAGAAATTCAGAGCTATACTTAGCCCATTTCAATCTGCTGCATCCTCCTCCAGAACGGATCTCTCTCTCCCTCTGCCATAGCTCTCTGTTTCAGGTAGTCCGGTTCAAATCTTGCAGCCCATTTGCCCGCTTCCATTGGGTCTGCAAATATCCAGACCTTCCCTTCATGCACTATTCTCAGCTTGGCGGGATAGATCATCGCATGTGGAATAGAGGAAGCTCTCAATCACTGGTGAGGAAAACATTTGCAAGGTGCTTTCATGTAGCGATCATAGAGAGCCTTGAAGATATTCAGGCTAACAGGGCAGCTCAGCTTCAAGTTCCTTTGTAAACCATTCCACAATGTGGGTAACGAAGCTTAGAGCAGCTTTGCGAGACGAGTTTTGACCTTGGAACTTGGAGGCAATTAGGGAATAGCCCTTAGAGCGTAGGTGCCTCTAACACACTCCAGAGAATACAATCTGGAGACATATGAGGGGAGTTATTGGTCACCACTGAAGGCTCATAGGGCATTTCTATTCCTTCTATAGTGAAGGGAAGTCCAGCCTAACAATGAGTACAGGGAGCAGTGGTGTGTGGAAAGTGGAAGGCCGGTAATGAACCTGATAGCTCTGTGGTAGAGGATGTCCAACTTAGCCAGTGCAGAGGCAGTGCAGTGGCTGTAGAGCAGGTCCACGTAATCTATTAAATTTAGGAAGGTAGCTTGAACCAGTTGAATCTTGGCCTCCTTTGTGAGCAGGTGGTTAATTCTGTAGAAGAGTCCTAATCTTTGCCTTAGTTTCTTCTGTAGTTCTTCGAGATGGTCGGTGAAGGAAAGTTTATGATCAAGCCAAACTCCTAGATATTTGAATTTAACTACATACTCTTGTGTTTCTCCAAGAACAGTGGTAATTTGTGGGATAGCTCCCCCCCCCAGCAGGATTTGCCACATGCAAGGAGGGGGAGAAGAGCATGCCTTTTGTCTTTTTCGCATTGAGCAAAAGCTTTTTGTTTATGAGCTGGTATTGTAGAAGGTTAAATTCAGCTTGGAGGTCTTCACAGGCTGCTTCCGGCATGGGATGACTCAAGTACAGTACAGTGTTGTCCGCGAATAAGTGGATGTTGTTTTTTTTTGATAGGGTCATTGATGTTGTTAATGTAGACTGCAAAGAGGAGGGGACCAAGGATAGAGCCCTGGGGCACATCCCTCAGCATAGGTTTTAATGGAGAAAGATCACCTACAGCTTTAACCTACTGTTTCTGTTCTCCGAGGTAGTCTGCAAACCAGCACATAGATTTATGGTCCAGGCCTAAGGTGCTTAGGGAGGAAAGAAGCAGGCTGTGATCGACTGTGTCGAATGCCTTACTAAGATCCAAGAAAACAGCACAGACATGCTTCTTCTTGTCAAGGTCTAGGAGCCAATCATTGGTCACCTTAGCTAGGGCTGTTATGGTGCTGTGCTTTGCTCTGAATCCAGACTGAACCAGGTTTGGTTTAATAGGCTTCTGGATTCTAAGTATACCCTAGCTGGCACACACTATTTTTTCTAGTAATTTAGACAGGATGGGGAGGAGGAGATCAGTCTGTAATTATTTAGATCTCAGGGTCACCTGCTTTAATAGAGGGATGACATGGGCTATTTTCTATTGAGAGGAGGCTACCCTGGGACAGTGACATGTTGAATAGGTAGGTGATTGGCACATAAGCACATGTAGGCACATTTCAAATAGTATGGCTCTATGAAGTCGGAGCCTGCTCCTTTCTGGTATCCAGTTGCAGCAGTAGGTCTTCCACCTCTTTTAGAGAGACAGGCAAGAGGGAGAAGGCCTCCTCGGTAGAGGGGGACTCGTGGGTTGGTGGGCCCTGAGCTGTGCGGAGGTCATTGGCAGGAGAAGTATCAAATGCTAGGTTCTGAATCCAGATTTAATAACAATGTCCTAAATCTTTAGCTCCCAATAGAAGTTTTTAGGCTTTTTGCAGCAGTCTAGAAGAGAGCTATATAAATTGCTGCCAGTCAGCTCGGGCTCCACAGCGCCCCCCCATGGGGTGGTGTGTTTAATGAAATTTTACACACACCCGAGGAGTTGGATGTTACATAAACCCCGAGAGCAAAGCTAGAGGGGTTTATTTAAGCATCTGAACCCGGGGGTGTGTGTAAAATCTCTAGTTAAACACACCACCCCATGTTTTATTTTGTATAATTGCTGGGTATCATTTTTTTCTCCGCAGCTATTCTATAAAATAAAAAATTAAAAATCATCTCTCTGCAGCTGCTGTCAGCTTCAGTGCGGTCCATGGTCAGAAGCATGGCTGAAGAAAGGAGTTTCCCTTTGCTTGTTTTGTTTTGTTTTAATTTTTTAGGCAGCCCTGTTTAAAAGTGTTTTTAATTTTTCCAGTTACTTTTTTTTACTTAACTTACCACTGACTCCAAGCAGCGATGCAATGAACGCTGAGGAGAGATGGACAGTGGTGAAAAAGGGCAGAGTGTAGGATGGCACATGCGCAGAAGGGAAACACGGTGCATGTTCACCATTATAACCTATGTTATATTAAAGCGAATTATAACCAGGTTCCCTATGGAAAAAAATGATACCCTATTATTATAATACTGTAATAACTGGGTACTGTTTTTTCCCTTGGAAAAGCAGGTTATAATTTGCTGTTAGAACCCACAGGTTATAACGGTGAACACACACCAGCTTTTCCAAAGCACAGCTCACGGACACTCAGCTGCTCACTCAGCCAAACAGAAACAGCATAACTGCCATGAATCAATATAAAAAAATAAACTCTGCCAGTATCCTTTACTGTTTCTCAACAGACCTCGCTAATACTATACCATTGAAAAGAAAATATTGGAGAGACAATATAACGTTTTCAGCTCTCTGTCTCCCATAGAAACCAGGCCTGACCTCTGAACTATGCTATTTATTAGGCTATTGCTGTGGAAACCAAATACAGTCAATTCCGCTTGTGTGCACACCCTCGGGACCAGCCAAAAAGTGTGCACACAACCGAAAATGCACTAAACCAAAATTGCAGTTTTATAGGCAGGAGAGAATCGCGGTTGCGGTAAAAACATAACATCAGCTTATTAAACACTTTATCTTGTGTCTACATGTTAAAAATACTGTAGCAGTTAATAAATAGGCAATTTGCAGTAGTTTTATGAGCCGCCTGACAACATGACCCTATCGACTGAGACGGCAATAGGATTTTGTCCGGGAGTAACGTCTAAACTGCATGCTCTTGGCTGGGAATTAGGATGGATCTACCCAGCGAAACTGTAAATAGTTTTCCAGGTTCGATCTCCAAAAATACAGTCAATTCCACTTGTTTTAAAAAGCAACTGAAGCTGAATAATGTGTCCACAGCATTGAGTCTGCTCAGGGAAGATGGAACACTGACTTGAACCACCAAACCTGCTCGCTGATTTCAATGGATCCCGAAGTGATGCTTTTTCATACCCCACCACCTCACACCAGCTGAGAAAGATTAGGTGCTAACTACCCATGATTGTGGAGTGGACAGCTCAGGAAACTTAAGCGTTGAACAAAAGCAGCCATCCAACAACTCAATTAACAGCTCACTACCGCTGCTGGTGACAGCTAAATGCTGTCAGAATTGTGCACATAACCGAAACTCGTAGTGCACACAACCAAATTTTTTATCACTACAGCAATGGTAATGGAATCGGGACCAGAGGAATGTGTGCAAACAACTGGAATGTGCACACATCCGAATTGCACACAAGCAGAATTGACTGTATCAGAGCAGCACCAGCTTAAACAGATAACAATAATGTATACTCTAAGTAAATTTAAATCCCTATTAAAAATTCCTCTTCTCTAAAGATTTCTTGCTACTTTTAACAGGTTTCACCTGTCTTTATACCGATTCAACTTCTCGCTCTTATTGTTTTCCACTTAGTATTCAAGTTGGTGCTGGTGCTGCGGTGAGCCAGCATACCCTTCCCCTACATCTAGTCCTGCACCCAGCCCCTTCCAACTGCGCGAGATAACTTATAAAGAAGTAGAAGATTCTTCTTAACTTAGACACCAAAAAGCGCGGGGACAATGGCTTGGAACCTTTTTCCTAAGGTCAGGCTATGCCCATCTCACTGCCCCAATTCTCCACATCTTCAATCTTTCCATTACATCTGCTACTGTGCCGTCCTGCTGGAAATCAGCACATATCCTCCCTCTATTTAAATCTGGTGACCCATGCGATGTAAACAACTATAGGCCTATCTCCATATTGCCTGTCCTTTCTAAAGTTCTCGAAAACTGATCCATATTCAGTTAAAATCTCACTTGAAACCTTCTCTCTCATTAACCAGCTCAATCTGGCTTCCGGGCTAATCATAGCACAATCACTGCACTAGCAAAAGTAACCAATGATTGGATCTCTGCTATAGATGCTAAGAAGGTAACTGGTGCAGTCTTTTGGACCTCAGCAAAGCTTTTGATACTGTTGATCACAAACTATTAGTCAATTGCCTTGCAAAGTTGGGTGCCACATACCATACCACCCAGTGGTTCTCTAGCTATCTAACTGGAAGATTCCAAAAAGTAAAGGCTGAAGGCTTTTTTTCTGCTGCCTTGCCAGTTGCAGGAGGAGTCCCCCAAGGATCCATCTTAGACCCTATCTTGTTTTCTCTGTACATTAATGACTTAGATGCTAACATATCTATGTCCAATCTGCACTTTTTTGCAGATGATACTGTGTTGTATACTTCTGGCTCATCGTTATCTGAAGTCAAGGGAGTGCTTCAAGCGGACTTCGCACAACTTGAGCATAATCTAATAAAGGCAAAGCTTCTGCTCAATGCTAAGAAGACTAAAGCGATGATATTCTCCCGCAGTGCTGTCTCAGGCCCCCTAATACCCTTGCCCAAGACTTCATTGTCACCACGCTAAATGAGCCTCTGGAAATTGTAACCAAATTTAAATATCTAGGTATCTGATCGACAATAAATTATCTTTCAGTGACCACGTCGAAGATGTCTCTAGAAGGTTAAAAGCAAGGTTAGGTTTCTTCTACAGAAATAAGCCCCTTTTCCCCCCTTGAAACTCGAAACAAGCTTGTACAGGCCACTTTTCTCCCCCTGCTCGATTATGGCGATGTAATCTATTCCTCCACCACTCTTGCAAATCTAAGTAAACTGGACATCCTTTATCGTCATGCGTTACGGTTCATTACCAACTCCCCTTACCGTTCGCACCACTGTGACTTATATGCAGCTGTTGGTTGGACATCCCTTACTACTAGACGCCTGCTCCATGCTGGGCTATGGACTCTTAAACTGCTCCTGCAGAAATTGCCAAGCTATCTCTCTTCCTTATTAGTATCTCACATAGTGCATACTCATTAAGAAAATCTGACTTTATTATGCTTGACATACCAAGGACGGACTTCCTTTGGTAAACGTGCTATTGCATATGCCCTTCCCTCCATTTGGAACCAATTACAAAACCGTACTGAAACTAACTAGCACAGTTTCAATAAACTTCTACAAATCGCTAAGTTCAGCCAAAATAAAGACACCTGTAACTGTCATTAAGTCTCTTCCTTCCCCATGTGTGCCATATTTATCCACTGGTAAGGTATAATTGATTTGTCACATTAACTGCTTTCCTTCCCTTCTACTCTGGCTTTATCTTTGCTTACGCTCCACTGCTACTCTATCAAATCACTCCTCCCCATATCAGTTGTAGACTGTTGTTTGTTCTAGCTGCCAAAATACTGTATATGTATTGCACACACCAGTCATCATGTTTCATTTATCAGTATGCAACCTGTAAGTCCTTCCCTGTCTCATATCAATGTTTACCACCTGCGGTCACCCTATGTGGTACCCTTGTATGTATATCCAGCCTGTATCATGTAATGTGCATTTCATGTATATGCTGTTATTACCTATCTGTGTTTGTACTTTAAGTGTTTATGTCACAGGACCTCCTTGTGAATGAGCTTGCTCAATGGAGTTTTCCTGCAATAAACTTGAACTTAGTATTCACACGATTCTGGTATCCAGATCATTGCTGACTGCACAAGAATATTTTAGACAAACCAAATGTCGCTTTTCAAACTTAATGACACTACTTATGCCACTAATTGTCTTCCCATAGTGTCTTCTTGGAAACGTAATGGGAAAAGCACAACACAGACATAATTTTTTCCTTTGTTTTTCTCTTTAATTTTATTACAGTAGCTGGCAAAGAAAAACAGTTCCAACAACTACATAAAACAATACATAGGGGGTGCATAATGAGAATTTAATACACACCCTCAGTGTGGGATGCTTTGATAAACCCCTTGGGCTTCGCCCACATGGTTTATGTAGCATCCCACACCTCAGGGGTGCATTAAATTATCCTTATGCATTCCCCCCATGTATTATTCTATATATAATAACTGGAAAGTGTTTTCTCCCATAGGGAAACCCTGGTTATAATTTGCCGTCGTAACCCATGGATTATAACAGCCAACACATGCCAGGGTTCCCTCATTCCATGCTTGCACCTCCCTCTGCTCTCCCCTCATGTAACATCGCCGAACACTTGGCCATCACCATCACTTGACATCAGCGGTAAGTGCATTTAAGAAAAAAAAAACTTGCCTCACAGCAGTTGACTTTCCCCCCAATAAACAAGTAATCCTCTGTTTAAATTGAAAAAAAAAAAACACTAAAAAGAAGCTTTCTGCAACTGCTCACCACCAACCGTAGACAGGCTTCATCCCTACTGGAACGCTGGCTGTTTTATTTTATATAATTGCTGTGGTGAGAAAGTGCTCCCCAGCAATTATATAAAATAAAATATGGGGTTGTGTGTTTAACTCGAGATTTTACACACACCCCTCAGTGTTGGATGCTTAAATAAACCCCTCGAGCTTCACTCTTGGGGTTAATGTAGCATCCAACACCTTGGGGTGTGTGTAAAATCTCATTAAACACACTTTTTTCTCTCCAGGGAGGCTATAGCCCAGGTAAATAGTTGTAGAACTGGCCCAATTGGCCATTCAGATCACTCTCCCCTGACCCTGCATATTGATCTTAATATACATAGGAAGTCAACATTTTGGAGATTAAACCTTGCCTTATTAAATGATACAGAAGTGACAGAGCAAATCCCCTCTCTTATCACCCAAGTTGTCCAGGACAATTTATTTATTTTTATTTTATTTAAACATTTGATAACCGGAAAGGCACACTGAGTCGAGGGCTTGATTCCAGGTGTGACCTGGGGAGGAGAGTGGAAATACAACATATACAAGTTACAAGTCAACATCCTCCAGAGAGTTAGAGTAACCCTCAACAAGGCTTGCCACCTTATATTAAGCTGTGACCACTACACTCACACATGTTCCCTTTACCAGCGGTCCAGCTGGCTCAACCTTGACAACAAACTCAAATACCACACCTGCCTCATGGCCAAAAAGATCGCCACTGGATCCCCCCCCCTCCGGGCTTGCTCCCCTCCTGACACCAGCTCCCCTTACAAAAATCACCCACAACTCCGTTAAATCTCCATTTCTCATCCCTCGCCTCCGAACCTCACTTGGTCAGCAAACCTTTGCCTACAATGCCCCACTCTGGATGAACACCACTCCTTATCCCATTAAGTTTGAACCTAAACTCGGCCTATTTAAAACACTCCTTAAAGACCACCTTCAGACCAACAATGGATGTGATGGTCCTTACTCGCTTGTGCTCCTGACAATGGATTCTCCTCCTGCACACACACATCTCCCCCAGCCCCAGCTCTGTTACCTAATTAAGAGTTGTCCCCTGCTCTAACAGTACTTTGTAGTACTTTGACACTGTCAGGCCTTTGTCCTAGCTAAGACTGTTTCTTGTTTCCTATGTTTTATTCCTGTAACTCATTTACATACTCAATTTACTGTATGTTTATCTTATGTAACACATTTATGTACTCAAATTGTGTAGGTTGACCTTACCTGTTGTACACTTGCCTATTGACTTGGTGCCTTTAGAAAGGAGTCCCTGACTCAAAGTTTGTAAACTCAAAATGTTCAATAAATAAAAAATAAATAATAAACTACACTGCAGCATGTCTGTATAAACAACAGGTAGGAATCGCAGTGCAGGGCAAATACACTACATAAGGCAATCATACAGAGTAAGATACATGATACATTACAAGAGACATGCGAGTCTAGAATTACAAAGTAAGTGTCCAAACATCTGGAGCTTGATACGTAAGTGCTTATAGAGGTGGGAGACAGAAGGCCAGTAGAGGGGAGCAGGAGTGGTTTCATTATGACAAAGACGGGGGAGGCAAAGTTGTTGCTTGCAGGCAAGATGAGAGGAGGAGTTCCTGATAAGGGGAGAGTTTGTTCCACAAACTGGGGAGCCAGTAGGAGAAAGCTGCTTTGCCAGATGAGGAAGCTGGCTGAGGCAGGGTGAAGTATCTTCCGCTCATGTCTCAGTTCATAAGGGGAGTGAAAGTCCAGGGAGAGACTTTCCATTAGGTAGGAGGGAAGCACATTGAACCAGAATTTTGATATGAGATTGAGTAAGTGAATATGACATCTGTGGGACAGCGGGGGGAGTCCAAAAAGGGAGTAGAGATTGCAGTGGTGATTACTAAGGGGGGAGTTGGTTGCGAAACAGCAGAAAGAATTCAGGAGGGTATCTAGCCTGGACAGGGTGTTTGCAGGAGCAGAGCTGTAGACCACATCAGCATAATCAAAGCTGAGGAGGATCATTTTAGATAGAATTTCATGTCTGGCAGGTCGTGAAAGATAGTCTCTGTGCCAGTACAGCATACCAAGTTTGGACGTAGTTTAGAGACAGTTACATCAATGTGCATAGAGAAGGATAAGTGGGGGTCCAGACAGACGCCCAGGTATTTGTGTTTAGTGACCTGGTCTAGTGGAGACCCATCCAGCAAAGTGATAGGAGGAGGAGATGATGATCTCAGTTTCCGTGCTGTACCAAAACCATAGATACTGTTTTGGAGGTGTTTACTTTCAGTTAGTTTTGTCTGAATCAGTGCTGAATGGTTTTGAAGTCATTTTGGAGGGTAGCTTGAACTTCATACATCGTGAAGGCCAGAGGTAAAGAGGATAGTGACATCCACATACGTGTGTGTGCTGGATTTGGTGCAATAGGAGGGAAGGTCATTTATGAAGAGGGAGAAGAGGATGGGATCAAGGAATGAACCTCCTGGCACACCTGCTAGGATGGGGGGGAATGACATCAGAGATTTTGACTGATTGTTGCCTGTTGAAAAGGTAGGATTTAAACCACTGAACGGTGATGGGTACTAGCCCCACAGCCTCTACTATCAGAAGGAGGAGGGAGTGGGATATGGAGTCAAAGGCCTTTGCCAGGTCAACAAATGCTGCAGCAATTAGGAGGCCCTGATCTGAGGTGGTGAAGATGTGATTTGTGACACACAGGAGGGAGGAGATATTGGAATGCTGTTTTCTGAAACCTGATTGATGCAGAGAGAGGAGATTGTTGGTAGTGAAGTAATCTGATTGTCTGGTGTGACCAGGGATTCCTGGAGCTTAGCTAGAGCTGGAAGGAGGAGATAGGCCTGTAATTTCCAGGTGAGGAGGGGTCACTACCTTTGTGGAGGGATTACACTGGCTGATTTCCAGGCCTGTGGGACCGATCCTGAGGTGAAAAGAGATTAAGGATATGGGTGAGAGGTTTGGTAATAGCAGTAGCCGAGATCTGCAGGAGCTTAGGATGGATCCCATCAGGGCTGGATTTGGTGGTATTTAATGAATAGAGGGTTTTTAGGACCTCATGTTCAGTGATGGGGGCGAATTAGAAGTTGTTGGAGAGGGGAAGGGGAAAGAGATGCGAGGGGGTGCCAAGTGGTAAGGCACTGAATGTAAAGAATTTGTTGAGTGTGTCTGCAGTGCAGATAGGGTCAGTAGCATGCTGGCCATGTTTCATGAAGGCAGGAGTACTGGGTTGGGCTGGAGGGTTTAGAAGGGAGTGTACAACCTTCCAGAATTTGGAGGGTTAAGTATTAAAGAGTTGCGACCTGAAGTAGTCTGCTTTGGCTAGTCTTATGGCCTCAGTGCATGCATTTCGGAGGGCATTATAGGCTTGCTTGTTTTGAGAGGTGGGGTGGTATTTGAAGACAGACCAGGCTTTGTCCCTGGCCTTGTATTTGACTAGGATGGGCGCAGAGAGCCATTGGTGGTGTCGCTTCTTGACCCTGTTTTTTTTCAGTGGAGCATGGGAGTCCCAGATTTTAGTGCAAATGTGTGGAAAGCTGGAGAGGGCAGCTTCAACATTTTTGGCTGAATACACCTGTTGCCAATCAGAATGTCTAAGGCAGTTAAGCAGAGACTCAGTGTCCAGTCCATTTAGAGGGTATGTATTTAAGTACCTGGGGGCTGATTTGGGTATGTGAGTTTTCCTGATACAGTAGGTAATGCAGTGATCACTTAGTGCATTGACTAGAGTGCCTGAAGAAGTTACTCTGTGTAGATGAGTAGAGAGAATCCAGTCTAAAAGAGAATGGTTTTGGGAGTGAGGGTTGTAGCGGGTGGGTTCGTTTAGAAGCGGAGTAAGATTGAGGGATTCTATTTTGGAAATGTGGGCCTTGGAGGAAGGGGCTAGCCAGTCCAGATTGAAGTCACCTAAGAGAAACAGTTCCCCTTTTGAGGCTAAGTCAGGTAAGGAAGCTATGATAGAGATGAGCGAGTCATAAGCCAGACTGAGAGAGGCATATAGCATCCCTATAAATAATGGGAGTGAGGTTGGAAGGGTGAGTTGAGCCAAGAGGATTCGTGGGAGCTAAGGCATGCTTCCTTGAAGGTGACCAAGCATGAGAGGGGCTGTTTTGTGTAGATGGCTGCATCTCCGCCTCTCTTGCTACAGTCCTGTCTGAGTGGGGTGTAATTTGGGAGATTAAGGAGGAGTCGGGGTCTTAGCTAAAAGCCATGTTTCAGTCTGGCAAAGGATGCCCGTAGAGTGCTCAGTCATCCAGCAAGTCAGTCAGTCTAGTTTGGGCAGGAGACTTCTGATGTTAATGTGAGCGATAGAGAGACTTTTATGAGAGCTTACCGTTTGACCTTCCCTAGGAAAGGCCTAGCATCACAGACTTTAATATGGCTGTGAGAGTCACTTTTCATGCCTGGGATCTCTTCTGTAAATATCCGTTGGTAAACTCTAAACTTTGGCAATATAAATAGCTTACCAGGGACAAAATCTTTCTGCCAGGTGCTTTAGATTCATGGTACCTGTGGCAGGCAAAGGGGGCCCTGCAATATCCTGCATAAATAATGAGGGGAGAGGCTCTTTTTTCTTTTGAGGAATGTTGTGCAGCTTTCAGCTGGACACAAACAGATACATATGTTCCGCAATTTGCAAATAAAAGCATATATTCAGGCCCAGCTGAGACTGCAGCGAAACCTACTCTTAAATATTCTCCAAGGAATTCAGTTTAAGGTGGCTTTGTCTAGCCCATCTCCCACAGGAGCCACTTACCAAATTTACCAATTTCTCAACACCCATAGAAGTGATGCAGCCAGACCGCTTATTGAGAAATGGGAGGAGGAGGAGGAGGCAGATTTCCACCTCTTGCAGACAGACTGGCTTACAATCTGGAAGGGTATCTCCAAGGTCACATCTTCTCCCATTTCATAGGTACTTCAAGCTAATATGGACATTGCATCCATGGTGCTCGTCAGAAATATTAATTAACATAAAATTTGGCAGGAATATATTTGGAAGGTTACATCTAGTTACTCCCTAACTCCACGTTTGCAGGCTAAATGGAATCAGGACATTTCCCCTAGATGTTGGAAGGACTTTGGGGAGACACAAACCTCACATTACATATTTTTTACTCCTGCCCAGCATTAAGAGAATTTCAAAGGGAAGTAACACTTGGTATAAAGACTTTATTTCAAGTTACAGGTCCTCTGTCCTTCCATTATCTGGTGTTGGGGCTTCCTCCACTAGAGGTCAGAGGAACTAATACTGAATATATTTGGTATATGTGTAGCAGCTATAAATAAAGCTATTACCATAAATAGCTCAAACCAACCCCCAAATGGCTCAAACCCGACCCCCTAATGGTGACCGAGTGGAAACATATTATTATAGACATACTGGAGATGGAAAGAACACCACATCAAGTACAAAACGGGGTGAAAAAATTCACAGAATGCTGGGCTAGATGGATACTTCTTGGAATAGACTAGTGTGCAGATTCCACGAGAGGTATTTGGGTCCCCTACAATATAGTTCTTTTTGAGACTGAATGCCAGTTGACTCAGATTACTTTTTTGGTCACTGGTTGTAATGGGATTAAGATGATTTCTGTATTGTACTGTGGTGAACTATATTCCTTACTCCAGTGGGTGTCCAGGTTTTTGAGAGCCACCAAGTTTAATTTGTTTTCTTTACTTTGCCCCTATGTTTCTTTGTGCGTGTTTTTTTCCTTTCAATTAAATGCTTAAGGTAATAGAAGAGCCAGTAAAAAGAGATGATTTGATACCTTTATTGGACCAACATAGATGTTGCAAAGAAAATAAGAACTTGAGCTTTAGAATTACATATAATTCTTCATCAGAAAATTAACAGTTGGTTTGAAAGAGTGCATTTTCTTAAAGTGCAGATCATGCATAAAAGCAGTATAGAATTATAGAATATACAATTACGGTAATAGAGAATTTCAGATAGGGTAACTTTTTAAATTTGGAGAAACAGTAACCCAGCTTGTGAAAAATATGTATAAAATATGCATGAACTTTACAAGTTATGTGACAAATATAAGGCAGGCATTTTAAACATTACTGCATGCAGTCTTTAGAGGACGATACTGAGGTGAATTCAATGTTGGATAATGTATGTACATGTCTTGAAAATACTGCCAATAAAGAAAGCATAAAAAAAAGAAATGTGTAATGTTTATGAACTGTTACAAGGTATTGCACCTGTTGTGCAAGAATGTCTGTTGTTCTAATTGTTCTTACCTTCAGAAATCTGATGAGGCATGGTACATCATTCTCTGGGTCTGGATCCTAGGATGACCTCGAGGGGCTTATCCTAACAGTGGGTATGACAGGCAAGAATTCGATATGGCTATTACTTTTTCCCCATTATGGGGTCCTTAAAGATTACCACCCTGAATGTACGGATTCTCACTTACCTTAAACATCTTAATACTGATGTTGGGTTTATTCAAGAGACTAGACTTCCAGCGGGGGAAACACCTAAAACTGCTTAGACTGTGGGTTGGCAGGTCTTCTCGGCTTCACACCCTTCAGGCGAAAAAGCTGGAGTAGCAATCCTAATTCAAAGGAATCTGCCCCTTGAGGTCACACATTCAGAAACTGCAGAACAAGGAAGGTTCATTCTTGTTTCAGGTTCCATTTATTCCCCAAAAATCATTTTGGTATTATCTATGCCCCCAATCAGGACTCCGAAGATTTTTTCCGACTGGTATTCTCCAGCATAGTGGAATTAGAGGAGGAATGATCCTGTTGGGAGAGAACTTTAATTGTGTCATTATATGAACATATGAAGAAGTCAGCAGAAGTAGGCCATTTGGTCTATCAAGTTTGCTCACATTGCAGGGTCCACAGCTTGAGCTTTCTATCCTCCCTACCCATGATCCTTACTTTCCCCCTATGCCTATCCCAGCCTCTCTTAAAGCTGCCCACTGTCTTCAGTGAGATGACCCCTTCCGGCAGTGCATTCCAAGTGTCCACCACCCTCTCTGTGAAGAAGTGCTTCCTGACCTCCCTCCTAAACCTCCCACCCTCCAGCTTAAGACTGTACCCCCTAGTGTTATGGTTGCCACTCAACTTAAAGAGACTCTCCTTATCAACTTTATTTATCCCTTTCAAGTGCTTGAAGGTCCCAATCATGTCCCCTCTCTCTCTCTCACTCCTGTGTTTCAAGGAGTACATGTTCAGTGCCCTTAACCTCTCTTCATATGCCTTACCCTGCTGACCCACTATCATCTTTGTAGCCCTCCTCTGGACCTTCTCCAACAGACTAATGTCCTTTTTGAGGTGTGGGCACCAGTACTGAACTCCATACTCTAGATGCGGCCTTATCAGTGACCTGTACAAAAGCAGTATAACCTCCTCTCTCCTACTACTGATCCCCCTAGATATGCATCCCAGCATCTTGTTTGCCTTTGTTGCTGTTTTCTTGCACTGTGTGGAGTGCTTCAGGTCATTAATGATCATCAGTCCCAGGTCCTTCTCCTCCTCTGATGCAGATACTCGGACTCCACCCAGATAGTACTCTGTCCTGGGATTCTTGGCTCCAATATGCATAACTTTGCATTTCTTAGCATTGAAACCAAGCTGTCAGATCTTGAACCACCTCCCCAGCTTTTCCAGATCTTCCTGTAGGTCCTGTATCCCTTCAGCTGTATCCACTCTCCTGCAGAGCTTGGTGTCATCCATGAATAGGCACATTTTGCCCTTAATGCCATCCCCAATGTCACTGATGAAGACATTGAACAACTCCGACCCCAGCACAGAGCCCTGTGGGATCCCACTGTTTAAATCTCTGGTACCAGATAACTCTCCCCAACAATCACCCTCTGGGTTCTGTCCCTCAACCAGTTTTCACCCTTCTGGCCATCTTTTCCCCAACCCTAAGATCCACCAACTTCCTGATCAACCTTTTGTGGGGCACAGAGTCAAAGGCCTTGCTGAAATCAAGATAGAGGATGTCTGCTTGGCCCTGTCTACTGTCTTAGTGACACAGTCAAAGAAGTCAATCAGATTTGTTTGACATGATCTCCCCCAATGAATCCATGATGCCTCTCATCCTGGAGACCATGCTTCTAGATATTTCACCCAACCTTCCCTTTAGTATGGTCTCCATGAGCTTGCCCACAATGGAGGTCACACTGACTGGTCTGTAATTCCCTGGATCATCCTTAAGAACGCTTTTTGGAGGGGCACTACATGTGCTGTTCTCCAGTCCTGTAGTACCATGCCTGACTCTAGTGAACTATTAGAATTGAGTCTGCCAGTGGCCCCTGCCAGCTCTCGGCCAATTCTTTGGTGCCCTTGAATGTATTCTGTCCAGGCTGGTGATTTGTCCACCTTCTATGCCAGCAGCCTCTCCCTCACTCTATCCTTCTCTAGCACTACATCTGTGTTCCCCTCCCTCCCTGCTCCTCTCTTCCCTCCTGAAGGCACTGGTCCATCCTTCTCCCTAGTGAAGACGGAACAAAAGTATTCATTTAGTATCTCTGCTTTTTCCCCATTATCCTCCACCCACTCCACCCCGTTCTTAAACCTAACAATCCCTTCCTTCTTGTCCCTTTTCTCACTTACATAACAAAAGAAAGTCTTCTCCCCCTTCTTCATTCCTTCAGCTATCTACAGCTCCCTCTGTGCCTTTGCTCGCCAGACTTCCTTACTTGCCTCACTAGCCAACCTTAGGTAATTTTCTCTAGCCACCTCTCTTTTGGTCTTCACAAATTTTCTATAGGCCAGCCTCTTTTTCCTTACTGCTTGGGCAACCCCAGAACTGAACCTGCTGGGTGCTTTGGCTCTTGTGTTCTTACCCCTGAGCCTTATGCACTCATTTGTGGCAACCAGTATTCCTTCCTTAATGATGGACCATCTTTGGTCCACCCCAGTATCTACTTTGATGCCTGCCAGATGGCTCCTTAGCACTTTGCCCATTTTCCTGAAGTATGCCCTCCTGAAATCCAAGATTTTGGTCTTAGTCGGGATGCTTTCCTTGCCCATATCCAACCGGAACCACACTGTGCAATGGTCACATCCACCTAGTGGCTCCCTGACCATTATTTCCTGTACATGCTCTCCATTTGTGAGCACCAGATTAAGTGCCTCAGCTCTTGTTAGTTCAGTGATGCCCTGAGTCAGGAACCCACTCTGCAGTCCTTTCAGGATCACCTGACTCCTAGTACATGTTGTGGAGGGTATACTCCAGTCCACCTTGGGCAGGTTGAAGTCCCCCACAATTACCACCTCTCCTTTCCCCGCATCTTCCAATATTTTTGAGCTCAGTTCCCTGTCCCTCTTCTCATCCTGACTGGGTGGTCTGTAAACCACCCCCAACCTCACTTTTCTACCTCTATTGGACCTTAACAGAACCCATAATGCCTCCACCTCCCCTTCCTCTAATTCCTCCATTGTGCAATTTATTCCTTCCCTGATATAAACTGCCACCCCTTCCCCCTTCCTGACTACCCTGTCCCTCCTTTATAGTTTATATCCAGGGATCCCAAGGTCCCAGTCATGGTGTGATGTTTTAAGGTGAAAAAAAAGGGTTGCTACTAGGATAATGGTACTTGTAAAGTCCCAAAAAGATTCAATCAAAGCAGAAAGGACTCAGCACTCATTGTTAAACACAAAGTATACATATAGCATCAGATTTCTTCTGTAAAAGATTTATTGTGGTGAAAACAAGTAATATATCCTGGTGTCGGCTGAGGAGACTACCACAGACCAATGTTTCACTCTCAAACTCAATGCTTTGTCAAGGTGTAGAGCACCCCTTCTGACCATATTTATACATTACATTTAATTAACTTCCAGCATGAAAAAGCAAGAGGAATGCACAAAACAATTTAGCTAATCCATCACATCTGGGCTTCATTCTGCAGTCCTAAATCCAAATATATGTATTGGCTTATTGTGGCATGACATTTATGTCCACTATAATCTGTATATGTGCCAATAGGATTGGACATGTTTACAGCAATATAAATATTTTCCAACACATTCCTAGAAACTATATACAATGTTACTAATACTAACTACATCTTGTACACTGTATGAAGCTATGAGACAATATAGTGATAGACAGATGAGAAATGGAGGGGGGTAACAAAAGGGAAAATTCAAAAAATACATTTTAAGGTCAGATGCAGTGAAAAACATTTCCATTACTAATACAATAGCTTTGCTAATTCTATCTAATCATTAATGCCTGGCCATTCCATTTTACCAAGTTTATAGATCCAAAAGACCTCTCTTCTAGCCAATTTAGACTCTGTATCACCACCCCGGTTACCTGTCATTACTTTATCAATACCCATAAACCTAGGTGCATGTAGTGCTGCTTCTCTAGCATTAGTAATGTGGTGCAAGTGCATAGTTCTCATTTGTATTTAAGATTGCATGCATTCCTCAATCCTTTCTTTTAGCTTATGTTTTGTTCTCCCTACATAAAATATCCCTCAACTACATAAAGCTAAATAAATTATATTTTGTTTGTCACACGTAATCAGGCTGCATATCTTATATTTTTTGCCATCCTTAGGGACAAAAAAGAAAGAGGTCCTTTCTAGAACATTGCAATACTTGCAACGTCCACATCTGACACATCCAGGATTTGGTGGGGGCCAAAATCCAGATTTTCTCTCAACTGGCCGATACTATGCACATTTTGATCTCTATTGCTATGAGCCTCCTGTATGTGATTCTGGGGTTCAAATACTTCTTTAAGTTCAGTTTGGCTTTAATAATATCCCATTTTTTAAAATAATGTTCTTCACTGCACCTGCATCACAAACATATGTGGTCACAAAATTCAAGGAGTTCTTTTCTCCACTAATTGTTCCCTCGACTGTAATAATGCAGTCCTATCCATTTGTTCAACCTCCTTCTGGCATTCTGTACATTTCTAAAACTAAAACCTCTTTCCGACAGTTATGCTGAAAGTGCAACTGCACACTCAGCAAAATCCTCTGTGAGGCTACAGTTACGTTTTAACTTTATAAACTGACCCTTAGGTATATTTGTCACTGTATGCCAAGGATGGCTACTATCTGCCTGAAGCAATGCATTTTTGTCCATCTTCTTGTGATACAGGGAGGTCAAAAGGTCACCCATTTCTGTTTTTCTTATAGTGATGTCCAGAAAGTTAATTCTGTCTCTACTACACTTCACATCAAAGGTAAAGACTGGTCTATGGCTTTCCAAATATGTAACAAAAAATTCTAGTTCCAATAATGTACCGTCCCACACCATTATACAATCATCTATGTAACAGCGACAGATCTCCACTTTTGCACAAGAAGGATTCTTTGTGCTCCATATTGCATTATCCTCCCATAGTCCCATAGACAAATTAACATAGTTGGGGGCAGATGCTGCCCTCATTGCAGTACCCTTTTTTTGTAGGTAATGTTGACCCAAAAAACTGAATGTGTTATTTTTTAATACCATTTCTGTCATGTCTGGCAAAAGCTGACTAGCTGCTACCTTTTGTTCTCTTTTCTCTAAAAAGTACTTTAGGGCTTTAAGTCCAAAATCATGTGGAATGTTGGTATATAAACTGGAAACATCCAATGTTACCAAAAGTCTGCCCCCTACATACATTTCTGATGTCAAGTTAATAATGTCTCTGGTATCCTTTACGTATGACCTAAGATTCAGTACCAAAGGCTATATATGAAAATCAATAAACTGCGACATAGTCTCTGTCAGTGATCCTTGTCCTGATATAATCAGTTGCCCTGGGGGGTTTATTAAAGTTTTGTGTATTTGAGGCAATAAATAAAAAAACGGACGAATTGGATATTTTACTGTCAAAAAATCTGTTTCTTTTTCTGAAATGTCACCATTTAGAAATGCCTTTTCTATAAGTTTATCCACCTTTATTTTGTTAGTCATTGTGGGGTCAGTAGATAGGGGCATATATGTGTTAGAATCATCAGGCTGTCTTTGTACTTCAGCTATATAATCCTCTGTATTCAAAAGTACGACCCCCATCGGCAGGTCTTACTGTCACATCTTTATTCTGACTCAGCTTATCTAAAGTCTTCCTTTTCTGAGAGGACATATTCCAAAAAACATCATTTCTATGCTCATTCTTTTATAGTATGTTTCTAGGTCATACAAACAAGCTTTGTAAAAGTGTTGACTATAGGGTTCATGGGAGGTATAAACGTGAGAGGCCTTCTAAGGCATCTCTCACTACTGCTATAACTGTTCTCAGTGATAATTATCTGACTCTCTGGTGTTTCATTTAGCTCTTCAGTTGTTATTACATTCAAACCTGCTGTTCTAGGTTGAAAAATATTTTAAATTCAGTACTCTTATAAACTTATTCAGGTCTATAAATGTTTCAACCCCGTTCACCCTATTTGTGGATACAAAACTCAAACCTTGATTCATACTTTGAGCTCAGTATCACTTATAGCATAACTTGATAGATTTGTAACATTATTTATGCAGTCAGTGTTCAGAGTCTCTAGAACTGGTGTCTCAATATTAGTAAAATATAGGAAATGTTGGGGGCCCTTTGAAGTAAACACTCTTCGCTCAAGTTATTGTTCTTCATACTAACATACTAAAATGCCAGCAGAATAGGCCTAACGGTCCTTCGTGTCTGCTCGCTTGGTCAGTCCCAACCTGGTGCTGACCTTGCTGTCCCCTCGCCTTCTCTGGCTTCTCCTTCCCAGTTCGGATATTCTTGCTGCATTGGATTTTGCTTCCAGAACCCTTCCCTGTACCTGTCCCACCCCTCTTGAACCCTCCACTGTCTCTGCCTCCACCAGCCCCTAGGCAGTGCATTCCATGGCTCCACCACCCTCTCAGTGAAGTAGCACCTCTCCATTCTCCCTGATCTTTCCCTCCAGCTTCCAGCCATGCCCTCAGTGGCCCCTTCCTCCTTCCTTGGCACCCCAACTGTTCCTCCCTATTTACCCTCTTCATGTACCTAAAGACCTCTATCACGTCCCCCGTTCCTTCTCTCTTCCAATGTGTACATATTAACTCTTTGAGCCTCTCCTCATAGGTCCTGTCCAAGCCCCAAATCATTTTGGTTGCCTCCTCTGGACCCTCTCCAGGAGGTTAATGTCCCGCTTTAAGTGTGGCCTCAAAACTGCACACAGTACTCAAGAGTCGGCCTCACCAAGCAGTTATACAGAGGTATCACTTCCCTCCTTCTGGAGGTGATCCCCTAGTGATGCATCCCAGCATCCTGTTGGCCTTGGCTGCTGCCCTCCTACAAGTCTCAGAGTTGTTCATCTTGACATCCACCACCACCCCAGGTCCCTCTCAGCCATCGAGACTTGTAGCATTTCCCCAGTGTACACTTGACCTGGGTTTCTGGCCCCAGGTGGAGTACCTTGCATTTCCTGCATTGAACCTCAGCTTCCTTTCTAGACCATCTTTCCAGAGCCTCCAGATCCCCCTTTAGGGCCACCCTTCCCTCCTCCCCATCCACCACCGCCCCCAGTTTCAAATCATCTGCAAAGAGACTCATCTCACTCCTGATTCCTGTCCTTATGTCAGATATGTAGGCGTTGAACAGAAGGGCCCAGGACTGATCCTGTGGGACCCCACTAATGACCCTCCTTGGGGATGAGACTATCCACCAACTACGACCCTCTGGGTCCGGTCCTGGAGCCAAGTGCTATCCATCTGATCATCTGGTTCCCCACCCCATTTCTCCCAGCTTATCCAACAGGCCCACATGAGGAACAGAGTCAAATGCCTTGCTGAAGTCCAGAAGAGGACATCTACTGGTCTACCAGGTCCAAGGCACTTGTCACCCAGTCATAGAACTCCACCAGGTTTGTCTGACACAATTTCCTGGGATGAATCCATGCTGTCTATCATCCAGGCACCTTTGACTTATCCAGGTCCCCCTAGCCTCTCCTTGACAATGCCCTCCATCACCTTGCCCACCACCGAGGTCAGGCTGACAGGCCTGTAGTTCCTACCACCTCCCTTGATCCCCCCTTGTGGATAGGCACTATTTGCGCCACCTTCCAGTCTTGGGGCACCCACCCTGTCCTCAGAGAGATGGTAAAAGCTCTGCCAGGGTTTTGCCAGGACATCTGCAAGTTCCTTCAGCACTCTGGGATGTAATTTATCTGGCCCCGTGCTTTCTCCATCTTAAGGAGCTGAGGGCTTCCCTCACTCTCTCAGCTGTGATTTCACTTCCGGTACCCCTTCTCCTGCTTAGCCTCCCCACCTGCCAGTGATGCCTCCTCTCCCCAGACCTGCCGATCGGTAAGGGTCCCCCTCCTCAGTATCTCTGTCTCTCCCATGTATGATGCAGCACCCCATTTTCCTAGTGAAAACTGAGGTGAAGTACTCATTTAGTACCTCAGCCTGCTCCCCGGGTCTTGTGCCCATCTCCCTGATTTAATCCTGCTAATCTGCCCCTTCACCCTTCGTTTTTCCCCAATGTATCTAAGAACCCCTTGTTCCTCTCCTAATTTCCCGGCCAGGTTCTGCTCCTTCCTTGCCTTAGCCGCCCTCACCACTCTAGTGGCCCTTCTAGCCATCAGCTCGTACTCCCCTTGATTCCTTGCACTCCTTGAGCACTTGAATTGCTTATAGGCTGCTTTCTTTCCCTGCACCACCTCCTGGACCTCCCTGATCCACCAACAGGGTTTTTGGGCCCTGCCGCATTTTCGTCTTACTCTTGCACAGGTGCTGGTAGCATCCTGCACCCCTCTCCTGATGATTTCCCACCTACTATCAGTGTCCATGTCTGACCCAATCCCATCCAAATGCTCCTTAAGGATCCTTCCCATTTCCTTAAAATCCGCTCCCTAGGTAAGTTTACTTCCGTCTTTGTGCAGCCTCCTACCCCTCCTAGGTCAAGGCAGAACCAGACCGTGGCATGGTCACTCCCCGCCAATGGGTCCCTTACCTCCAGGCCCCCAATCTGGTCACTGTCTGCCAGGACCGCATCCAGTACCCGTGCCTCCCTGGTCGGTTCCCTCACCTGCTGAGTTAGGAATGCGTCTTGAAAGACATCCAACAACCTCTGTTCCCTGGTCACAGAGGATGTCATAGTCTCCCAGTCTGTTCCTGGCATGTTTAAGTCCCCCAACACCACCACCGTTCCTCTGCCCAGTCTGCAGTGTCTCCTAACATCTGCCACCAGACTGTCCTCCAGCTCCTCCGCCAGGGCAGGGGGTCTATACACCACTCCTATTTTTACTCTCTTGCCCCCCCTTGTTATCAAGGTGACCCAAATCACCTCCATGGTTCCCTCCGCCTCCTCTACTCCCCCTATGCCAATGCAGTTTTTGACTATCATTGCTACCCCTCCTCCCCTTCCCTCCCCCCTGTCCTTCCTGAACATAGTGTATCCCTCCAGGTTCAGGTCCCAGTCATGTCTTGCAGTGGCCCAAGTCTCAGTGACCGCTGCCACATCCACTGCTCCTCAGTTAGCATTGCCTGAGCTCAGGCATTTTATTGCCCAAGCTCCTGGCATTTATGCAGGACTCACCTTCCACCCTTTCCCTATAGTTCCATTTCCCTGCTCATGTTCCCATGGGGATTCTGTTTTCCCTGGTCTGCACTTTGCCAGTTGGCCTTTTCCTGCAATCCTCCTGGTCCCCACGGGGGTGGAGACAGAGTCCCTCCTTTATCGGCACCCTCTTGACAGCCTTTTCTCCCATCCCACCCCCTTCACAAGTTTAAACCCACTTTTCACCAATGAACCCTCTATTTTCAACTTAGGATTCCTCCTCCAAATTGAGATGTAGTCTATCTCTAGCATACAGCTCTCTATCCTCCCAGGTCTCCCCAATCCCCCATCAACCCATACTCTCTGGCCTCACACCACTCCCTGAGCCACTGGTTTATCTCCTAATTTTTCTTTGTGTTCCCCACTAGCCCTTGGCACTGGCAGGATTTCTGAGAAGGAACTGTGCATCCTATGTCATGACAGACCCTGCAGCTCCCTGAATCTTGTTTGTATCTCTAGCTCGCTATTTCCTCAATGTCATTTTGTACCCAGGTGGACCAGTATCTGGGGAACCACCACAATCCTTTTGCCAGCTGATATACCTCTGGCTTAGCCCTGTGCACCGTTAGTCCAGGGAAGCATCTTGTTCTAACTGGCCAGGCTTCTCCTCCCTATCCCATTTGATACCCCTGATCATAGAATTCCCCAGCAGGAGCACTCTGACCACCTTTCCTCCATCCCCCCTTCCATGTCCCTCATCCTTTCTACAGGCCCCTCCACCCAGCTGGTCTGTTCCTCCTCCTTTCTGGGTGCCACATGCCACCCCTCCTCTCCAATCCTATGCCTCTCCTCCTCCTGAGTATCCTTCTGTACCTTGCTAATTCCCCCCTCACTGCTCACAACTGGTCCTTCTCCCCCATCTGCTAAACTAGCCTGGCTCATCCTCCCTTCCTTCCTGTCTCCATTTAGTTCCTCCTTGCTAGTCGTGCTCCCCTGGCCTAAACCCTCAGCTCCCTTTACTGAATCCTCCTTGTACTTCTGGTCCTTCTCCTTTACCTTTCCTCCCAACTGGTCCTTCTCCTTGCGCTTTCCTCCCTCTTCCCCCTGCCCCTCCTGCTCTGATTCACTGCTCCCCCCATTCTCCTGCATTCCAGGTCCCCCCATTCTTCCTGTTATCTGGCCCCTGCCTCCTGCCTCCCACTCCCTTTCCATCTCTAACTATCCCTGTCATGGCTACATCACCCCCCTCATCCTTGAGCAGAAGAAGAGAATTGAAGCGGTTACTGAGTGTAAGGTCTGACCCACTTCCCTGCCTTGCTTCCTTCTGTCCAGCCCTGGCCATCTGCCTACTTCCCTGAGAATGTTGTCCCTCCGTCCCCCCTTTGTGAGGGCCCCCAGTTACCTGCCTGCTTCCTTGGTAGTGTCCTTTCGGACCCCCTCTACCAGGTTCCCTATGTGACCCCTGAGTATTCTCCTGCACTCCTTTACCTATGCCCCACCCCAGTGCTTGGTGCAACCCTGTGGAGATTCCCAGCCCCTTCCCCAACCATACCACCCCCTTCCCCCAGCTTTCTCCTAATCCCCGCAACCTCCTCCCTTAGCTGTGCTAGCTGGTAGCACACTGGGCAACCACCGAACTTCCAAGCCCAGTCCATTATCATGGCTGCTCCACATCCTGTGCACCCCACCACCCTCCCAAAGATGCCGGCCCTAATGATGTGTGGTTCCATCCCCTTCCAAATAGGTTTCCTTGGGTGAGCCACCAGGTTCCCCCCTAGTCCAAGATACCCCTACTGCCTAATCAGGTCACCCACTAATCTTACAGACAGTCCCACTGTACACCAGTAACCCTGTTACTAGGTTCAGTACAACACATTAAACTTATAAGGGAAATGAACAACTCCCAAAGCTCCTCTCTCCCAGCCTTTAAATCCTACCCCCAGTGGCTAAAACTACATGAGCTGCACCTGCAGCCTTTTCCTCCAATTGCAGGGCAGGTGTTCCCCTATACATTCGCAGACACCTGACTCGAGAGAGAGAGTGCATCAGCCCTGTGTCTCTCCTCCAAGCCCAGCAGCCAAAGAACTAGGCCCAAGCAAATCCCACCAAATAGGTTTTAAATCAGAAGAAATAGGCCTCTACCAGCGCAGCCTGTTACACAGTGAAACATCCACAAAATGAGCCCCACTTACAGCCACCAAATCAGTTTACAAACATCCAACAGCACCCAAAACAATACCCTGCTAGCCCCTTAGAAGTAAGAAAGAAAAGAACTAACCTACCAAGTAAAATCCACAAGAACCCTGTGAAAACAACAGCAGCAGCTACTGTCCTGGAACACAACTGATCCTGTCCTGTCTTCAATCTTTCTTTTTATTTCTCTTCCCCCTACGTTTCGCTCAACTTGGAGCTTATTCATGGGGTTTATTCTTTGTTACACATCTGTAAATACATTTATTTTATGTCATTGATCAACATTTTTTTAATATGATATTGTTACATTTTTAATTATTTGGTGTATACACATACCAATCAATAAAGATTATTGCTTGTGCACCCTTGCATATATTTTTAATTTTTCACAGGATTAATTTATTTGTACTTGTTTAGATCCTAAGTTGCATCCTAAAAAGACATACACAGTATGTTACTGAACACAAGCGCTGCTAACAACTTGGAACAAGGTTTAACTACTGCCTGTAAGGCTTGTTCCCAATATTTCTTGGTTTGCAGCATACCTTATATGCATTACTTAAAACTTCTTGTCTTTCTTATAAAGAATAATTTTGGGCCTGTAATGACATAAACATAATTTTTTGTAAAGCTTTGCTGTTATTATGTTGTTTAATATTATAATGTGGCCACATTGTGGCTTCTATTTACTTATTTGTTAACAGCATACCTTAAAGGAGTCTGTGAGCTTCTTAGAGTGGAATTAGTGTTCTTTGTAGTCTGTGAAAACATAATCATAATATTCCCCTATTGGTCTCACAGCCATCATTTTACTTTTATAATTAAGGTTCTAATACCAACTTCTAAATATTCTTTAATATTTTAACTGCTTACCCTCACTCCTTCTGGCTCAAGTTTCTCCTTTTTGGTTAAGTTCCTCTGCATGTAAGCACTGAAGCCCAACAAATTTTAATAGTAGCTACTTCCTGATAACCTCTCACCCACTTTTGTGAGATCCCATGGTGTGACTAACCATGTCGTCACACCCAGTTGAGCGCACTTCAGCGATCTCGGTTGCTAAGCAACTCGAACACTACTGCACCGATCAGTGCAGTTGGTGCTCTACAAAACAGGCTATTTGTTCCTAGTTGCTGCAGCTCTGTGCTAGTTTATTTTTATTTATTTTTAACTTTCTTGTGAGGTTATTAAAATGAAAACACATTATACTCATACCATGTTTTTTTCCCCACAGGATGACATGAGTAAAGAGGATTGTTTACTAATATCAACAGTTCTCTTGCCTTGATTAAAATGCTGCAAATAAATTCCAGGTTTCTCAGAAGTATTATTTGTTATTATATCACCTACATTAATGCTTTCTGCAACCCAAACTGAGAAATTTATAATAATACAAACCGACATTATTGTTTACTTGCTGAGGGGCCAACTGCAATTCCACCTTCCTATTCATTAAATACTTATCAATCACTCAGTGGTTAAAATTGTCTTCTCAGATCAGTTCTCTAGCTCACATTATACCAAGCTTGTTAAACACCATAGTATTGTTTAAACAATCATTATTCAGATAACACTGGGGTCAAATGCAACTGACCTCCTGTCATAAATACTGAAAGTTGATCTGGAGATAAAACATCATCTTTACTGTTTTAGGTAGTGATTGTACTATGTTATTTATAATGTCCCTATAGTTTAACTTCTCTTAGTACATTTGCTATAACAGCATTATTTGTTATCTCTCTGGGATCGATTGCTGCTTATTTATTTTGCTGAGGGGCCAGTTGCTATTTGGCCTCCCCTTCATTAAATACTTGGCACTCACTTCATGGTTTAAGATTTTCTTCACAGATCATTTCTCTAGCTTATAATAAAATACAAATATTTATTATCTTCTGAGGGGTCAGTTGCAATTTGACCTTCCCTTCCTTAGGTACTTGTCAATCACACCATGACTTAAAATTATCTTCACAGATCAATGCTCTACCTCACATTCTACCAAACTTGTAAATACCATAGCACTGTTTAAACAATAAGTATTTAGATACCACTGAGTCAAATTCAACTTGACCTCCTGTTAAAAATATTGAACTTACTGCTTATTTATTATGCTGAGGGTCAGTTGCTATTTGACCTTCTCCTTTAGAATCACTTCATGGTTTAAAATTATCTTCATAGATCAGTTCTCAAACTCACATCAAACCAAACTTTTAAACACCATAATACTGTTTAAAACAATCAAATAACACAGGGATTAAATGCAGATCGACCTGTCTGTTGTCAATACTGTGTTGTCCTGGAGGAAAACATCATCTTTACTCTTTAGATAGTGATTGTACTGTTATTTAGAATATCCATGTGTTTTGACTTTCATAGTACCTTACTACAACAATGTTATTATTATCACCTTTGGGTCAATTGCTATCTGACCTCCCTGTTGTAAGTGTTACACGTTGTTCTGTAAGTTAAATCTCTACTTCATGTAGTATATCCCTGTACTGTTAACTTCTCATAGTTTACTTTATACAGTAACATTATCGATCATACTGGGGTCAATTGCTATCTGACCTCCCTGCTGTAAGTGTTGCACGTTGTTCTATAAGTTAAATCTCTATTTCATGTAGTATATCCCTGTACTCTTAACTTCTCATATGGAGCTTCTTTAAGGTTCTGGGGACTTGAAAAAGTACAGACACCAGAAAGAGGAGGTATTAACTGGGATTATCTTTTAAGAGCTGAAATGAGGTGGATATTTCACATGAACACATTAGACAACTGGATTGGGATGAATGTAGAAACAAACTGGCAGGCATGTATTTAGATCGTATAGAACTGAAAGGGTAGATATAACATGTAAAAACAAATAAACATTATACAGAAATCAATTAGTAAACTAGTAAAGTAAAGATTTAACCAGTAGAAATAACGTTTGACATTCACAATAGGGAGGTCAGATAGCAATTGACCCCAGTATGATCACAACAACGTTACTGTATAAAGCAAACTATGAGAAGTTAACAGTACAGGGATATACTACATGAAGTAGAGATTTAACTTATAGAACAACTTGTAACACTTACAACAGGGAGGTCAGATAGCAATTGACCCCAGAATGATCACAGTAATGTTACTGTATAAAGTAAACTATGAGAAGTTAACAGTACAGGGATATACTAAATGAAGTAGAGTTTTAACTTACAGAACAACGGTAACACTTACAACAGGGAGGTCAGATAGCAATTGACCTAAAGGTGATAATAACAATATTGTTTTAGTAAGTGTACTATGAGAAGTCAAAACACATGGATATTCTAAATAACAGTACAATCACTATCTAAAAGAGTAAAGATGATGTTTTCCTCCAGGACAACTTACAGTATTGACAAAGACAGGTCGATCTGCATTTAATCCCTGTGTTATTTGATTGTTTTAAACAGTATTATGGTGTTTAAAAGTTTGGTTTGATGTGAGTTAGAGAACTGATCTATGAAGATAATTTTAAACCATGAAGTGATTCTAAAGGATAAGGTCAAATAGCAACTGACCCCTCAGCATAATAAATAAGCAGCAAGTTCAGTATTTTTAACAGGGATGTCAAGTTGCATTTGACCCCAGTGGTATCTAAATACTTATTGTTTAAACAGTGCTATGGTATTTACAAGTTTGGTAGAATGTGAGGTAGAGCATTGATCTGTGAAGATAATTTTAAGTCATGGCATGATTGACAAGTACCTAAGGAAGGGGAAGATCAAATCGCAACTGACCCCTCAGAAAATAATAAATGTTTGTATTTTATTATAAGCTAGAGAAATGATCTGTGAAGAAAATCTTAAACCATGAAGTGAGTGCCAAGTATTTAATGAAGGGGAGGCCAATAGCAACTGGCCCCTCAGCAAAATAAATAATCAGCAGTCGATCCCAGAAAGATAACAAATAATGCTGTTATACCAATTGTACTAAGAGAAGTTAAACTATAGGGACATTATAAATAACATAGTACAATCACTATCTAAAACAGTAAAGATGATGTTTTACCTCCAGATCAACTTTCAGTATTTATGACAGGGAGGTCAAGTTGCATTTGACCCCAGTGTTATCTGAATAATGATTGTTTAAACAATACTATGGTGTTTAACAAGTTTGGTATATTGTGAGCCAGAGAACTGATCTGAGAAGACAATTTTAAGCCACTGAGTGATTGATAAGTATTTAATGAATAGGAAGGTCAAATTGCAATTGCCCCTCAGCAAGTAAACAATAATGACTGTTTGTATTACATTATAAATTTCTCGTTTGGGTTGCAGAAAGCAGTAATGTAGGGTGATATAATAACAAATAATACTTTGAGAAACCTGGAATTTATTTGCAGCATTTTAATCAAGGCAAGTGAACTGTTGATATTAGGAAAATCCTCTTTACTCTTATGTCACCCTGTGAAAAGAAAGCATGGTATGAGAATAATGTGTTTTCATTTTAATAGCCTCACAAGAAAGTTAAAAATAAAAAGTAAACTAGCACAGAGCTGCAGCAACTAGGAACAAATAGCCCATTTTTGTGAGCACCCAACTGCACTGATCAGTGTAGTAGTGTTGGATTGGCAACAACCGAGATCGCTCAGGTACGCTCAACTGGGTGTGATGACATGGTTAGCCACACCATGGGATCTCACAAAAGTGGGTGAGAAGTTATCAGGAAATAGCTACCATTACAATTTGTTGGGCTTCAGTGCTTACATGCAGAGGAACTTAACCAAAAAGGAGAAACTTGAGCCAGAAGGAGTGAGGGTAAGCAGTTAAAATATTAAAGAATATTTAGAAGTTGGTATTAGAACCTTTAATTATAAAAGTAAAATGTTGGCTATGAGACCAATAGGGGAATACTATGATTATGTTTTCACAGACTACAAAGAACACTAATTCCACTCTAAGAAGCTCACAGACTCCTTTAAGGTATGCTGTTAACAAAATAAGTAAATAGAAGCCACAATGTGCCACATTATAATATTAAACAACATAATAACAGCAAAGCTTTACAAAAATTATGTTTATGTCATTACAGGCCCAAAATTATTCTTTATAAGAAAGACAAGAAGTTTTAAGTAATGTATATAAGGTATGCTGCAAACCAAGAAATATTGGGAACAAGCCTTACAGGCAGTAGTTAAACCTTGTTCCAAGTTGTTAGCAGCGCTGTGTTCTGTAACATACTGTGTATGTCTTTTTAGGATGCAACTTAGGATCTAAACAAGTACAAATAAATTAATCCTGTGAAAAATTAAAAATATATACAAGGGTGCACAAGCAATAATCTTTATTGAATGGTATGTCTATACATCAAAGAATTAAAAATGTAACAACATCATATTAAAAAAATGCTGATCAATGACATAAAATAAATGTATTTACAGATGTGTAACAAAGAATAAACCCTATGAACAAGCTCCAAGTTGAGCGAAAAGTAGGGGGAAGAGAAATAAAAAGAAAGATTGAAGAACAATAACTTGAGCGAATAGTGTTGACTTCGAAGGGCCCCCAACATTTCCTATATTTTTTCTTGAATTTGAAAGCTTGGGGGCCGGAGAACCTAGAAGAGAACCATTACTCACTAAACAATATTTACATAGTCTCAATATTAGTCCCTGTAAGTACATCAGAAATAGTCCCACTTTCCTGTACCTGATTTTATTCTCCCAAAAGGAGACTCAGTTCTGATGTTAAATCTTCCTCTTGTGCATCAAAATCAGTTAGTATGTGTCCTGAAATGCACATGTTTTTATTTGAATTTTCCCTTTGCCCCCATTTCTCATCTATCTATCACTATATTGTCTCATAGCTTCATGCAGTGTTCAGGATGTAGTTAGTATTATTAACATTGTATATAGTTTCTAGGAATGTGTTGGAAAAATATTTATATTGCTGTAAACATGTCCAATCCTGTTGGCACATATACAGATTATAGTGGACATAAATGTCAAGAAAATACAACATCACACATGCCCCCACAATGCAAAGCATCATGGGCTGCATATGCAAATCACCACAGGTGATAAATGTCATGCCACAATAAGCCAATACATATATATTTGGATTTAGGACTGCAGAATGAAGCACAGATATGATGGATTAAGCTAAATTGTTTTGTGTGCATTCCTCATGCTTTTTTGTGCTGAAAGTTAATTAAATGTAATGTATAAATATGGTCAGAATGGGTGCTCTGCACCTTGACAAAGCATTCAGTTTGAGGTGAAACGTTGGTCTGTGGTTGTCTCCTCAGGTTACACCAGGATATATTGCTTGTTTTCACTGCAATAAATCTTTTACAGAAGAAATCTGATGCTATATGTATATTTTGTGTTTAATAATGAGTGCTGAGTCCTTTCTGCTTTAATGGTGTGATGTTGCTCAAGTCTCGGTTACTGCAGCTATGTCCACCTTACTCTCTGCTAATAGTGCCTTCAACATCAACTCTTCTTGGGATCGGTCTTCTTAATCTTCCACCACCAGTCAGTTAATGGGCAAAGCTGTAAGGGCAGGATTGCAGGAACAAGCTCTACTAGATGTGTGGAGGGAACTACACATTTAGAAATAGAAACTATACATTTTATTCAAATCTACATACATCCTATTCCAGGATTGATTATTTTGTGGGAAGTACTATGATTTTTATAATATAAACACATGTACCATCCATCTGAAAGTAGTATGTGACCACCCACAGTAGATATTGACATCCAATTGACGATCTGGTTGAGAGTGACATTCTGGAGGATGAACTCATCTTTACTAAATAGAGAGGAATTGCATCACCTAGTGAAAGACACAAATTACAGATTTTACCAAAAACAACATGAGCCCTGCAACTAAGCCAAAGTGGTGTTGGGATTCCCTGAAGGCTGTAACTACGTGGGTTATTATCATATGCCTCTATTCATAAAAAGAAAACTTTGAGAAACAACTGAGATTGTAAAGGAAATTACAAAACCTGAACAGCAACATAAACAAGCGGCCTACCCTATACTATATCAGGAACTGCAAATGGTCCATGAAGACCTACAAAACTTATGGGATGAAAAATTGAAGGGCATTTAACATATGTCAATCAAAAATATTATGAGCATGGTAACAGTGAGGACAGCTATAAGCATTTAGGTTATGTAAGACCCAAGCAGAAAGATCAGTTAAGATCATTAAAGAAAAGCAGGGAGAAAGCACAAGAGGCCTATACCCCAAGAGATATTGCTGCTGCCTTTCAAAAGTACTACAGTACCCCATATAATCCAGATACTCCCAATGATCCAACTAAAGATGACATATCTGACTTCCTGGCCTGTATTACCCTTCCAACCATAACTGAAAGGGACCGGGCCATGCTTGACACCCCATTACTCCAGAAGAAATCTCCCAGGCTATCTCTTACATGGCCATGGACAAATCAGCAGGCCCCAATAGCTTTAACATAGAATTTTATCAGACCTTTGGAGAACAGCTTACTCTGACGCAGATATTTAACTCGTGTCGGGAACGGGGTGACCTGCCAGAGTCCTGGCAATTAGCCTTTATAACAGTTATCCCTAAACCAAGAAAACCAGGAAAGTTTTGTAAATCATACCTCCCTATCTCTCTACTAAATGTAGAATTGAAGATATTTACAAAATCTTAGCCAATAGGGTTAATAAAATCATAAAGAATTTAATTCATCCAGCTCAGACTGAATTTATTCCAAACCATCACCTATTGGACAACATTAGCTGCCACCCAAATATATTCTATTATGGCAAAAAACACAAGACACTCAAATAGCGATTATCATTGATGCCGAGAAGGCTTTGATCATCTTAATTGGAATTTTTTTTTTACCACCCTGACTAAATCATGGTTTTGGGATTCAATTTTGCAGATGACTAGAAGCAGTTTATTCAGCTCCCACAGCATGAATGAAAGTAATTGATACAGTATCTGATCCTTTGTACATCAGTCAAGGGACATGGGAAGGATGCCCACTTTCACGATCCTTTTTGCCCTTAATATCAAACCCTTGTTGGAGCTAATCTAGTCCCATCCAGACCTTGAGGGGATTGGGGTGGAGGGAGGGAGGGGAGAATAGGATCTCTCTTTATGCGGATGACACCATGTTATATCTCCATAATCCATCCCACACTTTTCTAATTATGTACCAAATTTTGAAGCAATATGGACTTGTATCTGGATTTAAAATAAACAAAGGAACAACAGAGGTTATTATGGTAAATGGAAAAAGGCACCTGATATCCATTTGATCCTGTTCAAATGGGCTTCAACCCAGATTGCACATCACTGTAAATCTCAAATATTTGTATCAAGCAAATTATGGTACCCTTATTAAAGATGTAATGACAGACCTTAAAAGATGGGAACTACTTTCACTTACCCTATTTGGGAAAATAGATGCCATACTGGAGTTCCCTAAGACTCCATACTTGGACCTCTGCTCTTTCCATATTTATAAATAATCTGTCCTCCATTTCCTCCCACTGTCACACTCACTCTGTTCAGACGACCTAGTTCTCTATGTCTCTTCCATCTCAATTTACAAGATGAACTCTCGTCTCTCCTCTGATCTGCAACTTATTCAAACGTGGCTCACATCCAATTGACTGGTACTTAACAATGCCAAGACTCAGGCCATGCTTTTTGGGTACAACTGAAAATCTTGCTCCCTAGCTATGTCGTTTCAGGTATCTTGTCTGGACAGCTCCCCTGTATGCACCACCCCCTAAATCAAATAACCAGGGGTCACACTAGATCCAGCTCTCAACTTCTCTCTACACATTAATGCAATCTACAAGTCAGTCAATGCTAAAATTGAGCTGGCTTACTGTGTCCGACATGCTCTCACCGCTGAGGCCAGGATCTCTGTGGCTCAGGGGCTCTTACTCCCTGGTCTCTGCTATTCTCTGCTATACTCTGCCTATGCTTACACAGGCTCATGCAAGCACCCTTCAAAATTGGGATGTCACCTACAGTAACTTTTGCAGGTTTGCTTTGTCCACCCCTCAACTCACCCACCATTGTACTCTGTATGCTGACCTCCTCTGGCTATCACCCTCCTCCAGGTGCTTATTTTCCCTTGGTTGCCTGATTGACAACAGCATTCACTCTTCCCTACCTGCCTCTCTAGCTGACATGTTTACCCCGGCCATCCCCCCTCATCACCTACGATCTACGACTTCAGCTCTCCTCTCCATTCTCTTGTGCTCTACTAAAATGGTGGAACAATCCTTCACCTACTATGCCCCCAAAATCTGGAACTCCCTTACATCACCTAAGATGCTCCAAATCACAAGCCTCTTTCAAGCATGCCCTTTTCAATTATCTTGCAGTCTTTGATACTTGCAGATGTTACTAATCACCCTGGGTTTCCAGCTAACCTTCCCTTCCTGGCATTTACTTATCTCACTCCTGTTTCTGCCCCTCCACCTTACAGGGAGGAGAAAAGGCACTGTGTGTCACCTTGGAGACAGGAAATGGCACCACAATCCACACAGGGGTTGTATACAGACCCCCATCTTAGGGGGAGGAAATTGACAAGAAAATCATAGAAGGCATCCTTAGAATGGCAGAAAAAGGGGAGATATTGTTGATGGGGACCTGAATATGACAGATGTTAACTGGAGCACATTTGCTGCAGCCACATCCAAGAGCAGGGTCATTCTTGATGCCCTGCTGGGGGCATGCCTCAGACAGCTAGTGCAGGAACCCACTTGGGAAGGAGCAATCTTAGACCTGGTACTCTCAAACAGGGACAGAGAGAGGATCACAGATTTAGAAGTGGGTAGCCATCTGGGAACAAGTGACAACCAAACAGCGTGGTTCACGATAAACACATCCATAGAGTCAAGCCATACAAAAGCGAGGGTACTGGACTTTAGGAGGGCTGACTCTGGCTAAAAAGGTGAGTGCCTGAGGAATGCACTAACAAATGGGCAGGAAGGAGGGGTGGAAGAACAATGGGGAAAAATCAAAACTGCCATTACAGAGGCAACAAGCCTTTGTGTGAAGCAAATAAACAAAACAAAATGAAGTAAAAAAAACACTATGGTTCTCAAAAGAGGTGGTGGGGAAAGTTAAGCAGAAAAATATAGTATTCAGGAAGTATAAGGAATCACAGAAGGAGCAGGACAGGAACTGTATTAGTTAAAGCAGAAGGACATGGGGAAACCAGTCAGAATAGAAAAGGCCCCATCCGAGGAAAAGATAACCAGCTCAGTTAGACGGGGAATAACACCTTTTATAGGTACATTAGGAGTGAAGAAAGACCAAGAGAGGGATAGTGAGGTTTAATAAAGGGGAGGAGAGGGGAGGGGAGGTGGGCAGAGGGTGACAGTGAAAAGGCAGAGATACTGAACAAATGCTTTTGCTCATGTAACCCCCCTCCAAATGGGGGTTCCCAAAAGTCTTCCAGGAGCTTGCCTGAATGATCCAAGTCTGGGCGGTGTTCGGTGTCTGAGCTGTTTAAATGTGGTTCCAAGTAAGTGCTATTTGAGCCTCCACGTACTGTCTCTTTAAGAGCTGTCTGCTAGCAGACTTAATTAGTTTGTATGGGGGGACTGTGTATCTAATGCTCAAATCCTGCCCGGCTGCTATCAACTCGCTCTATTTCTGCCGTCGCTACATGTGCTGAGGGAGCCTTGTTGAAAGATATAACTGTTTGCCAGAAATCTGTTAGAGTGATAATGAAAATACAGTTTGTCTAACCTGCTTTCCCTTCAGCAAGGACTGTGTGGTGTAGCTCTTTCAGTTTGGTCCCGGACTGCTGAAATGGACCAATCAATAGGGAGGGGTTCCTTAAAATGGAGCCTGCTGGCAAATCAGAACTTGGACTCTCAAGTGGAGCCAGCCACAAGGGGATTGTATGGGCAGTGACTCTGGGAAATGTAGTTTTGACCTTGGCGCCTTTTTTCACCAACAGAGGGAGTCTTATTGTGAGTGACAGCCGAATCAGCCAACAGAGTGGTGTGGAGCTAAAGTAAATGCCCTGCTCTGTGACTGAAAAGATCATATCAGTTGCGACTGCGAAGGGAGAAGGATCTCTGTGCTTCTGTGGTGTGTAGTTTCACGTGGGAATGCATGTGAGGCCCTGAGTTTCGGTCTGCAGTCTTTGTGAGTACCAGTTTGGACTGAATGTGAGTTGTGAGGAGAAAGAAGCACCAGAAGTGTGGAAACCAGGCTCACCCTGTAGAAGACTGGAGAAATTGCTGAATCACACTCGATCTGTCAGGAACTGAAGCTGCTGTGTGTTCTCCCAGGTATTTTGCAGTAATTGCAATCGGGATCGAGGAGCAGCCTGCCTCGTATAGTACTTTCCTTTTACATATAAATGTGTGTAGTGCTTGTGGGGAATCGCTATTTCAAATCCCCTGTACAGTGAATTGTGTGCTGAAGCTGGAAGCAAACCCCAGCTTAATTCGGACTACATCCATTTGCTATCAACTGCAGTGGGGTCCATTCACAAGAATGTTGTCCCCATGCCCTGTTCTTCTGGCAATCCAGAAGGACGTTCTCCATCTGATCCTCAGCTTGGGTATTGTGAGTACAAATCAGGGTATTCCCCTGCAGCTTATTTTCCCAATCACAAGTGTGTCATCTAATTCTTGTTGTTTCACTGCTTCATGGACTGAGCCCTCCTGTTCCAGATTACAATTGGATGTTGTGCAAATCTTTTTTCTACAGGGCCCTATCCATCTACACCTGCCAGCCAACCCGGGTAACGAACCTGGCTAGCCCCCCCCAACCTGGGTACCCAGAGAGTGACTTTTCAGACCCTGTATGTGTGCACAGTACTGTGATTTAATGCCACTAATTAACCTGATTTCCCTCTCCCATGTTACTGTCCCCTAAATAAATCAGATTTGTTGTTGTTATACTATATACTGTCTGTGGTGTTGGTATTTATGGAAACAGTATTGTGTTTTGTTGTGTATGTTGTTTAACCTTACTTTACAGGGGGGTCCTCAGAGACGTGCTGCAGAATCTGACTCGAGGGTAAGTGGTATCTATATGAGTGAATAGTGTGTATACGTGGGGTATTGGGGCTGTAACTCTGGTGTACTGTGTGAGCCACTAGAGGGAATAAAAGGGGGTGCCAGTGTCCCAGAGGGCTGTGACCAAGCTAGTCTAACTACTACAAACCCTGACCTCTGGGTGGAGGCACCCGCCATAGGACCTAGGCCCCTCAACCTGTCCGTAGTCAATCAGGCAGGGATAGTAGCCCTTGGATAGCACCACCTAGGGGTTACATCTTGGAGGCACTGCTGGAATAAGCATCCTCTAGTGGCCACATTTATGAATTACTGTTAAAAATAAATGGATACTCCAACAGAAGTGGCTGTACACCAGTTGGTGAGGTGGTGTACTGGGAAGGAGATCGACCCCTAAAATGCTATACTTACCTTGGATATCCCGCTGGGTACCAGTATGGACACTGTAGAGGGAGTACTTTCCAAGGTTAAATGTTTACAAGACCCTGTGATGGTGGGGCGGCTGGCTGATCTTCTCGCCCAAACTTTCATGGCCCTAATGGAGTGTAAGGACTCTGTAGAGAGTTCTAAAGTGCCACAGAATATTACTCCAGAGGAAACACTCACTGTCTGGAGAATGATAACCAAAGACAGTAAAGACCCAGGAGAATGAGCCTCCCACTATCTGAAACTTTGAGGAGAAATTTGCTAGTTGTTGCTGGAGGAAGGAAAACTGTGAAGGATTTAAAGAAACTATTATTGCCACCTGAGAACGTTCCTCCCCCAACACCCTCTCCCCCTCCAGCACTTGTTATTGCCCCTCCTTCTGTGCCAGTGCTAGCACCTATGTCTGTACCTGCCAATAGTCACGACTCTTAACGCAGGTTGAAAATTTTCTCCGGCACCCTTCCCACCCCACAAGGGGAGGATGACTGGGAGACCTGGATAGACTATGTTACCCCTTAAGTGCTAGAATGGCAATGCTCAGAAACAGAAACGCAAAAGAGGTTAAGTGAGAGCCTCCGAGGTCCTGTCTGGCTACCATCCATGCCAAATGGGCCAGTAACCCTGAAGCAACTGCACAGGACTATCTTGAGGCCTGGAGAATGTGTATGGGAGCCCAAATTCGATGAGGACCTGTGGTGGAGAGTAAGAAAATGCACAACAGTGTCAAGGGAGATGTTGTCTGTGTATGTATCTCGGCTGGAAAATTGTTACAAGAATACCTCAGAAAGGGTAGTTTGCCAGCGATTGAATTGGACTGAACCAGGCTAGACAGGATCCTTAAGTCTGCCCCATCTCAAAACTGCTGTTACTTCAGTTATGCCTTGCCAATCGACTGCAATCCCCACCTCCTATGATGAGCTAATGAGAGAAATTTGAGGAGTTGAGAAAAGGCAACCCTGGGAGGGACTGGCACCAATAGCTGCTGCTACGACCCAAAGTGACTGAGGGTGACCCGTCAAGTGAAGTTCAGGGGCAGATGCTGGCAGTTAATGAGTGCTCTGAGAAGGAAAAGGGTGTGCCACCATGGAGTGAACTACTGAGGGAAATTAGGAAAGCAACAGACAGTCTCATCATGAAGGCCTCTCCTATGAGTACAGGCACTGACACTTGCCCAACTGCTTCTGCTATGGGGGTTGGGGTGCCTACCCAGGCACTTCATGTTGACTACAGTTCAAAACTTGATGTCTTGGCTATGGAGGTGAGGGAACTAAAGAGATGTCTCCAAATGTCCAACCCACTACCAGCTGAGGTGGCACCAAGGTTTTCTATTAATAGTACCAATGCCACAGCCCCCAATGTGACACTTCGGTCACCCCAAACTTCAGCTGACATATTTTGCCATAACTACAGGAAGGATGGGCACATGAAGAGGGAATGCCAGTCTCAGAAAGACTTAGAGAGAGTGATGAGCTGGCTACAAGGAGAGCTTTGGAGCACAAAACAGTGGTTAAGAGGTGCACGAAATGACTGCAGTGAAGGTCTCAAAAATGCTAACTCACGTCCTTCTGTGGCTAGATCATCTACCCAGGCCCTTGCTACCGCCTCCAGACTGGTCCAGAATAGTGGTCCCTTCAGTGGAAGCTACAGTAAAAGTGAATGGTGTGCCCACCAGAGCTGTGTTGGACAGTGGCTCCCAAGTGACAGTTGTGTTCCAGGATTGGTATCAGAAGCATTTGTCAGATGTACCCTTACAACCATTGGAAGGACTGCATGTATGGGGGTTAAGTGAGAAGGCCTACCCCTACTCCAGGTATATCTGAGTTTGGCTATCTTTCCCTACCTCCGTGGCTGGAGTGGCAGAGCAAGTAGAGACTCTGGCCTTAGTGTGTTCCCCTACTGGACTGTATGATGAGATCCTCTACTAATTGGGATGAATGCGCATATGTTTGGACAGTTGGCGCAGTTGTGTTATGAGAAACAAGGGTCAAGGACTGGTAGAGCTTTGAGAATCCCGGCCTTGATCAAGAAGCCCTGTGAGGCACAGAGAGATGCTGAAAAAGTGGACCCAGAGGAACCAGTTGGAATTGTCTAAAAGAAGGATCCTGAGTCTCTGATTCTGGCGCCAAATGCCCAGTATACCTTACAGGGAGAGGTCCATATCAGAAAAGATGCCAAGAATAAAATCCTCATGCTCGATGCTCCAGGCGATGGGAAATTGCCAGAGGGACTGCTGGTCAAGCCAAGTATTTTGCCTGCCAGAGCCCATGCTTATGCCACACGGATTATGGTTCAAGCTCATAATGTATCTGATAGAGAGATTCAAGTAAATAGAGGTTGCACCCTGGCTAATGTACATTGTGCAGATACTGCAGTGCTGCCCAGTAACAAGTGTTCGGGGGAGAATGACAGATGATGCCCGACTTGTTTGATTTTGGGGACTCCCCGTTGCCAGCCGAATGGAAGATGAGAATTAGTAGAAAACTTGCCCAGAGAGACCAAGTGTTTTCTTTAAAGGAATGGGATGTGGGATGTGTGCAAGGAGCTGAGCACCACATCTGGCTGCATAATGAAAGGCCATTTCGTGAGAGGTCTCGACGCCTGGCACCTGCTGACATAGATGAAGTGAGACGGCATCTGCAAGGAATGCTTGCTGTTGGTGTAATACAAGAATCCAGAAGCCCATATGCTTCACCTATTGTGGTAGTGAGAAAAAAGAATGGGGCAGTAAGGATGTGAGTGGATTATTGCACCTTGAACCGGCGGACTATCCCTGATCAGTATACAGTGCCCCGCATCCAGGATGCTTTAGACTGCCTGAATGGTAGCAAATGGTTCTCTATGCTGGATCTTCGCAGTGGGTACTACCAGATCCCGATGGCCCCAGAAGACCATGAGAAGACAGCCTTTATCTGTCAGCTTGGCTTCTATGAATTCATGAGGATGCCTCAAGGGATTTCAGGTGCCCCAGCCACTTTTCAACAACTGATGGAGCGTGCAGTGCGGGACATGAACTTATTAGAGTGCCTGGTGTACCTGGATGATGTTATTGTGTTTGGTAGCTCACTGGAGGAACATGAGAGCCGATTTGTTTAAGGTGTTGGACCGACTGGAAGACTTCGGCCTAAAACTGACCATCGATAAATGTCAATTCTTCCAAACATCTGTAAAGTATGTGGGACACATAGTCTCCACCAAGGGAATAGAGACTGACCCAAGTAAAGCTGAGGCCTTGACCACCTGGCCACAGCTCCACAATCTAAAAGAACTGCAAAGATTCCTGGGATTCTGTGGCTACTATCGCCGTTTCATCTAGGACTATTCAAGAGTGATCTGTCCTTTACTTAATCTTACTCAAGGTTACCCTCCTACTAACAAAAAATATAAGAGGTCAGTTTCTTCTGAGCCTGAGATAGTGTATTTCCATCCCAATGAAGTATTTGGAGCCAGATGGACACCTGAGTGTGAAGCTGCTTTTCATGAGATTATATATCAACTTACCCACGCTCCTGTCCTTGCCTATGCAGATCCAGCAAAGTCCTATGTCTTGCACACTGATGCTAGCCTGCAAGTCTTGGGGGCTGTATTGTACCAAGAGCATGAGAATGGCCTGAGACCAGTGGCCTTTGCCAGTAGAAGCCTGACCCCATCCGAAAAGAACTATCCTGTACATAAGTTAGAGTTCCTAGCTTTGAAGTGGGCTATTGTTGACCAGTTCCACGAGTACTTGTATGGTGCTAAGAAACTAGTAAAAACTGACAATAATCCTTTGACCTATGTGCAGACTTCTGCTAAGTTGGATGCCACTGGCCATAGGTGACTTTCTGCATTATCTGCATATGACTATGCTGTTGAATACAGAGCAGGCCTGAACCACATAGATGCTGATGCTTTCTCCCGGAGGCTTGTTCCCCGGAATGACTGGGTCAGACTGTCAGAACCTGATATTCAAGCACTCTGCCAGAAGTTTGACAGGAAGGAACAAATGTCCACTGATGCAGTAGACTGTATAGTGGATTGTTTGGGACCCACTGAGAATTGCATACCTGCTGCTTATTGCCATTTTTCTGCAATAGACATTGGTACACTGCCTCAGCTGGACAATGACAGTATTCAGCGGGCTCAATCCTGAGATCCCATGATCAAATCAGCTTTAGAAGCCCTCTATGCAGGGAAATATGTGTCCAAATTACACTCCACTGATTTGAGAACTGCATTGTTATACAAGGAAGGTCCTAAGTTGAAATTGATCAATAGACTGTTATATAGAAAAACAGTAGACAGAGGGGGACAAATAGACAAGCAACAACTAGCGCTGCCCACTGTCTTTCGATACTCAGTACTGAGGTCCTTACACAACCACATGGGGCACCTTGGTATAGACAGAACACTTGACTTGATGAGATCCAGATTATTTGGCCTAAGATGGGGTTGATGTTGAGCAACACATTTGAACTTGTAGCTGCTTGCAGAGGAAAGCTTTGCCCAGTGGGCTGCCCCTTATTAACATCACTACCAGTGGACCCATGGAGCTAGTCTGTATTGATTTTCTGAGTTTGGAGTCAGATCAAAGAAATATTAGTAATGTGCTGGTGGTCACTGACCATTTTACGAGATATGCCAAGCTTTCCCCACCAGGACCAGAAGGCATCCACTGTGGCAAAAGTACTTGTAAAACTTTTTGTTCACTATGGGGCTCCACAAAGAATCCATTCTGATCAAGGAGAGACTTTGAGAGTCATTTGAACAAAGAGATGCTTTCTCTGTGGGAATGTGAAAGTCCAGAACCACCCTTACCACCTACAGGGGGACCCACAGCCTGAACGTTTCAACCGCACTTTGTTAGATATGCTTAGGCACCCCACCCAAGGGCAAGCCTAGATGGAGCCAACAAATTAGCACCCTGGTACATGCCTACAACTGCACCAAAAGTGATGCCACTGGGTTCTCCCACTACCACCTGATGTTTGGAAGAGAAGCTTGACTGCCGGTAGATGTATGTTTTGGAGTTTCTCCTCATGAGGTTCGAGCTGACAACTATTTACAGTATGTGCAAAAAGTTGAAGGCCCAGCTAAATCATGCATACCAACTGACTCAAACGATGGCTGCCAAAAGAAATCTGGCCAACAAAGAAAGGTATGATAAAAAGGTGAAAGCAAAGGAACTCCAGGAGGGAGATCTGGTATTGCTAAGAAATCTGGGGCTGCATGGCAAACATAAGATTGCTGACAGATGGCACCATCTCACTCCACATTGTAGTGGGCAAACTGGATGATCTGCCTGTGCATAAACTAAGGCCTGAGAATAATTCAAAAGCGTTAAAACAATGCATAGAAATCATTTACTCCCCATTGGACAAATCTTGATTGAGTCTGAGCCCACAGAAAAGACCCCTCTGGACCAGTGACTAGAGCTGCTGCTAAGAAAAAATCGAGAATGTCTGTACCTCAGGAGCTGAGTTAAAGTGTTCCCTCCACAAGTCCCAGCTGAACATGACTGTCAGTCCACGTCAGAGGAAAGTGAGTGTGGCTTTGAATACTACCCTTCTTATGAACTGAGTCAATAGTTTTGGGAAATCCCTAGTCAATTCCTGGAGATGAAGCTGGGCCTTCTGGACTGTCTAAGCCCCAGCTTTGTCCCAGGAGCCAATGCTCCCAGAAAGTGAAGTGCAAGCATCAAGTCAAATGATATGGAATCATTGTGTATGGTTGAACTGTTTTGAGCTTTCAGAGGAGAAAATGATGGACTGAGACAGACTGGTGATATACCAGAACAAACAGAGTATTTTGAGTGCCCTGATGGTTCACTGCCAGTGTCAGAAAACTCCCCATGTGAGCCAAGTGTTGTGGACTCAGAGATTGTAACTCCTGGAGTTGAAAGTGCCCAAAGTTCTAGCCTCTCTACCCCAATGGAGACTCCCCTGACAAGTGAGGACAATGCTGAAAATGAGGCTCAGGGTTCAGAGACTGTAACAGTTCCCCCTAGAAAGACTGGTCGAGCTGTAAACCCTGTGGTGCACCTGAGTTATGATGCCCCTGGGAGGCCAGTGGACCTGCCTCTCAATGTTGTCCATAAAGGAGTGTATGTGTCCCCAAGCTCATTGCCCAAACTGAACATCAGTGCTAACGCCAAGTTACTTGTGTTGCCCTCTAGGTATGGTGCCCCTGCCCCATCCAGCCCCAAGATAGCTGATAGGGAAGGGCCCCCTCTCTTCAGGTTTCATGTACAGGAGGTAATAACCTGAGTTACAGTACAATGTGTGTATAATACTGTGTAAAAGTGATGTACTGAAAAGTTTCAGAAATGTGTTTCTGGTAAGGTGATATGTTGACTGATGATTACATGTATAAGCCTGATGTGATACTAATGTAAATGTATATGGTTGTATTGAAACTTATGGTGGTACTTACTTGACACGGACGCCAAGTTTTCCAGGCCAGGAAGGGGTGTAACCCCTTTCCAAATGGGGTTCCCAAAAGTCTCCAGGAGCTTGCCTGAATGATCCAACTCTGGGTGGTGTTCAGCATCTGAGCTGTTTAAATGTGGTTCCAAGTGAGTGCTATTTGAGGCTCCACGTACTGTCTCTTTAAGAGCTGTCTGGTAGCAGACTTAGTTTGTACAGGGGGACTGTGTATTTAATGCTCAAATCCCACCCAAGCTGTTGTCAACTCGCTCTGTTTCTGCCATCGTTACATGTGCAGAGGGAGCCTTGTTGAAAGATATAACTGTTTGCCAGAAATCTGTTAGAATGATAATGAAAATACAGTTTGTCTAACCTGCTTTCCCTTCAGCAAGGACTATGTGGTGTAGCTCTTTCAGTTAAGTCCCAGACTGCTGAAATGGACCAATCAATAGGGAGGGGTTCCTTAAAATGGAGCCTGCTGGCAAATCAGAACTTGGACTCTCAAGTGGAGCCAGCCACAAGGGGATTGTATGGGCAGTGACTCTGGGAAATGTAGTTTTGACACTGGTGCCTTTTTTCACCGACAGAGGGAGTCTTATTGTGAGTGACAGCTGAAACAGCCAACAGAGTGGTGTGGAGTTAAAGGAAATGCCCTGTTCTGTGACTGGAAAGATCAGATCAGTTGTGACTGTGAAGGGAGAAGGAGCTCTGTGCTTCTGCGGTGTGTAGTTTCATGCGGGAATCGCGTGTGAGGCCCTGAGTTTTGGTCTGCAGTCTTTGTGAATGCCAGTTTGGACTGAATCCGAGTTGTGAGGAGAAAGAAACACCAAAAGTGTGGAAACCAGGCTCATCCTGTAGAAGACTGGAGAAATTGCTGAATCGCGCTCAGTCTATCTGGAACTGAAGCTGCAGTGTGTGTGCTCCCAGGTATTTTGCAGTAATTGTGATCGGGATCAAGGAACAGCCTGCCTGGTATAGTACTTTCCTTTTACATATGAATGTGCGTAGTTCTTGTGGGGAATCGCTATTTCAAATCCCCTGTACAGTGAATTGTGTGCTGAAGCCGGAAGTAAACCCCAGCTTAATTCGGATTACCTCCATTTGCTATCAACTGCAGTGGGGTCCAGTCATAAGGACCTTATCCCATGCCCTGTTCTTCTGGCAATCCAGAAGGATGTTCTCCATCTGATCCTCAGCTTGGGTATTGTGAGTATAAATCAGGGTATTCCCCGGCAGCTTGTTTTCCAATCACAAGTGTGTCATCTAATTCTTGTTGTTTCACTGCTTCACAGACTGAGCCCTCCGGCTCCGGATTGTGCATATCTTTTTTCTACAGGACCCTATCCATCTGCACCTGCCAGCCAGCCCCAGGCAACGGGCCTGGCTAGCCCCAACCTGGGTACCTCAGAGTGTGACTTTTCAGACCCTGTATGTGTGCACAGTACTGTGATTTAATGCCACTAATTAACCTGATTTTCCCTCCTGTATTACTGTCCTTAAATAAATCAGATTTGTTGTTATACTATATACTGTCTGTGGTGTTGGTATTTCTGGAAACAGTATTGTGTTTTGCTGTGTATGTTGTTTAACCTTACTTTACAGGAGTCCTCAGAGACATGCTGCAGAATCAGTCTTGAGGGTAAGTGGTATCTATATGAGTGAACAGTGTGTATCATGGGGTATTGGGGCTGTAACTCCAGTGTACTGTGTGAGCCACTACAGGGGAATAAAGGGGTCTCAGTGTCCCAGATGGCTGTGATCAAGCTAGTCTAACCATTACAAACCCTGACCTCTGGGTGGAGGCAACCCACATAGGACCTAGGCCCCTCAACCTGTCCAGTAGTCAATCAGGCAGGGTAGTAGCCATTGGGATAATGCCACCTAGGGATTACACTCAGTATTCACAAAAGAAGAAGGCGGTACCTAAACCAAACAGGAGAAGCACTCTATACAGGGGTCAATAACAGTCCTTTCACAGAAGAAAGGATCCTGAAAGAATTTCTAAAACTTAAGGTGGACAAAGCAATGGGCCTGACAGGATTCACCCTGAAGTCTAAAATAACTAAGGGGAGAACTACTGACACCATTGACAAACCTTTTTAATAAATCATGGGAGGATGGTGTGGTACCTAAGGACTGGAGGAGGCCAGATGTGATTCCCCTTCACGAAAGTGTGAGCAAGGCAGAGGTAGAAACTACAGACCTGTTAGTTTGACCTAAGTGGTAGGGAAAATGATGGAATCACTTCTGAAAGAAAGAATTGTTGAGTACCTAAAGGCTAGTGGGGCACAGGACCCAAGGCAGCATGGATTCACAGAGGGAAGGTCATGTCAGACAAATCTAATAGATTTCTTTGACTGGGTGACCAAAATAGTAGACCTGGGAGGGGCTGTGGATATGGTCTACCTAGACTTTAGCAAGGCATTTGACACAGTCCCACACAAAAGATTAATAAACAAGTTAAACAACCTGAGAGTGGGTCCCAGGGTGGTAGCCTGGGTAACTAACTAGGCTGGACAGCAGGACACAGAGGTAATAGTAGCGAGTTCACTCTGAAGAAAGGGAGTTACTAGTGGGGTACTGCAGGTTTCAGTACTGGGACTAGTCCTCTTCAATGTCTTTATAGGTGACATTGCAGAGGGGATGGAAGAAACAAATTATGCCTCTTTGCAGATGACACAAAGATCTGCAATAGGGTTGATACACAAGGTAGGGTGGAAAGGATGAGAAGGGACTTGGCAAGGTTGGAGGAATGGTCAAAAGTATGACAGCTTAGAGTAAATGCAAAGAAGTGTTAAGTATTGCACTTGGAGAAACAAAAACCCTGGGGAACAGAACACAATGGAGGTGGTGCTAACAACAACAAAAATGGAAAGGGACCTGGGGTAGTCATATCAGACGACCTTTAGGTAGGCAAGCAATGTGAGAAGGCAGTAAGAAGGGCTGGAGGGATATTGGGATACATGGGGAGATGCAACACCAGTAGAAAACAGGAAGTTTTTATCCCTTTGTACCGACAGTTGGTGAGATCCCATTTGGAGTACTGCATGCAGTTCTGGAGACTCCATCTCCACAAGGACATAGGATGGAGGCAGTCCAGAGGAGGACAACTAAAATAGTGCAGGGTCTGTACCAGAACCCTTATGAAAAGAGACTAAAAGAGCTTAATATGTATACTCTTGAGGAAAGGAGGGAGAGGGGGGACATGATAGAAAATGTCAAGTACCTCAAGGGACTCAACAAAGTCCAAGAGGGTAACATCTTTCAGAAAAAGATATGTGCAAGAACAAGGGGCACAATTTGAACGTGGGGGACAGCTCAGGAGCAATGTGAGGAAGAATTTTTTCACAGAGTGGGTCGTGGATGCATGGAACAGCCTTCCTGAGGAGGTCATGGGGTCAAAAACAGTGGGGGAATTCAAGAATCATGGGACAGACATAAGGCAATTGTAGTGGGGGGTAGGAGGAAGTAGGCTGTTGGTTAACTAGGATCTGTAGCTTATCCAGTAGGTAGGGAAATGGGCAGACTAGGTGGGCCAAGCGGTCCTTATCTGCCATCAAAGTCTATGTTTCTGTGTTATATGTTTCACCTATTCCTATGGGGCTGTATCTCAGGCACTTATGCCACTTTGTTTACTGATTGCGTACCAAGCCTTATGTTAATCCTATGCTGACTGTGTCCTTCCTCATGTCAATTAACCAATGATGATGTATACTTGTTTTATGTCAACTATGTATTTTATCCCAACTACCTGTGTCTCCATCCACTGTTCACTGAGACTTATGTATTCACCTGATGTGCCAAGTATTTTTTAATCCTGTGTTTCTTTCTTTTTTTTTTATATAGTACACTTTTTGCTGTCGGCTGCTCTGCTGCTTGGCTTCAGCCCCCGAGCACCTGCCTCACTCTCCAGTGGCCGTACCTCCATGGATACCCCCTGGCTTACCCCCAAGGTGGGACCATGGTTCCATAACAGGCCCATCTATGACGGGAGAAGGTATCAGCGGCGATCGACATTGCCTCCCTGGCTTCCCACAAGGCGCAGTTTTAAGTCTGTTGGTGCAATGGAGCCATAATAGGTCAGTGGTGTGATGGGAAGCCATAGAGGCCAAGTGCTGGGGTGGGTATCATCCTTAAGTGGACAACTATTTTTTGGTCTGCCTCAGGGGTGGGGTCGTACAATGACATCCAGCATCTGCCCTGCCCTTCTAGCGTGCAGCCACTGGTCACTTGTAGTTCCCCCAGCCTCCACCAGGGGTCCATCCAGTGCCAGATACTCTACCCTTCCCTCCCCTATAGAAGGAGAGCAGTCCATGGGACACTCAGTCCCTCTCCCCCAGCCAGCCCTCCGACTCCCCGGGTCCATTCCCGAAACCGGGTCATTGGCGTCGCAAGCAGAAATCCAACAGCTGCACTGGTGGGCCAGCTTAATCCCTATATTTCTAACTGTACCTCTGCATTTGATGTGTACTCTCCCAGGTCGTGCCTGAAAATAGGCAGGTGTTTGCCTAGTGCACTTACCCAGTTAACAAAGCAAATAAATAAATATGTATGAACATCCTACCACTTTTTGTTCTTATTTCAAGTTCTTCCTTTAAAAATCCACGGTCTGACTGGCTAAAAATAAATAAGTCCCTGCATCATTTTATGTGGAGGGTAGATAGAATGCAGTAGTCCGAATCATAATGTCCTAGGAATAGGGGGTTTAGGCTTCCAAATCTCAAAATATACTATCAAATGGCTCAACAAAACCATGGATTTGGCTCATGAAGCTGGAACCAGAGAATAACTGGGTGGGACAGTAATTAGGAGGTGGCTTGGACCACATCACTTGGAAGGTTTTGAAACCCCAATAGAAACCATATCCAAACTACCGATTTCAAACCCGTGGACATGTCACCTTTATTATGTTTGGAGAACTGTAAGAGGGCCTGACTATTCATGGATCATTCACCTCATATACTCAAATAACTCACTGTACCCATTTCGCCACCCAAACTAGATCACTCATTTTCATAGATGGGGGCTTTGAAACTATACCACGCTTCTATCAGTTTATCCATGAGGGACTGTTAAGTCCTTTGCAGATATGAAGAGAGAATTCCATTTGAGACAAGCTCAGATCCAGAAGCAAATGATTTGCTACTTTTATTGGACCAACATACAGTAGATGTTATAAAATGAAAATAATGCCTAAGCTTTCAGACCAACCAAGTCCTTCCTCGGAGACTTATGACAATTGTTCAGAGAGGCACATTCTATTAACACCCAAATCATACATAAAAAACCCAGAAAAAATTCTCATCAGTTAAAAGTACCTATTTCAAAAAAATCACAAATTTAAATAGAATGAATCGCATCCAATTAGTTTGCTATTACTGTGAATCTTTTCAAGGTCAAATGACGTCCATCAGATAAGCTGAACATTCAAGCAGACAAAGCCTGTCATTGAAATTATTAATGAATGTGTTTGTTATGAGAATACATTCAAAATGAAAATCAAGACCTTTAGATTTCATACCACAGACGTCCAAGTTAAAACTTGATAGTAGTGTATGATAAGAAACTGTACAACAGAAATGTATGTATGGAAATAAGAGGGGAATAAGAAAAATGTACCTTGTGTGAACAACTGTTTAAAACACTCATACAGAATTAAACTTATCTGGAGATATTTTCTAAACTATGCTCGCAACCAGTTAACACACTCCATAAACAATACAAACTACAGTGTTGTAACAATATTTTTTACAAGATAATATCAATTGTCAGTTTTATTGCCAAATAAAAAATAAATCTCTCAAGGACCACCAAGAAAAATGAGTTCATGCATCTTAAAATGTCCAAAGTTCAATAATGAGTTGATATATAATTAATTAATTATATAGAACAGAACCAGTCTTAATAATCTGAATAAAGCCCCAATGGAATTAAACTCCCCTGGGAAAAGATAACTAGAAAGTGTATATTCACTAATTGTGAGCCAGGGTCCTAACACCCTGTAGCATAAGTATGGCATGTAGCCGAATATAAGCCAACCTAAATACACAGAGCTCCCTCCCCACAAAAAGAACACCATACTCTGACCACCCACAAAACACAAACACAATTACCTGCCACACACACACACACACACAGTGAACTCTCCTCCCATGCACACTCACCCAAGACAACCCAGCAAACCCAGCACCTCCCCCCACACACACACGTGTATTTGGTGAGAAACCGTGTTGATAACCCATTAAAAAGGACTCTATGAAAATAAAAACAACACACTGAAGTCCTGTTAAATGTCCATCCTATGAAGTAAAAATCTGTGTAAGTTTAAGTGGGGTAATGTGTCATGAAACCCAAATCTATATCCATGCCATCTACTACCATACTGAGAAGTAAAAAAGGCTTAATCTCAAAAGTCCATCTCTGTTGTGTATATTTTTTAAATCCTTTTAAGACCATTACTGACATATTTGAGATTGAGTGGCCATTCTGAGAGAAGTGTCACCCCACAGGTTTGGCAGTCATGTTCATATTAATGGTATGTCTGTGTGCATTCAATCTAGTGTGAAGAGCTTGGCTTGTCTCTCCAACATACCCTGTTTGTGGATATCTCTTGCACTGAATGAAATAAACAAGACAACTTGAGTGAGGCAAACATATTTTTCCAATATCTGCAGGTAGCATATTTTCTTAAGTCCAGCTCCCACCTACAAGGGGCCCAACAAGTTCCACACCCTCTCTCTATGTTAATCTTAAATGGTTCCACCATCGGAACACACCCATCCGAGGGCACCTGTCATTAGGGCACCAGGATTTTAATTTCACCACCCGGCTGCACCCCCATGCCCCCCCTTACTAAGTATTCTAACTCCGAAGCGGACCTCAAGGGAAAGGTCAGCAAATGTTAAATTTGCACCCTATTGATGGGCGCACTCAGACTGGCACACAGATGGCCAGAAGGAGATCTTAAATGCAGACAAAGGCACCATACAAAAAATATATATCTTTTCTCACTGAAGCATACATGTTAATAAAAACACCAGTCCCCTCTAAGCTTTCAGCCCCCCGCCCAGAAGGAAACAGGTTTAGTGCAGGGTATTCCACACTTCAACTTCAAACAATTGGAAGATTCCGGTGGCTGGTCAGACATTTTTTCACTTCCGCCAAACAAAGTACTACACATAATCTCAATCAGATAGATGCTGGTGAGGGTGTAGAGGCGAGGAACCGCTTATCACATTTTTGGAGTTGTCCTATCCTTCATTCCTTCTGAACAGAACTAGGACAGACATACAAACAAATGGAGAATATTGCAGAAGACCCAGATTTCACACACCTGATTTTAGGTCTCTTACCCAAAGGAAAACCAAATAACTGCCAAAGATCCTTTTTAGGAATTATATTGATGTTAGCCATCACAAGGAGATGGTTACAACCAGACCCACCCTCTCTGTCAGAATGGATTAGTCTGTCAAAAAATATTTAGGATGGAGAAGCTAACTGCTGACCTAAGATTACAAACAGAAAGGTTCAAAAGTGCTTGGCCCCTTTATGACATTATAGAGGAAAGGAAGGCATCTCAATTCTAACCCAACAAGTGCAGGGATACTGGCCCTGGGGGTTTAATTATCCTTTACATGGCCCAAACCCAGATGAAGTCAGAACCCAGATCTACCCATGAGATCCAGTAATTTACTTCATATTTGAATCCATCACCAGACTCATATAGTTGTTATAATTATTTATTTATTTTTATTTGTTTGTTAAAGTCTAGGAATTACAACCCTTTTAGTCAGTGATTCTTTTCAAAGGCTCCATGTCAAAGAATAGCAAAGTGAGACACATTTGATTTACAGGCCTTAGAACAACTAAAGGACAATATATACAAAATATGCAAATACAATTGAGAACAATGCAATATATATATACAAAGAGAGAACTAACACGGTATTAGAAACAGTAGGAATTATACATTGTTGAATAAGGCATCAAGGCAGTACAACAAGTATTATTATAAAGCAGAAAAATCATATACATTGAGAGCAGGTCAGAGAAGAAAGGGAAAGTGATGAGGTTGGAGAAATGGAGTAAAGGGGGAGATATGAGGGACAGGCCCATGAGGCAGGCCAAAGAATGGAAGAGGAGAGGGTATATTATATTGATGTTTGTTTATAAGGATACATAGTTATGAATTTTTGACTATCTCAGTTGACTTTATGTATTGTTCTAGATCAGGGCTACCCAGATATTAATAGAAAGTATTAAAGAATGTACTACGACTGTTAATTCCTGATGCCCTAGATGATACATTGAGATTCATTATTTTCTCACCTAACACACAATTATGTATGTATCATATCCCATGCATATGTACCATAACTGTTGAGTCCTTTCATTTTATTGAATAAAAGTTAAAAATAATAAAAGTAGTCATATATCAAATAAAATTATATATTATTTTATATGATATGTTGTATATTATATGTAATAGACAATCCACATAGGGTGTGCAATCATGTTCTGAAATACTGTATGCACACCTTGTGGCCTCATGCTTTCACCCACCCAAGGATGTGTGTGTATCAGAGAACAACTACATGCCCTGCAGTGGATTATCTACTTCATAAAATGCCTAGAAATATTTTTTCGGGGGTTAAAAGTAGTCCTTGTCTGTCCGAAATTAACAGTTTTATTTAGGTGATTTGAGTGATCCTGGCAGTGCTTGTTTTGCAGAAATTATAGTTTTATTTAGGTGATCTGGCTGATCCTGCCATGATTTTCATAGGAAAAAAGTGGTTATAAAAAGGTATCTGGTTGAGCCTGCCATTTGTATGCTTTTTCACCTGTTATCACTTTCACTTTCTTCATTCACTGAAGCATGACCGAGCAGTGTTCATTGCTTTAAAGAATATGTTGTCAAAAACTTAGAATAAGAAACCTTTTGTTTAAAATGATGTAAGATATGGGATTTAAGTGAGGGAGTGGCGAGGTTGGCAGCTTCAAGTGTAGATACAAGCCTGAGCGAGTGTTGCCATTCATTTTCTTAAATTTATTTATTGTGCACAGCTTTACACTACAGCATAAAATTATCAAATGCACTACAGATGTGATGCAGTGTGCAGCCTTTAATGTAATCAAAAGGTACTAACAGTGAAAGTAAAAGGCAAAACATTTACCATCAACAGCAACCTCCCACCACACTGCCAGAAGGACAAGCCCCAGCGCTTCGCTCAGAGAGTTTTGTCAAGGGGCCTTTTATTTACACGGTTAGAACCTTTTGATTAAAATCGAATTTTCAGGCCCCAACTCAGTCAAACCAAAGACAGCTCTCGCTCACTTCTCTAACCCTTAGTGCACGAGTAACTCCATCTGCAGCTTTGTGTCTCACAACACACCCAAGCTATGGTAATATTCCATGATATACCACACCCTGTTGTGTATTATTCCTTAAAGTGATTTATGCAAGTTTGCTATAACAAATGGGAGTAGCAACCTGTAGGAGTTGTAAATCAGTCTTCTACCATTCAAACTGCCAAAAACTGCTGTTTTCCATGAAAAAAATCCTTTTGTTTCTGTGCTCTGCGTCATTTGCATATCCCTGACCCATTTTTTATGACTGTGAGCAGAGCCTACAGGAGTATTGCATGTACGAAAGGAGTGATGTCATGTTTTCTGTCCATGGAACTAACTGAAGGTGTAAATAGTCTCCTCTGCCTTACCCTCCTCCAAGAAATGTTTTTCACCCTCAAATAAATATGCTTTCATGTTAGTCAATGGTTGCAGGGTACTATTTTCTTTCTTAAATGGGTGATACAAGAACTGGAACCCGAGTAGTGGGAGGCAGCATTGTTTTTTGGGGGAAGTAAGGTCCACCCCACCTCCACCCAAGAAGCTCCAAAAGGTCCATCCCACCTTTTTCTTTATTTATGTGGGAAGGGTATGAGGTGGATCTATCATCCTGAAAGAAGACTCACATGTTTGGGATGTGGACCAAGGAACAGAACAACAAGTCTGTGGAGTTCCTGCAATTTGTTAAGGACTAGAACAGAAGATACTTAAAATGCCTTCAAACTGACTTAAAAACCCTTGGAACAAATGATTATCAGAGTCACCTGGTGTCTCAAAAGGAAAGACTAGGAAGTGTCTAAAAACTAAGGAAAATAGACAGCTTTCATGTATTTCTTAAACATTTACATTCTAAAAACAAAGTTCAGCTTTTGGGATTAACAATATTTGTTTACCATATTCTATCTATCTATATATATAGTTTGTCTTTTAGTAATTTCAAAATCTTAAAGCTATCGTTATAATTAATGCATTTAGAAATACATGTTTTTAATTGTCTTTACAAATAAATCATGCATGTTCATGTGAGGGCACATTTTTTGGGGAATGGATTCAAATTATTTTAATCATGGGCACAGTACTTGGTAAACAGTCTTTGATGAAGTGTATTTTGCTTTTAAAGGAGCAGTCCACCAAGAATGTGAAAAACTTATGTTATCTAGAGTGTTTTAATATGTATGTTAAATCCTAGTGTGTCATTCCCTTTGCCTGCTATTAGGAGTTTTTCCTAAATTAGCTTGCTAGCTTTATGGTAATTTTATGACCCCTTGGGATCTCCATAACAAAAAATTTTATTGGCTTTCTTTCTCCTACGATGCCTCCTGTCTCATGTGACAGTGATGTAGCCATACCCTTAGATTTAGCACATGTACTGCTTTAAAATTAGTTTTGCAACAGCAGAGCCTTGTAACTGTTTTTATCCAGGGAGCACAAATGTCAACAGTTAGTTTAGCAGATATCCGAGAGCAAGCTAACTGGGGTTTCTGTAAGACAACAGCTACTAAATAGCTCTAATTCACTATTTTTTTTCTCTGTGCATCAGGTCTAGCTAGCAGGAGTGTTTCAACATCAAAAACACAAATAATGAATTAGAGCTATTTAGCAGCTGTTTTCTTACAGAAACTCAGTTAGATAGCTTTCAGGTATCTGCTAAACTAACTGTTGACATTTGTGCTCCCTGGATAAGAACAGTTACAAGGCTCTGCTGTTGCTAAACTAATTTTAAAGCAGTACACATACTAAATCTAAGGGCATGGCTACATCACTGTTACATGAGACAGGGTGCATCACAGGAGAAAGAAAGCCAATAAAACTATTTGTTATAGAGATCCCCAGGAGTCGTAAAACTACCATACAGCTAGCAGGTGATTTAGTAAAAACTCCAAATAGCAGACAGAGGGAAGGACACACTAGGACTTAACATACATATCAAAACACTCTACATAACATATGTTTTTGCACATTCTGGGTGGACTACTCCTTTTTAAGTTTGAGAAGTGGAGTTGACTTGTACAAATGGATAGTACAGACGCCATAGAAATCTATTAGAAGTAGAATGAGTTAAACACTTCCTGGAACTTTCTGCATAACAAGTTCCCCATGGCACCTCACAGCATTTGACACCACCATCCTAAGAACAGTCAGTGTGTTACTTTACAGGACATTGCATAGCAAGAGGCATAGCCTTCCTTTTTCCAAATAATATACCAACTTCATTCTCAGGCAGGCAGTTCTAGGCTAGTGTTTATATTCTACTGAATCTTCTTAAAGGAAAACTGCATTAAAATCAGGAATATATGTATTACTACCAGTTTTGAGTTCTTACTTCAATCCAGTGTTTTGTTTCTGCCTAGGCAGTTAGATGAGTTTTTCTAAATTTCGGTGTTTTATGATGTCTGGGGGCTGTCATTCAAGTTTGTTTTATTGTATCTTCTCCAAGATAGTCTTCACAGCGTACCCTGTGGTTTGATGTCTAATAGCCCTACAGCAGGCCAGTGTCTTGTTACAGTGTCTTGCTTAGCCACAGCAGAGAAAAATCACTGCAGCCAGAATTCACAGAGCTATACAATATACTATAGAAAGTTACATGTTTAAACACACACACACACCCAGGCAGAACACAGCTGGATAAGGTGCCAGTATTTAGGAAACTTGTCATACTTACCCAGAGTCTAGCAATATGAATCCTGGCTGTGACTATATGTGTTTACAACTGAATGATAATAGCCACATTTGCTTCACTTGCAAATAGGTACGCATTTGTGTCTAATTTCTGTTTGACTTACTGTAGGTTACACATAGAATCTGAAAAATTCATAACATGCTGTATTGTGATTCAATGAACTGAAAAATGGGGATTTTGGTTTATTTTACAAATTCATTTTTCCTGACCATAAATATACTAAAACAACAATTTCTCAATAAAATGTTTTTAAATAAAGAGTTTAACTCACAGCAGCAGAAGGAGCATGTTGGCATTAAAAGCTTAGTGGCATGGATGTAGAGGCACCAGTATTTAAGCATGACTTTGGTAGAGGATTAATTGTGACTTGGGGGGTGAGAGAGGGAGTGAGTCTTAATATTTGTAGCATAATGGTTTTCTGAAACTTCAGCCTGCAATGGGTTAGACTCTGCAGCCATCTGTACAGTATATCACTAAGTCATATGCAGTGTGGTATGGGTAAAACCCAGATCACCAGACCAGGACCAGTGCTGTAAAATCTGCACTGGGCACAGCTTGTGCAAATATTGCTGATCCAGTGGATCAAATAAATATGTGCAAATAAATACCCGACTTTGCCTCGTGCTTCAACCCACCCCAAGAGTGATGTTATTACATGACAACACACACCCTGTCATGCCTTATTGCTTAAATATGCCCTTTCTCAATGTACTGTACTTTGATTCAGTTAGTGCATGCAACAGCCTTCATGTGAACACTCTGGGCTTCTCTTTGACTCCTGATGTCTATTTGCTTTAGCTATTGTATATTGTTTGAACTGCTTTGGTCTTTTTGATGTGGTGCCTGTGTGCCTAAACCATGTAATCTGTTTATTACTGCTAACCATGTATCTCCAGTGAATGATTGTTATAACTGTCTGCTCTCCAAGCCACTGTTTTTGGACTTGTTAACTGTGCTGCCTTTGTATTAGTTTCGACGAGGTGCCTTTGTAAATGAGTCTCTGACTCAAAGGTTTGTAAATCTGATATTTTTTAAATAAATAAATAAATGTTTATGTTTAAGCCCATGAAACACCCTTATCTAGTTAATGTATTCACAGTGGTAGTGGCTCTGCCAGATCTTGTTCTCAATGCTGCAACATTGAACTGTGGCATCATGCAAGGGAAACAAAGTTGTTAAAGGGACACTGTCAGTTTTTAGTTTTAGATAGAAAAATCAGCTATTTAGTGTACCCACAATGCCTCACTATGTAAATTAGTATGCATGCTATTATATTTCTGTGCTCACTGAGAAATAGGAGATTGTAGCATTCTGTAATGAAATCTCATCAGCTAGATACTGTATGCACAATGCCTTGTTTTTAAAATAGTCTTATGAGAGCTTATTATGTTGAAGCCACTGCAGATATATGAGGCTGCACCTCACAGTAAGGAAATTGGAAGACAGCTTCTTATTGTGCCCACAATTCCTTGCTATGTAATTCTTCATATTAGGTGTTATACTGCAGTTATCACTACCTAAATAAAAGACTGCACCTCTGAGTAAGGAACATGTAAGTCAACGTTATTACTTACTCAGAATTCCTTGTTGCTGTATGTAAAACATTGACAGCTCCCTTGCATGACATCATTCTGGGGAGGTGTCTGTACAGAGAAAACTGGAGGGCAGCCAGAAATAAAGCACTGGTCGAACATCAAAAAAATTATTATGACAGATTTTTTTTTTACAAAACAAATTGCAGCTTCAATATCTGAAGCATGGCTGGCAATGGCATGCTACCTGAAAACAGCATTTGGGAAACTTACATAAATCACTTTAAGTATGTAACTGCAACCCCCTTTAACTTGTCTCCTACCTGAATGACTGTGCCTCATAAGGGTGGGCAAGGCCCAGGGCAACCCTGTGTCTAGGGGTATTTTAGATAATAAATGTATTAGCCAGGAGCCCCTTGCAAACCAGTCACACAAAGCTCAGTTCATGCCTCTTCTTTCTGAGGAACTGCTGAGACAGACTTTCAATGTGCCTCTGCAACTGGTTTCGTGCTTGTGTAATGTAGATAAACTCTGGCTGTTCACCTCTCTATCCATGGGATATACCACTCTTCAGGGGTATGAAAGCAAGGAACACTAGGGGTGGGTTCCACCCCTTGAGGTGCTGTGACAGCGATTCCTTTGGCTAAAGTTACCTAAGGAAGAAGCCCATGGGGGAGAGACACATGCTACTCGAGAAGGAGGGGTAGATGGAAGGGCAAGGAAAAATGCTTGTGTGTGGAGTGAGGAGAGCAGCCCTTAAACAGGCAAAAGGGGGGTGTGACCAGTTGCACTGCCCCCTTGAACTACAGGCTATAGCTTTCCAATTCAATGTGCCTGTGCAACTGGTTTCATGCTTATGTAATGTAGATAAACTTTGGCTGTTCGCCTCTCTATCCGTGGGATATACAGCCTTCAGGGTATGAAGGCAAGGAACCTTGGGGAGGTTCCACCCTTGAGGTGCCATGGGAGTGATTCCCTTGGCTAAGGTACATTAGAAAAAGCCCCCAAAAGTGACAAGCAAAGCATACAAGATAGTGAATATATATCAGGGTCAAGGACCTGTATGTAAAGTCAGTTGGTAGTATGGGTTCAGTTAGTAACATAGGTCAATGAAGACCTGTACATAGGTTGGGTGGTAGCATAAGTTCAGTTAGTAAAGTGGGTCAGTGAAGATGTATGTAGGTAGGCTGATAATGGGGTTCAGCTGGTAGCGTAGGTCAGTTGGTTGTATTGTTTGATTAAGTAGGCAGGAAATGACAGGTGAATCATGACCCACTCTGAGGTCTGTCTGTAGGTGTCGAGGCTTGGCTTCCTAAGGAGAGAGAGAACAGCCAAAGGGCGAGACAGGACAATTATGGGACATCCACCTGACTCCATCCAACAGTGGAAACCTACCTAAGTGACCTAGGGACTACAAGGTTGCCTATCTAGTATTATGACCATTGGCATGGAGGAGAGGAAAAAACTCTTTGAGGAGGAAACCTCTGAGGATCCAAGACCTAGATCGCTTCCTCTAGGCTTTGGGACAGTTTTGGTTAGTGACAGTTCTGTTACTGCACTTTGGTTGACCAATCCAAGGGAATTGCAATTTGGAGAACACTCTCACTCTATCCTCTAACAGGAATGCCATGGACAGTTGCAAGCACACTCTGCAACAAGAGTTGACCAAGGCTGTAGGTGGAAGTAACGACCACCAATGTGCTCAGCTGGCCTACTGATCTATGAACAAACCAGGTGAACCAGAAGCAGTTGTAGGAGAATAGCATGAAAGGGTGCCTCTGAACCCACTAGGGCAGCTAAAGGTCCCTTCCATGGGAGCCCCACCCTTTGCTGATGAAGCCTTAAATGCTACATCAGAGGGTGCCTTTGGTATGGTTGATGACTAAAAGGTCCACCCAAAGCGACTACCTTCCCAACTATGAGCCAGGTGAGAAGGACCCGCACAAGCTCGCATGCTCAAGATGCGGACTTGGGTGCAGAGAAAGACCGTTGGCCACAGGGCTGGTCCTGAGTCCTGAAGTAATGGATATGGTCATCATGTCTCAAAAATGTGGAAAAGTGAGTTGTAATGAGCATGAAACCTGCACAGGGTAAGGAGCATGGGACCCATACATGGGTCATAATGAATGATAGAGACATGGAGAGACCTGTATGTAGGTCAGACTGAGCACTGTGGAGCCTCTTGTGGGTCTTGATTGGATAAGACCTGTACACAGTTCAGTCTGAGCAATATGGACCCTCTCATGGGTCTAGGCAAGGCAAGTAGCAGTTGTAAACCACTGGAATGCATGCAAACCAAGTCCATTAGAAAGCCAAATTGGGAGTGAATTAGATAGTATATTATAAGTATGAGAATAAGGCCAGGCGAAGCCCAGGGCCAACTGGTTGGAGAAGAGGCTGTGAAGCCAGTTAGGTAGGAGGAGGCTGCAAAGCCAGTTTGATAGGAGGTGCAGTTCAAAGCAAGTAAATATGATATGCTCTCAGACTTGGAAGAGGATGCCAGTATTGAAAGGGAGAGGTTCTGGAATGAATGGACATGCAAGCTGATTGCATTAGTACCTTGACAGCTGGTATATGAGCAATACTGGTAGTGCAAGGGAGGAAGGCTGGGAGGACTGCAAGGGACAGGAAGGCTGAGATGACTGTGTAAATCAGGTGCAGAATAGCAGGGAAAGGATGGTAGACTGGGTGGAGCCAGCTGTCCTAAGGTGGAGAGTTGCCTGGAGTAGCTGGTTGAAGAATGCCATAAAGGCTGTGTGGAGCAGCAATAGAAGGCTGGGGTGAGCCAGTGACCAATAAAACATATAAGAAGTTAAAAACTGTTCCCGCTGCTTGGAGCCACGATACCTGATGTGACGCTTCAGTTCCCCACCATAGGAAAAACAAAGAAACCACAAACATCACACCACAACACCAAGCAGCTAATGAAATGAGTTAAATACAAGCCAGCCATGAAAGCAGGATTAGGTTATCATCGGAAACAAACTGCTAAGGGTTTGATATGAGTAAGGTTTGGTAAAGGTGGGAGTAGCAATAAATGAACCAAAATAACACAAACATAGAAGTGAGGAGTAATGCAATAGGGCTGCAAAAGTAATTAGATACATAGATACATAGATACATAGACAGTGTCGGCAGATAAGGGCCTATGGCCCACCCAGTCTGCCCATTTGAGCTTGTAAGTTCAGTTTGTTTTCCTAGAAGTCTGTTGCACCTTACCCCTGACCTCCAGATTTCCTTTATGTCTATCCCATGCATTCTTAAATCCCGTGATTGTTTCAGCCCCCACCACTTCCTCTGGCAGGGTGTTCCACTTGTCCACCACCCGTTCTGTGAAGAAATTCTTTCTCATGTTTCCTCTGAATCATCCTCCCTCCAACTTCATCCCATGCCCTCTAGTCCTGGAACATCTTTTTCGCTTAAAAATAGTGTTTTCCTGCACCCTGTTCCTCCCTGTAAGATACTTGTATGTCTCTATCATATCCCTTCTCTCCCTCCTCTCCTCCAGGGAGTACATGTTCAGTTCCTTCAACCCTGACTTCATAGGACTTGTGATGCAATCCATGCACCATCTTTGTTGCCCTCCTCTGAACCTTCTCTACCCTGTCTATGTCCTTACGTAGGTATGGTCTCCAGAACCGTACACTGTACTCCAGGTGGGGCCTCACTAGTGTCTTGTATAAGCGGAATTATGACCTCCTTTTCCTGCTGGTAATGCCCCTGCCTATACATCCCAGCATCCTATTTGCTTTACCTGCTGCCTTGTCACACTGTTTCCCTACCTTGAGGTCATCAGAGATGATAACCCCAAGATCCCTTTCCTGCTTGGTGCATGCTATATCCTCACCCCCAACTGATATATTGTGCCAGGGTTTTTGTGCCCTATATGCATTATCTTGCACTTCTTTGCATTGAATTTCAACTGCCAAACCGACCATTCTTCAAGTTTCTGCAGGTCCCTTCTCATTCTGTCTACACCCTCTGGTGTGTCTACTCTGTTACAGAGCTTTGTGTTATCAGCGAACAGTGAAATTCTGCCCTCTAGGTCCTGCCATGTCACTGATGACATCAGCATCCAGCAGCAATTAACTATAGCTTTTAGGGGTAGCAGTCTGAATGAACATAGACACTGTAGGGAGGCAATGCACTGAAAATAGCAGCAATATTTGCCTGGTATAAGTTCAGAAAGCAGGATTGAGTTCCATGAACTAGGTTGCTTAGGTTATAGTGAAGAAGCAAAACAGGGCAAAGTTGTTAGCTAGGCAGCAAAGCCAGGAACAGGTATAATCAATTAAGGAGAACAAGGCAGCAGATTGCAGTGTGAGCTGAAACAGACAATGACAATAGCAGGGACTGAGGCTTATTAGGCAGAAAGCAGGGTGAGCGAAAACATACAGCAAACAATGCAGTGAACAGAGGGCTGAAATAGTAGGTGAGAAATGGAGCCTGGGGGTACAGGCACAAGGTAGCATGAGGCAAAAGGCAACCCAGGGTATAACCTGAAGCACAAGTAGCAATATATAGACAGGGCACTAGTGTAACCCCTTGTTACCAGGGTTAATAGAATCCCAGTAAGACCTAGTGGTAGGCAGGGAAGGCAGCTTGTGAAATTCCAGTTAAATGGATTTCACACTGTCTTCTCAGTCTCAGCTGAGACTGAGGGATGACATCACCATAGAACTATTGCAGCCACAATGGAATCTGCAGAAGGAGTTAGAGTAGAATGTTGAGAGGTTTGAACAGTCAGTCTGTGTTCAGTTGGAGTTGGAGCTTGTTGTGAGAAGAGCACAGCAGCTCTGTGCTCAGGCTCTTGGAGCCTCAGCCCTGAAATAGGGCTACATTTAGGGAAAGGTGTGTGTTTCCACCTAAAGAGAGATACAGTAAGTTTTTTTTTAAAGTGGTGGAGACCACTGATTCGGGTCTCTGTGCCCCATCCCTGTGGGGATTGGGCAGGAAGGTTTGCCTGCTATTCCAGGGGCAACCCCCTGGCTACTGCTAGAGAAAGAAGCTGCCTTATTTTGTCCACGTGTGTGGGGGGTACAAGAAGATTTCGTGATTCGCCTGTGGGGCACCTGCAACCGAAGGGTGAGTTCTGCTCTTTCTAAAGGGCCCATGTTTCATCCTGAACTGTGTTAAAGTGAGGATTGGACTACTGAAGTAGTGGGAGGCCTAGAGTAATAGGCATACCCAAAAGTAAAAGTATGTTCAAGTCCAGCACATAGGGGAAGTCAAGACATGTAGAGGAGATGTGCTATACGTCTACCCAGTAACCTACATTGCCAAGTTTTCAAAAAGAAAAGAGTTGTTTAGTTTCCAGAGAAATGGCCAGGTATGGATTGTGGAAGCTGGAGGTGGGAGACCCCCATCTTTAGTCACCAGGTCCACCTCTATGGATTTGCTCTGTGGATTTCTACTTTGCCTCCATGCACTTGTCCAGTGATGAGGAAGTACCCATACGTGGGATTGGAAGGAAAATTCTCTCTAGAGTCGAAGGCTCTAAGGTGGTTTGGGGAGCCACCACTAGGAAAACTGGTTCATTCCCATAATGGACCACGGATCAAGTGGCCGGCAGGGGAGCCAGGCCATGGGGAAAAACCCAAGTAGTGTACAAGTCGGGATGTGTACCCAAAGCTGCATGCAAGTCCGGGCTGTGTGCCTGGTGGGCTCAAAGCCTGAGGGCTGAAATGTGAAGAAGTGTTCTGTTGTCTCTAATCTGCATTACCAGGAATGTAGCCCCATGGGGGTCCATCTATGCTTTGTTTGTTCAGTTTGGATGTGAATAAAAGCCACACTGTAGAATCCTATTCCTGGTTTTGGACATTACAGTTATTGCTTCCTGTGTTTGGATTTACTTGGGTGCCCCTGTGCAGAGTAGACAAACCTAGGCCCCCTGTGCCGAATGACCTAGTCCTCCCCGAACCCAGTCCCCACCAGGTACTGCTGTCAGCTTCAACAGCATGCCACCTGTCATTTTGCAAAAAGACAGGGGTCCGGGGGTTACACTAGAAAGCCCAAAAGAAACAAACAAGGCAAATACAAGGATAGGAGCAGGAAGGGAACCAGCACAAACAGAAGCACAGAGTAATACAAACCAAAAGCAGAAAACAGGAGTCCAGCATAACCCAAGCAGAGTCCAAGCATGCACAAGGAGGGGGGCACAGTAGGCCCCAGGAGAGAAGGCAGACCAACAGAGCCTCTGGTTGCAAGGAAAAATGCTTGTGTGTGGAGTGAGGAGAGCAGCCCTTAAATAGGCAAAAAGGGGAGGGGGTCCAGTTGCACTGCCCCCATGAACTACAGGCTATAGCCTTCCAGTTGTACTCAGATGTTAATGAATCACAATGAAACCACATATGTGCTTGCCTCCCTTACTGAGCCACATAGAAACAGAATTTGTTAGCAGAAAAGGACCGCTTGGCCCACCCAGTCTGCCCCAATGTTTCCTGTTTAATTTCCCTCTGCAGACCACGTCCAGTCTCTGGTGACTCTCCTGCCTCCCTGCTCTTTTCTAGTATATTCCTATGTCTATCCCATGAATGCATGAAGTCCCCCACTACTTTAGCCTCCACCACTTCCGCTGGAAGTCTGTTTCAGGTGCCTACCATCCTTTCAGGGATGAAATATTTTATCACAGTTCTCTTGAACATCACCCTTCCAGCTTCATCACATACCACCCTGGTCCTGGTACTCTTTCCCATTTGAAAGAGACTCCCCCCCATACCCTGTTCACCGCTGTGAGGTAATTGTAGGTCTCTATCAAGTGCCTCTCCCTCTTCTCTCTTACAGGATGTGCATGTTGAGATCCTTCAGTCTCTTCTCATAAGGCTGCTCATGAAAACTCTGCATCATTTTAGTTGTCTCGTCTGGCCTGCCTCCACCCTGTCTATGTCCTTTCAGAGGTGCAGTCTCCAAACCTTAACACAGTACTCAGGTGGGATCTCACCAGTGAGCAACACAGTTGCAACACCACCTCCTCCTTACTACAGTAATAGTAAATGGAGTCCACTCTGAAAAAAGGGGTTAGTAGTGGGTACCATGAGGTTCAGTATTAGGACGGTCCTCTTCAATGTCTTTATAAGCGACATTGCAGAGGACTGGAAGAAAAAGTATGTCTCTTTGCAGATGACACAAAGATCTGCAACAGAGTTGATGCACAAGGTGGGGTGGAAAGGATGGGAAGGGACTTGGCAAGATTAGAGGAATGGTCAAATGTATGGCAGCTTAGATTCAATGCTAAGAAGTGAGGTAATGCACCTGGGAAACAAAACCCAGGGAAGAGTACACAACGGGGTGAGATACTAACAACAACAAAAATGGAAAGGGACCTGGGGTAGTCATATCCGATGACCTAAAGGTGGGCAAGCAATGTGAGAGGGCAGCAAGGAGGGCTGGGGAATACTGGGATGCATAGGAGAGGCATCACCAGTAGAAAACAAGAGTTATTATCCCCTATAAAGACAGCTGGTGAGACCACATCTGGGTACTGCATGCAGTTCTGGAGACCCAATCTCCGCAAAGACATAGACAGGATGGAAGCTGTCCAGAGGAGGGCAACTAAAATGGTGCAGGGTCGCAACGAAGACATATGAAGAGAGACTAAAAGGAGCTTAATATGTATAGCCTCGAGGAAAGGAGGAGAGGGGGGACATGATAGAAACTTTCAAGTACCTCAAGGGAATCAACAAAGTCCAAGAGGGTAGCATCTTTCAAAAAAAGAGGTGTGCAAGAACAAGGGGGCACAATTTGAAGATAGAAGGGGTGGCTCAGAGGTAATTTAAGGAAGTATTTTTCACAGAGGGGTTGTGGATGTATGGAGCAGCCTTCAGAGGAGGTTGTGGAGTCAAAACAGCGGTGGAATTCAAGCATGCATGGGACAGTCATAAGGCAATTCTAGGGGTGGGGTAGGAAGAAGTAGGCTGCTGGTTAACTAGGATCTGCAGCTTATCCATCAGGTAGGAAATGGGCAGACTGGGTGGGCCAAGCGGTCCTTATCTGCCATAAATTCTATATTTCTATGTTTCCTCCTCCTGCTGGATATACCTTTCTATGCACCCCAGCATTCCACTGGCCCTACTCTACTACTTTGTCACACTGCCCTGCCACCCATGAGCTCCACAGATATGATAACAACAAGGTCCCTTACCTGTTTAGTGACTGTCAATACCTTCCCTCATCCTATACTCAGCTCCTGTGTTCCTATGCCACAGGTACATGGTTTTCTCTTTTTGAAGAGAACCCAGCTACAATGCTTTTGACCGCTCTTTGAGTTTCCCAAGATCCCTGAGTATTTTCTCTACCCCCTCCTGAGTGTCCACCCTATTGCAAATTTTGTCTCATCTGCACAAAGGATACATTTCCTTCTAGTTGTTCTACACTCTACATTTCCTATGAAGGCGTTGAATAGGACTGGTCTCATGCTGATCCCTGTGATACCCTGCTGGTCACTCTCCCAACATTAAAGTGAGTAACATTGACCACCACTCTCTGTCTCCTATCCATTAACCAGTTTCTATCCTAGTTCACCACTTTAGATCCCACCCATAGTTTCTTTATCAGCATCCTGTGTGGCATAGTGGTGAAGGCCTTGCTAAAGTCCAGACATGACATGTCCACTACCCTCCCCTCATCTATTTCCATGGTCGCCCAGTCAAAGAAATTCATCAGATTTGTTTGGCATGATCTTTCTTCCATAATACCATGCTGCCTGGGGTCTTGCAACCCACAGGATTCAAGACCTTCTACCAGTCTTTCCTTCAGTAGAGTTTCCATTAATTTCCCCACCACTGAAGTTAGACTAACCAGCCTGTAGTTGCTAGCTGCCTCATCCTCGCTACTGTTCTTCTTTAAATGGACCATGTCAGCCTTTCTCCAGTCCTCTATAACCATGCCTGTTTCCAGTGGGCTGTTTAACAAGGCTGCCAGTGGGGCAGCTAGCACCTCCCTGAGTTCTTTTAGTAACCTTGGGTGCACCCCATCTGGTCCCATAGCCTTGTCCACTTTTAGAGTTGCAAGACTCTTCTGGACTCTTTCCTCTGAGACTTGACTTATGTCCACCCCCCCCATTCCTGGTACTTCTTGGTGGTCCACCTCCCCCTCCCTCCACTGAGATGACTAAGCAGGAGTACCGGTTTAGGATGTCAGCTTTTTCTTGGTCCTCTTCTGCACATACATTCCCCCTACCCACACCCTTCTAATCCTCACTATCCATCCCCTTGCTTTCATTTTCTCAATTATGTATCTGAAGAAAGTCTCATCCCCTTTAGCAACCCCTATGGTGATCCTTTCCTCTGTTGTACTTTTGCTTCCCTCGTCACCTTGCTGGCCTCCTTTTGCTTTAGTTGGTATACCTCTCTGTCCACCTACCTCATGTGTTTTCTTATACCTGAGTGCCACCCTTCTGCTTTACTTGCAGATGGTATGGGGCACCACAGTTAAATCATACCAGTCATATAGACCAAAATCAATTAATATTCTATACAATTGATTACATTACTCGATGAGTATTCTCTCAGTTCACTACCACAGACACAGCTTGACCAATAACCTTTTCTCAGACTCGTTTGGTTCATTTATTACTCCTAATGATAGCCAAATAAGTTGAACAGTTCCTGGTCCCACCTAGCTCCTGTACTGGAAGCTTAGTTCCCAAGTTGACTCTGAATTAATAGTGACATACTAATAATATCCTCAAAGAAATCAGCCTGCTGAGCAAAGCACCAGGAATCTCTTAGATGGGTAACTAAGCTCTTAACCAGCATTAGGTCAGCCTTTCTGAAACCCAACTCTGGTAGGAACTCACAATGGCTCATGCACACATGGCTAAGATCACATCTGCTGAACCCTCTTCATGCTGCAGCACATCACAGCCTGTCCTCCCAGGGGTTTCCCACTCATGCGGCTATAGTTGCCTAGTGACACCTCTTTTCAGGGACCCTCACCAATACATTAATAGAGATTATCTCCTATCAGTATCCTTGGATAAACTCCTTAGCAACTCACAAGACTGCTCTAGTTTCTGGTTTTGGCCTGGTGGAACAACTTGATGTGTTACCTGTAAATCAGATGGTATTGAGGTGGCCTGTGTTAGTGAGTAGTACCTTTGCTGTACATGAACTATGTTCCCCATCATCCCTTCATTTACATTTACAGTTTATCTTGTTGTTTTTGTACACATGGAATATACCACTATACAGTACAGTATCAAGCATGCACTCAAAGCCATATATTGTCTTGAGGCACAAACTACTCCAAGAACAATTCCACATACACTGTACCTGCATATTAATAATAATAATAATAATTAATAATAAGTTTATTTATAAAGGGCCTTTCAATTTTCAAGGTGCTGTACAAAATAAAACAACACAGATCAGATGATAACATTCAGTATAAAACACAATAAAATCACAGTATAGTCAACAATCTCAAATACAGTCAGTACTCCAAAAAGGCTATTTGATAAAAGTGGGTTTTTAAACCCCTCTTAAATTCCTCCATGGAGGTGCACTCTCTTAACTGGCATGGTAGAGAATTCCAAAGAGTGGGTGCGGCATAAGAAAAAGCTCTACAACCTGAAGATTTAAGACTCACTCTTGGAATCTCTAGCAACCTCATCGGCCGAGCAAAGTGATCGGCCAGGGTAGTAAGGGACCAGAAGTTCTTTCAGATATGCCGGACCCTAATCATGTAGGGCTTTGAAAGTCAGTAAACTGACTTTAAAGGCGATCCGCCATTGAATAGGTAGCCAGTGCAGTTCGCGCAGCACCGGGGTAATATGACAGGACCTACTTGTCCCAGTCAAAACCCTGGCTGCTGCATTCTGCACTAGCTGTAGGTGGCAGATTTCAACCCCAGAAAACCCAAAGTACAGGAAGTTGCAATAGTCCAAATGCGTGGACACAAAGGCATGGACCAACGTTGGTAACGAGTCAGACGGAACAAGGTGCTTAACTCTGGCGATATTCCTGAGATGGTAAAAGGAAGTCTTGATGACTGCTGACACTTGTGACTGCAGTGACAGCCTGTCATCCAAGATAACCCCAGGTTACGCACCCGTTAGGGCGTACCAACAGACAACCCCTCATCTGACGACCAGGGTCCACGCCAAAACCTCTGTCTTTTCTGAGTTCAACTTCAGCCAGCTAGAATCAATCCTGGATTTCTTTCAGACAGCTGTTAAACACCAAGAGAGCTCCATCCTGGTCAGGGGCAAAAGACAGGTATAGCTGGGTATCATCTGCATAGCAGTGAAACCTCGCTCATACCGTCTTATAATGTCTCTGAGGGGCATCATATGCACCGCGAATAACATGGGAGACAGCACTGAACCCTGAGGCACCCCACATAACAAAGGAGTTGGGCTTGAGGAAAAAAAAGACAGACACAACTCTTTGTGATCTCCCGGTGAGGAATGAGGTGAACCATCGAAGGACAATTCCCGATATTCCACAAATCTGCCTCAGGCGTGCTATCAACACCGAGTGATCCACAGTGTCAAAGGCTGATGAGAGATCAAGAAGAACCAGAATAGAATGTCTCTTCTGATCTCTCGCCCTCAAAAGATCATTAAGCACCTGAACCAGCTCAGTATCGGTGTTACGTCTTTTACAAAAAATGAATTGGAAGGATTCGTAGATGTCATGGATGGTTAAATGGTCTTCCAATTGGGCCGCCACTACCTTCCCAATCACCTTCCCAATAAAGAGTAGGTTTGAGATAGGTCTGTAGTTTGTGAAACAGTCCGGGTCTAAGCTAGCTTTCTTCAAGAGAGGTGTCACCACTGCCTCTTTCAGGGAGCTGGGAAACTCATCCGTCTCCAAGGAGCACCAGACTATTCGCAGACGAGGATTGAACCGATGATATCACTACAACCTCAACATTAGGAGGTCGGTCCAGGATCCAAACTACAGCTTGTAGGGCATACACTATGGATAATCCTTATGACATCCACGTCAAGTCGACCAAAGGAACTCCAAGAAAACTGATGTACTGTGAACTCATATTGCCCAATAGTATCCCCTTAGAGTTTGCCGGACGTAGATCCGCCCTGATGTTGGCCACCTTATTTGCTAAGAAATCTAACAAGCTCCTAGCACTCTAATTATGAAAAGCTTTCCAAACCTTCAGACAGGCTGCAGTATGACCAATAAAAATTTTTTGCACTCAGTGTAGATGCATGCTGTGTGCACTGTTCTGGCCCCAACTATGCTTTGTTTTGTTTTTAAGCTTGTTTGCTTTATCTATGTTAGTATAATGTACTGTACTTCAAATCATGACACAGACAGACAAATCAAGTATGACTTGGTCAAATTATTATAATTATGTCAAACTTGCCACTATTTGTTCTGGTCTGATCTGCCAGCCCTGATTTTAAATACTGTACATTTTCCTGATTAGGTATTTTACGGTGATTTTACCATGGTATTTAGGCTAACATCCAGGCATGGAGGAGAGAAAAACTTCCATAGGCAGAAATCTATGAATGTCAAGGCTCCTGCAGGGTCAGACTGGGGCAGAGGAGGCCCATGTGGAAAATTGTTATAGGGCCCACCTGGAAAATCAGTAATGGAGGGCCCAGAGTGACACACACACACATCAGTATTCCACTTCAATTTAATATACACACTCCATGTTTGCAGCTTGCAATTACCTGCAATACTTAAACTACCCCATCCAACCCCCCATCTAATTAGAACATAAATAATAAATGTAAACATTTTCAGAGCTTAGAAGTTGGCCAGGTATCCAGTGGAGGGGGGACCACCTGGAAATTTCCATGTATCCTGGTGGGCCAGTCTGACGGTGCCTGCAGTGTACCTGTTCCTGCCCAGAGCACTGAGTTTTACTCATGCTTTATGTGCATAATGTAGTGTTCAGCTGAGTCTTACAGTACTTGTGCATGAGCCCACCATTCATTTCTAACATCACAGCAACTGTTGGCCTTCAGCACTCGGTGTTATTTTACCATGGCATTTGGTCATCTGTATACAGAGCATTCAGTACAGCAGGAAATCACAGTACAAACATACAGTATACAGTACTATATATATTGCATGCATTTCACAAAGTCTCAAATAACACTTGTTTTGGACTACATTATACAGCATCCAGCAGCACTCTCACAATATTTGTATCATTCTTTACTCTGTTACTTTTTATTTTCATTCTTATTTTGGAATATCATTTTTTTCACCCAAACCATTTGAATCACAGCCTGTTGTCTGATCAGACGTGACCTGCCAGTATGTCTTTGCACTTGTACTGCTTGCACTGTGACTGTGTGGAATAAATGCTGCATTTTTTTAAAAAAGTAGCCAGCTTGGGGGTGCTTCCTTTGCTGCTGTCACTACATATGGTGGAAGATCGAGTGCAGAGAGAGGAGCAGAAACGATACCACAGACATCAGATTACAGAAGGGTGAGTGCCAATTTCATTTTGTGCTGTGGTTACTTATTTGAGCACCCCTGTCCTAGTGTGGCCATTTCTTGTGTTGCCTTTATTTATATGGTGCCCTATCACAAAGGCTCAAGGCACCTCACAATGGAAAGTACACAGAGGCAATCACCAGTGTAACCATAACATTGAAATACCTGCAGTGTGCCATTGGCAAATGGAAAACTGCTGTACTATTGTACCCTCATAAATATAGACTGAGCATGAACTTCACTTTAAAATTTAATCCTAGTCATAAACCTTCAGAGGATGCTTTGACTTTGGTTTCAGACCTCTGTCCCTTCTTCCTAATAGTCATTGAGGCAAACTGTTCCAAAGATACCTTCGTCTTAATTGAAAAAAATGGTGTCATCGGCTATCTCACCTTGCTTGAGCCATCACCTGGCATGCTCCAATCTCTTCTCCTTTTGTGAAATATAGTTAAGCAAATCTTGATTGAACAACCGCGAACAGTAAATTTGTTCAATACAGGCCTATTCATCACTACTGTATAGTACATGGAAATAAAGATTTCCAAACAGTGCAGTGTACACTGTACTCTCCCACATGGCCAGCCCATGCACCTGCAAATATGCTTGAACGATCTAATGGCTGTGGTAACACCATGTGGCATGCTCAGAAGCTTGCACACTTTCTTTTGATCAATTCACCATTCTTGTTCAGGATGCTATGCTTCATCCTGCAAAATTGAACACTGTAAATGGAGTATGAACACACACTCGGTTATGTGCTGTTACTGATTGTACCATACCTTGTAACAAACGGTGGGAGCCACACAGGACCAAAGGACTAATAGTCTTTAAAAGTGTGCTCGAGGCTACTGTCAGTGTTTTGATATTGTTATTCCTCAAAATGTGTTTATTCTCTTCACGCTTGTACCATCAGCATGCATTTTCTCAATTTCAAGGCTCATCTTGTCAGTGATTTCTTCTCCATTTTCTGATGAGAAGTTAGAACAAAGTTACCCAGTTAAAATCACAGAAAAAATGGTGCAGTTTGTAGAACAGAACATCACAGTATAATATTCTGACCACCCCTTCGCGGTGAAACTACGTTCGCACAAATCATCTCACCTATTGCAAGTTTGGCACACCTAATTTGGGGGGATCCCAAAGCACAGAACTTAAGATGAAACTTCAAGGTGTGTCAGACCACCGCAAAGTGGACCAATGTTCTTGTCCCCCTCACCTGTCATGTGCATCAATCACACCTGCATCACATCTATTTATTATTGAATTTTTGTTGACCCGGTAAGACAACTGGGCCTAGAAGTCCCTTTTCAAGGGCGACAGGGGGGAGGGGAGATACAGATGGTAAGCAACAGAAATTGAACCAGATTAAGATGTTGGTGATATTTTTAGTGAATGGAAGAAATTTGGCCAGGACACCGGGGAAATTCCCCTACTCTTTTTTCAATAAATGCCATGGGATCTTTAGCATCCACCTGAACTACCACCTATCCAGGCAGATGGGACCTCGGTTTAACATCTCATCCGAAGATGGCACCTCAGAGTGTAGCACCCTCCTCATGCTCACTACAGTGTCAGTATTAGGATATTAACCAAGTGCCAGATGTGGAACTGAACCCAAGAGCCCTCAGATGTGAGTGTGCTAACTACTGAGCCACTGACACTGGTGACAATGACACCTAACCTGAATTTCTCAAATGTTACACAAACAGGTTTACTTTATCCTTATTACCTTGCTTTACAGTGACTTACTATTGCCATACAGTGCCTTTATTGTGGAGCTGGACAAGACAATATTATATGGGAAAATTCTTTGCATACTGAATTAGACCCCTGTGATGATAACATGGGCTAAATCTGCAAGGAAGGAAAATGACAGATCCCTAGTTCAAAGGTGTTTGATGAGGCACGGGGTCATAGTGCCATATAACAAAATAGCACAGCAATATACCACACTGTTAATACAGCATGGTATATTGCCTAGAGGCATTTCTCTATGTTTTACTGGGGTTTCTCCCACTGTACCCCAAACCCCAACTTAAATAATCAGCTCCGTGGGAGGTGTAAAATTAAATCACACAAAGTACAAAATAAGAAAAATTACATGCATCTGGCATCGGATTCGATACTCCATTGCTGCCTGTGGCTCAAGTTCAAGTTCAAGTTTATTGCAGGAAAACTCCATTGAGCAAGCTCATTCACAAGGAGGTCCTGTGACATAAACACTTAAAGTACAAACATAGATAGGTAATAACAGTATATACATGAAATGCACGCTACATGATACAGGCTGGATATACATACAAGGTACCACATAGGGTGACCGCGGGTGGTAAACATTGATATGAGACAGGAAGCGACTTACAGGTTGCATACTGATAAATGAAACATGATGACTGGTGTGTGCAATATATATTTTGGCAGCTAGGAACAAACAACAGTCTACAACTGATATGGGGGGAGGAGTGATTTGATAGAGTAGCAGTGGAGCTGAAACATAGATAAAGCCAGGAGAGAAGGGAAGAGAAAGCAGTTAATATGACAAAGCAATTATACCTTACCAGTGGATACATATAGGACACATGGGGAAGGAAGAGACTTAATGACAGTTACAGGTGTCTTTATTTTGGCTGAACTTAGCGATTTGTAGAAGTTTATTGAAACTGTGCTAGTTAGTTTCAGTACGGTTTGTAATTGGTTCCAAATGGAGGGAAGGGCATATGCAATAGACGTTTACCAAAGGAGGTCCCATTCCTTGGTATGTCAAGCATAATAAAGTCAGATTTTCTTAACGAGTATGCACTATGTGAGATACTAATAAGGGAAGAGAGATAGCTTGGCAATTTCTGCAGGAGCAGTTTAAGAGACCATAGCCCAGCATGGAGCAGGCGTCTAGTAGTAAGGGATGTCTAACCAACAGCTGCATATAAGTCACAGTGATATGAATGGTAAGGTGGGTTGGTAATGAACCGTAACGCATGGTGATAAAGGATGTCCAGTTTACTTAGATTTGCAAGAGTGGTGGAGGAATAGATTACATCGCCATAGTCGAGCAGGGGGAGAAAAGTGGCCTGTACAAACTTGTTTTGAGTTTCAAGGGGGAAAAGGGGCCTATTTCTGTAGAAGAAACCTAACCTTGCTTTTAACCTTCTAGAGACATCTTCGACGGTGTCATTGAAAGATAATTTATTGTCGATCCAGATACCCAGATATTTAAATTTGGTTACAACTTCCAGAGGCTCGTTTAGCGTGGTGACAATGAAGTCTTGGGCAAGGGTATTGGGGGGGCCTGTGACAGCACTGTGGGAGAACATCATCGCTTTTAGTCTTCTTAGCATTGAGCAGAAGCTTTGCCTTTATTAGATTATGCTCAAGTTGTGCGAAGTCCGCTTGAAGCACTCCCTTGACTTCAGATAACGATGAGCCAGGAGTATACAACACAGTATCATCTGCAAAAAAGTGCAGATTGGACGTAGATATGTTAGCATCTAAGTCATTAATGTACAAAGAAAACAAGATAGGGCCTAAGATGGATCCTTGGGGGACTCCTCTTGCAACTGGCAAGGCAGCAGAAAAAAAGCCTTCCACCTTTACTTTTTGGAATCTTCCAGTTAGGTAGCTAGAGAACCACTGGGTGGTATGGGATGTGGCACCCAACTTTGCAAGGCAATTGACTAATAGTTTGTGATCAACAGTATCAAAAGCTTTGCTGAGGTCCAAAAAGACTGCGCCAGTTACCTTCTTTGCATCTATAGCAGAGATCCAATCATTAGATACTTTTGCTAGTGCAGTGATTGTGCTATGATTAGCCCGGAAGCTGGATTGAGCTGGGTTAATGAGAAAGAAGGTTTCCAAATGAGATTTTAACTGAATATGGATCATTTTTACGAGAACTTTAGAAAGGATAGGCAATATGGAGATAGGCCTATAGTTGTTTACATCGCATGGGTCACCAGATTTAAATAGAGGGAGGATATGTGCTGATTTCCAGCAGGATGGCACAGTAGCAGATGTAATGGAAAGATTGAAGATATGGAGAATTGGGGCAGTGAGATGGGCGTGCTGACCTTAGGAAAAAGGGTTCCAAGCCATCTCCCTGTGCTTTTTTGTGTCTAAGTTAAGAAGAGAATCTTCTACTTCTTTATAAGTTATCTCGTGCAATTGGAAGGGGCTGGGTGCAGGACTAGATGTAGGGAGGGGTATGCTGACTCACCGCAGCACCAGCATAAGGGTGACGAAATGCTTATCCAGCTGTGGCAAAGTGGAAGTTAAATTCTCCAGGATTAGGGACTTGTTTTCCACAATCTGCCACTTGCAACTATCTTTGTTGGGACAGAGGGGCCATGGGCATTCTTCTATAGCTTTGATAGTCTTCCATATTTTATGAGGGTTACCTTTAGCTTGTTCGAGAGTAGAAATATAATAGTTAGCTTTAGCAGAGCAAAGTTTTTTCACACAGTTATTCCTGGCTGTTCTAAAGGCCTGCCAATCTGAAGATTCTTTGGACTGTCTAGCTTTAGCCCAGAGCTTATCTCGAGCTATAAGGGCTGCCTTGAGATCCGAGGTGAACCAGGGGTTGGAATTGTTCTGTACCCTTACTTTGATGAAAGGGGCATGCTTATTTATTATTGTAGTGAGTTTGTCATTAAGGATGTAAGCTGCCTTGTTGACATCTTTGGCTAGGTAGAGATCTTGCCATTTGATCATGCTCAGGTCAGATAGGAAGTTTACTGCACTGAATTTGCGAAAGGATCTTTTTGTTATAAAGATGGGCTGTGGCCGGGCCTTAATTTGAGATCTTATGCAAGCAACAATTCCATGATCGCTCATGTCATTGTGAAACACTGCTGAATGAGATATTTTGTGTGGATGGGTGGTTAGTACCACATCTAGCATGGAACTGTTGCCAGTATTTAGAGTGTTGTTCCTAGTGGGCTCACTGACTAATTGCCCAAGACCTAGCTCATCACAAAGGGATTTGAGGCTGTGTGATTTAGGGGACAGCCAGTCCATATTTAGATCTCCTAGAAATATTGTTTCAGTTTTTGCATCTACGAACATGGATTTCAAAAGATTAAGGACTTCATCACCACCAGACGGGGGTCTATAGCCACCTAGGATAGTGATACATTCTGAGGAGGGGAGATGAAGGCTCAGCTAAACTAACTCAAATTCCTTGGCTTGAGATTTGCAAGTAATACTGGTGACTGAGTACTTAGATTTGGCATAGATAACCACACCCTGCCTCTAGACTCTCATCTGCTCTAAATAAATTGTAGCCCTGCAGTGATATTTGTTGATCAGTGTTCATCTTTTTAACCACGACTCAGTAATTATGATAAGGTCAGGTTAACGTGGCAACCCAGGCTTGCAGCTGTACAAGTTTTTAGGCAGGCTTAAAATGTTGACCATCATCATTTTGAGACCTGTGGCCTCAGCAAAATCGATAGGCGACGTAAGTTGTAGGGGGGGCCAGGGTTGAGCTCCACATTTCCTGAGCAGAGAAGAAGCAGAAGTATAACTTTCTTTAAGGAGCTTATAAGAATGGAGACTGCTTTTTTATTTCTTCGCTGTAACCCATATCGTGCTGCGCAAGAGGCGGCACCACTGTAATGACAGTTTATCGTGATCAATGTAAGTGCATGAATAGACGTGTTGAGCCACGGCAGCTGCTCGGCAGACCCTTCTCCCAGCAGTGGACTTATCCTCTACCAGGGAACAGTGACAGGGTGCATAACCATGCATAGATAATTTAGTGGTTTTGCAACCTGTCACTATCCCTGCCTGCGCTGTCTCTATTGCGCGGTTTTGATGTGCGTCATTGCACATACGGTGGATTGATCTGGTAGGGTTTGGACATTACCAAGAAGACCACAACAAAAGCAAACAAAACAAAGAACCAACACCAAAGGTACTGTAATATCGCTTTAAATTCTAACACGCCACAACACGTGGTAATTGATATTCTAAATGAATAAAGATCTCCTTATGGATATTATGGTTAAAGCAGCAATATTTGCTAGTAACCATATAGTTTTTGGTTTTTTCAGCCATAAGGCTTCTGTGGCAAAAAATCAAGATACACATTTTCTTTTCATTTCTTTCATTCCTGAACCAAGAAGTGGATTTTGACGCTTTTAAAGTTCCGTCTCCTGTGCCATTCTCACCAAAAGAAATTAAATAGCTTGGCACAGTGTTGTGCAGTTTACCAACAGAAATACATGGCAGCAGCATTCTAATACATCTACAGTATGAATCTAGAAAGTTCATTCAACAGGTAAACTCAGCGGAAGAAATAATTAAGACATGGCGAGTGGCAGCCATCTTTGATGTGAGTTGTATATTAGAAAATTAGCTGTAAAAGCTATTTTAGTAATATCTAAGAAAACTAAATATACACTGAGCATGAATCTTAGGATATCAGAAATACATTATTGCTAAAACATTATATGATGAATGTTTTTGTCAACTAACGAATATTGCTGCTTCAAAAATTATAAAAAAAAGAAGAATGAAAATACTATATTCCTTTATTGTAATGTGATAGCGTACACCACATGTCTTTATTGCTAATACTTTAGTTTAAAAAGTCAACAATTTTGCACAGTGCATCAAAGTTTATAGTCACTGGGGAATTTCTCAACTTCAGAACGCTGCAGCTAAGGGAACGTTGAATGATTTGGGACCAATCCAACAAAAGGCACATCAGTGGACTCAGGGCTTACCATCCCACAAATTTCAGCCCACAAGCCCCAAACACTTAGGTGCAGTGGAGTGACAAAGAATTCCTCTGTTTTTGAATATAATAATGTCACGAAATTGCGATACTTTCGCAAAAAATGTGAAAGAACGGGCACAAAACTGTCGTGATTTACAAAACTGTCACATCTGTTCTGTTGCAATTTTGTGACACTATGGGAGCTGATTTCTGAAAAGACATTTCTGGGGAGTTACCCAAAATAAAGGTTGTACTGTATCGCTCAGAGCCTGACTAGGTAAATTGTCAGCATTTTCCTTGGCCCAGCCAAATTTGAACTACAACTATTTTGTCTATCACTAACTGCAAACAAGATGACAGCAGCTCTAAAGCTTTTGACATAGCTCAACAACTTTTTGTTTTCACAAAGCTTTTAAAAGTTTTCAAGCTGAACATATATTTTCCCCATAGGTTAGAATGGGAAACTTTAAACTTGCATAACTTTTGAACAAATTAATATTTTTCACCAAATCTTCAAAGGTACTTCCTTTACTCAGTCCCCATACACCCTAAATATTTCAGACCAGTCGGACAAACCATTCGAGCTGTAGAGGTGAGCAAAGGATTCAAGAAAGTTGAGGATTTTTCACACTTTTCAATGCTCCACAGCTCCACAACTGAAAAGCTGACTGAAACAAGAATTTGCAGGTTAAGAGATCTATGGTACCACACTGTGTCTGCAAAATTTCAAGCAGATCAGACAAACGTTTGCAAAATTATTAAAGTGCAAAATTTGGGGTTTAACATAGAAGTGGCTGCACAACCCTAGCTATACCTGCCCTACCAGATAGGTACTGTATAATATATATATATATATATATATATATATATATATATAAAGAGAGAGAAAGAATAATGGATATGTGTGTGCATTACCAAGGATTAATACCTTCAAGAGGTTCTGGACACAAAGGAACCTCGAGAGCAAAGTTCGAGAGGTTCCAAAGTGTCCAGAACCTCAAGATGGTAGGACACCCTGCTAATGCACACAAAAGTATCTGTTATTTTTTTAATATATGGATCTGATTCAAAACTGTCAGTGGATCCAAAATGGGTGCCCGAGTAGTGCAGTTAACACTTGCTGAGAGCGCCCGTAGTCTGCTCTGTATAATCATTACTGGGCACTGGCACTGCACTGACGAGTTGCTCACTGTGAGACTTACCATGCAGTGGCAAGTTCAGTTACTTGTCCAGAACACTAAAAGCAGGATCAACCAGATAGAATAGTTAACAAAAAAAAAGGAAACAAAAAATTGCTGTTGCTCGCACCAAGAACATCTCTTGCTAAGCGGGAGACAAAGCCGCCATATTTGAACAGTTGTTCTGCCCACCCAGACAGGAAAAGTGACCAACTGGAAGGCATGCTTTGCAGGATGTCAGGAGGCAGACCTGCTCTTGCACTATTGAATCTGGGTGATAATACTATCATTCAGGTCCCCAACGATACTATTATGGCACCTGAATGATAGTATTATTACTTGTGAATGGTGGTACTATCGCTGTTGGAGTGATACTATTACCAGGAATTTTTTGAATGCTTTAAAACAACATTATTTTTTAAATCCATATTATATATACATATACATATACACATATATATATATATATATATATATATATATATCCCTGGTGTCTAGTGGAACCCTCCACCCCACCTATCCCCTCCCCAATAATAAAAAGCAATCCCTGGTGTCTAGTGGACCTCCACTCTGCTCACATTCAGCACTTTTAATTTTTCAGATAGCAAATTAATCCCTGATGTCTAGTGGAACCTATCCACCACACCCTGTCAGGTAGTGCCACCCAACCCCAAACCACCACTCCCCAGACCCAACCCTGTCCCTGACCCCAAGGGGCTAGCACAGCCCTCCACTCACCTCCATGGTCTGCAACCCCACTGATGTGCACTCACTCTGAATGAGTAGCGCGTGCTCATTCATTCAGTTACTCAGCTCCTCTCCTAGTAGTGAAGCTGATTTTAAGGCCCTGCAGAAGAGCTGGGGCTGATCTGGCTCTGCAGGGGTGGCAGAATGAGGGAATGGGGTCCACAACACCATTCTACCCCATCCCACCCCCCACCAAAGCCCAGAGCAGCCTCATCCCTTCTGTAGGTCTCTAAAATCAGCTCCACTACTAGGAGAAGGAGCTGATTGACCAGGGAGTGACCAGGATCCACAACACCATTCCCCCATCCTGCCCCCAGCGAAAGTCCAGAGCAGCCCCATCCTTTCTGTAGGGCCCTGAAATTGGTTCCACTACTAGGAGAAGGAACTGATTGACCAGGGTCCACATCACCATTCCCCATCCTGCCCCCAGAGAAAGCACAGAGCAGCCCCCATCCCTTCTGTAGGGCCTGAAATCAGCTCCACTACTAGGAGGAGGGCTGGCTGACTGAAAAATGGGCAGCGTGCTTGTACAAGCACACGCTCATTCAATCAGAATGACAGCACATCAGTGTGGCTGCTGGCGCGGAGGTGAACTGAGGGCTATGCAGGTGGCCTCTTGGGGTCAAGGACAGAGTAGGGTCTGAGGGGCTGAGTGGTGGCTTGGGGTTGGGGGGTTCCACTAGACACCAGGGATTAATTTGCCATCTTAAAATTAAAATGTTGAATCTGAGCAGGGGAGGTCCACTAGACACCAGGGATTTTGTTTATTATTAGGACCAGTGATCGTCAGGGTGGGGGTTCTGCTAGACACCGAGGATTGTTTTATTATTGGTGAGGGGGATCAGCAGGGTGGGGGGCAGTGATCGGTGGGGTGGAGGGGCTCCACTAGACACCAGGGATTTTTATGGGGTTGGTGGGGTGGGGGCAAAAGTGTGGACACGTTCGCCTTTGATTCAAGCAATGCGAAATGTCGAATTTTGTAAATTGCACTCCGCAAATTAAGCACAATTCGTGAAATTTTCTATGTAGCAAATTTTGCCGACTTTGCCCACCACTAGTCATGCACACCTAAAAAAGAGTGTGGGGGAGATTTACAGTCGCACAAAATACATACAGTATGAATGCATCACTAATGATTTTTTTTTATGCTAGTTTGAGCTTATTATGGTCGGCCCTCCTGCATCAGATAATGACAGAATAAGTGGCACTACAATTCCAGAGACTGTTCCTGAACTCACTCCTGTTGATGACCATGGAATGGATATAGAACAGACCAGGCCTGACTGCATGCTAGAGTCTCTGCAAACAGACACTGCTGGGCAGGACAACCTGGAGGATGAGGATTATGTGATTATGAGTGCCCTGGGCAGCCTTTGAGAGGATACATAAAGAGCTGCACCTGGTCAGCAAGAAGGTGCAGAGTACTGAGGAACTCTGGACTGTTTTGTCGAGTGACTCAGTTCAACAGCAAGCTGGATATTTTGCTACAGATAAGGTATGGGACCAGCAGCAGTAGCAGGTCAGCCCGATCAACAGTGTTGCACTGCATCGATGGTCATCTCCTGTTTTTACACCCAGATGTTATGCAGTGATGTCAACTGCCATGCACTCAGCAGCCAGAGCAAAACAAACTGCTTGTGGCCACGACAAACTGAGTGAGTATGTAGAAGATCAATTGAATATTGTTACTTCCACCCCAGTTCTAAATTATACCACCACATCGATTCCTACTGTTCCCTCCACCCCAGTTCTAATTTTTACCTCCACCCCAGTTCCCCAGATCAAGTTTGTAAACTGTCATAAGACACTACCAGATTATGATACTGCAAGGCTCAGCAAACAAAGAAAGCATGAGATGGTATCAACCGCTGCTGGTAGAACCCGACCCTCTTGCTGCTCTGGTGTTCCATTGTCTGGTGCAAGTGCAGTTGTATTTATCCTGGGGGAAGCAGAACAACTGGGATGGCATTAGACGAAATGTCAGATCCCAAAACATTTTAAATGACACGCTAAGAGTTGTTCACTGTCATTTTGACATTACCACACCCCAAATGTGGTTGATTAGAACATAACCAATAAACAACTGAGAGATACAAGAAAGAGTATGCATACTGTACATCAAAGTCATAAAAAATGTTTTTTGCATTCCCACAATCAGATTGTGAACAAAATGCTAATAAAATTATATTTTATTCCTCACAAGCTGTGTGCTCACTTTTATGAAAGTGTGTAGAAGGGGCACTTGTGATCAATACCCATACGCAAACGTTAGTGTTTAAATTGAGCTATAACACACAGGAAATCCGCTTCCCACCTCATAAAAAATTGCATGACATATGCTGATGAATAAGGGAGCCCAGGAGTTGTGGGTAAGACTGAGTGGGTGGGGGGAATTTCACACAATAAGAGGATTTAAACAAAAAAATGACTGAATGTTCAAACAATGATGGAGACATAGTTTAATAAAAGTGTTATTATATGGAGTAAAGATTCTCATAGGGTAAGTTTATGCTCCCTTCAACAATTACAAACAACTTTTAGCTCAACTGGACAAATGCTAACTGTGTCATTATCCCCGAAACCAATCATTTTAGCAGGCAATTTTGTAAGCATTAATCACCGCCAGCTGAGGGCTCTACCGGTGGATTAATGCCCGCTGGGGTTCGTAAACGAGCGCGAGCCCGAGGGCGCTTCAGCGGCATTAATCACCGTAGAGCCCGGCAGAAGGTGACACGGTGTTGTAACAGAGGCTCAGCGCGCGACGCAGAGCCTCTGTTACCGGCATCGCCTCCGGCGGTATCACCTTGTCAGCGGTCGGCTGACAATTTCTCTCTGTTGCACCCGGACCAGAAGGAACAAAGGAGGCGGGAGTCAGGTGTGAAAACACAATTTTTTTTATTACCTTACAATCGCAAAATCTTACTTCCTGGAGCACAGTTCAATGATTCGGCGGCTCCAAGTGTTGTACCACCTCTCGCAGTCCCTGGCTGTCTGGCTGTACTCGGGGACCTGTTGGGTTGCATGCACCGCTGGTCTCCGACCTCCAGAAGACCTTGATCGTTGAGCTGATGGCAGTGGATCGGTGGCAGCAGCTTCAGTGCTCCAGCGCTTTGATGTCGGACACAGCAGGGCTCAATGATTTCGTCCGTCTGCCGTGTATCGGAGGCGCCCGCTCTGCATTTCAGGCTGGGCCCACTGCTGCCCGGCAGCGTGCATCACACGCTACCGAGGATGGACGGTCTCCATCTGTGCTGCGGGGGGAGCCACAGCTGCCTAGTGCAACTGGCTGTCTCTACCACTGCTGGCAGGCGCGCTCCCGATTCCTCCTTTCGGTGTCTCAGCCTGTTCATTCCAGGCTCAGTGCTGCACCCTCTGCCTCCTGGCCAGTCTCAGTACTACCCCAGTGGGCTACTACTCTCGGCAGCCTCCATGGCCACAGCTGGTACTGACTGAGCGGGCGTTATGCCTGGCTTAATACCCGCTCGGTTTCAGTCAGCTGTGGCGATTCCGCCTATCGCCGCGCTCCTTTACAGAGCCCGACTGAGAGCCGTGTTACAATGACGTATAATGGCTTAATGCATCCAAATATGAACAAAACATCACAAACTATCTTAGATACAAAAGCATCTCAAAATTATTGAATGGTTTACTAATAGAGCAGGAATTAGCAGACACCTGGAGAGAACTTTACACTCAAATCAGAGATTATACCTTTCTATCTGTAAGCCCACCTCTCCAAAAAAATGGGGCTTAACCTTTATGGGCTACGTGCCATGAAAATTAAAAACAGTCCTAGCACCATGGCAGCAGCGGGGCCAGGAGAGGAATACATCAGTCTATGTGGATTAAAATAAAATCAGTAGGGGATGAAACAAAAGAACTGCAGGACATAAACATATTGGGCAACAATGATGCAGTTCCAAGTCTCCATCTCCTGCAAAGATTGCTAGAAAATGGGTCAGAGGTCATAGATCTCCAGCCTGACAATTTGGTCCTATCATCTGTTTGCTACACTACAGACTGCATGCACAGCATGCTTCGAATGGTCAGGCTGGCATTCCAGAGTATAGCCAGCCTGGGGATCATTAGACAAACAGAATATCAAGTTCTGTAAATGTAAAAGTATACTGGGAGAAATAAAAAAGTACAGTGGTGGACTCATAACATTAGATCATTAGTAAACAAGAAACACAAACTTTATAAAAAGTGGAAAACAAATAGATCAAACAAAATTAGAAACCAGTATACACAATTAACAAACTATATCAAAAAACAAATTAGGAAGGCTAAAATTGACTATGAATTAAACCTGGTTAATAGGGTGGAAGGAAATCCTAAGGCCTTCTATGCTTACATTAATAATGTAAAGGAATTTAAATACTATAGGTCCATTAAGGAAAATAAATGGTGACAGTACATCAGATAACAAAGAAATGGCAGATATTGCAAACAAATATTTTTCAACTGTTTTCACTAAAGATAAAGTTTCATATCCTATTATAAGATGTGATCTAGATCCAAAAGAAAGAATATTAATAACTCATACAGAAATTAAAGAACGATTGGCTAAATTAGATCCTACTAAATCCCCGGGTCCTGATGGTTTTCACCCAAGAGTACTTAAGGAGTTGGCAGAGACAATAGCTCCCCCATTAACATACATTTTCCAGAAGTCATTGGATAGAGGTGAGGTGATTGATTGCTGGAGATCAGCGATTGTTGTCCCAATTTATAAAAAGGGAAACAAGATGGATCCTGCAAACTATAGACCTATTAGCCTTACTGCTATACCTTCTAAGATTTTGGAAGGAGTATTAAAGGATAGAATAAATGAATATTTAGAAACATATTATCTCACAGATAAATTTCAGCATGGTTTTGTTAAGGTAGGTCGTGTCAGACGAATATGTTGGCCTTCTATAACCATGTTATAGATAGATTGGATAAGGAAATCCCTGTTGATGTGCTGTTTCTAGATTTCTCAAGGCCTTTGACAAGCTCCTCACCTGAATTATTACAACAAATGAGAAATCTGATTATAAACCCTTATATTATAAACTGGGTTCAAAACTGGTTACAGATAGAAATCAATGTGTGAGCATTAGAGGGAACAGTCCAATAGTTTCGTGTGACTAGTGGAGTGCCCCAGGATCGGTCCTGGGCCCTTGTTTATTTAATCTTTATGTATCATCACTTCAAATAAAACAAAATCTGTATGGATACAAAAGTTTGCTGATGATTGTAGGATTGGTGCGAAGTAAATATTAGACTAAATACATCAAATCTACAAGACACAATTGATAATATCGACATATGGTCAAATAAATTCAAATTGACACTAAATAAAGATAAATGTTTCGTTATGCACCTGGGCAACAGAAATCCTAAATTATCTTATATGTTAGGTAATACACCACTAAAAATAACAGCCGAGGAAAGATCTGGGCATAACAGTATCCAGTGATATGTCCTTCTCACCACATTGTCAAAATATAGCCCAAAAAGGAAATAGAATTTTAAATTGTATACTGAGGCATATGTCATCCAGAAGTAGGACTGTTATTATGCCTCTGTATATTTCTTTGGTGAGGCCTGTCATGGAGTATGGAGCACAGGTGTGGTCACCCTTTAAAAAACAGGACTCAATGTTGTTGGAGCAGGTCCAGAAAAGAGCAACAAAAGCTATCCACAATATGGTAGGGAAAAATTACGAAACCAGATTGATGGAGTTGAATATGTATACTTTGGAGGAGCGAAGAAAACGAGGCGATATGTGCTTAGTGTACAAGGCTTGGCAAAGTGATGATCTTTGGGATATCACTGGTCTAGAATTAAATAATAGTATGTATAATACAAGGTCTCACCCAATGCAGCTAACAACATCAAAGCGGAAGAAAGTCCGAAGTACACAGTGGTTTAATCAAAGGATAGTGTACGATTGGAACAGATTACCGTTGGAGGTTGTGGCTAGTCAGTCAATTACTGAGTTTAAATCTAAATGGGACAGGCATATGAATCAGATTAGAAATTAGGAGAAATGGCGAGCATATAGGACGAAAGTCCATTTGGCTCAGTATCCTTCCTATGAAAAGGGGATTGAAGTAAACAAGCTGAGCTCAACCAATTCTGCCAGTGTGACAGAAAGATAGGAGCTGTGAGCCAGTGAGCACTGTCTGCCAGGCACTGCAGGCCTTGCAGGCCAAAGAAGTCTGTGATTCCAGCAACTGCCTCTTGTGAAGAAAATACGTTTTTATGAAAACTAACAGTTTGAAGGTGAAGAGTGGGGCTGTTTTTTTTTCCTGCCCCACCAGTGACTTTCTCCTCTGGGGATGAGCTCCTTCACAAACTGACCACACAAGAAGGCCAGTGGATGTATCAGAGTCCTCGGAACCCCTGGACCTGCAGCACCAGACTGACCGTAGAGAACCGAGACTGGTGATTGAACACCAGATGACCCCAGTAAAGCCTCCTTTCCAGCCAGAAGCACGCCCAGCTGTCTCTTCTGTTCCATCATCAGATAACAGAAGCATCTGTGAAGCTACAAAACCTAAGTAGAAATCAGGGTTTCATCCTCAAAATGAGAAATTATTATTGTGCCAGGGACTGAGTATAATATTTCACTTTAGTTGCTTCTTACAGGATTGCTGGTTTTAGGAATGACTGGACACCATAAGTAACTTCTAACAGCTCTGAGGTTTATTCAACAAACATACATTAGATAGATCAGCAGGCCTCAGCAGAACTACAACTACAATCTGCTCGTGCAGTTTCTAAAACCCAGTTTCCACCCCAGACATACCATTGGCCCAAAACTGCAGGGGGATGTGGACTAAACCATTCTACACTGTTACTAGGGTAAGTTACCATATACTACATCTCCCCTTCTAGTAAAAGAAAGCAATTACCTTGATTTCGGTTTGCACATCAATGACAAATAATTACCAAGCAATATTAACATAATGGTTGAGTCTTACTTTGTAATGAGCAAGGGTCTAAAGTCACTGGTACTAAGCTCTGTTGAAATAAGTCTTTACCACTGACTTAAGTCATAACAAAATCTCTGAACCTCTCAGGAACTTTAAGCAGTCGCCTCTTCTGGTCATTCGAGCAGACTGCACACTGGGTACAGCCTCAGGACTTTCTGGCAAAGTGTCATTGAAAACAACAGGTTCCATCTCAGGTTGTTCATACTCTTGACAAGTGTCCTGTTCCTGGCTGTTGTCCCTGGATTACACTGTTTGTGACAATACGGATTCAGTTGACTCATCTGCCTGTTGCTCTTCAGCCTCCAAAACAACTATTCGGTCTCTCCTCAGGTGTCTCCTGTTCCTGTGGTATCGCTGTCCTGCAGGTGTAATCACACTATAGGATCTTGGCTCATCACGGATTTTTTCCACTGTAGCAGGTTGCCACCCACTAGAAGTCTCTATGCATACCCTTTCCCCTTCTCTGAATGGAGTAAGTGGAGCTGCATTCCTGTCGTAATACTGTTTCTGTCTTTTCTGTAGTCTTTTCAGACATTTATGTGCATCCTTTGTATTTCAGATCGCAGTGCCCTTGCACTTGCTGGTAATGTTGTCCTCAACATTCTGCCCATTAACAGTTGAGAAGGTGTAAAGTTCAGTCCTGTAACTGGTGCATTTCTAAGACTGAGCAATGCGAGATGTGGATCGGTCTGACCTTGCATAGACTTCAGAAAGATTATTTTTACTGTCTGGATCATTCTTTCAGCTAAACCATTAGATTGTGGGTATCCTGGGCTAGAATGAGTTATTTTGAACTCCCACAGCTTTGCAAATTGCTTCATTTCATGACTTGCAAATGGTACATAATCCGCTACCAGTTCTTTTGAATTCCATGTCTTGCAAATACAGCTTTCAATTTTGCAATAACTGTAGCTGCTGTCTTGTCAGGCATTCTGAGAACCTCAGGGTATTTTGAAAAATAGTCCACTACTATTAAGTAGGAGTGTCCCCTAAAGTCAAAAATGTCTGCTCCAAGCTTTAACCATGGCATGTCAGGTATTTCATGTGGACACATTGGCTCTTTATGGTTGCTGGGTAAGAGTTCCTGACAAGGTCCACATGCTTCAACCATCATTTCTACTTCTCGATTCATGCCTGGCCAATACATCACAGCTCTGGCTTGTGCCTTCGACCTTTGTATTCCTTGATGTGCTGTGTGAAGTCTTTGTAGCATATCTGTTCTCAGCTCTTTGGGTATGATGATTCTTTTACCCACCATTATGAGATCATTTTCTATGTATATATTGTGTCTCATGGGTCAATAGTGCTGAAGTTTGATGCTGACTTGTTTTTCTGTTAGGCCATCCTTTGAGGTGCATTTCTTTAAGCAACTGTAAATCACTGTCCTTCTGTGTGGCCTGTTTTAGCCTCTCTAACATGCTGTCTGGCAGTGTCTCTGTTGCTTGGATTGAGTATATGACCTTTTCACTACTTAGATCAATGTCTCCCTCTGCTGGTTTTCTTGGTACTGCCCTGGATAGAGTATCTGCAATCAGAATATCTTTTCCGGAGTATATTACCTCTATGTCATATTTCTGTATCTGTAACAGCATCCGCTGCAATCTTGCTGGAGCCTTTCCGATTGGTTTGTTCAGTATGGACTGTAGTGGCTTGTGATCTAATTGTATTTTCACTGACCTTCCATAAACATACTGATGAAATTTCTGTAGAGAGAACACAATTGCTAGCAACTCTTTTTCTATCTGCATAGTTTCTTTCAGCACTGGACAATGACCTAGATGCATAAGCTATTGGTCTGTTTCTTTGTAGTAGACAAGCACCTAGTCCGTCCTTAGATGCACCTGCTTGGATTTCAATGTCCTCTTTTGGATCAAATAATTTTAATACTGGTGCACAAGAAATAGTCTTTTTCAGCTTTTGTAAGGCTTCTTCCTGTGCTGGCTGCCACTGCCACATGACATCTTTTTTGAGTAGCTGCCTTAGTGGTGCAGTGAGGTTTGCTTCATTCGGAATGTACTGCGCCAAGTATCGAGTCATTCCTAACAGCCTCTGTAGTGCTTTTTTATCTTCGGGAAGGGGCATCTCAGCTATTGCTTCTACTTTGGCTTCATCAGGCTGTAGCCCATTTTCGGTTATGATGTGCCCCATGTATTTCACCTCACTCACCAAATACTGTATTTTGTCACTATTGAACTTTACATTGAGTTCCACTGCTCTGTCCATTACTTTTCTCAAAGTATTGTCATGCTCTTCCTTAGTAGCTGCGGCTATAAGCATGTCATCAGCTATTACAAAAACACTTGGTATGTCCCCGAAGTGTTCAGCATTTCTCTGCCGGAATACTTCACTTGCAGACCGTATACCAAAAGGAAGTCTGTGAAATTTGTACCTTCCCCACGGACTGTTGAATATACATAGGTCTGCAGATTTTACATCTAATTTGATCTGCCAGTACCCATCTTTTTCATCTAGAATTGTAAAAATGTTTTACCTGCAAGCTTACTCTGAATATCCTCCAATGTGGGGATGGAGAAATGATGTCTGCTGATAGCTTTATTTAAGTCTCTAGGGTCCAAACACACCTGATCTCACCATTTTTCTTTTCAGTAATTACAAGGCTATTTACCCATGTTGTAGGTTTTCTTACCTTGCTAATCACCCCAATTTGCTCCAGTTGTTTCAGTGTCTGTTTTAGTCTGTCCGTGATTGCATATGGGACTTTCCTGCACCCATGTATCACAGGAGTAACATTTGGTCGGTATATGTGGTAAACTCCTGGGAATTCTCCTAGGCCTTCAAACACTGTTTTATATTATGCAAGAAGTTCCTCTTTGTGCTTGGTGGCTTGGTTTAAACACCTTTACTTTATGAATCAGATCCAGGATGACACATGCCTGTTGACCCAGTAGGGAAGCTCCGGGTATTAGTGACATAAAACTGCAGATTGGCCTCTCTGTCTTGTGTCTTACACTTTAGCTCACTTCCCTTCAGGATTAATTTGTGCTCCTCCATATGCCATTAGGATAGTACTGGTCGGCTTGATTTGTACCTTGCATGGAAACTGCGAATCACTTCTTTAGTCAGTATATTGGCTGCAGCCCCAGAGTCCAACTTGAACTTAACTGGCTGTCCCATTATCTTCAAGGTAGTGTACCACCCTTCATCTGGTACTTGTGTCCGCACTGTTTCTTGTTTTCTTTTTACAGCACCCACAACTAGTGCTTCTACCCCTTTGGTAATTTTTTCATGAGGTTTGTTGGACTTTTTGGACCTGCACATTTTTGCATAATGGTTGAGGCTACCACATTTACGACATTCTTGTCCATATGCTGGACAAGCCTTTGCACATGTCCTTGCCACACCTCCCACACGTGTTTGATTTTTGTGCACGCGTCTCACGTGTTGGTAGCTGGCGGTCTGGTTTTCGGCCTGTATTACCATCCTGCCTTGAACAATAATTCTTAAATGCTTCCATAACCTCAGCTGCTTTTTTAGCTTGTGGGTCAGCATACATTATATTGAGGGTATTGTACACCTCGAGGGCCTCATCCCCGATCGTGTATAGCAGGACTGCAATTTTCATTTCCTCTGACTTATCATCTAATCCTGTGACTGTGAAGTACAGACTTAATCTCTGTGCCCACCTTGTCCAGTTTTCTGTAAGATTTCCAGTCAACAATAGTGGTGGAGGTGGCTTAAATTGCTCCATACTGCCAAAAATACTTTGTTATACAGTCTGTTAGTAAGCTTTAGGTACTCACAAATACAGTCTTTTGTTTCTTTTCTTGGCAGCACAAACTTTTCTTCTTTCTTGCAACTGCAGCACTGCAAGTTCACTTCTGACACCATATAATATTTCACTTTAGTTGCTTCTTACAGGATTGCTGGTTTTAGGAATGACTGGACACCATAAGTAACTTCTAACAGCTCTGAGGTTTATTCAACAAACATACATTAGATAGATCAGCAGACCTCAGCAGAACTACAACTGTAATCTGCTCGTGCAGTTTCTAAAACCCAGTTTCCACCCCAGACATACCATTGGCCCAAAACGGCAGGGGGATGTGGACTAAACCATTCTACACTGTTACTAGGGTAAGTTACCATATACTACACTGAGGAAGAAGCCCTGGATGGGATTTTGCCACTTTGATCGGACCAGGAAGAAGACCTGTGGAGGCCATCCGGCCACCCATTTGTGTGTGGATTACAAACAGCAGCTACTTTTAACAGTTTACAACTTAATTATTCAGCAACAGTTTGGGTTTTAAAGTGTTTTGCCAGCCCTAAGCTCCTACTCTGCTACCAGCAGCTGCATGCCCAGTGAGGTACCCACTGCAAATAAAAGAAAGGTCTCACCATGGGAGAATAGCCCAGGCAGTAATGAAAGAGGGCAAGAAATTTAGGTATGTAAGCGAAAAATGAAGATAAGAAGGGGATACTGTGCAGAGGGGTCCAGGAAAAGGCAGAAATCCTGAACAAATACTCTTGTTCAACATTCACAGAGAAAGGCAAAGGAGAGAGACCACAAAAAAGTAACAGGAGCATTGGAAGCAGGGAAGCAAACAATGACCCATTTTCAGAAGACAGAATCCTTCTGATTGTTGGACTGAAGTCATTTGGTAACGCCGCTTGTAAGTGGCTGAAGTCTGGACTGCCTTTTGCACTTTTGCTGCCTGCCTACACTTGGAACTCTCTCTGCTGTTCGTTTGCCCTCTGGTGACTGATCTACGGGGTGGGAGACCGTGCTAGTTCTGCTGTTTACACCTGGTCAGAGGTGTGAGCAAGGGGAGCTTGATTGTGCTGAAGGGGTGGGGATACTGCTCAACATAAAAGCAAAGCGCCGCTCGCAAGCGGCTGTTCTGTTTGTTGGATTGAAGTCATTTGGTAATGCCACTCGTAAGCGGCTGAAGTCTGGACTGCCTTTTTGCCCTTTTGCTGCCTGCCTACACTTGGAACTCTCCCTGCTGTTCGTTTGCCCTCTGGTGGCTGATTTACACGGGGTGGGAGACTGTGCTCAGTTCTGCTGTTTACACCTGGTCGGAGGTGTGAGTGAGGGGGAGCTTTGATTGTGCTGAAGGGGCCGGGATACTGGTCGACATAAAAGCAAAGCATTGCTCGCAAGCGCAAGCGTGTGAGTGGTGCAAGTGCCACTCTGCATTGGAAATTTTGTTTCCAGTAAAGAAGGGAAATGGTTAGTTTCGACACGGTTTTAAATCTATGTTGAACTTAAGTAGTTTTATAGTTATTTTTGGCAAGGTATGTTAGTTGGAGTTTGTTTTAGTATATCTTATTGTATTAAGCAGGCTAGGCAGTTATTTTGTTTTTATTTTAAATTCTGTTTAAATAGTAGTTTATGTTTTTTGAAATGCGTAGGGATTATGTGGGAGGATCCATGGGGGTTAGGATTACCTATAGCCACTCACTGCTATATGATTTACGTCCCTCTGCCCCTTTCCCTGTGTCTGTTACCATTGCTAGACGCTGTCGGGAAGTGGGGATTTTAGGGGGTCATGCTGATTGTTGGCAGTGAGATGATTTGGGTATGGGTGATGGTAGGAGAGAGGTTGTTAGGTCCAGGAGGCACCCTCAGTTGCGACGGGCATCTGGGAGAGGCCAGACGTGGTTGGTGCCTGTCCTCAGGGAGTCCACCAGACCAAGTGATCAGGTAACCCAAGGGGCTGCACCACACTCCAATCCTCTGAAGGCAGTGCTATGTAATGCCAGGTCAATCAGAAACAAGACAGCAATTATTGCCGCCTTGGTTTCATCGGTCGATCTGGCTTGCATCACGGAGACCTGGGTGGGTGATGATGCAGGCCCTATTTTTGAGCCTGCAGGCCCTCCCGGGTATACCGTGGTGTACTGCCCCAGAGTGAATCGCAGGGGTGGCAGTGTAGTTATCTGCTTTAGATCCAGCCTGACTTTTGCTGTGCACCCGGTGGAAACTCCAGGTTCCTTTGAGTGTGTGGCTATCCACGGTGGTCTCGGCGCGGGCTGCAGGATCTTCCTCATCTATCGTCCTTCTGGTCCAATGGGAATTTCCTGCAGGAGTTTGCTGAGTTCATCGCTGGTGAAACATTGGGATCCCCAGATGTGTTTTCTGGGAATTTCAATGTTTGGGTGGATGATGGAGATCAAAGATGCTGTGGTGATTTTTGCAGAGTATGTCCCTTTTAGGAGTGTCACGAGGTCATTGCTGCACCCACCCATCAGGATGGCCACATATTGGACCTGGTGTTTTCACTGGGGCTTGAGATCACTGATCTTGAGATTGATCGGGTCTTTTGGTCCGATCATTGCACGGTGAAGTTCACGCTTGGGGCTCCCACCATAAGCCCTTCCCCTGCTGAGATGATTAGCTGTCACCCTTTGCGGGGTCTTACCCCTGAAGGTTTTTTGGCGGTAGCTAAATTGTCTAGTATGGGTGCTGCATGCATTGGAGGTGTTGGTGCCGGGGTTGACACCTATAACAGGGTGCTCTCTGACACCATAAACTCCCTCACACCGTCCATGATGACCCAACATCATACCCAGCGGTCCCCATGGTTTGATGCAGACCTGAGCGTGATGAAGAGGATGGGTCAGAGATTAGAGCGTTGTTGGAGAAAGTCCCGCTTTGGGGCGGATAACTGGTCCTGCGATGCACTATTGTGCATATCAGGAGGCAATCGACTGTAAGAAGGCAGCTGCCTGTCCAGGGAGATTGCTGCGAGAAGAACCAACCAGCTGCACTCTTTTGGACTGTATACAGACTTCTTCATCCTGTCTGTCTGCAGCCCGGGAGGGTTTTTTCCTCACAAAGACTGTGAGGGGTTTGCTCGGTGGGTGGCTTCTTCAGTCAGCAATACTATAGCTGACAGTGGTCGCCAGATGTGCTCTGAGTGCACTCCACCGAGTTGGGGGGAGTTTACACCAGTGGAGGTGAGTGAGGTTATCGCAGTGGCAACCAATTTGAAGCATACCTTTTGTGAGCTGGACCCAGTGCCAACACGTTTTTTAATGAGATGTGTTGACTCTGTTGGCCCGGTGTTTGCCGTGATTGTACGGTGTTCCTTATCTGAGGGAGTCTTTCCGATGCCTTGAAGGAGGCTCGTGAGACCCTTTTAAAGAAACCATCTTTGAACCCGGAGATCATGGCAAATTACCATCCCATCTCCATTCTCCCATTTCTGGGGAAAGTGGTGGAGAAGGTGGAAGCACTTCAATTGGAGGAGCACCTCATGACTCACGAGATGAATGATCCCTTCCAGTCAGCTTCTAGGCAAGAGCACAGAAACTGTGCTTGTTCAGATGCAGAATGATCTCCTCAGGGCTAGAGTTCAGGGGACAGGACAATTCTTGTTCTCCTCAATCTCTCCTCAGCATTTGACACTGTGGACCATTGTGTGTTGCTTGTCCATCTCAGGGAGCTGTGTGGACTCACCGGTACTGTCATCAACTGGTTTGAGTCCTTTCTTACCAATAGGAGGCAACGGGTTACGATGGGTAATTTCTCATCTATACCCTGTCTCCTCCCCTGTGGAGTTCCTCAGGGCTCGGTACTGGCCCCAATGTTGTTCGCAGTGTATATGCTGCCCCTGGGGATCATTAGGAAATATGGCCTGAGTTTTCATTGCTATGCTGATGATACTCAGCTATATTTGTCCTTTGCCCCAGGAACATCCAACGCAGTAGACATGCTAAACATCTGTCTGACCGAGGTAAATGACTGGATGGCCTCCAGCTGGCTGCGACTGAACCCTAACAAGATGGAGGTATTGGTAGTGGAGTCGAACAGATCGCGTGATAGGATGGCCTCTGACTCAGCAACTGGACTTGTTCTGGGGGATGTGTCATTGAAGGCCTCCTCTTGGGTGCGTAATCTTGGAGTGATTCTGGACAGGAACCTGACCATGGAAGCTCAAATATCTTCCGTGGTTCGTGCACTGTTTTTCCATCTCAGAAACATTGCCAGGATTAAGCCCTTGTTCTGCCTCTGGACCTCCCTATCTTGATACATGCCTTAGTCACATCTAGGCTGGACTACTGTAATGCGCCTATCTCGGATCACAGGGGACTTCTCCGCAGACTGCAGCTGGTGAACGCAGCTGCCCAGTTATTGACTGGGCAGAAGAATTTCTGTCATATTACACTGGTTTTGTGCAAATTGCACTGGCTGTCAGTCAGGTGGAGAATCCTCTTCAAGGTGGGTCTTCTCACCTATAAGGCCCTACATGGACAGGGCTCTGTTACCTATCAGTCCTTCTGACACCTACTCCTCTGTCCACCCTCTCCGATCCTCCAGTGGTGGCCTCCTGACCATTCCTAGAACAAGGCATAAATCAACCGGTGATAAAGCCTTTAGTGTTATGGCTCCCATTCTATGGAACTCTTTACCAGCTATAGTCGAGAGGCCCTACGATAGATGTCTTCAAGGTTCACTTGAAGACATTATTATTCTCACAAGCATTTGATGTTTAGAGTATGATTTAGTATATAATTTGCAATGTATTATCCTTATTGCATTCTGATTGTTTATGTATAATGTTTTAGTATTTGTATGGCGCCCAGAGCCTCCGGATTGGAGCGTCTTTTAAATAAATTTGCCTTGCCTTGCCTTAAGGGACTCCCTAATCTACAAGTAGACAAAGGAATAGGGCTGGATGGGTTCCTCCAAGTGTATTGAGGGATCTCAGGAGGACAGTGGACACACCTCTGATAGTCTTATTTTACAGCTCATTGGACACAGGAGTAGTTCTGGAGGACTGGGGCAGTCAGATGTAGTCCCACTTCACAAAAGTGGTAGTAGGGAAGAGACTGACAATTATAGGCCACTCAGGCCGACATCAGTGGTGGGAAAGTTGAAGAAAACACTGCTGAAGGAAAGGATTGTGGGATATCTTGAATCCAGTGGATTACAACACCCACAGCAGCATGGATTCATGGAAGGGGTGGGGGTCATGTCAAATGAATCTGATTGATTTCTTTGACTGGGTGACCAAGGAACTAGATCAGGGTGGAGCAGTGGATGTAGTCTACCTAGGTTTCAGTAAGGCTTCTGACACCATTCCGCATAGAGGACTAGTAAGTAAGCTGGGTAGCTTAGGAGTTGTCCAAAGGTGGTCAACTGGATAAGGAATTGGTTGGGGGATAGGGAGCAAAGAGTAGTGGTAAATGTAGTTCACTCTGAGGAAGGGAGGGTGACCAGCAGGCTGCCTCAGGGATTAGTGCTGGGACCGGTCCTCTTTAGTGTCTTTATATGTAATATTGCAGAGGAACTAGAAGAGAAGGTCTGCCTCTTTGCAGAAGACACTAAAATCTACAATAAAGTGGATGTTCCAGGGGACTGGAAAAGATGAACAGTAACCTGAGAAAACTCGAGGAGTGGTCAAGGTATGGCAGCTGGTTTTCAGTGTGCCATAGTACAAAATAACCTACTTGGGGCACAGAAACCCAGGAACAAAGTATAAACTGGGAGCCATGGTACTGATGATCACCAAGCAGGAAAGAGAACTGGGGGGTTATCATATCTGATGAACTAATGGTGGCCAGACAGTGCGACAAGGCAGTTGCAAGGGCTAGTGCGACACTGGGGTGCATAGGAAGGAGTATCACTAGCTTAAAGAGGGAGGTGGTGTTGCCTTTGTATAGATCACTGGTAAGAATCTACCTAGAGTGCTGTGTCCAGTTCTGGAAACCAGATCTCCAGAAGGACATAGTCAGTGTGGAGCTGGTCCAGAGGAGGGCAACTAAAATTGTGCAGGGTCTGTATCAGAAGCCCTACAAGAAGAGACTTAAGGTCCCAAATATGTACAACCTGGAACAGAGGAGGGAGAGAAGGGATATGATAGCTTTAAATACCTCATGGTGGTAAATAAGGTACATGAGGGATGTACCTTTCAGATATATGGCACTCAAGCACACGAGGACATGATATGAGCTGGAGGGAGGGTAGATTCAGGAGAGATGTGAGGAAGAACTTCTTCACAGAAAGAGTGGTGGAACCCTAGAACAGTCTTCCAGCACAGATGGTGAGGGTGAAAACAATGATGAGATTCAAGAATGCATGGGATAGTCATACGGCATGGTAATCTTTGGGGGATGGGCCAGAGATCAAGTAGGTTCTGGGTGATGCTGTAGGCAGGAAAATGGGCAGACTGGATGGGCCAAGCAGTCCTTATCTGCTGACAAATTTTATGTTTCTATGGCCTTTGGGGATTTAACTTGGGTGCACCACTTGGGAGCAGGACTGATGGGGCAAAATGTGTGGGTAAATTGTTGTTATTACATAGAGTATAAGGATTTTACTGCTAACTCATTGCTCTCATTTTCCTACTGTCCCTTGTTCTTTCCATGCCTCCATTTTGTGTAGCATTGTGCAAGCACAGCAAACACCTTGGTATGAGATTGCCTTTGAGGGGTGTAATACTGCCTGCCCAATGTAGAGCAGTGTTGCAGGCGCGGACAGTGCCACACCAATCAGCACCCAGGCTGACTTTGACAGAGTTTCTGGCTTGCTGGGCAGAGACAGCACCAACTTCAAAAGAAGCTGCCGTCCTTTCATCTGTGCCACCCAGCAAGTCAGACTGATCTGTCATGGTCAGCCTGATTGCATGGAATGTGTGCCTGCAACAAAAAAAAGTAAATTTATGTTGCTGGCAGCCCTAACTGTCCCCCAAGCTGACCCTCCCTGCCAGTCCCCCCACACACACACACACACAGACGTGACACTGGAGGTGCTCATTCCCCCAGTGTCTTTCCCAAACATTAAGAAAACTGTCCCTCTTCCTGTTTGAAAACCGTCCATCGATGGCTGTTGCCACCCCTTCCCCAACATAACATAGTGATACTGGAGGTGCCCAATTCCTCAGTGTCCTCAGCATAACTGTTGCTGAAATAAAGAAAACTTTCCCTCGTTTTTCCCCCTGACATGAAGAAAACCGTCCATCGACATCTGTTGTGGACCCCCCCCACAAACATGTGTCCTCCATTAATAGGGAAATGTCCCTGAAATAAAGAAAAATATCCCTTTTTTTTAAACCTGATAAAAAGGAAACTATCCATTGTTGTCCGCTGCACTGTTACCCACTCCCACCCGACCCTCCCAGTCAGGACACACAACCCCTCACCCCATACTTACCCATTGGAGGTCCGTCGCCATACTCTTCCCTGGACTGCAGACACATCTTCACTCTTCAAAGCCCAACCGCCAACTGAGGTAAGTGCCTCAATGTATTTCAATGGAGTTTTCAGTTTCAATGTATTTCCATGGGGTTTTCAACTTAGTGGCATAACTTGACCATTTTTTTATATTTTTGCTCCAAATTTTAAACATACCTTTTTTTGGACCCCACCTCATGAACAATTAACTGACATAATGCAAGTCTGCCCCAAAAGGTGATTTCGGAGTGCTATGCAAAATCACCTTCGGGTAGGAGTTGAAAATTTTCTCAAACTTTGTTCATGAGGTGGGTCTATAAGACGGCTATGTTCAAAATTTGGTATAAAAAATATTAAAAACAATGATGTTATGAGCCTGTGTTAAAATTTGCAAACACAGGCTCGTAACTGGCAATTTTCAATATTTTAACCCCAAATTTTCAATATAGCCATTTCTTCATAGCACCATCATGAATGTGATAGCTGTCATCTTTCAGATCCTGGCCAATTTGGGGTTTTTTTTGCATCCCAAAAGGTGATTTAGCGGTCGCTGCACGAAATCACCTTTCAGGCAGGAGTTAACATTTTTTTCTGCACTTGTTTCTGAGGTGGGGTCATAAGAAGGCTATGTTTAAAATCTGGTGTAAATGATTTGTAATAAGCATAAAGAATCTTTCTATAAATTCTGCCATGGGCTGTATCGCCCGCCATTGAGCATCAGTAAATATAATCCCCTGGTCTCACCAGTCTGCCCTCGATGTAATATAGGGCTAGCATCCTATTACCATTGTTTTTGGTCTTGCCCCATCCTGCAAGATTTTTAGGGGGAAATGAGGAAGGAGGCACAAGCAATGGCGGGCGAGCGATATCCACGCTCACCTCTAGTGATGCTATTTGGAATGAAGGAGGTAGACAAGGATGATTGGGCCCCCCTACCCCGATGGCTCAGAGTCATCCTGGTAATGACTAGGCATTGCATTTTGAATACATGGGTAACGGCAGTTAAACCTAATCTACAGCAGTGGAAAGCATTGATATTGCAGGCCCTTACCCTTGAAAGACTAGCCTATATACTACAGGAAATGGAGAGCAATTTTATAACACTTGGCAGCCATTCTACTTAAACGCATTAACACCAGTAGAAACGTGACTCTGGGAGAAGGATGGATATTGAAAAGGCAGGGGAGGAGGGGAAATGGTAAACAATGTTTTAACATGAAGGGTAGATTGATGTTTTACTTTGGACATCCCTCCTTCCAGCTGTACCAAGTAATTCTCTAATTGTTTTTATTTTGTTTTCTTTCAATGTTTACATTTCTAAGGTGCATTGTCTTTGTATTTATTACAGCACTCTTTGAAATCATAAAATTGGATCTGTATGTATATAGTTTGGTACTGTGTACCTGTTTACATGTGTTGCATTTGTCCTGGCTGACAGGTTTGGTCTGCCTGTTTGTGTATTTAGAAAACTGAATAGACATATGATGCAAAGAAAAATAATCTGGTGTAAAATATTAAAAATAACAAAGGTGTGAGCCTGCTTTGAAATTTCTGAACATAGGCTCTTAACTTTGGTAATTTTCAGTATTTTGACCCCAAATTTTGAACATTGCCATTTCTTTCACAGCACCTCATGAATAGAAACATAGAATTTGATGGCAGATAAGGACTGCTTGGCCCGCCTAGTCTGCCCGCTTCCTACCTAATGGATAAGCTAGAGCCTAGTTAACCAACAGCCTACTTCCTCCTACCCCACTAGAATTGCTTTATGTCTATCCCATGCATTCTTGACTTCCCCAATGTTTTGACTCTACAACCTTCTCAGGAAGGTCATTCCATGCATCTACAACCCTCTCTGTAAAAAATACTTCTCATTACCTCTGAGCTGTTCCCCATCTTCAAATTGTGCTCCATTGTTCTTGCACATCTCTTTTCTGAAAGATGCTACCCTCTTGGACTTTGTTGATTCCCTGTGTATTTGAAAGTTTCTATCATGTCCCCTCTCCCTCATTTCCTCGAGGCATACATCTTAAGTTCCTGTTGCTTTTCTTCATATGTCTTCTGGTGCAGACCCTGCACTATTTTGGTAGCCCTCCTCTGGACAGCCTTCACCCTGTCTATGTCTTTGGGAGATGGGGTCTCCAGAACTGTACACAGTACTCCAGATGTGGTCTTACCAACTGTCTGTACAGAGGGACAACAACTTCCTGTTTTCTACTGGTGATGCCTCCCCATGCATCCCAGTATTCCCAACCCTCCTTATAGCCTTCTCACATTGCTGGCCCACCTTTAGGTCATCTGATATTACTACCCCCAGGTCCCTTTCCATTTTTGTTGTTGTCAGTATCTCATCCCCCATTTTGTACTCTTCCCCTGGGTTTTTGTTTCCCAGGTGCATTACTTTGCACTTCTTTGCACTGAATCTAAGCTGCCATACATTTGACCATTCCTCCAACCTTGCCTAGTCCCTTTTCATCTTTTTCCACCCCACCTTGTGTATCAACCCTGTTGCAGATCTTTGTGTCATCTGCAAAGAGACGTACTTTCCCTTCCAGCCCCTCTGTAATGTCACTAATAAAGACATTAAAAAGGACCGGCCCCAGTACTGAACTCTGCGATACCCAACTAGTAACCCCTCTTTCTTCACTGTGGACTCCATTTACTATTACCCGCTGTGTCCTGCTGTCCAACCAGTGTTTTACCCAGGCTACCACCTTAGGACCCACTCCCAGGCTGGCTAGTTTGTTTATTAATCTTTTGTGCGGGACTGTGTCAAATGCCTTGCTAAAGTCTAGGTAGACCATGTCCACAGCCCCTCCCTGGTCTACTGCTTTCATCACCCAGTCAAAGAAATTATTTAGATTTGTCTGACATGGCCTTCCTGCTGTGAATCAATGCTGCCTTGGGTCCTGTGCCCCACTGGCCTCTAAGTACTCAACAATTCTTTCCTTCAGAAGTGATTCCATCATTTTCCCTACCACTGAGGTCAAACTGACAGGTCTGTAGTTTCCAGCCTCTGTCTTGCTCCCACTTTTTGTGAAGGGAATCACATTCACCCTCCTCCAGTCCTCAGGTACCACACCATCCTCCCATGATTTATTAAAAAGGGTAGGCAGTGGTGTTGTTAGTTCTTCCCTTAGTTCTTTTAGAATTCTGGGGTGAATCCCATCAGGCCCCATTGCTTTATCCACCTTCAGTTTTAAGAGTTCTTTCGGAATCCTTTCTTCTGTGAAAGGACTAATATCAATTAACCCTCCCTATCCAGAGTGCTTAATGACTGGATTATCTCCCCTGCTTTTCCATTGTGAATACTGAGCAGAAGTATTCATTCAGTATCCCTGCTTTTTCACTGTCACCTCTGCCCAACCACCTTCCTCTTTATTCAGCCTCAGTATCCCTGCCTTAGTCTTTCTTTGCTCCCTAATGTACCTATAAATGGTTTTATCCCCCTTCTTAACCAAGTTGGCTATCTTTTCCTCGGTTTGGGCCTTTGCTATTTCTGCCTTCCTGTTTCCTTCTGCTTTAACTGGTAAAGTTCTCTGTCCTGCTCCTTCTGTGTTTCCTTATACTTCCTGAATGCTATCTTTTCTCTTTACCCGCCACTTCTTTTGAGAACCATAGTGTTTTTTTTTCATTTCATTTGTTTATTTGCTTCACACAAAGGCTTGTTGCCTCTGTGATGGCGGTTTTGATGTTTCCCCATTGTTGCCCACCCCACCTTCTTGCCTGTTTGCTAGTGCTTATAGAAGCATAGAAACATATAATTTGATGGAAGATAAGGACCGCTTGGCCCACCCAGTCTGCCCATTTCTACTCTACTGGATAAGCTGCAGATCCTAGTTAACCAGCAGCCTACTTCTTCCTACCCCCACCCCCTAGAATTGCCTTATGACTGTCCCATGCATGCTTGGATTCCACCACTTTTTTTGACTCCACAACCTCCTACAGAAGGCTGTTCCATGCATCCACAACCCTCTCTGTGAAAAAATACTTCCTTAAATTACTTATGAGCCGCCCCCTCATCTTCAAATTGTGCCCCCTTGTTCTTGCACACCTCTTTTTTTGAAAGATGCTACCCTCTTAGACTTTGTTGATTCCCTTGAGGTACTTGAAAGTTTCTATCATGTCCCCCCTCTCCCTCCTTTCCTCGAGGCTGTGTCAGGACTGCTGCAGATTTCTTTGTGAACAGAAAAAGCCACCAACAGAGGCAGGAGCCCAGTACAAAAGGGCAGCCTGCAGCACAGGCAGAAACAGAATAAGCAAGTGACAGAGGGGGAGTCACCCACCTCAACAGAGCTGTGACGGGACAGCTGCAGATTTATTTGTGGGCAGCAAAACCTGTCAATGCAGGCAGAAGCCCAGTACAAAACAGCAGCCTGCAACACCAGGAGAAACAGAATGAGACAGTGAGACAGGCGGAGAGAGCGACCTCAACGGAGCTGTGTCGGGATAGCTGCAGATTTCTCTGTGGCCTGGAAAAGGTGCCAGCACAGGCAGAAGTCCAGTACAAAAGGGCAGCACCAGGACAAACACAATGAGCAAGTGAGAGAAGGCGAGTGAGCGAGCTCAACAGACCTCTATCATGACTGCTGTGGATTACTTTGTGTGCAGAAAAAGGTGGCAATGCAGGCAGGAGCCCTGTACAAAAGGCCAGCCTGCAGCACTGGCAGAAACAGAATGAGCGAGAGAGGGAGAGTGAGGTAGCTCAATGAACCTGTGTCAGGACTGCTGCACATTTCTTTGTGGGCAGCAAAAGCTGCCAACAGAGATGGGAGCCCAGTACAAAAGGGCAGCCTGCAGTGCTAGCAGAAACAGAATGAGTCACTGACATAGAGCGAGTGACCTACCTCAACACAGCTCTGTCAGGACAGCTGCAGATTTCTTTGTGGGCAGAAAAAACCTGCCAACGCAGCCAAGAGCCCTGTACAAAGGTGCAGCCTGCAGCACCGGGACAAACAGAATGAGCGAGTAACACAGGGCCACTGAGCGAGCTCAATAGACCAACGCAATCAACATTCAGCATTGACAAATGCTTGTTAATGCTTTCTGCCGGTTCGCTCTTGATGCTCCTCCTCACACCCACCACTGTGAGCTATACCACTCCCTTGCTCTCCCCTCCCTTGAGAACCACCACCTAATACACTGTGCCAAGTTTATCTCGAGCAACTGGTTTGGTACCCTCCCAGTGTATCTGACCTCTGTACTATTGCCCCCTCTGGCACCCACCTATGGTCTGAGGTCCATAGACTCCCAGCTCCTGTTAGTACCCAGACGTCGGACCCAAGCTGGCCAGACCACCTTCTCTCTCCACTTACCTCAACTCTGGAACTCTTTCCCTTCTGAAATTCATCACTCTTCCTCTCTCCACTCACTAACCTATGCCCTTGCCAACCACTGCACAGTAAACTGCTCCTGCAGCTAACTCTCTAGTCTTTCTACCTCAGACACTCCTATATTTCTTCTCCCTTTAGGCCCAGTGGTGCAACTTTGCTAACCACACCCAACTACTGCACTTGATCCCAACTTCTGAGCTAGCTAGCTTGCACTTACCCCATCTCATTATATACCAGAACCCAATACCTTAGCAGGATTTCTCATTGTAACTGTTACTCTTGACTATTAGGGTATATGTATTAATCCACACTCACCTATTCCTGTCAAACATATGCAGCTGTATTATCTAATTATATGTTTTCAAGGTATAAAGCATGACTTTCCCAATGTAATTGCTACTATACTATAAGTAAGGGTAAATTGTCATCTCACGCCCAACTATTTATGTCAAATGTTTTCAACTGTATTGTAATTGTATGTGTATATGTCAGGACCTGGACTACCCTTGTCCTCTTCCCCACTGTACCCCTCCCTCCAGGTCACACAGGAGATGAGCAGTTCTTGCTCTGTGTGCTTTTCCTGGTGAAACAATGTCAATAAATAAGTAAATAAATAGTCTCCATCAACTCCCCACTATGGAAGTCAAGGCCACGTGAGCCATCCTCCAGTCCCTGGGTACCTTCCCTGTCTCCAAGGAGGTGCTGAAGAGGCCCATCAGAGGGCTTGCCAACACCTCCGCCATTTCCTTCAGGACCCTTGGATGTACACCATCTGGTCCTGGTGCCTTATCCACCTGCAAGGCTTTAAGGCCCTTCAGAACTCTATCCTCTTGGATGACCCCATCTGTTATCTCTGCCCTCCCTTCACCCCTTGCCCCATTTCCCCTGTGGTATTGGGCCATCCATTTCTTTTGTGAACACCGAGCAGAAGTACTCATTAAGTGCCTCTGTCTGTTCTTCCCCTTGTTCCACCCATCCCCCATCCCTCTTGATTCTAACAATGTCATCTCTACAACTCCTTTTCTCCCTTATGTATTTAAAGAACCCCTTTTCACTCTCTCTGATCCCCTGAGCCAACTTCAGCTTCTTTGCTGCCGTGGCTGCCCTGACTGACCTGGTTACCTCCCTAGATACCTTTGTGAACACCTTTCTAGCCTCCTCACGCCCCAATTTTTTTAACTTAATGAAGGACAGTCTTTTTTCCCTCACCTTCCACTCCACTTTCTTGCTGAGCCAGCTAGGTTTTTTGGACCTGGACTACTTACTCTAAGATTTGGCACACGTGTTCGTGGCCTCATTCAGCCCCTTCCTAATGATTGCCCACTTCTGTTCAGCATCCATCAATGGGTTAATTTTAGCTAAATACCCCTCTAGGATGCTCTGCCCATTCTGGCAAAGTCTGCCTTCCTGAAGTCCAACACTCTTGTCCCAGACTTAGCTGATTCCTTCCCTGTGTTGAGCAGGAACCACACTGAGCAATGGTAGCTTCCTGCTAGAGGGTCCTGTACTACCACATCCTGGACTTGATCACCATTTGTTAGCACCAAATTCAGTATGTTCCCATCTCTAGTAAGTTCCATCACCCTTGCACTAGGTAGCTGTCTTGGATAGCCTCCAGCAGCAAATGTTCCTGGCATGTGCAGTAGTTACTGTCTGCCAGTCAACCCCAGGTAGGTTGAAGTCTCCCACTATAACTGTATTTCCCTTGCCACTGACCTTCCTGATTTGCTCCCCCAGCTCCCTACCCACCTCCTCACTCTGTGAGGGTGGCCTGTACACCACCCCTATCCTGAACTTCTTACCTTTAGGGGTTTGGAGTAGTACCCATATAGCTTCTGGCCTCCCCTCATCGCCCTCCTCCCTAGTACACATTATTCCCTCCCTGACATAAATAGCCATGCCTCCAGCCCTTCCCCCTCCCAGTCCCTGCAGAACACCTTGTAACTCAGGATTGTAAGATCCCAGTCATGGTATTGGGTGGCCCAGGTCTCTGAGATGGCAATAATATTTACCTCTCCCTCTACCTTCATTGCCTGGAACTCTGCCACCTTGTTTGCTAAGCTCTTTGCATTCAAGGATACTGTAGTGTAACAGTTCACATTTAACATAAAATGTCCTATTATAACCTTCTTTAGGAAGGTGTGTAACCAATAACCTTCTTTAGGAAGGCATGCAACAAAGAACCTTCTTTAGGATGGAGTGCACTTGTTAAGCAATGTAGTTAACACCTATGATGTTGTGTAAGAAATGAGGTAATACCTATGTTTTGAGTGATATTCACCACACCCTAAGATTAATAGTTTTTTTTATTTGACTGGCTTATAATGGAGTGTTGGCATTATTCAAGATAAGAAATATTTATATAAACACTGTATGCAAATTAAATAAGCAGCTCCAAAATTAAATGAACAGAATGACCATGCATGTGAAGCTGAATAACCGCAATAAACTCTTAGAAGAACTCTGAAGGCTCGAGTGAATTTTTTTTGCAAACACAAAGCAATCTTACAATTGGTGCTGTGACTCGGATGTCTGAAGGCAGTCTATATGGTTGCTGACAACATCAGACGAACCGATGGGGCCAAGCTGCAGGGAATGCCTTACTGCACCTGACCTGATCAATCAAGTACAGAAGGGAGTCGAAAAGGGACTCAGTAGCGACTGGTGTGAAGTCAGACATGATTTTCCAGCCACAAGATAGACGTAAATATGGATATCATTTTATGTAAATTTCTAGAAACACATTTAAAGGAAGGTCCGTACTGCTTTCCTGAACAACAGGAAGATGTGTACTTGTGTTTTACTAAGCAATGTACGGAATGAAATGAGGAAGTTAAAGTGGATATAACTAAGTTAGCCAACATCTGTCAAATGTATGTACAATATCAGTATGAAATAACAGCTAGAATGTGTAACATGAAGAGGCAGATGTTAAAAAATGAAGAGAAATGTACTGAAGGTTTAGCTCTCCAAGAAAAGGTGTCAGGAAAATATGTTACTGTAATAACAGATATGGAAGAGAAATTAGAGAAAGATATGCAAAAATGTGCCACTGATACTAAAGAAATGGAACATAAATTAAGTGTGGTACAAGGGGAGGTTTGTGGGTTAAAAATTAAAAATAATTAGTTAGAAGAGAATCTCAGATTTGTAAATAAACAAAGTCAAACTCAAATTAATGAGTTGGTTAGGCAAGTGCAGCTGTTCCTTGCTACTCATTTTAGGAGAAGCACTACTTTTGATTGTAGTACACCATATCTTGTTATGTAGTGCCCGAGGTCACGCTGTTCTCTGTATTTCTGTTATTACTTACTTGGAGAATGTTTAGAAAAATATTTGCAAAAAAATTACTGTATTCATTAATGAATGTTATGGTTTCATGATATCAGCTTCATTAACTATAATGATGCCGGAGTGAAGTCTGTCTTTTACTCACTTGGCTTTGTTCACTTGAAGCCCATTATTGTTTTCTTTAGTTGAGAGACTCTTGGTTTCTTTATTCCAGGTTAACCTTTGTCAGTGGCATAGTGTTGTAGGATATGTTTTTGAATGTGCCATTCTGGATTTTGATGTGTGAAAATATTTAAAGTTGGGAAACACTGTGCCTAATTCAGCATATGCTGTGTCTATTTGTTACTGTTACACTTTATCAGAGTCTTTAACTGAGTTTTCTGAAGCTACTCTGGTTTATTTTTTATGTTTCATCCAATGACATGTTCCGGTTTACAGTGTTGGCCACTGTCTGCAAACTGCAGTTGCAGACATGGAGGGCATGCAGCATTGGAAGGGGCATGTGGATGAGGTGGCTCCTTGGGCAATTACATGGGAAATGAGGAGATTAGATCATGCCAATCAGGAGCACGCCCAGGACCTAAACAGTCCTTGTATACATTACAAGCAGAGGCACAGCTGTAGTGCCAAATCTCCTTAGAGTTAAGGCAGAATAACTACCTCCTTTTATCTAATTGAGTGTTCAACTGAGCAAAAAGCTGCCTAAACAGTAATAAATATATGGTAATTTTCACCTTGTTGAAATTGGTGACCTTTTGCAAGACAACTTGACCTTCCATGTTTAATCTAAGTTGAGCACATTATTTTGTCAGGATTTAATATATTTGTGATTCTAGATTTTTAAATGTTTTTCATTAGTAGTTTTTCTTATGAGGACAATATTATTTTGGGTCCTGCTGTATTTTAAGCTGTGCATGTGAACTTTTTCACTCTGACATGAAAAATGTGATTTACTGCCTAAAAACAGAAAAAAGTAATCAAGATTTATTTGAATCTCTCATGTCAACTAGCTTAAAAAGAATTTTTTTCTATGATTTTTTTCTTGTAACATATTTTTATAGCTCTTAAACAAGCACTAAGGATGGCTCCTGCCCTCATTAGCCCTTCTGAGTCATCGAATTGTGTGATACAGGTACATGCCACCGATCAAGTGATCAATACAGTCCTGTTACAAAAGTGATCAGAGATTTTACGTCCAATAGCAGATTTTCCCTGGGTATTAACCCCAATAGAGAAAACCTATGAAGAATGTGTAAAACATTTATTAGCTGTATATTGGGCAATGATAGCTACCGAACATATTTTGGGGTTTAATCACATTGTTTTGCAAACCTCACACATCTGTAAAATTTCTCTTAGAAAGGGATGCAAGGGGAGTATCCTCTCAGAGACTGGTGAAATGGGCATTTGCCCTACAAGGGAAAAATATCACAGTAAAAAAATGTACCTCCCTCATGTTAGTAGAGTTAATGACATGGGAGGGAGATGCGCATGTCTGTGGGGAAGTCATGGGTATTGAATATAAACCAATTTTTGCTGCTGAACCTAATTTTATGGGTATTAATGTGTATGTGGATGGTTCCCGCTTTTGGGAGGATGGCAATTTCCAAACAGGGTATGCTATTTAGACCCCTTGAACAAATCAGGAAATATTAGTACGATGTCCATCATCATTTTCTGCCTCACGAGCGGAACTGGAGGCAGTACGCAAAGCTATTATAGCGTATTCATAGGAAGTCATTAATGTCTTCTCAGACTGTGCTTTTGTTGTCAATTCCTTGTTAGATTTTCTTCCTATTTGGATGAAGAAAAAAAAATGCTAACAGCCACCGGTGAACCCACGGCTTTTGCTCCCATATTACAACACATATGGGATATAGGAGTTCAGAATAGCAATTTGTAAAGTAAGGGCTTATCAAAAAAATCCAAAAGATATCCATGAACTAAATAATAATTTGGTAAATCATTTAGTTCAAGTAGCTGCAAAACAAACAAACTTATGGGTAGACCCTCTGAGAGGTGACTACACAATTGTGGGAAGCTGAAGAGTATGATAAAAAATCATCCAAAATGGATATCAGTGTTATCATAAGTCTCTAGTTTGGGATGAATCCAAGATACTAATGCTTGGCTTCTTGGTTGTTGAAACCAATGGAAAGATACAGAACAGTGTACTACCAAACATGTTACCATATGGGAAGATATGGTAATATGGGAACGACAACCAGGGTTTAGGAAATGGATCCCACCCACTTTGTTTAGAAAATATATCATGGACAGTCATTGTATTGGAGGTCATTGTGGACTCCACAAAACATCTAAAATGTTGGCACAAAAATATTGGTGGCCAAACACAGGAAAAGATGTCAAACAATGCCTGGAGGCTTGTTTCATCTGTGCACAGATGACTCCTCCAGCACCTGGTAAAAGGGTTCTGTTAGGGTGGATCCCCCTGGCAGATGGTCCTTGGTCCAGCTTATAAATTATGTGGGGCCCTTGCCTACTGCAAAAAGGGGTTCCAATATTTATTGGTCATTGCTTACATATTTTCCAAATGGGAGGAAGCACTACCAGTTAAAAATGATAGCGCAGCTACTGCAAAAGCATTATGGGAACAAGGTTTCCATTGGGATTTTCCCAGAGTCCTTAAAAGTGATAAAGGGACTCACTTTACAGCAAAAATAATGAAAGCCTTGTGTGATATCTTAGGTATCACTCAACGCTTGCAATTACCCTACCATCCACAATCTTCGGGAATGGTAGCAAGGTTAAATCACATTCTAAAAAAAGTACTGAAAAAGGCAGTGCTGGATACTGGTAAAGGGTGGGTGATGCACTTACCAGGAATCCTAATGGGTATTAAAGGTACAGAAAAAAAGAGTACTGGCTATAGCCCATACCAATTGATGAGTGTACGGGATATGAGGCTGTGTTATCCAATGGATCCAGATTTGTCTATACCTGTGTTAGACTGTATCAAAACTGATGTATTTTTACAACAAATACAGAAGCAGTTAGCTCTGTATTTGCCCCATGCTGCCAGAAGTAAGGCACAGACTCATTGGAAAAACAAACAGAAACATGATGAAAAAGTGATACAGCCCACTGAAAGGGGTCATCATGTCATGATTAAAAATTTTGGTTAAAAGGGACCATGGTATGCTAATTGGATGGGGCCCTATACCGTCATTGATGTTTTTGGGCTATGGGTCATTCAGGTCTGTCGAATCTGACAAGGGTCTACAAAGACCAAATGGGTCCATGTGGACCAATGTAAATTGTATCAGCCTTTAAATGATGACAATTGATGCTGCTCTGTTTTTCCCAGTAGGTGAAGTACAATGATTGTCAGTGTCAGTGGCTCAGTAGGTGGCACACTTGCCTCTGAGGCCGGGAAATCAGAGGGCTGTGGGTTCAGTTCCCACATCTGGCACTTGGGTTAATATCCCAGTACTGACACTGTAGTGCAGCATGAGAGGGGTGCTGCACTTCTGAGGTGCCATCTTTCAGATGAGACATTAAACCGAGGTCCCATCTGCCTGGACTGGTGGTAGTTCAGGTGGATGTTAAAGATCCCATGGCACTTATCGAAAAGAGTAAGGAAATGTCACAGTGCCCTGGCCAAATTTCCCTCATTCACTAAAAATACCATCAAAAGTTTAATCTGGTTCAAGGTCAGTTGGCATTCATCTGTATCCCCCTTCCCCAGGTTGTGCCTGAAAATAGGCAGGATTTGTCTAGTGCACTTACCCAGTCAACAAAAACTAAATAAAAAAATAAATGATGTTTTCTGTACTTATACTGTGTAGTACCTTACTAATCCTGGCAACTTCTGACAGATACAAAGGATGCCCAGGGCACATATGGAACAGTTTATACAACACAAACTATGTCAATCGTACAGTGTGGGGTCTCCCAGTGATGTTGGGAGAATGACATGAACACATTGGTTATCTTCTTATCAAATGGTACTTTATTTGCTATGGACAATGTCAAGATGCAATGTGGGATGCTCACCAGAAGTCTTGCCTGGCACGGCGATGAGTGTAGTAAATACAACAGCCCAGAATCGGATTTACATCCATTCTACCTTGGGTGATACTACCAATTTAACAAAAGAGCAACAAACATTGTTTCGAATGAAATTAAAGGACGCTTATAATATCCATCTATATAACGTTAAAAATGCATAAAATGCATCACAATGTAATATGTGGCATTTTTATATAATACATCTATTGTGGCAAATTATACAGTAGGGCTAAAGCTTTTTTTTGCAGTATTGCCATTAACAAATAAATATTCTTTGTTAACATATACTACAATGCACGATGGCCTGGAATGGCCTGCAATGTATCTTTAACTAGTGTATCTGCTGTATGGGATTTACAACACCAAAAAAGGTATATCAGGGCAAAAATTTTTGCCCCCATCAGATGGTATTATCTTGACACAAAATGTATAACCTTGGTATTATCCATGTAAGTTAGAGTATTATAATATTTTGCTACATTTGTCTTTTCTTTTTTTTTTCTATTTATTCTTTTTCTGCCCTGAGCTGCCTGCCGCCTGATGTACTTATTTCAGCCCAGTCACGGGCCATGGGCTACTACTTTCCTCCAAATTGGCCTCGGCCCTCCGATACCCATGGTTTGCCCCCCACGGCGGGGCTGCGGCACTCCCCTTACATGCTGCAGTCTTCGGACTAGGTCAGAGGGCTGGCCTGGGGAGCAAATTGCAGCCATGGTGAGCTTCATTAGTGGTGGCTGGCAGCTGTCTTTTTCCATTTTTCCAGGGAGGAGGGGTTATGCAATGACGCCAGCATCCGCCCCGCCTCCTATACATGCCAGTGCCGGTAGCTGTGTGACTCCTGGCCTCCGCCAGGGGTCATCAATGCTCCGGGCACTTCCCCACCTCTCCGGAGAAGGAGAGCAGTCCCTAGGATGCTCCATCCTTCTCCCCGCCGACCTCCAGCGACCCTGGTCCATTCCCGAACCGGGTTGCCAGCGTCGCATGAGGAAATCCAACCGCTGCCCGATGGGCGCTACATTTGCTTTTCCATGATTACCACTTCAACATAGGGATCAGGCTTCAGCATCGTTGTGGCAAAAGTATTATAATAATAGTTTAAATCAATACCATGATAGACACAGAATGTGGTCATTAAGAATTCCTGCAGAAGCATCACCAGGCTTCTCTCGTCATAAAAGAGACATGTGGGACTGGTTAGGCTCAGGATTAAGAACTGCTAATGATACTGAGTCTATGGTTTTAAAGGGTCATATGCGCTCCTTGGAAACAACTTTAAAAGATATGGCTTTAGGACCATTATCAGCTACTGTAAGATTAGTAGCTGATAATGAAGAAATTGATTGGTGTACGTTTAGAGAAACCTTACTGAATTTTCGAATTATTGCTAAAATAGTAAAGCTATTAAATATTTATTTACCTCAAATGTTTAATACAACACATACAGAATTGACTTGCTCACAACTAGCTGCTGAGGCACATGCATATTTAGTCAATGAATTAAATAGAATTGAGACCAATGTAATTACCATTAAGAATTGGTAGAACCAATGTGACTAGATTATTGGATCATCCCACTGTAATTTTACCACCCATCGCTAAGGTAAAAGTATGGAACTCACCGAATCAATATGCACACGTGCTAGACATGTGATTCCCATACTAGTGATAATACCTGTATGTTTTGAACTACTGAAAATATTGTGGCAAATCAGTAATTTGGGAGTATTAATACATGACCAGATCATGAGGCTCCAAATACCAAGTGATACTATTATCACAGTACACAATGAATATGTTGTCTTACCTAAACAACAGTGTGTACAAGAGTATGAGAACTTAATATGTGGGGAAGAGACATCAACTGCCCAATGGTTTCTGATCAATGTAAATTTATCCTAACATCTGCAAATGAATACCGCCAAGCTATGAAATGGTACCAGTCATGATGTGTAATTGCAGGTCAACCTTGGAATGTATGGGGTGTAGTGACAAAACCTGGTGGATTGCAAATTGGACCCTCCGGAACGTCCTGCCTATAGCCAAATGAATGTTACCCATATCGATGGTTCCCGTATGGCTTAGACTTATTCACTGATTTGGCCACTCCACCTCATCTTGTATTACCCACTTTTGATAAACTGACAATTGCTGCCTTGTCGTATTGTCAACAAACTAAAGGACTTATTTTCACAGATGGCCTCTGCTAAAGAGGCAAAGAAGCAGTCATCATATATCCCTATTATATCCTGGTGGGATTGGGGCTTGGCTGCTTTGGGTACTAGTCCAACCCCAGTAGTGGTGGGATGCAGTATTGCAGTAATTTGTGTTATTATTATTATACAAGTGTTATTGTTCTGTGAGATGAAACACATGATTCGACAAATACAAATGTTACAATGGCAACAATGTCTTGTGTGATCTCCAATTATAGAAAGTCACAAAGGGGGGGAGGTTGTAGTGTAACATTTCACAACATTTAACATAAAAGGTCCTATCATAACCTTCTTTGGGAAGGTATGTAACCAAGAACCTTCTTTAGGAAGGAGTGCAACAAAGAACCTTCTTTAGGATGGAGTGCACTTGTTAAGAAATGTAGTCAACACCTATGATGTGTAAGAAATGAGGTAATACCTATGTTTTGAGTGATATTCACCACACCCTAAGATTAATAGGTTATTCTGTTCAATGATTGGCTTATAATGGGATGTTGGCATTATTCAAGATAAGAAATATTTATATAAACACTGTGGCCCAGATATTCAAACTGCGCCATTCTGAGGCGCAAGCCCCTGCGCTGCTCAAAATAGTTGCGCAGAGGTGTGGCCGGGGTGATATTCAAAGGAGTTGCTCCATTGAGCAACTCCTTTAAATATCACCCCCCAGCCACAGTCACTGCCCATGGCGCAGTGGAACTTGCGCCACCGCAAGTTGCCAGAGTTGAGCATTAAACTTGTGGTGGCGCAAGTACCATTGCGCCATGCGCAAATTTCCGATATTCAAAAGGTGACATGCAAATGGGGCCATAATTTATGCAAGGCGCAGGGGGGGCCATTTGCATCTATTTATGGCCCCATTTGCATGCCATTAGCATGTAGGTGCGCCGATCCCCGAGGACTTGCGCCTGGCCGCCCTGCCAGGCAGCAGCCGTCGGGGACCGACGCACCCTGCAGCCCGATCGCAGGCAGTATCTCTGTGTCTACATTCCCCCCACACACAGATCCCGAAGCCATTCGCGGGCAGAAGGTATCATGAACCCCCCCGCCCACACATCTCCCGAAGCCCGATCGCGGGCAATAAAGTATCATGAACCACCCCGCCCACACATCTCCGAAGCCCGATCGCGGGCAATAAGTATCATGAACCACCCCGCCCACATCTCCGAAGCCCGATCGCCGGGCAATAAGGTATCATGAACCACCCCCGCCCACACATCTTCTGAAGCCCGATCGCGGGCAATAAAGTAACATGAACCACCCCCACACACATTTCCCGATGCCCAATCACGGGCAGAACGCGTATCACTCTCAGTGCCCAATCGCTGGCAGAATGTAAAAATCCCCCAACTCGAATATCTCCCTGGTGGTCCAGTGGACCGTAATGCCCGATCGCTGGCAGAATGTCAAGTTACAACCCCCAAAACATCTCCTGGTGTCTAGTGTCCCCCACCCACCCACTGAAGCCCTCCACCCTGCTCCCCAGCCGCGGCGGGCGGCAGCATCCCACCCGCTGCCGCCCGCCACCCGCCGACTGACTGTCCGTAGGGTGCACGCCCATTGGTGCAGATCATTCACAAATCTGGACTGTCATGTATGGTATGGGCTGCACGCCCATTGGCTGTAGCTCTGCACCAATGGGCGGCAGCCCTACCGACAGTCAGTCAGCGGGCGGCAGGCGGTGGATGCTGCTGCCCGCTGCTGCGGGGAGTGGGGTGGAGGGGCTTTGGTGGGTGGGGAGGACACTAGACACCAGGGAGATGTTTTGGGGTTGTAATTGACATTCTGCCCACTTATCGGGCATTACGGTCCACTGGACCACCAGGGAGATATTCGTTGGGGGGCTTTTTTACATCTCTGCCCGCGACGGGCACTGGGGGTGATACACGCCTGCCCACGATCGGCATCGGGAGTGTGGGGTGGGGTGGTTCATGTTACTTTATTGCCCACGATCGGGCATTGGGAGATGTGTGGGGTGGTTTATGATACTTTTATTGCTCGCGATCGGCATCGGGAGATGTGTGGGTGGTTCATGATACTTTATTGCTCGCGATTAGGCATCGGGAGATGTGGGTGAGGGGTGGTTCATGATACTTTATTGCCCGCGATCGGGCTTCGGGAGATGTGGTGGGGGTGGTTCATGATACTTTATTGCCCGCGATCGGGCTTCGGGAGATGTGTGTGGGTGGTTCATGATACTTTATTGTCTGCGATCGGGCTTCAGGAGATGTGTGGGGGTTCATGTTGCTGCCCACGATTAGGCTGGTGGGGGCACAGGGACCGGTTGGGGGCCCGGCAGGGTGGCAGCTGCTGTGTTGCGCCCTGCAATACAGCAGCTCACCTGTGGGTGGCCTTAACTTGATCCTTTTTATTTGGCTCAAAGTTGTGCAGGCGAGGTTGGGGATTGCGCCGATAACTCTGCACAGCCCGACTGAATATCGGGTTGTGCAGTTTATGCATGGTTCCTCCCCCTCCTGTTGAGCATGCATTCATTTGCATTGCGCTGTTGCTCAGCCTGTTTTCAGTGGCGCAACTGCCTCCTGCTGAATATCGCAGAATGGCGTAATGTAGGACTTGCGCATGCACAACCCTGTTGCGCATGGAGCAACCCTTTTGAATATCTGGGCCTGTATGTAAATTAAATAAGCAGCTCCAAAATTAAATGAACAGAATGAACATGCATGTGAAGCTGAATAACTGCAATAAACTCTTAGAAGAACTCTGAAGGTTCGAGTGAATTTCTTTTGTAAACACAACGCAACCTTACAGATACTACAGTCCACCTTGTGCCTCTCCCCTCCCCTTCCCATCTCTCCCCCTTCCACTTTTGTCTTGGTAACTTCCCCTCATTCTCCTCCTCCTCCTCCCTGTCTGGGGAGGGAGGCCTTCCGGTCTCCCCTGGAAGGTGCCTTCTCCCTGCTATCCGACTCAGCCCTCCCCTTCTCAGAAAATATCACTTGTCGTCACATTGACAACATGCTGGGGAAAGCTGTTCCAGGCTTCCGTCACTGAACGGTGAAACATTTTTCTGCTTAGTAGTATTAACTTTTGGAACCACAAGTTGTTTGTCGTGGCTCATGAGATTATTTGAATGATGGCAAATGCTTGTTCAATAACTTATTTGTTTGACCAGCTTTTCTTGATTTGGGGGTTGTTATTGCTGTTATAGTGTCACTTGTTCTAGGGGTGGGTCTGTGTGGGCAGGTTGAGAACTTGTTTTCTGGGGGGGTAATAACCTTTTGTGTCATGATCTAGGTACCCCATATTGCTACCCCAGCTGGAGGCACAGCACACTTTTAAGGATGAGTACCCAGTGTAGCACAACTTTAGGCAGCCCAGGCCAGCCCTTTCGGAGGGTTTCGAGAAGTGAACCCCGAGGGCACCAAGCAGTTCATTACATATCTATACAATATAAAAGGTTCATTTTCTAAAAGCTTATCTAAAGAGTGAAATGTGTCCAATATATTTAGCAGATCATGCATTAGTATGTCTTGATTTAATCCCAGCAGAAAAGATTTACTGAAATACCATTCATGGAGATTTTATAGTACCTTGTTGAGAAATGACAATGCTAGAATCATTAAACCATAGACACTGCTGGCAGAAAAAGACCATTAGTCTAGCCAGCTTGCCTGTTTTACTATTGTCTAGACAGGGTTTTCACCCTTGCCTCCTCACTTGCTCCCTGCCTTTCTGCAACCCCCTGCATAACCATCAATTCCCTTACTGTGCCCCAACTGGAATCCACGATGGGTGTTCAACAAATGTTTTGTTGAATGCCCAGACAATGAAACTGAAAGGTCAACTGCGCTTAGTAGTCAACTCGCTTCGGCTTTCAGCACAAGGCAGTTGTGGGCTTTGCCCACATTCACGGGGTCTGCGCCCCCACCCCCTACTAAAGATTAGCAACTCCCAGTCAGAGCTCATTCAGGGGTGCAAGACCCCCGACAGACAGTGCCTGGTTCTAGCTGGTTCTCTACAGTGGCATGGCACTGTAGTCGCTGTGGGGGGCCTCGCTGTTGTACTGTCACTGTCAGGTGGGTATACTCCACCAACTATGCTTGAACCCATTTATGGTTTTTGCGCCTACCACCTCAGCTTGGGAGGCTGTTCCATGGTCCAACCACTCTCTAAAGTACAATTTTTCACATCCCTCCTCAACCTCCTCCTGCAAGCTTCCATTCATGCACTGTTATTGACCTGCTGTGCTTGTTGAATTGTTCATCACAAATTACCTTGTTTATTCCTTTTAGTAATTTAGTTGAAGGCCCTGTCATGTTATACCTCTCCTTCTGACCTCCAAGAGTGCATGTTAAGTGGCCTAGGCCAATCCTCAGTCCTCAAGGGATCTGCCTAGTATTCAGTGAGGCTGATGACCGAATACAAGCAACCATCAAAGGCGACTACTGCTTTTCAGTGCTTTCCTCCTGGGCTACCCTGGAAGGATAGTGATACTACATGACTGTGAGTGTACTGCAGGACAACAGGAAGGGGGATAGTGAGAGGAAGGGGAGGGACAAGGAAGGGGTTTTGGGAGACTGCTGTACCTGATGCCATTGAGCTAGCCATATGGTGTGGTGTTGTGGGTGGCTAGCTCAGTATGGCAGGTACAGGGCTTGGGACCAGGTGCTGGAAACTTTTGCAGCTGCATGCGACAGTTAATTTTATCCTGCCACAGGGATATTGTCCCTTCCCCAACATGCACACCCCTGGAGTTGAGAATACTTTTTCAGGGGGGTGCAATGGGCACAGTACCCACCCCCCTGCAAAAACACTTATTTACTTGTCTGGATGTGGCATCAACCTGAAGTGTATATTGCTGATTTGCTTTTTGCCGATACACACTCGCCATAATAACGATCACTATTTTGCAATCGCTATTATGACATGGAACCAATCTGCCCTGTTGGCAGAAATGTCAGCACTATCTGTGGTTCAACACCATGTCACGGCCATGCCCAGGATGTATGCAGTAATGGAGACTGAAGTTACGGAACAAAGTAAAAGTAAAAGTACAGCCTCAAACCCCCTTGATAGCTCCTGAAAGGTAAAACAATAAAGGTTAACCTGAATGTTTACAACACAAGTGACTTAGGATGTAGACTATTGAGCCATGAAGATAAATTTAGCAGGGCAGTGGCAGGACGGAACAGTAAGCATAAATCAAACTGTTACTATTGCTCTGTATGGAGTGCACTTTGTACTGCTTTTTGCATCTTATCCACTTACCAGTAGATATTAAGGACACGTCAGAACCTGTGGGCCAGTGTGTATTTAAAATGGAGTGCTGCCCACATAAATGATCCACTTCAGCGGACGTTTTCTCTGCTGTCATTAAGTTCTCTTAGAGCGGCACCCTAGTATCTCTGAGGGTCAGGAAAAAAGTGTTTTTTAAATTGAAATATAAAGAAACCTGCTTGTGCACAAGCAAACCCCAGCATAGCTGTCATTTGCCAGCTTCTCACTGTCCATCCTGCCACAGAGCTTAGTGTCATCTGCAAAGATACACATCTTGCCCTGTATTCCTTCCTCTATGTCACTGATAAACATACTGAAAATGACTGGTACCTGGAGTGATCCCTGCACCCCATAACCTCCCTCTTCCCTAGTTTGACCCCATTAACCACCACCCTCTGCTATTTCCCTCCAGCCAATTTTCTATGCCTTTAAATAAGTTTGTTGCTGCTCCCAGGTCCTCTATCTCCTTCAGCAGCCTTCCGTATGGCATCAAGTCAAATGCCAAACTGAAGTGGAAGTACAGTATAGTAATGCTACTGCTAGCTCTTTATGTGCCAAACCTGTAACACAGTCAAAGATTTTAGATAAAAAATGAACCAGGTAATCCAGTAATACTGGTTCTCTCATTGTGATGATCATCTCCACCACCAAAATGGGGGGTGCCTTTCAGGGGTGATCAGGAGCTTCATTATTTCTTATAGTACAAAGGAAAAGGAAAACCAAAAACTAATGGAAATGGAATTAGATAAATAAATATAGGATTTGGACACAATGGTGAAATACTGTAAGGAAAGGAAGAGTGTATAATAGAGTGGGAAAATTAAAAAAAATCAGAAACAACATCTACTAAGCCTGGAGACCGAAAAGAAAATTGGAACAGTGAAAATGTCACAGTAATACCAGGTAGACATGTCCAGTAGGCTTCTATCCCATGCAATTTAAAAACACAGAATGAGAAGAAAGTCATTTATAAGCTCAAAAATGAGAAAGGAGATGAAATAACAAAGACTAAGTTGATTGAAAATGGGTTCTAGATTACTTTGTTACTGTATATTGCTAACAAAGGTTAGTAGATGAATCCCAGATAGAGGTAGCCATAGGATCGTTGACTGTACAATATGGCTTCCATTGTCTGTGGGTCTGTACATGTACAGAGCAATGGTGTGTGCTAACTCTGTTGTACCCTGCAACACGATAGCTTTTTAAGCACAGCCTAATATGACACCTCACATCGGTCAAGATAAGGGGTTTCTTACCCACCCCCCAGTATAGTCCTGGCCTGCAAGACGAGAGCTGTTAGGCCAGCTCATGGCTGGTCCAACCACAGCCAGGACTTGCAGCCATAGCAGAGCTTTCAGAATCCTGATTTAGGGGATGCTGCAGCCCCACTGTGGCACTAGTCTCCTTATGACATAGTGCACCACCACTTCAGGTGCAGGGGTAGCACAGGGCTGGTTTTGGCATAAGAGCTCCAGTTTTCAACACAGCATGTGTTCAATAATCAGGACTGCTGTAACATTTGACACAGGGTGCCACTTGCATCAGTTCCATTTGGCACAAGCACCTTGCATCAATTTCAGTGTTTTGAAAATCCAGCTCTTTGTTTGAATGCACATGTTCAGGCTGCAAATGGGAGCAAGTGGCTGATGTGGCTGAAGAAGATCTCCTGCAGTACTGAAGAGGCACGCTGTATTTGAGCTTTGGCCACAGGTGCATTTCTCAAAGGTAGACAGAACCTGGACCATGCCCTCAAAGATACTCCAATCCTGGTGTAGCGGTACCCCACCAATATCCTGCTCAATGGATAACTCATGTAGAACGTGCTTCTGTTCCAGCAAGCACTGCAACATATAAAATGTGCTGTTCCATCATGTACTGACATCTTGGATTAGCCGATGGTTCGGTAAACCAAGCTGGCCTGAACAGTTTGCAGCTCTCTGGTTGCCCTTAGTAAAATGATGGAAGTGGCTGTAGGTGTCTCTGACGTATCAGCAATATGAGAAGCACCCACACTGCTCTGCAACGCACCAGTGACCACAAATCTCAATGTATGATGAAAGCAGCAGATTCTCTGAAGTGGCCATCACGCACTGCTTTTTACCATGTTCTTCCAATATCTATAACAGAGAACCCAACATGCAAATCTGTTGTGCTAATCCAGGAGTCAAGCATTTCCTGCAAAGATGTAAGAATGTTAACAGCAGTGTGTTCACTTGGAAGGACTGCAACAATAAGGAGAGTACACATCCAGTGGGCTGGTGTAATTCTACAGCCAACTCCAGAGGAGGAGGAGGAGTCAACAGCAGTTATATCACCAGGTGCTACTGGTGAAGATGAACACCAGTGCACTGTGAGTGAGAGGTATGCATGCAGTGAGCTGGTACAGGTCCATAGTTCAGATTTGCAGTGAGAAACCCTGCCCACAGCCTGGTTCAGTAATTTTTCCAGCTGACTGAGGTGTGCCTCATAGGTATTTGGCAAGGCTGTATGAGACAAAGTAGTTTATGATGGGATGTGGTATCAAGGTTGTAAAAAATTTAGAAGTCTACAGAATCCAGTATTTTCAGCAACAGAATAAGGTTGCAAATCCAGTGCAATCATCTCTCTTATGAGCTGCATGATCTGAACAGCTGCGTCATGAGTTGGCAAGAACTTTGTGCAAGCCTGGAATGCTTCCTTTATTGTGACTGCAGGCTTCTGACATGGAATAGCCTTGCTCCTGGCCCTGGCCATGGCTCCAAAGTGGACAAATGTGGATGATATAGGATGTGGAGAGGACCACAAACTGCTCATCTACTGTCTCCTCATCTGAACTAGTTTGTGAAGGATTTGGTGTTGTGCCTGTTGGAGTACTTGATCAAGAACCGGAAAAAGGATTTTGCTGCTGCTCGGTCACTTGCTGACTGCCTCTGCCTGCCACCATCACCACTAGCACCATCAACAGAGTCGGGAACAGCTTTTGCTTTTTTGAAATACAGCGTACAGTGGTGTGCAAAGGCAACACCAGCATGGACTTCATCCAAGTTAGCCACCTCAGGATGATTTTTCAGAAGGTGGTTCCAAAGATATGCCGTGCTCAGTTTATCAACATTTTTACCATGGCTGAGGCTCTGCCCACAGGGTGAACACACAGCTCTCCTTTTATCATCCTCCTGCTCAGAAAAATATGTCCAGATATCACTGAAACCTGAACTTGTACCTGAACTCAACCCTTTTGTACACTGCTTGCTCTCAGACTACCACATTCAATTTGGAGTGGTGTAGAAGATTGCTGTGAACTGACATCAGATACAGTATGAGGAGTCTGCCTGGATCTGCCTGGAGTCATCCTGTGGTCATCTGTCAGCCTCCCACTCTGCTTCCCTCACATTCCACCTAATTCCTACCTCATTGCAAACATGGACACTACTCAACTACCCTGCTACAAGGTGACTGTTCATCCAATTATAGTGTGCTATTCTTAGGCTCCCTCTGCTTACTGCCTTCTGCCACAGTTCCCAAGACTTGGTGTACTCCAGCTTGCCGTTTGTCTCTCTGTTTTTATTACTGGTGCTTTACAGCTGTGTCGCTTTCACCAGTTTACTGAACTGTTGTCTGCTGCTTGTTGAACCTTGTCCTCACTGCTCAACTGCTGCATGTGATGTGCTGTTTCATCTCTTAGCCTACTGCTTCACCTGAGTTGCTACCTATTTGCTTTGCAGTTCTGGTTCATTACCTCAGTTTATTCACCTCATATGCTATTCTATTTAATACTGTTGTATTGCTGTTTACTAGCCTGTTTTGGAGTTTTGTATTACAGTGGTGTTCTGATTATCGCTGTACTTTATCCAATCACAGTAGTCCCTGTATAGTCTGTTACCTTCCTCTCCCTTTCAGTCATAATGTTCCTGGCCCTATTCTGCTTGCTTCATTTTCCCCCTCTCCTCCTCCCACCTCTCCTTCCAACTTCACCTCTCTCCCCATCCAACTTCCTTTTGCTCATCCTCCTCTCCACCCACCCCATGCTTTGCCTTCCTTCTTCTCTTCCTGCCTTCCTAATCACCCTGGTCTCCTCCCTTCAGCCCATCCATAACCTGGAGTTCCTCCATCATGTCATCCTGTTCCCTTGCTGCCCCTCCTTGCCTTGCCGCCCTTCCCACTCCATGGGTAAGAAGAACCACTTCATCCTTCTCCTCATTCTCCTACTCCTCCTCCTCCTCCTGTCTGGTAATGTGGAGCCCAATCCTGGACCCCTTCCTTTCCCCCCCCCTCCACCACCTCCAAGGGCCTCAGAGTCTTCCATCTAAATGCTAGGAGCCTGTTACAGAAACTTGACCTCCTCTCTGTTTGACTGCAGTTACACTACCCGATGTCCTATGTATCACTGAGTCATGGCTCTCCTCCAGGATTCCCGACCATAACCTGTCACTTCCTGATTACCATATTTTCAGGAGAATAGGGTAAACATGGCAGAGAAGTGGCCATTTACATTTGCCAGAGTCTGACATGCACTGTGGCCAGCAAGAAAACTATTCCTCCTCCTCAAATATCTTTAGTCAAACTCCTTCCCTTCTCAGTACCCATTTTCATTGGAGTTCTTAAGCCACTCCTAAGATCTCTCGCTTCCCTGGTAGGCTCTCTTTCCACCATTGCTTCTTTTTCCCACAGGTGAACTCATTCTCCTTGGGGACTTCAGTATCAATTGGATTTGCATATCCACCAGACCTACCATTCATAAGACTGAGTCACTTAATTTGACACAGGTTATTTCAGAGCCTCAGTCCCCACTGTGCTAATCATTCCCTATTGGACTGGGTTCTAACCTCCCAACCCACTGCATAGTGGCTGCTGATATTTTGCCAGATGCCTTTAGTGACCACTGTATGACCTTATGCATCAGAAAATCCACCCCCTCCCCCCTCGCTATCTAAATATATCTGGGCTAGATATCTCCAGTCACTGAATACTGATGTTCTACTGATCAATCTTACTGGTACCAACTTGTCTGACTTCCTTTCTGCCTCAAATATTGATGTTGCTCTTGTTCGTTTTCATTCCAAATTTTCCACTGTCTGGCACAGGCATGCCCCCGGAAACTCAGAATAAAACATCCCACCATCCCTGGATTACCTCTGATATCATAGACTTGTAAATCCCGGGACTGTTCTTAGGCCTGTTACAAATTATCCCACTTCTCCTCTGACAACATCTTCTACAGGGATGTCAGGAACAACTGCACTAAGACTGTCCGGTCCTGCTAAATCACAGTACTTCAAAGCCAACCTCCAGTCAAACCTAAATTCCCCATCGAAATTTTGGAAGGTTATACACTTATATTTTGACTCCCCTGCCCAGTCAGACCCATCTTCATGGAAAATGGTTCACCTGTGTCTGACCATGCCTCTGTTGCAGCTCTCATTAATAAGTTCTTCACAACATGTGCCCTTCTGTCCTCTTCTACTAACTCCTTCCTCCCTCTACTCCTCCCCTTCCCTATACCCCTCCAGGTTAGCACTTCCCCTGTCACCATCCAGGAAACCCTATTTGCCCTTTCCACCCTCAACCCATCAAAGTCCAGTCTTGATGATCTCGACCCTAAGTTACTTCACCTCTCAGCTCCTGCTATTGCAGCTCCCCTTACTCATCTGCTTAACCTTTCCTTCACTCTCTGCCCCGTTCCCCAGTCTTGGAAGATGGCTAAAGTTATTCCTCTTCACAAAGGGTGTGACCCATCTTTTCCTGGTAACTATTGTCCCATCTCTCCTTCCTCCCTCTCTAAACTGCAAGAGAAACTGGTCCACGCCAGACTTCTCAATGTCTTCTCACCTATTAATTTATTATCACCTTTCCAGTCTGGCTTCCGGAAGCACCATTCCACAATCCCCTCCCTGCTGCATGTCACTGATGCCATTTTCTCTGGGGTGGACCAGGAGCTCATTATAACAGCAATTTTTGTTGCTCTTGCTAAAGCCTTTGACTCTGGGTCCCACCGGCTTCTCCTGGACAAGCTAAGAAATGCTGGCCTCTTGGCCCCCGCTGTTACTTGTTCAGCTCTTACTTAATCGTCCGTCTACAATCAGTAAAAATTGGTTATTCCCTGTCATCCCTCCTTCCTATCGAATCTGGGATTCCATGGGGCTCCATCTTTGGACCCCTCCTTTTTTAGTCTTCCTCAATGACTTCCCCTCCACCTGTTTCAACTCACATATACACATGTATGCAGATGATACAGTCCTCTTCACCTCTGGTCCTTCCTCTGCAGCTGTAGAACACCTGCTCCAGCAGGACTTCAACAATGTTCTCCACTGGTTCTATTCTAGCCAACTTAGAGTTAATATTAAAAAGACAGTCTCCATGGCTTTTGGTACCAGTCAGAAACTAGCCAGACTCACTGCCCCTTTGTCTTCACCACTTTAGATGGCACCCACTTGAAGTGGTTCAGTCCTTTAAGTACCTGTGCGTGTGGTTTGACAGTAAGCTTGACATCTCAGCCCACATTGATGCTATCCATGCCAAACTCCATCCCAAACTTGGTGCCCTCTATCATTACAAAGACTGCCTATTTCCACATGTGCACATGGAGCTGATTACCAAAATGGTGCTCCCTGTTTTTGACTATGCAGATGCAGTGTATAGCTCTGCCAACTCCACTTCCCTCACCAGACTGGATACCCTCCTCAACTCCTTCTGTCATTTTGCATTGAACTCTCCTCCACGCACCACATCATTGCTCACTTGACTCCTCCCTTTCCATCCTCCCTCTGCCATCTCACCAACAGGCCCATTGCAATATGTTCATCTCCAAATACTGGTTCAGCACCCTTCCCTCCTACCTCTCCTTGCTCCAATCTCAAATCCCCCAGCCTTCCACTTCCTCTGCTCTAGGGACCACTGCACTTTTGCCATTCTTCACTCATGCTCTTCTGCTGGACAATCTGCATTCTCCTATAGGTTTCCCTCTCTCTAGGAAAAAACTCCCCTCCCACCTCTGTCTCTCCCTATCCTTTAACTCCTTCAAATGCCTGCTCAAACTTCAACTCACCCCACCCACTTGTTCCTGCTACCCATCTTCCAGTTACACTTGAAGTCTTGATTTTAACCCATACAAGTTTTTGGTCATGATTCTAGGCACTGCTAAAGTTCACTGCACTTTGTTTAGTTGTGGTACAAGCAAACTGCTCTTTATTTATTCTATTATTGTAACACATTGCTCGTCTGTCTGTTCAGATGTTGTTCTGCTATTGTCTACTGCTGTTTTGCTCCATCTCCCTTTCTCGATCACACCTGGAAATAAGCCTTGACTCAGTGTGCCTTTTCCAGTTATCAAATTTAAATAAATAAACAGTATCAGAACCACTAGGATGAGCAAATGTTAGGATAGACTGCTTAGCTTTTAAATCAGGAGGTTGATGTGATGGATGAGGAGGAACAGTGGCAAGTGTTTTGTGCCTGGCTTCAGCAGCTGATTTTTTTTTTGGATTTCTGACCTGAGTGCTTCCTTACAGAATGAAGTGAGGACTCAGTTTCAGCATCCTCAGACTCACACAGGTCACTGATCTCAGAAGATGTGTCATGGAACACATCTTCTAGTCTTTATAACTCTTCTGGGGTAGGAGCATATTCTGACCCAGAAGACATTGCTACACTGTCCTCATCATGCTCAGAAGAACTGCTTGGATTTTAACAACAAGACCATGGATGAATACTTCTGACATGAAGCATGGTCATGGTGGTACTGGTGAATTTGGTAGTGATGGTAATTGTGTCAGCAGCTGCAGCAGCAGTGGAGGTTGTGGTGATAGTAACAGTATCGGAGGTAGTGCTGATGGTGGCACTGGCAGCAGCAATGGTGACGGTGGTGATGGTGGTAGTAGCAGTACTGGAGGTAGTGCTGATGGCACTGGCAGCAGCAATGGTGGTGGCGGTGATGGTGGTAGTAGCAGTATTGAAGGTAGTGCTGATGGTGGCACTGGCAGTAGCAGTGGAGATGGTGATGATGGTGGTAGTAGCAGTATTGAAGGTAGTGCTGATGGTGGCACTGGCAGCAGCAGTGGAGATGGTGGTGATGGTGGTAGTAGAGTATCAGAGCGGGTACTGCTGATGGTGGCATTGGCAGCAGCAGTGGAGATGGCAGTGATGGTGGTAGTAGCAGCATCAGAGGTCCCATCTATTAGTAAATACTGCCTGTAAATAATTGAGTTGTAATGGTAGGTAGGTAGGTTGGGAGATGGGGTGGGGATTTGTAAATGATCATATTTAGGTATAATACTGATTATATGACATATTAGATATAAAACAAAGCATTGTCTGAAGAAAGGTGGGGTGGGGGAATATAATAATTGTGCGAATCTTACATTCTTATTGCACAGTTGCTTTCTCTTAAATGTGCACCATGGCTAAAAGAAATGTAAAATTGTTGGTGGGGGATAAAATAATATGTGTATCCTATGCTTCTATTTGCACAACTGTTTTTACTTAAATGTATGTCATGAGTTTGTTGTAACTAAAGTTTGTACCTCATGTAACCATGTTCTTATACTCTGGACAACTTTGTAAAACAGGGCTTTATAGTTCTAAAAGTTACTTCCTGATAAACTTTTTTTTTTTTTTTAATCTATCTTTTATCTAGTAGCAGTATCAGAGGTAGTGCTGATGGTGGCACTGGCAGCAGCAGTGAAGGTGGTGGTGATGGTGGTAGTAGTAGCAGTACTGGAGGTAGTGCTGATGGTGGCACTGGCAGCAGCAGCAGTGGAGGAGGTGGTGGTGGTAGCAGTATCAGTGGTAGTGCTGATGGTGGCACTAGCAGCAACAGTGGAGATGGTGATTTTGGTGGTACTTGCAGTATCAAAGGTAGTGTTGATGGTGGCACTGGCAGCAGCAGTGGAGGTGGTGGTTTTGGTGGTACTTTCAGTATCAAAGGTAGTGCTGATGGTGGCACTAGCAGCAACAGTGGAGATGGTGATTTTGGTGGTACTTGCAGTATCAAAGGTAGTGCTGATGGTGGCACTGGCAACAGCAGTGGAGGTGGTGATGATTGTGATAGTAGCAGTATCAAAGGTAGTGCTGATGGTGGCACCGGCAGCAGCAGTAGAGGTGGTGGTGATGGTGGTAGTAGCAGTAGCGAAGGTAGTGCTGACAGTGGCACTTGCAGCAGCAGTGGAGGTGATGGTGATGGTGGTAGCAGCAGTATCGGAGGTAATGCTGATAGTGGTACTGACAGCAGCAGTGGAGGTGCTGTGGTGGTAGTAGCAGTATTGAAGGTAGTGCTGATCATGGCACTGGCAGCAGTAGTGGAAGTGATGGTTTTGGTGATGGTGGTAGTGAACTGGAGGTAATGCTAATGGTGGCACTTGCAGCAGCAGTGGAGGAGGTGGTGGTTTTGGTGGTGGTAGCAGTACTGGAGGTAGTACTGATTATAGCACTGGCAGCAGCAGCACTGGAGGTGTTGTTGAGGGTGGCAGCCAATGAGGCAACAACATCGATCACTACAGAGGCTGAGACTTGTACTGGAAGTGTGGTAGCTGGCACTGGTTGAAGTGGCAACTGGTTTGGTTGGAGTGAAGGGAACAGTAGGATGATGAATACTTATCGAATGTCTCCCCCTGTCTGAATCACTTTTGGAGGGGCTGGTCCACAGACATTTTTTGACTGTACTTTGTTTGCATGACTGTAGCCCTGGCGCCATATGACAATGGGCCACCCCCCCTTGCCAACTGTCTCTGACACTGGGCAAGGGGCCTGGATCCTGCTACGGTGACAACTGGGGGTTCATTCCCAGAATTATTGAAAATAGCGCAGTGCCTCCACCCAGAGTATAGTATCAGTGGGCCAGATATCTGCTTGGCACAGCCCCCTGGAATACTGTGCCTACCCACCTCCCCAACCAACCACTCTGCACACTGTGTCCCCCCCCAATACCTTGTTCTACCATAAACCATATATCTCAGTAATGAGCACATGCAGTGAATTTCACCAACATAGCAAGTTCAAACAACAAATTCACAGCTTTAATCATGGGGTAAGGAGTAGGGAAGGGGATACCGGGACATAAGGTAGCTGTGAAGGCAAAAAGAAAGGTTAGTGGAATTTTATTCTTTTGGGATATGGTAAACAGTACAGAAGAATATAATCATCAGCACAGGTATTAACCCAGCTGTCGAGTTATTATATAACACTATATTTAACATCTAATAATTATAAATAATTCATGTTTCATTTTGCCATATTTAAGCATTTCTAACCTTTCAAACATTCAATGCCATTAGCACTACATTAGATATGAGTTCTGATAAAACATTGTACTGTACTTAATGAACATGGAACTTACAGATCAAAAAATCACCAGAGCATAAAAAAATAAGTGATTAAAAAGACACAAGTGTAATAAAACACTATAGAGCTCATTTGAAATAAAAAATGAGATACCCAAAAAGGAAAAATTTAGAAATGAGGTAAATTCCACAAATAGCACTATATGACAATGACTATTCTGTATAACACTTCCAGGTCAAATACTCAGATGTAATACCAAGTCATCTTATTATACGAAACTCATTCATGAAATTACAGCAACAATTTAAAAGTCAGTTGTAGCTAGACCATAAACCAATAGAGGAAGAGACAAAAGACAGGAAAGGAGAGAGAAAGGAAGAGCTAAAAAGGGGGAGAGTGGTCTGTGAAATTACCAGTAATGCCCACTTACACTAATAATTAAATGGTTGAATATGCTCACAAGAGGCCTGAACCCAAATAAAGTAAAACACAGCCTCAAGGAATAATCTGGGGTGAACATCTGGGCACAGTAATCAATAAATGATGTCCCATTTGTTGAAAAATTTAGAGGTATTATCCCTTAAGGACAAAGCGAATTTCGCTAACCTGAGAATTTCTAGAATACTATTTCTCCATTTCGTTATGATTGGTGATGTGTCCTCTAGCCAATACTTCAGAATAATATATCTAATGGATACACCTATCAAAAGAAGGATATATTTCTGTTCTCTAGTCCAGCGTATGCTCTTTTCGAAGTGGCCCAAGATACAAGTGTTCAATTGAATGTGATTAGAGATTATGGGAATATCATGGAATAAACACCCCACTTCAACCCATGCAGGCTGGACAAGAGGACATGACCAGAACATGTGCAGTAAGGTGCCAGCGTAAAGCTTACACTTATGATAAAGTGGGGAGGGGGACAGACCCATCTTATGTCTCTGTACATGTGTGTAAAAGATATTATGTAACGTCTTGAAATGAATCAACCTGAGATCCACTGTGCTGAAGGTCTTGAAAGCCAGTGACCAAATGTCCCAGTCCCAATCGTCCATGGACATGCCCAGTGTTTGGGACCATTATCTAATTGACTTTGTTGCAGATCCCCTGACCAGTTCTACTAGAAGTGCATAAAGTGTTGATATAGAAGCAGACACTCTTAAGCACCCCAGAAGAGAGAGAGAATTTTCATTAAGAGGGATTGATCGATCAAGCTTATTTTTAATTGCCTGCTGTGTGGATGTATAAAATTAATCTTCTAAAGGGAAAATTTCAAATGTGTCCACTAGATGTGATAAGGGAAGGAAAGAATAATTCCTAGTGACATCCTGAACTGAATGAATGCCTTTATGCCTCCACACTCTATTATTCAGAGGTTTCTCATCCACTAAAAAGTTAGGATTAGACCAGATAGATTGGATCCTACCTTGTATTAGATTAAGATCCAGAAGGAGTGATAACTGCTTAATCTGTCTGAGGGAGTCTGTAAGTATTTTATTTTTATAAGTGCCAAGCGGTTTTGAAAAAAGAAGTGATCTTATATCTGTACCCTGTTTACCCATAATTTCTTGCTCAATATACACCCAATCAGGAATGTATGTCTGCTCTGTCCCTAATTTGAACAAAATGCTAACTGTGCTATTCTAGCCACCAAGAAATAGAGATAGAAGTCAGGTGCCTTCAGCCTTCCCTTTGTTTTAGCACTGCACATTTTGGTATAAGCCAGCCTATGTCTTTTGTAACCCCTTATGAAGTGGGCAGCTTGGGCCAGAATTCCCTGAATCCATTTATTTGTCACGCTGCAGGGAATCATCATAAATAAATAAAGCAACCTGGGTGGTAGATTCCTTTTAACAGATTCTAGTCTCCCTCAAAGGCCCAATGGTAATTTATTCCATCTAATTAGATCTTCCACAACTTTCTGCCTAACTTTTGTTATATTTTCAGACACAGTCTTATTAATAGATTTAGAAATATGAATCTCTAGGTATTCTACACATTTCCTACCCCAAATAATCCCGGTATTATCTATATCTTCCTTTACACAGGTTTTTATTAAGGAAGTAGTATAGTGCAGTGGGTTAAGGCTCTGAGCTGCAGATCTGGAGACCTTGGTTTGAATACCACAGCTGCCTAGGTGCATACTGTGTGATCCTGAGCAAGTCATTTAACTTCCTTGTGCTCTCAGGTCGATATCTGTAAAAAGCTCGCTTAGTGTGCTACTTTTGGTTAAACAATGTTCCCTTTCCTTACTGAGAGATAAAATTTATTTTTTCTTTATTCAGTTTGTAACCAGAAATTTCTCCAGGCTTTGAATTATATTAAAGACATGAGGCAATGAAGCAGATGGATCAGAGATCATAAGAAGTATATCATCTGCATAAGCCACTGCTAGTTGTTCCTTTTGATCCACTTTAATGCCTTTTATTTCTTTTTCTTGAGTTAGTCTTCTTATTAGAGGGTCTATGGTGATGTTAAACAAACGACACCCTTGTCTGGTACCTCTCTCTATTTCAGAGAATGGCGAAATTACCCCATTAGTTACTACTGAGGAAGAAGAGTTTTGTATAGAATTGTACCCAGTTTAAAAAGGAGTTGGGAAATCCATATAACTTGAGGGAATTGAATATGTGAGACCAAGCAACCAGGTCAAATGCCTTCTCGGGCTAAGCTTACAGAAGACCACTAGGGACAACTGACTGTTGGCCACCTGTGAATGTGAAATAGTTTTTGTGTTGTCCGCTGCATTTTCTTCTCTTATAAAGCTCATCTGTTATTTGGATATCAGTAAGTGAGCTTCTGTCTCCAGTCTGTTGGCAAGCACCTTGGCATGGAGCTTGACATCAGAATTTATTAAGAGATTGGTCTATAATTTCTGCAGTCTAAGGGGTCCTTGCCCTGCTTATGTATCAAGGTTATCAGGCCTTGATCATCTCCTGAGAGTCTGCCATCCGCCAGTGCTTGATTATAGACTTCCACTAAGATAGGGCTAGGTTTGTGTCAAACTTGCTATAAAAGTAGCGAAAAACCGTCTGGATCTGGTGCTTGTTTTTTTTTTTAACCTTTTGATGGCTACTAAGATCTCTTCCTTGTTACGGAGCTCCCCAACCCTTCCTGAAACGAGTCTGGGACTTTAAGAATGTTGATGCCATTACAAAATCCCTCTAATGAAGTAGTTGTAGTTCCCTCTTCCCTGTGGTAAAGATCTTTGTAAAATTTAAGAAAGTCTTCATTTATTTGTAGATGTCCTGCCATAATGTTACCAGAAGTTTTATTTCTAATGGCTTTAATGTCAGTGGCATTACTATTCTGAGTGAGCCATATGGCCTGGATTTTTGACGCTTTGGGTCCTGAATCTATATAATTCAATTTTGCTTTCCTAATGGCAAATATTGTCTAATTTCTAAGAGAGTCATTATATTCTATTTGAGTTTTGACCATGCCACCCAATCCTCAGGTGAATTGAAACTGACTAATATTCTTTCTAGTAATTTAAGTTTTTCTAGAGCATCCTGCTGTCTTTGTTTATTCTTTTTCTTGAAAATAGCTGCCTCCTGTATCAAGACACCCCTCAGGCAATATTTGAGGCAATCCCATGTGATACACCACAAGGGTACGGGGTCATAACCGCGCACAACAGTATGCCGCATGGCAAAATCGCGCTGCAGATACAGTGCGATTCTTGCCATGTAGCATATCTCTTTTTTCTGTAGGGGCTCTTCCCCCACACACCCCGTTACGGGGGGCTGTGCCCCCGAACTCCCCCAATATAGATTCTCAACTCTGAGGGGGGATTTCAAGTCAGGGAGCGAATAAAGATTGAAAAAATAACATTTCTGGGACCGGGAATCAAACCTGGTCTCAGAAGCACTGCCTGGTTCCCTGTTGCTTTGGCTCAGTCCATTGAGCCACAGCTGCTGCTCAGTGGAACCCACTCCCAGTAGAGGTCTTATCCTCTGCCTGGGAATGTGAGAATGGTGCAATACCACATACAGCATTATACGTATTGCACCATTCGATCACTAGTGCAGCGCTATGCGGGTTAGCTATAATGTCGAAATATCAAGAAAGATAGCAAGAAAGAGGAAAGCAAGTTGGTGTGGAAGAAATAAGAAGGTTAGAATGAGCCAGGAAGAGTTAGGTAATTCACAAAGCAAATAGCAATTCACAATAAAGTGAATGTAAATATAAGGAAAATGTTTAACAGTCCACACCTGTCTAGCAACCAACACTGAGTGTGTTATCAAAACCAAGTGTGTTAACATGACCAGCCAGCACATTTAGGAATGGGTTGGTTCAAGTACAGCTCCCCTTCCTTCTTCCCTCAGTTGTAACAATGGCCCCTTAAATATGTAACCTATATCACTAAAATGCCCCTTTCCTCCTCAACCCCTGTCCCACACAAAATGTAGGTAGTTTTTTTTATCCCCCCTTTAAAAAAAAAAAAAAAAACAGCTTCAGATATGTTAAATATGAAAAGTAGCATGCAGGTCAGGATTACCATCGGTGGATTTGGGGTGAAAAAAAAATTTGGTTTTGTTTTCCATTTCTTTCTTTCTTTCTTTCTTCATTTCATTCTCCCTCTCTCCCATCAACCACCACTTTAATTGTCCATCCTCAAAGTTTTAAATTAAAATACAAGAAACAAATTTCTTACACTCAGATCCTTGTAAGAAATTTCAACATGTGGGCCCATAGGCCAAGCCCTCCCCCAGTGGTACCAGTGTCCTTATACTGTCCCTAGGGGTACCCACTAGGTGCAGGCCTGATCGGTGCCACAGGTTAGCTGGCTGTTGGGGCCCTGTAATATTTTTTGACTACTTGTAGTAGAATGAATAACAACAATTTCCCTTTTCCCTCCCAGAAGCCATGTCCTGAGTATTCACGGTTAGTCAATCTCAGGGATGTAGTCAGGGATTTCAGATCTGCATACCAAGTGGACTCACAGCTACCCCGACCCCCCTTGCTAGGGTGACCTACCCCCCTCCTCCCCCGGGTGTAGCCAGACAATATATATATGTACACCAGGACCTTATTTGTTGCCTCATTTGGCACAATAAATACAGCTTTTGTATCTCATGACAGTGGTTGTTGCCATGCATGGGTAAATACAAATGCCATGCATTGTTCCCTAAGACACCCACATACCAGCCCAGAGCCTGTAAAGTTGTATTGTCCTTGGGATGCAAAGACAGTATTAGTGACCAGTCCTTCTAGTTTCAACTCCTATGAATAAAATGTATTTATTGAATTTTGTTGACCCGGTAAGCCCACTGGGCCTAGAGAGTTCCTTTTTCAGGGGTGACTGGGTGGGGGGATACAGATGGTAAGCAACTGAAATTGAATAAGATTAAGCTGTTGGTTAGTGAATAGGAGAAATTTGGCCAGGACACTGGGGAAATTCCCCTACTCTGTGTCAGTAGGGGGAGCTGCTGTTGTGGAGGACGGTGTTGCAGCTATTCATTCTGTTGGTGTACCTGAGGGTGTGCAGGTCTCCCAACCCTCGGGTCCAGCTCAGGAGACCAACAATGTTGCTGATTTTGCCAGTATAATGGATATGGAAGTGCCTGCTTGTTTGACCAATTCTGCAAGCCCACCTTCAGGTCTGTTTTCTTTGGATGAAGCTTGGTTAAATAACATTCTTAAACAAAATAAAGCATTACGATTTATGGACGGTGCAAACCTAGTAAATGCATGCTTTCCTATGGAAGAAGTTACTGAAATGCAGTGTGACCAGACAATACCTGCCGAAGTGCGAGCTGCTGCATTATTTTTTAAGGAACTGCCTGACATTTCAACTTCTGCTTCAGCTGAACGCCCTGCTAGTCTGCCGGGTGATGTAGGATCATCAAAGGCATTCTCGCCACATGAGTCAGAGAGAGAAGCGGAGTCAGCTGGACAGATCTAGTGCAGCCTGTGCTGTTTTATGAAGAGCAACAAGATTTCAGGAACATAAAGATGCAGTGAGAACTCTCCTTCTATGCTACAAAATCTGTTGATACTGTTGTACATAATTTGGGCTTATGAAAGGGTAGAAGCACTGACAGTTTTTCTCCGGTTCAACGAGGGTGTTCTTCGACCTCTCCTGAACGTTCACTCTTGTCAGCTGGGTGGAAAAGAGGTGAGTCAGGCATCTGAGTTCCTGACCCCTCGCATAGCCCTATTCCTGGACAAAACCCCTTGCAAGAAGAATTGGAAGCGGAAAAGGACCAGATGCAATTACCAGAGCAAACTACCTTGCCTATACCTCCCTTGGGTAGTGTTGCTAATAACTCTGATAATAATGAGGTGGTAATACCATCTTTGTCTAACTCAGATTCACCGGATTCTGAAGAACCTGAACTACTTCAAACAGGAAGGGAAAATCAACCTGATAAGGATATACACATTTCACAAGTTAAAGAATCTTTTTTTGAACAGTCAAAAACTGCATGGGAACAATTTTGTTGGAAAGATCCTTTATCGGGTCCCCCCCACCTTGCAACGGCGGAATGCAGTACGTGTGGAGCATGTAGGGGGCTTGGATATAGACCCAGATCGCTTGTATGTTGGCAGAACATTGTTAAAATCCTCTCTGGGTTTTTTCTCAAATGAAATACATGCCCCGATTCATGTTTCAGGCTCTAAGACTTTTGATATTAGTTTTAATACCCCCACAGGGATTAGATAGTTTCTGGACTAAATATGATGCCTTAAAGTATACTGAAATCTGGATCCCAATTTGCATTCTTCCATTAACAAAACCCTCAATTAAGACTGTTACTGTTCTTTTCAGAAATGAGTTTGTGTCAGTTCACGATATTACCTACTGGATAGGGAAAAAATGTGATGTAATTGAATCCCCACAGCCCATTTTTGATGAGGAGCATTTATGGAATGGGGGTTGGAAGTATAATGTTCGCTTAAGGAATAATAGTTTGGGGCCTGTACATTTACCAAATAGCCTGTTTTTGGGAAATGAAAGGGGGCATTGTTTTTACCCTGGGCAGCCCAGAACATGTTTTAAGCGCGGGGCCTCTACTCATTTGGGTTCAGCCTGTGATAGGCTAAAGTGTAATCTATGTTTAGCTTTTGGACACCATAGCGTAGATTGTACAGAAGAAATTAGATGTAATTTGTGTATGGACCTTGGACATAATTATAGATCTTGTCCATGGGCCACTCCCAATCGCACTGACCATGTGAGCCAAGACAGTATTATTAAAGAAGCTCAGAAGAAGAGCATGGCTAGACAAGGTGCCACTGCAGATAAACCCCAGCCACAGATGACTAGACCCACTACCCTTCCCCCTCCTCCTGTTGAAACTGTGGTGGAAATTGTGTCTGAGCAACCTATGAGTGAAGCAACAGTAGCCCCTTTGGTTAGTGAGATTATCACTAAAGTTTGTGACACTGCATTGGGAAGTGAAGTTTTAACTGATGTTATGCCTCCCCCTTTAACTGTTAAAAGCACAGCAAAAAAACGGGTATTAAACAAACAAGGTCCAGATCCAAGGTTGCTAAAGCAAATATACCTGGAGAGAAGATATTATCTTAAAAATAGTTTTGACATCTTAGCAAAGGGGTGATAGATTCAGAACAGGAGGAGACTCAGAAAAATCCTCATTTGCCCACATTCTTCTGATTCTGAAAGAGAATCACAGCACAGGAACCAGATATGAATAGGAAAAGAAAAGGGTACTAGAATTCGAAGGAGTTCACGGTTGAAAAAACACCTTCAACTTTTGCTGTCTTCTCCTTAGTACCTCATTCACTGCTTAGCATTGCTTCAGTGAATGTTAATCGTCTTAAGAATGCTAAACGAAGAGTTATAAGCATGACAGCTCTTAAAATCTTAACTGTAACATTTATTTGTTACAGGATACTCGATTAAATACAGATTTTTAGTTAGAGCAGCAAAGAGGCTTTGGTGTTGGGGTCCTTCCTTTTTTCATTTGGTACAGATGGGTGTGATGGTCTTGGAATTTTATTTAGAGGATGGGTTTAAAATTTCACGTTTAGTTGATCTATCACTTGGGAGGGTTTTGGTATTAGATTTCACATATAGGGGACAAGGTTGGAGATTGATTAATATTTATGCACCACAACAGAAAAAAGACAGGGTTGATCTCTTTATGAAAATGAAACCATATTTACTTACAACTAAACATATTATTTGGGCTGGAGATTTTAATTGTGTTTTGGATAAAAAAGATAGGGGTGCAGTCACAAATAAGCTCTACTGTGACTCTAACTGTTTAAAAGGCCTAATTGAGCAGTGCAATTTACAGGATTCTTTTAGATCTTTCCACCCACAGGGTGGGCATACTTATTATAGAGGGGCCATATCCACAAGGATAGATTTTCTGTTTACACAAAAAATAATTTATATTCATAAAGCGGATGTTATACCATTAGAAACCTCTGATCATTCAATTCTTTCAGTGGTACTAGGAGGTATAATTCAGCCTCAGTATGGTAAGCATTCCTGGAAATTAAATACAGAATTATTAAAAGATGAGACAGTGGGTTTCCTGGTCACAGACCTTTTAAAGGCAAGGATGTCTGTGGCTGTTTTACATAATAACATTAGTTTATGGTGGGAAGAATCTAAGCAGAAAATTAGATCCCTATTTCAGACTTTTTCTATACATCGTCATAAATCAGAATATCAGACATATCTTAAGCTTCATCAACAACTTTTTAAGGCATACTCTATTGTTAATACTCATCATATAGCATTAACTTCACAGATTTGTAATTTAAAGACAGCTATGGTGTCTTTACAATACCCGAGAGCAAAGACTATGTTGAATGAACATAGAATTTGTTCATCTGGTAAAACAGGGTTTGGAGATGCATTTCAAAGTTGCTCACAGTGTTCGACTGATAGATTCATAAATGCTGCACAAAGTTCTGAGGGTAAACTAGTAACTAATGGTCCTAGATTCTCAGAGAAGTAACAAAATATTTGACTAATATGTATATGGCCCCACTGATTGAGGATAAGAAATTGGAGAACTTACTTTCCACTATCTCAGTACCTCATCTACCTTCTGAATTAATAGAAAATTTTAAGTAAGCGTATATCAAAATTGGAAATAGAAATGGCAATTGGGCATTTAAAAAATCATACTGCTCCAGGTATTGATGGTTTACCATCTGAATTTTATAAATCATTTGAAATTGTATTAAAAGCTATTTTGGTGGTAGTCTATAATTGGTTACTAGGTAATTTAAGTGTTGATTTTCATTTTTGTCTTGCTGTCCAAATTCTAATTTTCAAGAAAGGGGAGAGATATGATCTGAATAACTGGAGGTCACTTAGCCTTCTGAACGCGAATTATAAAATACTGTTAAAAATTTTGCATAATAGATTAGTTACTACAGCTTCAATGCTTACTGCTCAGGTTCAGACTTGTTCAGTACCAAATCGTCATATACATCATAATTTGTTATTAATCAGAGAGTTAGTGGAACAGGGTAAAGAAGGTAAAATACAAGGCTATATTATGTCACTAGATCAGGAAAAGGCCTTTGATAAGGTCCCTCATCAGTTTATTTCAAAAATGTTGTTGTCTTATGGGATCCCTCAAGTATTCATTGCATGGATAAACTTATTGTATGCAAATGCTCAGGCCATTCCATTAGTTAATGGAACTCTGGGTTCAAACATAAATATTACATGAGGGGTTAGGCAGGGATGCCCCCTCAGCCCATTATTATATGTATTTTGCTTGGACCCATTATTAAGGCTTCTTCAGCAAGATACATGTATTCGAGGAATTAGGCCAGTTGAGGGAGATATGGAGACATGTGTCGTTGCATATGCAGACGATATCTGTGTATTGGTAGCAGATCATGCTTCTGCAAACCAAGCTCTGGAAGTGATAGATGGATATTCTAGGCCAACAGGGGCTAAAATAAATAAAGGGAAGAGCATTATACAGTATATGCTATTAGTGGAACTATAGACCAGAATGAGACCTGGCAAGGTATAAAGATATCCATGGACCCCTTTAAATTTTGGGGGTTCGATTGGGGAGGGGATAATGGGGAATTGAATTAGGGTACAAAATTGAACATAGCCCAATCAAAGTGGTAATTTGAGAAATTGGCAACAATCAAAAAAAAAGAAGGCCAGTAGTTAAGACCTTTCTTTACCTATTTTGTGTTTATAAGTGCTATATATCCTTTGCCACGAGCTTGTGAAGTAACCCTGCTTGGATTGTTTTTTCATTTAATTTGGGGGAATCATTTAAGCCCAATTAAAAGGGAAATATTGTACCTGCCTATAAAAAAAGGGGGGTTGAATTTAGTTAATCCTGTGGTTTTTGTGTACAGTATATTCTTTCATGTGAATTTATTAGACTTAAATAGACCTAGTCAAGCACTTTGGTTTGTGTATGCAAGCCATTGGATCAGGCCATTTTATCAAATATGGGACTGTTACGGGGTGTTACCAGTGCAATTTAAGATAAAATATGTGTTTTTAGACCTGTGTTACTTAAATTAAAACAATGGAAATTAACAACACAAATTGTACAGTTTACATCTAGCAAATTGATTTATGGTAGTATAATTCAACAGTCTGGGATCACTTCAGTGGATTTTAAAGATATTGCTCCCTTCTATCAGAAACATATCATAGACTCCTTGATAGATAAATACATTCCTCCTTGACTTTGGGATATAGTATGGCTTTGTTCTCATGGCAAGTTGTTTGTCAAGGAAATGCTAAACATAAAAGTAAAGATGAGCGTAAATATCCCAGATTATGTTGTGTGGACCAGGAAAAACTATGAGACACTTTCTTATAGAGTGTCCTTGTACATGAGATGTGGGTAACATTGGCACGTTTATGGGGACATAGTATTGGAGGTCAGTAACGGATGATGAGGTTGTTGGGGTTTTATTTGCAAAATTTGGGGATTGATAAGAGTCTGTTATGTTTAATATTTGCTTTTATTAAATTTATTTTATGGCAAATACGTTGTAAATTTGTACTGCAACAGGTATTTCATGATCCAATGTTTGTTATCAAAATGATTGAATAAGAATGATATAAGCAATAAATGTTTGAGCATCAACACATGTCCTTGACTATATGGAAAATTCGCTGGTTGAATGTCCCTTTTATGAAAGACAAAATTGGTTATATTTCTTGATGTGATTTTTCTTTGTATATTATGTTAATTATGTACTTTGTTTATGTTTGAACAGTTTCTCTCTAATAAAATTTTCCCCTACTCTATTTTGATAAGTGCTATGGGATCTTTTAGCATCCACCAGAACTACCACCAATCCAGGCAGATGGGACCTCAGTTTAACGTCTCATTCGAAAGACAGCACCTCAGAAGTGCAGCACCCCTTCCATGCCACACTACAGTGTCAGTATTGGGATATTAACCCAAGTGCCAGATGTGGGAACGAAGCCCACAGCCCTCTGATCTCCTGGCCTCAGAGGCGAGTGTGCTACTTACTGAGTCACTGACACTGATCATACAATTACAAAAAGGTTCAGTATTTTCTTTGTTAGTTTTCATGGAAAAAGGAAGCAGTTCAGAACCTATTTGCTACCCCTCTTAAATAAAATTGCACACCATAGCGTGCTTTGAGTATGCCTGCCTAAACCCATGGTCAATCTCAGCACCAGGGGAAATAGAACTTCTTGAATTAATGCAGCAAAGCAGAAAGCAGGCCGGCCAGGATCCCTCTGTCTGGATGGGACTTGCTTGAGGATCTTGCAGCTGGTCACCATGATTGTAGTTCTGGCTGCCTGTCACCTTCAGCTGCTTCTGGCCCATTGCAGAGCACTGGGCAGGACAACACCAGCCCCAGAAGGTCCAGACCCGGGAGTCACAGCCAGCTCCTACGATGGGTTGCAGATGCACTAGCACCCCAGCAAGTGCCTGTGACCTCCTGAGACAGTGAGTTCCGCTTGGAAGGAGTCAGCAAGTTCCTTCCCTGGCTCTGAGTGAGGACTCCCAAATAGTGGGGGGCCTCCTGCAGTCCTTCCACTGAGATCTCAGAAAAGAAAGTTCTTAGGTAGTTTCTCCACTAAAGTCCAGTGCCATTTAGTAGGGGTGCTAGCCTCAGATTCAATAAGTGCAAGTGCAATTCAGCAGAGGGGGTGCTCAGGAATAACAACCTCCTGCATATCAGTCCACACTTTTCCATTTTAACAGTGCCCACCTTTTCTTCAACTGCAGCTGGAACTCAGCTCTCAGCCACTTTAACTAGTTCACACAGGCACACACATGTGCTGCTAGCACCCCAATGACCAGAGATGCTCTGCCCCTTCAGAATTTAAATTGCAGCCCCAAACACTGGCAAAATGGCTTATCAGTCCAGGCTGTGACACTCTGCCAATCTGCATACCCCTTTCAGCAATTTCAACTTTTCAGTGCAGGTTTCTGCAGCATTCAGTCTCTCTCATTAACCACAAGCAACTCCTCTATACCTGGGGAATCACAGTCCAGTCTCTTTCTCTCTTTCCCCTTCTCAATCAGTCCAGCAGCAAGTACCTGGGGAACCAGAACCTCAGCACAATCTTTCTTCCCACTGTCCCCTTTCCAGTCTACATCTGCTGACAGACAGCTCTCCAAATTGGGGCTTGAGGAAGCCCCTGAAATGCAATTTCCACTCTTTCAGCACAGTCCTGACTCATGCAGAGTCCAACCTCAGACTGAAGAAATCTCAGAAAGTCCACACTGAATCAGTAAAAAACACGGCGCTCTGACTGGCTGTTGAGGGCTTTCAATAATCAATAACCATAGGGATCAATATTTCCTGCTTGTTTACTAGGGCATGATCTAGGTGCCAGAATTAGTCTCCTCCTTTTCTCAGGAGTCCCTCTGTGTCCATTTTGGGCACCTATATCAGTGATTGGCTGCATCACTGAGGTTAAGTGTCACAAATATGTCAGCTTCCATTTGCTTACCAGAGAGTCCATTCAGTTCAACACAGATTCTCCCCTTACCAATCCTGCTGCAACCCAACACATTACTGGATCCATACCAACACCCCACTGGATCATAGCCCCATCAGCCTTCTATTAAACAAGCCCACTCTTATGGCTGTAGCCCCAATAGTTTAGCTGTCGCTGCTGCTGTAACTGTGTCATCCCAGGCGGCAGGTAGCATCCTCATTCATATTCATGGGACCACTCATTAATATTCATGACTCCTCCCGAGTGGCCTGCTGTCCAACATCCTAATCTGGTCAGCCACAGGCTTCTGCCTGACTCTCTCTATGTCTTCTGTCCCCCAGGACATCAGGAGGGGCACCGGGATCACAAACAATCTCCCCATTGGTAGATCACATTGGCAGTCAGCAACAACAAAGCACCAGGCCTCTTTCTAAATTCTCTCCCAAAAGCAGGTTCTGGCCAATGCTTCGATACGATGATACAGTTATCTTCTGCAGTCACCATGCCCTCCCCCAGATTCAGATTGCCCTCCAGAGTCTTTTCTCTGAAACTGAAACATGGTTCTCCACCAGCGCATTCTCCCTCCCTCCCTCCCGATTTACTGAGGGTGATGTCCTGAGTGCTGTTGATACCGACTGCTGTTAAATCTTCTGCTAATAACCAGCACAAGGCACTTGAAGGGCTGTCATGTCATATCAGTACCTGCTTGTATTTTCATGTATTTGTTGTCATTCTTTTTCATGATAGGCGCTCTTGTCATATCAGTACCTGCTTGTATTTTCATTTATTTTTGATGTTATTTCTTTCATGATATTATTTAGATGTTATTCTACCTATTAATGCTGTTATGTATCTTGGTGCTATTTCTGCCTACTTAACCATTTTAAAGCCTGTTGTCCCATATGCTGTACCACCTACTTGCCTATGCCTGTAGGCTCATGTATGTACCTTGACTCTGTATTATGTTTCCATTATGTACTCTGTAACCCTCCCGGCGCACTCTGAAAATAGGCACTTGGATTTCTAGCGTGCTTACCTGGTAAACAAAAACAAATAAATAAATAAACGTGTTAAATTACAGCAAAACAAAGTCTATGGTCTTCACTCATCATCAAAACAAATACAGAGGCACCCCACTGTGCATACTTAACTGTCAAAACTCACAGTTGGAATAAGTGACTTCCTTTAAATATCTGGGTGTTACCCTTGACTACTCACTAAACTATCATGAGCATATCCATCGTTTTAGCTCTGCTGCAAATGCCAGAACTGGTCTCCTTTATGGGAGCAAACGGTGTATGCCTCCTGCAGCGTCTAGCGGTTATATCTTCTGTCCTTTCCCTATTGGATTATGGGATCACCTTCTATGGCGTGGCTGACAATACCGCACTTCGCAGAATTAAGGTCACCCTGAATAGGGCCTGTCATCTTGTCACAGGGTGTGATAGGATGACTCACACCTTTAACCTTTATTGTCTCTTCAACTGGCTCAGCTTTGGGGGCTGGCTGAAATACCACACCTGCCTCCTTGCCAGGATTCATTGTCAATGGTCAATCCCTCACTGGGCTCCTTAACCTCATGCAACATGCACCATCCACAAGGAATATTAGAGGTTCAGCCAAAGCCATATTGCTTGTGCCATTCTGCAGAACGTCTTTGGGGCAATGTGCCTTCCACTATAGGGTTCCACTCTGGCTAAATGATCTGCCCCATGATACCTCATCTGTCCAGAACCTCGGTCCTTTCAAACTCAAACTCAGAGAGCAACTACTTACCGTCAGTACCTGTGACTGCTCCTGAGCTGTCCACTCACATAGTCGCCCCTCTTTTACTGGTGTGCCAAGTCAAACCTCTGTGCCTTCTGCCCCCGCTCTGATTGATTCTTCTGATTTATTGTGCCTTTATCTTAAGTATCTGTTTTATTGGCTCAGGAAACCTTGTATCATCCTTGAAATCTGAATGTAAGCAATAGCTTAATGTGCTTGAAACCTTTGTACCATGCTTGACTCTGGGTTGCTTTACCTTCCACATTCAGATGAAATACTTTTCAATGCATTGCTCGTTACCTTTGTACCATACTTGACTCTGGGTTGTTTTACCCTCCACATTCATTTGCAATACCTTTCATTATATTGTCCATTTCTCTTGTTTTGTACTTCCATGACATGGTGCCTTTGCAAAGGTGTCTCTGACTCAAAGGTTTGTAATTCAATCTCAATAAATAAATAAAGAGGAGAGCATGTGACGCCAGACAAATTTGCCATGCTGGCAGCTCGCAATTAAGGAATTATACCCTGAAGGGGCAAAAGACAGCACACTGGTATGGGAAAAGTGTGGGGACAAGCCAGGAGTGCCAGCAAACCAGGGAATAATGGGGCAAATACAGGTTAGCCCCCAGAGAGGGGTTAGATGATATGTCACTTGTCAGATAAACTGCAAACAAGTGAACTAATGTTTCAAAATATTTTGCAATCTATGCAAAAAAAAAAAATAATTTCTTTCTTAAATCAGCAAGAACCAGAAAGAGGAAGAATTACTGTCTTTTGCTTAACCAGCGGCAGCAGTCAACAAGCATAACTGACTGCTCCACTTCTGTAGCGACCGGACTCCAGATACAACAAGACTTAAACATTTTTTATACTATTGTTTGTAACTTTTTACTGTGATAACTACAGTCAGAAAGCTAAGTCTAGGCCACCAAGGCATTCCTGGTCCGGCCTGCCTACCCTAGGGTACAGATAATGTCTGTGATGTCCAGAGACAAAAAGAGTAAAGACTTCAACAATTTGTTTTATATTGTTGTCTGTAATGTTTTACTTTAACAACTGTCAGAAAGCTAAGTTTAGGCGGCATGCAAAGGCTTCCCCCAGCCCCTGCCTACCCTAGGGCACAGATAATGTCTGTGGCATGTGGTCCAGATACAAAAAGACCTAAACAATGTTTTTATTTGTTGTTTATACAGTTCAGTATCTTTGCTCGATGTAGACCAGAAGATAATGACCTCTGTACTCGTTGACCACCTCCAGAGAGTCATCAGGAAACTCATGCACGGGAACCAGGTGGGTTTTATTCCCAAATGCCAGTCCTTTGACAATGTATGCCAACTTCTGAGCATAATACATGTGATAAATCACTCAAAAACAATCAATCTTGCCATATCATTGGATGCAGAGAAGACATTTGACAGCCTTAATTGCCCGTTTCTGTTGTTTAAAGAGTGTCCAAAACCACAATGTGGAGTAAGGCTAGTTATATGACAGAATGTTGACTGTCATGTCTAGTCACTTTGGCCACTCATACTCTCTGTCCCCTGAGGTACTACCACCCTGGCTGAGTACCAGGAGCAAAGGAACCCTCTTGAGGAGGGTCCCATCCTAGATGTGCCGGAGAACGTGATTCCTTTGGCTAAAAGTGACTTAGGAAGGAGCCCACAGAGAAAGTCAAGCAGATGGAGGGGTGGATGGTGGGAGCAAAGAAACAGAGCAGCTGAATGAGGCCTGAGGAAGCTAGTTTAAATAGACCAGGAAGGTAGCGTGGCTGGTGCTCCCACCCATCAAACCTCAGGCAAGCTTTTTAATTTAAAGGGCATACACAACCATATGTAAAGTAATGCCTATACAACTTGTTGATAGCCAAAGGATAGTTAGAAACATAGAAACATAGAATTTGTCAGCAGAAAATGACCACTTGTCCCACCCAGTCTGTGTAGTTGTCGTAGGAGATTGACTGTCATTTGTAGTTACTTTGTCTATTCACACTCTGTCGCCAGAGGGACTACCACCTTTTCGCGGTACCGAGAAGGCAAAGGAATCCTCTTGAGAAGGGTCTCCCCCCAAATGGTGCTGCAAGAATGTAATTCCTTTGGCTAAATGCACCTTAAGAAGCAGCCCAAAAGTACTGCAACACAGAAGCTCCAAACACAGATGAGCAATATGATGACACAGAGAGCTGAAAGCAGGAGAAAAGTGATACTGCAAAGAGGCATGGCTTCCAGAGGAGAGAGGGCATGGCAGGATTGTAGGAAAAGGTGGGCCACCATCCGACTCCAACTCACAGCAGAAATTCTAACACTGGGTAAATAGTACTGAACAACTACTGTATGGCCTTTGGCACTCAAAAAAAAACACACAGAGGAAATCTCTGGGGATCCATGACCTCAGCTGCCATCCCATCTGGCATGAGTTCTATTATTAGGATCACTGTGCTAATTTGGAAGTCCAGTTTAGCACAAACCTTTGGAGGGATAACTCTTGCTCTACCCCTCTAACAGGATAGCACTGTGGGAATGTCATGAGTGAATCTTAAACCAGGCGGAACCAAACTCCATTAAACTTACATGGGTCTGGTCAACCTATTCACCTATCTGATCTGAATAACTGGTGCTTGACTTGGTTAAGTAGTTCTTCCCATTGTAGTCAATGTGATGCTTGTTAATTCATGACTGTTTGTGTCCCCAGAAATGTTGTACGTGTTATTTATAACGCTTGATTTATGTATTTAACATTGTAACTTATGTCTGCTTTGTTCTATGCTTGGGATTTCATTGAAAATGAGCTATGTTCAATTGAATGTACTTCCCTTATTGTGATGAACAAAAAAAAGATTTACTACTACCTCAGGGAAGAAGGCCCCCCCTCACAAAATGTGGATGGAGGAGAGAACGACTGCTTAAAGGCTAGCACCCAGCCTCAGGACCATGAGGAAACCTAACCTTGACAGAAAACTAAAGAAAGGGGATACAGAACGAGATGATGTGGACCTTAGACAGACGCAGGGAGAAAAGCTTTCAGAGGTGCTGTTGACATGGTCTGCACATCTAAAGGAAACCATGTGGACTTAGATAGGGCCCCACCCACCAGCAGCTGAAGTTTTAAATGCTACAGAGTGAGGTGCTGTTGATTGTGGGTCTGCATGGCTAAAGCTTCCCCCGAGTGTTGGACCTTCTCACCAGCCAGTGAGACTGCCGGAAGGTGCCACAGGAGACAAATGGCCTGAAAAGGAACCCACCTGGCTAGGGGCTCATCCTGAAGATGCAGACTTCAAGGGGACCGAGTAAGCAGGGAAGGAGAATATGATAATTGAGGGGAGTATCCCGGGATTATGTGGGAGGGAAGAGCTCCTCCCCCACAGCCTATTTAGTTGAAGCAGCTGACTCCTGCTCTGCTTAGAGTGAGTTGCACTCACTGCTGTCACTGGCATGCTGTGGGGCTTTGGTTGCCCCCCCCCGCTCGTTCTCCTCTCTTGCCTTTGTCATGTCTGTCCCTCTTGTTCTCCCATTGCTGTTCTTGTTCTTTCCTTCTTCAGGTAAGCTCTGTCCTTTGCTCAGTCCCCCCGCAGCTGCCTGTTGGCTTCTTCCGTCTCCTACTGGTCCTCCTCAGCTGTTTTGTTTCTGCAACCACCGCCCCTTGCTGCCACTCAGTTCGCATCCTTGGATTACTTCACCTGCTCGGTTGCCCTTACCTCATCTCCCACCAGCTGCTCTTTACCTCCCTCGCTTTTTGCTTACATCCGTGCCTGCTGAACTCAGCGTTTCTACATTCCTAGCTCTGGAGTTGGACCCGTCTTCATCGCCTTGCTGCTTACCCAGATCATTCCATCCTGGCCTGCCTCCACCTCTCATTGGTATCGGACCATACTGCACTTCTTGCACTTGCCTACCAGCTGTATGGGACTTACACGAATGGCCTTATTCATTTGCAAATCAACTGCAGTCTGTTCTTGCCTCAGCTCATTCTGCCTAGCCCTGCCCTGGATTCCGACTCGCGGCTTCCTCAGCCATCTGCGCTCTCGCTTCCTAAATTGCTGCTAGCACTCATGGCTTCCATGCCCCAGGGCTGCTTCTTGCCTCACCGATCTGCTGCCTCACATTCAGCCTTTTACGCTGTCCTTATGCAGAACTGGGATGCTCCTCATATGCTATGGGCACTTCTGCTTCTTGATAACTGCACCTCTCCTTGTCTACTCATTATTGCAGTCTATTGCTTGCCGTGTATGTGATCTCACACCACTAGATGGTGCCATTGTTCAGCCAAGGTTCTAGCTTCTAAACTCCCATTCCTCACTTCATCCTGGACTATGGGAGTCGCAGTTCTGTTTCTGCATGGAATTCTCCTACTCAGATCCTCTGTTCCTGATTCTGCCTTGCATTGCCTCTGGCCAGTAGTGCCGTGCCATGGAATTTAGCCTGTTTCTCTGTGGGGTCACTTAACCAATGCCTGCTCCTGCTTCATTTCGCAACGCTCCACTTACCTGGACAAATGGGCGGACTCAGTGGGCCTGCTGGTCCTTCTGCCATCTCACTTCTATGAATCTTCAGTCCTCCTCGAATTGCCCTTCCAGCTTCCTGCATTATTGGTCAACGTTCCAAATTTCTTTCACCACGGTCTATTGGACTACATCCATTCATTGTACTTGGACTCTCCTGCATTATTTGGACCTGGTTAGTCATATGCTCCAGTACCTTTCCTCCTGGATGCTCGGATGGTACCTTGCTCCTGTTACTCCGAAGACCTTTCTTTCCTCTGCAGCAATTGGTCCAGCCATTCTGGCTCCTCGTGGGATTTAGCTGCCTCTATTACCTCCCTTACAGCTGTCCTAAGCATGGTCCAGAAGCATGCTAGCTTATGTGCAGCTATCAGCCACTTTTACTTACCTTCCCAGCTGACCTCGTAGCCGGCCGCATACTGGTCTGGGCTTATCTTTACTTCAGTTTACTAGCCAGCTGCCTTACTCATTCAGCCATACCATCTACAGTTTATCGACTGACCTATCGTGATCTGGCGCTCTTCTTTATCTCATTGGACTAGCCCTTAGTTCCGTGAACAATTCCTACAGAGCTTTCATTCAGGCTTACACATCCGGATATGCTCCTAAGCTCTGCCTACATTCTAAGTTTGCCTTTTGGATATTCTGAAATACGTCTGATATTAGCTCAATTCTTGGATGCTTCTCACCATGTTACTTACCTTTCCTGGAATTGCTACTACCATCTCTGCCAGGACACCTTGCTGAACTTATTCAATATAGTCTTCCTTGATTTACCTACTGCCTCGAACATGGAATCTACAGTTCAGGATGCTTATTGCCTCTTGTCACGTTGCCAACTCTTCTTCTATGGTCTCATCCCTGCAATCTCTACCATCCTCAATCTTCGAGCTGTGACCGTCTACCCTTAGGGGCCCAGAGGTCCTTTGTTCATATATATATTTCTGCACCATATTCGCCTGCTTCTACAACCTGCCTTCGCCCATCGGGCTGGGGGGTTTCCTGATCACCTGCTTCTACATCCTGCCTTCACCCATCGGGCTGGGAGGTTGCCTACTACTCATCTGCTTCTACAACTTGCCTTCACCCTTCGGGCTGGGAAGTTTACCTGCTTCTGCTCACTTCTGCCTCATCGGCTCGGAGCCCTGGAGATTCCTGCTACTATATGCTTACCTGCTGCCGTGTCAGCCAGCGGAAGCTCTTTTATTATGGATTTCATCTGGCGTTTCTTCTTTCCTCCTCTATTCTTGGATGCTGTGCCCCACTGCTTCAGCCGTGTGGAATTGTTGCTGCTTCACCTTTCCAGGACACTGGTTGCGCCTCTCATGAAGACCTTATCCTGATTGTGCTCTACCGGGTTTTGGACCCTGGGACAACGCTACTCCAATTGACTCCGCCTCTTCAGTTATCTCCATCCAGGACTCTTATGCTCGACTATTCCGGTCTCGTCAAGTTCTTGATATCTCAAACATTGCATACCTACAGTTTCGAATGCTATTCCTGGTCAAGTTGCCATCTCTATGCCATGGTCTCTTCAATGCAATCCCTGCCATCCTTGATCTAATGGATTCATCAGTCCTCAGCACCATTCCATTCTCTACATCTGCCTTACAAATGCAGTCCCGCTGCTCTAAACTGACTCAAGGCACATCTCTGGGCGCTGTATACCACGCACTTTTCTGGCTGACCTCAGTAGGTCTAGCTGCATTTTCCTGTTACCTGAGCTAGTCACCTCTCCCTTACCTCTCCAGCTGCTGGAAAGCTGCGCTTCTCGTAGAGGGACTAACGGCCACGCTCTATTTTTCCAGCAGCCTTCCATGGGTCTGACTGCGCTTTCCATACCTGGAATCAGCCACCTCTCTCCTACCTCACCAGCTGTCGGTTAAGCTGTGCTTTCTTCCTGGGCTGATTACCATGTTCTGTTCCTTCTCATCTGCCTTCATGGGTACAATCCCTGCTCCTATTACCTCTCACTTCGCATTAGCAGTCCAGCTGACTTGCTTCCTTTGGGCTCACCATATTCTACTACTTGGATGCTTCATACCTCGCACCAGTGTCTCCAGTTATCCTCTACAGCTTGCCATTATTCCAGCTCAACTCTACAGCCGTTGCCTTCATATCAATTCCTAAGACTATACTTCACTTATCAGAACTGGATTCATCAGTCAGTAGCCTGGCTACAAGCCTTCTCTCATTACACGTACTATAAAAGCCCTCTATTAGAAATCAGGAAGTCGTACTATTTCTATTCATCCTGCCTTATTGACGTCAAGTTTGGATACAACTATCTGCGTCTGGTCTCCTGTATTGAATTTGTCAGTCATCAACTTCATCTCCACCATCATACATTTCCTGGATTATGCCCTCTATCAATTGAAGTCGGAAGAGGTTCTTCATCCACTCTCCATCATTTCGATTGTACATGGATTCTCGGACTTGGACTTTATTAAGAAAATTACTTCACTGGACATTTACAATTCTATTCTTCTTAAGCGCCGTTTATTTGGATTGAATTCTACAAATTAGAATTCAGATTTAACTGATTAATTGGTTTAATTAGGATCTCTCTCCTTTAGTATGCCCAGAAGGACGGGCAGGTCAGTAGCCATGGGTCCTCAGAGGTTTCCCCCAAGGGTTTTTTCCTCTCCTGAGTGCTACTGGTCACACTTTCCGGAGTTGGAGGAGGTGATCGTCTATTCCTATCATTAGGTGTTGTCATGCATGACTTCTTCAGTATTTAGTTAAAGAACAATCGTTGATATATTATTCTTTTTGGGGCTTTCATAATTCTAAACCAAGCTTCCTTCCTACAGGTGGGATACAGAGAAAGGCCAAAACCATCAAATATTATCAAACAACTCAATTCAAGCATCCAAGTACCTAAGCACAAACATTCTATACTACTACCTAATAAACACTGTCCTCTTAATGCTGGCCTCTGTATCTAACAACCATCTACGTCATTCCACTATACATGTTACGTAAGCACTGAGCTATGAACCACACATAATTGCAGGGAGTAGCCCGGAATTATGTGGGGGAAGAGCTCCTCCCCCACGGCCTATTTAGTTGAAGCAGCTGACTCCCGCTCTGCTTAAAGTGAGTCGCACTCACCCACCATCCTCCCCGACACCTCCTCCTTCTGTGGCACTCTTATCCCACCAGGGGGCTTTCATAATTCTAAACCAAGCTTCCTTCCTACAGGTGGGATACAGAGAAAGTCCAAAACCATCAAATATTATCAAACAACTCAATTCAAGCATCCAAGTACCTAAGCACAAACATTCTATACTACTACCTAATAAACAGTGTCCTCTTAATGCTGGCCTCTGTATCCAACAACCATCTACTTCATTCCACTATATATGTTATGTAAGCACTGAACTATGAACCACACATAATGGCCAATAGGAATCTGTTTGCAGGACTTGATGACATGATACATAAATTAACTAACTGCATAATGATGCATAGAAAATGAAGAATATATTGAATTGGACTGAACTGAGGACTGCTGAGGAATGGTAGGTGTGGCAGTAAATGAAATGAATGACAATGTACTGAAAGTAGGAATGTATACCTAAGGCCATTATCATAGTGAACACCCAGCCATAGGCAGGAGATTTAATACAACCATGACTACTGAAAATACTAAAGCAGACTGAGTGATGACTGAATGGTTGAGAAGGAAAGACTGGGAAAGGCATTATGAACTGGCTGGGTTAACGGTTGCAGCTGCTATCTGGAATGTAATGCATAATGACGGACTTCAGTGAAAAGGTTGATATTGCTGGTTAAGAACATAGGTTAAACAGGCTGAGAAGACAAATGAAATACAGGAGCATGACAGAGGCAGGGCAAAGAATCAAGTCAGCACACTGAAAACACATTGCAGGTAAGCACTGGAGTAAAACGAGGGCAAGAGAGTAGCAGGAGTGGTTGCCCATAAGAAGGCAGGGGGCACAAGCTGCAGCGAGAAAAGGCAAAAACATACTAACCAGAGAGTTGCAGGGGGCACAAACCAAACAGAAGCCAAATGTAAAAATCATACAGAGAGGCCCAAAACAACCGAGAGGAAAACAGCAACCACAGAGAGGAAGAAGCAGAACCTCCAGCTGTAGCAAAGAAATGGAGCGGCCAAATGAGGCTGGAGAAAGCTGGTTTACTAGCCCGGGGAGGGTAGATTGCTGCCACCCATCAAACCTCTGGCAAGCCTTTTAGTTCACGCTGCAAAAGTTTGCAATAGGGCCGTCTCTATCCTGGGTGGGTGCCCTATGCACCAGACCATAGGTAAGCCCCCTCCTAGAGATCCTAGATAGGTAATGGAGAGTACCTGGTTTCAAGATCCACCAGGAGACATCAGAAGTGTTAAAACTGGTGGGTGATGTCATCCAGGTAAAGGCAGCCGTGCCATTTAAGTGGACCCCAAGGGCTTTAAATATCTAGGCATATGCATAAAAAAGACACCACTTCCTCTATAAGGCTATTGAGAAACCCTTTCTATGCAAGATCTATTCAGACTACAGTAGGTGGGCACATTCCCCTGACAGTAGGTGGCTGTATACAGATGGTCAGAATGAATGTGCTTCCAACACTGCTGTATTGCTTTTGAATGTTCCCTGTTTTTATTTCACCAGTGGTATGGTAACAGTTACAGAAATCAACCTGCAAGTTTCTTTGAGGATCTGGGCACCTGAAGGTAAACTATCACTCCTTAAACAACACAAAAAGACAGAGGAGGACTGGGTTTCCCAAACTTTGAGTACTACAGTATTACTGGGCAGCACAGGCCACCCTAGTGACACAGTGGCTTACTAAACAAAAAGAAATGGACTGGATGGAGCTACAAGTGACTAGTCTACCTGAGAGGTGGCAGGCAACATTGCTCCTTTCTCATTTAATCCCAGATGTTTTTAATTACCTGCAGACCCCCTGGGTGAAACACTCCTTGAAGTGCTGGGACCGAGGAAACACTTGGAATGGCCTAAGCCATCAGCCCGGTTTCCCATAATAATAGCGAGCGCAAAATGTTGAGGAACAGAAATGGCAAGGACAAAACAGCAATTGCCATTTCATCGATTTTGGCATGAGTTGCCCCGAGTTGGTTATTCATAGTAAAGGGGGTTTGGGTAACAAAGCCCCCACAAAGGGGGGTGTAGGGGGCATAGCCCCCATAAAATCCACTGTTGCTGTTTGTGCCCTCGCTGTTTGTCCTTGCTATTTGCAAGTCACTGTTTTGCACTTGCTATAATCACATAGAACCCTCAGCCCACTATTGAGCCTGACAAATGCTCCAGATTGTACTAGAGGACTAAGCAACCCTGAGTTTCGAAGATGGGAAGCTAAGGGTATTACCTCCTTGCATCAGCTGAAAATCCTAATGTGAACACTGTAAAAACTTTCCCACAACTACAGGCAGAATCTGGCCTATAGCACAATGAATTCTTAAGATATCTGCAAATAAAACTGATTTTTATGTTGGCTTGCGCGCATGTGCAAGCAACATCGTGGGACAGTGCGGGTCTTGAGGGCACAGCTGCTGTTGGCGAATGCAGAGCACGCATCAGTGATGCGTCCCTCATTCCCCAATCAGCCTGCGCCACTGCCACACCATGCATACATAATGGGGTAGGCACATCAAAGCAAAGGTCCGCTACAATGCGTCATACATAGCGGTCCTATGCTTAGCGTGCTTCCGCCCGTCATTAACCATAGTCGATGGCGGGCAGCCGCCTCACCTTGTCGACATCGGGGTGCCCAATCCCCTGTCAACCCCCCGTGTTTGTGTGCCAGCGAGGGAGCCCTCCCCATCGGCATCCCCTCTGCAAATGTGGAATGCGGGGTGCCCAATCCCTCGGCTCACGCCCCACTTTCCTTGCATGCCGGCAGAGGCCCTCCCGTGACATCACCCACCCCAGCTGTTGGCTTCGAGGGGTTGCCCAGTCCCCTGGTCGCGCTCCCCTTTCTTTGTTTGCGGTGGGGTGCCCAATCCCACGGCATTACCCCCAGTTGTGTGCCGATGGGGTGCCCAATCCCCGTCGGCTACTGACAACCCCACCACAAAACCCACTTAGGTGGCACGCTGGGAGCCACCCAGTGTGCCGATATACAATGGGAAAACTGTCCCTTGATGGTTTCTCTTTTTTTCACCTAGAAAGCGAAACCGTCCCTCGTAGTCTAGATCTCCCCTCCCCCACCCGCACCCATCCACTCGCACCTGCCTCCTCACCCCTCACCCCATGACTTACCTCCGGACTCCGGCGCGACGATCTTCAGTGGACCAGGAACACGTCTGCACTCTTCAAAGCCGACCGTGAACTGAGGAAATGCCGGTAAGCTGTATAATGCAATGAATAGGGTGTTTTCAACTTTGCTGCATATCTCAGGCATTTCTTGGAATTTTGGCACCAAATTTTCAACATGGGGTTTTGGGGCCCCTCCTCATGAATTCTGTCACTGTCATGGCATTAATCGGCCTCGGAAGGTGATTTCGCAGTCACTGCGAAATCACCTTTCGGGACACATTAACGAAATGACAGTGCCAGTGTTCATGAGGTGGCCTCTCAAAAAGCCTATGTTCCAAATTTGGTGGGAAAAATTCAACAAATGCCTGTTTTGCCAGCGTGTGTTGCACAGTTGCTATGCAGGCTCGTAACTACGCTCATTCACAATATATTAATGCCGTATTTTCAGCATTGGCATTTTTGTACACCTCCTTGTGAACAGTACAGCTGTCATTTTCCACATCCTGCCCAAAATGTGTTTCCTCACTTCCGGCGCACAATTGCGCAGTCGCTGTGGGAAATCAGTGTTTGGGCCAGATTATGAAAATGACAGTGACACAGTTCATGAGCAGAGCTTCTAGAATGCCTATGTTGAAAATTTGGAGCTGATACTCCATTAAATGACTATGTTACGGAGTGCGTTGGCAGATTGCCGCATGCTCATACCGTCGTGCATTTGTGATATTTACACTCTGGATTTTCACCATTGCCATTTTACACATCTTGATGAACAGTACAGCTGTCACTTCACATATCCTGCCCAAATGTGTTTCCGCACTTCTGGTTGCAGAATAAGCGTGGTCGCTATGCGAAATCACTTCTTGGGACACTTTCAGGAAATGACAGTGACACTGTACATGAGAAGAGGTGCTAAAATGCCTATGTTGAAAATTTGGTGCTACGCTCCACAAACTGGCAGTGCTGCAAGCGTGCCTTGCATATTTCCCACGCACCCTTGCAACTCCGCAAATTCCGTATATTTGTATGCCACATTTTCAGCACTGCCATTTAATTACACCTCCTTATGAACTGTGCAGCTGTCATTTTTCACATCCTGCTCAGCATGTTTTCCTGCACTGCACTAACAAACACCCACAGGGACACCCTAATGCCTCTCACTCTTTGCAGGGTGGGGGTGGGTTGGCATCAGTTCAATACTTGACTGCCACTCCTGTGCTGCATCTCTCTAACTCCTGCACTGCCAATGGCAGCAAGACAACATTTGGCATTGACAAATGCTTGTTAATACAACTGACTGTACAATTACACGTGTTGTGATCCATGACTCTGCTACAGAATTTTGCAGAAATTACATGGAAAATGGGGGCTGTAATAAAGTAATTGACAGTAATAGCTAAACTGTTACAGGACTCTGAACAATGGTTGTCTAGGCTAGCTATGGATGCATGGCAAAGGGAAGCTGGTGAACAGATTAATATGAACATACGAACATACGAAACTGCCAGCAGATAAAGGCCCTATGGTCTATCGCGTCTGCTCAATTGTGCAGCTAACAGCCCTTATACTGCAGCTGTCCCTCCATCCCCTCCCCCCTACTGTGACACTCCCCTTTACCCTCTCTCATCCCTTTTTGAAGCAGCCCACAGTTCTACAGAATACAACTTCCGCAGGCAATGCATTCCATCCAGCCACCACCCTCTTCGTAAAAAAGTGCCAACTCATCTCCCTCCTGAACCTACCCCCCTCCAGTTTCAGATCACGGCCTTGAGTGTCCGTCCCCCTTCAACCTGAAAAGCCCCTCCATTCCTATCTGGTTTATTCTTTTCATGTACGTGAAGGTTTCAATCATATCTCCCCATATCTCCTCTCCTCCAGGGAGTACATATTCAATTCCCTCAGCCTGCTCTCGTAGGGTAAGTCCCCAGCCCCTGGATCATCTTTGTTGCCCTGCACTGCACCCCCTCTAGTAACCTAATGTCCTTCTTCAGGTACGGGTGCTAGTATTGCACACAGTAGTCCAGGTGCAGCCTAACCAGTGACCTATACAGCGACAGGATCACCTCTCCCTCCTAGAGGATATACCCCTGACAATACAACCCAGCATACTGTTTGCCTTTGCAGCTGCCTTCCTACACTGCACCGAGTTATTCATTGAGCCCATTATAATCACCCCCAGAACCTTCTCTTCCTCAGTCGTGGTTAGCTGAACCCCACCCAGCTGGTAACTCCTCTTTGAGTTTTTAACTCTGAAATGTAGTAACTTGCACTTTTTGGCATTGAACCCCAGCTGCCAAGTGCCCGACCAGGTCTCCAGTTTTGACAGATCCTCGTGCAACCCCTGCCACTGTCCTGCATCATCCACTACTGCTCTCATCTTGGTGTCATCTGCGAACAGACTGATCTTGCTCTTGATGCATATCAAGATGTCTGCTATGAATATCTTAAACAACTCGGCCCCAGCACAGAGCCCTGCGGCACCCCATTTGTCACTGCCCTCGGAGATGAGAGTTCCCCTCCCACCACCACCCTCTGCTGTCTCCCTTGCAGCCAGTTCACTACCCATCCGACCATCTTCGGCCCCGACCCTGTGCCATCCAATTTAGTTCCTAGCCTCCCATGTGGCACTGAATCGAATGCCTTACTGAAGTCCAGGTACAGGACATCCACTGCATGACTTCTGTCCAATTGCCTAGTAACCCAGTCATACTAATCCACCAGGTTGGTCTGACAGGATCTGCCCGAGACAAACCAATGCTGTCTACTATCTTGCAATCTATTAGTCTCCAGAAGGGATACCAGCCACTCTTTCAGGATCGCCTCCAACAGCTTTCCTATGATGAATGCGAGTCTTACTGGCCTGTAGTTCCCTGGTTAATATTTGGGGCCACTCTTATGGAGGGATACCATGTGTGCCATCCTCCAGTCCTGAGGTACAATCCCTGAGTCCAAGAGGGTATTGAACAGGTTTGCCAAGGGCTCCGCTAGGACTTCTGCCAGCTCTCTCAGTATCCTGGGGTGAATGCCATCTGGCCCTGGCACCTTGTCCACCCTTAATGCTCTCAATCCCTCTAGTATCCTGCCCTCTGTGATATCCCCATCTGTCACCTCCTCCCCTGTGCCTGCACTCCCATCCCTTGGTTTACCCTCTCCTTCTCTTTAGTAAATACAGAGCAGAGTATTCGTTTAGTGTTTCTGCCTGCTCTGCCCCATTCCACCCACCTCCCTCCTCCCTCTTGATCCTTACAATTTGGTCCTTACAACTCCTTTTCTCCTGGATGTACCTGAAGAGTCCTTCTCTCCTCTTTAATGCCCTGTGCCAATCTGGGCTCTCTAAATGCCTTGGCTGCCCTGACTGCTCGTCACCTTCTTGACTCTTTCTGGTAATCCTCTCTTTCCTCCCCCTCCCTGTTTTTTTGATCCTCCTAAAGGCAGCTCTTTTCTTCCTTACTTTTTCCATTATCTCCTTGCTCACTCAGCTAGGTTCCTTGGCCCTTGCCCTCTTACTCTGGATCCTGGTGCAGGTTCTGGTTGCCTCCTCAATCCCCAGCTTGATGACCGCCCACCTCCGGTCAGTCTCCATATTTGGATGGATTCTGGCCAGATGCCCCCTTACTATTTCCTCCATCCTCATGAAGTCACCACTCCTGAAGTCTAACACCCTCGTCCCTGTTCCTGCCCCCTCCTTGCCCATGTTTATCATGAACCACACAGAGCGGTGGTCACTCCCCCCCCCAGTGGTTCCTCCGCCCCCAGTTCCCTCACAAACTCCCCATTAGACAGCACTAGATCCAGTGTGTTCACTAGCCTGATTGGCTCGCTGACCATTTGTACTAGGAAGCTGTCCTGGGAGGCATCCAGAAGTACCTGCTCCCATCTATTCATGGTGGCTGGGGTACTCCAGTCCTCCCAGCAGGTTGATTCCCCACAGTCACCGTGCTACCCTTCCCACAGTTCCTTCTGACCTGTCCTGCTAGTTCTCTGTCTAACTCCTCTGTCTGAGAGGGTGGCCTGTATACCAAACCCATCCTAGAGTCCTCTTTTTAAATCTTGGATCTGTACCCATAATGACTCTGTATGCCCACCTCCCCTCATACTACAGACACACTTCAGTCCTCTCTCACATACAGCACCCCCTTTCCTTTAACCTATCCTTGTGAAATATCCTATACCCTGGTATTGTCAGATCCCCATCATGGTATTGGGTGACCCATGTTAAGGCGATGGCTGCCATGGCCACCCCCTGTCTCCCATGAGAGCCTGTAGCTCTGCCGTTTTGCTTCCCAGGCTCCTAGCGTTCAAGGTTACCACCTTCCACCCTGTTTCCCTTCCCCTCTCCTGCCCTCCCTACTAGCCTCCACCCTGAACTCTCCATAGTCACTTTCTGTTGTTATGGGAGTAAGCTCGCTCAGCTTCCCTTCCTGTGGATCCTGCATGCATCCTGCCCACTTGCCACCCCTCACTCCTAGTTTAAATCCCCTTTGATTTCTATGTATTCCCCAGTCTCTGCATCAATACCCTCCTTCTTTCCTCATGTAAATGAAGCCTATCCTTAGCGTACAGCTCCCTGTCCTGCAGGTCCTTCCCACTCCCCCATTAGCCCATACCCTTTGGCCTGACACCAGCTTCTTAGCAACTCATCAAATTTCTCTATTCTCCATTTCCTTGCAGTGCTTGCCTTTAGTACTGAAAGTACTTCTGAGAAAGCTACTGATTTTTCTGCCTCCTCGCATATCTGCCCCAGCTCCTCAAATCTCTTCTGAACTACATCTACCGTGCTGCCCGCCAGGTCATTAGTTCCCAAATGCAGAACTATATGAGGTCTCTCCCTACCCCTCCTTGCATGCTTCAGAACAGACTGACCCACCCTTTCTGCTATCATTCCTAGCATGGCTTCCACATATGCAACTGTGCCTATCCCTTTTGTTACCCCATCTGACCCTCTAGTATCGAGTTCCCAACACTAAGAACCCACTTTTGTTTTCATGCTCCATTCTCACTGGTACCCCTCCTTCTCCTTCCTCCCACACCTCCTCCAGCCCAGTTTCCCCCCTTCTGCCCCTTTTATAGTGTCCCCAGTCCCTATCCCCACTCTGCTCCCCCACCTCCTCTCTCCTCCAGGCTCCTTCTGCCTCTTCCCTTGATGCATCGTAACCCCTTCCAACTTATGCTTCCTCCACCTCTTCCCCCTCCCAACAACCCCCATACTTGACCTATCCCCATCCATCTCCCCACCCCCTTATTTCTACCATCTGTTCCTTCCTTCCTTAGTTTTATCTTCAGCTCCTCCACCGTGCACCACCCCATCAAATCCCCCAATCCTGCCGGTGCTGTGAACCTATTATTCGATGTCACATCACTACCACCTATTTCCTCCTTCCTTCTGTTAGCTGCCCCACCGTTGCCATCTCTGTGACCATTATATCCCCCCTTCCCTCCCTTCTTCCATTCTTCACCTTTTCTACCTACGTTTGCCCTCAAGCTGGGTCCTCCTGTCTCATTACTCCATCTGCCACCCTTTTCCCGCTCCTCCTCCCCACTCTCATTTTAATTTGTCTGCTCCCCTTGGTTACCCTTCCCCAGCTTTTGTCTTGTCCGCCCCTGCAGCCCTTCATTGACAAGCATTTAAACTAGCCAAGGGGGGAGGCATTGGAAAGGAGCAGGGAAATCCTAGCCCCCCCCCAAAATATCAGGGTACTAAGTGAGGTAGACACCAACATAGAGATGTCAATAGGGAGTGGTGCTGGGGTAAATGGAGAAAGTGACAAATGCAGTAAGGACAGGGATGGGGCAAAAAGAGGTAAGGCCATCAAGAAATGGAGAGTAATGAGTACCAGATGTCCATAGTCTGGGCAACAAGCTCCCTGAACTGGTGGCCTTGATGGAAGAGGTATGCCTGGATATTGTATCAGTCAGAAACATGGTACACAGAGAACCATGTCTGGGATGTTAACATACCAGGGTACACAACCTATAGGAGAGACAGGAGGGCAGAAGTGGAGAGATAACTCTCTATGTGAGGAATGGATAAAAGCAACTGAACAAAGAGTAAACAGGAGAGGAGGAGGCACTGTGGGTCGCCTAGAGACTGGAATAGCACCACAATCCGCACAGGGGTTATAAAGACCCCATGTCAGGGGAGGGAATGGACAAAGATATGATAGAAGGCATACTTAGGATGGCAGAGAAAGGGGAGATACTATTGATGGAGACCTTAATATGCCAGATGTTAACTGGAGCACCTTTGCGGCAGCCACATCCAAAAGCAGAGCCATTCTTGATGCCCTTCAGGTGACATGCCTCAGACAGCTAGTTTTGGAACCTACTCGTGAGGGAGCAATCTTAGACCTCGTACTCTCAAATGGGGACAGTGAGAGGATCTCAGATCTAAAAGTGGGTAGCCATTTGGGAACAAGTGACCACCAAACAGTGTGGTTCACGATAAACTCAGCTACAGAGTCAAGCCATACAAAAGTGAGGGTTCTGGACTTCAGGAGGGCTGACTTTGGCAAGATGGGAGAGTGCCTTAGAAAAGCACTAGCAAACAGGCTAGAAGGAGGGTAGAGCAACAATGGGGAAATATCAAAACTGCCATCACAGAGGCAACAAGCCTTTGTGTGAAGCAAATAAACAAATCAAACAAAAGAAAAGCCACTATGGTTCTCAAAAGAGGTGGCGGTGAAGGTTAGGGAGAAAAGATAGCATTTACAGTATAAGAAACACAGAAGGAGCAGGACAGAGAACTGCACCAATTAAGGCAGAAGGCGCAGGGATGGTAGTCAGAATAACAAGGCACAGGCTGGCCCGCCCGGTGCAGCGGTTGAATTTCGCTTGCGGCGCCCGGCGACCGAGTTGAGCGGACTCGGGTTGCTGAAAACCAACCGGGAGAAGGATCGGCGTCTCGACTGCCTCCTGATCCGGGGAGGTGGTGAGTGCCGGTGCACGGAGGACTCCTGGTGGAGACCGGGAGAACCCCAAGCACTCGGGACCTAACGTCAGATGGGGGCAGGATGGACGCTGGCGTCATTGCATGCTCCCGCCCCCTTAAGGGGGAAAACACCGCCTACCTCCGACGCCTCTATGATGCCCGTCCCTCGGGCTGCAATGGGCTCCTCCATAAATAAAGAGCATGGCTCCCAGCCTATTACGACGTCCGTGGCAACCTAAGGCCGAGGGTGCCACGGCCCCGCCTGGGGGGCAAGCCAAGGTACTGGGAGCACTGGCTCATGAGGGAGGAATGCCGCAGTAGGGGATCCGTGATCGGCGGAAACCTGGCATGAAGGGGTCCAAAAAAAAAAAAAGAATAGGCAAAGGCACAAACTGAGGAAAAGATAGCTAACTCAGTTAAGAAGGGGGATAAACCTTTATAGGTATATCAGGAGCATAGAAAGACAAAGGGAGAATAGTGAGGCTGAATAGAATGGACGGTGGGTGGGCAGAGGTGACAGTGAAAAGCAGGATACTGAATGAATACTTCTGTTCAGTAGTCACAAAGAGGAAGTGGGGGAGGTGCCGTCAATTAACAGGCACTCTGGAGAGAATTGATCTGATCCTTTCACTGAAGAAACGGTTCTGAAAGAACTCCTAAAACTGAAGATGGACAAAGCAATGGGGCCAGATGGAATTCACCCAGAATTCTAAAAGAATTAAGCAGAGAACTAGTGACACCACTGACTACCCTTTTTAACAAATCATGGGAGGATGGTGTGGTACCGAGGACTGGAAGAAGGCGGATGTGATTCCCCTTCACAAAAGTGGGACCAAGACAGAGGCAGGAAACTACAGACCTGTCAGTTTGACCTCTGTGGTAGGGAAAGTGATGGAATCACTTCTGAAGGAAAGAATTGTTGAGTACCTAGACACCAGTGGGGCACAGGACCCAAGGCAGCATGGATTCACAGCGGGAAGGTCATGTCAGATGAATCTAATTGATTTCTTTGACTGGGTGACCAAAGTAGTAGACCAGGGAGGGGCTGTGGACATGGCCTACCTAGACTTTAGCAAGGCATTTGACACAGTCCCAACAAAAGATTAATAGTCAAATTAACCAGCCTGGGAGTGGGTCCCAGGGTGGTAGCCTAGGTAAAACATTGGCTGAACAACAGGGCACAGAAGGTAATTGTAAATGGAGTCCTCTAGAAGAAAGGGGTTATTAATTAAGGTGCCACTTGGGGTTCAGTACTGGTCCTGTCCTTTTAATGTCTTTATAAGTGACATTGCAGAGGGATTGGAAGGAAAAGTATGCCTCTTTGCAGATAACACAAAGATCTGCAACAGGGTTGATACACAAGGAGGAGTGGAAAGGATGAGAAGGACTTGGCAAGGTTGAGGAATGGTCAGAAGTATGGCACCTTGGATTCAATGCAAAGAAGTGCAAAGTAATGCACCTGGAAACAAAACCCAGGGAAAATTACACAATGGTGGGGAGGTAGTAACAATGACAAAATGGAAAGGGACCTGGGGTAATCATAACAGATGACCTTAAGGTTGGCAAGCAATGTGAGAAGGCAGTAGGAAGGGCTGGGGGGATACTGGGATGTATAGGGAGGTATCACCAGCAGAAAACAGGAAGTTATTATCCCCTGTACAGACAGTTGGTGAGACCCCATCTGGAGTACAGCGTCCAGTTCTGGAGACCCCATCTCGCAAGGACATAGGCAGGATGGAGGCAGTTCAGAGGAGGGCAACTAAAATGGTGCAGGGTCTGCAAGAGAAGCCATATGAGGAGAGACTAAAGGAGCTTAATATTATACCCTTGAGGAAAGGAGGGAGAGGGGGGACATGATAGATACCTCAGTGGAATCAACAAAGTCCAAGAGGGTAGCATCTTTCAGAAAAAGAGATGTGCAAGAACAAGGGGACACAATCTGAAGATAGAGGGGGCTCAGGGGCAATGTGAGGAAGTATTTTTTCACAGAGAGTGTGGTGGATGCATGGAACAGCCTTCCTGAGGAGGTTGTGGGGTCTAAAACTGTGGGAGAATTCAAGAATGCATGGGACAGACATAAGGCAATTTTTGTGGGGGGTAGGAAGAAATAGGCTGTTGGTTAAATAGGATCTGCAGCTTATCCTCTAGGTAGGAAAATGAGCAGACTAGGTGGGCCAAGCGGTCCTTATCTGCCGTCAAAGTCTATGTTGCTATGTTTCTATGTTTCAGTCCCCTCCTTATCTCCATTTGTAGACAGCTGATCTCATTCTTAAGCTGCATTATTTGCTTGCACACCAAATATCCTCCCATCCTCCATGCAATTCTAAGAAAGATTGCCTCTCCGCAGCTATTGCAGCCCACCACTCTTCCAACCCCTCTATTTGCCCACCAGCATCACCCCTCTTTTTCACTCGAAGGATGCCCATCCCACCCCCGTGTCACCACCCATCCTCCCTTGTCAGTTTCTTCCATGTTCCCTCAGCTCTCCGATACCTTCCCCCTCTTAGAAGCTTGCCAGACACCAAGTTTGTTCTACCACGACAGCCATCTGCCCTCCAATGCCACCAAAAGCCGATTGCCCTTTAAACCCAACAAGTTGCAATATTCCTCTACAAGTCCCTAACATATACATTACCTAAACCTATTCAGTTTCGAAACATCAGTTTTCACACATACAGTTCCTAAACCAATTCCGTACCTAATAATTGACATAATTCACTTCTATAGTATCCTGAAATGCAATTTATCTATTAACCTATTTGGCCCTGAACTGCAAATTGCCCTTTATGAACAGGCTGTCCCAATTTGCAAAATACCCCCAACAAACAGTACTTAAGATGCAATGATTACCTCTCAAACCTCAATACAATACTTAAATTGCAGTTATTGCCCCTAAATCTGACCAGATGCAGTATTGCCCAAAGCCCCTAACATATACAGTTCCTAAACAGCAGTTTTCATATACATAGTCCTATACCTGTTACCTGAAAAGCACCAGACACTGTTCAGTTATGCAGCACTCACAAAGCAATTCCCCTTTTACCAATTCTGTACCTGAACTGCACTTTGCCCTTTACAAGCAGATTGTCCCAATTTGCAAAATGTCCCTAACAATACAGTAGTTACTCTGCAATTATCAGCACACCAAATGCCCCACCTTTAATGCGCCACAATTTGCGCCTGAAAAAAGGCCCCATGTATACAGTGTTTAACTTGCAATACTCACTGCCCATCCATCAGTTACCAGACAGCTCAGTTCACTCCATCTACAGTGATCAGCCCTTTCTTGAAGATTTCCTTCTGTTGACCTTGTCTCCCTGCTCCTCACCTTCTGCAACTCTGCCCAATCCCTGATTAGCTTCTTGTGCACTTAAAAAGTCATGGTGGAGGGGGCGGGAAGATGGGCTTTACCTCCAGGCTCCCCTCAAGCAGCTGCTCACCTCCCCTTGATCGGCGAAATCGCTCCTGCTCCTGTTGGCTCTGCTTTTATGAGGCCTGCTGTTAAATTTGGCAACCTGTACCCTGATTGGCTCCCCTTTGCTGGAAGCCCAAATCAGTCCCCCTAGTGGTTCCTACTGCCACAACTTCCACTACTATGGCCTCCAATATCCTCCGAGCTTCTCTCCGCGGCTCCTGCCACCATTCCACCGCTGAATTCACGCTCCCGAGCTCCCCCTCAAGCAGCCACCTATTTCCTCTTGATGCAGCTAAAACCACTCCTGCTCTTGTTGGCTCCACTTTATGGCGGAGCCCGCAGTTTAATTGACCCACCATCCTGATCAGCTCCCACTCTGCTGGGAGCCCTGATAAATCCTCTAGCAGCTCCTACCACCACAATTTCCCACTGCTACAGTCTCCAATATCCCCTAGCTTCTCTCCACGACTCTTGCTGCTGTGCACCCACCGTATTCTGCATACCCAAGCTCCCCCTCAAGCAGCCGCCTGCCTCCCCTTGATGTGGCTAATGATCAGACCTGGGAGAAAACAATTAGAATGAGCACCAAAAGAACTATGCCCCCATGTTACTGGAAATTTAAATAGAAAATGCTACTGCATTTCTACCTCGCCCCCTATCATACCAAACACTACACTGCTAACAAATCAGACAAATGTTGCCTGGGCTATGGTCAAGAAGACACTCCATACCATATTTTTTGGGGCTGCCCAAACTTAGTCATGTGCTGGACTGAAGTATGTGCCTTCTTGAACTGAGTCCTTCTCACAACCTCACCAAGGTCAGTTCTAAGTCCTATTCTGGAATATACACCCATAAAGATTTAAAAACAAGAGAACAAGGCCTACACACATAGGATAGTCTCAGCTATAGTCCTCAAAGCTATCATCAAAAAGCTTTAACACAGTGCCACCATCTCAGGAGTTTCTTGCTGAGACTGCAAGATATTAGATGTATGGAAAAACTAACAGCAATTTTAAATATACAGAATTTCAGTTTCAGTAGTCAAATGTGGACGAAGACCTCACACTCAAACAATGGATCTCAAGTGGACTTTTAAACTTGTTTCTATTTCTGTATCATGGTTCAGAGTATCAGCATCAATTCATTGTGTTGTCTTTTTATACCACAAATTGTTTATGTTTGTCTGGTTTTTAATTGCATGTTTTAAAATAAACAAAAAAAAGTAAAAAAAAAAAACTGTCCTATCCTCTCTACACCTCCACCCAACTCTTCCACACTGGCACTCACCTATGTCTCTTGTCACAGTTCCCGTCTCTCGATGCAGACTCCTCAATGTCACTCGAAGCACTGCTCCTCCAACTGCTGATCACATTAAAATGAATACAAACATACGAATCTGCCAGCAGAAACAGACCACCCAGTCTATCAATGTCTGCCCGAGTGTGCATATAGCACCTTAGATTGCAGCTGCCCCAACCCCATCCCCACCTGTCATTCCCATGCGGCCTCTGCCCTTCCACCTAGACCCTCCTCTTGCTTTGTCCCACTCCTCTAAAACTTCCTACTGTATTACATGATACCTCTCTGGTGAGTGTTCCATTTAAAACATCACACTCTAGTAGTTCCTCCTCATCTCCTCCTAAATCTTCCGTCCTCCAATCTTAGTCCATGCCCCTCGTGTCCCTACCCTTCTCAGTTTAAACACCTCTTCAGTGCTAGCTTTGTTTATCATCCTCAAATACTTAAATGTTTCGATCATATCCCCCCATCCCTCCTCTCCTCCAGTGTGTACATATTCAGCTCATTCAGTCTTTCCTCATAGGCCTTGCCCACCATCCCCTGTAACATTTTTGTTGCCCTCCATTGCACACCTTACAGTAAATTAATATCCCTCTTCAGATACAGCCGCCAGTGCTGCACACAGTACTCCAAGTGTGGCCTGACCAAAGATTTGTAGAGGGCAGGATCACCTCCCTATGCCTGGACAAAGAAGCCGCTTGCGATACAGCCCAGCATCCTGTTAGTCTTAGCTGCTGCTTTCTGCATTGGGCAGAGTTAGTTCATGCTCCTGTTACCAACACCCCTAGGTCCTTCTCTTCCTCAGTGATCCTCAGCCTCACCCCTCCCAACCAATAGTACCTCCTTGGGTTCTTTGCCCCAAAGTGCAAAACCTTGCACTTTTCACATGAATCCAGCTGCCACTTCTCCAACCATATCTTCAGTTTGGTTGGTCCCTTGTAGTTGTTCCCATCCATCCTCATTGTCCACCACTGCCCCATTTTGGTATCATCTGCAAACAGACTAACCCTGCTCCCAACTTTGTGTGCAGTATCTGAGATAAAGAGCCCAAATAGCACCGGGCCCAGCACTGAGTCCTGCAGCATCCCTTGTCACTGGTCTAGGTGTCGAGCTCCCCACCACCACCCATTGCAGCCTCCCCTGCAGCCAGTTCCTTATCCAGTTTGTCAGCTTCATCCCCACCCCCGCAGCAGTCAGCTTCCTCCCCAGCCTCCCATGAAGCACTGAATCAAAGGCCTTGCTGAAGTCCAAATACAGGACATCTACAGCATGACCCATATCCAGCTCCCTTGTTACCCAGTCATAATATTCTATTACATTGGTCTGACAAGACCTCCCCGAGATGAACCCATGCTGCCGCCCATTCTGGAGGTCATTACCCTCGAGGAATGACACCAGCCTCTCCTTCAGTATCATCTCCATAAGTTTACCCCTATGGAAGTGAGACTGACAGGCTGATAATTTCCTGGCTCATCCCTAGGGCCACTCTTGTGCTTAGGCACACATGGGCCACCCTCAGTCCTGAGGCACCCATCCCATGTCCAGGAGGTGGCGAACAGATCTGCCAGCAGCTCGGCCAACACCTCCGCCATCTCCCTCAGCACCCTGGGGTGGATACCATCAGGACCTGGTGCCTTGTCCACCCTTAATGCCCTCAGGCACTCTAGTACTCTCCTCCCCTCAATCATTCCATCAGTCATCTCCTCCCCCCACCCCCAACCCCACCCTCCCAGTCCTTGCTGTAATGGACTATCCTTCTCCTTCATGAAAACAGAGCAAAAGTATTCATTTAGTAGGGCTGTGCACACCCCGAATATTATTTCCCGAATGCCACGAATAGAGGCTGTTCTGAATATTTGGACGACCGTTCTGAATACCTGACTATTCGGTATTCAGGATAGGTGTTCGAGAATGAGATTTCTAGTCTCGCAATGCTTCCTTGGCCAATCAGAGGCTTCTCAGCTCTGCAGATCATGTGATCTCCTCACTATGAGACAACATTCTCAGAGAAGAGATTGAGCTTCAGTCTCAGAGCTTCTCAAACTGCAGAATCTTGTTGTTGAACTAGTTTTTCTGGAGTGTAATCCTTAAGTTTTAGAGTCTTTTTGTGACTGATTTTTCTGTGTTTTGGTAAGCTACATGAGAGTAGTAGCTTAGCCTAGAAGAGAGGAAGACTGTTGTTTGTGTCTGCATCCACCTCCCCCACTGCATTCATCCATTCCACACTGCTCTATTGTGTGATTTGGTTTGGTTTAGATTTTTTATGTTTGCTTGCATGCATGTACAAGAAACATAATGCCACCATACGAGAATTTATAGGTGTGCCTCCCTATTTACAATGCCCTGCTGCCTTTTGCAGGCACGGCCCCAGCACGCCAATGAATATAAGAGCGGTCTATGACAGCATTTGCAAATGCAGCAGCGTACAATTGAAAGAACGAGACGCAGCATGTAGGCAATTTGCATACTGCCGCCGTCGGCAGTATGCAAAGTGCCTCCACGTCGGCACTGCAGTGCAAGAGCTGTCATAGACAGGTCTCCCCCCCAACAAGTAGCATGCTGGGAGCCCACCCCAGTGTGCTCATGCGCTTCCACCACACACACAGTATGGCCGATGGGGTTCCCAATCCCCGTCAGCTCCAGTGCCCCCAAACAGCCTTGCAGGTGCCATGCTGGGAGCCCACCCCAGCATGGCAAAGCTCTCTATGGCCGACAGGGTGCTCAATCCCTGTTGGCTCCACTGCACCTCTAAAACTTCCAGCTGCCATTCTGGGAGCCTACCCAGCGTGGCAAACATCCCGCATCGCTCTTCCTACAAAGAAAAGAAACTTACAAAGAAAGAACAGTCCCACACTGACTGTCTTGACCCCTCCTCCCACCCACGCCCACCTCTCTGCACCCTTCCTCCCCACCCCACACCCATACTTACCTCCAGAGTCTGGGCGGACAATCTTGTGGACCAGAACACGTCTGCACTCTTCAAAGCGACCTGCAAACTGAGGAAATGCGGTAAGCTGTATAATGGAATAAATAGGGTTTTGTCAACTTTGATGCATATCACAGGCATTTTGGAATTTTTTCACCAAATTTTCAACATGGGGATTTTGGGACCCCACCTCATGAATTCTGTCACCGTCATTTTGTTAATCAGCCCCGAAAGGTGATTTTGCGGTCACTTCGTGGAAACCACCTTTCGGGACTGATGTACGAAATGACAGCATCACAGTTCAGGAGGTAGGCCCCCTAAACCCATGTTGAAATTGGGAAAAATTTCCCAAAAATGACTATTTTGATACGCACGTTATGCAGTTCCTACGCACGCCAGAAGTTCATGACTTTTTATATTTGCACTCCAGATTTTTAACATTGCCGCTTTTACCACACTTAGGGAGCAGTACAGCTGTCATTTTTCACATCTCGCCCAAAATGTGTTTCCGATGATAGCACACAATGGTGCAATCGGTGAGCGAAATTAATGTTTGGGACAGATTAAGAAAATCACAGTGACATTGTTCATGAGCAGAGGTCTTAAAATGGCTATGTTGAAAATTTGGTGACAAAAGTCCATAAAATAACTGTGTTACGAGCGACCATTGTGCTGTTTCCATGCACCCTCGTAAGTTCATGAATTTGTAATATTTTCAGTCCAGATTTTCACCACTGGCATTTTTCCACACTTCCTTATGAACAGTACAGCTGTAATTTTTCACAACATGGCCAAAATGTATTTTCACACTTTCTGCGCAGAAATGCATTGTCACTGTGGGAAATCACTGTTCGGGACACATTAAGAAAATCACAGTGACACTGTTCATGAGCGGAGGTCCCAAAATGCCTGTGTTGACAGTCTGCTGTAAAAAAATCCCCAAACTGATTACATCAAGGGTGTGCATTGCGCAGTTTCTACACACACTCATGACTTCACCAGTTGTTTTACTATTTTCACTGCAGATATTCAACACTGCCATTTTTTTACACCTCCCCATGAGCAGTACAGCTGTCATTTTTCACATCCTGTTTGAAATGTGTTTTTGCACCTGTGGTTCCAAATGCCGTAGTCACTTTGAAGAATCAGCTTTCGGCTAACAAACTGATATTGCCACTGTTCATAAGGTGGGAGTCACAAAAAACACGTTGAAAATTTGGAGTGAAAATACCAATGAACGCCTGAGGCATTAGGGTTTCCAACCATACAGCCCCACCCTGTAGAGACTGACAGGCATCAGGGGCGTGACTTGGGATTGTCGCCTGTAATGCTCATACCATTCACCCCAACCCACACCCAGCAGCCAGTGAGAGGCATTGAGGTGTACCTTGGACTCTTCGGCCCCAAAGTTCACTCCATTCTCCTAAACGCACCCGTCTCACCATATTTCCTGATGGAATGGGGTGAGCATAAGGGCCAAACACCCAAGGCATACCATGACACTCGTCGGTGTCTGTATGATAGGGTGTGGTGAAATGGCATGGCTGTTATGCCTGATGACCCAAAGGCACACCCCACCAATGCCAATGCCAGCAAGCAAACATTCGGCATTGACAAATGCTTGTTTTATTTTGTGGCAGCAGAGGCTTTTGTTGTTGCTCTCAGTAAAGGTCAGGCTTTAGTTTTCTGTCTAATGTGACAGAATTATATAGCATAATATAATAATTTAGGGTAACTAATTGTTTCTGGGCTCAGTAAACAGTAATTCAGAGAGGGTTTACTAATTGCTGCCACTGCCAGTGCATATTGCGTAGTCTCCCCGGTTTAACTTTAAAGTTCCAGTCCACACCAAATCTAGGTGACATCTCAGTAAAGTTAATATAGTATTATAAAATATAATATATATATATATAAGGATAATACTTCACTGGAAATATTGTCCATATTTTTGTTCGAGTGCCATTGACCTAATAACATCACAAATGGTGAAGCCAGAGTGATGTTATCTGGTCAACTAGCATGAGAACAAAAATATCGACAATATTTCCAGTAGGGGTTTGTATTCCATTTATGCCATACCTCCAAAAAGTGAAAAGTAAATTCTTGCCATTTTTACCGATTATAAAAAATCTAAAAGAAAACTACAAATGAAACACCACTCATTTTGTAGGTATTTTTGTCCTGATCAACTTTTTTCACAAAGAACCATGCTACTATTTTTCATTTTAAAGTTATATGGATTTGTGTGTTGCAAAAAGTGAAAAAAATTGAATTTTCTGCAGTTTCTTTGCTAATTATAAAAAAACCTAAAGGGTATATATCAATGAAACACCACTCATTTTGTAGATATTTTTGTGGTGAACAACTTTCATGCTCGTAGTACCATGCTATCATTTTTCCTTTTAAAGTCATTCGTATTTGTTTGTAAAAAGTAAAACAAAATAGCATTTTCTGCTGTTTTTTTGTTTATTATATAAAAAACAAAAGTTAGTCATAAATAAAACACCACTCATTTTGTAGATATTTTTGTGCTGAACAACTTTTATTCTTGCAGTACCAAGCTATCATTTTGCATTTTAAAGTTATTCACATTTGTTCGTCGAAAAAAGTGAAAACAAAATGCACTTTTTGTTGTTCTTCAGCTAATTACATAAAAAAATTAAAGTTACCCATAAATGAATCACCACTCATTTTGTAGATATTTTTTGTGCTGAACGACTTTCGTGCTCACAGTACCATGGTATCATTTTTCATTTTAAAGTTATTCGCATTTGAACAAAGTTACTACTGCTACTACAGCTGAATATGCAAATGAGTTCCAAATGAGCCAATCTCTACCTACTGTGTGGATAAATTTACCTACAGTGAGGATAAATGCAATATCCTCACTGTAGGTCTGACCACCCTGAGAATATCAAAATATTTGCCTTTTTTATCCTCACAGGTATGGTATATATATATATATATATATATATATATATATATATATATATATACACACTTTTGGGGAAGTGTTTCTGGGCTCAGTAACAGTCATTCACAGAGGGTTGTTTTGTTTGATAAGCATTGCCACTTAGTGGCCCCTCAACCCCAGTGGTTAACATTCCAATCCACACAAAATATAGTAGTGTGAGTGTGACAGGTTACTGCCTGTGATGTAACTGAAAATTAATGACAATCTGATTTTGTTTAGAAAAAGAAAGTAGTCTGACACCTAGTCTCCCCTCCCACTGCATCTGAGTGTAAGCGTAGAGTGAATCACACATCTGTCCATCAGTTTCTTCCGGGATCTTTCAGTGTGTCAGGTGTGGCACAGTGAATTGTGTGTGTTGGGCCTATTGGATATGGTTCTATTGTGGGTTTATTTGCAAGTTGTATATATTACACCCACAGTTACACACATAGTTGCATACCATAACATACATAGAAATATTTGCTGTATTGTTAATCAATCATAGCACTTCTACTGATTGTAACTTTAACCAGCAGCAGTATCATTTATCATGTCTGGTGATAAGCAAACCCATAAAAGGACTTGGTCTAGCCCCAGCAAGTCCACAGCCCTGCTTGTACCAAACACGACAAGCAACTGTGATGCAGAATCAGAAGGTACTGTACGTTCATCTGGACGCATTCGGCATCCCAAAATATTTTTTTCACCTAGCAAGGCAGCAAGCTCACATAGTACTTTGGGTGGTGAGAGAAGCTCTAGTAGTAGTAATCTAATTGCTAGCACTGTTGCCGCCACCAGTAGCAGTCACCCATTTTCTGCCCCGGCCTTCTATGGTAGTAGTAGTAGGGCAATACAGCTTAGCAGAGCTCCAAGTGAGGAAGTAGCAGCCACGGCCACTGTCTTGAGTCACCCTGTAGCTTCTCCCACTCTTACTGATGTTTCACCCCCTCCCACCACTAGCGTACTGCCAGTCCTTATGACCACCTGTAGCACAAGCACATCAGCCAGTGCTACCAGTGCCATCAGTATCACTTTTGCTGTCCCTGTCACTGTAACCCTGTCCCCCACTATAGCCACCACCACCACTGCTTCAACAAGTGCCTCCAGTGACAATGTTGTACCCATGGTTACTAGTACTATAACCACTACCAGTGCAGTCACTGTAAATGTGGATACTGCCATGACCCTGGATACTGTACCAACAGATATTTCCACAATGCCTGTGACAACAAGTACCCCTACCCCTAGGATGTAATCCAAACACAGCATTCATGCTTCTCAGGTGGTTAATGATGTATTACATGAGAAGGATGCAGAGTTTGCAGCCCAGTCTTCTGGCTCCGAATATATTCCAGACCCTAGTGAGCTACCATCATCATCAGCATCTGGCAATGATGCAGACACCCACATGAGTGACTTTGAGGATGAGTCAGAATATGCCTTATATCTGACTAATAAAAATCTAAGAGCTGCAGAGTCTGCAGACAAACTGAGGAAAGGTGCTAGGAGTACTGAGCAAAGTGAGCATAGGCATGATCAGCACAGCAAGCAAGGCATTAAACCTCCATCTGTCAAAAAAATGAAGCAGTCCACACTAAGCTTCAGCAGAGTTGTGTCACCTCTATCCACACAAGATAGGGAAAGTTCTAATCAAGAAAGTCAAACAGCTGTTGTGGAGGAAGATCAAGGTGCTGTTGTGGCACGCAGTTCAGCTGGTGGTAAAAGTGGTAAAAAAAGGAGTAACCATGGCCGCCCTATTGGTGTGAAAAGTGTTGATTCAAGTGAGGCTGTAAGAGGTGCTGTGTGGCTTCATTTTAGCTTATCCAAAAATGATCCAACTAAGGCAATGTGTGGGCTGTGTCACACCATAATTAGCAGGGGAAAAATGTCTCTAACCTAACTACCATGGCAATGAATAATCATTTGAAACTGAAGCATGCCAGTGCACTGCAGGGATCCAGTGTGTTGTCCAACAGTACACCGACAACACCCTCGTGTGGTACTGGTGGGGGTCCAGATCACGTTGATGATTCCCAGTCACAAAGTGGTGGTGATTGTTATCATGTCAGTGAGTCTGACACAGTTTCTTCATGCCCATCCACACCAGTGACAGTTCATCACAAAACTGTGTCAGGACAAACTGTGGCTGCCTCTTTGCCTCCTGGTGATTCATCTGCTGCATGGTCCATGACATCTCCCATTGAAAGGCATCAGACCCCATTACAGTCCCAGACTTCTTTAGCACCCATTATGCGGTCCTTTCATGCAAGGACTAAATATCACCCGTCACACCCATGTGCACAACAGATCACCCAGTTAATTGAGGAAATTATTGCACTTGATCTTCAGCCATTTCAATGGTAGAAAAATTGGTTTTAGGCAGCTGATGCAACATTTGTACCCATGGTATCAGATACCATCACGCACAACATTCTTCCGTACTGTTGTGCCCAACATTTATGAGGATGTGCACAAGGCAGTCTTGCAGCGACTATCAAATGCAATCTGGGATGTGTTCCATTGCACAACAGTGTATGGAGTAGCACAAACTCCAACCATGGATACATGTCACTGACTGCACATTGGTGTGCAGCAGACCCAACTGGTACAGGCAGTGAAGGTGCAGGTCTACATACTTTCTGTCATTCCCCTGGTGTAGCCTCCACAATGTCTCATAGCAGGTCTGCACTTCTGAATGTGTCCATTATGCCTGTGGATCACTGGTCCACCAACATTCTGGCCTTCTTGCAAGACATGCTGCATGTGTGGACTGAAGACACATCGCTGCATGTTGGTTTCATTATGACTGACAATGCAGCAAATATCATAAAGGCCTTGTCTGATGGGCACTTTAAAGGCATCCATTGTTATGCACACACTTTGAATCTGGTGGTGACAAAGTCCATCTGCAAGACACCAGAGGTTGATCAAACACTTAAGATACCAAGAAAAATTTGTGCCCATTTCCATCACTCAGTTAAAGCCACAAAACAACTGCGGCAGGTGCAAGAGCGCATTCAGATAGAACAGCACAGGCGGATACAGGATGTGTCAACATGGTGGGATTCAACATTTTACATGTTGCAAAGGCTACTGGAGCAGAAGCGAGTTCTCCATGAAATGAGTATGGAGACAGACATTGGGAGAATTCTCAGCCACAAGGACGGATCTGTTATTGAAGGAACAGTAAAAATGCTTAGTCCTTTTGAAAGAAGCACACGTGACATGAGTGCAGAACCTGCACTACTGAGTCGGGTCATCCCAGCAGTCCAGATACTGAAGACGTCGCTGCAGAGATTTTCCACCCATGCTGATCTTGCACCTGCAGTGATGGCCCTTGTACACAATCTAACAACTGAATTAGGGAACAGGTTCACAGACATTTGGACCACTAAGCCATATTTTTTTCAACGATGCTGGACCCGAGGTTTAAGTGCAAGATACTGCATCTTGAAATGCCTGCCCACCGTGTCAACGAGTTTCATCAGCAGCTGTGCTCAGAGCTCACCTTTACAATGTGTGTCAAGGATGTGATGCCTGCTGAAGTAGCCCTGGAAGAACAAGAATGGCAGGTGGAGGATGCCCCAGAAATGGAGAAAGAAGACTGCTAGGCACAACTCGGTTCGTCCCTACAGGCAGAGCAAAGAAAGCGAAACAAGCAGCACCTACTCTCAGCCAGCAATGTTTTGAACTGCTTCTTGACAGAAGCTCTTGAACCAATCTCAGTTGACCCACTGGAGTACTGGACCAAAAAGTTGAAATCATCCCCTCACTTAGCGCAGCTGGCCATGAAATATCTGAGCTGCCCCCCAACCAGTGTGCTATCAGAGAGGTTGTTTAGCACAGCAGGGGATATGGTGGAGCCTCACAGATCCTCATTAGACCCTGAACATGTTGAGCAACTTGTGTTCATCAAGCTCAATTTACCTAATCTCGATTACAAGTACAAGTCTTGAATAATTGAATTTCACAGCACTTTAACAACAGTGCTATTTTTATGTGACACACGCCCCCTGTACTTGTGTTGCTGGCCTGGGCCAACTTATGGACTATGTGCACCAACATCCCATCTGGTATTATGTTAATGACACTCAATATATTGCTGTTTTTCCAAAAACCCCATGACTGGTGATGCTGTTCTTTGCTGCAAAATTATGCTGAGCACCCACCACCTCACATTTCATGGACACCGTAAGTGCTTTACAAATTCATGTGATTATTCAAAAAGCAAAATGCCTGATCCATTTCAGATCCCAAAAGATCCTTTTTCAAAGGCAATTACAGCATGACTGAACACTATTATATATACATAAGTGTTGTGATATCACAGTGCTATCACAATGCAAACAACCTTCAAATTCATAGGATGTAATACACCCTAACCACATGATGTACCCATTTGAGACATTCATTACCCACCCTTGGGTACTACATATTGTTAAACAGACAATTCCAAAGGTAATACAACACAGTGTTACTAAACTGCAGTGCATAATCATTGAAAGTGCAGATGTTGAAAACATATAACATCGTATATATACAACAGCATAGCCAAATAATCGCCTATATCATAATGTACAGAAAAACAGTGGAAGGGAAAGCAGGGGAATAAAAGAAATAAGAAGAACAAAAAAGACCAAACAAAAAATTAAAAAAGGAGAAATAAGTGGAAAGGGGAGGGGGAATTTAAGATTTTCACTGTCAGAATCCAAAAGTAATGTAGCAGCAGCCAGCAACCCATCAATGTGTAACACTTCATTTCCATTTTCTTTTCCTCGATGGTCTGAGATCCGGCCCATAATTTAAGCCAAGTAATTTATTATCTCCTAATGTTACAATCCAAAATGTTGCTTTATTCAGTGGCACTATATCACTACTGTATTAGTGAACTGCTCTCGTAGGGTGAAACACCTTCTTAATGCCCTGAAATTCTAGTTTTTAGGCACCAGTTTATTTTACCCCCATAGAAGGCCAGGACTGAACATGTTGCCAGGTAAATAATCCCTGAGGTGTCAAGAGCTAAGCAACCATCTTACTGAATATTCCCTTTGAACATTACAGCTGGTGAATGTTTTACTAACCGAAACATTTTTGCGATGGACGTCTTTTGCACTGTACACAGCAATTCATTTGCTGATTTTAATCAAGTTTTTTTAAACTTGGGTTCAGTGCAATCGATGTGTACTGGAATGAATATCTTTCAGTGTTTTAGCTCTTCTGCAGGACATTCTTGGTGGCTGTTCTGTGTTGATATAGTGCTGCTGAAAAAAGAAACGTTTTGGATTGTAACTTTGGCAGATAATAAATTTCCTGGCTTAAATTATGATCTTGATCTCAGACTATATTTGTGGAAAATAAAATGGAAATGAAATGTTACACATTGATAGCTTGTTTGTTGCCACTACATTACTTTTGGATTCTGACAGTGAAAATTTTAAATTCACCCTCCCCTTAACCCCTTTATTGTCTCCATTTTTTAATTTTTTGTTTTGGTCTTTTTTATTTCTTCTTACTTCTTTTATTACCCTCCTTTTCCTTCCACTGCTTTTCTGTACATTATGATATAAGTGATTATTTGGCTATGCTGTTGTGTGTATATATATGATATTATATGTTTTCAACATCTGCATTTTCAATGGTTATGCACTGCAGTTTAGTAACACTGTGTTGTATTACCTTTGAATTGTCTGTTTAACAATATGTAGCACCCAAGGATGGGTAATAGATGTTTCACATGGGCACATCATGTGGTCAGGGTGTATTACATCCTATGATTTTGAAGGTTGTTTGTATTATGATGTCACTGCAATGTGACAACACTTATGCGTATATAATAGTGTTCAGTCTTGCTGTAATTGTCTTTGAAAAAGGATCTTTTGGGATCTGAAATGCATCAGGCGTTATGCTTTTTTAATAATCTCATGAATTTGTAAACCATTTATGGTGTCCATGAAATGTGAGGTGGTGGGTGCTCAGCATAATGTTGCACAAATATTCTAAGTAGTTGCTTAGAGCACCACCAGTCAAGTGTAAGACTTGGTTTGCCATCATCAATCTCCATTATCCAGTATTCCTCATGCCTGAAATATGCCAGATACCAATGTGGCATCACCAGTCTCCTGTATTGCCCATGCCTGAAATATGCCAGATACCAATGTGGCATCACCAGTCTCCAGTATTGCCCATGCCTGAAATATGCCAGATACCAATGTGGCATCACCAGTCTCCAGTATTGACCATGCCTGAAATTGCCAGATACCAATGTGGCATCACCAGTCTCCAGTACTGACCATGCCTGAAATTTGCTGAATACCAGTGTGGCATCACCAGTCTCCAGTATTGACCATGCCTGAAATTTGCCAAATACCAATGTGGCATCACCAGTCTCCAGTATTGACCATGCCTGAAATTTGCTGAATACCAGTGTGACATCACCAGTCTCCAGTATTTACCATGCCTGAAATATGCCAGATACCAATGTGGCATCACCAGTCTCCAGTATTGACCATGCCTGAAATTTGCCAGATACCAATGTGGCATCACCAATCTCCAGTATTGACCATGCCTGAAATTTGCCAGATACCAGTGTGACATCACCAGTCTCCAGTATTGACCATGCCTGAAATTTGCTAAATACCAGTGTGGCATCACCGGTCTCCAGTATTGACCATGCCTGAAATTTGTTGAATACCACTGTGGCATTACCAGTCTCCAGTACTGACCATGCCTGAAATTTTCTGAATACCAGTGTGGCATCATCAGTCTCCAGTATTGACCATGCCTGAAATTTGCTCTCCAGTATTGCCCATGACTTAAATATGCCAGATTCCAGCGTGGCATCACCAGGCTCCACTCCAGTATTCATTTACCATGTCAAATCACCAATAATTATGAAGAAGAAGTTTGGATGATGATGACCACCCAAGCTAGAGTGATGTTGTTCATCTTCAAGTACCACATTATGTACTACCAGCAAAAGTGAGTAACTTGTGTGAAATCTTTTAATTGTTTTATGTTTGGGTGAAGGGGTTTGGGAATTAGGATTGAACAGTACATCTGTATTTCTGTAATTCTGTATCTTGGATGGAAATTAATCATGTTTATTTTATTTTTTTTTTACCCTGCAGGAATTTTGTCTGGAGTCTGATGGACTCTTTGAAAAACACTGTGTGTATGACTTGCGAAGGTAAGCATTCAGTCATTTCATTGTTTTCTTTCTGTTTGGTGGTATTTGTATGAGACTTACTGAAATAAAACAGTGTAAGCTGGCCCAGTGTCACTGAGGGCTGAGGCGCTGGACACCTTAACTCGCACTGCACAGGTGACATGGGTTCAGGAATGACCTCTGGTCGCCACAGGGTGCCGGGCCAGTGGGGGGTGGGGTGGGAGTAGGAATGAGTACCTGCTGTCCTCTCTCAGGTGGGGGGGAGCGCCCATCTGTAGTCCTGCTGTAGCTGTGTGAAGGCCCAGCAATGAGCATAGGTGGAACCTGGTGACTGGCAGGGTGGGGGTGTCCCACAAGGCATGCACGTGCATGCCTCCACATGTGCATGTCACATCAGGGGTGTGCGGGCAGGTAATGAGATGGGTGAAAAAATAAATTAAGCAATACATGAAAAAAAGGAAGAAATGGAGCTGTCTAACCAGTGACCACTGATTTTGATCATCCGATGGCCACATGAGAAGGGAGGCTTCACTGATGTGTACAGGCAATTTGGAAGCACTTCATTTCATTATACAGTATGTCCCTAACAAGTAGTATTCATTAAAAGGCATCTTTGTGGCCACACATAACATGGGCAGAATGGGTGTCGTGCAAGAGTGCCGTCCTCACAAATGTCCCTCTCAGCTACTAAGGTAAGATTTGAATTTGTATGTTAGCCTGATGAAGTAAAGTTATAGTGTTCTATGGGCATAATTATGTTTGATTAGTTTTTTTAAGGACAGAATTGGTTAACAGTCTGTCATGTGTGTTTCCTGTAATACCCAATCCCATTAAGAGGAGTGTGCCCATATGTAGATTGTCAATTAAATACCAGTATTGACTGAGTTAAGCCTACTGAAGTTATACTGTTCTCCTATGGGCATAATTATGTTTTATTAGATGGTTTTCTTAAAGGCCACAATTATTTAAGGGTTTGGCATATTTTATTCTTGTAGTACACATTGTTTTCTTCACCCAAGTACAATAAATGACAGAGTTATGTATTCTTATACTTCCAGTTGAATCCTATGAGAAACTGAACGGAATGCCCATGACAAACTATTTTCCTGTGCATCCTCCTCCAGATCCTGTGCATCCTCCTCCAGATCCTGTGCATCTTCCTCAAGAAACAGCAGCGGGACATGATAAGCTTCCCTCCTGCACCAGTGTTCAAGTCAAAGTGACATGACATCTGCATCCTCCTCCTCCTCAACAAAACCGTACCCAATAAGATATCCTGTAGCACCAGTGTACAAGACAAAGTGCTGTGGCCTCTGCATCCTCCTCCTGAAGTAGCAGTGGGACATGGCAGTCTGTACCCTGTAGCACCAGTGTACAAGCCAAAGTGCCACAACCTCTGCATCCTCCTATTGAAGCAGCAATGCCAAATGACAAGCTGTGGTACCAGTGTACAAGACAAGGTGCTAAGACAGCTCATCCTACTCTTCCTGAAGCCATTTAAAGGACTTGTATGCCAATTTTCTAAGAAGGCATTTTCTCTAGCCGAATAACGAATATCTGGGAAACCGAATAATGAATATTTGGCCGAATATTCGAAAAAAGGTATTAGCACAGCCCTATCATTTAGTACTTGCGCTTGTTCCTCTCCTTTTCCACCCACTCCCCTCCCCACTTTATATTCACTATATGATCTCTGCACTTCTTCTTTTCCCTGACATATCTAAAAAAGTCCTTCTCCCCTCCCGTGATGCCCTGTGCTAACCTTAGCTCCCTGGAGGCCTTGACTACTCTTACTCACTTGATCACCTCTTTGGACCAACTCACATAAGCCTCCCTGTCCTCTTCCTTCCTCGGTCTCCTGAACTTCTGTTATGCAACTGCTCTCACCCTCACCCCTCCAACACTTCTCTGTTCAGCCAGCATGGTTTCCTGGCTCTGCACTTCTTACTCCCTAGTCCTTGTGCAAACTTCTGTAGCCTCTGTTAACCCAGTTTTAATAATTTCCCACTTTTGCTGTGCATCCATCTCTGTAAGCAATAATACCCAACAGGGTGGTCTGTATTGGAATTCTGGACTGCCCAGGGAGTAATGAGGCCCGACGCCGCAGGCAGAGGGTCTTATAGCCCCTGAAAGGTCCAGTATTCCCCAATACTGCCCACCATTGGGGGTATTATTGCACTTAGAAAGTGGCTCTTTAGTAATATTGTTAATAAAATTAAATAAAATATTAAATTTGTGTGTAATACATATTGAAAAATGAGAATACAAATCTATTTTGTTATAAAGAAGTCCCTGTTATGCTGTTTTTGACAGTAGAGGATGCTTTCTAGGTTTGCCAATATCTGTCTCTGGCTGTTAGTTAGGATCCCTCTTCTTGTGACATTCTTGTCCTGCCTGTGTCTGTTCCATAGAAGCTGCCCAGTATTTCTTGGTGTGTATGTTTGATTTTAGGAAAGTTTTTAATAACAGTTAGCGATCCATGAATGTACTGAGGAGGTACAAGTGTATGGTGGGTTTGTGGTTGCAGTTGACAGCTATCAGGTGCAGAGAGGGAGAGCCAAGCAGCATGCTTGCAGTGGCAGCAACAACTACGATGATGAATTGTATTTTTTAAGAGGAACTAGTGAGGTATTACGAAGGAGCTCTGACCTTTTTTTTATAAAATGTCTAGCGAGTGGGGGCATGCAGGGGCTTGAGCGGAGTGGCACTTCGAGTGTCTGACTGAGACTGTATGAACATTTTCCTTCAGAGAGAGTAACAATTGGAGGGAAAGTTTGCTGTTTCTTAAAATAAGCGACTTTCCTTAACACTGCAATTCAGTTGCGGGGGAGGGGGACTGACTCCATTCTCTACCTTACCGAGTGGTGTGTTTTGATGTTTAATGTGCTACAATGGTACCTCTTTTCTGTACGGGGTGCTCGTAGCTGGAACTAGTTATTTAGTGGGCTCTACTGAAAAATACCTGCTCACTTAGGTTGGTGTCCTAGCCAATCAGAATGCTAGGATTCTCTTAGCCATTTTCTCAGGCTTAATATCCTGAAGTCTCCATTGCAGTATTTCTCTCATCCTCCCGAAGTCCACCCTCCTAAAATCCACCCCCTTTGTTGCTGTGCCTCCAGACTCCCTGCCCAACTTAAGAGTGAACCACACTGTTTGGTGGTCACTACCAGCTAATGGGTCTTCCACCCTTATTTCCCTCACTGCCACCTCATTTGACAACACCAAGTCCAGCGTGTTACCTAGTCATGTTAGCCCACTGACCAGCTGCATCAGGAGACCATCCTGGATTGCGTCAAGGAGCACCTGCTCCTTGGCACTGGAGGTGGCAGGGGTGCTCCAATCTATCCCCGGCAGATTGAAATCCCCCCCAATCACCACACTCCCCTTTCTACACACCCTCCTTATTTGCTCTGCTAACTCACTGTCCAGTTCCACTGATTGGGCTGGTGGTCTGTACACCACCCCCAGCCTCAGCTTTCTACCCTTGGAGTCCAGAAACTGCATCCATAGTGCCTCTGTCTTCCCTTCCTCCCCCTTGTCCCTAGTACATCTGATCCCTTACCTCACATAGAGTGCTACTCCAATCCCTCTCCCAACCCCCCAGTCTTTCCTATAAATTTTATACTGTGGAATTGCAAGATCCCAATCATGATACTGGGTGGGCCAAGTCTCAGTCACTGCAGTAACGTCCACACTCCCCTCTGAAAGGAGCACCAGAAGCTCTGCTGTTTTATTACCCAGGCTCCTCACATTTAAGGAGACCATCTTCCAACCATTCCCATCCATCCTCCCCCCCCTCATTGGCTCCTTGATCTGCCCCTCCCTCTCCATGGGCCTCCCTTATCCTCAACATTATCACAGAGCGACAGCACATTTTGAACTCCAACCTGGGGACCCTGCATGCTCCCTCCTCCCTGTGCCACTTCACCACTGCCTTTACCCATAACTAGGCGGGTGAGCTCACTAGGCTCTCCTTTCCAGACCTTTTTCCTATCAGCAGTCCCCTCACCACCCCCCCCCAGTTAAATCCATCTTTGTAGATAGATATATATCTCTCTATTCTACTCTTTAGTACTCCCTTTCCCTCCTTGCTCAAATGTAACCTGTCCTCTGCATATAGGTCACTATTGCCTCAGGTCCTGCCCCAGTCTGACAGTAATCCATACTCCCTGGTATGGCACCAGACTCTCAGCCATTCATTGAACTCCTCCATCCTTTTTTCTCCCTGTACTCGCACATGGTACCGGGAGTACCTCAGAGAATGCCACCAATACCCCCCACCTCCTCACACTGCCTACCCAAATTCTTGAACCTCCCCTTTACAACCTCTACAGTCTCCCCTGCCAAGTCGTTTGTATCCACATGAATCACTATGTGAGGTTTCTTCCTCCCCTTCCATGCGTACTTGAGAAGTGCCTGCCACGCCCTTTCTGTAGTCAACCTGGGAATAGCCTCAATATGGCCCACCCCCATTCATCACAATAGTTTTTTTTTTTCTTTAGCTCATAACTTTTTTTGTTTTTACAATATTGTTACTTACTTTTTTCTGCCAGGATCTTTTTCATCCCCACCCTCATGAACCCTGTCAGTGCAACTTTCAGATTCTCCCCTCCCAAAATGGGTGTTTGTAGTGGACTCTAGTGTTTGCCCCAAATACCCATTTCAGGGGGATTTGAAAGTTGACACCCATAGGGTTCGTGATGGTGGGGCTACAAAAGTAGGTAAAATTATTAAAAAACAAAACGTTAGGAATTAAAGAAAAAAACATTGAAATGAGTGTGTCCAATTCATTCAGTGCAGTTGGAGAAGCAGTGCATTGAGGGGCATCGAGGAGTCGGGAGTGAGGGACAGAGATGCCTTGATGAGGGACAGAGTTGTGTACTAGTATTCAGCTAGCTGTCAGCAGCTGAGATAATCCATGCCAGTTACCCCCCCCAGTGGAGTGCCAGAACCCCAACCAGTTGCCTGCTGCCAAGGAGATCATCCCAGTCCCCATGCAGGAATGACAACAGTAGCTGCACTCGGTGGCGATAAATTCCATTTGCAAAGAACTGTTTGTGTGTGTTCCTGTGAATGTGCCCGAGTGCTGGCTAATGCTATTTTTTTTCTTCTTCTCTGTGTCTGCTGTCTTTGAGTGCCCACCACATCTCTGTTCTGTTTTATTCCTTTCTCCCATGGGCAGCCTGTTATCAGCTACAAGAGAATCTAACTGCATTCTTTTGACCTTTTTTACCAGCATGCTGGTCTCCTCCCCTGTAAATAATTATGCCACAACTTTCATGCTCTTCTCCCCACCTAAGCCACCTAAGCCATCTCATTACTAAGCACTGGCAAGTTGTCAATAGCTCACAAGGTACAATGCTTGCCTCTGGGGCTGGAAGATAGCCCCACATCAGGTACTAAGAGTAATACCCATAACTGATGCCAAGGTTTACAAATCATAGTCTTGTATTTGCTTTGTATTAACATGCCAAGTGTTAGATCCATGCATGCCACACAGAGATGGTGACTGTCACTGAGTCCCAAACCCTACCTTCAATCTTTCCATGTGAAGTACAAATGAGCACACTAGTGTTTTGAAATACAATAGAGTTACATCATTCACGATGCATTGTGCACATACAGTATCTGTCCTCCCACTCCCATCACTCATCAAGCTTCCATACCAGTTCACATTAGCAGTCACAACAACCAAATACATTTTTTTCCCCAAAAAAACAACTTACAAATAAATGCATGGGCTAGACTCAAGGCAAGGAGTGTCCCCTCACATGCACTGATGTACTACTGAGTTTCCATAGAGAGTGGTGCTGGCAGTGCTGTAGAGGAACTGATGCTGCAGTGGTTGCACTGGCAGCCTTAGCGCTGGTAGTGGTGGTGGCCACAGGCTGATTATCTCCTTTACTTGCTTTCTAATGTTTCCCTGTCCCATGACTAGCTCTTTTTGAGCCCATTCCATGCATCTTAGGTGCCCCTCCATATGCCACAGCTGCATTTGGGAAGGGGTGGAGTGGAAGGGAGTCTTGGATGGGCACTGTCGTAACTGGGCCTCTTGCTGCCCATTTTCTTTTCTGCTCCTGCTATATTCAGGTCTAAAGACCTTCTTCATCGTACAGTAAGTATTTTGTAGCGTGGGGGGGGGTAACAGTCTTCTTTGATGCAGTCTGGGTCTCTGTAAACATAGAAAACACAATATTGTACCCTTCCCTAAATGTTACAAATGTCATGGAAATCTTGCATTTTCATATACTGTTCATTCAGGTGTCTGTATTCACTAAGGTGCCACAAATTCTCCCAGTCAAGTTAATAACGAGAAGGACTTTAAGAGCTACAGTACTGTACTAATACTGACACATTTGGGAAAACTTCGCAAATTACACAGTTCACCTTAAGTTTCATATATGTTCAGAACTTCTCCACCCTTAAAACTTTATTGCTTGGGAACATTGCCTGAAATCTGGATCCTTGTCTCCTGTGCTTCATTTACTGTACTTCTGCTGCAAGTCTATACATGACATCACAATCATCGGTTCATGACATTACAATATGATGCTGTGGCACTGATTATGATGTCACAAGCAGAGGACTAAAATTGGAACCAGTAGATAGGCAGCAGTAGATGAGGAGGAGGAGCAAAAGACAAAGATCCTGCTTACAGATGTAATAACCCCTTCCCCGAAGAAAAGGGCAGAGATCTGTTACTAGCTGGGTAGCAAAGAGTTAACAGAGGTTCTAACAGGCAGTAGGAAGCTGAAAGATTTTCATATCCAGGCAGTCTGCAGCTGCTGCAGATACACTGTATGATGGGAACATAGTGTTCTATGTTTATGCAAATTACGGGGCCCTGCAGGGAGAGAACTCGATATATGAGTACTGGAGTAAGCAGTTTAGTCACGTTCAGTTTTCAGTTCCTATCTCCATTTTAGCTTTGTGAGACTGCAGAGGTCCACGGAGACACGCCAGCCATTGATAAGGGCATCATGGCCTGGTAGCCTGGCCTGATGGTGAGGGGTCAGCTGGGCAAAAGTCAAGGGAGATCCTGGTTGCAGGATACATGTGTAACCCCCCCTGCAAATGGGATTTCCCAAAAAGTCTTCCTTGAGCTTGCTTAAATCCTCACTGCCAGGCTAGTGTCCTGCATTTTAGCAGTTTAAATGTATTGCCAGAGAGCGCCTGTATAGCCTCTGTGTACTGTCTCTTTAAGAGCTGCCTGGATTGCAGTCATAATTAATCTGAGAGGGAGTTCTGTTAGAAGATGTACTTGCTTACTGATCATTTGTTAGAAGTAGTAATAATATTGCAGTTTGTTCTAACCTGCCTTCTTTGCAGCATGGACAGTTCTGTTTGGTTCCATTATCTCGGTCCAGGACTGTCAGAATGGGCCAATCAGTACATTTGGGACTCTAAAATGGAGCCTGTCTACAGCGGCTTGGTGAGGCCAACACTTGTAGGAATTGTAGTTTTAGGTTTTTGGCGCCTAAAATAACCTGGAGGGGAGCCCTTGTTGTGACTGACAGACAGATCAGCTAACCGAATCTTTTCAATCTTGGGGAAAGTCCCACACTGCTTGCAGTTTCAGTTAGATCTGAGTGGGGAAGTGAAGAAGTAACACCTCGAGACAGTTTGAGCAGCAATCCATAGTGGATTCACGTGGAAGAACTGTGGAAAGGCCTGAGTTTGACCTGCATGCCTGCCTGCTATTCCTGAGAGGGAACTTGTGCTTTTTTTCAGACTGAATCCGAATTTGGAGAGAGAATTAAGCCACTGAATTGTGACCAGGCTGTAACCTGAAGGAGACCGAAGATTTGCTGAATGTGATCAGCCTGTCAGGACTTCCAGCTACCTCTGAATTCCCGGATTGTGCAGAGACTCTGTCATTGCGACCGGTGAGCCATTTGCCTGGTACAGTGGAATTTCCTTACATGTGAATGTGCTGTGTGCTTATTGTGGGTCATGATTTGGTTCCCCACTGTGTGTCTGAACTGTGTTTTGCTTGCTGGAGACTGTGTCCAGCTGCACGGACTGAATCTGTATCCATTTCTATTTGCCTGGGCCCTGCTACACTGGCCCAGCCAGAATACCTGCTACGCACAGAAAGTCATCGACGAGAGACCGGCCTGGGGATCAGTCCCCTGCTCAATGCCTTGAACAGGAATGACGCCTCAGTGATTTGTATGGGTCCTGCTTCTCCAGGCACTCCAGCTCAACAGCCTGCAGTCTCAATTTTGTCCTGCCTGTGTCTAGTATTGGGTATTGTGAGTAAACATCAGGGTAGCTCCCTGCAACAACAGCTAAATCTAAAAGTGTTGTCATCTGATTGTCTTGTTGCCTTTTCTTTCATGAACTGAGCCCTCCGGCTCCAGATTACAAATACAGTGTGTTGTGCATGTTGCTTTCTTCCATCACAGGGCCCCAACCAGCTGCAACATTCCTGGCTAGCACCATTTTCCTACCTGGGTACCCAGAGTGTGTGACTGTGTAGGGACTCTGAACTGCATGAATAACTGTCTGATTAATATAGCTTTTAAGCAAATCAACCCGATTACGACCCTCACTTGTTCAAGTCCCCTGAATAAATCAGATTTAACTTTGTTTGCATTTAACCTGACTGTGGTTCCGGTTTGTGCCAAAAGTATTATACTGCTGCTATTTGCTGTGTTTAACCTTGTTTTACAGGGGGTCCCCAGGGTCAAGCTAGAGGAACCAGCCCTGGTGGTAAGTGCAAACAGTGTGGGTAATTGCCTAGTGAATAAGGGTCATTGTGAAAGTAATTATTGTACAGTGTTCAGGCCACTAGAAAGGCAAGAGGAGGGTTACAGTGTCCCGAGGGCTGTGCCCAGGTTAGCTTGACTGCTACCAACCCTGACCTCTGGGTGGAGGCACCCTTTTCATTACTCAGGCCACTTAACCTGCTACTAGCCAAGCAGGCAGTGGTAGTAGTCCTTGGGATAGCGCCACCTAGGGGTTACACATGGGTTCCCCACCATGTACGAGAAGGGTAGGAAAGGTGGCAACTTGTTCAACCATCTGGGTCCAGTAAAACAGATCCATGCATGGTAGTGCCCATATTGGACCAAAGGATTGGCCAAACTCAAGCTGATTGTGGAATTTGGTCCACACCCTAGAGTCACTGCAGGTGTGATGCAGTATCTATGGCACCTGACATGGCCAGGAAATACCTGATCCAAAAATGCTTTGGCCCACACAAAGAGTAAGATGAATGTGATGAAGCTAACATCTGACCTAAGGGGACAGGGGATTGGTTCCCAAGGGGGGCAAGAATCCCTGGTGATGCAGTCCCAAGGTGTGTGACCTTATAACTCACAGGGCTTGAGTGGGATGCCCCAGAATAGGTGTGTTGAGATGCAAAGCCAGATGAGTTAAAGGCCAGAAAGTTCAATCATGTTAAGTTTTATTGTTCAGCTAATAAGCCATTACAATGTTCTAAAAAAAAACAGTGCGGTACAAGTACACACGTCATACAAATGTGGAGTATGAAAGACAAAATACTGCAATTAAGCAATCTCTAAAAATCTGTTAATATAAAACATAGTATAATTTTTGACTCTATACAGGCATATATTATCCACAGTCAAAACACATCATGATTCACCAGAGCTAGCTCCATCTCGGAGCCCCTTCCCACAACCCTCTTGGGAAAACCAGGTACACCCTACTGTACTATAAAGGAAATAGGGATTCGAAGAAATCAATGGGGACATTGCTACCTATAGAAATTCCTATTTCCCCAGACCTTCAAAAACTGTAGAACACATTGTAAGATGAGTAGTGTAACCTACTTGAAAGAGTAAGCTGCTACTTCGGAGACCATCAACTAAAACAGTCCTGCACTGCCCGGCCTGTATCGAGAGGGTAGGCGCCTCCAAAACCTCTCTGATAGTCACCGCATTTCCTAGGATCTTGGGGCACTTTCAGCCCCGAGGGAACAAGGAAAAGACCGGAGGACCAAAAAGACTGAGGGAACCAAAATGTCCGACCCAGCTAGCGGTGTATAGAAATGCCAATTGAACAAAGGTTCCCACCCTCTTGCCAGGTGGAGCAATCTGCACTCCCCCAAGCAGACACTAGGCCTAAAAGGCCGCTCTCCGGCCTACCCAGCCACCACAACCCACCAACATGAAACCCGAAAGAAAGAAAAGGGAGAAGAGATCCTAACAAACAGGTGAGAGTATAACATCTCATCTATAAGCAAAAATAACATTCTGGCACTGCGGTAAATGTTCAACCAGATTTAAGCAGGTTGGGTAACTTGAGAGTGAGATCAGTAACAGCTTGTTCCAGAGATTCGTAGGACTGCCATGTCCCATCTATAGACACTTGTAGCTTGGCTGGGTAGATCATTCTGTAGCGAATGCCAGCAGCAATCAGCTTGCTAACCGTTGGGTGAAAAGCTGAGTGTTTCTGCCGCATTTCATAAGGAAGGTCTTGTGTTATTCGTAGCTTAGAACCACTCCACAGAATTGCTTGTAGTTCTCTTGCTTTGACTAATACATGCTGCTTCTCCAGAAAGCTTAATAACTTAACTATAATAGGCCTTGGTGGTGCTCCAGATGCAGACTTCGGCCGAAGGGAGCAATGAGCCTGCTCTTTATGATACTGTGGATTAAGGGGGGACAGACCAACAACCTTGTTTAGAAACTTCTGGAGAAAGGGGATGATGTCAGTGCCTTCCTCGGCTTCAGGGAGGCCCAAAATCAGCAGATTGTTTCTCTGGCTTCTCCCTTCTAAATCCTCTGCTTTTAGCTGAAGTTTGCTGACCTGCTGTCTAAGCTGAACAATCTCTGGGTCCATCCTCTCCCTCCACTTCTCCAGAGAGGAGGTTCTTGCCTCCAAGTCCCCCATTCTAGTTGTTAGCGTGCTAAGGTCCCCTCTTAAAGATTTTAGCTCCGTAGAAATGTCCTCCGACGTTTCTTTAAATGGTAACAGCTCCTGGAGGAAATGTTCCTCAGTAAGAGGAATCACCGAAACACTGGACAGGGTTGATTTAGAGCTGGTCCCCGAGCCTTGATGCTTAGATTTTTTAGTGGATTTCTCTGGAGTAGACGGTGGAATGTGCCTTATGCCAGCTAGCTTCATCTCTGCTTCCATTGCGATTTTCAGCCGATTGCAGTATTAAAGTCTGAACAAAAGACACTCCGTGAATGTAGTAGCACTAGAGAAACTCGAGATAAAGATCTGATGTTCACTCATCAATATTAGTAGGGAAAAAAGTGATTTGGTAGAGGGTGATAGACGGGAGCTCCACAGAAGTGCTGTCTCTAGTTGCTCTGCATCATGTGACTCCTCTGTCCAGGTAAATTGCTGCTGCACAGAATTGACCAGCCCAGCTTTTTTGGACCGTGGACAGATTGTGCAATCCAATCTGTCTTCAGTCCGAGAGAGTGTTTTCACAGGAACAGTGTGAGGAGTTTGCTCGATTCTTCACGGATAAGGTTGCCACAATCAGGTCTGATCTCCTCCTAACTCTCTCAAACAGGAGTTGTAGTGGTCGGCAAGAGATGTCAGACACCTAGTTTGTGTGGTCTGACTTCGACCGGCCCACAATCAATGACATAGTGATGATCGTCCAGTCGCTGCGACCAACCAACTGTAGTTTGGACCCAGGACCCACTCGTCTTTTAGTAGGATGTGTGGATAAAACTGGCCCGGTCCTCACTAAGATAGTCTGATTGTCATTTGAGAAAGGGATCTTTCCTGATCCTCTGAAGGAAGCTGTGATTTGACCCCTTCTTAAAAAGCCCTCGTTGGACCCGGACTGTCTAGCTAACTACAGGCCTGTCTCTAACCTGCCTTTTGTAGGTAAGGTTATTGAGAAGGTGGTCGCATTGCAGCTGGGCGGTCATTTGACCAGCCGCAATGTCTATGATTCTCTCCGGTCCGGATTTAGGAAGAGACATAGTACCGAGATGGCCCTCATTCGGGTACTAAATGACCTCCTAATAGCGAGAGATTGAAAGACCCGCTCCATCTTGGTCCTTCTTGATCTGTCTGCGGCATTTGATACCGTCGACCATGGAGTGCTTTTTTAGTGCCTGCAGTTTATCTGTGGACTATCGGGCCCGGTCCTCAGTTGGTTTCGATCATTCCTTGAGGGTAGGACTCAGAGGGTGGTGTCCTGGATTTTTTCCTCAGCATCACTCCCCCTATCCTCTGGGGTACCGCAGGGCTCCATTTTGGCACCCATGTTGTTTGCGATATATATGCTGCCGTTGGGAGCGATTATTAGGCAGTACGACTTGAGTTTTCACTGCTATGCAGATGATACTCAGCTGTACGTGTCCTTTGTGCCCAACCAGGGTGATGCTGTATCAGTCTTTAACAACTGTCTCACTGAGATTCAGGACTGGATGACTGTGAGCTGGTTGCAGCTAAACCCTGAAAAAACTGAGGTGTTGGTTGTGGACCCAGGTTGTTGGTGGGGGGGGGTTTGCCGATGGGGTCACCTTTGGGTCTTTGGCTTGGAGGGACCCAGTTAACTACCTCAGACTGGGTGCGGAACCTGGGCATTATATTTGATGATTGCCTGACTCTTAAACACCAGGTGTCTGCTGTTGTGAAAACCTCTTTTTATCATCTGAGGAATATAGCCTGGGTGAAGCATCTGGTTCCAGCTGATGACCTTCCAACATTGGTCCACGCCTTTGTTACCTCCCGCCCGCCTGGACTACTGCAAAGTCCTGTACCTAGGGCTACCGGGGGTGGATATCTGCCACTTGCAGTTGGTGCAGAATGCAGTGGCCAGGCTTTTGACTGGTACGTCTAGGACCAGTCATATAACGCCTGTCCTCTGCGGACTGTACTGGCTGCCAGTACAGTGGCGGATTACCTTCAAGGTTGGTTTGCTGACCTATAAGGCCCTACATAATCAGGAACCTAGCTACCTGCAAGATCTTCTTCATCCCTACTGTCCCTCTTGCCCATTCTGATCCACCGATGAGGGATTGCTGGAGATTCCCAGGGTTCGTTTAAAGACATCTTGGGCCAGATCATTTAGTTTTATGGCCTCAAACCTGTGGAATTCTCTACTTCATCAGGTGCAAGATTGCCTGACATCCAAAGTTTTAAATTAGCTTTAAAAACACATTTATTTAGTTTGGCATAGCTGGATTTTTAAATATATTTTAATGATTAATTTTAGGATGTTGTTTTAATTTATGTATTTGATTTACTTGTTGTTAAAGCGCCTTGGTTTTGGAAAGGCGCTTTTTAAAAATAAAGCTTTGATTGATTGATTTACTTTAACTATTTAAACATGGCAAGGAAACAGTATAAGTTTTGTTGAAGGATAAAGAGAATAGAATTCCAAGAAAAATTATGGGCTGACATGTATTAGACAACTGAGAGAAAAGATCCGAAAAGCTACTCAATTATGGTAGCTAAAGGAATAAATACATTCTAATCCTTTCTTGCAGTATATATACTGAGAGAAAGCTGGGTTTGACTTTTTAAAGCAGTTTTTACATGAACAGATTCTTCAGCAAAAGACAATAAAATGTCACATTTACTAACAGAGTCCATCACTGCCTCTTTTGGTTATTTCATTCTCTGAAGTAGAGGAAGGGTATCCCATTAAAATAGTGACTCAAATATAGCAGCTACATAATACCGACTGTTAATCAGCAAAAATTACAATGATGACCGCTACTTAATAGCACCAATTGTAAATAGCACCTCACTGTCAGCGATAATAGTACCCGCGAATACAGCAACACACAAGTTCTATGACATAACAGGTAGTAGTTGAAAAGGGTGCTGTTCAGCAAAATAATGATATTTGTCTTGCCGTGTTGTCTTGTCTTCACTCTGGCACTTGTACATGGCACTCTCAAACTTTCATTTCCTGTTGTCTAGTGTTCCTGGTGTTCCTAGCAGCACAGTTGTTGTGCTTCTCACAAATAAAACCAAGCAGCTCCGTAAAAAATGGACTTCTTGTTTTTCTCCCAAATGAAAAATAAAACCAAGCTGCAGATTGCCTCATAACTCCCTGCTGTTACATTCCGTTGATTCCACCCCCCCCAGGTGAGTAGGCATATAGTAAGCCATGCCACACCAGTGTAGGTTACTATTTAACTTACAGACCTAAAGCAATGTTCAGTTGCTGAGGCTGTGTGGTTGAGTTTCTGAAGGACTGCCGTGCTGAAGGAGTGGATAATGTCCCTGGAATTTGTAACTAGTCATAAAGATAAGTCACTGGTTATATATGCTGGCTACCTATATCGAAAGGATAAGGAAAGAGCTTCCAAAGTTTACTATAGATATGCAGACTCTCACAAATATAACTGCGTTGCAAGACTGCACACTGCAGCAGGCAGTATTCTGGCAGAAATTAAAGAGCATAATCATGTGCCTGATGCTGGCAAGGCTGGGGTTAGGCCTGTGATGGCAGACATTCATTCTCATGCTCATACCACAGTAGACGCAACCTCGCAAGTTGTTGTCAAGTGTACTGCAGCTGCCCCAGAATCTGTTACTTTTAGGCTATCAGGCATAAGCCTTATTAAAAGAACTGTGCAGCATATACATTAGCATGAAAGAGGGTGTCCTGCCACTCCAGCCACTGTGGAGGACCTTGTTATACTCATGAATTCACAATACTGAGCTCTGATGACCATTTCCTTGTCTTTGACAGTGGCCAGGAACAAGATAGAATCCTTATTTTTGCAACTGATGGTAATTCGAAATGTTTACATGACTGTGAGGACTGGATGCTTGACGGAACATGTAAAGCTTGTCTGGCATTTTTTAATCAATTGTACACAGTGGAAGGCCTATGGTCTGATTCTGTGATAACTGCTGAATACATACTAATGTGCTCACATAAGACTGCTTCATATGTTAGATGTTTTTCAGAACTCAAAACATTTGTTGCTGATATGTGCCCATCCAATTCTATCATAGATTTTGAGAAGGCTGCCTGGAAAGCCTTTGTTACTGTGTTCCCAAAGACATAGCTGCAAGGTTGTTTTTCCCGTTTCACTCAATCTGTGTGGAGAAAAATTCAGAAGTGCCCATAGGTGGAGAAGAAATATTGCCTAGACACAGACTTTGCCTTGCATTTAAGGATGTTGCTGTCTTTGTTGTTTGTGCCACCTAGTGATGTCATGAGCAAATTTGAGAAACTCAAAGAAATGGAGTTCTTTGTTTGCAATGAGGAGCTGTTGCAGCCTGTATTAGATTACTTCTAAGACACATGGCTAGGTAGACCGAGAGGTCGGTCTGGATGTAGAAGAGCCAATTTTCCTGTTGAGCAATGGAATTGTCACGCTGCCACCCAGATTGGATTAGTGTGAACAAATAATACAGTAGAAGGCTGGCACAGGGAATTTAACTCCCACCTAGGAGCTTGTCACCCAAGTATTTGGAAGCTAATTGATTGCTTGAGACATGAACCACAACTCACAGAGCTGAAATTGGAGCAACTGATATCAACAGCAGGGAATGCAGAAACAAAAGGGAAGTATAAGGACCTCAATCAGGGAATTGCATCAATTGTTGTACAATATGAGTCCAGAACTACCTATGAAACATAGAAACATAGACATAGAAACATTGACTTTGATGGCAGATAAGGACCACTTGGCCCACCCAGTCTGCCCATTTCCCTACCTATTGGATAAGCTGCAGATTCTAGTTAACCAACAGCTTACTTACTGCAACCCCCCACTACAATTGTCTTATGTCTGTCCCATGCCTGTTTGAATTCCCCCACTGTTTTAGACCCAACAACCTCCCAGGAGGCGGTTCCATGCATGACCACTCTCTGCCTGTGAAAAAAATTCCTCCACATTACCCCTGAGCCTTCCCCTCTATCTTTAAATTGTGCCCCCTTGTTCTTACACATCTCTTTTTCTGAAAGATGCTACCCTCCTGGACTTTGTTGATTCCCTTGAGGTACTTGAAAGTTTATATCATGTCCCCCCGTCCCTCCTTTCATCAAGGGTATACATATTAAGCTCTCTCAGTCTCTCTTCATATGGTTTCTGATGCAGACCCTGCACCATTTTAGTTGCCCTCCTCTGGACTGCTTCCATCCTGTCTATGTCCTTGCATAGATGGGGTCTCCAAAACTGCACACAGTATTTCAGATGGGGTCTCACCAACTGTCTGTACAGAGGGATAACCACTTCCCTTTTTCTACTTGTGATGCCCCTTCCTATGCATCCCAGTATCCCCCGGCTCTCCTTACTGACTTCTCACATTACTTACCCACCTTTAGGTCATCTGATCTGACTACTCCCAAGTCCCTTTCCATTTTTGTTGTTGTTAGTACCTCCCCTGCTATTGTGTACTCTTCTCCTGGGTTTTTGTTTCCCAGGTGCATTACTTTGCACTTCTTTGCATTGAATCTAAGTTGCAATATGTCCGACCATTCCTCCAACCCTGCCAAGTCCCTTCTCATCCTTTCTACCCCCCCTTGTGTATCAACTCTGTTACAGATCTTTGTGTCATCTGCAAAGAGGCATACCTTTCCCTCCAGACCCTCTGCAATGTCACCTATAAAGATGTTAAAGAGGACTGGACCCAGTACTGAGCCCTGAGGTACTTCACTAGTAACCCCCCTTTCTTTGGAATGTGTTCCATTCACTATTACCTTCTGTGTCCCATTGTGCAGCCAGTTTGCTACCTAGGCTACCACCCTGGAACCCACTCCCAGGCTGGCTAACTTGATTATTAGTCTTGTGTGGGACTGTGTCAAATGCCTTGCTAAAGTCTAGGTAGGTCATATCCGCAGCCCCTCCCTGGTCTATTACTTTGGTCACCCAGTCAAAGAAATCAATTAGATTCACCTGACACGACCTTCCTGCTGTAAATCCATGCTGCTTTGGGTCCTGTGCCCCGCTGGCCTCTAGGTACTGAACAATTCTTTCTTTCAGAAGTGATTCCATCATTTTCCCTACCACTGAGGTCAAACTTACAGGTCTGTAGTTTCCTGCTTCTGCCTTGCTCCCACTTTTGTGAAGGGGAATCACATCTGCCCTCCTCCATTCCTCAGGTACCACCCCATCCTCCCATGATTTGTTAAAAAGTGTGGTCAGTGGTGTCACTAGGTGCTCCCTTAGTTCTTTTAGGATTCTGGGGTGAATCATGTCAGACCCCATTGCTTTGTCCACTTTGAGTTTTAGGAGTTCTTTCAGGACTCTTTCTTCTGTAAATGGGCTGGTGTCAACCCCCCTACCCAGAGTGCTTCTATTGTCTGGTTTAGGTAACTCCTCCTCATCTTCTTTTGTGAATACTGAGCAAAAGTATTCATTCAGTATCTCTGCCTTTTCACTGTCTCCCTCTGCCCACCTCCCCTCTCCTTTACTAATCTTCACTATTCCTCCCTTAACCTTTCTATGCTCCTTAATGTACCTATAAAAGGTTTTATCCCCCTTCTTAACTGAGTTGGCTATTTTTTCCTTGGTTTGGGCCTTTGCTATTCTGACTGTCTTCCCCACTTCTTTTTGCTTTAATTGATACAGTTCCCTGTCGTGCTCCTTCTGTGATTCCTTATACTTTTTGAATGCAGCCTTTTTCTCCTTAACCTTCCCTGCCACCTTTTTTAAGAACCATAGTGGTTTTTTACTCTGCTTTGTTTTCTTTATTTGTTTCACACAAAGGCTTGTTGCCTCTAGGATGGCAGTTTTGATTTTTCTCCATTGTTCTTCCACTCCTCCTTTTTGGCCGTTTGCTAGTGCATTCCTCAGGTATTCACCCATTTTGCCAAAGTCAGCCCTTCTAAAGTCCAGTATCCTTGTTTTTGTATGGCTTGTCTCCATGCTTGTGCTTATTGTGAAGCACACTGTGCAGTGGTCACTTGTTCCTAGATGTCTACTGACTTCTAAATTTGTGATCCTCTCTCCATTTCAGAGTACCAGGTCTAGTATTGATCCCTCCTGAGTGGGATGCAACCCAACTGTCTAAGACCTGCCCCCTGCAGGGCATCGAGAATGACCCTGCTCTTGGATGTGGCTGCAGTACATGTCATCCAGTTAACATCTGGCATTTTCAGGTCCCCCACCAACAGTATCTCCCCTTTTTCAGCCATTTTGAGAATGTCCTCTATCATTTTCTTGTCCATTTCCTCCCCTTGAGATGGGGATCTGTATACATCCTCTGTGCAGATTGTGATGCCATTACCTGTCTCCAAGGTGACCCAGAGTGCATCTTGTCCTCCCCCTTTACTTTTTAGTTCTACAGCTTTGATCCCTTCCCTTATGTATAGAGCTACTCCACCTCCTCTTTTATCCTCCATGTCCCTTCTGTAGACTGTGTACCCCAGTATGTTGACATCCCAGTCATGGTTCTCCATGTACCATGTTTCTGTGACTGCCACAATATCCAATTGTTCCTCTTCCATCAGGGCTACTAGCTCAGGAAGCTTGTTTCCCAGACTACGGGCATTGGTACTCATTGCCTTCTATTTAATGTTGGCTTTATCCTTTTTCCCCCATCCCTGCTCTTATTGACCTTGTCTATTTTTCCATTTACCCCTGTTCTGCCCTCTGTTGAGCTCCGTACCTCAGTGTTTACCTTACTATCTGCCATGTTTTGTGGGGGGAGGCTTGAAATTTCCTGCCTCTTATCAGCATCTCCCCCCTTGGCTAGTTTAAAAGCTTGCCAAGGAAGCATTTAAACCTGTCACTTAGGAGCTTGGTTCCCTTCTTGGACAGATGCAGACCATCATGCCAATATAAACCTTCATCTCTCCAGGTGTATCCCCAGTCCCTAATGAAGCCAAAGCCCTGTGCTCTGCACCAGTTTTGCAACCATTCATTAAACTGCATGGTGTGCAGTACCCTAGCCTCACCCCGCCATGGACTGGCAGCATCTCTGAGAAGGTAACCGTGCTTGCTACCTGTCTGAGGCTCCTCCCCAACTCCACAAATTCATCCTGCACTGCACTGATTCCATGCCTAGCTAGGTCATTTGTCCCAAGGTGGACAATGATGTCTAGTTACCTCTCCTGTGATGCTGCTTCTGCAATCCTTAGGATTCGCTTCTTGTCCTTCAAGCCATGGCACCAGGCAGGCACCTTACTTCCCCTCTCCTTCCCAGTTCTACCCCCTAACAATTGGAGTCCCTATCAGAAGCTGTTTCTTCCCCTGTGGTGTCCCTTGCCACCCTTTTGTGGGTCTCCCTTGTGGATGTCCTCAGCATTCTTCTTGGTCTCCACTGAGGGTGCCATCATAGAGGAACCTTGCTCTGCCAGACTGGTGTATGATTTGTGTAGAGGTACAACTAGGGGGCTTCGCCTCTGTTCTACCACCTGCACCCTCCCAGAACCCACTGTGGTCCAACTGCTCTTCATACTTGGCAACCTCTGAGGCAGTGGTTGTGGCAGTGGTGCTCTTTGGGTGGGAGGCCTCCTTATTCCTTGCCAGTTCAGCCTGGAGGTGGGAAATCTCCTCCCTCAGAGCTGACAGTTGCCTGCAAATAGGACAGCAATGCAGTTTCCAGATGTCTCCTGGAAAACTGCTGCCCACAACCAGTACATTGCACACTCCCCGTGTCCCTCTCCTTATAATATACATTGGCCCAAATATTCAAAGGGTTGTGCATGGCACAACAGTGTTGTGCCATGCACAACCCACTGATGCACCCCGATGCGATATTCAAACGGGTATTGTGCCTGGCACAAATCCCTATGCACCAGAGCACATCAGTAATGTATGCGGTGCAGGTAGGTGGGGCATGCCTATGCATACTCTGCACATCCTGATATTCAGCCTGGGATGTGCTGAGTCCATGCATGTGCAACCCCTACTTGCACTGCACACAGGTGAGTCAAAAAAAAGGAACAATGGCTAGCCACCCACAGGTGAGCTGCCATATTGTAGGGTGCAACATGGCAGCTGCCACCGTGGGTGGCCACCAGAACTCCGGCTGCACCTGGTGGCACCCCCCATGCCCGATCATGGGCATTTGTAAAATCTAATACATTCCAATATCCCTGGTGGTCCAGTGGACTGCTGTCAGCCCAATCGTGGGCTTAAGTATAAAGAAAACAGCGTCCAATATCCCTGGTGGTCTAGTGGACTGCTGTAAACCTGATCGCAGGCTTAAGTATAAAGAAAACAACGTCCAATATCCCTGGTGGTCCAGTGGGCTGTGGGACACATTGCCGCACTGTGCATGGGGCGTCAGTCCCTGATGGCTGCTGCCTGGCAGGGCTCCAGGCACCAGTAACCGAGGATCAGTGGACCTGCATGCAAATGGAGCCATAATGACATGCAAATGGCCACATTTGCACCTTGCATGCATTATGTCCCTATTTGCATGTGCACTTTTGAATATCATGGTTGCTGCACATAGTGCAACGGAACTTGCCCTAGCGCATCCCCCGCTCCACTCTGGCCACTTGCGCTGGTGCAGTGCCACTGCGCCATGCACACTATGGGTGGTCAGGGTGCGATATTCAATGATGCTGTGCCATGGCACAGCTCCATTGAATATTGCCCAGTCAATGCCCCTGTGCAGCCAAGTTGCACTGCACCCAGGCTTGCACCACAACCTGGTGCAGTTTGAATATCTGGGCCAACATGTAATATATATATATTTTTTTTTTTGTGATGTGTACTTACCCTTTATGAACTGCGCTGGGTTATTAAAAATATGACAGTTCTGCCCCAAGACCTGTTGAGGAAGTGATGTCAGAACTTTGGCTATAAAGGAAATGTCATGCCTGGGGTGTGGTGGGGAAGGGGGGTGGGTAGTCCACAACTACAAGTGACTGTTAGAAACAATCAAATACACCACTGCTCCACCACCCTGGTGAGTACTGCCCTTTATAGTAATTCAACTAACCTCCAGTAACTTATTGAAAAACAGTTTAACTATCACAAAATCCTACACACCAGTAAATTATTTAAAAATAGTTTCTGTCTCAAAATCCTGGTAGTCAATCCAGCTACCCCAAGGGACAACCAAAATGCAGTATTCAAACCCTTGTGAAGTTACTTCCAAGAAAAGCAGAGTTTGCAAGCTCCTTATTCAACTCCCCAGTCACCTGTAATTTATTTAAAAGTAGTTTAACTGTCAGAAAATCCTAGTAGACAATCTAGCTACCTCCAAGGGTCTACCCAAATGCAGTATTTAAATCCTTCTGAAGTTGCTCACAAGATAAACAGAGTTTGCAAGCCCCTTCTTGGTTAAACACTAAATAAATATGCAAATAAAAAGCAATTACCAAAGGTAGTTAGTTTCACCTCCCACAGAATTGAGCAAAAGTGCACGTTGTTGCAGATATCAAGTGCAATATAGAATTTCCCACACTGCTCACAGCTGAATAAAGAAGTAGTCTCCTTCCAGGTCAAGAAGATGTGCTTTGTGTCTCTAAATATTGTAGCCACCAGTAGTTTACAGTAATCTGATCAAGTCTGGAAAGCTCCACCCAGGGCAATTGGTTGACAATGGTTATGATGCAACCTGCCCTGATCCAATACAACACTTTGTGGTCTGAAAACAATGAGAGAAACAATTTCCTGCACCTGAGGCTGTCTGTGTTTCAATTCATACTGCAGGTTTTGCTATGACAACTCCTTACCCACAGTAACTTATTTAAAAATAGTTTAACTATCACAAAATCCTATGCACCAGTAAATTATTTAAAAATAGGTTCTGTCCCAAAATCCTAGTAGTCAATCCAGCTACCCCCAAGGGACAACCAAAATGCAGTATGCAAACCCTTGTGAAGTTACTTCCAAGATAAGCAGAGTTTGCAAGCTCCTTATGTAACTCCTCAGCCACCTGTAATTTATTTAAAAATAGTTTAACTGTCATAAAATCCTAGCAGACAATCTAGCTACCTCAAGGGTCTACCCAAATGCAGTGTTTAAATCCTTCTGAAGTTGCTCACAAGATAAACAGAATTTGCAAGCCCCTTCTTGGTTAAACACTAAATAAATATGAAAAATAAAAATCAATTACCAAGGGTATTTAGTTTCAACTCCCACAGAATTGAGCAAAAGTGCACATTGTTGCAGATATCAAGTGCAATACAGAATTTCCCACACAGCTCACAGCTGAATAAAGAATTAGTCTCTTTCCAGGTCAAGAAGATGTGCTTTGAATATGCTATGAATATTTAAGAGGACTCATGTATAATTTTCAGTTTTAACAGTGAATAGTGAAACTTTCTATTGACCTCTGCCCATAAAAAAGTTACTCAGTAAAGAAATCCTGATGTCGCTAATTGGACATGCTTAGAAGTACTGACTAATTAAAAAAATAAAGGTTTGTGGAGCAAGACAAGATGCAATGCAATTCAATACTTTGCAGTAAATGACATGCCACAAAATATTGGATGACTAGAAGGCTTAATTGACATTAAATTACACTGCTCCTTGCAGCATACTACAGCATTTTGCAGTAATTTTGCAAGATACTGCATTACGTACTGCCTGGCACCACTGTATGAACTATGTTTTATAATTTGATGTAGTGTTTCATCCTTGGGTATCTTAGTTGTGAATTGTTTTGTTACAAGGGCATCTCAGCCTCATTTATTTTAACTTCACTTATTTATGGTGTGTTTCTTAAAGGTTTGTATTTTCATAGTGCATTTGTACATTCCTGACATGCACCCTGACAAAGACCAGGTTCTGGTCAAAGCACCAGGGCTCTATTGGCAGCCTCTATCCTTAGCATAAACAAATGTATTGGCAACTTTATGCTGCACTGCCCTTAACTGTATTTTGTTACTGCACTCCCCCCTCCCGAGTACTTCCTTTGTTCTACAGTACATAGATTGTTTGGGGGTTTGGCAGCCCAGGGACAATGCTAGCAGTAATTGCCTGTATGTGCTGTATGTGTGTGGTCTATCATCCTGTCCCTCACCACTTGGGGCCAGCAGTGCAGATGCTTTGCTGGGGATGGACCAAGCATGTTTGCAAGATTGCTAAAGACCTGATGGATCAGGTCACTAGTGGTTACTATGTGAAACACAAACTATTACTACGTAGTACCTGTGTGTGTGATACTTTACTTAGTGCTTGTGGAACTGCAGTAATACGCCAACCTTACCAGTTATACTGCACCACAAAAAAAGTAGCAGCAAAGAAAAACACTGCTACTAAGAAGGGGAAGAAAAGGGCAACCTATTTAGTCAAACATGGAACCAAGCAAGGAATAGACAGATGACATACAGTCAACTCAGTGAGACAAGCCTGCCCCACTAAGTGCAATGGTTTAATTAACAAAACAACAACAAACAAACAAAAAAATGCATGTGCACACACAAGGCACAGACTTGTGGGGGGATATATTTCACAAGCACAGGTTAATTGTGTGCAGTAGGCTGTAGAAGTGGAGGGGGGGAGTCAGCTGACACACTCCTTATGTGTACAGGGATCTATCCCCAGAACCAGAGGACTAACAATAATAATTCAATGAGTCAAGCCTGACTGGCTTAGAACTGAAAAAGTGTTATTTCAAAATCTCTGTGCACATAGCTGTGCACATGTGTGGCCCTGCCTCATGAAAAAATATATTAAGCACGCACATGCAGGGTGAAGCCTCACAAAATCAAATATTATGCACATATACAACAAATCATAAGCAGTGACCTGCAGGAGGGGGAGTTAGAAGACACCCTCATCAGTCATGCAGGGAACCAAGCCTGTAACCAGACAACAGCAAAAAAAAAAACACAAAAATGAAATGTGCTTCACCCCCCAAAAAATCACACTGGAGCTATGTCAGACAGCAGCAGAGAAGGGGTGTTAACAGATAGCCCTCCTAGTCCCTGTAACTAAGTACAGCAATAAGGACAAAATACATGTCAGAAAGCCAAACATAGCTTTTTGGACACTGATCAAAAAAACTATACTGACCCAAAAAAGCCTGTGAAGCAAAAATCTTTTTTAGCAAGTTTAAGGTCTCAGAAGTACTGCAGAGCAGCTCTCAGAAACCTTGTCTCCTGTCTTCTACCAGCTCAGAATGAGGAAGTCACATTGTGTGCTTGCTTTTGAGCTCAAGAAACAGCTTTTTATTGGCCAACAAAGCTCTGTGAGACTTTGAAATCTCACCAAATGGTAGTTCCCGAATAGTGGCTGAAAAATGAACTATTCAGGAAAATGCATCTGAAGCCTACTATTTGTGCTATTCAGAAAATACTATTCGGCCCATGCACAGCCCTATTATTCACTACAAATTTCTATATACCAGTTATACTCAGATACAAATACAACTATCAGATACTGAACCCTTCTTTACCAATAGGAGTAAAGTAGGGATGCTTATTGGCACCTATGCTCATTAATATCTGTATTGAATCTGTGCTATGTTTTGAAGAGGTATATATATATATATATATATATATATATATGTGGGCATTTATTATTATATATCTAGGGCTTCTGGGGGTTGATATCTGCTGCTTGCAGCTGGTGAAGAATGCAGCAGCCAGGCTTTTGATGGGGGTCTCCCTAGGGAGTCACATTATGCCTATACTGCGCGAACTGCACTGGCTGCCTGTGGAGTGGCAGATCACCTTCAAGGTTGGTTTACTGATCTACAAGGCCCTACACCAACTGGGTCCAGACTACCTGCAAGAGCTCCTGATTCCGTATTGCCCCCTCTGACCCCTTTGCTCAGTCAATGAGGGATTGCTTGAGGTTCCCAGGGTACGACTGAAAACTTCTGGGGCACAAGCTTTTAGTTACAAGGCCCCTACCCTGTAGAACTCTCTACCTCATCAGATTCAAGAGTGTCAGACCATGGAGAACATCAAGAAAGCCTTAAAGTTTCACCTATTCCACCTGGCTTTTGGAGATTTTATATGACACAGTTGTTTATTGTATGAACTGCTTGTAGTGTTTTATTGTTTATTTTTGCTTGTTTTATCTGAACAGTGCTTTGACAAATTTGAATTGTGCTATAGAAATAAAGACTATTATTATTATTATTATTATATTATTATGACTCTCCCAAAATAATTACTGTCTCATGCCACCTGCTTGCTTATGTGGATGACAAAATTTTTTTTTTCCCTTTGTCGTAGAGGATTGCAGAAAAAAATAATACATTAAAAAAAAACTGTGCTAAATTGAAACTAAAGATAAATTTATGCAAAACCAAGATAATGATTGCTGGCTCTTATTAATATAATACCCCTTTTTACTTCAAAAGAGAGAAATTTGAAGTAGTCAAGGAGTACACTTATCTGGGAATTAAACTTACCCCAAATAGGAAACGGATCGAACATTTTAAGGAACAGACTATAAAGGATAAATGTGTTACAAAGGCCCTGCTTAGATTTAACTTCACATATTGCAGAAATACCCAAATGCTGCCCTTAGAGCAAGAGAAATGAAAATCAATCCAGTATTATTATATACAGTAGAGATTTGGGACGCTAACTATCCAGTGATTTTGAAATACCCCTCCTATACTTTTATAAGGCCCTGCTTAAAGTTGCTAGATCTACATCTATCTCTATGGTACAGTAAGGGCAGAATGGGGTACAATATCGATTAAAGCATTTTCTGACTGCAGATCACTTACTTATTGGCTGAGGATAATAATCAATAAACATAACCAACTCCCAAATGAATCTCTTCAAGAAAAGATAAAATTTGTTTGTTTGTTTGTTTATTAAGAAATAACCATTGAGCAGCAGCTCATTCACAATGGCGACTTTATGGCAGTACAAAATTACAAAATGTAAATGACAATACAAAAAAATAATTTCATCACAATTCATCAATGCATCAATAGCAGTCACAAACATGGTCATACGAAGACAGATGCTGTTTTAACATAGATACAGAAGGAGATGGCATATATGACCTATGGAATTCATGCAGAAGTCTATTCCAAAACAAAGGAACAAATTGGCCAAAGTATTGAAGGGAACACTTAGTTTTAGTAAATGGAACAGAAAGTTCTCATACAAAGGCATTTCTCCATGATGGATTGACAGATCTAAAAGATAATTTGTCATACTAATAATCAGGAACAAGACCCAAACCACATTTATACACAAATATATATCTGTGATTATCCCTTCTTTATTTTAATGATACCCAACCCAAAGACTTATACAAATCACAATGATGGACATCCATTGGACATTTCAAGATCAAATGAGCCAAACGATTGTAAAGTGCATCCAATTTATGTAGATGCTCAAAGGTTGCACCAGCATACAAAATATCTGCATAGTCAAATAATGGAAGTATTTGTATGGTAATTATAGTTTTCATAGTGGCCGAATCCAAACAATTTTTATTTTTAAATAAAAAGCCTATCCTCTTATCAATTTGCACAACCAATTTTTCCACATGGATATTCCCTGAGGCATACTGGACAAGCCAAAACCCTAAATACTTATATGATTTAACATTTTCTATTGCAACTCCAGAACTATCTGATATTACCATCCCATGACCCAATTTTATTTTAGAGGGGTGTCCAAACAACATGGACTTTGTCTTGGTTATTTTCAACTTCAATTTAGAGTCTAGAAAATTTTTTTGCAATGAATCAAAATTACTTTGTAAAACAGTCTGAATCTGCAAAACCAAAACATGTGAGAAATAAACAATAGTATCATCAGCATATAAATAATCATTAACTTCACCTAAAACTTTACCAGAATCTTTTAAATATAACAAAAACAAGAAGAGGTCCCAGGACAGAGCCCTGTGGTACACCCCTTACTACCACTAATGGAGAAGAATCCTGATGACCAATAGATGTAAATTGTTTTCTATTACTCAGGTAAGAGTAAAACCAGGTCATAGCATCATTACCTAAACCTAACTCAGTCAAACGTAATAATAATGTTTGTTGATCAACCGTGTCGAATGCCTTGGACAAGTCAATCAGTATTGCTCCAGTAAATTGATGTAAATTGTTAGCCCTACCAATATCGTCCAAGGCCCTCGACACAGAGACCACCATCCCATGAAGTTTATGAAAACCTGCTTGAATCTGATCAAACAGATTATTACCCTGCACATAATCTACCAATTGTCTAGCCAGTAGCCTTTCAAAAAACTTACTGACAAGGGGAAGAAGGGAAATAGGTCTGCAATTGGAAAGATGATCTGAATTGTCGCCTTTAAATAAGGTTACAACTCTGGCCAACTTCCAATCCTGAGGAAAATAAACAAAATACAAGGATTGATTAAACAAATATGTCAAAGGTTCAGCAATATAAAATTCTGAATACTTTAACATACTTGAGGTCAAACCATCTGGGCCACAACTTCCACTAGATTTTAGTTTTAACAACAATTCAAGTGTCTCATAACTAGCAATTTCCTTAAAACAAAATTTGGAATAATCATCATTCAGAACATCTACTAAATGTAAACTCTGATGGGTTGTGTCACCAAAAACATTTCCTGAATTAATAAAAAATTTAGTTAATCTATCAGGTAAACATCCATCAAGATCAACATTTTTATCAGGAGACAATTGAATTGTTTCTTTACATTTCGACTGACCATTCAAATTATTAATAAGTGACCAAAATTTCTTTGGGTTTTTTATTGATTCAGACATTCCAGAATTAAAATATTTTCTCTTAGCCTCCCTAACCCCTACAACATATTTATTTCTACATTTCTTATCATTTTGCCAAAGTACCAGAAACTCTGGCATTTTCCCAGGCCATATTTTTATCCCTTTTTAACTTCACAAGTTTGGAAGAAAACCAAACAGCTGACATAAATTTTACTTTTTTGAAAGTGGATAAATACAGAAAGAAAATCAATATGGCTAAAAGCATTGACTTCTATTTTGGGGAAAAATTGATTTACAGCATTTTTAGCTAGATTACTTGAGGAAAAATAAAATTTACATAAAATACAAATCAATTTTTAAAAATAAGCTAGTTCCAGGAGCACACACAACATATATGGAAACTGTAGGAAATCAAAAATGTGCCCCTCGGTTGAAAATAAATAAAATTACCACATAGCCTACAAGATTATGTGATACTTGTTATTTCTTCTCATTACAGGAGATTGATCACTTGGACTAAACTTGAGTTATTAAACTCAAATGTTTTTATATTAATAAAACATCAGTATAGCCCGGTGGCACTGAGGGTTGAGGCACTGGATGCTATACCTCATGCCATGCTGACAACCCGAGTTCAAGAATGAACTCTGGTTACCGTAGGTCACCCAGGGGGGAGGGCAAGAGGTTGGATTGAGCTGCTGATAGGCAGCTCTCCTCCCCCAGGGAGGGATCTGGAGTCTCTCAGGCTTTTGGATGCCATCAAGTGGAGGCTGTTGGTAGCACCAAGCCCAGTGGGAGAGTCAGTGTTGGGTAATGGAGCCATGGGGTGCGTGATCACCTCCACGGGCACTCACATCCATGTTATAGGGTCTCAGGCATTAGGAGTGAGAAATCCCAAGAAAAAGCACATGTCTCCCTGTTGCCAAAAAGTAGGCAGGACGTGGTAATGGGGAGGAAAAATCTATATAAATAAATCAATACCAGAGGCAATATATAAAAGAGATCAGCGCCCATGTAATATGTTTTTTCCTGAAACAATTCATCATATGGGCCTTGCGGTCCTTATCTTCCATCAACTTCTATGTTTCTATATTACCATTCAATGTCCATTATATACAGAACTAAGAAATAGATACTTTAAGGATCTATTAATACTACAGTGTATGCCAATCTTAATTATGATATAATGTTTATTAGCCTTCATCCAAAAACTAAAAAGTTGCTGAAATCACTGCTCTGTTCCTCTCCACAATAATGAAAATTATGCAAAAAAGTGGAGAAGGATGAAAGTATCACCTAGGAGGCTGGATTCTGGTGAGAAATCATCTTGAACCTGATGTAAGCACTGACCTGAAATGGGGACTTTCATGTGATGGTATGAGGGTGGGTGATGGTAAGGGATGTCAAGGCTGTTAACATCATTTTGGCGGGGTTCTGAGTCTAGTTTTACTGGGCACTAGCTAATGTACTTTATATAGTTCCATCTAGTACTTTTTCTCTTGATTTGTTTAAAAAGAAACTTCTGGATTTGTACTTCTAATGCTTACATTTTTAAAAATGTTTTGTATTACTGAATGGGTTTTGTTGCAGTTTGTAATGACTATAGTTTTTTTTAATGTTGTGGTTGATCAGATGAACTGGAAACTAAAACTGTAAAATCTGGGGTGGTGTCCCTGTTGCACCTGAGTTTGCCATAGTTGGGGATTCGGTGTATGGTATACTGATATAAGGGGGGTTTCTAAAACCATGCCCTATACCTTATCAGTTCCATATAGTATGTCTATCCTACCCAGTCCTGAAGCCTGCCACAGTCTCCATCACCACCACCTCCATAGATCAACCAACCTACTGTCCACCACCTTCTCTACAAAGAAATACTTCTTCAAATCCTTCTGGATCCTGCTTTTTATCAGCTTATGCCAATGCCCCTCTGTGGTAGACTGTGCACCATGCTTGAAAAGTTGCTTGCTACCAACCCTATTTATTTTACTGAGAAACACAATTGTTTCTAATATCACTTCTCTAGTCTCTGCTGAGTACATATTATGGTTATCAGAATGTTCCTCATAGGATCTTTTCTGCTGCCCCTTAGTCATCATTACATACTCCAACTGCAGCTATACCAGTGATCTGACAGAGGAAGTTCTTGTTTCTGTCAGGAAATCCTCTCCTTGTGTACCCAAGCATTCTGTTAGTATTACTGCACTATGAAATTACTTTTAAGCTAATCTCTATTATCACAATCAGCCCAATTTCCAAAAGCAACCTGGCTATTCTAATACCCCTAAGTCAACACGCGGATCTTGGACTGTTCTTGCCAATATTTATTTTTGTACACTTTCGTTATGCTCCCTGGATGTGGAATTCTCTCTCCAGCTACCCCCCATGCTGGTCTCTACCTCCCAGTCTGAAACCTACCTTAAAGGCACTCCAACTCAATGAATCCCCTGACTCTGAGCCCCCCAGGGTAGGGCCACCCACCCTGGCTCTCTATCTAATAATCCAATGCATCACAACTGGAGGGGGAGGCTCCTGCAGGCAGGTCCAATTGCAGGAGTGTGGACTGACATGGCAGGCACCTTTGCCTATCCACAGCCAGGTTTTTTCCCTTGCATTGCCCCTGGGCTTGAATGTGCAATGATGCCCTGCTTGACATGTGCATGCTCCCTTGCGCACTCAAAAGACATCCGTTGCAGCCCTGACCCCTGCATCTGCCAGCTGGGCAGTGTAATCCCCCAGTCTCCACCAGGGGCTGCTACTGCACTGGCGAGTGCTAGCCCCTTCCCCTAGGAAGGAGAGCAGTCTAAGGGACACTCAATCCTTCCTCATTGACTCCAGGCGACCCGTGCTCATTGCCAAACATGGGTCGCCGGCATGGCAAAAAGTGTGGCGTCCAGCGCCTCAACCCTCAGTGCCACCAGGTCATGTTCTTGCCAATATGCATAGCTGCACTTTTTTGGAACTGAATTTGAGCTGTCAGATCCCTCACCTCTGCTTTAGCCAAGTCAGGTCTCTCATTTATATCTTCCAATGGTCTCCTTAGTGTTGACCCCTTCTGAGCAGCTATGTGTTATATGCAAATGGGCTGATCTTGTCAGGTAACTCTTCAAAAAATGTGAGTAGAACATGTTAAATAACGTAAAGCCTGGTACATCCCCATGTTATGACACAGCTTGTTCATTGCAGCCTTCAGGAAGTTCACCCAGATTGCATGAGCATGGTTTTGATTATAGTTTTTCAGCATTATTTTAGTGTTTTTCTACTTTTGACCTTAAGGGACAACTGGAAGTTTGTGTTTATTTTGAGTATGGATTTCACGTTATCTTTCATTTACTCTTAACATGGACATTGGGATATTCAGCTAATTTATTTTCCCTTTGTGACACAACCTGATCAAGTTACAGCTAAGTTACTGCTAAGTTTCATCTTTCTCACATAAAGGCATCAGTGATCCATGTGTGATTTTATTTTTTTCTGAAGTCATTCAAACGTGGGGTCACAGTTGCCATTTGCTATAGTATGATACATGCTTGTTTGAGCAGTTTGACATGGGCTGTGATACAATACATACAGTATTACACTCACAATGAAGATTCATTCAGTGCTTGCCATTCTTTATGAAGGATCATTGGTGGTAGGTAAGGTAATAGAAACACTATTAAGGGAAAGAATTAGGGAATACCTAGTTACCAATAACCTGCAAAATCAGAGGCAGCATTGGTTCACTGGGGTGATGTCCTGCCAAACAAACCTGATTGAGTTCTTTTATTTGGTGACCAGGGAAGTGGATCAAGGGGGAGCAGTGGACATGACCTGCTTGGATTTCAGCAAGGCCTTTGACTCCATTCCACAAAGAAGTCTGTTAAACAAGCTGGGAAGCCTCAGAGTAGGTCCAAAGGTAGTGAAAGGGGTGGAAAATTGGCTGGGCAACAGGAGACAGAGGGTGGTGGTTAACAGCAGTCACTCCAGGGTAGACAAAGTGACCAGTGGAGTACCACAGGGATGAGTACTAATGCCAGTCCTCTTCAATGTCTTCATCAGTGACACTGTAGAAGGGTTGGAAGGGAAAGTATGCTTGTTCGCAGATTACATAAAATTCTACAACAGAGTAGACACAATGGGAGGAGTGGAAGAAATGAGAAGTGATCTAGAAAAGTTGGAAGAATGGTCAAATATTTGGCAGCTGGGTTTTAACGCAAAGAACGGCAAAATAATGCATTTGGGGCATAAGAACCCAGGGAGCAACTTAACTGGGAGGAGAGGTATTAGCAGTTACAAAGCAGGAAAGGGACCTGGGGATGATCATTTCTGATGACCAGAAGGTAGTGAATCAGTGTGACAAAGACTAGGGGAAGGCTAGAAGGTTGCTGGGTTGCATAGGAAAGGGAATCACCTGAAGAAGGAGGGATGTAATAATACCCCTATACAGATCACTGGTTAGGCCACACCTTGAGTACTGTGTACAGTTCTGGAGGCCCCACTTCCATAAAGACCTAAAGATGGTAGAGGCAGTACAAAGGAGGGTAGGCATAGCCCTCATGTGCCATTTCCCACTCTGTGTTACTGCAGCCATGGTGCCGGTGGTCTGGAGTCACCTACAGCCTTCCCCACTCTGTCAGCACAACACACAGCAACACCTGTACCATCTGCAGTGTTGGCTGTGTGCTAATTAAGCAATAATGCACAACAGGGTGTGTGTCATGCTGGGATAACATCACGCCTTAAGTGGTTGGGCACAAGGCTGCGGGATCACCGGCGTGATGCGAGGTGTGGCGTCCAGCGCCTCAACCCTCAGCGTCTCTGGGCTGGCCTGGACCCAGGACATTGAGGTCTGCCCCAACAACGCCCATGCTACATCATGGGGAAACATGCACTGGCACAGTGTGGCAGCTCACAGCCATAATGGGCACTGATGACCATGGCATGCACCACTGCACCCCATCCAAGCTGTGTGGCACACTGTCCCCATTATGATCTTTACCCCTCATGGGCAATGACCACACAGCACTCCACATGCCCTCTGTCAAATTGCTGTGTAGGGCATCTTGCTGATGGGAAGGCACTCATTGCAGCGGTGGGTCAGAGCTTGTAGCTGATTGTTTCGTGAGGGCACAGTTTAGGCCAAACCCTACCCATCCCTCACGCACCACCCCTGGAAATAGTGCTTTATACCTGGGGTTCTCCATCATTCCTCAAGAGGGCAAGGTGCATATCACTGTCATATCCTTTCTAGCACACTGCACTGACAATATAAGCATACACATTGTATACTATATATATTTCTATATAACAAACCAATCACACACACGCACAAAAAACAACAACTTATAAACAGGATAAACAAGAAGGTTCACAGACATGTGGGGAGTAGTGCAATGTAATGGCTGTGGGGCAGCAGTCTTCTGGGAGTCTTTCTGGAGGCTGAGATGCTGCCCTATTTGCAGACAACTCTCTGCCCTGAGGGAGGAAGTCCCCCCCTTCTTCAGGCCACACTGGACAGTAGTAAGGGAACCTCCCCCATCAAGGGAGCACCACAGCTACCACCACTACCTCAGAGGTTGCGAAGAAAGCACAGAAGTTGGACCACAGTGGGCTCAGGGAGGGTGAGGGTGGTGGAACAGAGGTACACCCAGTTAGTTGTTCCACTCCATAATCCATACACCATTCTGGGGGACCAAAGTTCCTCTATGGATGCACCTGCAGAGGAGACTAAGGAAGTTGTGGACAACTGTCACAAGGGAGGCCCACAGGAAGGAGGCAGAGGATGCCACAGGGAAAGGAAGCAGCTTCTGGTGGGGGACTCAGTTATTAGGGGGATAGAATCGGGGCCTGGTGCCATGGCTTGGAGGGACAGGAAGTGCATCCTCAGGATCATGAGAACAGCTGCATGGGAGTCTGAGCTGGATGTCATTGTCCACTTAGGGACAAATGACTTGGCTCATCATGAGATTAGAGCAGTGCAGGAGGAAGGACTTTGTAGAGTTGGGGAGGTGCCTAAGACAAGTAGCACACACAGTATCCTTCTCAAAGGTGCTGCCTGTCTATGGCATGGGTGAGGCGAGGGTACTTTGCACCATGCAATTTAATGAATGGTTGATAAAATGGTGTGGAGCACAGGGATTTGGCTTCATTGGGGACTGGGGTTCCACCTGGAGGGACAACAGCCTACACTGGCACGATGGTCTGCATCTGTCCAGGAACGGAACAAGTCTTTTGGGCAATTGGTTTAAATGCTTCATTGGCAAGCTTTTAAACTAGTCAAGGGGGGAGGCACTGATAAGCAGCTGGAAATTCCCAGCCTCCCCCTGCAAAAGAGGGTACTAAATGAGAAAAAGACCAAGATAGAAAGGACAGTAGGGTATGCTGCTACAAAAGGTAAAGCCATCAAAAAATGAAGAGCAATGAGTACCAATGCCCGTAGTCTGGGTAACAAGCTTCCTGAATTAGTGGCCTTGATGGAGGAGGAACATTTGGATATTGTGGCAGTCACAGAAACATGGTACACACAGAACCATGACTGGGACATAGACATACCAGGATACACTATCTATAGGAGGGATAGGGAGGGTAAAAGAGGAGGAGGAGTAGCTCTCTACATAAGGGAAGGAATCAAAGCAACAGAACAAATGGGTAAACAGGGAGGAGAAGAAGCACTGTGGGTCAACTTGGAGACAGGCAATGGCACCACAATCTGCACAGGGGTTGTATACAGACGGCCCCTCTCAGGGGGAGGAAATGGACAAGAAAATGATAGAAAGTATACTTAGAATGGCAGAAAAAGGGGAGATACTACTGATGGGTTATCTGAATATGCCAGATGTTAACTGGAGCGCAGTTGCAGCAGCCACTTCTAAGAGTGGGGTTATTCTAGATGACATACAGGGGGCATGCCTTAGACAACTAGTACTGGAACCCACTCAAGAGGGAGCAATCTTAGACCTAGTTCTCTCAAATGGAGATGGAGAGAGGATCACAGATGTAGAAGTGGGTAGCCATCTGGGAACTAGCAACCATCGAACAGTATGGTTCACAATAAGCAGCTGTAGAGTCAAGCCATACAAAGGCAAAAGTATTGGACTTTAGGAGGCTGACTTTGCAAAATGGGTGAGTGCCTAAGGAATACACTAGCAAATGGGCAGGAAGGAGGGGTGGAAGAACAATGGGGAATAATAAAAACTGCCATCACAGAGGTAACAAGCCTTTGTGTGAAGCAAATAAACAAAACAAAATGATGTAAGAAACCACCATGGTTCACAAAGGAGGTGGCAGTGAAGGTTCAAGAGAAAAAGAAAGCATTCAGGAAGTACAAGGAATGACAGAAGGAGCAGGACAGAGAATTGTATCAGTTAAAGCGAAAGGAAGCTGAGAAGACAGTCAGAACAGCAAAGGCCTAAACCGAGGAAAAGATAGCCAACTCAGTTAAGAAGGGGGATAAAACCTCTTATAGGTACATCAGGGAGCTTAGGAAGACCAAGGGAGGGATAGTGAGGCTTAATAAAGGAGAGGGGGGTGGGCAGAGGGTGACGGTGAAAAGGCAGAGATACTAAACAAATATTTTTGCTCAGTATTTACAAATGAAGAGGGGGAGGTACCTAAACTGAACAATAGAAACACTCTGGATACAGAAGTTGAAACCAGCCCATTTACAGAAGAAAGAGTTCTGAAAAAACTCTTAAAACTGAAGGTGGACAAAGCAATGGGGCCTGATGGGATTCATCCCAGTATTCTAAAAGAACTAAGGGTAGAACTAGTGACACCACTGACTACCCTCTTTAACAAATCATGGGAGGATGGGGTGGTACCTGAGGACTGGAGGAGGGCAGATGTGATTCCACTTCACAAAAGTGGGAGCAGAGCAGGAGCAGGAAACTACAGACCTGTTAGTTTAACCTCAGTGATAGGGAAAATGATGGAATCACTTCTGAAGGAAAGAATTGTAGAGCACCTGGAGGTCAGAGGGGCACAGGACCCATGGCAGCATGGATTCACAGCGGGAAAGTCATGCCAGATGAATTTAATAGATTTCTTTGACTGGGTGACCAAAGTAGTAAATCAGGGACGGGATGTGGACATGGCCTACCTAGACTTTAGCAAGGCATTCAACACAGTCACACACAAAAGATTAATATACAAGTTAGCCAGCCTGGGAGTGGGTCCCAAGATGATAGCCTGGGTAAAGAATTGGCTGGAGAATAGGACACAGAGGATAATAGTAAATGGAGTCCACTCTGAAGAAAGGGGGTTACTAGTGGGGTACCACAGGGTTCAGTATTAGGACAGGTCCTCTTCAATGTCTTTATAAGCAACATTGCAGAGGGACTGGAAGGAAAAGTATGTCTCTTTGCAGATGACACAAAGATCTGCAACAGAGTTGATGCACAAGGTGGGGTGGAAAGGATGAGAAGAGACTTGGCAAGGTTAGAGGAATGGTCAAATATATGGCAGCTTAGATTCAATGCTAAGAAGTGCAAGGTAATGCACATGGGAAACAAAACCCAGGGAAGAGTACACAATGGGGGTGAGATACTAACAACAACAAAATGGAAAGGGACCTGGGTGTAGTCATATCAGATGACCTAAAGGTGGGCAAGCAATGTGAGAGGGCAGTAAGGAGGGCTGGGGATACTGGAATGCATAGGGAGGCATCACCAGTAGAAAACAAGAAGTTGTTATCCCTTTGTACAGACAGCTGGTGAGACCCCATCTGGAGTACTGTGTGCAGTTCTGGAGACCCAATCTCCGCAAAGACATAGACAGGATGGAAGCTATCCAGAGGAAGGCAACTAAAATGGTGCAGGGTCTGCACCGGAAGACATATGAAGAGAGACTTAAGGAGCTTAATATGTATAGCCTCGAGGAAAGGAGGGGGGGGACATGATAGATACTTTCAAGTACCTCAAGGGAATCAACAAAGTCCAAGAGGGTAGCATCTTTCAGAAAAAGAGGTGTGCAAGAACAAGGGAACACAATTTGAAGATGGGGGGGCAGCTCAGAGGTAATGTAAGGAAGTATTTTTTCACAGAGAAGGTTATGGATGCATGGAACAGCCTTCCGGAGGAGGTTGTGGAGTCAAAAACAGTGGTGGAATTCAAGCATGCATGGGACAGTCATAAGGCTGTTCTAGGGGGTGGAGGTAGGAAAATGTAGGTTGCTGGTTAACTAGGATCTGCAGCTTATCCATTAGGTAGGGAAATGGGCAGACTGGGTGGGCCAAATGGTCCTTACCTGCTGTCAAATTCTATGTTTCTATGTTTCTAGTAGTCCATGGTCACATCCGCCATGCAGACGCACCACACAATGGTGCACTGTGATGGATGTGCTACACCATGTACCAGACATCACTGCACCATGGTGTGCAGAGTTATCCATGGACTTGTTCCTGCCATGCTCACCTGTGGGGGGTCAGCAGGTGGTGTGGATGTTGTCATGTGTGTGTGGATAGGCATGGATGAGGAAGGCCACAGTGATGGTGGGTGGAGGCTGGATGGTCAGAGGAGGGCATGGTTTGGCCCAGCTACATGGGTGGGTGCTGCAGGGGCTGTGGTGCTCTGTTGTGGTGTGCCTGAGTGGCAGGGTGTGGGGTAGCATGAGTGAGGAACGTCAGTCACCAGGGTTGCATTGGTCTGTGTAGCTGCAGTGGCATAATGTGCAGGTGTATGTGGTGCAGCACAGCTGTGTCCTGCATACATATGATCTGCCACCCTCTCTAGCACATCACCTATGCGGTTGATGTCCCGGGGCACACAGGTGTGGTGCCACAGTTCCTCTGTGTTCTCCCTCTCTGCTGCAAACCTGTCCTTCTCTTGCTGGGGCAGCTCAGGGTAATGGGACTGTAGAACACCCATAGCAGTCAAACGCCTGTCACAGCACTGCACATCCCAGCATGCCTGACCTGTGCCCCCTGTACTGTGCCCACATTGTCTACCTGTACATGTGACACCATATCCAGTGGAGGGGCATCTGTCTTGGAGGGGTGATGTGAGTCGGCTGGTGAAGCCCTGTCACCATCACTTGTGGCATTGGTTATGGCCCTGTGTATTGGCACCACTGTTGGCAGCCCAGTGACACTGTTCTGTGGTGGCCCCATGCATGCCTCAGTCTGTGTGTTGGTATACGCCGGCACATCCTACATGTCCTCCGGTAGTTAGCTGGGTGGCAGTTCCACATCTGCCTGTGCCTCATCTGTTGCTGGTGTCTCCAGGCCGCTACCTGTGAATGAACAGATTGACACCTGTTAGGCCATTCTGGGCATGTGTAGTGCCTGTGCACCAGTCATATGGGTACCATGCAGTACCATGCCTACCTTCCTCAGACACATTCTGGTCCCATATTGATGAGCCAGTCCAGACAGCACTACTGTTGCTTGCAAATGGTCCTGTGGGGAACAGTCAGTACAGTTAGTTGCTGCACACATATGCCCATGTCATTCCTTTACCAGTGCCACATGCCCACTATCTACCTGGCATTGTGTCACAGTCATCCTGCATTCCCTGCCATGTGATTTCAGCTATTGTATCAGCCACCATCCACTCCAAGGGGACCCAGTTTGTTTCTGGGTAATGGAGGACCACCCCCAGTACCCATCCATGCCCTGTGGGTGGCAGACAGCTTCCGCTTCACAGTGGACCGGATATTATGCCACTTGTGCTTAATGGAGGATAGTATCCATGCCTCCAGACTGGCTGCATTTATGGCCACCTGCATGTCAAGCCAGATCCTCTGCTTATTCTCTGCACTTGTCGTCAGTACCTAGTCACCATACAGGACATCATAATTGCTACAGATGTCCATGACCAGTGCTGTTACCTGCTTACTTGTGAAGTTCCTGGAGGTGGGCTTCCACCTGCCCACTGGTTGCTGTCCCATGCCTGTACCCACATGCTGCCCCCCAGTTGCTAGGTGTTCCTGTCCCCCATCCATGGCAGGGTGCTCCAGTCCACCTGTGCTGCCTAGGTGGACATTGTGCAAGCATATCCCCCTTGGAGCATGCACAAGTCTGGTGCACATGTCCATATGTGGCATGGTGAATGGGCTTCTTGGCATGCCATGTGGACTATGGCACTTCCCCGCACACACCTATGTGTTTCTGTCTGCATCGCCCAAGTCTCTGCTCAGCAGTGTGTACGTGTCTGTGCATGCTGCATCCTCAGTGTAGACTGCATAGAGCGTTGTTGCACTGTCAGTTTCTGCCCCTTTGTTGCACTCTTTATGCACATTGGAGAATCAGTCCTAATATTTGTACATTTCAAGTTTTATTGTGAAGGATTTTATGGAACATGAGTTCAAAATATTGCAAGAGAATATGGTCTATGACTGAACAGTGCCACAAATTATATACAGTAATTAAGTGCTGTATTTTATTGAAGATTCGGATAAACAGAGTGGACTTTATTGCAAGGCGTCTGTTGGAATTTTCTAGCTTTAAAGTTTATAGGCTACTTTATTAAATACATTTTCTAATGGTGACTTCTCTCTGAATGCTGCGTTTTTTAATCTGATGTAGAGCGAGGATTACAACTGCATGCCGAACTGCTGAGGTGTAGCATGAATGGTAGGAATCTTAGAAAACATGCCTTTTTCTTATAAAAGGTAAACCACCATTGCCTCTATAACTATATTCTCTCAGATTCTTTCAAGAACATCTTGTGTTGCCAGACTCGTAGCCCTGTTTTTCTGTTTCTGCTTCCCAGCAACAGGATTGGTGGAGTCCTGGTGGTGGGGAAGCTCCCCTACCCTGAGAGTGAAGAGAAGGCAGCAAACCCTGCAGAGGGCCATGGGAATATCCAACAGAAGAATGGAGTTTCAGTTTTTGGAGTTTTTTTTCATGGCAGACTTTAAGGGAAAGCACAAAAAGCAAAGCTTCTAAACTAAGAAGTAAGAAGAGGAAAAAGAAGTGTATTTGATGAATTTTGCCTGAGAACAACTGACTGTGATCACACACAATATTATAAAGTGCTAACAGCACTTGAATAAAGTACTTAAACAGAGCTCAGAGCTCAGTACTCAGTACTTAAGGTGATTTTAGTGTGTTTTGGTGTTAAACACCACAAAAATAAAACTGATATTTTTTTAACCCCTATTGGCATTCAACATAACACTTCTAATCAGGGAAAGTTTTAATTTTTTTTTTGTTTAATCAATCAATCAATCAACCAACCAGTCTTTATTTAACCAGGTGAGCATCATTGAGAAGAACTCATTTACAAGATGAGCCTGGGCATTCACATATATAAGTACAGGTAACAGTATATATAATGTTACAACAATTGGGAGTCCAACAACACAGTAATTCAAAAAAAAAGAAGAAAAAAAGAAAGTAACTAAACGATAGGTACCAGGCAGGGATATATACAGTGTTTCAACAAATTAGTGTTCATACCATGCAGTAATGCTAGTGTAAACAAGGAGAAAGTGCACATATCTTAGACGAAAGTAACATACATATTATGGTGCAAAAGCCTATGTACATTAGCTGTGACAGGAACCTATGCAGCAAAAAAGGGTAAGGAAAAGGGGAGTAGAAGGAGGAGTTATCACGAGTCAGTGCCTGTTAGGATTAAGCAAACAGATACTTTATTAGAAGAAGGGGGTCTCACTTAAGTAAAAAAATGAAAAAGAAAGTCACTGTGTGTTTCTCTGAGGAAGGGGCTGTATAAGCTTAATTTACTGAGTCAGAAACAGAGGGTGAAGCTAATTGGGGGTGTGGCTTAGGAGCTTAGAAGTACAAAAGCAGGTGTCTCCAATCCTGCTGTATTTGACAGAGGAGACTTTTGCTTTCAGAGCAAGTAACAGCAGTCTAGAACTACATATTTTTTACTGATAAATCACTTCTATCACAGCAGGAGTCAGTGCCTGTTTGGACTAAGCAAACAGATACTTTATTAGAAGAAGGGGGTCTCATTTAAGTAATAAAAAAGAAAGTCACTGTGTGTTTCTCTAAGGAAGGGGCTGTATCAGCTTAATTTACTGAGTCAGGAGCAGAGGGTGAAGCTAATTGGGGTGTGGCTTAGAAGCTTAAGAGTACAAAAGCAGGTGTCTCCAATTACAGCTTCCTGCTGCTTTTGACAGAGGAGAATTTTGATTTCAGAGCAAGTAACAGCAGTCTAGAACTACAGTTTTTTTACTTATAAATCACCTCTGTCTCAGCAGGAGTCAGTGCCTGTTTGGACTAAGCAAACAGATACTTTATTAGAAGAAGGGGGTCTCATTTAAGTAATAAAAAAGAAAGGTCACTGTGTGTTTCTCTGAGGAAAGGGCTGTATCAGCTTAATTTACTGAGTCAGGAGCAGAAGGTGAAGCTAATTGGGGGTGTGGCTTAGAAGCTTAAGAGTACAAAAGCAGGTGTCTCCAATTACAACTTCCTGCTGTTTTTGACAGAGGAGAATTTTACTTTCAGAGCAAGTAACAGCAGTCTAGAACTACAGATTGTTTACTAATTGCCCTCCTTCCCACCCCTCCACCGTTCCACCCTAAGCCAGTTCTACTTTTATAGCCACTGGATTTGACTGACAACAGGAACTTCCTGTTTGGCAGTAGAAAGGGAAGGATCACTGAGACACATTCATTTCATCAACCTTGAAGGAAAGTAAAAAATAGCTCTCCCCCCCCCCCGGCTGCTGCAGGTCTGAATCCAAGCATGGAAGAAGGAGACTACTGAAGACTACAGGAAGTTCCTGTCCCAGAACAGGAAGAGGCGAGAGTTGTAAGAGCACATAGGCAGTAGGAAAATAAGTGTAAAAATACATAGAGAGAGGAGACAGTAAGCATACAAAGCAACAGGAGAGGAGACAAAATAAGTCAAGATGGGGAGTGCAATGGCTGTGGGGCAGCAGTGTTCAGAAGACATTCTGGAGACTGCGATGCTGCCTGTTGCAGGCACCCTCTGGTCTGAGGAGGATTGCCCATCTCAGGCTGACCTGGCTAGGATTCATGAAACTTCTTCCCCACCCAGGGACAACCGGGGCCTCCACCGCTACCTCAGAGGTTGCCAAGAAAGAGGAGCGGTTGGACCAAGGTGGGCTCAGGGAGGGAGAGAGTGGTGGAACAGAGGTGCATCCCTCCAGTTGTTCCTCTCCACAATTCTTATGCTGTTCTGGTGAAGAGTGGTTCCTCTATGGAGGCACCTGCAGTGAAGACCAAGGAGGATGCTTGGAACCTTCACAAAGGAGACCCACAGGAGGGTGACACAAGACTCCACAGGGGAAGGAAACAACTCCTGGTGGGGGACTTAATCATTACGGGGTAGAAGTGGGGGAGGAAGGGGGTAGGGAGGTAAGGTGCCTGCCTGGCACCACAGCTCAGAGGGACAGGAAGTGAATCCTCAGGATTGCGGGAGCAGCTGCACGAGAGAGGGAGCTGGATGTCATTGTCCACCTAGAGACAAATGACCTGGCTGTGAATGGGACCAGAGCAGTGCAAGAGGAGTTTGTAGAGTTGGGAAGGGGCCTTAGACAAGTAGCATGTATGGTAGCCTTCTCAGAGGTGCTGCCTGTCTATGGCAAGGATGATGCTAGGGTATTCTGTACCATGGGATTCAATGAATGGTTGAAAAACTGGTGTGGTGCTCAGGGTTTTGGCTTCATTGGGGACTGGGGAGCCACCTGGACAGATGCAGGCCTTAATTGGTGCGATGGTCTGCATCTGTCCAGGGGGGGAGCAGGATCCTAGGTGATAGGTTTAAATGCTTCTTGGCAAGCATTTAAACTAGCGAAGAGGGGAGACACTGAAAAGGAGCAGGTAAATCCCAGCCTTCACCCATAAAACACAGTAGTTAGAGAGGTAAACACCAAGATAGAGAAGTCAGTAAGGAGCAGGACAGGGGTAAATGCAGAAAAAGGCAGTAAGGACAGGGATGGGGCTAAAAGGAGTAAGGCCATAAAAAAAAGGAAGGTGATGAGTACCAATGCCCATAGTCTGTGTAACAAGCTCCCTGAACTAGTGGTCTTGATGGAAGAGGGATGCCTGGATATTGTGGCAGTCACTGAAACATGGCACACAGAGAACCATGACTGGGATGTCAGTATACCAGGATACACAATCTATGGGAGGGATGGGGTGGGTAAAAGAAGAGGAGGAGTAGCTCTCTATATATAAGGGAAGGGATTAAAGCTACAGAACTAAAAAGTAAAGAGGAAGCTGATGAGTCACTGTGGGTCACCCTGGAGACAAGAAATGGCACCACAATCCGCATGGGGGTTGTGTACAGACCCCCATCTCAGGGGGAGGAAATGGACAAAGAAATAATAGAAGGCATCCTTAAAATGGTAGAAAAAGAGGAGATATTGTTGATGGGGGACCTTAATATGCCAGATGTTAACTGGAGTACCTTTGCTGCAGGCACATCCTAGAGCAGGGTCATTCTTGATGCCCTACAGGGGGCATGACTCAGACAGCTAGTGTTGGAATCCACTCGGAAGGGATCAATCTTAGACTTGATACTCTCAAATGGGGAAGGAGAAAGGATCTCAGATTTAGAAGTGGGTAGCCATCTGGGAACAAATGACCACCAAACAGTGTAGTTCACCATAAACACAGCTGTAGAGTCAAGCTATACAAAAACAAGAGTATTGGACTTTAGAAAGGCTGACTTTGCAAAAATGAGAGAGTGCCTCAGAAAAACACTAGCAAACGGGCAAGAAGGAGGGGTGGAGGAACAATGGGGAATAATCAAAACAACCATCACAGAGGCAACAAGCCTTTGTGTGAAGCAAATCAACAAAATGAAGGAAAAAAACACAATGGTTCTCAAAAGAGGTGGAAGGGAAGGGAAGGTTAAAGAAAAAAAGGATAGCATTCAGGAAATATAAGGAAACACAGAAGGAGCAGGACAGAGAACTTTATCAGTCAAAGCAAAAGGAGGCAGGGAAGGCAGTCAGAATAGCAAAGGCACAAACTGAGGAAAAGATAGCCAACTCTGTTAAGAAGGGGGATAAAACCTTTTACATGTACATTAGAGAGTGAAGAAAGACCAAGGGAGGGATACAGAGACTTAATAAAGGGGAAAGAATGTGGGCAGAGGGTGACAGAGAAAAAGCAGGGATATCGATTGAATATTTCTGCTCAGTATTCACAACGGAATAGGAGTGGGAGGTACCTAAACCAAACAAGAGAAACACTCTGAATAGGAGGGTCAATACCAGTCCATTCACAGAAGAAAGGGTTTTTGAAAGAACTCTTGAAACTGAGGGTGGACAAAGCAATGGGGCCTGATGGGATTCACCCAAGAATTCTAAAAGAACTAAGGGTAGAACTAGTGACGCCACTGATTACTATCTTTAACAAATCATGGGAGGATGGGTTGGTACCTAAGGACTGGAGGAGGGCAAATGTAATTCCACTTCACAAAAGTAGGAGCAGGGCAGAGGCAGGAAACTACAGACCAGTTAGTTTGACCTCAGTGGTAGGGAATGTGATGGAATCACTTCTGAAGGAAAGAATTGCTGAGTACCTAGAGGCCAATGCTCACAGGATCCAAGGCAGCATAGTTTCACAGCAGGAAGGTCATGTCAGATGAACCTAATAGATTTCTTTGACTGGGTGACCAAAGTAGTAGACCAGGGAGGGGCTGTGGATATGACCTACCTAGATTTTAGCAAGGCATTTGACACAGTCTCACACAAAAGATTAATTTACAAGTTAGCCAGCCTTGGAGTGGGTCCCAAGGTGGTAACCTGGATAAAAAACTGGCTGGACAACGGGACACAAAGGGTAATAGTAAATGGAGTCCACAGGTAAGAAAGGAGGGTAACTAGCAGGGCACCGCAGGGTTCGACACTGTGACCAGTCCTCTTTAATGTCTTTTTAAGTGATATTGGAGAGTACCTGGAAGGAAAAGTATGTCTCTTTGCAGATGACACAAAGATCTGCAACAGGATTGATACACAAGGTGGGGTGGAAAGGATGAAAAGGGACTTGGCAAGGTTGGAGGAATGGTCAAATATATGGCAGCTCAGATTCAATGCAAAGAAGTGCAAGGTAATGCATCTGGGAAACAAAAACCCAGGGGAAGAGTACACAGTAAGGGGGTGACTTAATAACAACAACAAAAATCAAAAGATACCTAGGAGTAATTATATCAGATGACCTAAAGGTGGGCAAGCAATGTGAGAAGGCAGTAAGAAGGGCTGGGGGGATACTGGAATGCATAGGGAGATGCATCAACAGTAGAAAACTGGAAGTTGTTATCCTTCTGTACAGACAGTTGGTGAGATCCCATCTGGAGTACTGCCTGCAATTCTGGAGACACCATCTCCACAAAGACATAGACAGAGTGGAGGCTGTTCAGAGGAGGGCAACCAGAATGGTGCAGGGTCTGCACCAGAAGACATACAAGGAGAGACTAAAGCAGTTTAATATGTATACCCTTGAGGAAGAGGAGAAGGGGACATGATAGAAACGTTCAAGTATCTCAAGGGAATTAACAAAGTACAAGAGGGTAGCATCTTTCAGAAGAAGAGATGTGCAAGAACAAGGGGGCACAATTTGAAGATAGAGGGGATGGCTCAGAGGTAATGTTAGAAAGTATTTTTTCACAGAGAGAGTTGTGGATGCATGGAACAGCCTTCCTGAGGAGGTTGTGGAGTCAGGAACAGTGGAAGAATTCAAGAATGCATGGGACAGACATAAGGCAATTCTAGTGGGTAGGAGGAAGTAAACTGTTGATTAACTAGAATCTGCAGCTTATCCAACAGGTAGGGAAATGAGCAGACTAGGTGGGCCAAGCGATCCTTATCTGCAGTCATATTCAATGTTTCTATGTTTCTATGTAGAAAGAGGAAGGGGGCAAAACCAGAGGAGGAGGAAGAGTGATACGCTTGGGGAGGGCATTACCTAGTTTAGGGAATAGGTCAGAGTAATGCTACGATGCGAAAAGGGTCAGGGCACAGAAAAGAAACAAGGGAGAAGAGCTTAGAATAGAGAGTAGGATAGGTGCAGTAAGAGTACCATCAATGGAAGCAAGTACAGGTTTCTGAAAAAGAACATTGGTAAATGGATTTGAAGAAGCTCAGTTTCACAGGGATTGACATTTGAGTTTTCTGTATTGTGTTCCAAATGACAGGAAGAGCATGACTTATTGCAGATTTGCCATCTCTGGTTCTCACCTTAGGGATGAATAGTGAGATGTAAGAGAGGATTCTCAAGGTGTAGTTTCCAACCCTACAGGTGGGCAAGCAACTCACAATATAATGTGTGACCATATTAGTGATTTCTCTGTGGGTCCAGAGCACTGCGTTCTTTTGTTATCTGAATGTTAGTGAGCTCCAGCCTACCTTGGCAGAGACTATTCTTGAGTATTCTTTGTGAACAGGGTAAAATTACTTTTATTTTGTAAGTCATATCATGGGAGTCAGACCTGGAGTTTATCTCTGGTATTTAAAAAGTTAAAAAGAGGGTGTATTGCCAGCGGCCCACCCACCCCCATAATAGTTCTAACTGCCCACCGAACACTTTGGAGTGCTTTTACTTATAGAAATTATTCACCCAAATTCATTTTAGCTTTATCCATTTCTCCTTTGACTTTAAATATCATAAATATAGTTTTAAAATATAAAATTGTTTAAATATAATTTAAAATTTGTGGTCCTAGGTCATGTGACACAGGTGTGGCCCTGTGCTGTCAGGTACAATAGGTGAACATAGAGCAAAAATATTCATGTGTGGTGGCTTCTTTTCAGATTTTCACCAGATACCAGAGAGAGAACAACAAGGTCATGCTCTCACCTCCCAGCTCATAGAAACATAGAAATTGATGGCAGATAAGGACTGCTAGGCTCATCAAGTCTGCCCATTTTCCCTGCCTACTGTAAAAGCTGCAGACCTTACTTGATCTCTGGCTTTACCTCCTCGTTCCTATTGGTAGGGTTCCCCTATACCTGTCCCATGCATGCTTAAATACCTCCACTGAGATTACCCAAACAACCTTCATGGGAGTCTATTCTATGCTTCCACCACCCTTTCTGAGAAGAAATATTTCCTCACATTACTCCTTAGTCTACCCCCTTTCAACCTCGTGTCATGCTCTCTTGTTTCTGGACATCTCCTCTTCTGAAAGATGCTACCCTCCGGTACCCTATTTATGCTTTTTTAATATTTGTAGGTCTCTATCATATCTCCCGTCTATTCTCTCCTCCAGGATATACATATTGAGGTCTCCCAGTCTCTCCTCATAAGACTTTTGGTGCAGGCCCTGCACCATCTTTGTTGCCCTTCTTAGAACTGCCTCCACCCTGTCTATGTCCTTACTGAAATGTGGCCTCCAGAACTGGACACTGTATTCCAAATGAGGCCTCACTAATGATCTGTACAGAGGCATCACCACTTCCTTCCTTCTGCTGTTGATACCTCTCCATATGCACCCCAGCATCCCACTGGCTCTCCTCACAGCCTTGGCACATTATTTGGCCATCTTTAGGTCATCAGATATGATTACCCCCAAATCCCTTTCCTGTTTGGTAACCATCAGTTTCTCCCTTCCCCCATCATGTAATCATCCCCTGGGTTCTTGCGCCCCAAATGCATGATTTTGCACTTTTTTCACATTAAATCTTAGTTGCCACACTCTTTACCATTCCTTCAGTTTTATCTAGGTCCCTCATCCTTTTTTCCAACCCTCCTGGAGTGTCCACCCTGTTGCGGATCTTAGTGTCATCTACAAATAGGCACACCCCCCCCACCCCTTCACAATGTCACTTATTTAGACATTAAACAGGACTTAGCCAAGGACTGATCCCTGTTACACCCTGTTGGTCACCCTCCTTTCCTCAGATTGAGCACTGTTTACCACAGCCCTTTGTCTTCTGTCACTCAGTCAGTTCCTAACCCAGGTTACTACCTTGTGACCCACTCCCAGGCTGCCCATCTTGTTCAGAAGTCTTCTATGTGGAATGGTATCGAAGGCCTTACAGAAATCCAGGTAGGCGACACCCACCGCTCCCCTCTGATCCATGACTTTAGTAATTCAGTCGAAGAAATCAGTTAGATTTGTTTGACATGAATTTCCTGCTGTGAATCCAGATACTGTGTGCTGCTGGCTTCAAGATGTTTCACGATCTTTTGTTTAAGTAGTGATCCTATAATCTTCCCCACTATTGAGGTGAGACTGATTAATCTATAGTTTCCACCCTCCTCCCTACTGCCACTTTTGTAAATAGGGACTACATCTGCCTTCCTGCAGTCCTCCAAAACCACTCCCATATTCAGTGACTCATTGAACAGTGCTGCCAGTGGTGGTACCAGCAACTCCCATAACTCCCTTAATATTCTAGGATGTATCTCATCTGGTCCCATTGCCTTGTCCACTTTCAGTTTTATGAATTTCTTCAGGACTCTTCTGTAAATGGACTGGTGTTCATCTCCCTGCCATATTTGTTCATGTTACCTAACTGTGGTCCCTCACCTTATTCTTCTGTGAATACAGAACAAAAGTATTTTTTCGGTATTGACCCTTTTTCCAGGTCCACTTCCACACATTCTCCTTCTTCCCCTTTAAGCCTCACTATTCCATCACTGGTTTTTCTCCTTTTAATAATGTACCTATAGAAAGTCTTTTCTCCTTTCTTTACCTCCTGTGATATTTTTTCCTCTGTTTGTGCCATTGCACTCCTGACTGCTTTCCCTGCCTCCCTCTGTTTATCCAGATACACTACCCTATCCTCCCGCTGTTTCCTTGTATTTCTTGAAAGCCATCTTTTCTGCCCTTACCTTCCCAGCCACTACCTTTGAAAAACCTAGTGACTTTCTCTTTCTCTTGCTCTTGTTTACTTGCCTAATGCAAAGGTTTGTCACCTTCACTATGGCTCCTTTCAGATAGGCCCACTGTTCCTCCACTCCTCCCCTTTTGTTCCTCCCTGCCAGAGCATGCTTGATACATATCCCCATCTTAGTAAAGTCTGCCCTCCTGAAATTCAGGACCCTCACATTTGTGTGGCTTGACTCTGCCAGTGTACTCATGCTGAACCACACTGTGTGATGATCACTGGATCCCAGGTGTTCGCCCCACCTGACTTCCTCAATTCTATCCCCATTGGTGAACACCAGGTCCAAAATTTCACCCTCCCTGGTGGGCTTTAGCACTAGCTGCCTGAAGCCTCTTCTTCATACAGAGTACAGGATGTCCTGCTTCTGGCTGAGGCAGCAGTTGGTATGCTCCAATCCAGATCTGTCAGACTGAAATCACCTACCAGCAGCACCTCCCCTTTAGCTGCCATCAGATGGATGGATTCCACTAGAACCCTGTCTACCTCCTCCCCCTGTGCTGGAGGTCTGTATATCATGCCTGTGCAAACAGCAGTGCAATTGCCTGTCTCAAGAGTGACCCAAAGTACCTCTTCTCCCCCCTGCATTCTCTGTACCCCAGTTGCCCAAATACTCTCCCTGACTTAAAGAGTCACCCCTTCCCTTTTTACCTTTCTGTCTCTTCTAAATAGTGTATAGCCTGGTACTGCTACATCCCAGTCATGGTTTCCAGTATGCAAACCAAAAACTGGAGCACTCTCATCCATCTTCAAATACCACCAGGGTGCTTCAAGTGAATTATAAACTTTTGTTAAGTAAAAAAAGTGACATATGTATCTTTTTTTACTTAATAAAAGTTTATAATTCACTTGAAGCACTCTGGTGGTATTTGACAATGGGTGAGAGTGCTCCAGGTTTTGGTTTGCATATGTGGTTTGTTTTAACTGTAGAGCACCACGTTTCCTTGTGCACACTTTCTGAGAAGAAATGGTTTCCAGTATACAGTACAATGTTTCAGTAACAACTACAATGTCTAGGTGAGCCTCTGTTATCAATGCCACCAGGTCTGGGATTTTATTTCCTAGGCTGTGGGCATTGGTACACATGGCCTTCCATGTCCTGCCATTTATTCTTTTATCATCTCCACTGCTATCTTTTTGCCTCCTCTGTCTGACCTTCCCATATTCAACCCCCTTCCTCCTGTCCTCCGCTATTCCCCCTTCTATGGGTCCCCCCTTCTATGGCTCCCCAGTCAGGAATTCCTTTTTAATTCTTAGGAGCTAGATTTGTGTCTTTGGGAGGAGCAGATCTTTCCATATAAACTTAACATAAACAGGATTGCCAAACCTGCCAAACTTTAATACTTTGCAGAGTACCACGAGCTTACACTGGAATTCAATCAAGACAGCATGGAGTAAGTCATTCATTCTTTCATCTTTTTTAACACCCCATTGCTAGTCCTTTTTAAAAATGTTTGCTCAGTCTTGCCAGTTTTGATTTGACATTTTTTTAAACTAAGGGTACTGTTCATTGATAGGACTGGATTGGAAAAGTTATTTAGCTTAATTATTGACCTTATTGCCATTGAAAATTCATAGTTTCAGGATACCAATCAAATAGTACAGATAGTACTGATAGTTTCCCTCCCCTGTCCATTTTTATAGTCTTATAAATCTCCTTTCTGATTATTTTTATAAGATTGTTGCTGTTCTCATATGAAAGGAGGTTGTCATCACTTGTACAGGGGAATGGCATAAGGGATCATAAAGGCACAAGAAGGATTGGGCCAGTTTAAGAGATTGTTTGAGCAAATACCTGACAGACATTACAGGATTTTTCAAAGGAGGAAACCATCAGTAATAATGCACAGGCTATAAATGAATTGCTTCGCTAACAGAAACATAAAGAAGCACAGAAGATAACTACAATCTCTAGGATTTTTAAAGTGAAGCTAATACTTCTATAGGCCTATCTAAAGAACTCAATATCATCATACTTTTTGGAAACTCAGTTTCTATTTAAGGTCTCCCTTGTTTTAATGTACTGCCTACATACAGTACGTACTTTTGATATCCTTGAAGGAAAATAGCTCTGTTTTTTTTTTGTGCAGCCCTCTTCCCATTTTTTGTGATTTTTTTTTTGTCCTATTAGATACTGCATTATTTTTCATTGTTGTCACCAATTGTTACCTGCAGTTACCAGTGATCATAACTAGTTGGAAACTGTGATAATTAGGTGACAGAATCTTAGTTCAGTACTGGGCTGGAAATTGCATTTATTAAATATCACACTTCTTATCTATTTTAGATCCTGGATATTGGAACATATTTTATCTTACAAATTTTAATCATATATTAAATGATTATGAATACTAGAAGTGGGGCATTATTGTCAAGGGGATGGGAGAAGAGGAAAAGGGGAAATGGAAGCATTTTTCTGGGAGACCTGTCTATTTCTGCTTCCACACCAATAGAGTCAAAAGAAAACTCTACATATTATGAATCTTTAAAAGAAATCAATGGATTTATAATTAGGGACCCTCCATCTCCTACTGTAACAGAATACAGGATTATTATATTTACTGTTCTCCATATAAATGCATATTTGGGCAGCTAATGATGCCTGAGATGTACCTGATGCCTATATGAGATAATCGACTGTATGATGTCTTTTACACAGAAAATGAATAAATATAAAAGTAAAAAAAAAAAAAGAAATCAAGTGGTACCAAAATCAAAAAATGAACAAAAAAAATCAAAGGGAGAAATGCAGACCACCCAGCTCATTCTACCTCTGATAGATGATCAGGAGTCTAACAAGCCATGGGCAGTAAAGTCTACAATGCAAGTAAAAGCAGTAATAAAAAGCCAGAAGAATAAGAGAATGAAAAAAAAAAAATAAAAACAGCAAGGGGGATTTCTCTCAGTGTTGTATTTAATTTTTTAAACTTTGTAATCTTGAGATTTTTTAGGCATAAGGTTAGATAACAGAGTGTATTATTTACATTACTAATCTTTTTAACTTATTAGAGGGATATTGTTTTCATAAAATTGCTGATTTGCTTATTTTTGCTCATTGATGTTCTAGCAAGTCAGCTGGCTTCTTCTGGCTTCTTTTTACCATTTCTTTTGCCTCTCTCTCCCCTGACATTTTGGGATCTTATTGAGGTAGTATTCAACACAGTTGCAATATATACACATGCAGTGGTAAAGAAAAAGGTATCAGTCAGAAGAAGCCCCCAGTAAGAAAAAGAGTAAATGGGTGTATCTATTCACAAGAGTTTAAAATATCTTCAACTCTTTTCATCTATCCCAGCTGAAACAGTTAGGTCTTTACCATTGCCTCAACATATTAAGAAAGAGGTAACCCTTGATTTCAGGGATTGTCCATATATGACAGACAACCCCCCAATCTCAAAGGAATCACTGGGAGATGAGGTTGCTGTTGTGAATGCAGTTTGTGGTGGTTCACTGTACTCTGTGGGTACTCCTGGCTCCTTCCAGTCCTAGGGAGGACCTCACACCCCCTAGTAACAATCCTGTATGGGAGGTCTCTAGCCCTAGGAGTGCAAATGAACACCACCTTCCCCCATAACAAGGAACTTGCATCAAGGAAAATAACTGATTATTTTTGCTATAATTAAAAGTAAAAGTAAAACACCAAGGGATTCAAAATCCCAACAACCTACAATTGTTACAGATGAGGCTAATGAGTTGAATTATACTTTACCAGTAGTGGCAGCGAGGAACTTGGAACTGGGACAAGAAATCTCTCTTTTTCCCATGGGGTTAACTTTATTTAGGCTGCTATTACAAGTGGCCAACAATAAAGCCCTGGGCCCGGATACTATTCCTGGAGAAATTTATAAAGATCACATGAACCATTTTGTACCTTTTCTAACTATTGCTTTTAATGCCTGCTTTGCAGAAAAATTTAATCCCCAGCCTTGGACCAAAAACATAATTGTGCTGCTTCATAAAGAAGGATCATATTATACTCCATTAAATTATCGCCCTATTAGTTTAATTGGTATTAGCTGTAACATTTTCTCCCGAATTCTTTTGAACAAGCTTCAATGCTGGATAGATAAATTTAGTATATGCTCTAATTCCAAGAAGGATTCTGATATGGTTTTTCCACCATTGACAATATTTTTTGGTAGCCCATTTGCTTGAAAAAGTATTGTTTATTTAGAAAGATGAAATGCTATGCTTTGTTTATCAACTTCACAGCAGCATTTGACTCAGTGGTTAGAGAAATCCTGTGAGACATTTTACAAGCTGGAAGTGTTCTCTTAAATCTAATAATTCCTATTTTTCTACAGCATTTTTCCAGTCAAACTGCAGTAAGATATGATAATAATGGTAGCTTGAGTGAATATTTTGTGACCACTAAAGGGGTTAAGCAAGGATGCGTGTTAGCCCCCCTGTTGTTTAGTATTTACACTGATTCATTATTAAGCTTTGGTACCACTTTACTATTGGATTCCCCTAAAATTAATAAGATTTATGTACATATACTGGCCTATGCTGATGATTTAATTCTATTTTTCCTCTCACCAGTGGAACTTCAACAGAAAATCAACCAGATTCAAACCAAATGTGAAAGACTTAATTTAAAGATTAATCTAAAAAACTAAAATAATGATTTTGGTTTTCACTCATTTTCTTCTAATTTCTATTTAGGCAATAGCTGTATAAGCTTACACATATTAGCTATTGGAATGGATCGTCATATTTAAGATCAAATAAGTATGGCAAAGCATGTGGCTAAAGCCCTACAACAGTTTAATTTCATGTATGGTGGCCTTTCAGTGACACCAGCTATCACATCAGGAGAGGCCAAAATTGTTCCTATTCTTACCTCTGGGGCAGAAGTATGGGCAACCAAAAATTACCCCAACTTAGAACTCCCTTTATCGTATTATTACAAATCTATCCTACAGGTACCTGGTAGTACATTCAGCTCAAATGTGAGACCAGAACTAGGTAGGAGTCCAATATTACATATATTAAACTTGTATATAGTATCCCATTGGCTAGAAATAATAAATAATGCATCAAATAGTATTCCATTAACATACTTGAATGAAAAAATATGGTGGCACTTAAATGTTTTTTATTCCCCATGACTGAAGGGACTGATCCACATTTTAGAAAAAACTGATTCTGCTCATCTTTGGAGGGATTATTTGTCCGGCATTTCAATTGCTGGGTCATATAGAACTAGGTTTGAACCTAAAATCTTTTCTCTAGGCCAGGAAACATAAATGCTTCAGGAAAGGCAACAAAAACAGGCCCCATGGTTTAGTCATAACAAAATGGATTAGTTAATCACAGATCATCTTACATTACCTATTCTTTCACATTTATGAAAGGCAATAACTTGGGCAAGGCTGGGTATATTAACTTCAAAATATTCATTCTTTAATCAATATAGCCTTGCTACATTACTCCAGGATCTCATATGCCCATGTAATAATTGCTTGCAGGAAACTTTGTTTCATGTTGTTATACTGTGTCCTTTGTATAATACTCACAGAGACAAAACCTAAAAGATATTCTGACCAGATACACTAACACAAATTATGATGTATTATTCATATTAATGCATCATAGGGGAAAAGAGGAAGCTGAAAAAATTGCTAATTTTATTACTGCTGTAAATAGTTTCAAAAGAGAAGTTTCCTAGCTCTAAAATTCAAGAGTGACAGCATTTGAAATTAATTCTTGCCATAGAAATATGTAATCTTTTTGCTGTTTATTATCTTTGTCTTCATGTAATGAATGAGCAATCTGTTCTAGTGTATCCCCACAAAAGGAAGATGCAATGTATTTAATGATTTGGAATGTAACACAGTGTCTGTACTATGAATGAACACCATGGTGCGATATTCAGAGGAGTTGCACAATGAGCAACAGAGTTGCACTGCTGCACATGCGCAACCACAGACATGCACCCCAGAACCATATTCAAAGAATGTGACGGCACAGCGCAAAACGCACTGCACAGCAGCACAATAGTAATGTATACTGCACAAGTACAAGGGGCGTAACCATGAATAAGCAGTGCAATGGCATATTCGGCAGAATAGCATGGCGCAAGTTAGGAGCAACAGACAGAATGCGCCACACAGAATTGAACCTATAAAATTGGGCTCAAAACACACACACACACACACACACACACACAGCAGATGTGTAAGGTACAGATCTTAGTGCAACATGGATGCTGGGCCATTCATCATGGAAGCAGTGATGACGGGTGTGAGGAGGGAGGAGGAACAGCAACATGGTCAAGGAAGGGCCCATCAGTGTTATGCCACACACAGACAGTACTGTGCCTGCCTCACCTTTGAGGACTTTGGGGATGCAGAGATCGTGGGTTGGTACTGGCTGAACAGGACAATTCTGAGGCCTTTCTGCAAGCTGTGCCATGATGAGTTGCAGGCAGAAGAAGCCACACAATGACAGCGGAGACCAAGGAGATAGCAGCAATATGCCTGCTCACCACTGGTACCTTCCAGAAACCAACAGGAGCAACCACAAACATTACCCTGTTGGCCACATCCCACCTCCTCACACAGTTCCTCAATGCTCTGCTGCCACTCGCTTCTGAGTTCATCAGATTCCCAAGCACACAGGCAGAGCATACAGCAAACATGCAGGGCTTCCACAGGGTGGCACACATGCCAGGAATGATTGGGATGATAGACTGCACCCACGTGGCCATACATGCACCACCTGGCCCAGAGGACACTGCCTACATCAACCGGAAGGACTATCCAGCAGTCAACTGCTAGATGATGTGCAATTTCATGGGGCGCATCACCAATGTCTGCACCACACACCCTGGAAGTGCACATGATGTATTCATCTGGCACAACTCCATGCTGTGCCAGTGATTTGAGCATGGGGAGAGCCCCACAGGCCACCTAGTAGGTGAATATGGCAGGGGATGGGGAGTGGGGGAGGCTGCGCATGGGATGGAGGCACAGGTCACATGTGGCAGGAGCCGACCAGCGTGGCCGAAGGGGGCATGGGGGGCGAAAAGCATGGCAACATGCTAATCTGTATGCCTTATCCACACAGGAGACCCTGGCTGCTCAGCCCCTTCTGGCACCCAGCCAACACTGCTGAGGAATGGTACAACGAGGCCCACATCACAACATGCAACATCATAGAGTGAGTCGTTGACATGCTCAAGATGTGGTTCCATTGCCTAGACATGTCCAGTGATGCCCTATAATATAGCCCTGCAAAAACCTGTGGACTATTGCTGGCCTGCTGCATGTTGTACAACATGCTGATTGATTGTGGGATAGCTGTCCAGCTGGATGAAGGTGACAGTAGTGATGATGACAGGGAGGATGGTCTGGACAGGAGGGAACAGCCACCCATGCCATGGAGGGACCTGAGGATCGTCGCATGGACTAGGACACACAGGGCTACCATTGTACAGGAGCACTTCAGGATCCACAGGTGAGTAGGAGCTATGACAGTTGTGCAGGCATGGAACAGACACCCACACACACACACACAGAGGTGCATGACCACACAGGGAGGCATGCAGGGACACTGACACACACACACAGCTGGCACAGGGACAGCACAGAAACAGAACCACACATACACAGCATGGCACACATGTGTGGGAACACACTCGCACACACGCAGGCACTGTGCTGGACATAGGTCCAGCTGTGACACGATGGGCACAGGCAGCAACAGCATCGCAACAGCATCACACCAGGTGCACAGCTGGGGACAGTGGGCCATGCTGCTGGCACATCCAGAAATGACAGCTGTGGTGGCAGGCCATGCACACATGCAGGCTGCTGGAGGTGGCATGAATCAGACAGATGGCACAGACACACTGGCAAGGCCAGACAATGCTGCACTCATCACACTCATGCCACATTGCCCTGCAGCACAGCACACACACACACACACAGGAAGGCCATGCCTGATGCCACAGATACATGCCACCGGATGCACATGGGTGTGCACAGTCAAATGTGCACAAGGCGCCACAGCGGTGTGCAGTGGGATGGGATGGCACAACCAGCAGGTCCACCATGTGGAAGCACAGCTGCCGCGGCCACATGGGCAGCCACTCCCTGGCCGTGCAGCAGCCACAGGCTGCTCAACGACCACTGGAGGTGTACTCAACACACTCACCGGGGTAGATGTGCGGGAATGTAACTGTGTCCCAGCTGGCGAGAACAGGCCAGCAAACAGAGACCCGCCCGGGGTTGTCAGGGATGGGTATGTCAGACTCCAGTGTCAGCCAGGCTGGGATCACCAGATGCTGGGTCCGTGGAGTTGACACCACACTATGGGGAGACCTATGCACCCTGCCGTGCCCACTGGATGCAAGCAATGCAAGTCTGGTGGTGATGGCACTGGTGAAGTGGTCCAGCAAGGCAGTCATGGCTTCCTACAGCTGCCAGACCTCACCCATCAGCTGTGCGCATCCAATGTCTGCACACTCAGACCGATGGCATAGCTCCACCTGCAGCATGTGCAACTGTGCCCCAAACATTGCCTGCTTGTCCATGGAGGCACACAGCAGCCTGATGTGCTTATCCAGCCTGTCAGCAATGTGCACATCCTGGGGCAGGCACTGATCAGCTGGGGGAGTGGCGGCATGCCCGGCGGCATCCCCTGCAGTGGGTTGCTGCACAGGGGTCCACACAGGGGGAGGTAGTTGAGAGTGTGCCCCATCAGTGGTCACTGTGGTGTGCTGCATGGTGGCCACTGCTGCCCACCACTGCTGTCCAGCTGCCTGCTGCATAGTTCCTATGGCACCAGTGTCCATGGCACCCCCCCATGGCCTGCATCAGTGGCATTGCCACCCACCACCATGGCACTATGGACAGGGGATGCCAGCACAGGTGCTGTACCATCACCACCGGTGACAGCCACCAGTGTGCAGGACTGTACCCTGGGTATCATGACCCATCCCAGGCCACCCATGCTCAGCACCAGGTCATCATCTGTGTCAGACTCACCACTCACCTGCGTGTCCAGTATGAGGACTGGCAGCTCCTCCATGAGTGATAAGTCTGACAGGGAGTCTTTGTCACCTTGGCCTAGGAAGTCAAGCAGCCCCACACTGACACATTGCTGTTGGTCCATGGCCCTGATACTGGTTGATGTGGATGGCTTGGCCTCAGTGGGTTCAGCATTATTAGGCATGTCCTGCATCCCACCCCAAGGCTTGATGGCTCTGAAACACATAACAGTGGTACACATGAGGAGGATGGCAGTGTGCTCTCTGAGCCACAACCAGTGGGAGGTGACATGCGCACTCTCATGTGGCCATCATGGGACAGGGTGTGCATGCTGTGTGACACAGTGGGCTGGGCATGCTGTGCACAGGGCACCTGCAGGGATGCCATGTGCAGATGCTGGAGGACATGGCCCAGCACCACATGATGGGTGGCATGCTATATGGCTGCACACCGCCAATGGCCACTCTGCCTGTGGCATCTGTCTGTGCCCCAGTGGGCCATGCCATGCCCCGTGACTACTGGGCATGTGCCTCTGTGGTGCTGCCCGGTTGTGCTGTGCATGCTGGGGCCAGGGACATGGTTGGTGTCCAGTGCCCATGTGGCCATAGCACCACACACAGGCATGCATGGTGGCACCCTGTACAGCATGCACTGTGGCCCACCGAACATGCATGAGGCCCATGGCATGGCTGCACACATGCCTGCACACCGCCGTGCAGCACCCTCCCATGGCACCTGGTGACTTACAGTGCTGTGAGGGTCTGCCACCCATCTGGAATCCACCTCCCAGTATGACCTCAATGGCTGCACGGCTGATGGTTGCTGCCACCATCTCCTCCCCCCACCGTGAGTACAGGGGCAGCTCACGGGCCTCTGCCAGTCATATTGTGGGATGCCCTGATGATGACCACCTTCTCTTTGATGCACTGCCTGTTGATACTCATCTTTTTCTTGCACTCCTGTGCACTCCGCTGATGTCATCTGTGGCATTGGTGTACATTGCCACTTCATCCCATCCTATGGCATGCTCCTGTAGGGTGCCTGTGGGCCCACTAAGCAGCTCCTTTCTGTTGACGTAGGCCTCAAACAGGGCCTGCTGCTCATTCTTTGCAAAGTTGGGCCTGCGCTTATGTGCACACCACTGCTCCTCTGCTCCCTCATTCTCTGACATGGTGCTTTTTGTGGACAGAAAACATTGGCACAATCAGTGGACTGTTAGGCCAGCCTGGAATACTGCAGCACAGAAGGCAAACCCAGTACCATCCCATTGTATGTAGTGCCATACTGATATGGCTGCAGTACCTGTCAGTGCCCAGTAATATGTTGTGGCACTTGTATAGCTCATCTCATGCAAATGAGCATTAGACCAATTTTAATAGCATGTTAATGCTAATGTGCATGACTGGCCATGCATAGGCTCAGAAGGCTATTTGCATACTGAGCTGAAAATCATTGTGTTGCACTGGGTGCAATAGGACTGGACCGGGGAGGGTCTCTGGTGCACTTCCTGCACATGTGTTGTGCTCAGCAGTGCTTCCATCATGCGCAATGTGGCTGCCACATGTGGCCTATGGTGCACCAGTGCGCATAGCACGGCGTGTCCCCATTGCACATGCGGCCATGTGCACACACCATGCATGTTGCTGCCCAGCACTGCCAGGCCCTATTGCACATCTTTGCAACATGTGCCATACCCCCAACAGTGCAGTGGCAGCTGCTTTATGAATGCACGTGTGGACACGCCACTTTGCGGGGTCATGCTGTGTGTCTGTGGGGTCATGGCCCTGACCCCTGATTTCCACAGAATGGGGCTGCACTGCACATGTGCATAGATGTGTGACTGGTGGCTGTGCATCACAGTCACACAGATCCTTGCTGCGTAACCATGATATGGGGAGTGCTATTGTGTAACAGGTGTTGCACAGCCACATGTGCTGGCAGAGCAGTCACATGCGGCAGACAGTGCATTGGTTGCAGCTATGGCAGTCTCAGGGTAGCGTGGTTTGTAGGGGTGGTCAACTGGTCAGATATGGAGCTGGTCAGCCTTGTGGCATTTGTCCTGCCCATGGAGGATCTGCTTTTGGTGTGGCAGAGCTCCAAGAGTCACACACGGTGGTGTGGTAGGGAATGGTGACTGGGCTGGAGTGGCAGACAGGGGTACATGCACTGCTGAGCAGTGCAGACACTGGTATGGTGACCTCTGCAGGCAGGATCCTGAACAGCTTCACTAGCTTCAGAAGCAGGCATGCAGGGGATCGGTGCCAGCCATGTAGGAGTCACATTGCTCTGTGCATGTGTCCACCTCCACATCCTACACTGTGCTGTGCTGTGCACTGTGTGTGCAGCTGTGGAGGGGGGCCTGCACTGGTGGCTGGTGTGTGTCTTCTGTTGCTGCACTGCATGCCTGTAGAGTGCATGTCAATGGTGGGCCATACCCCATGCTCCGCACATGTGCCTATGTGCATGCCCGTGCCTTGCCAGGGCTGTGCACTGTGTCAGTGGTGGGTGGCTGTATGGTTGGCATGACACTCATGTCCATTGCCTCTCTCTCTGTTCCATCCACAGGTCTGGAGGACAGCAGGAGGGCCAAGATGGACACAGGGCAGGACAGGCACCTCAGTGATGGTGGTAGCATGGCTGCACCAGTGCCTGTGCAGGTAGGTGAGTGAGTGTGGCATGGTTTATAGGGGCATTGTCTGCTGTGGGGTAGCTGTGTGTTGTTGCATGGGGCAGTGTGATCTTGAATGCCCACTGTAATGGGTGGTACTCTGGCACCACCACATGTGCCATGGAGCACCTGGGGTGAGGCTTGCATATTGCCTGTGCATGGTGGTGGGCCGTTGCTGTACCAGGTAGGGTGGGAGGTATGCACATCCCATGGTATGTGTCTGCTGCAGGGGCATACTGTACAGGCTGGGAGCCCTTGCATCAGGCCTGTGTGGTCCACTGCTCTGGTGTTGGGGCTGGTCTGTCACAGGCATCCATGCTGTTGGCCCTTGGGGTGTGGTGGTGTTGGCTGCTGATGTCCACTGTGCACTTGCCAGGTCTGGGTCTGTCCACCCATGGATGCAGCTGCTATCCTGTACACACCTGTGGGTGGGACAGTGCTACTTGTGCTCTGTCACTCATTGCCTGTCTTGTTTCCCCTCCTGTAGGTCAAGCCAGGCTACAAAGATGGCACCATCAGTAGACTATGGGCATAAGGATCCATGTGCCATGTGGTGTGTTGCGGCTGCTATTCACAAGGCTTGACAATCTCCTCTGCATAAGCCACAGGCAGCTCTGCACCACCTGGGCACTAGTCAGAGAGGTGCACCAGCTGCAGGAGGTGCAGGGGCAGGTGCACCACTGAGGCTGTCTCCGCACATCACTGTGCCCTGGACTGTTACCTCCCTCCTGCTTTGCTTTCCCTGCCTGTTCCTGTCACCTTGCTCCCAACCCCATTCCTCTTGTTGCCATCCTTTCCCACCCTTCCTCTTCACATCCAGTTCTATTGTTGTATTGCCCTTTGGCTCACCCCTGTTGGTTTTGTACATTAAAGTGTTTTGTTCATACAACTCTGTATTCACATCTCCTTTGCCAGAGCAGAGCTGTACTGTGCCTCCATTGTTTTGTGTTGCTCTTGGGTGTGCGGATGTGTTCCATGGCTGTGCCCTTTCTGATGTCGCCATTGCAGTAACCTGTGTACCGCTTGCCACTGTGGCTCTGGCCCTTGGGCTGTGGGTGCCTCTGGCCTGTCTGGGGTCCAGTGTGGGACATCCCTGTTTCGAAGTGTTGGCCTGCCCTTCACCTGCACCATTGCCCTTGCTGGTGCAGGTTTGCTGTGTGGTTCTGGGCCATGTATGGCTGCTTGGTGGTGTGGCTTGTGTGCCCTGTTTCCCTGTGCCTGTGTGGCTCTTGAGTCATTGTGCACTGTACAGGTCCTGTTCACACACGGTGTGCCTGTTGCATTGTCCCATGCTGTGTGGCCTGTCAGGGTTGTGGTTGTGCTGTGTCATGGGCTGCTGTCTGCTCTGTCCTCTGGGTGGGCAGCTGGGTGTGTTTGTTGGCCTGTGTATGTCTGTTGTGCGGACTACAGTCCCTGTGGCCCATTGACTGTGTGCTTGTGCTGTGCACTGTGGTCCTGCTCCCTGTGGGACCTGGGACTGCAGGACTGGTCTGGTGATCTGTTATTGTGCTGCCCTGCCTGTGTGCCCCTTTGCCTTTTGTGCTTGCTCAGCATATCTGCTGCTGCCTACTGTCATGCTCCTGCATAGTCCTGGTTGCTTCGGTGTATGTCTGGTTGCACAGTGGTGCATTTGTGCTATATTCAGTGTTGCTTGCACCTGCGCATGTCTATGGTGCATGTTCTGAATATGGCGTGGCTTTTCCATGGCACACCAGCATTGCGTTGTGCATTCTATTGCTCTTCCTCTGGGCACACTTCTGAATATTGGACCCCACGTTTTTAACTGTAACCCTATTTTATATTTTTTGTATATTGTTGTAATGGCTGAAACTTTCATGTCTTGGAAGAACAATAAATTTGATTTGATCTGACTTGAAGAGGGATTAAGTAACCAAAAAGAAACAATCTCAGACTTTTCCCCAGTAACAGCACCCAAACAGGAATCTAAGATAGTAGAGGAAGAATTAAATATTGGTCCTGACCAGGAGAATATTAGCCAGGAAATCATAAATATGATCTCATAACAGCCAAGTGGTACTAATGAAACCAAATTAGAACTCTTTTTGCCTATAAGACATCTCTGTGAATTAATGTGTACCATTGGCTAAATCCCCTTTATTGGAAACAATAGTACCAACAGATTTAGTTGATCTATCAGCCTCACCTAATACTGTATTTGCCTACTTGGATAAAGAATTGGATCAAATACAAATTAATCCAGATATAATGCAGCAACACCCAAACAATATCACAAATTACAAATTAAAAGCTTTAGCTCATCCTTTAATGGCTAACATTGTTCTCTTAGAATACCTTCATGAAATAAAATTAAGTTGGATAATTTCCAGAATAGAGTCCAGGAACAACAAGGCAACCTAACAATTAAAATAAATATGTTAGAAGCTCAAGTCACGAAACAAAAACTCTTCTTTTCCCCTATAATTATACCTGATACACTTCCACCAAAAAAAGAAAACAACAGCGAAAAGGGAAAAGAAAAACAAACAACAGCAACAGTAAAAAAACAACAACAAGAAATTAAAGAATAAAAATAAGCACTCTAAAACCAGGCAGCGTGATCAGTGAAATAATGAAAGTAACAACCTGGGAACTACAACCTCAGAAAAAAATAAAGTCACAAACGTTCAATTTGAGAAATTAAAGGGTTCTAAAAAAAAGCTCACTCTCTCATCTATTGCAAACAGATCAAGATAAAAGGCAAGAAATAATAGATGCAGGAATTAACAAATTAGCAGATGTAACATGGAACATGATAATGGAGGTTCTCCGATAACAGTACCTGAGCAAAATCCCAGAATATTGCTTGGAGATGAAACCATATTGAGAATTACTGGTATATATCTAAAACTAGATGAAACTATAGACTCTCTCAGAGAGCTAATAATATACCTATTGAAGGCAGAATTAAGGATAAAAAGGCTTCCTCAAATGTGCTGATGATCTATAGCTTAAAACCATTGATTTATTGCCTGTACATATTATAGTCTCTAGTATGGGTTTTAAACAAATTCATGATAAATACTCTAGATGGAAGTACCTAGGATTAGAAATTGTGACATCAGTCACCTTGAAAAAAAACAGACAAGTCTGTATGGGGCACTACACAATTTAGAAAATAAATTAATCTTGATACTTGCCTCACAGCACTCCTAAAATACAATTGGGAAAACATAAAAAGGAGAATAAGCTCAGAGATTGTGTATAGAAACCCATATGTATTATCAATTTGGGAGGTAAATAGACTGCTGGGGAGAACAAAGCACTCTTATCTACCTTTATAACATCTATTTTTTCCATTACAATGGCCCTTAATGTCTCAAAAAAAGATCTTATTGATACTAAGAGAGTACACACAGAAGGAATGGGAGATCAAATAGATATCTATCTGGAATCCCTAGAACTAGCAATCCTTATAATGAACAAAGCCAACAGAATTGACAATGTTTTGTTAAAGTTGATATGAACAATCTATATAATGGAGCTTTAACACACCAGCACGCTTGAGTAGAAGACACTGAAAGAGAAAACAATAATACAGATTCAAAAATAATTGACTTGGGGGGGGCAACTTCATATCATGGCATGTGACAGGTCTATCTGGCATATTACAAGGCAGAAAATTGTATGGATTTATTACCAACCTTACAGTGATAGCATTACAGGAGACTTGGCTACAAGAGCCTGTTAATTAGAATGGCTATGAAGTAGTTATTTCTCCAGCAACCATGCAAAAACAGTTTGGAAGGAAGATGGGAGGCTTGGCTATATATGTAAAAATTTCTGATAAAATTAAGATAAATCAGACTTTGAAAATACATGAGAATTATTAATAACTCCACTTAATTGGGGAAAAGATTTGATAATTGTGGTAAATGTATACCTTCTCCCTAAAAATCTAATGTACAGCTTACTATCATAAACAAATTATCTGTTGATCTAGAATCCATACAGTCTAACTTCTCTTCTGACTTATGCTTGGTTGCTGGCAATTTCAACATGAGAATAGCTGATTAAGATAATGTCATTCTTTAGGAAGAACTTACAGAAATGAGGAACTGGGTGAATGGGCAAACAGAGACAAAATTGTTAATGACAATAGTACAAAACTAAAAAAATATTCTAAATGATAATCAGCTACTGGTTTTTAATGGAAGAGTCAAAGGAGAAGAACAAGGTAAGACTACCTGCTTGGTCCCAACATCCAGTGTACAATAGATTATGTTTTATTGTACCTTAGACAGTTATCATATAACAGAAAATCGCTGGATTAATATGAGAACAGAAAGCAATTTTGCCCCCCTATTACTGAAACTAGAGATACAAGGTTGCTCTATTCTTGAGCCAAATAGCATAGATCTACTGTCCAAAGCAACCATACTGGAGAAACAAAAACATTGCATTTCTTCCCCAACTATGATACAGTTAAATTGCTGGAAGGTTAAGAATTTAATAATATGACACATATCATTAACCTAAGTCACACACACAATTAGAACATACCATACACTATTTAATTACATATATAAGTTCCAAAATCTACGAAAACTATAGTATCATAAGCATTAATAAACATAATAAATCATGGTTTGATAATTCCTGTCAGAAGGCTAAAAAGGATCTTGCAAATAAAATTAAAACAAGCAAAAAATCATCCCTGTAGAACCAACTTTAATGCATTAAATAAACCCAGAAAAAAAACTGTAGAGATTTTTTTAAAAACTAAAAAATGTGAGCACTTGAATATTCAATGGTCAATAATGTTTAAACTAATTAAAAATAATGACCACAAAGCCTTCTGAAACTTAATATCTAAAGATACTGGATCCTCCAAAAGCTCATTAATGTTTCACATCACTAAGGAATTTTGGATAATACATTATCAGGCTCCATTTAATAGCAAGACAAATGGAGCTTTGATTAACCCTCTACAAGAGATAATGCCTTCAGATTTCAAACCTTAAAACAATTACTCACACTAAATGTAGAATGTTGGCTTGCATAGGGAGGAACTTCACAAGTAGGAAGAGGGAGGTGATCATGCCACTCTACAAAACACTGGTCAGACCACAACTGGAGTATGGTGTGCAGTTCTGGAGGCCACACTTGCAGGATGACTACAACAGACTGGAAATGGTCCAGAGAAGGGAAACCAAGATGATCCAGGGGATGCAAGGGAGGCCATACAGGGAGAGGCTGGAGGAGCTTGGTCTGTATACACTGGAGGTGAGAAGGGAAAGGAGAGATATGGTGGAAACATTCAAATACTTGAAGGGAATAAATAAACTAAGGGGAGGCAGTCTCTTCAGGCAGAGTGAAAATAAAACCACCGGAGGCCATGCATTCAAGCTGGAAGGGGGTAGATTTTGTGGGGACATAAGGGGGGTGTTAATTCTCAGAGAGGGTTGTAGGACCATGGAACGGGTTGCCAGAATGGGCTGTGGAGGTGGATACAGTGGATATATTCAAAAAAGCATGGAGCAACTACATGGGGCAAAACAGAGGGGGAGATCGAGGGTAGTGAGGTGGGAAGTAAGAAGGAGAGGGGGTGGGCTATTTTTCAAGCAGACTAGATCAGCCAGGTGGTCTTTTTCTGCCAGAAGGATTCTGTGATTCTATGATTGAAGTAGAAGTACAGTAGCAGTTTCTAATTTGGCTCCTAATAAAGTACCAGGTCCAGATCTTATACCTGGGGAAATGTATATCAGAAATATTATTTTGGGGTTCCTTTTCTTATTATTTTAATGCATGCTTGAGAAAAAGGAATATCTATCTGTGCATCATGGAAGACCAATGTAATAGTTCCCTTGCATAAAAAAGACTCAGTTTACGCTGCCTAAAATTAGCGCCCGATTAGTTTATTGCCATTGTCTCTAAAATATTCACTAGAATTCTATTTAATAGACTCACTGTATGAGTAAATCAGAAGACATTACTGTCCCCATTCGAAGCAGGGCTCAGTCCTAGATTTTGCACTCTTGATAATAATTTCACCCTTACGCATCTAATTGAGAAGTGTGTGTGTGTGTGTGTGTGTGTGGGTAGGTAAGGTAAAATTTGTATTTATAAAATAATGAATATGGATAACTCCACTGAGCCAAGGCTCTTTTACAATGAGGTCCAAAATATCAAAACCAGTTACTCTTCAAGTCACTTACACATTAATCATATAAAAGATAATAAATACAACATATCGCTTAATATTAAACATGTAACATAGACAGACAAATGCAAATACATATATCTTTACACTAACTTGACAGACAATACAATTGACACAAAAAAGATAAATACAAAGTGCAAATTTTCCATACTTTTTTCTAGGCTAAATCCCCTTCAATACTTATGTGTTCTATGAGCCAATCCTTTATTAGATTTAACTGGAATTTTCTATTTAAAGGTCTTAACATCCCAGGTAAGGAATTCCACAGGAGAGGTCCAATATTTATAAAGTGGTTATTTCCCCAGACCGTTCTCTGTTTTGGTACCATACATTCCAAACTATTTGCAGAATGCAGTCCCCTTAAAGGATTCTTTAATTTTATACTGTCTGCCATATACTCTGGAACTTTCCCGGATATACATTTTATCACAAATAAAATTGTACTTAAACCTCTCCTTTGAGATGAAGTATACCAATCCAAGTCTCTATACATTTCTAATCTATGTGTCATCCTTGGCACAGCTAATATAAATCTTGCCAGTTTATTATATATAACATCAAGCTTGTATAACTGCTCTTTGATGCACCCATGTAAATCAAATTCCCATATTCTAATATGGGTAATACCACCACAGTAACTACAAGTTTTCTGACTTCAAAGACATGCTATTTCTTATTCTGTATAGAGATCCTAAACACTTTCCTACTTTTATCAAAATATTCTCAATATGACTATCCCATTTAAGTTTTTTATCTAAATAACCCCCCAAATATTTATATTTATCAACTTGCTGCAAAATACCCCCAGTATAAGTTTTAATTTGCAATTCATCTTGTTTCAAATTTACCCCATTCCCCCTATGAAATACCATTACCTGGCATTTTTTTCATTTAAAACTAATTTAGATCACAACAAAAAATCCTGTAAATAATCAAAAGCCTGCTGTAATACCGACTGAATAAGTACCACTGATGAATCAATCAAATAAATAATTGTATCGTCAGCATAGAGATGATGTTGTACCCCCTGTTGCACAAACCTTAAATCATTCATGTAAAGATTATACAATATGGGACCCAATATAGATCCCTGTGATACACCGGAACAATTACTGTGTGTGTACACTGGACCTCACTATCAACCAGGCATATGTTCCATATTGAGCAGTGGACTCTAAAACTGCTGACAGTGTGATGAGTTTGCTTGGTTCTTTGCTGATAAGATGGCTGACATTAGGTCAGAGATCCATTTGACACACTCTATGCGGGTTGCTTTTGGTCAGGACTTGGTCACCACCCCTTCGTTTTCCTGGAGTACCTTCGACTGCCCGGAAATCGTGGATGTTATGTGGATTGTCTAAGGGTTGCATCCTACCTGCTGTAGTTTAGATCCAGGCCCTACTTCCCTAATTTTGGGGTGTGGGGAGTCCATTTTCCTGGTTCTAGCACAGAAAGTCTGGTGCTCCTTGACTCAGGTGAATATCCTGTTCCTTGAAAGAGGCAGTGGTGACACCTCTGTTGAAGAAAGCTTCTTTGAACCCAGACTGTCTTGCCAACTACAGGCCTATCTCAAACCTCCCCTTTGTGGGGAAGGTGATTGAGAAAGTAGTGGCGGCCCAGTTGGAGAACCACTTGACCATCCATAGCATCTACGAACCTCTCCAATCAGGTTTTTGAAAGAGGCACAGTACCGAGACTGCGCTGGTTCGGGTGCTCAATGATCTCCTGATGGCGAGAGACCAGAGAAAATGGTCCATTTTGCTACTATAAGATCTGTCATCAGCATTTGACACCATTGACCATGGGGTCCTACTTGAGCGCCTGAGATGTATTTGTGGGCTTTCTGGAATTGTTCTCAGATGGTTCACTTCATACCTCACCGGAAGAACTCAGAGGGTGGTGTCAGGGTTTTTTTCCTTTGATCCCATCTCTCTATTTTGTGGGGTTCCTCAGGGCTCTATATTGTCCCCCATGTTGTTTGCAGTGCACATGCTTCCCCTCGGAGACATTGTGAGATGGTATGGGCTGAGGTTTGATTGTTATGCGGATGTTACCCAGCTACACCTGTCCTTTGCACCCGACCAGGAAGGAGCTATCTCAGTATTTAACAGCTGCCTCAATGAAATCCAGGACTGGATGAGGTCCAGCTGGCTGAAGTTGAACTCTGGGAAGAAGGAGGTGTTGGTATTGGATCCAGATCACTGGATAGGGGGACCTGGGGCCGGCTCCCCATCTGGATTGTTTTGTGGGAATGTCGAGCTACAGGTCTCTGAATGGGTGCGAGACCTGGGGGTGATATTAGATGCAGGGCTGGCTCTTTGGTCCCAGGTGTCAGTGGTGGTTAAGTCATCTTTCTACCATCTAAGAAACACCACAAGGATCAAGCACCTTGTTCCGTCCGGTGATCTGCCAACTTTAATCCATGCCTTTGTGATCTCGTGCCAAGACTACTGCAACTCGCTTTACTTTGGGCTTCAGGGGTTGAGTCCACCGCTTGCAGCTGGTGCAGAATTCCACAGCTCGGTATTGATGGTACTTGTGATCTTCCCATATTACACAGGTGCTGCGGGAACTGCACTGGCTGCCAGTTCAGTGGCGGATCACCTTCAAAGTCGGATTATTGACTTTGAAAGCCCTGCATGATCTGGGCCCTGATTACCTGAAAGAACTCCTGATCCCTTATCAACCTGTGAGATCGCTCCGCTCAGCTGACGAGGGGTTGCTAGAGATTCCAAGGGTGATTTTAAAATCTGCTGAGGCCCATGCTTTTATGTTTTCGGCCCCTTCTCTTTGGAATTCTCTACCCTGTTGGACTAGGGAGTGCACGACTGTGGTGAATTTTAAATAGACTTTGAAATCCTTCCTGTGGGAAAAAGCTTATGGTTTTACTGTTCATTGATTTGTTTCTGTCTGTTTTCATAATACTGATTTCTGTGTTTTATCTTATTTATCTTATTGTATTGCACCTTAATATTTGAAAGGCTCAAAATAAGTATTATTATTATTATTACATATGCCCCCTAGTGCACAAGTCTTACAATGTGTATGCACTATGCACCTCAAACTTTGTGCTCCTAGACATTCCCAGGACACGTACTAATCAGGGCAGAGGTGCAATTAGTTTTGTCCTCTCAACTATATGGAACCAGCTGCAAACAACCATGAAGCTAACTGAGATAGTCACGTTAAATTGCTTTAAGTCCCTAGCCAAGAAACATGTGAAGTGGTCTGCCGCTGCTCTTCATGCTAAGCTAATATATGAATCCTCACCATCCCTTCTGCTTGTCACCTGATCCTGTCTCCCCACCAACCACCCAGCCGATCCTTCACCCATCTTCTCCACCCACCCCCTTATTCCTACCCCTACACCCTTACCCATTCTGCCTCCTAGCACTTCTTCCCTTCCTCCACCTCCCTGTCTCCCTACCCCTCCTCTCCTACCCCTATATTCCAATCCCCAACCCCTTACCCAGTCTGCCTCCTAGCACTTCTTCCTTCCTCCACCTCCCTGTCTCCCTAGCCCTCCTCCCCATCCCAGTCACCTTCTCTCCTAGACCCCATCTCTGTGCACAATATTCCTGTCCTGGAGACTACCACCCTCCCTTCCCCCACCTCCTGTCTCCCACACCTCCTACTCCTACCCCAGTCACCACTCTCCCTAGACCCCCTGTCTTTACCCCATCTCAGTGTACAATATTCCTCTCCCTCTGACCTAAAACCCTTCTCTGCAATGTCATCTACAGCCCCATGTTTCACGTTTTTCTTTTTTCCTTTTCCTTCTGCCTCCAGTAAAGACTGGTCTCACTCTATGTGTATCATCTACGTACACATTAGTGCAGTTAGTTTTTTGCACGTAATGTGTCAGTTATTTGCAACAATCCAAATTGTACTTTATCATTGCCATAGCTGTTTACTCGTGCTATCCAAATCTGTTTTGTATAAGGTCATATACGTCATTGCATTGTTTGAAATCTCCAGGACCTTCTTGTGAATGAGCTTACTCAAAACTAAACTTGAATATATCTATATCTATACATATATATATATATATATATATATATATATATATACTATATATATATATATACGTGTGTGTGTGTGTGTGTAAAAAGAGTATACTTTATTCATTGATTTCTCAACTGCTTTCGGTTCCATCAACCAAAACATACTTTGGGAAATCATGACTCAAAAGAACTGTACTACTCACTTTTGGTACCTATCAATCAACTTTATTTTGGAACTACAAAGAGGGAAAGATAACGACTTAAATGGTAATTTGACAGATCCATTTCCCACAAGTGGAGTAAAGTAGGGCTGCTTATTGGCACCTTTACTTTTCAATATCTACATTAATGAAATTTTAAAATTTGATGACTGAGTTCATTACGACCCAGCAAAATTAAAAGCATTCCCTTATTTGATTAAGTGGATGACATTGTCCTACCCTTTTTAACTAGGAAAGGGATGCAAGAGAAAATAAACAACTTTAAAGTATGGTGTGATGAACTGGAGTTAAAAATTAATTTGAAAAAAAAAAAAACAATAATCTTAATCTTTGGATCTGGTCACACAAATGTATTTTTTCATAATAAAGATACAATTGAAACTGTAGCAGAGTACACAAATCTAGTGATCAAAGTAACTGCCAACACAAAGTAGACTTGACGTTTGCAAATGTTAAAAGCTAAACAATTAGCTAAGGCCCTTTTGAAATTTAATTATAATAATGGAGGGAAAACAATAAGTGTACTCTTCGAGCAGGGGAGATGAAGATCAACCCATTATTAACATATGGTGCTGAGATCGGGGGGATTGAATATTCAAGTTCTTTAGAAACTCCACTGCTTTATTATTATAAATCTTTATTTCAGATTCTCTTGGCCACTTCATTGGCAATGGATAGAGCTGAATTATGTAGGCTGTCCATGAACACACTTATAGAACCTAGACTTGTTTTATACTGGTTAAAAATTATAAACACCAGACAAAATTCCATACCTAATTTATGTTTACAAGAGAAAATGAAATGGCAAACTTGAATCTAAGCTCCAAATGGCTAAGTACATTCATAGTCATCTAAAAATATAAATCTTTACCACCTATGGAGTGATTTCGAAGAAAATTGCCATGTCCACTTTTACAAAACAGTAATAAGAAACTAGATGAACTAGCACAGAAAATGGACATGGAAAATATAAGGAAACAAAATGGGCCTTATGGTACAAATCCAATAAAATTGCCCATAACATTGAAGACTACTTAGTCTTACACTTTCCCCAGTTTTCAGGACGGCAATAACATCGGCAAGGTTTGAAATAATTACTCAAGGTACATCTATGTTAATAAAAAATTTTATCAGACTCATCATCATAGCAACATAACTGTCACTGCAATTTTGGGTTTGTTGATCTCATTTTCTCATGATACTTCATGATAGGTGCTCTGACAGTTCATTCAGAGGGCAAGATGTGGTGGTGTGAGGAGAATTGGCAGGTCACCCCAACTGGGGTTCAGACTGGGGGCCAGGTGGTGGGCCTACCTGCTGGAGTGGGAGCCACTAGACCATCAGGGATGTTTTTCTTTTCCATAATATTAACAAATTACATGCCAGTCTGGACTGGGGGGAACACTAGATTATATTACTCTAATATTAATGAATTATGGACTGATCTGGGCTGGGTGGGGGACCACTGGATCACTAGGGATGTGTTTTGATTGTAAACATATTACACTGGTGGGGCAACACAGTAGAACACAGTTCCCAGCAGTTGTTTAAGTACCATTATGCCTGCTTTTGGTTGCTCTAATGGTACTTAGAACGCTGTCTCTTGGAGGGTTCTCTGAATGCAGTTTAAGGGATATGGCAGCCTGCATCTGCTGCAAGCTCCCTAGTACCATGATGCAGCTCTGTTTGTGGCACATGGCTGGACTGCTCCCCTTGCCACAAGCAACCTGCGTTCAGTGCAAGCTACTTCCTAGGTGCCAGTTGTGGCAAGCACCTTATGTCAGACATAGGTCTTTGAAAATCTTGCCCCATGTTTTCTACGACAGTCTATTCTCCTAGTTGTTTTAACTGTAATTGGCTAATTGGGGGGCCTCGACATTTCCAACAAGTAAGGATACAATGTTTAGAACAGATAATTGCTATGTATAAAAGTTTCTTTGCCCCCTCCCTGATGCCTTTTATCTTTTCTTAATCTCTCAGCAGAACAATATGTGATTCTAGCTTAACAGAGGTAGTAACAATGTGAGACAGAATCCCTTCTTTGTCTCACCAGTATTGTTGTAACTGAGGGCATATAAACATCATGTGAATCAAATCTCCTCTTTGGTGTTTACACCAAGAGCATTGGCCATTATATGTAGGTGAGAAATTAAAATCGTGCAATTAAGAAAAAAAGCCACGCTCATAAAAACAAAAATCCACTCAACACACTTAACTGCAGTGAAGGTGATTTAATGGTGGGCTACTGACAGACTGACTGACAAAAAAATACCCTGGCACTTTGAACACAACAGTTGTAATGCCTCAGAGAGCAGGATCCAGTCATACTGAGAATGTATTTAAGTCAGTCAATTAAAGACACAGACCCCTTATATATGCACGTAAACTACATAAAACATGGGTAAACTCTGCCTGTTACAACCAAGACAAGACCCCATTCATGACATAAAGTAAAAAAAATGGAAAAAGTTGAACATGTAAATACATTGATTCTGTGACTCTTTTAATGTTTTAAGTACTAAGGCACCTATGCACTAATGGGGCATGAGGTACCCTTCAAAGGCACGTACCTTGCCCATGTAGCTTCGTGGCCCAGACAAGTGCAGGGTACACTGTATGCATGCTCACATGCACCCTCAGTGCACCTGTTTGTGCCCCCCATGCACAAGTTCACAGGGGAGGTCAGGTGTGGAGGGGTGGCCCCGGGCATGCATTCAATTGGATGCCCAACCTTGGTCCCACAGCAGATCCCTTGCACCCTGGCAGCTTGATTGCATGGGATGACAAGGATCCCACAGTTTACAAAGTACAAGCACTAACCCAAGTAGCTGCCTCCAACCCTTCCCATCAGGCTAGTGGGCTGGGGCAACATGGAGGTCATCACCCAGTCCGACCACGGCCGGTGGTCTTAACCTTGGGGGTGCGCACTGGCTTAGAACAGGGTCCTGGCTGCTGTAATCTGCATCCCCTGTGGCTGACACTATAACTTTGTGAATGGCACTTAGTGCTGTCATGCCACCAGCAATCCTCCCCTGACCACCCACGGTACATAGCTGCCCATGTGGCTAGGGAATCTACCATGGAACTGGCTAGCACACTGTCCATGAATGCCACCTGTGGGACCCCTGCTGCATGGCATTCCCACTTAGGGTTACCTACATGTGGTGTATAGATAATCTTTTTTTGTGTATAGGGCCCATTGAACTTATAATACAAGGGGCAGAAATGGGAAAAGGGAAACATGGAGAAGCAAATATCAAATTGGAATGTTATAAAAATCCAAGCAAACAGATGTAGAAATTATTCAAGGATAATTTTCCTTGTAGATACATGTAAATTAATTGCTCAGCCCATAAATCTGAAGACTAGATTAAGTACAGTAGTAACTTCTTGAAAACCTGAACAAAAACACAAGTCAACAACGTAAGTGAGTCAGAAATTTGGATCCAAAAGGATAAAAAGCAAAATGAAACAATGTAAGGAAACATGAATAACCGATCAAAGGACTCCATATAAAACAAGTTACTGTATACTCTGATTATTTCTCATCCCTGACTAACTAGGGAAAGAAATTCTCTACCTTTCTCATCACACCACACATGCAGCTAAGTGTTATGTCATAGTCTGCAAACAGTGTGATTGAGGGAATCTTGTTGACTTTAATGTGCATTCTTTTTTTTTAACATTTATAAAAATGCAGCCCTGAGAGAAAACAAATACTGTGAGTGGAACATTATCTAAACTGTGCTTTACAAATGATATATGAATTTGAAGTGGGATTTTTCTCCACTGAATAGCAAGTACATTGTACAAGGTCACAGCACTGCATGTTTTATATGCTTGTTGCAGTTATTCAGCTATTGAAAAAAAACCTGACAGCAGCACACAGAGAGAGAGAGAGAGAAATCTTTAGTCATTCTTTAAATGTGTGTTTCATATTAACAATAACTGATAATAGTGTTGTCATATTGGGCACTATACACAAAAAATGCACAAGTGGCGAGTTGGTGAGCGTGCAGCTCTGCACCTGTGGGGGTTCTGCATGCGGGCCATATTCACCAACGCCAGCCTCCACATGGGCCACTTATGTGGACCCACAATCTAGAAGCACAGGATCCCTGGGGGTGGGTGGGTGTGACACACAGCACTCAGGCATGTGGCCAATCCACTGACCACCCAGGTCCACACAGTGGATCACCTGCACCTGTGGGGCACCATGTTTTCAGCCAGAGTGCAGTGCACTGACTGCAGCTGAGGGGGCCTGTGTCCCATTCACCACCCCTCCACCCACAGAGGTGTGCCCCGATGTCAGGGGCATACATGCTGTGTAGCCCACGGATCCCTGCTGTCACTGCAGTGCCCAGTAGATGTGACTCAGGGGGCACGTGCCAGGGCTACCTCTGCCCAAAGTTGGTGTAGCCACTGACACCCCAATGCACTGCACTCCAAACTTTTGTACATCATGTGGAGTGCTGGCACACACATCCACCCACACTGCCCCATTCTGCCCATGCATGGAGCACTGCAATTGGCCAGGGATCAGGTGCATTGGGGGTGTAAGTGTTGCAAGACTGCTGTGGAGGGGTTCTGTGTGCATGGTGGGTATAGAGTTGGCTACACACCAAAGTTATGCGGGCGCGGACCCACTCCTCCACATTTGTACATAGGGACCATTGTGCTTTGTACCTGGAACCAGCTGGTCCCTTGTGAGCCTTTATATATCTATCTACACACACACACACACACACATATATATATATATATATATATATATACACACATACACATATACATATACATATACATATACATATACATACACATTACAAAAAACTTTGGTAATGCATCAGTTAGGGTTGATAGCACAGTGACAAAAGTATGGAAATGTGAAGTTAAGGTTATCCCACCACCACCACCACACCCCCAGCACCTTCACCCTCCACACACCAACAGACATTGGGGTGTGCCATGTGGTCATCAGGCACAACTCTCACCCCATTCCATGTGTAAAAAAGCTGATATGCCACAGTATAGGTGAATGGGGTGAGAGTTATGCCTGAAAACTTCATTGAACACCCCAAAGTCTATTGGTGTGTTGAGGGTGGGGGTGGGGATGGGTGGTGGTGGGGGTAACCCTAACATCGTATTTCCATACTTTTGTCACTGTGCTAGCAACCCTAACTGATGCATTAACAAAGTGTCTACAATGAATTTCCATTCTTTTTGAGAAAGTATAATGTAACTGGTATGTATTTGTGGGTGTGCTCCCTTCATCTTGCCCAGTTTTTGCGTAATGGTATGCATATTTGGAAGCACAGACCCTCTTGGCCCTGCACTGCTGCTTACACAAATGTACGGAGCCATACAGTAGCCCCATAGTACTGAAAAGGAACCCTTGTAATATTTATTTCACAATTTGTCAGTAACCATAGCAACTATGAAACAAATTCCACTGCAGTTGCAATCATGACTTTGAAACCTTCATGCAAACGTAGTTCACCTAAAGGTTGACTAAGCTTTGGGTAGTGAAAAATCCGTATCTCGAATTGTTTCAAAAGTCATCTGGAAGTGCTACAGTGTTGTCCTATGGGAAATTTCTGAACTTTGAGCACTAACAATAAGCCCATTAAATGTTTTGGGACCAAGTCACCAAAGGCACATCTGTTAACCAGGCTTGCCACTCTACAAATTTTAGTCCAAAGCCCCAACCGTTTTCATGCAGTGGGGTAGCAAAGAATTGCAGTTTTTGGGTGAAGTTCTGACACAAATTATGACACTTTTGCAAAAATCTGTGACAGCATAGGCATGACACATTCATGATTTACAAAAGTGTAGCATCTGTTCTGTCACAATTTGTGACACTATGGGGGTCCAATTGCTGAAAAGGCATTTCTGGGGGGGGTTCACACCCAAAAAGATAGTGCTGTGATCCTCAGGGCCTGACTAGCTAAACGCAACTGTCAGTGTGTTTACCTAGGAGTTCCAAAATTTAAATGCCAGGCATTTTTCTCTCTCACTAACTGAAAACAAGATTGCCTTAGCATGACAGTAAAAGGGTAATTTGCAACAGTAAAATTTAGTGGCAGCAGTTTTTGAGAGGCACATATATTTTTCCCATTGACTATAATGGGAAACATTTTTTAAATAACATTTGAACAGATTAGTATTTTTTCACCAAATCTTCAAGAGGCACATTGGTGGCTCAGATTGCATCTCCCCTGAAGATTTAAGACCAAACAGACAAATTGTATGGGGTCTAGCCACAAACAAAGAAATGTGCACAAACCCAATTTTGCACATTTTGTGGCACTCTGCAGCTCCACAACCGTTCATTCAACCATAACACAAGTTGCCATATCCAAAGATCTATGATGTCCCACTGTGTATGCAAAATGTCAGGCAAATCTGTTCTATGGTGGCAAAGTTATTAATGTGCAAAATTTGAGGTTTAACATAGAAGTGGCCAGGCAACTCTAACTATAGCCGCACTACTGTGCAGCTGTAAGATATATATATATATATTTTTTAGAGGCAAAAAACTCCATTTAATACATCAGTTAGGGTTGTTCCACAGCGACAAAAGTGAGGAAATTCGATGTTAAGGTTAAACCCCCCTTCACCCACTCCAACCCTGCCCCCACAGCGAGCATCAGGGTGTGCATTGGGGTCATCGGCCCTAACTCTCTCCCCATCACATATGTAAAGAAGCTGAGGTGGTGAACTACAGGAGAATAGGGTGAGAGTTAGGACCGATGACCCAACACCCCCGATGCCAACTGGGGGCAGGGTGGGGTGGCAAGGCGGGCTCAACCCTAACATTGAATTTCCTCACTTTGTCACTGTGGAACAACCCTAACTGATGCATTAAATGGAGTTTTTGCCTCTAATTTCCTTCTTTGAGAATGTGCACAGAAGTAGTGAATGGAATGTGGTGGTGGTGGTGGCGGGACCCCACCACATGATGTTTTCTGACATAGTAATAGTAAGTGCAAGGAAACACAAGTGCTAATGGTTGCGCACATGGTGACAGAAACGTAAATGGTAAAGCAAACGTTAATAGAAACACAAATGCAAAGTGAAGCCAAACCGAACAGTGGCGCAAAAGGGAGGAGCAACCGCATAAGGAATCACAAACCATGATGCGCACAGTCATGGTATGGCAATTGGAAATGCAAATGGTAATGTAAACAGCATAAATAATGCCAAAGGAAACCAAAACAGAAATGCAAACGCAAGCGCGTCCGGAAACGCAAACCGTAAAGCCCACGGTCATGGTACTGTAATTGTAAATGCAAATGGTAAAGTTAACATGAACAATAATGCCAAAGGAAACAGAAACAGAAATGGGAATGGAGGCGCATATGGAAACGCAAACCGTAACAAGCACGGTCACGTTACTGCAGTTGTAAAGGCAAATGGTAACGCTAACAGCAACAGTAACGCCAAAGGAAACAGAAATGCAAATGCAAATGGAAGCATGTAAGGAAACACAAACCGTAATGTGCAAGGGCACAGTAACACAATTGGAAACACAAATGGTAACAGTAACAGCAACGAAGACGCAACCGAAAGAGAAATGCAAACTCAAACGAAAGGGGTGCCGGAAACACAAACCGAAATGCAAACAGAAACAGTAGTGGAAACACAAATGGTAACAGTAATGCAACTGCAAGTGCAAATGAGAACACAGAGGGTAATGCACACGGAGGCATACACGGAACGGTAAAGCAAATGGGTACGGAAATGTAAGTGAAAATGCTAACCGTTACAGTAATGGAAGCAGACACCCTGTTTTTACCCAACAGTTGCATAGAGAAACAGTATGTACAAAGAATGTATGCATAATAATGAGCCTCGAGCAGAAAATGGCTTTTAGAATACTAAATTGCTTATATCTCAGGAACCGTGAGACATGAAAAAAAATTTAATTTCACATGATTCGTGAGTTTCCTGGCTAGGTTTTCACTGAATACACAGCCTTGGGGCTATGCATTGTAGTGATGAAAATTCTGTATCTCGCACCATTTCGAGATACAAGCCCAAATGTGCTGCGAACTCCACCATGTTAGTCTATGGAAAAAAAGTCAACTGGAGTACCATAACTGGCATCCATACAATATTTTGTCACCAAACCATGAAAGAACACATCTGAGAGATGTTGGCTGCCTTCCTCAAATTTCAGCTCAAAAGACCAAACTGTTCTTTTTGCAGCAGGGTGTAAAAGAACTCCTGTCATTTTTGGCCCATAGTCTGGAAAAGTAGTGTACTTAATTTAAGAAGCTTTGCGACACTACTTTCTTGATACTACTTTCCAGAAGTCTGAAAACATATTTCTGGGTGTTTAACCCCAAAATAAAGACATGCTAGCATCCTGAGGGTCCACTAGGTGAAAAAAAAAAATTGTGTTCCTAGGGGTCCCAATTTTAAATGGCAAGCATTTTTCTGATCAGTAACTCAAAAACTGAAAATAAATGGTGGATTTGCGACACTACTAGGGCCATTTGCGACACTAAAGAGTGCATTTGTGAAAGTGTTGAACTTTTTAACTTTTCCCATTGACTTAAAATGGGAACTTGTTTTCTGAATAACTTTTGAACCGTTCAATATTTTTTCACGAAATCTTCAAAAGGCACATTGGGGACCCTGGCCACGTGTTCCCTGAAGTTTTTGGACTGGTCGCACAAACCGTGCGACCTGTAGGCATGAGGAAAGAATGCGCAAAAAAGTGTAACTGCGCATTCGGATGTCACTTAATAACTCCGCAGCCGACTGGTATGAGAGTTGGCACATCCCAAGCTCTACCTAGCCCAACTGTGCATACCAAATGTCAGGCAAATCTGTTGAACGGTGGCAAAGTTATTAAGGCACAAAGTTTCACCCTTTAACCTTGAACGCAGTTACTCTACCATAATATGTATATATATGTATATAGATATATATATATATATATATATATATATATATACAATATATACATATATATATATATATATATATATATATATTCTATACAAAAAACTTCATTAATGCATCAGTTAGGGTTTCTTTACAGTGAAAAGTGAGGAAATTCGATTTTAGGGTTCCCACCCTTGCCCATCCTCCCACCCCACCAACAGGCATCTGGGTGTGCATTGGGATCATCTGCCCTAACTCTCATCCCATCCTATGTGTAAACAAGCTGAGGTGGTGCAGTGTAGGAGAATGGAGGTGAGAGTTAGGGCCAATGACCCCAGCGCACACCCCAATGCCTGTTGGTGGGGCCGGGATGGGATGGGGTGCAAGGGGTGGGAACCCTAAAATCGAATTTCCTTGCTTTTTTCACTGTAGAGGAACCTTAACTGATGCATTAATGAAGTTTTTTGCATAGAATTTCCTAACTTTTTAAGAAAGAATAGAAAAGTAGAAAGTTGCCCAACCGGGCCCCGTGCTTCCACCAACTTGTAAGTGTCGGGCCACATTACACACCCAACGACTAAAAAGTACATTAACAACAGCAAGGCCAGCCACCAAACATATGTTAATCTAGTAGAACAATAGAAAACGCTGTCCACAAAATGTAAACTGCACCACGCTATATCTCCGCAAAAAATATATTGTCCAACACATAAACACAGCAATTAACATCTACAGGACATGCTGTCAACACCCTTCAAATTTCAAGTAAAAAGACCAAACCGTGTCCGAGATATAACATGTCAAAATTTGAAATTTTCATTCGTCACAGTGGCACAGTTCCACACCTGTTGACATTTACCACACACAATGACTGAAAACTACATCCATGACACTAAGGCTAAGCACCCTATCAATTTCAAGCCACCAGCACAATGCAAAACACCTTCATAACACGTAAATTGTGTCACACAATATCTCTGCAAAAATTTTTTCAGACACGTAAACATCATAATTCACATCTACAGGACATGCGTAACACCTCTAAACTTCAAGTAAAAGACTAAACCATTTCGAGATATTCAATGTTAAAGATTGGTAACATTTCCTATCTATTCTATTATAAAAATCTTAATTTCTGGTGCCTCATTGCATTAGCTCTGCTAATGCACACAATCGATGGATGCCATGGAGGTGGGAGATGGGCTGTGCCAGTCGCTGGCTGGGGACATGTGGGGGGTGCTGGGTGGACTAGCATGGCTGGGTGGGGGTGAGGCCACTAGACTACCAGGAATGGGTAATCCTAATTTATTTTATGATGACCGGGGGCAGCTAGACTACCAGGGATATGAAGTATATAAATTTAATACAGATCTGGGGATACTAGACTACCAGGGATAGGAAGACCATTATTTACTTAATGCACATTGTGGGGGCCGCTAGACCACCAGGGTTATACAAAACAGTATGCATTTTATACAGATCGGGGGCGCTACACTACCAGGGATAAGGACATTATTTTTTGTTTACAGATTGAGGGGACTGCTAGACTGCCAGGGATATAAAAAAATATTTATTTAATTCACATTGGGGGGGCCGCTAGACTACCAGGGATTTTTAAAACATTATTTATTTTACACAGATCAGGCAAAACAAAGCCCCCTGAGCAAAACCCACCCTCATTTGGCTGGGAAGCCAAGTTTCAAGGAAATACAAAATCACACATGCCCCCACAATGCAAAGCATCATGGGCTGCATATGCAAATCACCACAGAATGTTATGCTGGTCCAACTTTAAGCAGAATTGCATGGTACCGAAGAGCCCTCTCACACAGTTGCAAAAGGTGCTAACAGAAGACATGAGACACGTGTTTCATCCTACCAGGACTCATCAATATGCCTCGTCTGTTTGACACCCCAGTGGAATGGACCAGCTACCCTTAAGGCAGTGTGCCTTGGATATATTATGGTGAACCATTAAAATAAAAAACTATTTAAAGACAAAGAACCTCTGTGCACAAACACTGAGGCAAGGGTTACCCAAAGGGCATTTGGCTGGGAAGCCAAGTTTCAAGAAAATACAAAATCACACTCCCCACAATGCAAAAGCATCATGGGCTGTATATACAAATCATCACAGAATGCTATGCTGGTCCAACTTTAAGCAGAATTGCATGGTGCCAAAGGCCCTCTCACACACAGTTTGCAAGGGTGCTAACAGAAGACATAGACATGTGTTTCATCCTACCAGGACTCATCAGTATGCCTTGTCTGTTTGACACCCCAGTGGAATGGACCAGCTACCCTTAAGGCAGTGTGCCTTGGATATATTATAGTGAACCCATTAAAATAAAAACTATTTAAAGACAAAGAACATCTGTGCAAAACACGGAAAGGAGGTTACCCCAAAGGGCATTTGGCTGGGAAGCCAAGTTTCAAGAAAATACAAAATCACACATACCCCCACAATGCAAAGCATCATGAGCTGCATATGCAAATCACCACAGAATGTATGAGTCCTGGTAGGATGAAACACGTGTCTATGTCTTCTGTTAGAACCCTTTGCAAACTGTGTGAGAGGCCTTTCGGCACCATGCAATTCTGCTTAAAGTTGGACCAGCATAACATTCTGTGGTGATTTGCATATGCAGCCCATGATGCTTTGCATTGTGGGGGCATGTGTGATTTTGCATTTTCTTGAAACTTGGCTTCCCAGCCAAATGCCCTTTGGGGTAACCCTTGCCTCAGTGTTTGTGCACCGAGGTTCTTTGTCTTTTAAATAGTTTTTTATTTTAATGGGTTCACCACAATATATCCAAGGCACACTGCCTTAAGGGTAGCTGGTCCATTCCACTGGGGTGTCAAACAGACGAGGCATACTGATGAGTCCTGGTAGGATGAAACACATGTCTATGTCTCTGTTAGCACCCTTGCAAACTGTGGAGAGGCCTTTCGGCACCATGCAATTCTGCTTAAAGTTGGACCAGCATAGCATTCTGTGATGATTTGCATATGCAGCCCATGATGCTTTGCATTGTGGCGGCATGTGTGATTATATATATATATATATATATACATAATATATATATATATATATATATATTTCTAAACTGTATATACATATATATGTACTGTATATATAGAGAGATATAGATATAGATAATATATATAATATATATATATATATATATACACACACACATATATAATATAAAAATATATACAGTATGTATATTGTGAAAACGTTGTCAATGCATCAGTTAGAATTAACCCAACAAAAGCAGGGAAATGTGGTGTCAGGTTTCCAACCCTAACACCCCATTCCCACCCTCACTGATCGACAGGTGGGGTTCTGTCTTGGGGCTGTAAACCCTAACACTCACCCCATTCCATTAGATAAAAGGTGACATTGGTACAGCATAGCAATGAGGTGAGCGTAAGGTTGATGGCCCCAAGACAGACCCTCCACCTGTTGGTCAGTGCAGGGTGAGGAATGGACTGTTACATGTTTAACCCTAACTGATGAATTAATGAAGATTTTTATTTATTTATTTCTTATTTTTAGATAGTATAATTGTATCCTTATTTGCCTTTTGGAGTGCAGGGCCCTCCAGGCCCTGCTCTACCATCCTCTGTAGATGCATATATGTATCTGACTGTAGAAGCACAGGCCCTCTGGCCCCCTACACTTCAATTATAGGACAACACTGACCAAATTGTTACCATAGTCATGCAAGACATTCCCATTTCATGTACGCTGTACAGAAAATGTTTTAATCCCTGCCAGAATGTAACTCTCTGCAGGTACAATGCCATTTCACACCACAGGTGCAAAAACACATTTTGGCCAGGATTCAAAAAATGACAGCTGTGACATACAATAGATGGTGTAATAAGAAGGCTATGTTGAAAATTTGGGCTCGCAATATTTAAAATTCTCAAAGTTACGAGCATGTATAGTAAAACTGCAATAAATAGTCATAACTGTGCCATTGTTATTCATTTTGATATCATATTTTCAAAATAGCCTTCTTAGGACCTCACAACATGAACCTGGTACAGAAAATTTTCAAATCTCCACCAAAACATAAGTATGCACAACTGCAATGTCATTCTGTGCCACAGATGCGAAAACTCATGTTGGCCAGATTCTGAAAAATTGCAGCTGTGACATACATGAGATGGGGTAATAAGAAGGCTATGTTGAAAATATAGGGTGAAAATATTGAAAATGTCCAAATTTACAATCGTACATAGCAAAATTGAAATGAATGGTTATAATGCAGACATTTTTTTAAATTTGGCCCCCACATTTTCAACATAGCCTTCGTATGACCCCCGTCTCATGAACACTATGACTGTCCTTACACAAATCCCACCAGAAAGGTTATTTTACAAATCGACCGAAAAATCACTTTTACAACCAGAGTAGCATGATAGTCATATTGTTCATGAGGTGGGGCTCCCAAAAGGCCATGTTGAAAATTTGGGTAAAAGATCACAAAAACAACTGAGCTATGTATAAACATCAAAATCCCATTGAAATACATTGAAGCGCATTACCTTAGTTTCTCATATTGCAGTCAACAGTTCTAGCAGCAAACATGTCTTTGATGGGGACTGCAAATCTTGAATCTGGAACCTCTTCAGAAGAGTCATGGTGTGTGGGGGTGTCAAGGGGAATGTGGGAGGTGAGTGCAATATGGGATGTTGGGTGGGGGTGCAGAGTGATCAGCGATGGATCATTTTTATTTAGAGGTTTTAAAAAAACAAAGATATTGGGGGTCTCGTTTATTTGCAGGTTAAATGACATGGGAGGGTGGGGGGAAGCCACTGACCTCCAATACTAAAAAAAAATTGGGCATCAGAGGGTGGGGGTACCAACAGACACCAGGGATAAACCTGGTAAACCAGGAGCTTAGCAGGGGGGAAAATGCATTATAAACACAATAAAATAGATAGATAGATAGATAGATAGATAGACAGATAGATAGATAGATAGATAGATAGATAGATATCTACAAGGTGGGGGTGCCACTAGGCACCAGGGACTTTTCTGGGAAGACGAGGTTTAAATGAGACCCCATAAAGAATTCTTTTTTCATCAGGAGTAATTCTTTCCCTCAAATTCTTCTTTTCTGTGGAGGTAGAAAAGGATCCATCTGGTGAAAAAGGATCCTTTTCCTCCAACCAGATGGTTCTGCTTTACGGGATCACATGGCTCCAAAATGTTTTGGTCGACCAGATGGCCATAACACTAATTGTTTTTATCATAAGACTTCCTTTTTTGCTGTTCTCTTCTGTCACGGTGAAAAAGGAAATTGGCTGGCAAAAAATGATTTCCTTTTCACGATCAGTTGGCCATGCATGGCCATCTGGTTGGGAAGGAACTTTTGTCAGTCAATTTCTTTTTATGATGAAAAAGGACTGATGAAAAAGGAAGTTAGAGAGTGGCAAAAAAGGACTTAAATGTTTGAAAAAAAGTTTGGGGGGCATACAAAATACTAAAAACCACACAGAACAGCTCATCAACTCCCAATGAGCAAGATACATGCTTTGATATCTGTAAAATATGAGATTATTATGAAAACCCAAAACTCCTTTTCCTGACCCACGGTTGCCTGAGCCCGGAATCCCAAACCACAAAATCCTGATAGTGGGATTTTGCCCCCACTCCCATAGTTTCTTATATTAATTCCACGGGGGTTGAAACATGGAACAAATGTGAAATCCCTCTGTCAGGATTTTATATTTGGGATTCTGGGCTCGGGCAACAGTGGGTCAGAGAAAAGAGTTTCATTTTTTCATAGTAGATCCATAAAAGACATCCCTGGGCACAGTTATTACAGTTTGTTTCTGCAAAAAAAAAAAAAACAAGATGGCGGCATACAAAAAAAAGGTTTTTCTGGTGAACAAAGATTGGCTACTCAAGATAAAGGATCCCTGTTCATCAGAGCAAATCCTTTTCATTCCAGGAATCTACCCTGGAAAGTAAAAGTCCCATTGAAAATAATAGGACCTTAAAATGCAATAACTTTGGAAAAATATTATTTCACCAAATAAAGGTGGGGCAGTTCTGTGACCCAAGCTCTTTCTACAATAAGAATTTCAGACCAAAATTCAACACCATCTACACGCAGAGTGATGAGAAAAACTGCAAAAGTGGCACATTTTAAGGTTTTTCACAGTCTAGAGCTCAGAATGTGTGGATTCAAACAGAACAAAACTTGTCCCGTCAAGAGTACAACCCAGGATAACATGCATGCAAAATGTCCTGCACATCCATTGAAAGGTTGCACAGTTATTAAACTGCAAAATGTGAGGTTTAACACTGATGTGCCTGCTCAATCATAACTATAGTAGAGCTATCATGCCACTATGATTGAAATATATATGTGTGCCTAAATTGCAAATAAACTTTGTTAATGTTTTAGTTAGGTTATAGGGCACTATTTAGGAAAGGTGTGGAGTGGCTACGTGTGCATATCTGGGGCATGTAGGCACTCTGCACCATTATTGCCCCATGGCATTCAGGAAGGGGGACATGCAGACCCACACCGATCTTCCCCATCCACAGACAGCTCTGTGCAGGAGGCATTCAGGGGTGTGCCAGCACTATGTGGATTCAACAACCCGCTAGTTGCTGGCCACGGGAGTGCCTAGGGTGGTGCAGGGTATGCCAGGGAGGACCCTGCTGTAAACCCCTACATGCCCTGCTGCACACCCGCTGGACAGGCAACAGCCCATCCATCCCCAGGGTTACAGGACTGGGACACTGGATGCCACCACCCGCCCCAACACACAGGGGTATGTTTGGCAGCCCCCAACCCTACATTGTACATAATCAGCACAGGAACCTGAGCACTGGCACAGGGCTGCCGACCCCCCACCTGCACCACATGGATAGCCCCACGTCCAGCAGTGTTGTGCCCCGGCCCCCACCTGCAGGCATGCTCCCCACTGGTCCCACTGCACCGATAAGGGCCAGTGGCATTGACCACCCTCACCTGCCACTGCCATCGGCCAGTGTTCCAAGGGCATGCTGCCAATGCATGCTCCGCCGAGAAAGAGATCCAGTTTGGGTCCTGGTCTGGCATCTCATTGGGTGCCCAGCCAGACCCATGACCCCACCCTGGCTGCCCTGCAGAGTCTTGTGTGCTGGAGTGGCAGGGCCACAGACAGGTGGCAGGTGGTCGTGCATATCAGTGGTTCACATCTGTCCACGGGTGTACAGGGGTGTGTGTAGGATATGCGTGTTTTCCACATTCCACTACACCCTTTGTGCATAGCGCCCATAGTCACAAAAGTAGGGAAATGTGGCATTATGGTTTCCAACCCTAACACCCCACCGCCACCATGCACACACCAACAGGCATTGGGGTCATGCCTTGGGGTCATCAGCCTTAACACTCATCCCATTGCATATGTAAATAAGTTGAGATGGGTACAGTACAGGAGAATGGGTGAGAATTAGGATGAAACCCAAGGCACACCCTGATGTCTGTTGATGTGCAGGTTGGGGTGGTTGTTTTGTTTGAAACCAATTCCATAGTTTCCTACTTTGTGGCTTTAACCCTAACTAGAGCATGAGTGAGCATTTTGCAATTTATTTCCTTCCTTTCTGAGATTTTTTGAGATACAGTAGTATAATTGTATCCTTATTCATTTGTGGGCGTGCATGGTCCTCTGGTCCTGCTAGAAGCAGAGGAGGTGAGATTAGGACACCGGTCTGAGAGTTCAAGGGCTAGACAGCATGGGAGATGAATGTGAAGGTTGGTGTCAAATACTCATCTCAGGTTTGCAGGGCTGGTTCTGGTGGGCAGAACAAAGGGCATACAGTAGGTGGGAAATGCTAGTCCTAGATTCCAGAGCTGGTGTGGGTGGGGGAACAGGTGGGATTAAAATGAGGGAGGGCAGTATAGCAGTCTCAGATCTGGTCCAGGTGGAGGCACATTGGGACATAAGTGGGAAAAGCTGGTCCAGGGGTCCCAGGGCAGGTCTGGGTGGGTAGGCAGGGAAGTCACAGATGTGGAAGGCTAGTCTTGTGGTCCAAGGGATTATCTGGGTGAAGGAACATGGTGACATAGGTGGGGACAGCCAGTATGGGTTCCCAGGGATAGTCCAAGTGGACAAAATGGTGAGATGTTTCAAGGGAAAGCTACTGTAGACCTTGGATCCCAATGCTGATCCAGATTGAGGGATATGGAGGATGTACAGTGAAGCCTGCCAGGAAAAAGTGCAATGTCACAGTTTCATGCATGGCAAAAGAGACTGATTATCACTGAAATTGAATTGTTTATTATAGTAACCCTGCTGCAGAATGCTACAGAATTGGGTATAATCCTGGCAAGTTTCACATTTAGGTTTGGAGACAGATCAAGGGTCAACTTTCAATGTGGCAAAATGCACGGTTATGCATATTGGTAAAAATAATGCAATGTTCCAGTATAGGTTGGGCAATGAGTTATTAAAGGTCATCACTGAAAAAAGGGATTTGGGAGTTAAAATATGCAATAACTTAAGTTTTCAGCCACATTATAATCAGATAATAGAAAAGGCTAGTAATATACAATATTGCATAAAAAACATATTAAGAGCAATAAAAAAGAAGTTCTTTTACCACTTTATACGTCATTAGTGCATCCTCATGTGGAATACTGCATCCAGTTTTGGGCTCCTTGGGACAGAGGCGATATAAGATCTTTGGAAAGGATGCAAAGGAGAGCAACATGGAGGATAGCTGGGGTCCAGGGGCAGGAGTGTAAACAGAGGCTGTCAGTATTAGGCCTGTATACTTTGGAGTATCGCAGACTGTGAGGTAATCTATGTCTGATATATAAGGCACTAAATGACCCCACACTCTGGGAACAGCTAAATTTTGTATTGAGGGATCAACCCTACAATACAAGAGCTCATCCATTACAGATTAAATCAGATAGGTATAATACACTTAGGAGGAAGGATTGGTTAACTGTGAGAGTGGTCAAGATTTGAATAAGCTTCCAATTGAAATAATAGTTAGTAGAACGATGGAATCTTTTAAGATGCAAATTGATCAATATATGATCAATAATAATATTTCTGGATACACATGAGACAATGGCGAGTATATGGACTATAGTCTTTAAACTCTGTAAACCTATGAAACCTATGATATTAATCTAGTGCTTCCAGAGCTAGTCTGAGTGGGTGGACAATGAAAACATACAAATCACACATGCCCACACAATGCAAAGCATCATGGCTGCACATGCAAATCACCACAGAATGTTATGCCGGTTCAACTTTAAGCAGAATTGCATGGTGCCGAAAGGCCTCTCAAACAGTTTGCAAAGGTGCTAACAGAAGACATAGAGACATGTTTCGTCCTACCAGAACTCATCAGTATGCCTCATCTGTTTGACACCCCAGAGGAATGAACCAGCTACCCAAGACAGTCTGTCTGGGTTATGTTGTGTGAACCCATTAAAATAAAAACTATTTAAAAGACAAAGAACCTCTGTGTGAAACACTGAGGCAAGGGTTACCCAAGGGCATTTGGCTGGAAGCCAAGTTTCAAGAAAATAAAAAATCACACATGCCCACACAATGCAAAGTATCATGGGCAGCACATGCAAAGACCACAGAATGTTATGCTGGTTCAACTTTAAGCAGAATTGCATGGTGCCAAAAGGCCTCTCACACAGTTTGCAAAGGGTGCTAACAGATGACACAGACACGTGTTTTGTTCTACCAGGACTCATCAGTATGCCTCTGCCTGCTTGACATGTTTGAAAACATAGACATGGAGGCCATTGCAGTCATCCCAGGACTGGTCCATTTGGGGATACCATGGGAACATGGATTTATGTGATAACGGTGAAAGCCTAAAGGTGATTGCCGTTATCGCGAAGTCAGAGTGCTGAAAATCAATTTGGCACTCTGACTCCCCATTGCACAACAAAGCGGCACCGGGACACGTGTTTTTAATGGTTTATGCGAGGCTGCACCCCACACCACCCTACTTAAGTTCTCAATTACAGGGGATACATGTCGGGGGTGCAAACCATTAAAAAAATTTGGTCTGGGCGCAACAAAACTCATCAGCTCACAGACCCAAACCGAGCACCCTGCCTACCAGAGCCACCTACCCACACACCATGCCACAGGGACAGCTCGGCAACCCACTACGGCACCACCCCACAATTCCTCCTGCCCCATGCTGTCTGTGCTCACTCCCCCAACTGTAGGAAATGGGCAGACTAGCTGGGCATAGCGGTCCTTATCTGCCATCAAAGTCTATGTTTCTATGTTAAAAAAAGTGTTTTTTTTCTGAGGAAGGGGCAGTATCAGCTTAATTTGCTGAGAGCAGAGAGTGAATCTAATTGGGGGTGTGGCTTTGCAGCTTTGGTATACAAAAGCAGCTGTCTCAAATTACAGCTTCTGTCTATTTCTGGGAGAAAAGAACTGGTTGCAGAACAAGAAAATGAAATCGAGAACTACAGATTTTTTACTAATTAATCACTTCTGTCTCAGCAGGTGTAGTACCTCTTCGTGTTAAGCAAACAGATCCTTTATTAGAAGAACGGGGTCTCATTTAAGTAAAAAAAAGTGATTTTTTCTGAGGAAGGGGCAGTATCTGCTTAATTTACTGAGAGCAGAGAGTGACTCTAATTGGGGGTGTGGCTTAGCAGCATAGGTGTGTAAAAGCAGCTGTCTCCAAATACGGATTCTGGCTGTTTCTGGAAGAAGACAACTGGTTGGAGAGCAAGAAACAGAAGTCCAGAACTACAGATTTATTACTAATTAATCACTTCTGTCTCAGCAGGAGTAGTACCTTTTCGGAAAAAGCAAACAGATACTTTATTAGAAGAAGGGGGTCTCATTTAACTGTAAATAAACTGTTTGTTTCAGAGGAAGGGGCAGTATCAGCTTAATTTACTGAGAGCAGAGAATGAATCTAATTAGGAGTGTAGCTTGTCAGCTGAGGTGTACAAAAGCAGATGTCTGCAATTACAGCTTCTGACTGTTTCTGGCAGAAGAGAACTAGTTGCAGAGCAAGAAACAGATGTCCAGAATTACAGATTTTTTACTAATTCATCACTTCTGTCTTAGTATGAGTAGTGCCTGTTTGAATTAAGCAAACAGATACTTTAGTAGAAGAAGGTGATCTCATTTAAGTAAAAAAAAAGTGTTTTTTTTTCCTGAGGAAGGGTTCAGTATCATCCTACTTTACTGAGAACAGTGAGTGAATCTAATTCTGGTTGTGGCTTAGCAGGTTAGGTGTATAATAGCAGGTGTCTCCAACTACAGCTTCTGGCTATGTTTGGCAGAAGAGAACTGGTTGCAGATCAATAAACAGAAGTCCAGAACTACAGATTTTTTTACTAATAATTCACTTCTGTCTCAGCAGGACTAATTCCTTTTAGGATTAAGCAAACAGCCTTTATTAGAAGAAGGGGGTCTCATTTAACTGTAAAAAAACTGTTTTTTTCTGAGGAAGGGGCAGTATCATCTTAATTTACTGAGAGCAGAGATTGAATCTAATTGGGGATGTAGCTTTGCAGCTTAGGTGTACAATAACAGCTGTCTGCAATTATAGCTTCTGACTGTTTCTGGTAGAAGAGAACTGGTTGCAGAGCAAGAAACAGAAGTTGGGAATTACAGTATGTTTACTAATTAATCACTTCTGTCTTATCTGGAGTAGCACCTGTTTGAATTAAGCAAACAGACACCTAATTAGAAGAAGGGGGTTTCATTTAATTAAAAAAAATGTTTTTTTCTGAGGAAGGAGGCAGTTTCAGCTCAATTTACTCAGAGCAGTGAGTGAATCTAACTGGGGGTTTGGCGTTGCAGCTTAGGTGTACAAAAACAGCTGTCTCCAATTACAGCTTCTTACTGTTTCTGGCAGAAGAGAACTGGTTGCAGAGCAAGAAACAGAAGACCAGAACTACAGTTTTTTTATTAATTAATCACATCTTTCTCAGCAGGAGTATAAAAAGTTTGGATTAATCAAACTGATACTTTATTAGAAGAAGGGGGTCTCATTCTAGTAAAAAAAAGTGTTTTTTTCTGAGGAAGGGGCAGTATCAGCTTAATTTACTGAGAGCAGAGTGTGAATCTATTTGTCGGTGTGGAATAGCAGCTTCGGTGTACAAAAGCAGCTGTCTCCAATTATGGATTCCAGCTGTTTCTTTCAGAAAACAAATGGTTGCAGAGCAAGAAACAGAAGTTCAGAATCACAGATTTTTTACTAATTAATCACTTCAGTCTCATCAGGAGTAGTACCTTTTTGGATTAAGCAAACAGATACTTTATTAGAAGAAGAGGTCTGATTTAACTGTAAAAAGTGTTTTTCTGAGGGAGGGCAGTATCAGCTTAATGTTCTGAGAGCAGAGAGTGAATGTAATTGGGGGTGTAGTTTAGCAGCTTCGGTGCACAAACGCAGCTGTCTCCAGTTACAGCTTGTGACTGTTTCTGGCAGATGAGAACTGGTTGCAGAGCAAGAAACAGAATTCCAGAACTACAGATTTTTTACTAATTAATCACTTCTGTCTTTGCAGGAGTAGTACCTGTTTGAATTATGCAAACAGATTCTTTATTAGAAGAAGGGGGTCTCATTTAAGTGAAAAAAAAAGTTTTTTCTGAGGAAGGAGCAGTATCAGCTTAATTTCACTGAAAGCAGAGTGAATCTAATTAGGGTGTGGCTTTGCAGCTAGGTATACAAAGCAACTGTCTCAAAATACAGCTTCTGTCTGTTTAGCAGAAAAGAACTGGTTGCAGAACAAGAAAATGAAGTCCAGAACTACAGACTTTTTACTAATTAATCACTTCTCGCCTCAGCAAGAGTAAACCACTTTCGGATTAGGCAAATAGATACTTTATTAGAAGAAGGAGTCTCATTTAAGCAAAAAAGTGATTTTTCTGAGGAAGGGCAGTATCTGCTTAATTTTTCTTAGAGCAGTAGTGACTCTATTTAAGAAATTGTAGCTTAGCAGCAAGTCTATAAGCAGCTGTCTGCAATTCACAGAAACTACAGCTGTTTCTGGAAGAGCAACTGGTTGCAAAGCAAGGAACAGAAGTCCAGAACTACAGATTTATTGCTAATTAATCACTTCTGTCTCAGCAGGACTAGTACCTTTTTGGATTAAGCAAACAGATACTTTATTAGAAGAAGGGGGTCGCATTTAACTGTAAAGAAAAGTGTTTGTTTCTGAGGAAGGGGCAGTATCAGCTTAATTTACTTAGAGCAGAGAGTGAATCTAATTGGGGGTGTAGCTTATCAGCTGAGCTGTACAAAAGCAGCTGTCTGCAATTACAGCTTCTTACTGTTTCTACCAGAAGAGAACTAGTTGCAGAGCAAGAAACAGATGTCCAGAATTACAGATTTTTTACTAATTAATCACTTCTGTCTTAGCAGGAGTAGTGAATGTTTGAATTAAGCAAACAGATACTTTATTAGAAGAAGGGGATCTCATTTAAGTAAAAAAGCATTTTTTTCTGAGGAAAGGTTCAATATCATCCTTCTTTACTGAGAGCATAGAGTGAATCTAATTCTGGGTGTGGCTTAGCAGATTAGGTGTGCAATAGCAGGTGTCTCCAACTACAGCTTCTGGCTGTTTCTGGCAGAAAAGAACTGGTTGCAGATCAAAAAACAGAAGTCCAGAACTGCAGATTTTTTACTAATTATTCACTTCTATCTCAGCAGAAGTTGTACCTTTTTGGATTTAACAAACAGATACTTTATTAGAAGAAGGGGGTTTCATGTAAGTAAAAAAAATGTTTTTTCTGAGGAAGAATTGGTTTTATCTTAATTTCACAGAGAGAGCAGTAAGATGAATCTAATTAGAGAGTGTGGCTTTTACGCTTATGTGTACAAAAGCAGTTGTCTCAATTACAGCTTCCGGCTGTTTCAGGCAGAAGAGAACTGGTTGTAGAGCATGAAACAGAAGTCCAAAACTACAGGTTTTTTACTTATTAATCAGTTCTCTCTCAGCAGGAGTAGTACCTGTTTGGATTAAGCAAGCTCATACTTTATTAGAACAAGGGATTCTCATTTAATTAAAAAAAATGTTTTTTTCAGAGGAAGGGGCAGTATCAGCTTAATTTACTGAGAGAAGAGAGGGAATCTAATTGGGGGTGTGGCTTAGCAGCTTAGGTATACAAAGGTAGCTGTCTCCAATTATGGATTCCAGCTGTTTCTTTCAGAAGACAAATGGTTGCAGAGCAAGAAACAGAAGTCCAGAACTACAGATTTTTCACTAGTTAATCACTTCTCTCTCAGCACGAGTAGTACCTTTTTGGATTAAGCAAACAGATACTTTATTAGAAGAAGGGGGTCTGATTTAACTGTAAAAAAAGTGTTTTTTCTGAATAAGGGGGCAGTATCAGCTTAATTTACTGAGAGCACAGAGTGAATCTAATTGAGGTGTAGCTTAGGAGCTTAGGTGTACAAAAGCAGCTGTCTCCAATTACAGCTTCTGACTGTTTCTGGCAGATGAGAACTGGTTGCAGAGCAAGAAACAGAAGTCCAGATCTACATATTTTTTACTAATTAATCACTTCTGTCTTAGCAGGAGTAGTACCTGTTTGAATTAAGCAAACTGATACTTTATTAGAAGAAGGGAGTCTCTTTTAAGTAAAAAAAGTGTTTATTTTCTGTGGAAGGGAGCAGTATCAGCTTAATTTACTGAGAGCAGAGAGTGAATCTAATTGGGGGTATGGCTTTGCAGCTTAGGTATACAAAAGCAGCTGTCTCCAATTACAGCTTCCTGCTGTTTCTGGCAGAAAAGAACTAGTTGCAGAACAAGAAAAAGAAGTCCAGAACTACAAATGTTTTTCTAATTAATCATTTCTGTCTCAGTAGGAGTAGTTCCTGATTGGATTAAGCAAACAGATATTTTATTAGAAGAAGGGAGTCTCATTTAAGTAAAAAAAGTGTTTTTTCTTCTGAGGAAGGGGGCAGTATCAGCTTAATTTACCGAGAGCAGAGAGTGAATCTAATTATGGGTGTGGTTTAGCAGTTTAGGTGTACAAAATCAGCTGTCTCCATTTACAGCTTCCGACTGTTTCTGGCAGAAGAGAAACGGTTGCAGAGCAAGAAACAGAAGTGCAGAACTACAAATTTTTTATTAATTAATCACACCTGTCTTAGCATTAGTAGTATCTGTTTGGGTTAAGCAAACAGATACTTTATTAGAAGAAGGGGGTCTCATTTAAGTAAAAAAAGTGTTTTTTCTGAGGAAGGGGGCAGTAACAGCGTTTTTTTTAAATCACTTCTTTATTCATTTTTTTAATACAGAACAAAACAAACATAATAGAGATCCTGGAACCCCAGGCATACTGCCCAAAAGTGACTGTGAAAACTATGTACATTACAACTGTGTACATGCACAGAGATGATGTCCCCCTCCCCACCAATTCTAGCTTTAAGCCCAGCCACACCTTTATGTATAGAAACAGCACCCTTAGGCCCATTACAAATCAGACCATTTCCCTTTAATCCTAATACAGGCACCCCCCAGCCTATCTCGTGTTCCTTAACCTTAATATATAGTGCGCTAATTCCACCTCTAAGGGTATCACCTCTGTGTACCCCCTGGAAAGAGAGAGTGTCCCTATCCCCCATCTTTGTAGCCGACCCAGTATTCTTACTACTACACTAGTCCCCAGAACCCTAACCTGTCCACCTTCAAATATTACAATGTCCTCAGACCCCTTTAGCATCTCTATATTCTCATTCCAATCAAGCTGAGACTAGTCACAGCCCAACAGACAGACCCACTTCCGGCAACACGGCCCTTACCTGGAATAGATTGCCTCCAGTACTGCCCATCATTTAGTATATAGCCCTTTGCTCCCCTCTAGATATAAATGTCTCTTGATCCTAGATAGGGCTCCAATAAGATCTTCCACCCATTGTGTATACCCATAAAATTGGTCATCTTTCCAGTGCTGGACCACATACGCTTTAATTACCATAGCCATCAGGGATACATGATATTTAGGAGTAGCACCCGCAATTTGTGTAAAATCCCCCAAAATACATACCTCTGGAGTTATAAGCTCTGAGTAGTCCAACAATGGATCCATCTGCCTTTTTACTTCATCCCATAGGGGCCGTATTCTATTACAGTTCCACAGAACATGTAAAAGGTCTCCCTTCTCTTATTCACACCTGAAACACAGGTCTGTCTGTCTAAGGCCTCTTTTACTCAATTTCACAGGGGTAAAATACAGATTAGAAGCATTAAAAAAGTGTAAGCTCCTATGTTTAGGTATCACTATATACTTAGCACTCTTCCAAACATTATCCCAGTCAATATTTCGAGGCGCCAGTTTGTTGTCCTAATATGGCACTGCTATAGGAGAACCCAGCCCAAAGAAGACGCCTACAGGATTCTGTAAACTGCATGACAAAGCTCTGGCTTTGGGTCAATCTCCTCAACTCACCCCACTTAAATGAACAATCTGAAAGACCCCCCATTTTCTTTAACACCCCCTCAAGCACCCGTGTGAGTTGCAATCTATGGAAAAAGGGCATTCTATCTCTCTGCACTGGAAGGACTAGCCCATTGTCCTGGATGACCTCATTAAGGAACATGCACGAGACCCAATTAGCCCATTTCCCTTTGATTACCTTGTTGCCTATTGTTAAATTGGGGTTGCCCATAAGTGGTTGCTCTTTGGCCCACATTTGCTCTTTTTTCTGGGATGCAGTCAAAAATGACCACCAAGCTTCTACCATCTTCCAAATTGGGCTTCCCACCTTCTGTTTGGCACAAGCACCTATATTAGCATACAAGGCTACCTCTGGGGAGAGGCCTGCCTCTCTCAATATCTGAGTCTCTAGATGCAGCCAATCTGGAACATAACCATCTCCTGTCATGCTCCTACCCCACTGGACCAGTAACCCCAACTGACCTGCAACATAGTACAGGTGGAGATCTGGTAGCTTAATTCCTCCCAAGCCAGGAGGAAGTCATAAATCATTATGTTTTTTCCTAGGTGGTTTACAATCCCACAAAAAATCTGACAGTAGCTTCTTAATCACTCCAAACCATTTTTTGGTGATACTACATGGAGCTAGATATATCGGGTATAACAGCCTCGGCAGCAAGTTCATTTTGATAAGCCCAAACCTGGCCATGAAATTTAGGGGTAGCTTATTCCATCTTATTAAATCTCCCCTAATGTCTGAAATTGTCTCATCTATGTTTGTTTCAGCCCCCAACTCATAATTCCTCGTAATCCATATATCCAAGTATTTCATTTTATCTGCCATCCACTGGATTTGTAAGTGAGAGAAATCCACCCTATATACATGTGGCATCAGGGGTAAGATCTGAGTTTTAGCCAAGTTTAATTTATAATTTGATACTTTGGAAAATTGCTCAGTTAACTCTCTCACCCTCTCGAATCCATCTGCCGGGTCTCTTAAGTGCAGGAGTACATCATCTGCAAACACTGAAAATGTTAACTCCCTCCCTATTATCTCTACCCCCTTTATCAATATATCCCTATTAATAACTCTCAGCAGGGGTTCTAAATAGATATTGAACAGTATCGGGGAAAGAGGGCATCCTTGATGCATCCCATTTTCTTAGTGTATTTCCTGTGAGATGTAACCATTGCACAGGACTCTTGCCATCAGAGTGGCATATAGGTTTTTAATGCCCTTCATAAGGCCCCCGGGGAAACCCATCTTCTCCATTGTGGCAAAAAGGAAGGAATGCAAGACCCTATCGAAGGCCTTCTCAGCACTGAGAGATATTAAGGCTACAGGGATTTGAGAGTCCACAGCATAACTCAAGATATGATGAAGCACCTCAAAGCTACATGGGCCCCCCCTCCCTGGCATGAACCCCACTTACTCTTGACTAATTATAACCAGTTCTATCCGCCAAATTCAATTGGCCAATATTTTGTAAGAATCTTAATATCCTGGTTCATCAGTGCAATGGGCCTATAACCGCTGGTTCATCCTTAGGCTTGCCCGCTTTAGAGATTAATGTGATATAAGCCTGGTAAAGGAGAGAGTGGGGCACTCCTTCCTGCATATTAATTTATAGAATTCCTGAAGGATAGGCAGTATAGTCTGAATAAAAGCCTGGTAGAACTTCACCATGTAAGGCCATCCGGCCCCGGTGTCTTCCCCCCGGGTAGGGACTTGACAACCTCCACAATCTCAGTTACACCTATAGGAGCTATCAGCTCCCTAATCTGTGAGGGATCTATCACGGGCAGAGGTATTTCCTCCAGGAATGCCTTGATCTCCTCTTCCCTTACCCTATTCCCAATCTGGTATAAATCCATAAAATACTGCCCAAAAGTGTCAGCTAGCTCCTGGGAGTCTATAATTAACTTCCCATCATACCGTATAGACGTCACCATTCTGCTCGCCTCCCACTCCCTAACTCTAGCTACCAGCAGGTGACCCGGAACATCTCCTTTCAGGAGATATTTAGCTTTAATCTTTTCCAACCAATAGTCCACCTTACCGTAAACTATGTCCTCCAGCTCATGCCTTAGACTACTAAGTTCCCCATCGACTTCCTCTGAGGACCCCTCTAGAGGAGTCAAGTAGCTAATAGCTCCTAAAATGAAGTCCTCTTTTGCCCTCCTCTGACTATTTTTCAGAGCTGCCAATTTCTGCACCACCCCTGTAAAGAGTACTTTGCAAGCTGGCCAGGCCAGTTTCCTATCTGTCATCATGGGTAACTGTTGCTGGATAATATCCATCAAAGCTCCCTCATGCTTGTCCTTAGTCATAGGTTCAGTCAGCAATGAGTCACTCTGCCTCCAACGAAAAGGTCTAGGTGGGCCCACTTTTGGTTCCCAGACTAGTGAAATTGGGGAGTGATCTGAAAAGATTCTACCTTCCGTAGTCAGACCTCTAATCCCCGTAAGTACCTCCCTATTCACCAGAAAAAAATCAATACGAGATTGGGTCTTATGTACTGATGAATAAAATGTCATGTTCCTACCCGCACCAGTATGAGTCCATGCCGGATCCAGCAGGGCCAAAGTCTCCATCAGCTTCTCCAAGGCAAGTTGGGCCTTTGTTAATGGTCTTCTCACTGGTGGAATCCTATCCCTACAGTTGTCAACATAAGCATTCCAATCTCCTGCCAAGATAAGGGCATACCCCAGGAGACCCACTATATCCCTCTATATCGAAGAAAAAAACTCAGCATTGGGAGGTGTCAGACTATATATGGAAGCCACTGAAGTGACCCTACCATATAGCAAGCCTGAGATATAAATCTCTCTACTGTCCTCTCTTGTAACCACTTGTTCAACACTATACTTACAAGACTTCCTAATTAAGATCGCTACTCCTTCTGACGCCCTCTCTTTGCCCACCCCGAAAACCTGTCCCACCCATGATCGCTTGAGGCTATTCAGCTCCTCTGTCAAAAGGTGTGTTTCTTGTAGAGCCACAATATGAGCACCCAACTGATCCAAATGTCTCAGGATTACCAATTTTTTGTGTCTACCTCTGAGCCATTTGACATTCCATGAGATCAGTCTAACATTTGCTATTGGTAGTGCCAAGGACATATGTTGGGACAATTGACTCTCAAAACCCTGTCTGAGACTGCCTTCTTTACCTTTATCTTAAGGAACTCTCTTTCCTTCTCAAACCCCAATCCTTCCCCCCAATCCCAAAGCCCTCGATCCCTAGATCGCTCACCCCCAAGTCCACGGGTCATTGATGAGCTCCCTCCCATGCCGCTCCCTGGCCCTCCATGCCCTTCCCCTCTCCGGGACCTCTTAAAAATCACCACAAACTTATCAATAAACCATTACTCTATTCACCCTATCCTTTGACTCCCTTTCCCTTGAACCCTCAGGTAGTCAATCTCCTACCCCACCTCTACCCATAACACCTGACAGGGCACTCAGAAATAAACTTCCCACTTCTCTGAGCCTTGTAAACAATGATAATCTCCAACCCTGGCTTTAGCTATTGGTAAACGTGATTGGTTAGACAATCTTCTCATCTATAGTACCCCCGAGTTGAGGCCTACATCAGTGTCTGTCCACTTAACCCTGATCTCTGCCTCCTCTTCCCTGCCTCGCCCCCCCCCCCTACCACTCATCATTGCCCTAGCAAATGGCTAAACCACCTCTGGAGTTACTGACTGCCTCCCATCCTAGAACCCATATCACTGACTTGTAGCAGTATAGCCCTGGCTCAGATCCTGGTCCCTCCCCCTTTCTCTAGAGTGGTCAGGGTAAGGGTGGTACCATAGGCCCCCCAAACAAAGAGACAGAAAAACCAGCACAGTCCTACAGGAATACCCTAAAAAAAAAATACCCTAAAAAAAAAGAAAAAAGGGGGGACACTTCCCAGAAAAAGAGCCATCCTCACTATTCTAACCCCCCCAAATAAGACATCATATAACAACATAAAATTACCTTACTTACCCCTCCCCTAGGTTTCTCTTGTTAAGTCCATAGTCATCCATAACCATTCCTATGACCCTATCTCAAAGCTACTATCTAAAACCAACCAGTTGAAGCTATAGGGTCAACCACATTAAAGGTGAATTTAACCAGTTTAAGATTAACAAATTTGAAATTACAACAGTCCCAGCCCAAAGAGACTCTCGGCATCTCTCCTAGTCATCTCAGGCAGCTCAGCTCAGTGCTCTGAATAAATCTGAAAACTCCACTTGTAACCCTTCCAATGCATCCTTGGCTGTGAGGTATCTCTTCTCCCCCACTTGTAGCTGGACCACCAGAGTAGCAGGAAACTGAAGCCAAAATTTGATACCGGCCAGATATAGCTTCTTTTTAATTTCCACATACTCTTTCTGTTTGCTTCTCACTGGAGGCGTTTGATCTTGAAACATCCACAAGGTGGCGCCATTCCACTGTGTTGTTTTCTTTTGCTGTGCTGAGGCCAATACAAACATTTTTTCTTTATAGTTGAGGAACCGAATTATAATTACTCAGGGTTTTGTTCCCGGTGGTGGCACCTCTCTCAGAGACCTGTGTGCTCTCTCTAGATTATAGGTCTCCCCTTATGGCATGGGGCCGAACAGTTTATGCAGCACATCTTGCAAAAAAAGAACACAGTCCGAACCTTCTGCTTTCTCAGGAAGTCCTGCCAGAATCAAATTATTTCGTCGGCTCCTTGACTCTTGGTCCTCTAGCCAGGGACACTGGTTTACCGGGATTGAGAAAGGGCAAATTCCATTTTGCACATTGTAAAAAACGGTACTGTCACCGGTGTCTGCTAAGCCATAATCCGGTTTTACCGGTGTTTGGTTTTGGGTACTTTATTTAGCAATTTTTAACTCAGCTAACATGCATTTTAGCAGTTTTGACCTCCACCCTTCCATCCTTGTACCAATTTAAAGTTAATTTTGGTACAAAATATGATGGCAGCAACAGCACTACAGCCCCCATCCCTGAGGTGTGATGGAAGCAGCAGTAAGGTCTCCATCCCTCTGGTGTGATGGCAGCAGCAACAACACTGTATCCCCCCTCCCTCAGGTGTGATGGAAGCAGCAGCACTGCAGTCCCTATCCATTAGGTGTGATGGCAGCAGTACCACATTCCGCATTCCTCGGGTGTGATGGCGGTATCAGCACTATGGCCCCCATCCCTCAGGTGGGACAGCAGCAGTACAACATTCCCCATCCACCAGTGGTTATGGTAGAAGCACTACGCCCTCCCACCTCTCAGGTGTGATGGCAGTAGCAACAATGCAGTCCACATCCCTCAGGGGTGATGGCAGTAGTGACAGCACTATGATCCCCTTTCTTCAACACCCACACCCACAAGCAGAAAGTACAAATTACTTAGTCTCTTTGCTTGTTAGAACTCAGCTTTGAATTAATTTTAACCACCACCACTACTAAGGTGGACCATGTTTGTTTTTTCCTATCATTTAACTGCCTGAATTGATTTCTGCCAGTGACACCACTGACCAGGGTTTGGGAATAGGTTTGGGTGCTGGAAGACAGGCCGGGGGTGAAGGCTTGAGTGTCCAACAACCACTTGCCTTCTCCTTGGAAGGAGGGTATATCACAGCTCAGCATTTGCTGGCCCCAGGTGGAGGCTGGAGGCACAGCAACACATTGGACCTCATTGCGGAAGAGAGCGCGATGGATGTCAGCTTGTGTCTTGACATCATGTGACCTGTCATGCTCCCACAAAAATGGAAAAACACCTGCTGGCTACTTAGAGGATGACTTCTGGTCCCTCCATAAGCATGACGTCCCAGACACATGTGTCTGTTCTGACCTCTGCCATGCCTGGGATATACAGGAAGCTCTTTAGGGTGATTGTCTTCCCTTGTTAGCCTCCCACAGGGATAGAGGCCCACTGATGAAGGGATAATTCGGGTTACCTGGTAGCATGGCCATAAGGGGCAGTGGATGGTAGGGGGGACTCAGCAGCAGTGGTAGGGGGACTTGGCAGGCCTGAAGGAGTGGATGGCCAGGGGGTAGGAGGAACAAAAAAAACTGCCTGAATTTGCTTCTTTGAAATAGTGTCTTCACCTAAAAAAAAATTCACAAGTGATTAGTGGAGGACCTTCTAATGCATCTCATCTTTTTTTCCCTTGGTCTCCATGAAAAGGGTGTCTCAGTTTTCATGTCTGAGCTCAGTTGTGAATTGAGCACCACTCTACCCACTAGCATCATACAGCCCTTGGGGTCTTACCTTCCATGTGTCACTGAATGTGTTTTCAAATCCACTGGCCAAGTATAAGTACACTTAAACACGTAACATTTGCTTTTTATTAAAGCAGTCTGTCAGAAAACATTTTGTTGTCACAGAGGCTGACACAACAGGTGGGAGAGAAGGTGCAAATGATGAAATGGGCAGACTAGGTGGTCCGTCAAAGTCTATGTTTCTATGTTTCTATCCCATTCACCTAAATAAGTAGTAAGGCAGCTTGTGCCTTGTGAACATACTTTCATTCAGACTCACTTTCAATCAAACAACTGAGGATTTTGGATGGCCCTGCTGATTATAAACTTGAATAAACTAGTTGGTAACAGTGATCCTGCGCTTAGCAATATATACCCTAGATGTTCATATGCAAAAAATACAATAAAAACCTGACTAAAGTCTAAAAACAAGCTTATAAAACACAAAATGTATCTGAACATTTATATTTACCTATACAACATCATTGCAGCCCGAGTACAACTCAGATAAATTTCATGGTACCCTGACTACTGTATGATGTAGTAAACATATATTGGTATTTTTTTTATATTTTTTTGTAAACTGGGTAAACCAAACAGGCAAACTGCCTGTTTTCAGAGGTGATCCAGGAGCACTGTGGAGGTTAAGTGCCTTGCTCAGAGTCACACAGTATGCAAGTGGAGGTTGGGGAATCAAACCCAAGTCTTCTAAATGTTCTCAGTTTGATCACTGTTTGTTACTCTAACCACTAGGCTATACTGTCAGCCATAACACCCATATATAATGTTTTAATATATGATTTCAATAATAGTGCACAGTACCTACAGTGTAAATTATGAACATTGAACACTTTGCAACATTTTACTAAAACTGAATTATTTCCCTCTCCATCTGCTTATGTTTTCTTACACCAAAATGGGTGTATAGTTGACAGAGCACTGTAAATAGCCTGAGGTAGCACTACTGCTTGCAATGCCAGGGACTCAGGATCAGAAGTGAATTCGGGTTGCTAGAGGCATGGCCAGGGGAGTAGGATTGAGCAACTGGGGGCCACTCTCCTCCTCTGGGAACAGTGACTTGCAGGTCCTGATGCTGTACTGCCACCTGGGTGACCACAGGTGGTGGAGCAATGAGGCTGCAAAGCATTTGGGAAGAGAGAAAGCTAGCCAGGATCTGGAGTAGCGGCATGTCTCTATGTGTCCTACTTCCTTGGATACCCTTGAGTGTTGGTGCCCTCAGGGACAGAGACCAGAAAACCAGTAACAATCACGCCACATGAGCTGCTGGTAGAAGGGACCCAGCTGCCCCAGACTTCATAACCAGTTTCCATGAGGGACCCACTGGGCTGCCGGACACACATTAAAGGACTGTAGAGGGGTGACCTGGGGTCCCCTCCCTTCCCACCTGGGGGGTACAACCTAGGCAGGATGGGTGCAGGCTCACAGGAGCTCCTGAGCATTACCTGGGGTGAAGCTAAGGGATAGCCAGCCTAGGGATCTCTGAAAAGTGGAGACTGATGCTGTAAGAAGGGGGCAGAGAAAGAGAAAATAAAAATGTTTAAAAATATGCTGAAATATTAGGGATTCTGTGCAGTGAAATGCAATTTCCGTGAGGCACCGGTACAAGAATTCAAAATCCGCAAACCAAGCAGGATTCCGTGATTTTTACCGGTGTTACCGCTAAAAATGGAAAACCATTGTCCCTGCCTCTAGCCTTTCTTCCAATTTCTTGACTTGTTTTCTGACCACCACCAGCTCTTGTTCCACTATTGAAACTTTCCTTTCCTGTGAAGAGATCCAGGCCTCTGCATCTCCCATCCTCTGTGCTAATGACTGCAATGCAGGCTTGAAGGCTGCAAAATCTACTACTAGCCCCTGCAGCAAGTGTTTAATCTCCTGAATATCCTCATTACTTGATGTGGCCACCCCTCACTCTTCTGCCTCCTCTTCCCGATCATTGGGGGTAGGTGATTGGGGTTTTGGCTGTTTAAAGGCTGGAGATCTCGTTGCCAGGGGCTCTACTGTCTCGGGCTCCATAGCAACTTATTATTGCGGCTGAACGTTGTTCCTAGTGCCCCTCACAAACTGAAGCTTCAATCCAGCAAACTTCCCCTCTTTTTACTGCAAAAATGAAGCCGAACTGATCCACCAGCATCCTGTCAGTCAGATAAAAGTTGAAATAGCTAAAAATGGCAATTCTGGAAGCGATTTACTTTTTAAAAGTAATTTCGGGTCTCGGAGCGAGAAACGTCCTGTTCGACTAGCTCATTACGTGACCTCAGGAAGGGGGCAGAATCAGCTTAATCTACTGAGAGCAGAGAGTGAATCTAATTGGGGCTGTGGCTTAGTAGCGTAGGTGTACAAAAGCAGCTATCTCCAATTACAGCTTCCTGCTTTTTCTGGCAGAAGAGAACTGGTTGCAGAGAAAGAAATAGAAGTCCAGAACTACAGATTTTTTACTAATTAATCACTTCTGTCTCGGCAGGAGTAAAACCTGTTTGTATTAAGCAAACAGATACTTTATTAGAAGAAGGGAGTCTCATTTAAGTAAAAAAAGTGATCTTTTCTGACAAAGGGGGCAGTATCAGCTTAATTTACTGAGAGCAGAGACTTAATCTAATTGGGATGTGGCATAGTAGCTTTGGTGTACAAAGCAGCTGTCTCCAATTACAGCTTCCGACTGTTTCTGGTAGAAGAGAACTGGAGGCAGAGAAAGAAACAGAAGTCCAGAACTACAGATTTTTTTTACTAATTAATCACTTCTGTCTCAGCAGGAGTAATACCTATTTTGATTAAGCAAACATATACCTTATTAGAAGAAGGGGGTCTCATTTAAGTAAATAAAAAGTGTTTTTTTTCTCAGGAAGGGGCAGTATCTGCTTAATTTACTGAGAGCAGAGAGAGACTCTAATTGTGGGAGTGGCTTAGCAGCTTAGGTGTATAAAAGCAGCTGTCTCCAATTCCGACTTCCGGCTGTTTCTGGCAGAAAACAACTGGTTGCAGAGCAAGAAACAGAAGTCAAAACTACAGATTTTTTACTAATTAATCACTTCTGTCTCACCTGGAGTAGTATCTTTTTGGATTAAGCAAACAGATACTTTATTGGTAGAAGGGGGTCTTATTTAACTGTAAAAAAAGGTGTTTGTTTTGTTTGTTTCCGAGGAAGGGGCAGTATCATCTTAATTTACTGAGATCAGTGAGTGAATCCAATTGGGGGTGTGGCTTAGCAGCTTAGGAGTATGAAAGCAGCTGTCTCTAATTACAGCTTCCGGCTGTGTCTGGTAGAAGAGAACTGGTTGCAGAGCAAGAAACAGATGTACAGATCTATGGGATTTTTACTAATTAATCACTTCTGTCTCAGCAGGAGTAAAACCTGTTTGGATTAAGCAAACAGATACTTTATTAGAAGGAGGGGGACTCATTTAAGTAAAAAACTGTGTTTTTTTTCTGAGGAAGGTTCAGTATCAGCTTAATTTACTGAGAGCAAAGAGTGAATCTAATTAGGGGTGTGTCTTAGTAGCTTAGATGTACAAAAGCAGCTCTCACAAATTATGGATTCTGGCAGTTTCTGGCAGAAGACAAATGGTAGCAGAGCAAAAAACTGAAGTCCAGAACTACAGATTTTTTACTAATTAATCACTTCTGTCTCAGCAAGAGTAGTACTTTTTGGATTAAGCAAACAGATACTTTATTAGAAGAAGGGGGTCTCATTTAACTGTAAATAAAGTGTTTTTTCTGAGGAGGGGGCAGTATCAGCTTAATTTACTGAGAGCAGAGAGTGAATATAAATGGGGGTGTAGCTTAGGTGCATAAAAGGAGCTGCCTCCAATTACAGCTTCTTACTATTTCTGGCAGAGGAGAACTGGTTGCAGAGCAAGAAACAGAAGTCCTGAACTACTGATTTTTTACTAATTAATCACTTCTATCTTAGCAGGAGTAGTACCTGTTTCAATTAAGCAAACAGCTACTTTATTAGAGGAAGGGGGTCTCATTTCAGTAAAAAAATGTTTTTTTTTCTGAGGAAGGGGCAGTATCAGTTGAATTTACTGAAGCAAAGAATGAATCTAATTGGGGGTGTGGCTTAGCACCTTATTAGTATAGAAGCAGCTGTCTCCAATAAAGTTTTCCTTCTGTTTCTGGCAGAAGACAACTGGTTGCAGAGCAAGAAACAGAAGTCCAGAACTACAGATTTTTTGCTAATTAATCACTTCTATCTCAGCAGAAGTAGTACCATTTTGGATTAAGCAAACAGATACTTTATTAGAAGAAGGGGGTCTCATTTAAGTAAAAGAAGTGTTTTTTTTTCTGAGGAATGGGCAGTATCAGCTTACTTTACTGAGAGTAAAGAGTAAATCTAATTGGGAGTGTGGCTTAGCAGCTAAGGTGTAAAAAAGCAGCTGTCTTCAATTAAAGCTTCCAGCTGTTTCTGGCAGAAGAGAACTGGTTGCAGAGCAAGAAACAGAAGTCCAGGACTACAGATTTTTTACTAATTAATCACTTCTATCTCAGCAGAAGTAGTACCTTTTGGGATTAAGCAAACATATTTTATTAGAACAAGCTGGTTTCATTTAAGTAAAAAAATGTTGTTTCTGAGGAAGGAGGCAGTTTCAGCTTAATTTACTGAGAGCAGTGAGTGAATCTAATTGGGGGTGTGGCTTAGCAGCTTAGGAGTACAAAAGCAGCAGTCTCTAATTACAGCTTCCAGCTGTTTCTGGAAGAAGAGAACTGGTTGCAGAGCAAGAAACAGATGTCCAGAATGACAGGATTTTTACTAATTAATCACTACTGTCTCAGCCGGAGTAAAACCAGTTTGGATTAAGCAAACAGATACTTTATTAGAAGAAGGGAGTCTCATTTTAGTAAAAAAATGTTTTTTCTGAGTAAGGTTCAGTATCAGCTTAATTTACTGAGAGCAGTGAGTGACTCTAATTTGGGGTGTGGCTTAGCAATTTAGTTGTATAAAAGCAGCTGTCTCCAATTATCTCTTCTGGCTGTTTCTGGCAGAAGATAACTGGTTGCAGAGGAAGAAACACTAGTCCAGAGCTACAGTTTTTTTACTATTTAATCACTTCTGTCTCAGCAGGAGTAGTAACTGTTTCGATTAAGGAAATAGACACTTTATTTGAAGAAGGGGGTCTCATTAAAGTAAAAAAAATGTTTTTTTCTGAAAAAGGGGCAGTATCAGCTTAATTTACTGAGAGGAGAGAGTGAATCTAATTGGGGTTGTGGCTTAGAAGCTTAGGAGTACAAAAGCAGCTGTCTCCAAATACAGCTTCAGTCTGTTTCTGGCAGAAGACAACTGGTTGCAGAGCAAGAAACAGAAGTCCAGAACTACAGTTTTTTTACTATTTAATCACTTCTGTCTCAGCAGGAGTAGTAACTGTTTCGATTAAGGAAATAGATACATTATTTGAAGAAGGGGGTCTCATTAAAGTAAAAAAAGTGTTTTTTTTCTGAGGAATGGCGCAATATCAGCTTAATTTTCTGTCAACTGAGAGTGAATCTAAATGGGGATGAAGCTTAGCAGCTTAGGTTTAGAAAAGCAGCTGTCTGCAATTACAGCTTCTGACAGTTTCTGGCAGAAGTGAACTGGTTGCAGAGCAAGAAACAGAAGTCCAGAATTACAGATTTTGTACTAATTAATCACTTCTGTCTTAGAAGGAGTAGTACCTGTTTGAGTTAATCAAACAGATACTTTATTAGAAGAAGGGGTTCTCATTTAAATAAAAAAACATTTTTGGGGAGGAAGGAGACAGTTTCAGCTTAATTTACTGAGAGCAGTCAGTGAATCTAATTGGGGATGTGGCTTAGTAGCTTAGGTGTACAAAAGCAGCTATCTCCAATTCCAGCTTCTGACTGTTTCTGACAGAAGAGAACTGGTGCAGTGCATGAAACAGATGTCCAGTATTTCAGGATCTTTACTAATTAATCACTTCTGTCTGAGCGGGAGTAAAACCTGTTTGGATTAAGCAAACAGATACTTTATTAGAAGAAGGGGGTCTCATTTAACTGTAAAAAAAATAGTTTTTTTTTCTGAGGAAAGGGCAGTATCCGCTTAGTTTACTGAGGTCAGAGAATAAATCTTATAGGGGATCTGGCTTAGCAGGTTAGGTGTACAAAAGCAGCTGTCTCCAAATAGGGATTCCGGATGTTTCTGTCAGAAGACAAATCGTAGCAGAGAAACAAACAGAAGTCCAGAACTACAGATTTTTTATAAATTAATCACTTCTGTTCCAGCAAGAGTAGTACCTTTTTGGATTAAGCAATCTGATACTTTATTAGAGGAAGGGGGTTTCATTTAACTGTTAAAAAAGAGTTTTTTTTCTGAGGAAGGGGCAGTATTAGCTTAATTTGCTGAGAGCAGAGAGTGAATCTAATTGGGGGTGTAGCTTAGCAGCGTAGTTGTACAAAAGCACCTGTCTCCAGTTACAGCTTTTGACTGTTTCTGGCAGATGAGAACTGGTTGCAGAGCAAGAAACAGAAGTCCAGAACAACAGATACTTTACTAATTAATCACTTCTCTCTTAGCAGGAGTAGTACCTCTTTGAATTAAGCAAACAGCTACTTTATTAGAAGAAGGGGGTCTCATTTAAGTTAAAAAAGTGTTATGTTTTGAGGAAGGGGCAGTATCATCTTACTATACTGAGAGCAGAGAGTGAATCTAATTGGGTGTGTGGCTTTGCAGCTTAGGTGCAGAAAAGCAACTGTCTTCAATTAAAGCTTAAGACTCTTTCTGGCAGAAAAGAACTGGTTGCAGAACAAGAAAAAGAAGTCCAGAACTTCAGATGTTTTACTAATTAATCACTTCTGTCTCAGCAGAAGTAGAACCTTTTCAATTAAGCAAACAGTTACTTTATTAGAAGAATGGGGGTCTCATTTAACTGTAAAAAGAGTGTTTTTTTCTGTGGGGGAGAGTATCTGCTCAATTTACTGAGAGCACAGAGTGAATATTATTGGGGGTGTAGCATAGCAGCTTAGGTGAATAAAAGCAGCTGTCTCCAATTACAGCTTCTTACTATTTCTGACAGATGAGAACTGGTTGCAGAACAAGAAACAGAAGTACAGAACTACAGATTTTTTACTAATTAATCACTTCTGTCTTAGCAGGAGTAGTACCTGTTTGAATTAAGCAAACAGATACTTTATTAGAAGAAGGGGGTCTCATTTAAGTAAAAAAATGTTTTTTTTTTCCTGAGGAGGGGCAGTATCAGCTGAATTTACTGAGAGCAAAGAGTGAATCTAATTTGGGTGTGGCTTTGCAGCTTATGTGAACAAAAGCAGCTGTCTCGAATTACAGCTTCCGGCAGTTTGTGGCAGAAAAGTACTGGTTGCAGAACAAGAAAAAGAAGTGCACAACAGATTTTTTACTAATTAATCACTTCTGTCTCAGTTGGTGTAGTACCTGATTGGATTAAACAAAAAGATATTTTATTAGAAAAAGGGGTCTCATTTAAGTAAAAAAAAAAGTGTTTTTTTCTGAGGAAGGGGCAGAATCTGCTTAATGTACTGAGAGCAGAGAGTGAATCTAATTGGCGGTGTGGCTTAGCAGCTTAGGTTCAAAAGCAGCTGTATCCAATTACTGCTTCCGACTGTTTCTGGTAGAAGAGAACAGGTCACAGAGCTAGAAACAGAAGTCCAGAACTACAGATTTTTTACTAATTAATCACTTCTGTCTAAGCAGGAGTAATACCTGTTTCAATTAGGCAAACAGATACTTTATTAGAAGAAGGGGGTCTGATTTAAGTAAAAAAAGTGTTTTTTTTTTGAGGAAGGGGCAGAATCTGCTTAATGTACTGAGAGAGAGAGTGAATCTAATTGGGGATGTAGCTTAGCAGCTTAGGTGTACAAAAGCAGCTGTCTCCAATTACAGCTTCTAACTGTTTCTGGCAGAAGAGAACTGGTTGCAGAGAAAGAAACAGAAGTCCAGAATTACAGATTTTTTTCTCATTAATCACTTCTGTCTTAGCAGGAGTAGTATCTGTTTGAATTAAGCAAACAGATATTTTATTAGAAGACGGGGGTCTCATTTAAGGAAAAAAAGTATTTTTTTCTGAGGAAGGGGCAGTATCATCTTACTTTACTGAGACCAGAGAGTGCTTTAAATGGGGGTGTGGCTTAGCAACTTAGGAGTACGAAAGCAGCTGTCTCTAATTACAGCTTTAGGCTGTTTCCGGCAGAAGAGAACTGGTTGCAGAGCAAGAAACAGATATCCAGAACTTCAGGATCTTTACTAATTTATCACTTCTGTCTCAGCAGGAGTAAAACCTGTTTGGATTAAGTAAACAGATACTTTTTTAAAGATGGGGTCTCATTCAAGGAAAAAGAAAGTGTTTTTTTCTGAGGAAGGTTCAGTATCAGCTTAATTTACAGAGAGCAGAGAGTGAATCTAATTGGGGTGTGGCTTTGTAGCTAAGGTGTACAAAAGCAGCTCTCTCCAATTATGGATTTTGGCTGTTTCTGGCAAAGACAAATGGTAGCAGTGCAAGAAACAGAAGTCCAGAACTACAGATTTTTTACTAATTAGTGACTTCTGTCTCAGCAGGAGTAGTACCTTTTGGATTAAACAAACAGATACTTTATTAGAAGAAGGGATTCTCATTTAACTGCAAAAAAAATATTTCTTAGGAAGGGGGCAGCATCAACTTAATTTACTGACAGCAGAGAGTGCATCTAATTGGGGGTGCAGCATAGCAGCTTAGGAGTACAAAAGCAGCGGTCTCCATTTACAGCTTCTGACTTTTTCTGGCAGATGAGAACTGGTTGCAGAGCAAGAAACAGAAGACCAGAACTACAGATTTTTTACTAATTAATCACTTCTGTCTCAGCAGGAGTAATACCTGTTTCGATTAAGTAAACAGATACTTTATTAGAAGAAGGGGTCTGATTTAACTGTAAACAAAAGTGTTTTTTTCTGAGGAATGGGGCAGTATCAGCTTAATTTACTGAGAGCAGAGAGTGAATCTAAATGGGGATGAAGCTTAGCAGCTTAGGTTTAGAAAAGCAACTGTCTGCAATTTCATCTTCTGACAGTTTCTGGCAGTAGAGAACTTGTTGCAGAGCAAGAAACAGAAGTCCAGATTTACAGATTTTTTCCTAATTAATCACTTCTGTCTTAGCAGGAGTAGTACCTGTTTGAATTAAGCAAAGAGATACTTTATTAGAAGAAGGGGGTTTCATTCAAGTAAAAAAAAATTTTTCTGAGGAAGGAGACAGTTTCAGCTTAATTTACTAAGAGCAGTGAGTGAATCTATTTGGGGAAGTGGCTTAGCAGCTTAGGTGTACAAAAGCAGCTGTCTCCAATTACATCTTCCGACTGTTTCTGGTAGAAGAGAACTGGTGCAGAGCATGAAACAGATGTCCTGTACTTCAGGTTCTTTACTAATTAATCGCTTCTGTCTCAGCAGAAGTAAAATCTGTTTGGATTAAGCAAACAGATACTTTATTTGAAGAAGAGGGTCTCATTTAACTGAAAAAAAGGTTTTTTTCTGAGGCAGGGGCAGCAGTATCAACTTAATTTACTGAGGGCAGAGAAAAAATCTAATTGGGGATGTGGCTTAGCAGCTTAGGTGTACAAAAGCAGCCGTCTCAAATTAGGGATTCTGGCTGTTTCTGGCAGAAGACAAATCATAGCAGAGAAAGAAACAGAAGTCCAGAACTACAGATTTTTATTAATTAATCCCTTCTGTCTCAGCAAGAGGTACCTTTTTGGATTAAGCAATCCGATACTTTATTAGAAGAAGGGGGTCTCATTTAACTTTTAAAAAGAGTTTTTTTCTGAGGAAGGGGCAGTTTCAGCTTAATTTACTGAGAGCAGAGAGTGAATCTATTTGGGGGTGTAGCTTAGCAGCGTAGTTGTACAAAAGCAGCTTTCTCCAGTTACAGCTTCTGATTGTTTCTGGCAGATGAGAACTGGTTGCTGAGCAGAAATAGAAGTCCAGAGCTACAGATTTTTTACTAATTAATCACTTCTGTCTTAGCAGGAGTAGTACCTCTTTGAATTAAGCAAACAGCTACTTTTTTAGAAGAAGGGGGTCTCATTTAAGTAAAGAAAGTGTTTTTTTCTGAGGAAGGGGCAGTAACAGCTTAATTTAATGAGAGCAGAGAGTAAATCTAATTGGGGGTGTGGCTTTGCAGCTTAGGTGCAGAAAAGCAACTGTCACCAATTAAAGCTTAAGGCTCTTTCTGGCAGAAAAGAACTGGTTGCAGAACAAGAAAAAGAAGTCCAGAACTACAGATTTTTTTACTAATTAATCACTTCTGTCTTAGCAGGAGTAGTACCTGTTTGAATTCAGCAAAAAGACACTTTATTATAAGAAGGGGTCATTTAATTAAAAAAAGTGTTTTTTTCTGAGGAAGCAGGCAATGTCAGCTTAATTGACTGACAGCAGAGAGTGAATCTAATTGGAGGTGTGGTTTCGCAGCTCAGGTGTATAAAAGCAGCTGTCTCCAATTACAGCTTCCGACTGTTTCTCTGAGAAGAGAAAAGTTTGCAGAGCAAGAAACAGAAGTCCAGAACTTCAGATGTTTTACTAATTAATCACTTCTGTCTCAGAAGGAAAATAGCAGTTTGGATTAAGCAAACAGATTCTTTATTAGAAGAAAGTGGCCTGATTAAAGTAACAAAAAATTGTTTTCTTTTGAGGAAGGGGCAGTATCTGAATAATTTATTGAGAGCAGAGAGTGACTCTAATTGGGGGTGTGGTTTAGCAGCATACGTGTATAAAAGCAGCTGTCTCCAATTATCTCTTCCGGCTGATTCTGGCAGAAGACAACTGGTAGCAGAGCAAGAAACAGAAGTCCAGAACTACAGTTTTTTACTATTTAATCACTTCTGTCTCAGCAGGAGTAGTACCTGTTTCGACTAAGGAAATTGATACTTTATTTGAAGAACGGGGTCTCATTAAAAAAAAAATATTTTTTTCTGAGGAAGGGGCAGTATCAGCTTAATTTACTGAGAGCAGAGAGTGAATCTAATTAGGGGTGTGGGTTAGTAGCTTAGGAGTACAAAAGCAGATGTCTCCAATTACAGCTTCAGGCTGTTTCTGGCAGAACAGAACAGGTTTCAGAGAAAGACAGAGAAGTTCAGAACTACAGATTTTTCTAATTAATCACTTCTGTCTCAGCAGGAGTAGTACCTGTTTCAATTAAGCAAACAGATACTTTATTAGAAGAAGAGGGTCTCATTTAACTGTAAAAAAAGTTGTTTTTTTTTCTGAGGAATGGGGCAGTATCAGCTTAATTTTCTGAGAGCAGAGAGAGAATCTAAATGGGGATGAAACTTAGCAGCTTAGGTTTAGAAAAGCAGCTGTCAGCAATTACAGCTTCTGACAGTTTCTGGCAGAAGATAACTGGTTGTGGAGCAAGAAACAGAAGTCCAGAATTACAGATTTTTTCCTAATTAATCACTTCTGTCTTTGAAGGAGTAGTACCTGTTTGAATTAAGCAAACAGATACTTTATTAGAAGAAGGGGTTCTCATTTATGTAAAAAAAAAACATTTTTTAGGAGGAAGGAGACAGTTTCAGCTTAGTTTACTGAGAGCAGTGAGTGAATCTAATTGGGGATGTGGCATAGCAGCATAGGTGTACAAAAGCAGCTATCTCCAATTACAGCTTCTGACTGTTTCTGGCAGAAGAGAACTGGTGCAGCGCATGAAACAAATCTCCAGTATTTCAGGTTCTTTACTAATTAATCACTTCTGTCTGAGCAGGAGTAAAACCTGTTTGGATTAAGCAAACAGATACTTTATTAGAAGAAGGGAGTCTCATTTAACAGTAAAAAAAAGAGTTTTTTTTCTGAGGAAGGGCAGTATCCGCTTAATTTACTGAGGTCAGAGAATAAAACTAATTGGGGATCTGGTTTAGTAGCTTAGGTTTACAAAAGCAGCTGTCTCCAATTACGGATTCCGGCTGTTTCTGTCAGAAGACAAATCGTAGCAGAGAAACAAACAGAAGTCCAGAACTACAGATTTTTTACTATTTAATCACGTCTGTCTCAGCAAGAGTAGTACCTTTTTAGGTTAAGCAATCTGATACTTTATTAGAGGAAGGGGGTCGCATTTAACTGTTAAAAAATATTTTTTTTTTCTGAGGAAGGGGCAGTATTACCTTAATTTGCTAAGAGCAGAGAGTGAATCTAATTGGGGGGTAGCTTAGCAGTGTAGTTGTACAAAAGCACCTGTCTCCAGTTACAGCTTCTGACTGTTTCTGGCAGATGAGAACTGGTTGCAGAGCAAGAAACAGAAGTCCAGAACAACAGATTTTTTACTAATTAATCACTTCTCTCTTAGCAGGAGTAGTTCCTCTTTGAATTAAGCAAACAGCTACTTTATTAGAAGAAGGGGGTCTCATTTAAGTTAAAAAAGTGTTATTTTTTGAGGAAGGGGCAGCATCATCTTACTATACTGAGAGCTGAGAGTGAATCTAATTGTGGGTGTGGCTTAGCAACTCAGGTGTACAAAAGCAGCTGTCTCCATCTACAGCTTCTGGCTGTTTCTGGCAGAAGAAAACTGGTTGCACAGAAGTCCACTACTTCAGATTTTGTACTAATTAATGACTTCTATCTCAGCAGAAGTAGAACCTTTTCGATTAAGCAAACAGTTACTTTATTAGAAGAAGGGGGTCTCATTTAACTGTAAAAAGAGTGTTTTTTTCTGTGGGGGAGAGTATCTGCTTAATTTACTGACAGCACAGAGTGAATATTATTGGGGGTGTAGCATAGCAGCTTAGGTGAATAAAAGCAGCTGTCTCCAATTACAGCTTCTTACTATTTCTGACAGATGAGAACTGGTTGCAGAACAAGAAACAGAAGTACAGAACTACAGATTTTTTACTAATTAATCACTTCTGTCTTAGCAGGAGTAGTACCTGTTTGAATTAAGCAAACAGATACTTTATTAGAAGAAGGGGATCTTATTTAAGAAAAAAAATGTCTTTTTTTCTGAGGAGGGGCAGTATCAGCTGAATTTACTGAGAGCAAAGAGTTAATCTAATTTGGGTGTGGCTTTGCAGTTTAGGAGTACAAAAGCAGCTGTCTTGAATTACTGCTTCTGGCAGTTTGTGGCAGAAAAGTAGTGGTTGCAGAACAAGATAAAGGAGTGCACAACAACAGATTTTTTACTAATTAATCACTTCTGTCTCAGTGGGTGTAGTACCTGATTGGATTAAGCAAACAGATATTTTATTAGAAAAAGGGGTCTAATTTAAGTAAAAAAAAGAGTTTTTTTCTGAGGAAGGGGGCAGTATCAGCTGAATTTACTGAGAGCAGAGAGTTAATATAATTGGTGGTGTGGCTTAGTAGCTTAGGTTCAAAAGCAGTTGTATTCAATTACCTTCTGACTGTTTTGGGAGAAGGGCAGGTTGCAGAGCTTGAAACAGTCCAGACCTAAGATTTTTTGCTAATTAATCACTTGTCTAAGCAGGAGTAATACCTGTTTGATTGGCAAACAGATACTTTGTTAGAAGAAGGGGTCTGATTTAAGTAAAAAGAGTTTTTTTTTCTGAGGAAGGGGCAGTATCATCTTACTTTACTGAGACCAGAGAGTGCCCTAATTGGGGGTGTGGCTTAGCAGCTTAGGAGTATGAATGCAGCTGTCTCTAATTACAGCTTCCTGCTGTTTCCGGCAGAAGAGAACTGGTTGCAGAGCAAGAAACAGATATCCAGAACTTCAGGATCTTTACTAATTTATCACTTCCGTCTCAGAAGGAGTAAAACCTGTTCGGATTGAGTAAACAGATACTTTTTTAAAGATGGGGTCTCATTCAACGAAAAGGTGTTTTTTTCTGAGGAAGTTTCGGTATCAGCTTAATTTACAGAGAGCAGAGAGTGAACTGGGGTGGCTTGTAGCTAAGGTACAAAAGCAGCCTTCCACTATGGATTTTGGCTGTTTGTCGAAGACAAATGGTGGTGCAAAACAGAAGTCCGGAACTCTGATTTTTTAATTGGTGACTTCTTTTCTCAGCAGGGTAGTACCTTTGGATTAAACAAACAGATGCTTTGTTAGAAGAAGGGGGTCTCATTTAACTTTAAAAAAAGTTTTTTCTTAGGAAGGTAGCATCAACTTAATTTACTGACAGCAGAGTGTGATCTAATTGGTGCAGCTTAGTAGCTAGGAGATAACAAGCGGTTTCCATTTGCAGCTTCTGACAGTTTCGGAAAAGAACTGGTTAAGAGCTAGGAACAGGTGACAGAACTACAGATTTTACTAATAATACTTGTCTTAGCAGGGGTAGTACCTTTTGAATTCAGCAAACAGATGCTATTAGAAGAAGGGTCCATTTAAGTAAAAAAGTTTTTTTCTGAGGAAGGAGTGAGTATCAGCTGTATACTAGGCAGAGAGTGAATCTAATTGGAGGTGTGCTTCAGCTTAGTTATACAAAAGCAGCTGTCTCATTTTGACTTCCACTGTTTATCTTAGAAGAGAAAGGGTTGCAGAGCAGAAACAGAAGTCCAGAATTGTTTTTTTATTAATTAATCACTTGTCTCAGCAGTATGTTTTGATTACAACAAGATTCTTTTATTAGAAGAAGGTCTCATGGCGCAAAAAGGATTTTTTCTGAGAAATGGGCAGTATCTGATTAATTTGCTGAAGCAGAGAGTGACTCTTATTGGGGTGTATTTAGCAGCATATGTATAAAAGCAGTTGTCTCAATTATCTCTTCTGGCTGCTTCTGGCAGAAGACAATGAGAAGAGCAGAAACAGAACTCAGAACTCTAGATTTTTACTATTTAATCACATCTTATCAGCAGGGTGGTACCTGTTTCAGTAAGGAATAGATACTTATTTGAAAGGTCTCATTAATGTAAAAAATGTTTTCTGAGGAAGGCAGATCAGCTTAATTTAATGGAGCAGAGGTGATCAATTGGGGTGGAGTAGTAGTATGGAATTAAAAGCATCTGTTCCCATTGGCATCAAGCTGTTTCTGCAGAAGAGACAGGTTCAGAAAGAAACAGGGGTCAGAACTATGGATTTTACTAATAATCACTTCTGTCTCAGCAGGAGAAGACCTGTTTTATTAATCAAACAGATACTTTATTAGAAAAGAGTCTGATTTCATTGTAAACAAAGTGTTTTTTTTGTGAGGGGCAGTATCAGCAATTTACTGAGATCAGAGAGTGACTCATGGGATGAAGCTAGCAGCTTAGGTTTAGAAAAGTAACTGTATGTATTCTCAGCTTCTGACAGTTTCTCAGTAGAGAATTTGTTGCAGATCAAGAAACAGAATCAGATTTACAGATTTTCCAAATTAATCACTTCTGTCTAGCAGAGTAGTACATGTTTGATTAAGCAAACAGATAATTTATTAGAAGGGGTTTATTCAAGTAAAAACATTTTTCTGAGAAGGGGACAGTTTCAGCTTAATTTGATGAGTGAATTATTTGGGATGTGTTTGGCAGCAGGTGTACAAAAGCAGCTGTCTCCAATTACAGCTTCTGACTGTTTTTGGTAGATGAGAACTGGTGCAGAGCATGAAATGGCGTCCTGTGCTTTGGGTTCTTTACTAATTAATCGCTTCTGTCTCACAAGTAAAATCTGTTTGGATTACAAAATGTATTGTTGAAGAAGGGGTCTCATTTAACTGTAAAAAAGAGTTTTTTAAGGAAGGCAGTATCACGACTTTATTGAGGACAGAGAAACATGATGGGGTGTGGCTTAGCAGCTTAGGTGTACAAAAGCAGCTGCCTGCAATTAGGGTTCTGGCTGTTTCGGCAGAAGACAAATCATTGCAGAGATAGAAACAGAAGTCAGAATATAGATTTTATTAATTAATCAATTCTGTCTCAGCAACTGTAGAACCTATTGGATTAAGCAATCTATAGTTTGTTAGAGGGTGGGTCTCTATTTAACTGTTAAAAGATTTTTCTGATGAAGGGCAGTATCAGCAATTTACTGAGAGCAGAAGTGTGAATCTAATTGGGGTGAGCTAGCAGTGTGGTTGATAAAGCAGCTTTCTCCAGTTCAGCTGACATTTTGGTAGATGAGAACTGGTTGCTGAGCAACAAGAAATAAGTCAGAACTACAGATTTTTACTAATTATTCAATTCTGTCTAAGTGAGTAATACCTGTTTTGGTTAAGTAACAGATACTTTATTAGAAGAAGGGTCTGGTTTAAGTAAAAAAGTATTTTTTCTGAGGAAGGGCAGTATAATCTGCTTTTCTGAGACAGAGTGGCTCTAATTGGGGTGTGGCTTAGCAGCTTAGAGTTGAAATGCAGGTTCTACTTACAGCCCGCTGTTTCGCAGAAGAGAACGGGGTGAGAGCAAAAACAGATATCAGAACTAGGATCTTTATAATTATTACTTGTCTCAGAGGGTAAAACCTGTTTGGATTAAGTAAACGAATACTTATTTAAAGGCGGGTCTCATTCAGGAAAAAGAAACTGTTTTCTGAGAGGTTTAGTGTCAGCTTAATTTACTGAGATCAAGTGAATCTAATTGGGGTGTGGCTTTGTAGCTAAGTTGTACAAAAGCAGCTCTTCAAATATGGATTTTGGCTGTTTCTGCATTAGACAAATGGTAGCAGTGCAAGAAATAAGTCCAGGACTGCAGATTTTACTAATTAGTGACTTCTGTTTCCAGCAGAGAAGTACCTTGATTAAAATAAAACAGATACTTTTATTAGAAGAAGGGATTCATTTAACTGCAAAAATGTTTTTAGAGGAAGGGGTGACATCAACTTAATTTACTGACGGCGAGATTGAATCGATTTGGGGTGCAGCTTTGGCATAGCATATGCGGCCAGGTCTCCATACAGCTTCTGACTGTTTCTGGCAGATGAGAACTGGTTGCGGAGCAAGAGCAGAAGACCAGAACTACAGATTTTTACTAATTAATGACTTCTGCCTTAGCAGGGAAGTCTGTTGAATTTAGCAACAGATACTTTATTGAAGAAGGGTCTTATTTAACTGCAAAAAGAGGTTTTTTCTAAGGAAGGGCAGTATCAGCAATTTACTGAGGAGAGAGATTAATTTAATTCATGGCTTTATCTTAGGTGTACAAAAGCAGCTGCCTGCAATTAGGATTCTGGCTGTTTCGGCGAGCAAATCATTGTAGAGAAAGAGCAAGTCAGAACTACATTTTTGTTAATTAATCACTTGTCTCAGCAAGTGTAGTACCTATTTGGATTACAACGATGGTTGTTAGAAGAGGTGGGTCTCATTTAACTGTTAAAAATATTTTTTCTGATGAAGGCAGTATCAGCAATTTGCGAGAGCAGAGAGTGAATCTAATTGGGGTGCAGTTTCTTGATGTAGTTGTACAAAAGTATTCTCCTGTTACAGCTTGACTGTTTCTGCGGATGAGCTGGTTGCAGAGCAGAAATAAGTCCGAACTGGATTTTTACTAATTATTCAACTCTGTCTTAGGAGTAGTACTCTTGAATTGTTAAACAGCTACTTTATTAGAAGAAGGGTCTCATTTGGTAAAAGAGTGTTTTTTTCTGAGGAAGGCAGTAACAGTAATTAGTGAGCAGAGTGAATCTAATTGGGGTAGCTTGAGTGTAGTTGTACAAAGCAGCTTCCAGTTACAGCTTCTGACTTTTTCTGGCAGATGAGAACTGGTTGCAGAGTGAAATAGAAGTCAGAACTACAGATTTTTATAGTTTTAATTCTGTCTTAGCAGGTAGTGCCTCTTTAATTAAGCAAACAGCTACTTTATTAAAGTAGGGTTCTATTAAGTGAAGAGTGTTTCTGAGAGGGCAGTAACAGCTTAATTTAATGAGGGCAGAGTAAATCTAATTGGGTTGTGGCTTTGCAGCTTAGGTTCAGAAAAGCAACTGTCTCCATTAAAGCTAAGCTCTCTGTGAAAGAACTGGTTGCAGAACAAGAAAAGAAGTCCAGAACTTCTGATTTTTTACTAATTAATCACTTCGTCTTAGTTGGATTAGAACCTGTTTAATTCAGCAAAGGGCTTTTAGAAGAGGGTCTATTTAAGTAAAAATAAAAGTGTTTTTTCTGAGGAAGGAGGTGATCAGCAATTGACTGACGGCAGAGTGTGAATCTATTAGAGTTTTGGCTTCACAGCTCAGGTGTACAAAGCAGCTGTCTCCATTATAGCTTCCTACTGTTTCTGGGAAGAGAAAAGTTGAGCAAGAAACAGATGTCCAGAATCAGATGTTTTATAATTAATCTTCTGTCAGCAGGAATACTAGTAGTTTGGATTAAGCAAACATCTTTTTATTAGAAGAAAGGGTCTCATTAAGTAACAAAAGTGTTTTCTTCTGAGAGGGCAGTATCTGATTAATTTACTGGGAGCGAGGTGACTCTAATTGGGGTGTGGCTTTGAGAATAGGTGTATAAAGCAGGTTCCAATTATCTCTCTCGTTGATTCGCAGAAGACAACTGGTAGCAGAGCAAGAAAAGAAGACCAGAACTAGTCTTTTTACTATTTAAACACTTTGCTCAGCTGGGAGTATGTTTCAATTAAATTGATGCTTTATTTTGAAGAAGGGGGTCTCATTAAAGGAAAATATTTTTTCTGAGGAGGGGCAGTATCAGCTAAATTTTATGAGCAGAGTGCTAGTCTAATTAGGGGATGTGGGTGTAGCTTGGGTACAAAGCAGATGTCTCCAATTACAGCTTCAGGCTGTTTCTGGCAGAACAGAACAGGTTTCAGAAAGAAGAGAGTTCAGAACTACAGAGGTTTTACTATTATGCTTCTGTCTCAGAAGTAGTACCTCTTTCGAGACAAACAAATACTTTATTAGAAGGGTGTCTGATTTAACTGTAAAAGTTTTTTCTGAGATGGGGCAGTGTTAGCAATTTTGCTGGGAGCAGTGAATCTAATTGGGGTGTAGCTTAGCAGTTTGGTTGTAAAAAGCACCTGTCTCCAGTTACGGCTTCTGACTGTTTCTGGCAGATGAACCTGTTGCAGAGCAAGAAACAGAAGTCCAGAACCTTGATTTTACTAATTGTCCTTTTCTTGCAGGGTAGTTTCCTCTTGAATTAAGAAACAGCTACTTTATTAGAAGAAGGGGTCTCACGGTTAAAAGTGTTATTTTTGAGGAGGGGCAGTATCATCTTACTATGCTGAGAGCTGAGGTGATCTAATTGTGGGTGTGGCTTTGCAACTTAGGTGTACAAAAGCAGCTGTTCAGCTACAGCTTCTGGCTGTTTCTGGCAGAAAAACTGTTGCACAGAAGTCCACAAATTCAGATTTTTCTAATTAATCACTTCTCTCAGCGAAGTAGAACTTTTTCGATTACAAACAGTTGCTTTATTGAAGAGGACTTATTCAACTGTAAAAAGTGTTTTTTTCTGTGAGAGATCTGTAATTTACTAGGAGCACAGGTGAATATTGGGTGTGTAGCATAGCAGCTTGGTGAATAAAAGCAGCTGTCTCCAGTACAGCTTCTACTATTTCTGATGATGAGAACTGGTTGCAGAACAAGAAACAGAAGTACAGAACTGGATTTTACTAATTAATCACTTTGTCTTGGTAGTAGTACTGTGAATTAAGCAACAGATACTTTTATTAGAAGAAGGTCTCATTAAGTAAAAAAAGTTTCTTTTTCTGAGGAGGGCAGTATCAGCTGTATTTACTGAGAGCAAGAGTGAATCTAATTTGGGTGGCTTGCAGCTTATGTACAAAGCAGCTGTCTCGTTAGCTTCCGCAGTTTGTGGGAGAAAAGTACTGCAGAACAAGAAAAAGAAGTATGACAACAGATTTTTACTAATTAATCACTTGTCTCAGTGGTGAAGTACCTGATTGATTAAGCAAACAGATATTTTATTGAAAAGGGGTCTATTTAAGTAAAAAATTTTTTCTGAGGAAGGGCAGTATCAGCTGGTTACTCAGACAGAGGTGAATCTAATTTACGGTGTGGCTATGGCTTAGGTTCAAAAGCAGCTGTCCATTACTGCTTCCTACTGTTTCTGTAGAGGAGAACAGGCGGAGGCAGAGCAGAGGTCAGAACTGATTTTTACTAATTAATCACTTCTGTCTAAGCAGGAGTACTTATTCGATTACAAATAGATACTTTATTAGAGAAGTCTGGTTTATAAAAAGTGTTTTTTCTGAGAGGGGCAGTATCTGCTTAATGTACTATAGGCAGAGTAAATTGGTTGGGATGTAGCTAGCAGCTTAGGTGCAAAGCAGTTGTCTGCAATTACAGCTGACTGTTTCTGCTGAAGAGGGCTGGTTGCAGAAAAACAGAAGTCAATTACAGATTTTTCCTAATTAATCACTTCTGTCTAGTTGAGTAGTATCTGTTTGAATTAAGCAAACAGATATTTTGTTAGAAGAAGGGTGTCTTACGAAGGAAAAAAGTAGTTTTCTGAGAAGGGGTGTTAATCTTACTTTACTGAGACCAGGGGTGCCTAATTGGGGTGTGGCTTAGCAGCTAGGAGTATGAAAGCTGTCTCTAATTGCAGCTTCCGCTGTTTCGGCAGAAGAGCGGGTTGCAGGCAGCACATGTATCTGGAACTGAGATCTTTATTAATTTATCATTTGTCTCAGAGGGAGTAAACCTGTTTGATTAAGTAAACAGATACTTATTTAATGAGGGGTCTCATTCAGGGAAAGAAACTGTTTTTTTCTGAGGAAGTTCAGTATCAGCAATTTACTGAGATCGAGTGAATCTAATTGGGTGTGGCTTTGTAGTTAAGGTGTACAAAAGCAGCCTTCCAAATATGGATTTTGGCTGTTTCGGCAGTAGACAAATGGTAGCTGGAAAACTGAGTCAGAACTACAGATTTTTACTAATTAGACTTCTGTCCCAGCAGGAGTAGTACCTTTTGGATTAAACAAACAGATACTTTATTAGAAGAGGATCTCATTTAACTGCAAAAAATGTTTTTTCAGAGGAGGAGTGCATCAACAATTTACTGCAGCAGAGAGTGAATCGAATTGGGGTGCAGTTGCAGCTTAGAGTTACTCGCTTTGGTCTCCATTTACAGCTTCTGTTGTTTCTGGCAGATGGAGCTGTTGCAGACAAGAAACGAAGACCAGAACACAGATTTTTACTAATTAATGACTCTGCCTGTATAGTACCTTTTTAATTTAGCAAACAGATACTTTTATTGAAGAAGGGGTCTCATTTAACTGTAAGGGTTTTTTTCATGGAGGGCAGTATCAGCTTAATTTACTGAGGACAGATAAAAAAATTTAATTGGTGTTTTGCAGCTTAGGTGTGCAAAAGCAGTTGCTAGAATTAGGGATTCTTGGCTGTTTGGCAGAAGGCAAATCATAGTAGAGAAAGAAACAGAAGTCGAGACTCAGATTTTATTAATTAATCGCTTGTCTCAGCAATTAAGTTTCTATTTGAATTAAGCAATCAGATAGTTTGTTAAAGAGTTGGGTCTCTTTTAACTGTAAAAAGATTTTTCTGATGAAGGGCAGTATCGGCAATTTACTGAGTAGAGATTGAATCTAATTGGTTTGATTTAGCAGTGTAGTTGTACAAAAGCAGCTTTTCCATACAGCTTCTGAGCTTTGGCAGATGAATCTGGTTGCAGAGCAAGAAGTCAGAAGTCAGAACTACGGATTTTTACTAATTATTAATTCTGTCTAGCAGGGTAGTACTCTTTAGTTAAGTAAACAGCTACTTATTAGAAGAGGGGTCTTATTTGTTAAAGAAAGTGTTTTCTGAGGAAGTGGGTAGCTAATTTAATGAGGCAGAGTGTAAATCTAATTGGGTGTTGCTTTGCAGCTTAGGTGCAGAAAAGCACCTGTTCAATTAAAGCTAAGGCTCTTCTGGCAGAAAAGAACTGGTTGCAGGAAGAAAGAAGCCAGAACTACAATTTTTTACTAATTAATCACTTCTGTCTGAGCAGAGAACCTGTTGAATTCAATAAAGAGACTTTTTTAGAAGAAGAGGTCTCATTAAGTAGAAAATAAAGTGTTTTTTCTGAGGCAGTATCAGCAATTGACTGACAGCGAAGTGAACTATTAGGAGGTGTTCACAGCTCAGGTGTACAAAAGCAGCTGTCTCCAATTACAGTTTCCGACTATTTCTCTGAGGAAGAAAAGGTTGCAGAAAAACAGATGTCAGAATGAATGTTTTGCATTAGTAGTCACTTCTGTCTCAGCGGAATACTAGCAGTTTGGATTAAGCAAACAGATTCTTTATTAGAAGAAAGGGGTCTCATTAAAGTAACAAAAAAGTGTTTTCTTCTGAGGAAGGGGCAGTATCTGATTAATTTACTGAGAGCAGAGGGTGACTCTAATTGGGGGTGTGGCTTAGCAGAATAGGTGTATAAAAGCAGTTGTCTCCAATTATCTCTTCCGGCTGATTCTGGCAGAAGACAACTGGTAGCAGAGCAAGAAAGAGATGCAGAACTAGTCTTTTTTTACTATTTAAACACTTCTGTCTCAGCAGGGTGGTACCTGTTTCATTTAAAATTTATTTCTTTGAAGAGGGTCTCATTAAAGTGAAAATATTTTCTGAGAAGGGCAGTATCAGCTAATTTACTATATAGAGTGTGAGTCTAATTAGGGATGTGGGTTGTAGCTTAGAGTACAAGCAGATGTTCAGTTACAGCTTCAGGCTGTTTCTGGCAGAACAGAACAGGTTTCAGAGAAGAAAGAAGTTCAGAACTGGAGGGTTTTACTAATTAATCACTGTCTGGAAGGAGTAGTTCCTGTTTCTATTAGAAACAAATACTTTATTAGAAAAGGGGTCTTATTTAACTGTAAAAAAGAGTTTTTGTCTGAGGAAATGGGGCATTATCAGCAATTGCGAGAGGAAGGTGATCTAATGATGAAGCAGCAGCTTAGGTTTAGAAAAGCAGCTGTCGCAGTACAGTTTCTGAGAGTTTCTGGCAGAATGAACTGTTGCAGGCAAGAAACAGAAGTCAGAATTACATGGTTTTCCTAATTAATCACTTCTGTCTTAACTTGGAGTATTACCTGTTTGAATTAAGCAGCGGATACTTTATTAGAAGGGGTTTTCGTTTCGTAAAAAAACATTTTTTGTGTGGAAGAGCAGTTTCAGCAATTTACTGAGAGCAGGAGTGATCTAATGGGATGTGGCTTAGAGCTTAGGTGTCTAGCCAGCTATTCCAATTACAGCTTCTGACTGTTTCTAGCAGAAGAGAACTGGTGCAGCACATGAAACAGATGTCCAGTATTTCAAGTTCTTTACTAATTAATCACTTCTGTCTGAGCAGGAGTAAAACCTGTTTGGATTAAGCAAACAGATACTTTATTAGAGGAAGGGGGTCTCATTTAACTGTAAAAAAAAGAGTTTTTTTTCTGAGGAAGGGGCAGTATCCTCTTAATTTACTGAGGTCAGAGAATAAATCTAATTGGGATCTGGTTTAGCAGCTTAGGTGTACAAAATTAGCTGTCTCCAAATAGGGATTCCGTCTGTTTCTGTCAGAAGACAAATCGTAGCAGAGAAACAAACAAGTCCAGAACTACAGATTTTACTATTTAACGTTTCTCAGCAAGAGTAGCTTTTTAAGTTACAATTGATGCTTTATTAGAGGAATAAGTACATTTAACTGTTAAAAATATTTTTTTTCTTATAAGGGCAGTATTAGCTTGCTTTGCTGAGAGCAAAGTGAATCTAATTGGGTTGTAGCTTAGCGTAGTTGTACAAAAGCACTGTCTCCAGTTACAGCTTCTGCTGTTTGGCAGATGAACTGGTTGCAGAGCAAGAAACAGAAGTCAGAACAACAGATTTTTCTAATTAATCACTTCTTAGCAGGAGTAGTTCCTTTGAATTAAAATAGCTACTTTGTAGAAGAGGGTCTCATTGGTTAAAAGTGTTATTTTTGAGGAAGGTATCATCTACTATGCTGAGAGCTGAGTGAATCTAATTGTGGGTGGCTTTGCAACCTTGGGTGTCCAAAAAGGTGCTGTTCTAACACAGCCTGGCTGTTCTGCAGAAGAAAACTGGTTGCTGAGAGTCTGCAAATTCAGATTTTACTAATTAATCACTTCTATCCTGCAAAGAACCTTTTATTGACAAACAGTTGCTTTATTAGAAGGACTCATTCAACTGTAAAAGAGTGTTTTTCTGTGGGGAGTATCTGTTAATTTACTGAGAGTACAGAGAATATTATTGGTGTGTAGCATAAGCAGGTGAATAAACAGTGTCTCCATTACAGCTTCTACTATTTCTGACAGATGAACTGGTTGGAACAGAAACAAGTACAGAATCTGAGTTTTTACTAATTAACTCTGTCTTAGGAGGAGTAGTACCTGTTTGAATTAAGCAAACAGATACTTTGATTGAAGGGTCTCATTTAAGTAAAAAAGTTTTTTTCCTGAGGAGGCAGTATCAGCTGATTTACTGAGAGCAAAAGTGAATCCAGGTGTGGCTTGCAGCTATTGGTACAAAGCAGCTGTCTCGAATTGCTGTTCCGGCAGTTTGGGAGAAGAGTACTGGTTGCAGAACAAGAAAAAGTGCACAACAACAGATTTTTACTAATTAATCACTTGTGTCTCAGTGGGTGTAGTACCTGATTGGATTAAGCAAGCAGATATTTTATTAGAAGGGGTCTCATTTAAGTAAAAGAAGTGTTTTTCTGGGGAAGGGCAGGTCATTGGTTTACTCAGAGCAGAGGGGAATCTAATTGGTTGTGGCTTAGTAGCTTAGGTTCAAAAGCAGCTGTATCAATTACTGCTTCAACTGTTTCTGGTAGAGAGAACAGGGCTCGAACTAGAAACAGAAGTCCAGAACTACAGATTTTTACTAATTAATCACTTGTCTAAGGAGAATTATTTGTTTATTACAAACAGATATTTTATTCAGAAGGGGCCTTATTTAAGTAAAAAGTGTTTTCTGAGAAGGCGGTATCTGCTTAATGTACTATAGCAGAGTGAATCTAATTGGGGATGTAGCTAGCAGCTTAGGGTACAAAGCAGTTGTCATTACAGTTTTAGTTGTTTCTGGCAGAAGAGAGCTGGTTGCAGAGAAAGAGCAAGTCCAAATTACAGATTTTTCTAATTAATCACTTCTGCTGTGGGAGTAGTATCTGTTTGAATTCATGCAGATGTTTTGAAGAAGGGGTCTCATTTAAGGAAAAAAGTATTTTTCTGAGGAGGGGCAGTATCATCTTACTACTGAGACTGAGAGTCGTAATTGGGGTGGCGCCAGCTTAGGGTATAAAGCAGCTGCTCATTATAGCTTCCGCTGTTTCTGGCAGAAGAGCAGGTTGCAGGCAAGAAACAGATATCAAAACTATGATCTTTACTAATTTATCCTTCTGTCTCAGAGGTAAACCTGTTTGGATTAAGTAAACAGATACTTATTTAAAGGCTCTCATTCAAGGAAAAAAACTGTTTTTCTGAGGAAGGTTCAGTATCAGCTTAATTACTGAGATCAGAGATGAATCTAATTGGGTTGTGGCTTTGTAGCTATGTGTACAAAAGCAGCTCTGAAATATGGTTTGGCTGTTTCTGGCAGTAGACAAATGGTATGATGCAAGAAACAGAACTCAGAACTCTGATTTTTTTACTAGTTGTGACTTGTCTCCTTGGGAGTAGTACCTTTGGATTAAACAAACAGATACTTTATTAGAAGAAGGGATCTCATTTGCACAAAAATGTTTTTCAGAGTGAAGGGGCAGCATCAGCAATTTACTGACAGCAGAGAGTGAATCAATTGTGCAGCAGCTAGAGTATAAAAGCACAGGTCTCCATTTGCAGCTTGACTGTTTCTGGGAATGAGAACTGGCTGCAGAGAAAACAGAGATCAGAACTACAATTTTACACCACATTCTGTCTTAGTAGGGAGTAGTACCTGTTTGAATTTAGTAAACAGATACTTTGTAAGAAGAAGGGGTCTCATTTAAGTAAAAAAGTGTTTTTGAGGAAGGGCAGCATGAGCAATTTCTGAGAGCAGAGGTGAATCTAATAGGAGGTGTTGTTTCACAGCTTAGGTGCAAAGCAGTCTCATTACAGCTTCTGACTGTCTCGAGAAGAGAAAGTTGCAGAGCAAGAAACAGAAGTTCAGAACTACAGATTTTAACTAGTTTCACTTGTCTCAGCAGTAATAGCACTTTGGATTGGCAAACAGACTTTATTGAAGAAGGGTCTCATTTAAGTAAAAAGTGATTGTTTTTCTGAGAAATGAGTATCTGATTAATTTACTGAAAGTTGAGTGACTTATTGGGGGTGGCTTTGCAGCTAGTGGCTGTGCTGTGTCTCCAATTATCTCTTCTGGCTGCTTCTGGAGAAGGCAACTGGTAGCAGAGCAAGAACAGAACTCAGAACTACAGTTTTTACTATTTAATCACTTCTGTATCGGTATAGTACTGTCGGTTAAGAAACAGATACTTTTGAAGGTGGTCTCATTAATGTAAAATGTTTTTTTGAGGAAGGGCAGTATCAGCTTAATTTAGGAGCAGAGGTGATCAATTGGGGGTGGGTAGAGCAGGAATACAAAGCAGCTGTCTCAATTACAACATCAAGCAGTTTCTGGCAGAAGAGTACAGGTTTCAGAGAAAGAGCAAGTCCAGAACTACGATTTTTTACTAATAAATCACTTCTGTGTCAGATGATGCTTTTTTTTAATCACAGATACTTTATTGAAAAAGAGGAGTCTGGTTTAACTGTAAACAAAAGTGTTTTCTGAGAATGGGGCAGTATCAGCTTAATTTACTGAGAGGAGAGTGCATCTTAATGGGATGAAGCAGCAGCTTAGGTTTAGAAAAGAACTCTGCAATTTCAGCTTCATGTTTCTGGCAGAGAACTTGTTGCAGAGCAAAAACAGAAGTCAGATTTACAGATTTTTTCCCAATTAATCACTTGTTCTAGCAGGGGTAGTACCTGTTGAATTAAGCAAACAGATACTTTATTAGAAGAGGATTCATTCCAAGAAAAACGTTTTCTGCAGCAGGAGAAAGTTTCAGCTTAATTTTACTGGCGAGCAGTGAGAATCTATTTGGGATGTGGCTTACAGCTTAGATAAAAATAAAAGCAGCTGTCTCCAATTACAGCTTCGACTGTTTCTGGAAGAGAACTGGTGCAGAGCATGAAACAGATGTCCTGCTTCAGGTTCTTACTAGTTTCGCTTGTCTCAAGCGCAGTAAAATCTGTTTGGATTAAGCAAACAGATGCTTGTTGAAGAAGGGTCTCATTTAAATGTAAAGAGTTTTTTTCTAAGAGTGGCTGTATCAGCTAATTTACTGAGGACAGAGAAAATCTAGTGGGGATGGCTTAGCAGCAGGTGTCCAAAAGTTGACTCCAATTAGATTCTGGCTGTTTCTGGCAGAAGACAAATTGTGTGAGAAAAGAAAAGAAGTCCAGAACTACAGATTTTTTATTAATTAGTCCTCTGTCTCAGCAAGGTAGTACCTTTTTGATTACAATCAGATGCTTTTATTAGAAGGGGGGTTCTTTTAACTGTTAAAAATAGTTTTTCTGAGAAGGGGCAGTATCAGCAATTTTGACAGAGGTAAAATCTAAGTGGGGTTGGCTTGCAGCTAGGTGCAGTAGGCAACTGTCAATTGAGCTTAAGGCTCTTTCTGGCAGAAAAGAACGGTTGCAGAACAAGAAAAGAGTCCAGAACTACAGATTTTTTTCAATTAATCACTTTGTCTTAGCAGGAGTAGAACCTGTTTAATTCAACAAAAGACCTTTATTGAAAAAGGGTCTCATTTAATTAAAAAAAATTGTTTTTTCTGAGTGAAGGAGGCAGTATCAGCAATTGACTGACAGCAGAGTGAATCTAATAGGGTGTGGCTTGCAGTTCAGTTTTACAAAAGCAGCTGTCTCCAATTACAGCCTGTCTGTTTCTGAGAAGAAAAAGGTTGCAGAGACGAAAACAGAGTCAGAACTCAGATGTTTAATAATTAATCACTTGTCTTAGCAGGAATATAGCAGTTTGGATTACAAACAGATTCTTTATTAGAAGAAATTCTCATTTGGTAACAAGAAAGGTGTTTTCTTCTGAGGAGGGGTATCTGATAATTATTTAGCAGTGACTGGTGAGTAGCTTAGCATAGGTGTCAAAAGCAGTTCTCAGTATCTCTTCCGGTTGGTTCTCAGAAGACAACTGGAGTAGAGGAAGAAATAAATTCAGAACTGCAGTTTTTTACTATTAATCACTTGTCTCAGCAGGAGTAGTACTGTTTTGATTAAGAAATTGATACTTTATTTGAAGAAGGGTTTCATTAAAAGTAAAAAATATTTTTTCTGAGTGAGGGCAGTATCAGCTTAATTTGCGAGGCAGAGAGATCTAATTAGGGGTGGGTTAGCAGGTTAGAGCAGCAGTGTCTCTAATTACAGCTTCGGCTATTTCTGGCAGAAATTACATATTTTCAGAGAAAGAAAGAAGTTCAGAACTGCAGATTTTTACTTAATTAATCACTTCTCAGCTGGGTAGTACCTGTTTCGATTACAAACAGATACTTTATTAGAAAAAGGGTCGAGTTAACTGTAAAATGTTTTTTCTTGAGAATGGGGCGTATCAGCCATTACTAAGAGGAGTGAATCTAATGGTGAGGCTTAGCAGCTTAGGTTTAGAAAAGCAGCTGCTGTTGTAATTACAGCTTCTACAGTTTCTGGCAAGTGAACTGTTGCAGACAAACAGAAGTCAGAATTACAGTTTTTCCATTAATCACTGTCTGATTGTATAGTACCTGTTCAAGAATCAAACAGATACTTTATTAGAAGAAGGGGTCATTTAGTAAAAACATTTTTTCTGTGGAAGGAGGCGTTTCTACAATTTCACGGAGCAGTGGTGAATCTAATTGGGGATGTGGCTTAGCAGCTTGTGTGCAAAAGCATGTCTCCATTTACAGCTTCTGACTGTTTCGGCAGAAGAGAACTGGTGCAGGAGCATGAAACAGATGTCCTGTATTTCAGGTTCTTTCAATTAATCACTGTCTCAGCAGGGTAAAATCTGTTTGGATTAACAAACAGATACTTTATTAGAAAAGGGGACTCATTTAACTGTAAAAAGAGTTTCTTTCTAGGAGGGGAAGTATCAGCAGTTTTACTGAGGGTGGGGAACAATCTAATTGGGTATGTGTCTTGGCAGCTTAGGTGTACAAAGCAGCTGTCTCAGTTACAGCTTGACTGCTTCTGGCAGATGAGATCTTTTGCAGAGCAGGCAGAAGTCAGAATGGGATTTTTACTAATTAATCACTTGTCTCAGCAGCAGGAACCTTTAGGTTAGCCAGCAGATACTTTACTGAAAAGGGTTCATAGACAAACCAAAAGTGTTTTTCGATGAAGGCTGTATCGCTAATTTACTGTGTGCAGAGGTGAATCTAGTGGGGTGTAGCTTAGCAGCTGGTGGTCAAAGCAGCTGTCTCTAATTCTGCTTCGATTGTTTGGCAGAAGACAAATCATAAGAGAAAGAAACCAAAGTCCAACTACAGATTTTTATAATTAATCACTTCTGTCTCAGCAATAGTAGTACCTTTTTGATTACAACAGAGGTTTATTAGAGTGATGTCATTTAACTGTAAAGAGTTTTTCTGAGAGGGCAGTATCAGCAATTTATTGAGAGCAGAGAGTGAATCTAATTTGGGGTGTAGCTTAGCAGCTTGGTTTTACAAAATAGCTTTCTGTGTTGCAGCTTCTGCTGTTTCTGGGCAGATGAGAACTGTTGCAGAAAAGAAATAGAATTGGAGCTCAGATTTTTTTATAATTATCATCGTCTTAGCAGGAGTGCTACCTTTTGATTTGCAAACATCTACTTTTAGTAGAAGGGAGTCATTAAGTAAAGAAAGTGTTTTTTTTTGAGGAAGGCAGTAATAGCCATAATGAAAATAGAGATGAATCTAGTTGGTTGTGGCTTTGCAGCTTGGGTGAAAAGCAACTGTTCCAATTAAAGCTTAGGTTCTTTCTGAAAGAACTTTGAGAACAAGAAAAAAGTCCAAAACAGATTTTTTTACTAATTAATCACTTGTCTTAGCAGGAGTAGTACCTGTTTGAATTGTGAAACAGATACTTATTAGAAGAAGGGCCTCATTTAGTAAAAAGTGTTTTTCTAATAAAGGAGGCAGTATCAGCAATTTACTGGCAGAGAGAGTGAATCAATAGGAGGTGTGTTCATGCTCAGGTGAAAAAGCTATTCTGAATTCTCTTCCTTGATTCAAGAAGAACCTGGTAGCAGAGCAAGAAACAGAAGTCAGAATCAATTTTTTTCCACTATTTAATCACTTCTGTTCAGCAGGGTAGTACCTGTTTCATTATGGAATAGATTCTTTATTTTGAAAAGGGGTCTCATTAAAATAAAAAAGTTTTTTCTGAGGAAGGGTATCAGCTTAATTTACTGAGAGCAGATATGAATCTAATTAGGGTGGGTTAGTAGCTTAGAGTACAAAAGCAGATGTTCCGCAATTACACTTTGGCTGTCTCTGCAGACAAAACATGTTTCGGAGAAAGAAAGAGTTCTAACTGCAGATTTTAACTGTTTAATCACTTCTGTTCAGCAGGAGTAGTACCTGTTTGGTTATAAACATACTTATAGTAAAGGGGGTCTGGTTTACTTAAAAAGTGTTTTTTCTGAGGGGTGGGGCAGTATCAGCAATTTACTGAGAGGAGAGATGAATCTAATTAGGGGTTGGGAATTAGGGTACAAAAGATGTCTCCAATTACAGTTTGGCTATTTCTGCAGAACAGAATATGTTTCAGAGAAAGAAAGAAGTTCAGAACTGCAGATTTTAACTAATTAATCACTTCTCTCAGCTGAGAGTATTTGTTTGATTACAAACAGATACTTTATTAGAAAAAGGGGCCGATTTAACTGTAAAAAGTTTTCTTTCTGGGAATGGGCAGTATCAGCAATTTACTAAGGAAAGTGAATCTAAATGGGATGAAGCTAGCTTAGGTTTGAAAAGCAGTTGTCTGTAATTACAGCTTCTGACAGTTTCTGGCAGAAGTGAACTGGTTGCAGAGCAAGAAACAGAAGTCCAGAATTACAGATTTTTTCCTAATTAATCACTTCTGTCTTATGAGGAGTAGTACCTGTTTCAAGTAATCAAACAGATACTTTATTAGAAGAAGGGGGTTTCATTTAAGTAAAAAAAAACATTTTTTCTGTGGAAGGAGGCAGTTTCAGCACTTTACTGAGAGCAGGAGTGAATCTAATTGGGGATGTGCTTGGCTGGCAGTTAAAAAGCAGCTGTTCCATTTACAGCTTCTGACTGTTTCTGGCAGAAGAGAACTGGTGCAGAGCATGAAACAGATGTCCTGTATTTCAGGTTCTTTTCTAATTAATCACTTCTGTCTCAGCAGGAGTAAAATCTGTTTGGATTAAGCAAACAGATACTTTATTAGAAAAAGGGGGACTCATTTAACTGTAAAAAAGAGGTTTCTTTCTGAGGAGGGTAAGTATCAGCTTAATTTACTGAGGGTAGAGAATAAATCTAATTGGGTATGTGTCTTAGCAGCTTATTGCAAAGCAGTTGTCTCCAGTTACAGCTCTGACTGCTTCTGCAGATGGATCTGGTTGCGAGCAGGAAACAGAAGTCAGAATACAGATTTTTACTAATTAATCGCTTCTGTCTCAGCATTAGAACCTTGTTAAGCCAGCAGATCTTTAATAAAGGGGTTTATTTATTTAAAAACAAAGTGTTTTTTTTTCTGATGGTCTGTATCAGCTTAATTTACTGTGTGCAGAGAGTGAATCAATTGGTCGTGAGCTGCAGTTGGTTGGCCGTAGCTGTCTTCAATTACAGTCTGACTGTTTCTGCGAAGACAAATCATATGAGAAAGAACCAAAGTCCAGAACTACAGATTTTTATTAATTAATCACTTGTCTCAGCAATAGTATTTCTTTTTGGATTAAGCAATCAGATAATTTATTAGAGGAAGGGGATCTACGTTCAAAAAGAGTTTTCTGAGGAAGGGGCAGTATCAGCTAATTTGTTGAGAGCAGAGAGTGAATTCATTTAGTTGTTAGCAGCGTAGGTACAAAAACAGTTTTCCAGTTACAGCTTCTGACTGTTTCTGCAGATGAACTTGGTTGCAGAGAAGAAATAAATTCCAGGCTCCAGTTTTTTTACTAATTAATCACTTCTGTGTAGTAGAGTACTACCTTTGAATTAAGCAAACATCTACTTTTAGTAGAAGGGTCATTAAGTAAAAGAGTGTTTTTCTGAGGAGGGCAGAACAGCAATTTAATGAAATAGATAATCTAATTGGGGTGTGGCTTTGTAGCTTAGGTGCAGAAAAACAGCTTCTCTAATTAAGCTTAAGGCTCTTTCAGAAAAGAACTTTTGCAGAACAAGAAAAAAAGTCCAGAACTACAGATTTTTACTAATTAATCACTTCTGTCTTAGCAGTGAGTAGTACCTGTTTGAATTCAGAAACAGATACTTTATTAGGAAGAAGGGGCCCCATTTTTGTAAAAAGGTTTTTTTCTAATAAAGGCAGTATCAGCAATTTACACAGCAGCAAGGAATCTAATAGGAGGTGGCTTTAGCTCAGGTGAACAAACAGCTGTCTCCAATTATCTCTCAGCGATCTGGCGAAGACAACTGGTATGAGCAGAAATGAAGTCAGAACTTCTGTTTTTTCCACTATTTAATCACTTCTGTCTCAGCAGGGAGTACTTGTTTCAATTATGAAATAGATTTTCTTCAGCAGGGGTCTCATTAAAATAAAAAATATTTTTGAGGAAGGCAGTATCAGCTTATTTACTGGAGCAGAGAGTGAATCTAATTAGGGTGTGGGTTAGTGGCTAGAGTAATAAAAGCAGATGTCTCCAATTACAGCTTCTGGCTGTCTCTGGCAGAACAAAACATGTTTCGGAGAAAGAAAGAGAAGTTCAGAACTACAGATTTTTAACTAATTAATCACTTCTGTCTCAGCAGGAGTGGTACCTGTTTGATTACAAAAGATGCTATTAGAAAAGGGTCTGGTTAACGCTAAAAAGTGTTTTTCTGAGGATGGGGCAGTACTGTAATTTACTGAGAGGAAATTGAATCTAATGGGGATGAAGCTAGCAGCTTAGGTTTAGAAAAGCAGCTGTCTGCATTTCAGCTTCTGCAGTTTCTGGCAGAAGTGAACTGGTGCAAAGCGTTAAGAGAAGTCCAAATTACCGATTTTTCTAATTAATCACTTGTCTTGTAGGAGTAGTACCTGTTGAATTATCACAGATGCTTTATTGAAGGGGTTTCATTTAGGCAAAAACATTTTTCTGGTGAGAGACAGTTTCAGCAATTTACTGAAAGCAGTGAGTGAATCTAATTGAGATGTGGCTTAGCAGCTTAGGTGTACAAAAGCAGCTGTCTCTAATTACAGCTTCACGTATCTGGCAGAAGAGAACTGGTGCACAGCGTGAAACAGATGTCCTGTATTTCAGGTTCTTTACTAATTAATCGAAATCGTTGGAATAAGCAAACAGATGCTTCAGAAGAGAGGGGTCCTTTAACTGTAAAAAGAGTTTTTTTCCGAGGAAGGGCAGTATCAATTAATTTTCTGGGGTGAGAATAATCTAATTGGGTATGTGTTTTAGCAGCTTAGGTGTACAAAAGCAGCTGTCTCAGTTACAGCCTGACTGTTCGGCAGATGAGAACTGGTTGGAGCAAGAAACAGAAGTCAGAATACAGATTTTACTATTAATCGCTTCTGTCTGAGCAGGAGTAGAACCTTTGGTTAAGAGCAGATTCATTAGAGGAAGGGGTTTCATTTATTTAAAAACAAAAGTGTTTTTTCGGGAAGGGCTGTATCAGCTATTTTCGAGTGCAGAGAGTGAATTTAATTGGGGTTGTAGCTACAGCCTAGGTGGTCAATGCAGTGTCTCCAATACAGCTTCTGACTGTTTGGCAGAAGACAAATTGTAACAGAGAAGAAACAGAAGTGGGAATAGAATTTTATTAAATAATCACTTGTCCAGCAGGGTAGTACTGTTTTGATTAAGCAATCAGAAACTTTATTAGAAGAAGGGTCTCATTTAACTGTAAAAGAGTTTTTTTCGAGGAAGGGCAGTATCAGCAATTTACTGAGAGCAGAGTGAACTAATTGGGGTGTGTAGCAGCAGCGTGGACACAAAAGCAGCTTCCAGTTACAGCTTGTCTGTTTCTGCAGATGAGAACAGGTTGGAGTGAAAAAGAGTCAGAACTACAGATTTTACTATTTAATTTCTTTTGTCTTAACAGGAGTAGTACCTTTAATTACGTAAACAGCTTCTTCATTAGAAGAAGGTGTCATTAAGTAAAGAGAGAGTGTTTTTTTTCTGAAGAAGGGGCAGTAACAGCAATTAAAGAGGCAGAGATGAATCCATTATGTGTGGCTTGCAGCTTAGGTGCAGAAAAGCAACTGTCTCCAATTAAAGCAAGTCTCTTTCTGGCAGAAAGAACTAGTTGCAAACAAAAAGAGTCCGAACTACGATTTTTTTACCAATTAATCACTTCTGTCTTATTGGGGTGGTACCTGTTGAATTCAGCCACAGACACTTTATTAGAAGAAGGGGCTCATTTAAGTAAAAAACATGTTTTCTGAGGAAGGAGCAGTATCAGCAATTTACTGACGGCAGAGGTGAATCTAATAGGAGGTGCGGCCCAGCTCAGGTAACAAAAGCAGCTGTCTCCAGTTCAGCTTCCATTGTTTCCTTAGAAGAGAAAAGGTTGCAGAGCAAGAAACAGAAGTCCAGAACTATAAATTTTTTACTAATTATTCACTTCTGTCTCAGCAGGAATACTAGCAGTTTGGATTATGCAATCAGATTCTTTATTAGAAGAAAGGGGTCTCATTTAAATAACAAAAGTGTATTTTGAGGAAGGGCAGATCTGATTAATTCTTGAGCAGAAGTGACTGTATTGGGGGTGTGGCTTAGCAGCATGGGTGTATAAAACAGCTGTCTCTTATTCTTCCAGCTGATTCTGGTAGAAGGCAACTGGTGCGAGGAAGAACAGAAGTCCAGAACTGCAGTTTTTTTAACTATTTAACACTTGTCTCAGCAGGAGTAGTACCTGTTTCTTAATGAAATAGATATTTTATTTGAAGAAGGGGTCTCATTAATTTAAAAAATTTTTTCTGAGAAGGCAGTATTGCTTAATTTACTGAGAGCAGAGAGTGAATCTAATTGGGTGTGGCTTAGTGGTTTATTAGTACAAAAGCAGCGCTCAATTACAGCTTCTTCTTTTCTGGTAGAACAGGCAGGTTTCAGAAAAGAAAGAAGTCAGTACTTCAGATTTTTCCTAATTAATCACTTGTCTCATCATGAGTAATACTTTTTCTGATTAAGCAAACAGATACTTTATTAGAAAAGGGGTTGATTTATGAAAAAAGTGTTTTTCTGAGGAATGGCAGTATAAGCAATTTACTGAGAGAGAGAGTGAATCTAATGGGATGAAGCTTAGCAGCTTAGTTTTAGGAAAAGCAGCTGTCGCACTACAGCTTCTGTCTGTTTCTGGTGAAGAACTTGTTGCAGAGCAAGAAACAAAGTCTAAATTACAGATTTTTCCTATTAATCACTTCTGTCTAGAAGGAGAGTATTTGTTGAATTAATCAAATGATGCTATTAGAAGAAGGTTTCATTTAAGTAAAAAACATTTTTCTGTGGAAGGACAGTTTCAGCTTAATTTATTGAGAGCAGTAGGAATCTAATTGGATGGGTTTAGCAGCTTAGGTGTACAAAAGCTGTGTTCCAATTAGCTCGACTGTTTTTGCAGAACTGGTGTAGAGCATGAAACAGATGTCCTGTATTTCAGGTTCTTTCAATTAATCATTCTGTCTCAGCAGGAGTAAAACCTGTTTGATTAGCAAACAGATACTTTATTAGAAGAAGTTGCTCATTTAACTGTAAAAAGTGTTTTTCTGAGGAAGGGGTGTATCAATAATTTACTGAGGCAGAAAATAAATCTAATTGGTATGTGGCTTAGCTTGGTTGTACAAAGCAGCTGTTCAGTTACAGCTTCTGACTGCTTCGGGATATGAGAACTGTTGCAAGCAAGAAACAGAAGCAGAATATTGATTTTTACTAATTAATCACTTGTGTCTCAGCAGGGTAGAACCTGGTTGGGCAAGTGATCTTTATTAGAAGAAGGGTCTCATTTATTTAAAAAAACAAGTGTTTTTCTGAGGAAGAGGCTGTATCAGCTTAATTTACAAATTAAGAGAGTGATGAATCTAATTGGGGTCTTAGCTTAGCAGTTAGGTGGTAAAAGCAGCTGTCTCAGTTCAGCTTGACTGTTTCTGGCAGAAGACAAATCAGAGTGAGCAAGAAACAGAAGTCCAGAACTGCTTTTTTTAACTATTTAACTATTTGTCTCAGTAGGAGTAGATCTGTTTCGGCTTAAGGAAATAGGAACTTATTTTGAAGAAGGGTGCATTAAAATAAAAAATATGTTTTTCTGAGGGGGCAGTATCAGCTTAATTTACTATTGTAGAGAGTGAATCTGATTGGGGGTGTGGCTTAGTAGCTTAGGAGTACAAAAGCAGATGTCTCCAATTACAGATTCAGGCTGTTTCTGGCAGAACAGAACAGGTTTCAGAGAAGGAAAGAGAAGTCCAGAACTACAGATTTTTTACTAATTAATCAGTTCTGTCTCAGCAGGAGTAAAACCTGTTTGGATTAAGCAAACAGATACTTTATTTGAAGAAGGGGGTCCCATTTAATTGTAATGAAGAGTTTTTTTTCTGAGGAAGGGGCAGTTTCAGCTTAATTTCCTGAGAGCAGAGAGTGAATCTAATTGGGGTGTAGCTTAGCAGCATAGTTGTTCAAAAGTAGCTTTCTCCGGTTACAGCTTCTGACTGTTTCTGGCAGAAGAGAACTGGTAGCAGAGCAAGAAACAGAAGTCCAGAACTACAGATTTTTTACTAATTAATCACTTCTGTCTTAGTAGGTAAGTACCTCTTTGAGTTAAACAAGCAGCTACTTTAATGAAGAGGGGTCTCATTTACCAAGTGAAAGTGTTTTTTCTGAGGAAGGGCAATGTGGCTTATTTTCAATGAGGCAGAGTGAATATAATTGGGGTGTGGCTTTTGCAGCTTAGGTGCATAAAGCAACTGTCTCAATTAAGATTAAAACTCTTTCTGGCAGAGAAGAGAACTGGTAGCAGAGCAAGGGAGAAGTCCAGAACTACAGATTTTTCTAATTAATCACTTCTGTCTTAGCAAGAATTAGTACCTCTTCGAGTTAAGCAAACAGCTACTTTGTTCTGAAGAATGGGGTCTCGTTAAATAGCAAATATTTTTTTTCTGAGGAAGGCAGTATCAGCTAATTTACTTTGAGATCAGAGAGTGAATCTGGTTGGGGTGTGGCTTAGTAGCTTAGGAGTACTAAAAGCAGATGTCTCCAATTACAGCTTCAAGCTGTTTCTGGCAGACTAGTACAGGTTTCAGAGAAAGAAAGAGAAGTCCAGAACTATAGATTTTTTAATAATTTATCACTTCTGTCTCAGCAGGAGTAATACCTGTTATGATTAAGCAAACAGATACTTTATTTGAAAAAGGGGTCTGATTTAACTGTAAAAAAAGTGTTTTTTTCTGAGGAGACGGGCAGTATCAGCTTAATTTACTGAAAGGAGAGAGTGAATCTAAATGGGGATGCAGCTTAACAGCTTAGGTTTTGAAAAGCAGCTGTCTGCAATTACAGCTATTGACAGTTTCTGGCAGAAGTGAACTGGTTGCAGAGCAAGATACAGAAGTCCAGAATTACAGATTTTTTCCTAATTAATAACTTCTGTCTTAGCAGGAGTAGTACCTGTTTGAATTAATCAAACAGATGTTTTATTAGAAGAAGGGGGTTTTGGAGGTCACGTGATGGCAGCCTAGGAAGAGCAGCTCATTTAATCAGCTCCATTCTCAGTCTGGATTAACAACCCTCAGCTTGAACAAAATTGAGCTTTCTTGAGTTGTAGATATCTGTGAAGTGCTGGAGTCACAGTCTGCGTCAAATACATTATTGAGATGGAAACCTTTATTACAAAACTACCGCAAAACATATGCCTCCTCCTTCTCCAGAGAAAGAACAGGCCACTAAGCGCCCTCCCGAGGGAACCAGCAAATCAACCTTGGGGCCTTCAGCATTAACGGAAGAAAGATTCTTAGAGATTTTGGCTCCACTGCAATTATCTTAGATCCAATGTTTTAAATCAGCGATGGAAACCCTGAACACAAGAGTAGGAGACAATGAGATTAAAATAAAATCCATGGAAGTAAGAGTTGACAAATATGACCTGGAATGGGCCTCTCTTACTAATGAATTAAGAAATAGAGACAAGCTTGAGGGACTTGGGAGGGTGGAGCAGAAGAAATAACCCAGTTATAATCGATTCTAGAAAGAGAGGAAGGTACAGTGGCTATACAATTTGTGGAGAAACTTTTGACAAGATCATGGTCCACCCCAAATATGGTAGTTACATGGTGTAAAAGGGCGCATAGACTCACTGCCTCCTCCCTCCTGGTGCTCTGCCTAGACCAATTATTTGCAAGCTTTTAAATTACCTGGATAAACAGTATATATTATAAAGTCAAAAAGTGCAAGAAATCGCTTGGTAAGGCAAACGATTAGAATCACCAATGATCTGCCTCATTCAATTGCTGTTACGAGTAACATACCAGTGGATGTAGACAGAATGAGAAGGGACCTGCAGAATCTTGAAGAATGGTCAGTGGTTTGGCAGTTGAAATTAATGCAAAGAAGTGCAAGATAATGCATATGGGGTACAATATATATCAGTTGGGGTGAGGATATAGCATGCACCAAGCAGGAAGGATTTGGGTTATCATCTCATGGCCTCGGTAGTGAACAGTATGACAGGCAGCAGGTAAAGCAAATAGGATGCTGATGTGGGCAGGCATCACCAGCAGGAAAAGGAGATCATAATTCTTATACAAGACACTAGTGAGGCCTCACTGATACAGTGTACAGTTCTGAACTGTATTTACATAAGGACATAGACAGTGAGAAGTAGAGCAGGGCAACAAAGATGTTGCATGATTTGATCTACCGTCCTATGAAGACAGTTTGAAGGATCTGAACATGTACTCCCTGGAAGAGGAGGAGAGGGGGATATGATAGAGACATACAAGTATCTCGTAGGAGGAACAGGTGCAGGAATACACTATTTTTTAAGTGAAAAAGATGTTCCAGGACTAGAGGGCATGGGATGAAGTTGGAGGGAGGACGATTCAGAGGAAACATGGAGGAAGAATTTTCTACAGAACAGGTAGTATAAGTGGAACACCCTGCCAGAGAAAGTGGTAGGGGCTGAAACAATCACAGGATTTGAAGAATGTATGGGATAGACATAAAGGATTTCTGGAGGTCAGGGGTAAGGGGCAACAGATTTCTAGGAAAACATAAACTGAACTTACAAGCTAAAATGGGAAGACTGGGTAAGCCATAGGCCCTTATCTGTCGACACTGTCTATGTATCTATGTAATACAAACAGGTACTACTCCCGCTAAGACAGAAGTGATTAATTAGTAAAAACTCAGTAATTCTGGACTTCTGTTTCTTGCTCTGCAACCAGTTCTCTTCTGACAGAAACAGTCAGAAGCTGTAATTGGAGACAGCTGCTTTTTGAACAGCTAAGCTGTTAAGCCACACACCCAATTAGATTCACTCTCTGCTCTCAGTAAATTAAGCTGATACTGCCCCTTCCTCAGAAAAAACATGTTTTTTACACTTAAATGTGACCCCCTTCTTCTAATAAAGTATCAGTTTGCATAATCAAAAAAGGTACTACTCCTGTTGAGGGAGAAGTGATCAATTAGTACAAAATCTGTAGTTCTGGACTTCTGTTTCTTGCTCTGCAACCAGTTCTCTTCTGCCAGAAACAGCCTTAAGCTGTAATTGGAGACAGCTGCTTATGTACACCTAAGCTACTAAGCCACACCCCAATTAGATTCACTCTCTGCTCTCAGTAAATTAAGCTGAAAATGCCCCCTTTCTGAGAAAAAACACTTTTTTTTACTTAAATGAGACTCATTCTTCTATTAGCGTATCTGTTTGTTATCCAAATCAGGTTCAGTTCGCTACGACAGAAGTGATTAATAAGTAAAAAAAATTGTGCTTCTGGACTTCTGCTTCTTACTCTGCAACTAGTTTCTCTTCTTCCAGAAATAGCCGAAGCTGTAATTGAGACAGATGGTCTTTGTACACCTAAGCTGCAAATCCACTCCCAATGAGATTCACTTCTGATCTCAGTAAATTAAGCTGATACTGCCAACTTCCGCAGAAAAAACACTTTTTTTCTTACTTACACGATGCCCCCTTTTTCTAATAAAGTATCTGTTTGCATAATCCAAATGGGTACTACTCCTGCTAAGACAGAAGTGATTAATTAGTAAAAAAAAATCTGTGCTTCTGGACTTCTGTTTCTGGCTCTGCAACCAGTTCTCTTCAAACAGAAACAGCCAGAAGCTGTAATTGGAGACAGTTGCTTTTATACACCTAAGCTGCTAAGCCACACCCCAATTAGATTGACTCTCTGCTGTCATGAAATTTAGCAGATACTGCCCCTTCCTCAGAAATCACACTTTTTTTTACTTAAATGAGACCCCCTTCTTCTAATAAAGTATCTGTTTGCTTAATCCAAACAGGTACAACTCCTGCTGAGACAGAAGTGATTAGTTAGTAAAAAATCTGTAATTCTGGACTTCTGTTTCTTGCTCTGCAACCAGTTCTCCTGTGCCAGAAATAGCTGGAAGCTGTAATTGGAGACAGCTGATTTTCTACACCCCAATAAGATTCACTCTCTGATCTCAGTAAATTAAGCTGATACTGCTGACTTCCTCAGAAAAAAACACTTTTTTTTACTTAACTGAGGACCCCTTTTTCTAATAAAGTATCTGTTTGCTTAATCCAAACAGGTACTACTCCTGCTAAGAAAGAAGAGATTAATTAGTAAACAATCTGTATTTCTGGACTTGTGTTTCTTGCTCTGCAACATTTTCTCTTCTTCCAGAAACAGTCAGAAGCTGTAATTGGAGACATTTGCTTTTGTACATCTAAGCTGCTAAGCCACATCCCAAATTAGATTCACTCTCTGCTCTCAGGAAATTCAGCTCAGAAAAACAATTTTTTTTACTTAAATGAGACCCCCTTCTTCTAATAAAGTATCTGTTTGCTTATTCCAATAGGTATTACTCCTTTGAGACAGAAGTGATTAATTAGTAGAAAATCTGTAGTTCTGACTCTTTTCTCTTCTTCTGCTTACAAGTTCTTTTCTCGTGAGAAACAGCCAGAAGCAGTATTGAGACAGCTGCTTTTTGTACACAAAGCTGTAAAGCCAAACCTCAATAAGATCACTTATCTGCTCTTAGTAAACTCAGTTGATACTGCTCTTCCTCTGAAAAAAAACACTTTTTTTCCTTAAATGAGACCCCCTTCTTCTAATAAAATATTTGGCTGTTTAATCCAAACAGGTACTACTCCTGCTAAGACAGAAGTGATTAATTAGTAAAAACTCTGAAGTTCTGGATATCTGTTTTTGCCCTGTAACCAGTCTCTTCTACCAGAAACACAGTTGTAATTGAGACAGCTGCTGTACATGAATAAGTGTTTGCCACACCCCAATTATATTCATCTCTGCCTCAGTAAATTAAGCTGATACTGCCCCTTCCTCAGAAAAAACACTTTTTACACTTAAATGTGACCTTCTTTCAATTAAAGTATCTGTTTGTGTAATTAAACAGATACTACTCCTGTTGAGGATAGAAGTGACTAATTAGTAAAAAACAGTAGTTCTGACTTCTGTTTCTTGCTCTGCAACCAGTTCTCTTCCTGCCAGAAACAGCTATAGAACTGTCATTTTGAGACAGCTGCTTTTGTACACCTTTAGCAGCTGCCACACCCCAATTAGATTCACTCTCTGCTCTCAGTAAATTAAGCTGAATCTGCCCCTTCCTGAGAAAAAACACTTTTTTTTTTACTTAAATGAGACCCCATTCTTCTAATGAAGTATCTGTTTGCTTAATCCAAACAGGTACAACTCCTTCTGAGAGAGAAGTGATTAGTTAGTTAAAAATCTGTAATTCTGGACTTCTGTTTCTTGCTCTGCAACCAGTTCTCCTGTGCCAGAAATAGCTGGAAGCTGTAATTGGAGACAGCTGATTTTCTACACCCCAATAAGATTCACTCTCTGATCTCAGTAAATTAAGCTGATACTGCTGACTTCCTCAGAAAAAAACACTTTTTTTTACTTAACTGAGGACCCCTTTTTCTAATAAAGTATCTGTTTGCTTAATCCAAACAGGTACTACTCCTGCTAAGAAAGAAGAGATTAATTAGTAAACAATCTGTATTTCTGGACTTGTGTTTCTTGCTCTGCAACATTTTCTCTTCTTCCAGAAACAGTCAGAAGCTGTAATTGGAGACATTTGCTTTTGTACATCTAAGCTGCTAAGCCACACCCCAAATTAGATTCACTCTCTGCTCTCAGGAAATTCAGCTCAGAAAAACAATTTTTTTTACTTAAATGAGACCCCCTTCTTCTAATAAAGTATCTGTTTGCTTATTCCAAATAGGTATTACTCCTGTTGAGACAGAAGTGATTAATTAGTAGAAAATCTGTAGTTCTGGACTTCTTTTTCTTCTTCTTCTGCAACAAGTTCTTTTCTGCGAGAAACAGCCAGAAGCAGTATTGGAGACAGCTGCTTTTGTACACAAAAGCTGTAAAGCTAAACCCCCAATAAGATTCACTATCTGCTCTTAGTAAAATTACGTTGATATTGCCCTTCCTCTCAAATAAAAAAAACACTTTTTTCCTTAAATGAGTCCCCTTCTTCTAATAAAATATTTGGTTGTTTAATCCAAAAGGTTCTACTTCCTGCTAAGACAGAGTGATTAATTAGTAAAACTCTGAAGTTCTGGATATCTGTTTCTTGCTCTCAATCAGTTCTCTTCTACTAGAAACAGTTGGATAGTTGTTTGGAGACAGCTGCTTTTGTATGCAACATGGCTCTTCATCCCCAATTATATTCACTCTCTGCTCTCAGTAAATTAAGCTGATGCTGCCATTTCCTCAGAAAAAACACTTTTACACTTAAATGTGACCTTCTAATAAAGTATCTGTTTGTGTAATCAAAAGAGCATATTTCTGTTGAGACAGAAGTGACTAATTAGTAAAAAAACAGTAGTTCTGGACTTCTGTTTCTTGCTCTGCAACCAGTTCTCTTCCGCCAGAAACAGCCATAAACTGTACTTGGAGACAGCTGCTTTTGTACACCTTAGCAGCTAAGCCACACCCCAATTAGATTCACTCTCTGCTCTCAGTAAATTAAGCTGAATCTGCCCCTTCCTGAGAAAAAACACTTTTTTTTTTAATTAAATGAGACCCCATTCTTCTAATGAAGTATCTGTTTGCTTAATCCAAACAGGTACTACTCCTGTTGAGACAGAAGTGATTAATTAGTAAAAAAAATTTGTGCTTCTGGACTTCTGTTTCTTGCTCTGTAAACAGTTCTCTTCTTTCAGAAACAGTTGGAAGCTGTAATTGGAGACAGATGGTTTTGTTCACCTAAGCTGCTAATCCACAGCTCCAATATGATTCAATCTCTAATCTCGGTAAATTAAGATGATACTGCTGAATTCTGAAAAAACACTTTTTTTTACTTAAATGAGGCCCTTTTTTAATAAAGTATGTGTTTGTAATCTAAACCAGCACTACTCCTGCTAAGACAGAAGTGATTAATTAGAAAAAAATATGTGTTTGGACTTTGTTTCTTGTTTGCTAACCAGTTCTCTTCAAACAGAAACAGTCAGAAGCTGTAATTGGAGACAATTGCTTTTATATACCTAAGCTGCAAAGCCACCCCCAAATTAGATTGACTCTCTGCTCTCAGGAAATTTACTTTATACTGCCCCTTCCTCAGAAATAACCTTTTTTACTTAAATGAGACCCCTTCTTCTAATAAAGTATCTGTTTGCTTAATCCAAACAAACTCTTCATTTCCTGACATAGAACTGATTAATTAGTATAAAATCTGTAATTCTGGACTTCTGTTTCTTGCTCTGCAACCAGTTCTCTTGTGCCAGAAATAGCGGAAGCTGTGATTGGAGACAGCTGGTTTTTACATTTAAGCTGCTTATCCATCCTAATAAGATTCACTCTCTGATCTCAGTTAATAAAGCTGATACTGCCGACTTCCTCTGTGAAAAACACTTTTTATTTAAATGAGTCCCCTTTATCTAATAAAGTATCTTTTGCTTAATCCAGACAGGTACTACTCCTGCTAAGACAGAAGAGATTAATTAGTCAAAATCTGTATTTCTGGACCTGTGTTTCTTGCTTCTGCAACCTTTTCTCTTTCAGCCAGAAACAGTCAGAAATTGTAATTGGAGAGAGTTGCTTTTTGTACGCTTTAACGTTGTTAAGCCACAACCCAATTAGATCTCTCTCTGCTCTCAGGAAATTGAGCTAGAAAAACACCATTTTTTTTACTTAAATGAGAGCTCCTTTTCTTCTTATAAAGTATATGTTTGTAATACAATAGGTATTTACTCCTTGCTGAGACAGAAGTGATTAATTTGTAGAAGATCTGTAGTTCTGAACTTCTTTATCTTCTTCTGCAACCAGTTCTTCTCTGCGAGAAACAGCCAGAAGCTGTAATTGGAAACAGCTGCTTTTGTACACAAAAGCTGTTAAGCCGCACCCCCAATAAGATTCACTATTTGCTCTCAGCAAATTAAGCTGATACTGCCCCTTCCTCAGAAAAAACACTTTTTTTACACTTAAATGTGACCCCCGTCATCCAATAAAGAATCAGTTTGCATAATCAAACAGGTGCTTCTCCTGTTGAGACAGAAGTGATTAATTATTAAAAAATTTGTAGTTCTGCACTTCTGTTCTTGTTCTGCAACCAGTTCTCTTCTGCCAGAAACAGCTTAAGCTGTACTTGGAGACAGCTGCTTTTGTACACTTAGCTGCTAAACCACACCCCAGTGCTTCACTCTTCTGCTGTCAGTAAATTAAGCTGAAACTGCCCCTTCCTCAGGAAAAAACACTTTTTTTTACTTAAATGAGAACCCATTCATCTAATGAAGAATCTGTTTGCTTAATCCAAACAGGTACTACTCCTGGTGAGACAGAAGTGATTAATTAGTAAAAAATCTGTGCTTCTGGACTTCAGTTTCTTACTCTGCAACCAGATCTCTTCTACCAGAAACAGCCAGAAGCTGTAATTGGAGACAGTGGTTTTGTCACCTAAGCTGCTTATCCACACCCAATAAATTCACTCTGATCTCAGTAAATTAAGCTGATACTACTAATCTCCTCAGAAAAAACACTTTTTTTACTTAAATGAGAACTTTCTTTTTCTAATAAAGTATCTGTTTGCTTAATCCAATCAGGTACTTCTCCTGCTAAGACAGAAGTGATTAATTAGTAAAAAATCTGTGCTTCTGGACTTCTGTTTCTTGCTCTGCAACCAGTTCTCTTCTTTCAGAAACAGTTGGAAGCTGTAATTGGAGACAGATGGTTTTGTTCACCTAAGCTGCTAATCCACAGCTCCAATATGATTCAATCTCTAATCTCGGTAAATTAAGATGATACTGCTGAATTCTGCAAAAAAAACACTTTTTTTTACTTAAATGAGGCCCCCTTTTTCTAATAAAGTATGTGTTTGCTTAATCCAAACCAGCACTACTCCTGCTAAGACAGAAGTGATTAATTAGAAAAAAAATATGTGCTTCTGGACTTCTGTTTCTTGCTCTGCAACCAGTTCTCTTCAAACAGAAACAGTCAGAAGCTGTAATTGGAGACAATTGCTTTTATACACCTAAGCTGCAAAGCCACCCCCAAATTAGATTGACTCTCTGCTCTCAGGAAATTTACCTTATACTGCCCCCTTCCTCAGAAATAACCTTTTTTTTACTTAAATGAGACCCCCTTCTTCTAATAAAGTATCTGTTTGCTTAATCCAAACAGGTACTACTCCTGCTGACACAGAACTGATTAATTAGTATAAAATCTGTAATTCTGGACTTCTGTTTCTTGCTCTGCAACCAGTTCTCTTGTGCCAGAAATAGCCGGAAGCTGTGATTGGAGACAGCTGATTTTGTACACCTAAGCTGCTTATCCACATCCCAATAAGATTCACTCTCTGATCTCAGTTAATAAAGCTGATACTGCCGACTTCCTCAGAAAAAAACACTTTTTTATTTAAATGAGGCCCCCTTTATCTAATAAAGTATCTTTTTGCTTAATCCAGACAGGTACTACTCCTGCTAAAACAGAAGAGATTAATTAGTCAAAAGTCTGTATTTCTGGACCTGTGTTTCTTGCTCTGCAACCTTTTCTCTTCAGCCAGAAACAGTCAGAAACTGTAATTGGAGACAGTTGCTTTTGTATGCCTTAGCTGTTAAGCCACAACCCAATTAGATTCTCTCTCTGCTCTCAGGAAATTGAGCTCAGAAAAACACCATTTTTTTTTACTTAAATGAGAGCTCCTTCTTCTAATAAAGTATATGTTTGCATAATACAAACAGGTACTACTCCTGCTGAGACAGAAGTGATTAATTTGTAGAAGATCTGTAGTTCTGAACTTCTTTATCTTCTTCTGCAACCAGTTCTTCTCTGCGAGAAACAGCCAGAAGCTGTAATTGGAAACAGCTGCTTTTGTACACAAAAGCTGTTAAGCTGCACCCCCAATAAGATTCACTATTTGCTCTCAGCAAATTAAGCTGATACTGCCCCTTCCTCAGAAAAAACACTTTTTTTACACTTAAATGTGACCCCCGTCATCCAATAAAGAATCAGTTTGCATAATCAAACAGGTGCTTCTCCTGTTGAGACAGAAGTGATTAATTATTAAAAAAATTTGTAGTTCTGCACTTCTGTTCTTGTTCTGCAACCAGTTCTCTTCTGCCAGAAACAGCCTTAAGCTGTACTTGGAGACAGCTGCTTTTGTACACTTAAGCTGCTAAACCACACCCCAATTAGCTTCACTCTCTGCTGTCAGTAAATTAAGCTGAAACTGCCCCTTCCTCAGGAAAAAACACTTTTTTTTACTTAAATGAGAACCCATTCATCTAATGAAGAATCTGTTTGCTTAATCCAAACAGGTACTACTCCTGGTGAGACAGAAGTGATTAATTAGTAAAAAATCTGTGCTTCTGGACTTCAGTTTCTTACTCTGCAACCAGATCTCTTCTACCAGAAACAGCCAGAAGCTGTAATTGGAGACAGCTGGTTTTGTACACCTAAGCTGCTTATCCACACCCCCAATAAAATTCACTCTGATCTCAGTAAATTAAGCTGATACTACCAATCTCCTCAGAAAAAACACTTTTTTTTACTTAAATGAGGCCCCCTTTTTCTAATAAAGTATCTGTTTGCTTAATCCAATCAGGTACTTCTCCTGCTAAGACAGAAGTGATTAATTAGTAAAAAATCTGTGCTTCTGGACTTCTGTTTCTTGCTCTGCAACCAGTTCTCTTCTACGAGAAACTGCCAGAAGCTGTAATTGGAGACAGTTGCTTTTATACACCGAAGCTGCTAAAGAACACCCCAAATTAGACTCACTCTCAGCTCTCAGGAAATTTAGCTGATACTGCCCCCTTCCTCAGAAATAGCACTTTTTTTTAGTTAAATGAGACACCCTTCTTCTAATAAAGTATGTGTTTGCTTAATCCAAACAGGTACTACTCCTGCTGAGACAAAACTGATTAATTAGTAAAACATCTGTAGTTCTGGACTTCTGTTTCTTGCTCTGCAACCAGCTCTATTGTGCCAGAAATAGCCAGAAGCTGTAATTGGAGACAGCTGGGTTTGTACACCTAAGCTGCTAATCCACACCCCCAAAAGATTCACTCTCTGATCTCAGTAAATTAAGTTGATACTGCCGACTTCCTCAGAAAAAAACATTTTTTTTACTTAAATGAGGCCCCCTTTTTCTAGTAAAGTATCTGTTTGCTTCATCTGAACAGAGCAGCCCTTTTTCTAATAAAGTATCTGCTTAGTCCAAACAGGTACCACTCCTGCAGATACAGAAGTGTTTAATTAGTAAAAATTCTGTATTTTTGGACTTCTGTTTCTTGCTCTGCAAAAGGTTGTCTTCTGCCAGAAACAGCCGGAAGCTGTAATTGGAGACATTTACTTTTGTACACCTAAACTGCTAAGCCACAATCCCCAATTAGATTCACTCTCTGCTCTCTGTAAATTAAGCTGATACTGCCCATTCCTCAGAAAAAAACACTTTTTTATTCTTAAATGAGACCCCCTTCTTCTAATAAAGTATATTTTTGCTAAATCTAAACAGGTACTTCTCCTGCTGAGACAGAAGTGATTAATTAGTAGAAAATCTGTAGTTCTGAACTTCTTTTTCTTCTTCTGCAACCAGTTCTTTTCTGCCAGAAACAGCCGGAAGCTGTAATTGGAGACAGCTGCTTTTGAGCATCTAAGCTGCTAAGGCACATCCCCTATTAGATTCACTCTCTGCTCTCAGTAAATTAAGCTGATACTGCCCATTCCTCAGAAAAAACACTTTTTTTACTTAAATGAGACACCCTTCTTCTAATAAAGGGTCTGTTTGCTTAATCTGAACAGGTACTACTCCTGCTGAGACAGAAGTGATTAATTAGTAAGAAATCTGTAGTTCTGAACGTCTGTTTTTTGCTCTGCAACCGCTTCTTTTCTTCCAAAAACAGCCGGAAGCTGTAATTGGAGACAGCTGCTTTTGTACACCTAAGCTGCTAAGTCATACACCCAATTAGATTCACTATCTGCTCTCAGTGATTTAAGCTGATACTGCCCTCCTTCAGAAAAAAACACATTTTTACATTAAATGAGACCTCTTCTTCTAATAAAGTATCTGTTTGCTTAATTCCAAAAGGTACTACTCCTGCTGAGACAGAATTGATCAATTATTAAAAAATCTGTAGTTCTGGACTTCTGTTTCTTCCTGTGCTACCAGTTCTCTTCTGCCAGAAAGAGCTGGAAGCTGTAAATGGAGATAGCTCCTATTGTAGACCTAGGCTGCTAAGCCACACCCCGAATTAAATTCACTCTCTGCTCTCAATAAATTAAGCTGATACTACACTTTCCTCAGAAAGAAATCTTTTTTTTTACTCTTAAATGAGGCCACTTTCTTCTAATAAAGTATCTGTTTGCTTAATTCGAACAGGTTCTACTCCTGCTGAGACAGAAGTGATTAATTAGTAAAAAAAATCTGTAGTTCTGGACTTCTGTTTCTTCCTCTGCAACCAGTTCTCTTCTGCCAGAAACAGCTGGAAACTCTAATTGGAGACAACTGCTTTCATACACCTAAGCTGCTAAGCCACACCCCCAATGAGATTCACTTTCTGCACTCAGTAAATTAAGCTGATACTGCCCCTTCCTCAGAGAAAACACTTTTTTATACTTAAATGAGACCCCCTTCTTCTAATAAAGTATCTGTTTGCTTTATCCAAACAGGTACTACTCCTGTTGAGACAGAAGTGATGAATTAGTAAAAAATCTGTAGTTCTGGACTTTTGTTTCTTGGTCTGCAATCTGTACTCTTCTGCCAGAAACAGCCTGAAGCTGTAATTGGAGACAGCTGCTTTGGTACACCTAAGCTGCCAACCCAAACACCCAAGTCGATTCACTCTGCTCTTAGTAAATGAACCTGAAACTGCCCTTGCTCAGAAAAACACTTTTTTTGCTTAAATGGGACCTTCTTCAAATTAAGTATCTGTTTGCTTCATCCGAACAGAGCATCCCTTCTTCTAATACAGTATCTGCTTAGTCCAAACAGGTACTACTTCCTGCAGATACAGAAGTGTTTAATTAGTAAAATTCTGTAGTTTTGGACTTCTGTTTCTACTCCTGCTGAGACAGAAGTGATTAATTAGTAAAAAAAATCTGTAGTTCTGGACTTCTGTTTCTTCCTCTGCAACCAGTTCTCTTCTGCCAGAAACAGCTGGAAACTCCAATTGAAGACAGCTGCTTTTGTACACCTAAGCTGCTAAAGCATACACCAAATAAGATTCACTCTCTGCTCTCAATGAATTAAGCTGATAGTGCCCCTTCCACACAAAAAACACTTTTTTTACTTAAATGAGACCCCCTTCTTCTAATAAATTATCTGTTTGCTTAGACCAAACTGGTACTTCTCCTGCTGAGATAGAAGTGATTAATTAGTAAAAAAATCTGTGGTTCTGGACTTTAGTTTTGTGCTCTGCAACTAGTTCTCTTCTACCAGAAAGAGCCAGAATCTGTAATTGGAGAGAGTTGCTTTTGTACAGCTAAGCTGCTAAGCCAACCCCCGAATTAGATTCACTCTCTGCTCTCAGTAAATTAAGCTGATACTGCCCCTTCCTCAAAAAAAACACTTTGCTTTTACTTAAATGAGATCCCCTTCTTCTAATAAAGAATTGGTTTGCTTAATCCAAACAGGTACTGCTCCAGCTCAGACAGAATTGTGTAATTAGTTAAAAATCCATAGTTCTGGACTTCTGTTTCTTGCTTTGCAACCAGTTTTCTTCTGCCAGAAACAGCCAGAAGCTGTAACAGAAGAAAGCTGCATTAGTACACCTGAGCTGCTTCACCACACTCCCAATTTGATTCACTCTCTGATCTCCATAAATTATACTGATACTGCCCCCACTTCCTAAGAGTAAAACACTTTGTTTTACTTAAATGAGAACCCTTCTTCTAATAAAGTATCTGTTTGCTGAATCGAAACTGGTACTACTCTTGCTGAGACAGAAGTGATTAATTAGTAAAAAAATCTGTAGTTCTGGACTTCTGTTTCTTGCTCTGCAACCAGTTCTCATCTTCCAGAAACAGACGTAAACTGTAATTGGAGACAGCTGCTTTTGTACACCTAAGCTGCTAAGTCATACACCCAATTAGATTCACTCTCTGCTCTCAGTGATTTAAGCTGATACTGCCCCTTCCATAGAAAAAACACATTTTTTACTTAAAGGGACCCTCTTCTTCTACTACATTATCTGTTTGCTTAATTCAAAAAGGTACTTATCCTGCTGAGACAGAAGTGATTAATTAGTAAAAAATCTGTAGCTCTGGACTTCTGTTTCTTGCTCAGCAACCAGTTCTCTTCTGCCAGAAAGAGCTGGAAGCTGTAAATGGAGATAGCTCCTATTGTAGACCTAGGCTGCTAAGCCACACCCCGAATTAAATTCACTCTCTGCTCTCAATAAATTAAGCTGATACTACACTTTCCTCAGAAAGAAATCTTTTTTTTTACTCTTAAATGAGGCCACTTTCTTCTAATAAAGTATCTGTTTGCTTAATTGAACAGGTTCTACTCCTGCTGAGACAGAAGTGATTAATTAGTAAAAAATCTGTAGTTCTGACTTCTGTTTCTTCCTCTGCAACCAGTCTCTTCTGCAGAAACAGCTGGAAACTCTAATTGAGACAACTGCTTTATACACCTAAGCTGCTAAGCCCACCCCAATGAGATTCACTTTCTGCACTCAGTAAATTAAGCTGATACTGCCCCCTTCCTCAGAGAAAACACTTTTTTATACTTAAATGAGACCCCCTTCTTCTAATAAAGTATCTGTTTGCTTTATCCAAACAGGTACTACTCCTGTTGAGACAGAAGTGATGAATTAGTAAAAAATCTGTAGTTCTGGACTTTTGTTTCTTGGTCTGCAATCTGTACTCTTCTGCCAGAAACAGCCTGAAGCTGTAATTGGAGACAGCTGCTTTGGTACACCTAAGCTGCCAACCCAAACACCCAAGTCGATTCACTCTCTGCTCTTAGTAAATGAACCTGAAACTGCCCCTTGCTCAGAAAAAAACACTTTTTTTTTGCTTAAATGGGACCCCCTTCTTCAAATTAAGTATCTGTTTGCTTCATCCGAACAGAGCATCCCTTCTTCTAATACAGTATCTGCTTAGTCCAAACAGGTACTACTCCTGCAGATACAGAAGTGTTTAATTAGTAAAAATTCTGTAGTTTTGGACTTCTGTTTCTACTCCTGCTGAGACAGAAGTGATTAATTAGTAAAAAAAATCTGTAGTTCTGGACTTCTGTTTCTTCCTCTGCAACCAGTTCTCTTCTGCCAGAAACAGCTGGAAACTCCAATTGAAGACAGCTGCTTTTGTACACCTAAGCTGCTAAAGCATACACCAAATAAGATTCACTCTCTGCTCTCAATGAATTAAGCTGATAGTGCCCCTTCCACACAAAAAACACTTTTTTTACTTAAATGAGACCCCCTTCTTCTAATAAATTATCTGTTTGCTTAGACCAAACTGGTACTTCTCCTGCTGAGATAGAAGTGATTAATTAGTAAAAAAATCTGTGGTTCTGGACTTTAGTTTTGTGCTCTGCAACTAGTTCTCTTCTACCAGAAAGAGCCAGAATCTGTAATTGGAGAGAGTTGCTTTTGTACAGCTAAGCTGCTAAGCCAACCCCCGAATTAGATTCACTCTCTGCTCTCAGTAAATTAAGCTGATACTGCCCCTTCCTCAAAAAACCACTTTGCTTTTACTTAAATGAGATCCCTTCTAATAAAGAATTGGTTTGCTTAATCCAAACAGGTACTGCTCCAGCTCAGACAGAATTGTGTAATTAGTTAAAAATCCATAGTTCTGGACTTCTGTTTCTTGCTTTGCAACCAGTTTTCTTCTGCCAGAAACAGCCAGAAGCTGTAACAGAAGAAAGCTGCATTAGTACACCTGAGCTGCTTCACCACACTCCCAATTTGATTCACTCTCTGATCTCCATAAATTATACTGATACTGCCCCACTTCCTAAGAGTAAAACACTTTTGTTTTACTTAAATGAGAACCCCCTTCTTCTAATAAAGTATCTGTTTGCTGAATCGAAACTGGTACTACTCTTGCTGAGACAGAAGTGATTAATTAGTAAAAAAATCTGTAGTTCTGGACTTCTGTTTCTTGCTCTGCAACCAGTTCTCATCTTCCAGAAACAGACGTAAACTGTAATTGGAGACAGCTGCTTTTGTACACCTAAGCTGCTAAGTCATACACCCAATTAGATTCACTCTCTGCTCTCAGTGATTTAAGCTGATACTGCCCCTTCCATAGAAAAAACACATTTTTTACTTAAAGGGACCCTCTTCTTCTACTACATTATCTGTTTGCTTAATTCAAAAAGGTACTTCTCCTGCTGAGACAGAAGTGATTAATTAGTAAAAAAAATATGTAGCTCTGGACTTCTGTTTCTAGCTCAGCAACCAGTTCTCTTCTGCCAGAAACAGCCAGAAGGTGTTATTGGAGACAACTCCTGTTGTACACCTAAGCTGCTAAGCCACATCCCCATTTAGATTCACTCTCAGCTCTCAGTAAATTGAGCTGATACTGCCCCTTTCCTCAGAGACCCCATTCTTCTAATAAAGTATCTGAATGCTTAATCTGAACAGGTACTACTCCTGCTGAGAAAGAAGTGATTAATTAGTAAAAAATCTGTAGTTCTGGACTTTTGTTTCTTGCTCTGCAACCAGTTCAGTTGTGCCAGAAAGCCAGTAGCTGTAATTGGAGACAGTTGCTTTTGTACACCTAAGCTGCTAAGCCACATCCCCAATTATATTCACTTTCTGCTGTCAGTAAATTATGCTGATACTGCCCCCTTCTTCAGAGAAAATACTTTTTTTTACTTAAATGAGACGCCCTTCTTCTAATAAAGTACATGTTTGCTTAATCCAAACAGGTACTTCTCCTGTTGAGACAGAAGTGATTAATTTGTAAAAGATCTGTAGTTCTGGAGTTCTGTTTCTTGCTGTGCAACCAGTTCTCTTCTGCCAGAAAGAGCCAGAAGCAGAGATTGGACACAACTTCTTTTGTACACCTAAGCTGCTAAGCCATACACCCAATTAGATTCACTCTCTGCTTTCAGTGAATTAAGCTGATGCTGCCCCTACCTCAGAAAAAACTCTTATTTTTACACTTAAATGAGACCCCCTTCTTCTAATAAAATATCTGTTTGCTTAATCCAATCATGTACTACTCCTGCTGAGACAGAAGGGATTAATTAGTTAAACATCTGAAGTTCTTGACTTCTGTTGCTTGCTCTGCAAACAGTTCTCTTCTGCCAGAAGCAGCCAGAACTTGTAATTGGAGACAGCTGCTTTTGTACACCTAAACTGCAAAGCCACACACCAAATTAGATTCACTCTCTGCTCTCAGTGAATTAAGCTGATACTGCACCTTCCACAGAAAAATAACACATTTTTTTTCTTAAAGAGACCCTCTTCTTCTAATAAAGCATCTGTTTGCTTAATCCTAAAAGGTACTTTTCCTGCTGAGACAGAAGTGATTAATTAGTATAAAATCTGTAGATCTGGATTTCTGTTTCATGCTCTGCAACCAGTGATTGCAGAGAGCTGCACCTAAGTTACTAAGTCACACTCCAATTAGATTCACTCTTTGCTCTAAGTAAATTAAGTTGATACTGCCCTGTTGTCAGAAAAACACTTATGTATTTACACTTAGATGAGACCCCCTTCTTCTATTAAAGTATCTGTTTGCGTAATACAAAAATCTACTACTCCTGCTAAGACATTATTGATTAATTAGTAAAAAATCTGTAGTTCAGGACTTCTGTTTCTTGCTCAGCAACCAGTTCTCTTCTGCCAGAAACAGCCAGAAGCTGTAATTGGAGGCAGCTCCTTTTGTACACCTAAGCTGCTAAGCCACAACCCCCAATTAGTTTCACTCTCTGCTCTCAGCAAATTAAGCTGATACTGCCCCTTTCTCAGGAAAAACTCTTTTTATACAATTAAATGAGACCCCCTTCTTCTAATAAAGTATCTCTTTGCTTAATCCAAACAGGTACTTCTTCTGCTGACACAGAAGGGATTAATTAGTAAAAAAATCTGTAGATCCTGACTTCTGTTTCTTGCTCTGCAACCAGTTCTCTGCTGCCAGAAACAGTCGGAAGCTGTAATTGGAGATTGCTGCTTTTGTACACCTGAGCTGCTAAGCCACACCCCAATTAGATTCACTCTGTGCTCTCAGTAAATTATACTGATTCTGCCCCTCCCTCAGAAAAAATCACTTTTCTTACTTGAATGAGCAGCCCTTCTTCTAATAAAGTATCTGTTTGCTTAGTCCAAACAGGTACTACTCCTGCTGAGACAGAAGTGTTAAATTAGTAAAAAAATCAGTAGTTTTTGACTTCCGTTTCTTGCTCTGCAATTGGTTGTCTTCTGTCAGAAACAGCCGGAAGCTGTAATTGGTGACAGATGCTTTTGTACACCTAAGCTGCTGAGGCATGCACCAAATGAGAGTTACTCTCTGCTCCCACTGAATTTAGCTGGTAGTGCCCCCTTCCACACAAAAAACACTTTATTTTTACTTAAATGAGACCCCCTTCTTCTAATAAAGTATCTTCTTGCTTAGACCAAACAGGTACTACTCCTGCTGAGACAGAAGTGTTACATTAGTAAAAAGATCTGTAGTTTTGGACTTCTGTTTCTTGCACTGCAACCAGTTCTCTTAAACCATAAACAGCCAGAAGCTGTAATTACAGATAGCTGCTTTTGTACATCTTAACTGCTAAGCCACACCCATAATTGGATTAATTGTCTGCTTTCAGGAAATTAAGCTGATACTGCCCCCTTAATCAGAAAAGAACACTTTTTTTTTACTTAAATGAGTCTCCCTTCTTCTAATAAAGTATCTGTTTCCTTAATCCAAACAGGTGCTATTCCTGCTCAGACAAAGTGATTAATTAGTAAATCACTGTAGTTCTGCACTTCTGTTTCTTGGTCTGCAACCTGTTCTCTTCAGCCAGAAACAGCCGTAAGCTGTATTTGGAGACAGTTGCTTTTGTACACCTTAGCTGCTAACTGACTCCCCCAAATAAATTCATTTTCTGTTCTCAGTAAATTGAGCTGATACTGCCCCCTTCTTCAGAAAAAAACACTTTTGTTTTTTACTAAAATGAGACCCACTTCGTCTAATAAAGTATCTGATTACTAATCCGAACAGGTACTACTCCTGCTGAGAAAGAACTGATTAATTAGTAAAAAATCTGTGCTTCTGGGCTTCTGTTTCTTGCTCTGCATCCAGTTCTCTTCTACGAGAAACTGCCAGAAGCTGTAATTGGAGACAGTTGCTTTTATACACCGAAGGTGCTAAACCACACCCCAAATTAGACTCACTCTCAGCTCTCAGGAAATTTAGCTGATACTGCCCCCTTCCTCAGAAATAGCACTTTTTTTTAGTTAAATGAGACACCCTTCTTCTAATAAAGTATCTGTTTGCTTAATCCAAACAGGTACTACTCCTGCTGAGACAAAACTGATTAATTAGTAAAACATCTGTAGTTCTGGACTTCTGTTTCTTGCTCTGCAACCAGCTCTATTGTGCCAGAAATAGCCAGAAGCTGTAATTGGAGACAGCTGCTTGTGTACACCTAATCTGCTTATCCACACCCCAATAAGATTCACTCTCTGATCTCAGTAAATTAAGCTGATTCTGCTGACATTCTCAGAAAAAACACTTTACTTTACTTAAATGAGGCACCCTTTTTCTAATATAGTATCAATTTGCTTATTCCAAACAGGTACTACTCCTGCTAAGTCAGAATTGATTAATTAGTAAAAAAATCTGTACTTCTGGACTTGAGTTTCTTGCTCTGCAACCTTTTCTCTTCTGCCAGAAACAGTCAGAAGCTGTAATTGGAGACAATTGCTTTTGTACACCTAAACTGCTAAGCCACTCCTTCAATTAGATTCACTCTCTGCTCTCAGGACATTTAGCTGATTCTGCCCCCTTCCTCAGAAATAACACTTTTTTTTACTTAAATGAGACCCCCTTCTTCTAATAAAGTATCTGATTGCTTAATCCAAACAGCTGCTACTCCAGCTGAAGCAGAACTGATTAATTCATAAAAAAATTGTGGTTCTGGACTTCTGTTTTTTGATTTACAACCAATTTTCTTCTGCCAGAAATAGCCATAAGCTGTAATTGGAGACAGCTGGGTTTGTACACCTAAGCTGCTAATCCACACCCCCAAAAGATTCACTCTCTGATCTCAGTAAATTAAGTTGATACTGCCGACTTCCTCAGAAAAAACACTTTTTTTTTACTTAAATGAGGCCCTCTTTTTCTAGTAAAGTATCTGTTTGCTTCATCCTTATTCTAATAAAGTTTCTGCTTGCTTAGACCAAACAGGTACTACTCCTGCTGAGACAGAAGTGTTAAATTAGTAAAAAGATCTGTAGTTTTGGACTTCTGTTTCTTGCTCTGCAACCAGTTCTCTTCTACCAGAAACAGCCGGAAGCTGTAATTACAGACAGCTGCTTTTATACACCTAAAATGCTAAGTCACACACCCCAATTGGATTCTTTCTCTGCTCTCAGGAAATTAAGCTGATACTGCCCACTTAATCAGAAAAGAAAACTTTTTTTACTTAAATGAGTCCCCCTTCTTCTAATAAAGTATCTGTCTGCTTAATCCAAACAGGTGCTACTCCTGCTCAGACAGAAGTGATTAATTAGTAAAAAATCTGTTGTTCTAGACTTCTGTTTCTTGCTCTGCAACCAGTTCTCTTTTACCAGAAACAGCCGTAAGCTGTAATTGGAGACAGCTTCTTTTGGACACCTAAGCTGCTAAGCCATACGCCCAATTAGATTCACTCTCTGCTCTCAGTGATTTAAGCTGATACTACCCCTTCCACAGAAAAAAAACCTTTTATTTATTTAAATGAGACACCCAGCTTCTCATAAAGTATATGTTTGCTTAATCCAATTGGGTACTACTCCTGCTGGGACAGAATTGATTAATTAGTAAAAAAATCTGTAGTTCTGGACTTCTGTTTCTTGTTCTGCAACCAGTTCTCTTCTGCCAGAAACAGCTGGAAACTCTAATTGGAGACTTCTGCTTTCGTATACCTAAGCTGCAAAGCCACACTCCCAATTAGATTCACTCTCTGCTCTCAGTAAATTAAGCTGATACTGCCCCCTTCCTCAGAGAAAATACTTTTTTTACACTTAAACGAGACTCCCTTCTTCTAATAAAGTATCTGTTTGCTTGATCCAAATAGGTACTACTCCTGTTGAGACAGAAGTGATTAAGTAATAAAAATTCTGTAGTTCTGGAATTCTGTTTCTTGTTCTGCAATCTGTTCTCTTCTGCCAGAAACAACTGGAAGCTGTAATTGGAGACAGCTGCTTTGTTACACCTAAGCTGCTAATCCACACCCCCAATTAGATTCACTCTCTGCTCTTAGTAAATGAAGCTGAAGCTGCCCCCTTCCTCAGAAAAAAATCACTTTTTTTTTACTTAAATGAGCAGCCCTTCTTCTGATAAAGAATCTGCTTAGTCCAAAGAGGTACTACTACTGATGATACAGAGGTGTTCAATTAGTAAAAAATCTGTAGTTTTGGACTTCTGCTTTATGCTCTGCAAAAGGTTGTCTTCTGCCAGAAACAGCCGGAAGCTGTAACTGGAGATAGCTGCTTTTGTACACCTAAGCTACTAAGGCATACACCAAATAAGATTCACTCTCTGCTTTCAATGAATTAAGCTGACAGTGCCCCCTTCCACACAAAAAAACCCTTTTTTTACTTACATAAGATCTCCTTCTTCTAATAAAGTATTGGTTTGCTTGGACCAAACAGGTACTTCTCCTGCAGAGACAGAAGTGATTAATTAGTAAAAAATCTGTGGTTCTGGACTTTTGTTTCTTGCTCTGCAACCAGTTCTCTTCTACCAGAAACAGCCAGAAGCTGTTATTGGGGAGAGATGCTTTTGTACACCTAAGATGCTTAACCATCCCCCAATTAGATTCACTCTCTGCTCTCAGTAAATTAAACTGATACTGCCCCCTTCCTCAGATAAAACCAATTTGTTTTTACTTAAATGAGACCCCCTTCTAATAACGTATCTGTTTACTTAATTAAAACAGGTTCTGCTCCTCCTGAGAGAAAAATCATTAATTAGTAAAAAGTCGGCAGTTCTAGACTTCTGTTTCTTGCTCTGAAACATGTTCTCTTCTGCCAGAAACAGCTGGTAGTTGTAATTGGAGACAGCTTTTGTACACCTAAGCTGTTAAGCCACTCCCCAAATTAGATTCACTCTCTGCTCTCAGAAAATGAAGCTGAAACTGCCCCCTTTCTCAGAAAAAATTACTTTTTTTTACTTAAATGAGCAGCCCTTCCACTAATAAAGTATCTGTTTGCCTGGCCCAAACAGGTACTACTCCTGCTGAGACAGAAGTGTTTAATTAGTTAAAAATCTGTAGTTCTGGACTTCTGTTTCCTGCTCTGAAACCAGTACTCTCCTTCCAGATACAGCTGGAAGCTGTTATTGGAGACAGCTGCTTTTGTACACCTAAGCTGCTAAGACAGAGCCCCAATTACATTCACTCTCTGCTCTCAGTAAATTAAGCTGATGCTACCGCTTCCTCAGAAAAAACACTTTTTTTTACTTAAATGAAACCCCCTTCTTCTACTAAAGTATCTGTTTCCTTAATCCAAACTGGTACTACTCCTGCTGAGACAGAAGTAATAAATTAGTAAAAAATCTGTAGTTCCGGACATCTGTTTCTTGCTCTGCAACTAGTTTTATTCTGCCAGAAACAGTCGAAAGCTGTAATTGGAGATAGCTACTTTTGTACACCTAAGCTGCTAACCCACACCCCAAATTAGATTCACTCTCTGCTCTTAGAAAATGAAGCTGAAACTATTCCCTTGCTCAGAAAAATCACTTTTTTTACTTAAACGATACTCCCTTCTTCTAATAAACTATCTGTTTGCTTCATCCGAGCACGTACTTCTCCTGCTGAGACAGAAGTGATTAATTAGTAAAAGTCTGTAGTTCTGGACTTCCATTTCTTGCTCTGCAACCAGTACTCTTCTGCCAGAAACACCCAGAAGCAGTAGTTGGAGACTGTTGCTTTTGTACACCTAAGCTGCTATGCCAGACCCCCAATTAGATTCACCCTCTGCTCTCAGTAAATTATGCTGATTCTGCCCCCCTTCCTCAGAAAAAAATCACTTTTCTTACTTAAATGAGCAGCCCTTCTTCTAATAAAGTATCTGTTTGCTTAGTCCACACAGGTACTACTCCTGCTGAGGACAGAAGTGTTAAATTAGTAAAAAAAATCTGAAGTTTTGGACTTCTGTTTCTTGCTCTGCAACTGGTTGTCTTCTGCCAGAAACAGCCAGAAACTGTAATTGGAGACAGTGGCTTTTGTACACCTAAGCTGCTAAGGCATGCACCAAATAAGAGTTGCTCTCTGCTCTCAATGAATTAAGCTGATAGTGCCCCCTTCCACACAAAAAAACACTCTTTTTTTTACTTAAATGGGATCCCCTTCTTCTAATAAAGTATCTGCTTGCTTAGACCAAACAGGTACTACTCCTGCTGATACAGAAGTGTTAAATTAGTATAAAGATCTGTAGTTTTGGACTTCTGTTTCTTGTTCTGCAACCCAATCTCTTCTACCAGAATCAGACGGAAGCTGTAATTACAGACAGCTGCATTTGTACACCTAAACTGCTAAGCCTCACCCCCGATTGTATTCATTCTCTGCTCTCAGGAAATTTAGCTGATACTGTGCTCTTCCTCAGGGAAAAAAACACTTTTTTTTTACTTAAAAGAACCCCTTCTTCTAACAAAGTATCACTATGCTTAATCCAAACAGGTACTTCTCCTGATGAGAGTGAAGTGAGTAGTTAGTAAAAAATCCATAGTTCTGGACTTCTGTTTCTTGCTCTGCAACTAGCTTTTTTCTGTCAGAAATAGCCTGAAGCTGTAATTGGAGACAGCTGCTTTCGTACATCTAAGCTTCTAAACCTCACCCCCAATAAGATTCACTCTGCTGTCACTAAATTAAGCTGATACTGCCCCTTCCTCAGAAAGAAACACTATTTTTTTACTTAAATGAGACCCCCTTCTTCTAATAAAGTATCAGTATGCTTAATCCAAATAGATACTTCTCCTGCTGAGACAGAAGTGATTAATTAGTAAAAAACTGTAGTTCTACACTTCTGTTTCTTGGTCTTCAACCTGTTATCATCAGCCAGAAACAGCCAGGAGCTGTAATAGGAGACAGAGGCTTTAGTACACCTAAGCTGCTAAGGCATGCACCAAAAAAGATTTACTCTCTGCTCTCAATGAATTAAGCTGATAGTGCCCCCTTCCACACATAAAACACTTTTTTTACTTAAATGAGACCCCCTTCTTCTAATAAAGTTTCTGCTTGCTTAGACCAAACAGGTACTACTCCTGCTGAGACAGAAGTGTTAAATTAGTAAAAAGATCTTTTGGTTTGGACTTCTGTTTCTTGCTCTGCAACCAGTTCTCTTCTACCAGAAACAGCCGGAAGCTGTAATTACAGACAGCTGTGTTTGTACACCTAAACTGCTAAGCCTCACCTCTAATTGTATTCCATTCTTCTGTTTCCTCAGGAATTAAGTTGATATTGTGCTCTTCTCAGGGAAAACATTAATTTTTTACTTAAAAGAACTCCTTCTTCTAACAAAGTATCAGTATGCTTAATCCAAACAGGTACTTCTCCTGCTGAGAGAGAAGTGAGTAGTTAGTAAAAAATCTGTAGTTCTGGACTTCTGTTTCTTTCTGCAACTAGTTCTTTTTCATTAGAGTCATGGACTGAAGCTGTAATTGGAGACAGCTGCTTTCGTACACCTAAGCTGCTAAACCTCACCCCCAATTAGATTCACTCTGCTGTCACTAAATTAAGCTGATACTGCCCCTTCCTCAGAAAAAAAACACTATTTTTCTACTTTAATGAGACCCCCTTCTTCTAATAAAGTATCAGTATGTTTAATCCAAATAGGTACTTCTTGGACTGAGAAGAAGTGATTAATTAGTAAAAAACCGTAGTTCTGCACTTCTGTTTCTTGGTCTTCAACCTGTTATCATCAGCCAGAAACAGCCAGAAGCAGTAAATGGAGACAGTTGCTTTTGAACACCTAAGCTGCTAAGCCACTCTCCAAATAGGTTCATTTTCTGTTCTTAGTAAATTGAGGTGATACTGCCCCCTTCCTCAGAAAAAAAACACTTTTGTTTTTTAATTAAATGAGACCTACTTTGTCTAATAAAATATCTGATTGCTAATCCGAACAGGTACTACTCCTGCTGAGAAAGAACTGATTACTTAGTAAAAAATCTGCAGTTCTGGACATCTCTTTCCTGCTCTGCAAGCTGTTCTCTTCTGCCAGAATCAGTCAGAAGCTGTAATTGGAGAGAGTTGCTTTTGTACACCTAAGCTACTAAGCCACATCGCCAATTACATTCACTCTTTGCTCTCAGTAAATTAAGCTGATACTGCCCCTTCCAAAGAAAAAAAACTTCTTTTTAACTTAAATGAGACCCCCTTCTAATAAAGTATATAGTTTGTTAATCCAAACAGGTACTATTGTTGCTGCGATAAAGTGATTAATTAGTGTAAATCTGTAATTCTGACTTCTGTTTCTTGCTCTGCTTACCTGTTCTCTTCCAGAAACAGCCTAAGCTGTAATTGGAGACAGTTGCTTTTTTACACCTATGTTGCAGTTCCAAACCCAAATAGATTCACTTCTGCCTCAGTGAATTTAGCTGATACTGCAACTTCCACAGGAAAAAACTTCTTTTTTAATTAAATGAGACCCCCTACTTCTAATAAAGTACATGTTTGCTTAATTCAATCAGGTACTACTCCTGCTGGGACAGAATTGACTAATTAGTAAAAATCATGATTCTGCACTTCTGTTTCTTGTTCTGCAACCAGTTCTCTTCTGCACGAAACAGCAGGAAGCTGTAATTTGCGACAGCTCCTAGTGTACACCTAATCTGCTAAACCACACCCCCAATTAGATTTACTCTCTCCTCTCAGAAAATTAAACTGATACTGCCCCTTCCTCAGATAAAAACACTTTGTTTTTACTTAAATGAGACCCCCTTCTTCTAATAAAGTATATGTTTGCTTAATTAAAACAGGTTCTACTCCACCTGAGACAAAAGTGATTAATTAGTAAAATGTCTGTAGTTCTTGACTTCTGTTTTTTGCTCTGGAACCTGTTCACTTTCGCCAGAAATAGCTGGTAGCTGTAATTGAGACAGTGTTGTAATAATTTAAGCTGCTATGCCATTAACTCCAAATTAGATTCACTTTCTGCCTCAGTAAATGAATCTGAAACTGCCCCTTCTCAGGAAAAATAACTTTTTTTACTTAAATGAGCAGCCCTTCTTCTAATAAAGTATCTGTTTGCTTAGCCTAAACAGGAACTACTCCTGCTGAGACAGAAGTGTTTAATTAGTAAAAATCTGTAGTTCTGGACTTCTGTTTCTGCTGTGCAACCAGTACTTTCTTTCAGAAACAGTCAGCTGTTATTGAGATAGCTGCCTTTGTTCATTTATGTTGCCAAGCCAGACCCTAATTAAATTCACTCTGTTGTCAGTAAATTAGCTGATACTACTCTCAGAAAACATTTTTTTACTTAAATGAACCCCTCTTCTACTAAAGTATCTGTTTTTAATCCAAACAGGTATTATGTTAACCCCACCAATTAGATTCACTCTCTGCTCTCAGTAAATTAAGCTGATAGTGCCCCTGCTCACAAAAAAACACTTTTTACCTTAAATGAGACCTCCTTCTTGCAATAAAGTATCTGTTTCATAATCCAAACAGGTACTACTCCTGCTGAGACAAAGTGATTATTAGTAAAAAATAAGTAATACTAGACTACTGTTTCTTGCTCTGCTACAGTTCTCCTCTGCAAAACAGCCAAGCTGTAATTGAGATAGCTGCTTTATACACCCCTACTTGTAGCCACAGCTCAGTGAATTCACTCTCTAACCTCAGTAAATTAGCTGATACTGCCCCTTAACAGAAAAACTTTTTTGCGTAAATGGTATCCTTCTAATAAAGTATCTGTTTGCCTAATCAAACAGGTTCTTCTCCTCTGAGACAGAAATGATAAATTAGTAAAAATCTGCAGTTCTGGACTCTTTTCTCACTCTGCAACCAGTTCCTCTTCTGCCAGATACAGCGGAGCTATAATTGGAGACTGCTTTGTACACCTAATGTTAAGCCAAACCCCAAGTAAATTCTCTCTGCTCTCAGTAAATTTGCTGCTACTGCCACATACTCAGATAAAACACTTTTACTTAAATAAGACCCTCTTCTTCTAATAAAGTATGTTTCTTAATCCAAGCAAGGTACTACCCTGCTTAGACAGAGTAATTAATTAGTAAAAATCTGTAGTTCTGACTTCTGTTCTTGGCTCTGCAACCAGTTCCCTTTGCCAGAAACAGCAGAAGCTGTAATCGGAGACAGCTTTTCAGAATACCAAGCTGCAAAGCCATACACAATTAGATTCACTCCCACCTCTCAGTGAATTAAGTGGATACTGCCCCATTCCACGAAAAAAAGCATTTTTTACAAAATAGAGATCCTTTATTTCTAATAAAGAAGCCGTTTCCCATCCAAGCAGTACTTGCCGCTGAGACAGAAGTGATTAATTAGTAAAAAATCTGCCGTTGTGGACTTCTGTTTCTTGCTCTGCAACCAGTTCTCCTTTGCCAGACACTGCTGGAAACTATAATTGGAGACAGCTGCTTTTGTACACCTTAGCTGCTAAGCCACACCCCCAGTGAGATTCACTCTCTGCTCTCAGTAAATTAACCAGATACTGCCCCTTCCTCAAAAAAAACATTATTTTAACTTAAATGAGACCCCCTTCTTCTAATAATGTATCTGCTTCCTTAATCCAAAAAGGAACTACTCTTGCTAAGACAGAACTGATTAACTGTAAAAATCCACAGCGTTCTGACTCTGTTTCTCGCCTGTATCCTTTCTTCTTCCAGAAACTGTCGGAAGCTGTACTGAGACAGCTGTTTTTCTACACTTAAGTTGCTAAGCCACACCCCAATTAGATTCACTTTCTGCTTTCAGTAAATTAAGCTGATACTGACCACTTCCCCTGAACAAACACTTTTTGACTCTTAAATGAGACCCCCTTCTACTAATAAAGTATCTGCTTGCTTAATCAAAGCAGGTACTTTTCCTGCTGATACAGAAATGATCAATTAGTAAAAAATCTGTACTTCTGGACTTCTGTTTTTTGCTCTGCAACCAGTTTTCTTCTGCCCGAAACAGCCAAAAGCTGCAATTGGAGACAGCTGCTTTTCTACACCTAAGCTGCCAAGCCACACACCCAATTAAATTCACTCTCTGCTCTTAGTAAACTAAGCTGATACTACCTCTTCTTCAGAAAAAAACACTTTTTTTTTACTTAAATGAGACCCCTTCTTCTAATAAAGTATCTGTTGGCTTTATGCAAACAGGTTTCCTCTGCTTGAATAGAAATGATTAACTAGCAAAAATACATAGTTCACGGACTGTTTACTCGCTCTGCAACCTTTTCCTACTAGAAACAGTGAGGAATCTGTAATTAAGCAACACTTTACTACACGTAAGTTGCTAAGCCACACCCCAATTGAATTCACTCTCTGCTTTCTAGTAAATTAAGCTGATACTGCCCATTCTCAGAAGAAACACTTTTTTACGCCAAAGAGACCCTTCCCAAGTACCAGTTTGCTTAGTCCGAACAGGTGCTACTCCTGCTGAGACAGAAATGATTAATTAGTAAAAAATCAGTAGTACTGGACTTCTGTCTCTTGCTCTGCTACCAGTTCTCCTCTGCCTGAAACAGCCAGAAGCTGTAATTGGAGACAGCTGCTTTTGTACACCTACACTGCTAAGCCACACCTTCAATTAGATTTGTCCTCTGCTCTCAGCAAATTAAGCTTATACAACCTCCTTCCTTAGAAAAAAACAGATTTTTTACTTAAATGAGACCTCCTTCTTCTAGTAGAATATCTGCTTGCTTAATCCAAAAAGGTACTACCCCTACTAAGACAGAAGTGGTTAATTAGTCAAAAATATGTAGTTCTGGATTTCTGTTTCTTGCTCACAGCCAGTTCTCTTCTGTAGAAACAGCGGAGGCTTACAATTGGAGACAATAACTTCCGAACAACCTAGATGCTAAACCATACATCTAATTTGATTCACCTCGCTGTCAGTGACCAAGGTGATATCGCCTCTTCCAATGGAAAAAAGCACACATTTTTGCTACAATGAGATCCCTTAATCTAATGAAGTATCTGTTTGTTAATCCAAACAGGTACTTCTGCTGCTTGAACACAAGTGATTAATTAATAAAAAATATATGTATCTCTACTTCTGTTTCTTGCGCTGCAACCAGTTCTCTTCTGCCAGATACTGCTGGAAGCTATACTTGGAGACAGCAGTTTTTGTACACCTAAGCTGCTAAGCCACAGCCCCAGTGAGATTCGCTCTCTGCTCTTACTAAATTAAGCTGATACTACCCCTTCCTCAGAAAAAACACTTTTTTACTTAAATGAGACTTCCTTCTTCTAATAAAGTCTCTGCTTGCTTAATCCAAAAAGGTACTACTCCTGCTAAGACAGAAGTGATTAATTAGTAAAAAATCCGTAGTTCTGGCCTTCTCTTTCTCACTCTGCAACCTTTTCTCTTCTGCCAGAACCAGCCGGAAGGTGTAATTGGAGACAGCTGCTTTTCTACCACGTAAGTTCTACCAGCCACACCCCCAATTAGATTCACTCTCTGAGCTCAGTAGAATTAAGCTGATACTGCCCATTCTCAGAAAAACACTTTTTTACACTTAAATGAGTTCCCTTCACTCTAAAAGAGTACTGAGTTGCTTAATCCGAACAGGTGCTACCCTGCTGGAGACAGAATAGTTAATTAGTAAAAAATCAGTAATACTGGACTTCTGTCTCTTGCTCTGCTACCAGTTCCTCTGACCGAAAACAGCCAGCTGTAATTGGAGACAGCTGCTTTTGGATTTCTCACTTGCCAACCACCTTCAATTAGATTTGTCCTCTGCTTTCAGTAAATTAAGCTTCTACAACCCCTTCACTCAGAAAAAAAGCAGTTTTTGTAGCAAGACGAGACCTCCTATTCCTAATAAAATATCTGCTTGCTTAATCCAAAAGGTACTACCCTACTAAGACAGAAGTGGTCAATTAGTCAAAAATATGTAGTTCTGGATTTCTGTTTCTTGCTCTGCAGCCAGTTCTCTTCTGCCAGAAACAGCCGGAAGCTGTAATTATAGACAGCTGCTTTTCTACACCTAAGTTGGTAAGCCAGACTCCCAATTAGATTCACTGACTGCTTTCAGTAAATTAAGCTGATACTGTCCCCTTCCCCAGAACAAACACTTTTTTTACACTTAAATGAGACCCCCTTCTTCTAATAAAGCATTTGTTTGCTTAAGCCAAACAGGTACTTCTCCTGCTAAGAGAGAAATGATTAATTAGTAAAAAATCTGTAGTTCTGGACTTCTGTTTCTTGCTCTGCAACCATTTCTCTTCTGACAGAAACAGCCGAGCTGCACTGTGCCATTTCTTTGTAACACCTGTTGCCAATCCATTCCCCCCAAGTAGATTCTCTCTGCTCTCCAGTAAATTAGCTGATACTGCCACGTTCTCAGAAAAAAGCCTTTTTGCCATTAGAGACCCTCTTCTTCTAATAAAGTATCTGTTTGTGTGAAGTCAAGCAACTACTACTCCTGCTCAGACAAAGTGTGTAATGGTAAAAATTTGTAGTTCTGGACTTCTGTTTCTTGCTCTCGCAAGCAGTCATCTTTGTAGAAACAGTCGGTGCTGAATTGGAGACAGCTGCTTTTGTACTGTTAAGCTGCTAGCCACTCCCAACTAATTACACTCTCTGAGCTTAGTAAATTAAGCTTAATGACCCTTCCTCAAAAACATTTTACACTTAAATAGACCCTCTTCTTCTAATACAGTATCTGTGTTTGCTTACTCCAAGCAATTTTCTCCTGTTAGTCAGAAGTGATTAATTAGTAATCAATAGTTCTGACTTCTATTTCTTGCTCTGTAACCAATTAACTACTTGCAGAAAGAGAAAGCTGAACTGGAGACTGCAACTTTTGTACCCCAAACTGCTACAACACACCCAATTAGATTCACTCTCTCTCTCAGTAAATTATGCTGATACTGCCCCTTCTTCAGAAAAAACACTTTTTTTTTACACTTAAATAGAGATACACCCTTTTTCCAATAAAGTATCTGTTTTGTAATCCAAACAGGTACTACTCCTGTTGAGACAGAAGTGATTAATTATTAAAGTCTCAGTTCTGAACTTTACACATATCTTGCTCTGCAAGCAGTTCTCTGCTAGAAACAGCCAGAAGCTGGATAATTGGAGACAGCTGCTTTTGTACACCTAAACTGCTAAGCCACACCCCAAATAGATTCACTCTCTGCTCAGTAATTAAAAGATGATACCCCCTTCCACAGAAAAAAGCTCTTTTTTTCGCCGTATGAGATCCCCTTCTTCTAATAAAGTATCTGTTTGTAATCCAAACAGGTACTACTCCTGCTGAGACAGAAGTGATAAATTAGTAAAACTTCTACAGTTCTGGACTTCTGTTTCTTGCTCCAACTAGTTTTCTTCTAAGAACCAGACGTGAGGCTGCAATTGGAGACAGCTGCATTTGTACACCTAAGCTGCTAAGCCACACCAGCCAATTAGATTCAATCTCTGCTCAGTGGTCGCTGATACTGCACCCTTCCTCTCGGAATAAAAAACACTTTTTTTACTTAGAACGCCTTCTTCTACACCCTTCTTCTAATAAGTATCTTCTTGCTTAATCAAATGGTACTACTCCTCCTAAGACAGGAAGTGATTAATCAAAAATATGTGGTCTTGGAGTTCTGTTTCTGCCTGCAACCTTTTCTCTTCTGCAAAAAAATGTCAGAAGCTGTAATTGGAGACAGCTCTTTTCTACCTTGACCGCCCAATTGTTTCTCTCTCTGCTTTCAATAAATTAAGCTGAGACCTTGCCACACAGAACAAAAACAATTTTTGACAATTAAAATGAGAACCCATTTTCTAATAAAGCATCTGTCACTATTAATCTAAATACTTCCTGCTGAGACAGAGTGACTAATTAGTTAAAATCTGTAGTTCTGGACTTCTGATCTTGCTCTGCAACCAGTTCTCTTCTGCCAGAAACAGGCGGAAGCTGTAATTGGAGACAGCTTTTGTACACCTACTCTGCTAAGACACACCCCAAATTAGATTCACTCTCTGCTTTCAGTAAATTAAACTGATACTGTCCCCTTCCTCAGAAAAAATACTTTTGTTTTTTACTTCAATGTGACCCCCTTCATCTAATAAAATGTCTGTTTGTAAATCCAAACAGTTACTGCTCCTGCTGAGACAGAAGTGATTAATTAATAAAATATCTGTAGTTCTGGACTTCTTTTTTTTGCTCTGCAACCAGTTCTCTTCTGCCAGAAACAGGCGAGGCTGTAATTGGAGACAGCTGCTTTTGTACACTTAAGCTGCTAAACTACACCCCAATTAGATTCACTCTCTGCTCTCAGTAAATTAAGCTGATACTGCCCTGTCTTCAGAAGAAACACTTATTTGTTTACACTTAAATAAGAGCCCCTTCTTCTACTAAAGTATCTGTTTGCTTAATCCAAATAGGTACTACTCCTGCTGAGACAGAATTGATTAATTAGTAAAAAATCTGTAGTTTAGGACTTCTGTTTCTTGCTCTGCAAACAGTTCTCTACTGCCAAAAACAGCCGGAAGCTGTAATTGGAGGTAGCTCTTTTTGTACATCTAAGCTGCTAATCCACTCCCCCAAGTAGATTCACTCTCTGCTCTCAGTAAATTAAGCTGATACTGCCCCCTTTCTCAGAAAAAAACACTTTTTTACTTAAATGAGTCCCCCTTCTTCTAATAAAGTATCTGTTTGCTTAATCCAAAGAGTTACTACTCCTGCTCAGACCGAAGTGTTTAATTAGTAAAAAATTTGTAGTTCTAGACTTCTGTTTCTTGCTCTGCAAGCAGTTCTCTTCTGCCAGAAACAGTCAGCTGCTGTAATTGGAGACAGCTGCTTTTGTACTGCTAAGCTGCTAAGTCACTCCCCAACTAGATTCATTCTCTGCTCTTAGTAAATTAAGCTGATACTGCCCCCTTCCTCAGAAAAAACACTTTTCCTTACACTTAAATGAGACCCCCTTCTTGTAATACAGTATCTGTTTGCTTAATCCAAACAGGTACTATTCCTGCTGAGACAGAAGTGAATAATCAGTAAAAAATCTGTAGTTCTTGACTTCTGTTTCTTGCTCTGCAACCAATTCTCTTTTGCCAGAAACAGTCGGAAGCTGCAATTCTTGACAGCTGCTTTTGTACACCTTAGCTGCAAAGCCATACAACCAATTAGATTCACTCTCTGCTCTCAGTGATTTAAGCTGATACTGCCCCCTTCCACAGAAAAAAACACTTTTTTTACATAAATGAGATCCCCTTCTTCTAATAAAGAATCAGTTTGCTTAATCCAAACAGGTACTTCTCCTGCTGAGACAGAAGTGAATTATTAGTAAAAAATCTGTAGTTCTGGACTTCTGTTTCTTGCTCCACAACCAGTTCTCTTCTGCCAGAAACAGTCGGAAGCTATAATTGGAGACAGCTGCTTTTGTACACCTAAGCTGCTAAGCCACACCCCCAATTAGATTCACTCTCTTCTCTCAGTAAATTAAGCTGATACTGCCCCTTCCTCAGATAAAAACACTTTTTTTACTTAAAGAGACCCCCTTCTTCTAATAAAGTATCTGCTTGCTTAATCCAAAAAGGTACTACTCCTGCTAAGACAGAAGTGATTAACCTGTAAAAAATCCGTAGTTCTGGAGTTCTGTTTCTCACTCTGCAACCTTTTCTCTTCTGCCAGAAACAGTCGGAAGCTGTAATTGGAGACATCTGCTTTTCTACACCTAAGTTGCTAAGCCACACCCCCAATTAGATTCTCTCTCTGCTTTCAGTAAATTAAGCTGATACTGCCCCTTTCCCAGAACATACACTTTTTTTACACTTAAATGAGACCCCATTTTTCTAATATAGTATCTGTTTGCTTAATCCAAACAGGTACTATTCCTGCTGAGACAAAAGTGAATAATTAGTAAAAAATCTGTAGTTCTTGACTTCTGTTTCTTGCTCTGCAACCAGTTCTCTTTTGCCAGAAACAACCGGAAGCTGCAATTCTTGAAAGCTGCTTTTGTACACCTAAGCAGCGAAGCCATACAACCAATTAGATTCACTCTCTGCTCTCAGTGAATTAAGCTGATACTGCCCCCTTCCACAGAAAAAAGCACTTTTTTTTACATAAATGAGATCTCCTTCTTCTAATAAAGTATCAGTTTGCTTAATCCAAACAGGTACTTGTGCTGCTGAGACAGAAGTGATGAATTGGTAAAAAATCTGTAGTTCTGGACTTCTGTTTCTTGCTCTACAACCAGTTCTCTTCTGCCAGATACAGCCAGAAGCTATAATTGGAGACAGCTGCTTTTGTACACCTAAGTTGCTATGCCACACTCCCAATTAGATTCACTCTCTTGTCTCAGTAAATTAAGCTGATACAGCCCTTTCCTCGGATAAAAACACTTTTTTTTACTTAAAGAGACACCCTTCTTCTAATAAAGTATCTGCTTGCTTAATCCAAAAAGGTACTACTCCTGCTAAGACAGAAGTGATTAACTTGTAAAAAATCCGTAGTTCTGGAGTTCTTTTTCTCACTCTGCAACCTTTTATCTTCTGCCAGAAACAGTCGGAAGCTGTAATTGGAGACATCTGCTTTTCTACACCTAAGTTGCTAAGCCACACCCCCAATTAGATTCTCTCTCTGCTTTCAGTAAATTAATTGCTACTGCCCCCTTACCCAGAACAAACACTTTTTTTACACTTAAATGAGACCCCATTTTTCTAATAAAGTATCTGTTTGCTTAATCCAAACAGGTACTTCTCCTGCTGAGACAGAAGTGATTAATTAGTTAAAAATCTGTAATTCTGGACTTCTGTTTCTTGCTCTGCAACCAGTTCTCTTCTGCCAGAAACAGGCGGAAGCTGTAATTGGAGACAGCTTTTGTACACCTAAGCTGCTAAGCCACACCTCAATTTAGATTCACTCTCTGCTTTCAGTAAATTAAGCTGATACTGTCCCCTTCCTCAGAAAAAACACTTTTGGTTTTTACTTCAATGTGACCCCCTTCATCTAATAAAATGTCTGTTTGCTAATCCAAAAGGTACTGCTCCTGCTGAGACAGAAGTGATTAATTAGTAAAAAATCTGTAGTTCTGGACTTCTTTTTTTTGCTCTGCAACCGTTCTCTTGTGCCAGAAACAGCCGGAAGCTATAATTGGAGACAGCTGCTTTTGTACATTTAAGCTGCTAAACTACCCTCCCAGTTAGATTCACTCTCTGCTCTCAGTAAATTAAGCTGATACTGCCCTGTCTTCAGAAGAAACACTTATTTGTTTACACTTAAACAAGACTCCCTTCTTCTACTAAAATATCTGTTTGTTTAATCCAAATAGGTACTTCTCCGGTTGAGACAGAATTGATTAATTAGTAAAATATCTGTAGTTTAGGACTTCTGCTTCTTGCTCTGCAACCAGTTCTCTACTGCCATAAACAGCCAGAAGCTATAATTGGAGACAGCTGCTTTAGTACACCTAAGCTGCTAATCCACTCCCCCAATTAGATTCACTCTCTACTCTCAGTAAATTAAGCTGATACTGCCCCCTTTCTCAGAAAAAAACACTTTTTTTCTTAAATGAGTCCCTCTTCTTCTAATAAAGTATCTGTTTGCTTAATCCAAACAGCTACTACTCCTGCTGAGACAGAAGTGTTTAATTAGTAAAAAATCTGTAGTTCTGAACTTCTGCTTCTTGCTCTGCAACCAGTCATCTTCTGCCAGAAACAGCTGGACGCTGTAATTGGAGACAGCTGCTCTTGTACTGCTAAGCCTCTCCCCAACTAGATTCACTCTTTGCTGTCAGTAAATTAAGCTGATACTGCCCACTTCCTGAGAAAAAACTATTTTTTTACACTTAAATGAGACCCCCTTCTTCTAATACAGTATCTGTTTGCTTAATCCAAACAGGTACTATTCCTGCTGAATCAGAAGTGAATAATTAGTAAAACATCTGTAGTTCTTGACTTCTGTTTCTTGCTCTGCAACCAGTTCTGTTTTGCCAGAAACACCCGGAAGCTGCAATTCTTGACAGCTGCTTTTGTACACCTAAACTGCTAAGCCATACACCCTATTAGATTCACTCTCTGCTCTCAGTGAATTAAGCTGATTCTGCCCCCTTCCACAGAAAAAAAACACTTTTTTTTACATATATGAGACCCATCACTTCTAATAAAGTATCTGTTTGCTTAATCCAAACAGGTACTTGTGTTGCTAAGACAGAAGTGATTAATTAGTAAAAAATCTGTAGTTCTTGACTTCTGTTTCTTGCTCTGCAACCAGTTATCTTCTGCCAGAAACAGCCGGAATCTGTAAATGGGGATAGCTGCTTTTGTACACCTAAGCTGCTAAGCCACATCCCCAATTAGATTCACTCTCTGCTCTCAGTAAATTAAGCTGATACTGCCCCTTCCTCAGAAAAAACACTTTTTTTACGGTTAAATTACCCCTTTCTTCTAATAAAATATCTGTTTGCTTAATCCAAACAGGTACTGCTCCTTCTGAGACAGAAGTGATTAATTAATAAAATATCTGTTGTTCTGGACTTCTGTTTCTTGCTCTGCAACCAGTTCTCTTCTGCCAGAAACAGTCGACGCCAGGTCCTTCTCATTCTCAGTGATCCCCAGCTTAAGCCTCCCAGCCAGTAATCTAAACTTGGATTCTTCACACAGAAGTGCCTAACCTTATACTTCTTGCATTGAACCCCAGCTGCCACCTCTCTGACTGCTCCTCTTGTTTGCTTAGATCTCCCTACAGCTGCTTCCATCCCTCCTCTCCATCCACCACTGCTCCCATTTTGGTGTCATCTGTGAGCAGTCTTACCTTGCTCACCACCCCTTGCACAATGTGTGATATGAAGAGCCCAAATAATACTGGTCCCAGCACAGAGCTCCGTGGAGCCCCACTCATCACTGGCTTCAGAGTTGAGATCTCCCCTCCCACCACCACTTGATGCAGCCTCCCACTCAGCCAGCTTGTAATCCAGTTTGTCAATTTTGCCCCTACTCCTACACCAGTTAGCTTCCTGCCAAGCTGCCCATAAGGCACTGAACTGAAGGCCTTGCTGAAGTCCAAGTAAAGAACATCCACTGCTTGACCCTTATCCAGCTCACCTGTCACCCAGTCACAATATTACATCTGGTTTGTTTGACTGGACTTCCCTGAAATGAACCCATGCTGCCTCAAATCCTGGATGCCGTTGTCCTCCTGGTATGACAACAGACTTTCCTTTAGTATCATTTCCATGAGTTTGCACATTATGGAAGTGAGGCTTACCAGATAATAAATACCCATTTCATCCCTTGGTCCAGTCTTGTACAACAGCACTACTTGTGCCATCCTCCAGTCTAGTGGCAGACATCCCGACTCCAGTGAGGTGCTGTACAGATCCATCAGTGGCTCTGTCCACTCCTTCACCATCTCCCTCAGCAGCCCGGGGTGGATACCATCTGACCCTGGTGCCCTGTCTACCCTCAGTGCCCTCAGTCCCTCTAGGATACTATCTCCTTCAATCCTTCCATCTGTCACCTCTTCTCTCCCCATCCCCACCCTTCCAGCCCATGGTGGTAGTGGTACCCCTTTTACTTCCATGAACACTGAGCAAATGTATTCATTCAGTGCTTCCACTTTTTTCTCCCCCTTCTGCATCCACTCCCCACACTTTTTTATGCTCACTATTGTCTCCTTGCACTTCCTTTTCTCCCTGATGTATCTGAAAATTGTTTTTCCCACCCTAAATTCCTTGTGCTAATCTCAGCTCCCTCTGGGCCTTGGCTTCTCTTACTTTCCTGGTCAACTCCTTGGGTCATCTTGCATACTTCTCCCTGTCCCCTTCCTCTCCATCCTCTTATACCTCTGGTGCACCTCTTGTTTTGCCCTTACCACCACCACTACCTTGCTGTTCAACCAGCATGGTTTCCTTGCTCTCCTCTTACTTTGTGTCACGGTGCAGGCTTCCAATGCCTCTGTAATCCCCCATTTAATAATATCCCATTTCTGCCCCACATCCATCTCTACCTTATGCCCTCCAGTTTCACTTTCATTACTTCCCACATCCTTCCAAAAACCGTCCCCCTGAAGTTTACCACACAGGTTAATGAGTTCTCTGGCTCCCTGCACATCGTGATATTAAACCAAACAGTTAGGTGATCGCTGTTGGCTAGTGGGTCCTCCAACCACTGCCTCCCCATTTGAGAATACCAGATCTAAAGTGTTCTTTAGCCTAATAGGTCCACAGATCAGCTACATCAGGAGACCGTACTTGATCACATCCAGGAGAACTTGCTGTCTAGCACTGGTAGTGACCAGAATGCTCCTGTCAACCCCTGGCAAGTTGAAATCCACCACAATGACCACCTTCCCTTTTCTACATATCTTTCTGATTTGTCCCACTAATTCCCTGTCAAGTTCCTCAGACTGGGACGGTGGCCTGTATACCACTCCAAACCTCAGTTTCCTACCCCTTGAGTCTAGGAACTGCAGCCAGATTCCCTCTGTTCTCCTTTCTTCCCCCTTGTCCCTTGTGAATTTGATCCCATCCCTCACATAGACTGCCACCCTAGCCTACCTTCCCATACTCATGGTCCTTCCTGTATAATTTTACCCTGGGATTGTCAGATTCCAGTCCTGGTTCTGGCTGCTCATGTTTCCATGACAGCCACAATAGTCACCCTTCACACTGCCAAGAATGCCTGTAACTCAGCTGATTTGTTGCCTAGCTTCTCACATTCAGTGAGACCACCCTCCATCCTGCCCCCTTCCCTTATTCACCCTCCATCTCCTCCCTTTTACTCCCTCCCTTTTTGGTCTCCCAATTTTTATTTATTTATTTATTTAGTTTTTGTTGACCGGGTAAGTGCACTAGACAAATCCTGCCTATTTTCAGGCATGACCCGGGGGAGGGGGATACAGATGAATGCCAACTGACCTTGAACCAGATTAAGCTGTTGGCGGTAATCTTTAGTGAATGAGGGAAATTTGGCGAGGACACCGGGGAAATTCCCTCTCTTGCGATAAGTGCCATGGGATCTTTAACATCCACCTGAGCTACCACCAATCCAGGCAGATGGGACCTTGGTTTAATGTTTCATCAAAGACTGCACCTCAGAAGTGCAGCACCCTCATGCTGCACTACAATGTCAGTGCATCAGGACTATTAACCCATCCCAGCTGTGAAATTCCTTCCATTCCTTCCCCTGTTGCCTGGGGAGGCTGCTGTGACTCCGCTCTATCAGATCCCTGCCTACCTGCTGTCAAATTCCCACCCCCCTAACTAGTTTAATCCACCTTTGTCACAATATACCTCCCTAGTCTTTGCTTTAATACCTCCCCCTCAATGCTCAGGTGCAGCCCATCTCTTGCAAACTGATTGTTATTAACCCAGGTACTGCCCCAGCTGCACACAACCCTGTACCCCTTAGTTTGAGAACATTCTACTAATCATGCGTTCAACTCCCCAATCCTCTCCTTTCTCACTCTGCTTGCACGGGGTACTAGGAGTACCTCCAAGAAGGTCACAGACTTTTCAGTCTCCTCATACAACCTTTCCACTTCCTCAAACCTTTCCCTTGTTACCTCCACTATTTCCCCCACTGGGTCATTTGTCCCCACATATACTACAATGTTTGGTTTCCTCCTACCCCTCCTTGTGCACCTTAGGATTGCCTGTCCTGCCTTGTCTGCCTTTTGTCCCGGTATGGACTCCACCCATATCTGACTATGCCTCTCCCCCTTGCTGCCCCATATAATCTCCTTGAGTATGGAGTCCCCTAACACAAGTACACCCCCTCCTCTTTCCTTGTGCCCATCACCACCCCCCACCCAGATTCTTATTCCCTGGGCCACTCAAGATTGTGCTTTTAACACTTGACCCAGCCCATCTCAATTGAGACCCTTCTCCTCCTCCTGTTTGACTTCCAACCTCCCTCTCACTCCTTACCTCTCTGAGTATAATCCCTTCCCCTGCCACACCATACTCAATCTTTCCACTAGTAATGCCCCTTACTCCCTCCTCTTCGTGAGTACTATCCCTTGTGCAATCTCCTCCTGTACCCTCCTCTGCCCCATGTATCACTAGTACAGCAAACATGTTCCCTACCTTCTTTGCATTACTATGTGTTTTCTTCTCCCTCCTGCCTACTACTGCTGCTGCTCTTTTGCTAGGCCTTACTAGAGTCCATCCTTCATCAGCTGGCTTTCTGTCTAGTTTGCCCCTCCCTCTGACCCCTTCCTTGACCCACTGTTCCTTCTCTGGGGATTGATCTAACAGTCGTGGATTTTGCTATCTCACAAACTAGGAATTTTTAAAGTTTTAAAAACCTCCCCACTGCATTGTAAATTAACAGTTTGGTCTTTTGACTTGAAATTTGCAGGGTACTAAGGGGATGCCCTAGAGATGTGAATTAAGTTATTTAGGTGCTGGAATGTTAAGCAGTTCTATAGATATGCCATTACAAATTTGAGATTTTTCCCATAAGATAACATTGTGGTGTCCATAATGACTTTCGGTGCCCATATCTCATAAACTATGCAAGCTACAAAATTAGTAGATTTATCTAGCATGGATATCTCACTGTCATGATTACAACAACACTTGAATTTTTTTCCTAACTGCTACAGTTCCCGAGATATTGGCAAATTAGTGTTACACGGGTTCCTTGCCCTATAGTTCTGCTTTATGGCTTGCAGCTGTGTAAGGCACAGATGCATATTGTTATGCAGAATGGGCAGCTTGGTGGGAGTGTGGGGCCCTGCTACTTACTACTTATATTACTCATTTTGAGAAAGTAAGGAAATTCATTGCAAAAAACTTCATTTAATGCATCAGTTATGGTTAAAGCAAAACAAGTGGGGAAATTAGATGTTATAGTTGAACCCCTAACCCACCACACCACACCGTCACCCCCCATATTCCACAGACTGACAGATGCTGGGGTGTGCCATGGGATCATAAGGCTTAACTGTCTCCCCATTCTCCTTTACTGTAGCATGTCAACCTGTTTACACATGGAATGGGGTGACAGTTGGGCCTCATGACCCAATGGCACATCCCAGCATCTGTCAGTCTGGGTTCCACCACCCGCTACTCCCAATCCAAACCAAGCAGGCAATCATCACAGCCCTTCTCACACCACCATAGCCAGCCACTGATTGAACTGTTTCAGAGCATGTACTGTATACAGTACTCACCCATTGATTGTACTTTATATGCATGAGGGATCCTTCATTTGCATAGGCACAACACAATATTGTGTGTGACAGTGCTGTCGGGAATGCACCATGCATAAGTGTCCTTTAAATATGGGTATGCCCCCAACAATGGTGCAAGTCTAGGTTAACATGGCACAAACCCAGTTTGTGCCCTGCAAAACTTTTGAAAATGGGTCCCTTTATCATTTAGCAAATTTATAACAATTTTCTATAGTTCCATCTGTTACCCCACCCCCACACACACACATTATCTGCAGGTTTGAATATCACTTCTTTATCTTCAGAGAATTTCTTTAAGGCTTGCATTTCAATAACTTTTGGTGCTGCTTCAAAGTTGAGTCCTTTATGCAGTAAGACAGTTTTTTCTGCTGAAAGGTTCCTGTTAGGAAATATTTATTACTTGCAGTTTGTCACTTTTTTTGTCCTTCAGTCTTCTCCTGGCCCCGCATTATTGTTTTTTTTTTTCCCACACATCTTATTTTCCTTTTTTTTTGTTTTTTGTGTGTTGTTTTGTTGCTGTTCTCCAAAAAAAAAAAAGTGTCCGTTTTCCTACTTTCCTGAGCTGGTGTTGTTCCCAGAGTCAATTGAAACTGCTTCAGTGTTTTTTTCCTGCTCCAGTTATGGCCTGCTTAACAGCCTTTTTTTGTTTGTTTTTGTTTTTCATATGATCTAAATCTCTCTTTTGATCATTCCCTACTTGTTCATCATATTCATTTTTCAGAGACCAAGCCAAAAAGCATGTCATTATTGTTATCTTCCTGCTCTCTTACCAGCTTAGCGTGTCTTTTTGCATTAAGCTCAGTCTCACATTTATTTTTCTGTGGTAGAGCTTATTATACTTGTTAAAAATCAGTGGCATTAACAAATTTTTCCACCTCTTCTTTTGCAAGTTGTTATCAGTTGACATTGTCACCTAGGTCCTTGACTTTACTGCACCTGTTCATATCTGACCCCTTACCTTGCACCAGAAGTCCCCCTGGTTTGATGGGATTGTCAGGGTGATGAGAAGGAGGGATCAAAGGTTGGAGCAATGCTAGCAGAGGACCCATCAGGATGAGGCCAAACTTAGTTTGATGGCCCATTATAAAGACTATCAATCAGACATCTCCTGTAAGAAGGCAGAGTTCCTGTCTGAGGAGACTGCTGCAGCAACTAACAGACCAGCTCAACTCATCTGCACTGTTAATAGGCTGTGAAATCTAGTCTGTCTTCAGTCCAGATGAGCCTTTTCACAATCTAGATGTGATGAGTTTGCTCTGTTCTTTGTTGATAAGATTACCTGTATCAGATCGGAAAGCCAGTCAGTGCCATCTAATGGACTTTGCAGTGATGGGCTTGAGATTCAAGGCAATCTGTGTGTCTGGTCCTGCTTTGACCAGTTGGCTGTTGTGGATACCTTGAGGGTCATCCTGGGGTTATGACCAACCTGCTGTAGTTTGGATCCGCGACCAACGCACCTCTTACTGGGGTGCATTGATGTCATATGTCCAGTCCTAGCCATTATAATCCAGGGTTCATTCATGACAGGGGTCTTTTCAGAGTCCCAGAAGGAGGGGATTGTAAGACCACTCCTGAAAAAATATTCATTAGACCCAGGCTGTCCGGCAAACTATAGACCTGTTTCTAACCTACCCTTTGTGGGTAAGATTATTGAGAAGGCTGGGGCCATTGAACTGGAGACCCATTTATCAGCTCACAACATCTATGATCCTGTCCAGTCTGGTTTCAGAAGAAGACATAGCACTGAGACTGCAGTGGTTTGGGTGATGAATGATCTGGTGTTGAGGGATCGAGGGAGTCACACCATTTTGATTATCCTTGAGCTCTTGGTGGCATCTGACACCATGTATCATGGAGTTCTGATTGAGCACCATTGGGTTTGTTGTGGACTGGCAGGCATAGTCCTCAACTGGTTTAAATCATTCCTCACTGGCAGGTCACAGAAGGTGGTATTGGGGATTTTTTTCTTGGCTCACATGACCTTGCCATTTGGGGTATGGCAGGGCTTGATCTTGTCCTCCATGTTGTTTGATGTGTAAATGCTACTGCTATGAGACACTATAAGATGGTATGGGTTGAATTTTTACTGCTATGCAGATGATACTCAGCTATACCTGTCTTTTGTGCCTATACAGCAGGAGCCAGTTTTAGTGTTTAATAGCTGCCTTACTGAGATTCAAGGCTGGGTGAGGGTCAACTGGTTGAAGCTGAATACAGATAAGACTGAGGTACTAGTGCTGGAACCTGGTCACCAGGGGGAGAGGTGCCAGTCTTGTCAGGTCTCTGGGTTATGACTGGGAGACTCTCAGTTGCTCACCACAGATTGAATAAAGAATCTTCACATTGTTTTGGACTATGGTTTGGCACTTAAATGGCTGGTGTCAGCCATGATCGAAACATCACTTTACCATCTAAGAAACATCACCAGGATTAAACACCTGATCCCCCTGGTGATATGCCAGGACAGGCTCATGCTTTCGTGATCTCTTGCCTTGATTACTGCAATATCCATTACTGAGGTCTTTTGGGGCTAGATCTTTGCTGCCTGCAGCTAGTGCAGAATGCAGTGACCAGGTCATTGACTGGCTGATCTGGGTCTTGTTATATTATACCTGTGCTCTGCTATCAGTAATGGCTGCCATTTAGGTGATGGATCTCTTTCAGGGCCAGTTTACTGACCTAAAAAGCCCTACATGGGCAAATGCCAGGCTACCTGCAAGATCTCCTGCATCCCTACTGCCACCCTGATCCCTCCTTACCACCGATGAGGGATTGGAGGTTCTGAGGGTCTGTTTACAAACATCTGGTGCTCACTCTTTCCCATATGCAGCTCCAACCCTCTGGATCTCTCTACCTCATTATATCAGAGAAAGTTTGATTTTCGATCAATTTAAGTAGGAGCTAAAAACCCACCTGTTTAGACAAGCTTTCCCAAATTATGTTTAATATTTACTGGTGTCAAAATTATTTTACATGTAGTTTTGTTCATTTGTATTGTATCTTAAATATTTTGATATATGGAAAGTGCAATGAATCACAATGAGAACTGCACTATATAAATTAAGTTGAATTGAACTGAATATCTGTTCAGACTTTTCACTTCCCTTCTTAATTACTAATTTTCCAGATCCAATGGAGTATTCTTCAGCTAGCTTCTCCCATCCAAAAAGATTGCAAGTTTGCTTATCAACTGAATAACAAGTCTGGAGATATGGACTAGACCATTTCTTGCCTGCAGTTTGTTGATGATTTTTTACAGGAGGTTCCCATATGTTGGACCTCTATTTCTCCTGTCTTACAAAAGCACAATAAATTGAAATTAGGTTAATGTAGATCAGCTAGAGCTGTCTGGAATGAGACAAGTTTGAATTTGTAGTAGTTTGACAAAATGTCATGAAATTATGTGAAATTGTGTAGAATTATGTTGGAATGTTGCAGAACTTATATAATTTATTAATGTGGTCATAATATAGTCGCTGTCTGAGCTACAGCTCTGAAATGTGGCATGCTTATTTTATGTGATGAGTTCAAACAATATTCCAAACATCATGAAATTAGGATGGACTGTCTAAAATTCTAGCCACTCAAAATTTGCCTTTTTTGTGGGAAAATTCAGAAATATTTTTTATCTGCATATATCTCAGTCAGCTATTGGGCAAGAGATCCTAAATGTGGCATGCCTTCTTTATGGTAGGTGTTCTAAAAATGTGCCAAATGTTATGACATTGTGATGCATCATCTCCAAATTATGTATATTTAAAGTCTGTTATTTTATGTTTTGCAGGACATTTCATAAAACATTTCATCAGTATGTAACTCTGGCACTTTGGAATGGATTGGATATTTTTATGTTACAGGGGTTTATTATGTAAATATTCACAAAATGTGAAAACTCAAAACTGTGGATGTTTTAAACTTCTTTGCTCTTGCAGGCAGAGACTCAATGTATGACATGCATATCCAATATTAGTGTATCCTGATATCTAACACAACTGGATAAACTGGGTTAGCAATTTTAAATTTACAATGAAAAAAAAAGCCCAGTTGCCAGTAAAATGTTCTCAAATATTTATAATAGCATATAAATGAAGTATCCAGAATTCTTTTTGTGGAATTTAACATTCACAATGCAAATATCACTACTTCATTTAATAAGCTAGGCTGAGCTTTTTGCAGTCGTGTTCCTCCTCTCAGGATGACTATTTTGATTCCTTCCCCATTTGGCATAGCCAGATTGACTTAGTAGAACTACTGATTCACTGATATCCTCTTTGTTCTTTACAATGACAAAAAATTCCATTAAAACACGAATCATCTAACTCCTGTTCCTATGACCCAATCCTGTTGGAATAGTCAAAATACTTCCTTCCTGATGGCCCAGACTTTGTCTTCCCCCACTACATATTTTTTAGTACCTGTAAGTCACAGACTTGCACATATGTCAGGCTCTCTGGATTATCAATTTACTGAATGTGATCCTTATATATCCTGCATTCATGTTGAAATTGTTGACAGTCTGCTTCCTTGCTCCAACTGAGGGATCTACCACCGGTATGTTGCCCAGCTCAGCTGTCCATTTCTTGGTGAATCTATGCATCTATCTCTTGAACCTGATGACCCCCTGAACTACCTGCCTTTCAAACCCCAGTCAGTTAATTGGAATGCCCTAGATAAGGCAGAGTGAAATTAGCAAATTCCAGTGTTATGCAATTTTCATGAAATTCCACAATTTTCACAAAGACTCATGGAATTTGACTTTAAGTACAGATATTATTTTACAATTTCTGGCAGTAATTAGTTAATAAAATTGAGACACACACAGATTCCTTGTAAGGTCTTAGAATCCAGAAAATGTAATGACATTTCATTCTCTAGTTTTAAAGATTCAGGGATTTATAAATTTTCAGTTTACAGTCTTGCACAATTTAATTTTAAAATGTGAAAGTTTGATTACTTTTAATTCAATCCCTTTTAAAGCTATAAATATGAGCTTTGTCAGAAATGATCTTGTGGTAGGGTGGTGCAGATTATACAATTCTGCCCCTGGGAATGCCCACTGAATGACTATTCTGATTCTCTCTCTCTCTCATTTTAAATGTATGCATCCAAATAACACCAGAGTTGGTATGTGGACATATAAGTGTGCGTACATACTGTAAGTGTACCACATTTCAGAGTAGTATATTGAAAGGGACAGAGTCATGTGTGGCCAAACATTTAACCAAAATTTAAATTTCAGTTATTTCAATCTAACTTTAAAACTTAATATCCAAAATTTTCTCCACAGTTTCAGGATTTAAAGAAACATACATCCTGGTTATGTGAACCATGTTTAAATCTCAAGCTTCAAATGGGACTGAGTTATAGGAAGCCAAACATTTTGCCAACATTTAGATTTTTGTTATTTATGTATAATTCTGATAGTATTCATTGAAATGTTAGAAAATTGTACAGGTATACTGGATATCATTAAATGTCTATATGTACATATTTCCATATTTCTGCATTTCTTACTTCAAATGGGACTGAATTATAGTCTGCCAAACATGTTGCCAACATGTAAATCTCAGTAATTTCCTTCTACATGTATAGCAACATATCCATATTTAACTAGATTTGAAACATTTAAACTACTATACCACATTGTTATTTCTGACAAAGTTCATATTTACAGCTTTAAATGGGACTGAATTAAAAGTCACATTTTTACAACATGTTACAATTAGATTTTGGAGGAATGTACAATAAACTGCAAATCTATAAACCCTTGAAGCCCCCTTTGATGCTTAAGACTTAAAACATGGTGCAAGAACCCATGTTATGTGTTTCTTTAAATCCTGCAACTGTGGAGAAATTTGGATAAGAAATTGTAAAATTAGATCAAAATAAATGGAAAATACATTTTGATTAAATGTTTGGCCATCCCATAACTTTACTTCCATTCAACTTACAACTCTGAAATGTATTTCACTTATGTATGCTGATACTAATGGTCCATGTACTAAATGTGGTCAGTTGGCAGTATACTTTTAAAATGTATTTATTTATTTATTGAAATATTTTACCAGGTGGGCACATTGAACAAGTTGCTCATCTCATGATGCAATCTAAAATTAGAGCAAAATAACTGAAATCTTGCAGAATCAGAATGGTAACTCCATGGACATTCCGTGGGCAGAATTTTACATTCCACACAGCTCTAAGATCACCATATTTTGAGGAATTTATAAGTAAACTAGGTTGTATATAGAACTGACAGAAGACACAATTATAGGTGGCATTATTTCTATTTAATTAGATCATGTAATAAAAATGCTGAATAAAATCTAAATAAATGAGTATATGAGATAGGGTTTAAGTCTGTAACCAAGTAACCTGTGCTCGTTGATGTGTACATTAAAGTTTGATATGACTGCATTTTTATAGGGTAACTTTGTATATGACACTTATGTTTTTAATGTGCACCTTTTCAAATATGCACTTTATGATGTAATTGGTTACTGAAGTAATGATGTCACGAGGAGGCTTTAAATGCAATATCATCTGTGTAAGTCTCTGCCCCTTTTTGGAGCTTTTAAGGTGAAGTTCTGGGGTATATAATCCTCTAAGGGTGAATGTCAATGGTGTCTACACAACATTTCATGTGCTTCAGGATATATATGTGTTTTTGTACTGAGTGAAAATAAATGTAAAGCAGCATGGAGCCCTACTGTATGTGTGTATACTCATACCTCTCAACCTTTTATCACCCAAATGTGTGACAAGATGAGTGACAACAGGACAAAATGTGTGAGACATCATCAAACATGACATTGCAAGCTCAGAATACTGTGGAAATAAGTGCACTAATGTTTATAATGTTTACTGATAGCCTAGCATCTGTATTAGTATATATTTCTGCTTAAAAGTCTCAGTGGTCAGTGTGGAATGTCACCTTCTCAATGTGGGACAGAGGGTTTCTGAGGGATAAAATGAGTGACGTACCTCATAATGTGTGACAGTGGAGAGGTATGTGTATACTGTTCAATCATTTCTCTGGAGTGCAGTGCTTTATGGTTCACCCTTATTTATACAACAGCAGCTGGCAGATGTGCTGTAAATGTGCTGAGGAATAACTGCTGGACCTAAATCTGATATGCTTCCTTTTGTCCAATAACAGGTATGCAATCTTTGATATTTTTGCTGCTTGCCACTTGTTAGGGCTGCAGTGGGTAGAACCCTGAAAACCTCTTCTGATCAAAAAAAGACTCACACTCCAACCAATCCACTTGTGTAAGTTGCATCATAATCACCTCTACGGTCTGTAAGGCACTCCAATGTGTCAGTGCAGTCTTCTAATAGGCACTATTTTGCTGCCATCTGGGGGACTGCACTGCACTATTTTATTAAGTCTGTAGTCACGGTGGAACATAATACATTTCACCATGTCCAACATGGCCAACAAACTCTACTGCGCATGAGCAACTACATGTGCATGTGCATGCACAGTATAGTTTGGTGGTCATCTTGGACAGGGTAGACTGTGCTGTGTTCTGCATGACTGCTGCAAAAATTTTTATATTTACATATTTTTCCTCCCCCATCTGACCATCCCTCTCAGCAACCCCCCTCCCAGAAACATAACAGTGACATTGGGGGTGCCCAATCTCCCAATGTTGTGATAAGGATTTTCTTCCCCTCACTCATCCCTACCTCTCAGCACCCCCCAACACAGAAACATAACATTGATAATGGGGGGCACCCAATCCCCCAGTGCATGAATCCTCAGCCATTCTTTATTTCTTTTTAACCTGAAAAAAATCCAACAATGTCTTGCAGTGACACTGGGGAGTGCCAAATCCAAAAGTGTAAGATTCCTTTGTCTTTTTTTTCCCTAAAATAAAATCCATCGATGTCTTTTGTGGCTGTTATGCTCACTCCACCCAACCTTCCCACTTAGCACCTCCCCCCGGATCCCCAAGCCCTTATTTACCCGTCTAGGGGGGTCCAACATCATAATCCTCTCTGGACCACAGATACATCGTCACTATTCATAGCCAGACCATGAATTGAAGAAACAGGTATGCGTTTTAATGCATTCCAATGGTGTTTAGAACTTTTATTTATTTTTTTATTTATACATATCGAAATTACAATCTTTTGAGTCACTTACTCATTTCCAGAGGCTCCTCATCAAGTATACAGAGACAAACACAGGGTTACATAGTTACATAGTTACATCATTACATTGTTCACTGAGTATACACAGTAGTAAATTAGGTACAACACTGGTAGGGTACAGACAAAGTTGTAATGGCAGTAGCAGCTAAGCTCATGGTAATATATTGGCCTACACAAGGTGATAGCTAGGCAATTAAAGGGTTAATGTAACCAGTGGCTTGGTGTGGTGAGGAGTTAGCTGTCCAGGGGGACATTGTCATAACATTGTCATTATCAGGGACAGTGGCATAATGTAGCTACTTTTGCATATTTTTGACCCACATTTTCAACATGCACTTTTTTGGGACCCCACCTCATGAACCATTGCACTGGCATTAGTGAAATTTGTTCTAAAAGGGGATTTTGCAGTTCCTGTGCAGAATTACCTTTCGGGCAGGAGTTAAACATTTTTTTCTGCCCTTGTTCATGAGGCAGAGTCATAAGAAGGCTATGTTGAAAATGTGGTGTCAAAATATTAAAAAACAACAAAGTTAGGAGCCTACATTGAATTTTGCAAACACAGGCTCGTAATTTTGGTAATTTTCAGTATTTTCACCCCAAATTCCTCAGATGCTGGCCAGAACTTGTTTTTGGTTTTGCTTTCACCTTATCAGCTATCAAGCCTTGCTGAGAGAGAAAAAGATGCTGTAGAAGCTATTTTGCCTGGATCTGCTGCTGACCTACCACCATTTGTTGACTTCCAGCCATGGACAAAGAAGGGTGAAGACCATGGTGAGGAGAGTGAGGAGACCACCCTTGCTGCAAGTCCAAGAGGAGTACAAAGTCATTAACCAGTGAGTCATGGACAAGAGAGTCATGGAGAATTTTGGAATCAGAGGAAGAACTGTGTGAGTTGGATTCAGACTAGCCATGAAGACAACAACATAAGAACAGTGACACTGAGTGGAATGGATCGTGGAACAAGGACTTGAGATTGAGTGCTAATGTTAATGGATATTGTTGGTGTGTTCTGAGAACTAAGAACTGAGCACCACTGCATGTAAATTAAGGGAAGTCAGACACACTGAGACACTGAATATTATTATAAGTCTCTATGGCATTTTAAGAGTGTAATATAATAGAAAAAGGGGAATTTATTTTGATTATTCAGAATGTGCAAGGACTATAACTGTCAAGAGCAGAATATCTGAATATTGTGCACACTGTGCTGAATTCCCGATAGTGTTTAATAGTACTCTTTTGCTTACCCATACATATTTTTGTTTTACACTTTTTATTTATTTTTAAAAGTGTCTCTGTTCCTCAAGGTTTTGGTCACATGTCTTAATCGCCCTCATCATTGGATGAGAGTGGGGATATATTCCCAAATCCCTTGCTTACTCTGAACTAGTAAAGATCAGTTGGAGGACTGGCATGATGCACTAAGATCACTAAGAGTGCTTCCTGAGTTGATTGTTAATTGGTTTTCTAAAACATAGCTTTCATATTGCCTTTTATATTATGCTTTGCACAGCATAGAGCATAGACTACTATTTTAGAACACATTGATTGGTCATTTGTTTTTGCTGAGACTTATATAAGTTTAGGGTAAGTGCTAACTCATTTAGCAGCAGTGGTTTTCAAGCTTGAAGGTATGGCAAACTGTTCTGCAAGTCTTGTGAGCAACTTATTTCTTTTTTTTAAGCCATAGCCTACTTATGAAAATGACATTTTTTTTCCTTAATAGAAAGTATATCTGTCAGGACTTCTTTATATAACAGGGTTGACCAGAAAATATTTTACCATTTTATATACAGTAAATTGATATCATCTAGACAAATACAAGTGTGATTCTACTCTTGCTTTTCTTTTTGTTAGGCTAATTATTGATTATACTAAGCACTGGATTTTCTGCTTTGTATTTAGGGAGTTGATAAAAAAGGAAACTTAAGAGTTTACTACCATACAGTATTTGAAAGGTGTTAAAGACATCTGTAAACAGGCTGACACAGTGGCATAGAGGGCTGAGGTGATATGTGCCTTATCTCTTACCATATCTATAAGCTGCATTCAGGAGTGAACTCAAGTCACCAGGAGTTGTATGGGAAGGGAGAAGATTAGGTATCTGATTGATGGCTCTCCTCTCCTGGGGTGGAGAAGCTTGCCAACCTGCCCCTTGGCTGACTCTGGCTGGAGGCCTGGGGATAACACTGGCAGTTCAAGTGACACAAAGGGAGAGGAGGCAGTTCAGTAGCATGTGTACACCTCCATGTGCATGAGCTTTCATGCTGCTACAGCAAGGAAGACTAAGGGAGAAAATTGGAAAATGGGTTGGCACAGGCTATATAATTCCCTACCCTCCCATGTACACCCTGCAACATCACCAGTTCACCCAGCCCAATCTAGATGTGTGTCACCAGGTTGTTGGAGGGCTCCTTTCCTGCCCCTGCCACAGTGGGGCAATGTTGGGGTATGGGTACATGGGTCTGATAGACTGGGAGTTGTGTGCCATGTAAGAGAAGGTGGTGACAGGGCTAAAAAACTGCCTGTGGCAACTCAGCTGAAAAAAGCTACATGAAAAAAGACATCTATTACCCTATGAATGAATGCACACCACCATCAACTGTCAGTTTGAAGAAGTATTACTGATAATAACATCTTTCTCTATAAAAACTTATTCATACTTACTGACCTTGGAAACTAATTGAGAAAATTACCTTTACAAGGATATGTAGTGAATCATATTGTCATAGTGTATTTGTGTATCGTTTTTATGAGATAGCCTAGGTCAGCATAACTGTGCCTTTTACATACTGAGTTATAACTCTGTTATTTATTACAACTAATATTTTAATTGCCTTTCTCAGAAATTACATAACAGTAAGCTGGCGGAGGGAAGAAATTGGACATTAAAAATAACAAAAATTACAGAATTTGAAAAATCAAAAGAAAAATAAAATGCAAGTTTGAGAGTTATACCAGGACTAAAGACATCTTCACCTAATAAATCATCATTGCTTAAAGATGACAATGGTGAGCTTTGTATGATTATGCAGTTGAAATCACAGAGTAATACTTCCCAGAAGTTAAATAATTTATCACCTTCAGAAGTAAGGAACTTGGATAACGGTTCTGATAAAACACGGATTTCATATTGCTCCAATTTATGTTTTAAAAATGGTTGTGCTGCACTGATGAATGAAGAGTCTGATCAAAGTTCAGACATAGATAGTAGTGGCTCACTGACAGACTCAGCATGGAAACTTAGTGGGGTTATCAGTCCTCTTTGTAAATGTGTATTCAAAATGATTATTTGGAATATGGCGGGCATTAATACAAAACAGATGATGGAGCCTGAGTAGAATATTTTAAAACTTTTTTTTTAATATTCTTGCAGGAGACTTGGATTGGAAAGAACTATAACACTTTTTTATAAGGTTGTCAAAAAAATGGTGTTCAGCTGAAAAAACCTGCAAGTAGAGATGTACCAAACTTAAATTTCACCAGCAAAGTGCCAGCGAAGTGGCCAAATTCACCTGGCAGAGCAGTTCGTGAAATTTTTTCACATTAGCAGAATTTCACCTTTCACAGGTGAAATTTCACCTTCCTTGGGCACTGTGGAAGGCAAAATTTCACCAAGGAAGGTGAAATTTCACAATTCCACTGGATGGAATTTCACCTCTCCGCCAGGTGAAATTTCACATTTTGCTCCTCAAAATGGGTGGAATTTCATGGATTACTCCATGAAGTGTATTTCGCTCACTTCAACCACCACTACCTGCAACATAAGTAGAACAAGAGCTTTCATGACCTTCGTTAGCACTAATTTAGATTGTGTTGGCGGTATGGGTTCTGAACCAGGAATATTGGCTGGTACTTGCAATTAACATGGAAAAGTGTACAGTTCTTGTTATGAATATGTGCAGCATGTTAATTTTTCCAGATCCCATAGTATCTTATCATAATCAGCTAGTGACACAGATAGGTATATACATATAATATTCATGGCAAAAAGCTCCATTTAATGCATCAGTTAGGATTGTTCCACAGTGACAAAAGCAAGGAAATTTGGGGTAAGGGTTACCACCCTTTGCACCCCCACACCTACCTTGCCCCCACCAACAGGCATTGAGGTGTGCATTGGGGTCATCAGCCCTAACTCTCACCCCATTCCATAGGTAAATAAGCTGAGGTGGTGCAGAATAGGAGAATGGGGTGAGAGTGAGGCCCAATGACCCAAACACACACACTGATGCCTGTTGGTGGGGGCAAGGCAGGTGTGGGAGTGCAATGGGTGGTAACCCTAATAGCTGAATTTCCTCACATTTGTCACTGTGGAATAACCCTAACTGATGCACTAAATGGAGTCTTTTGCCATGAATGTCCCTTCTTTTTGAGAATGTGCAATATAAATAGTGAATGTAATGTGGCAGGGCCCTGCACTCCCACCATGCTGCCCATGTCTGTGAAATAACCGTAACAATAATGCTAACTCTAACAGTAATGGTAACAGTGAGTAAAGCACAAATGCTAATGGTAACTGTAACACCAACACAAATGTTAATGCAAATGCAAATGGTAACTGTTACGGTAATGCAATTGGAAATGTAAAGGCAACTAGTAATGCAAATGCAAACAGTAATGGCAACAGCAAGGAGATGTAAGGTAACAGTAGTGAAAAGTCTGTATCTCACTTCGTTTCAGAGATAACAGCTCAAAGGTGATGTGATCCAACAGTAGGAAAAAGTCTGTATCTCGCTTCATTTCCAAGATAACAGCACAAAGGTGATGTGAGTCAACAGTAGTGAAAAGTCTGTCTTGCTTTGTTTCTGAGATAATGGCACAAAGACTAATGTGAACTAAGCCACTGAAAGGCACCTCTGTACCACTAGGGCTACATACGCTATATATTTCAAGCCACTAGCACCATGCATAATGCTAGGCTCAAAATGAAAAGTGCATCATGCAGTATTTCTGCAGCAAATTATTTTCCCAACATGTAAACAGCATAACTCACATCTCCAGGACATGCACTCAACATCCTCTAACTTTCATGTGAAAAGACCAAATCATTCCAGAGATATTCAATGTTTAAGTTTCTGCACCTTTAAGAAGTCTTCCATCACAAAATGGAGGAAATCGCAGCCAAAAATGCAATAAAATGGTGGAACTCACAGCCGAAAAATCTCTGACTGTGAAGAGGGGAACTTCAAATGCTTATAACTCTGGAACGGAACAACATTTTTTCACCAAACGAAAACTAGCATGTTCCCTGAAGAAATGGCCACGCTATGCATAACACAAGACAGTGCAGAAAAAAACAAAAGCAGAATGTTTTGCACGCCACTAAGCAAGAACCATATGTACCAGTGAAATATAAATTGGTAAATACATAGATGCCCCATTCCACTCCATGTATACCAAATCTTATCCAAATCTCTTTAACAGCTGCAGAGCAGCACAAGCATAAGACTTCGCACGAGTGGCAAAATACATTTTTAGGCACTTCATTCTGCAAAAAACATATGCGATGTCAAATGAAAATTGTTAAATGCACAGAAGTACCATAGTAGAGCAAGTATGACAAATGGCACAGACATGCATGGAAATGCAAGTGTTAACGCAAACGAAAATGATTATGCAGCCGGTAATGTAAACACAAGCGCAAACATTAACTCAAACACAAATGGTTACAGAAACAGTAACAAAAATGCAAAAAACAGAAACGGTAATGTAAACACAAACAGTAATGGCAACAGTGAGGTAAAATAAAATAATAACGGTAAAGCAAATGCAAGCGCAAACGGTAATGCACATGGTGACACAAACAGAAAAGATAACGCAAATGGTAAGACAAATGCAAGCACAGAGGTAAATGCAAACACAAATGGTAATGCAAAGAGTATTGCAAATGCTAATGGCAATGGAAACGCAAACGGTAATGAAAACAATAATGAAAATGCAAACGATAACAGAAACGCAAATGGTAATGGCAACAATGATGCAGAAGGAAACAGTAATGCAACTGACAATGGAAATGCTACCAAAAATGCTAACACCAATGGAAATGCAAATGGTAATGAACACACAAACAGTAACGGTAACACAATTGGAAACATAAATGATAATGGTAACACCAACGATGACACCAAAGAAAACAGTAACGCAAATGGAAATGCAAATGCAAGTGCAAATGCAAAGGTAAAGCACACAGTGACGTAAACAGAAATGCAAATGGTAACGTAAACATAAGCGGAAATGCTAACGGTCACAGTACCACAAACACACATGCTTTTTGTCCCAAAAAAGGTGTATTCAGAAGCATGGTGAATAGAAAGAATGTGGCCATAATAATGGACCTCGTACCAGAAAATGAACACTTGGAATACTAAATTGCTTATATCTCAGGAACTGTACGATGTAGAAAAAAATTTTAATCTCATATTATTTATGACTTTCCAGGCTAGTTTTTCACTTAGACCCTCAGTGGGGGACTAAGAATGTTTGTGACAGAAAGTACGTATCTCGAAGTTTTTTCAAGATATGGGACCCGAAAGGCGTGGCAGATGCCGTAAGGTTATCCTATGGGACAAATCATTGAATTTGGAGTGTCATAACTTGCAGCCCACTAATATATTGTTATCAAACCACTAAAAGGCACATCTGTGGCATCTTGGCTTTCTTCCCTCCAAATTTCAGCCCAAAAGACCAAACCATTCTTTTGCAGCAGGGTGGCAAAGATTCCCTATTTTTTTGGACAGAGTGTCGCGAAGTACTTTCATAAAACATGACACTTTCCCAAATAAAATCACGATAATGTCGCATATTCGAATGTACTTTGTGTCACTACTTTTTACAAAAATTTAAGAAACATATTTCTGGGGTGTTTTACCCCCCAAAATAGACATGGCTAGCATCCTCAGGGCTTGACTAGGAGAACACAACATGAATTGTGTTCCTAGATGGTCCCACATTTAAATGCCAAGCATTTCTCTGACCACCAACTGAAAAAAAAATGGCTGAATCATGAAAGTAAAAGGGTAATTTGCGACAGTAAAAACTGCATTTGCGACACTTTTGAATATTTTAACTTTTCCCATAGATTATAATGGTGAACAGGTTTTTTTGAATAACTATTGAACCGTTTATTATTTCTTCACAAAAACTTAGAAAGGCACATTGGGGACCCTGGCTACATGTTCCCTGAAGGTTTTGGACTGATTACGCAAACCGTATGACCTATAGGCACAAGCAAAGAAATTCTCAAAAACCAGTAATTCATGCTTTTTGTGGCACTCTGTAGCTTCACAACCGTATATCCTACCATAATGAAACTTGGCAGGTCTAGAGAACTATGGTATTGGACTAAGCATGCCAAATTCCAGGCAAATCTGTGGCACAGTTGCAACGTTATTAAGCTGCCAAATTTCAGATTTAACCTTAAATGGGGTACTCAACCCTAACTATAGTGGCACTACCATGCCACTATAATATGTGTGTGTGTGTGTGTGTGTGTGTGTATATATATATATATATTTATTCATGGCAAAAAATTATGTTTAATGCATCAGTTAGAGTTGTTCCACAGCAACAAAAGTGAGGAAATTCGGTGTTTGGGTTGCCTGCCTACCCCATGCCCACTTACCCTCACCAGGCATGGGTGTGCATTGGGTGTTGTTGGTCTTAACTCCTCACCCCATCACCCTATACTGCACTGCCTCAGCTTATTTACACTTGGAATGGTGCGAAGTTAGGCCAATGACCCCAATGCACACCCTGGTGCCTGTTGGTGGGGATGGGGTGGGTGTGGGGTGCAAGGGGTGGCAACCCTAACACTGAATTTCCTTGCTTTTGTCACTGTGAAACAACCCTAACTGATGCATTAAATTGAGTTTTTTGCCATGAATTTCCCTTCTTTTTGGGAATGTGCACTATAAATAGTGAATGGAATGTGGTGGTGGGAGTCACTTCGCTGTGCAAAAGCTGTATGACTGACTGAATGAAACTTGTTAAATGAAGGCATGTACCATAGTATACTGTACATCCAGAATTGTGTGAACATCCATTCAATGGTCGCACAATGCCATGAGCAAACAACTGTGCAGGCACAATTCAGCAACCGTAAGAGCCAGCAACCCAAAATTTGTCACAGTCAAAGATGTATTATAAATCTTTCTGCTTTCCAAATGCCAGGCAAATTGGGTACATGGTTCAAAAGTTATCAAAGCAGAATAAATCAAATTTTCATTCTTCAGAGTGGCATAGTTCTGCACCTGTTAAAGTTTTACACACAAAACCTCTGCAAGGCATCTCCGTACCACTAAGACTACCCATTGTATAAATTTGAAGCTAGTAGCACCATGCGGAATGCTATGCACAAAACTGTAACTGTGTCACACAGTATCTCTGCAGCAACTTATTTTTCCAACATGTAAGTAAGCATTAATGCCCAACAAAGGAGGCTTCTGCTGGGGAATTAATGCATGGTTTGGGGGTGGTTGTGGCAGAAGGCATTTCCAGCTGAATGCCTACAACCACGCATTAATTCCCCAGTAGAAGCCGACTCTGGAGGGCATTAATGCACTTGTAATATGGCAATACTTGCATTGTTGTTGTTTCCATTTTTTCAGTTCTGTTCGCTGGAACTCTTTGGCTTTGTGTTGGTGCGGTGATATCCTGCTTCTTCGTAGTGATATGTTTTCTGTGGTCTGCTGCATTGTGGGATATACAGCCTTTGCTGCTGTGATAGCTATTGGTGCTACATCTTGACCCGGTGACCCGGGGATTAATAGTTGGAGCAGGCATTACCAGTGATTAATCCCCTCTCCAACTTTGATCATGTGGTGAGTTTTGTCCAATGATGTTCCCTTATTTCATGCTTCTGTTTTTTTGCCATGTTACAAACAGCATTATTCACATACCCAGGACATCCACTCAACACCCTCAAAATTTTATATGAAAAGACCACAACATTCCAGAGATATACAAGTTTTACATTTCTGCACTTTTTAGAGATCTTCCACTACAAAATGTCAGAAATTGCAGTAGAAAATGCACTAAAATGGCAGACCTGGCAGCTGAAAAATCAGTAACTGTGAAGTGGGCTAAATTAAATTGGCGATAACTCTGAACTGGAACAAATTTTTTTTACCAAACAAAAACTGTCATGTTCCTTGAACAAAGGTCTTCCAATGAGCCAAATTTCAGGCAAATTAACCACACACTGGCTGTGCTATGTGTCATGGAAGAGAGTACAGAAAAATAGCAGAAACATAATGTTTTGCACTGCACTACACAAATGCAAAAGCACAAATGGTAACGTTAACTCAAACGGTGATGGAAACAGTGAAGTAGAAAATAGTAACATTAATGGTGACGCAAATGGTAATGCACACAGTGACGTAAATGGAAATGATAACACAAATGGTAAGAGAAATGCAAGCACAAACATAAATGAAAACAGAAATGTTAATGCAAACAGTAACACAAACACTAATGGCAACAGAAATGCAAACGGTAAAGAAAATGGTAACGAAAATGCAAACATTAACACAAACTCAAACAGAAGCACAAACAATAGCAGCAATGGCGATGCAGAAGGAAACAGTTATGCACTCAACAATGGCATCGCTTTCGAAAACACAAAGACTAAGGCCAATGCAAATGCAAACAGTAACGAACTCACAACTGGTAACGGTAATGCAATTGGAAATGCAAATGGTTATGTTAACACCAACAATGATGCCAAAGGAAACACAAACACAAACGGAAACACAAACACAAATGCAAGCTCATATGCAAATGCAAATAGTAATGCACACTGTCACGGTAATGCAAATGGAAACGCAAATGCTTACGGTAACACCAACGACACCAAAGGAAGCACAAATGCAAACAGAAAAGCAAGTGAGTATGCAAATGCAAATGGTAATGCACATGGTGATGCAAAAGTAAATGCAAGCAAAAAACAGTACTGGAAATGCAAATGGTAATAGTAACACAAATGCAAACACAAAGGGTAACACACACGGTGATGTAAATGGAAACGCTAACGCAAACGGTTACCGAAATGCAAATGGTAACAGTAATGCAAATGCAAGAGCAAATGCAAAGGGTAACATATGCGGTGATGTAAAAGTAAACACAAACAAAAATGGTAACAGAAACGTCAACAGTAATGCAAACACAAAAGCAAAGGGTAATGCACACGGTGACATAAACGTAAATGCTAATGCAAACGGTAACTGAAACACAAGCGGAAACACTAACCATAACAGTAACGCAAATGCACACCCTTTTTTTCCCAAAAGGTGCTTTCAAAAGTACAGTGAATACAAAGAATGCATGCATAATAATGGTCCTCGGGCCAAAAATCAGCACTTGGAATACTAAATTCATTGTATCTCAAGAACCGTACGATGTAGAAAAAAAATGTAAAATCTCAAATTATTTAAGACTTTTCAGGTTAGTTTTGTACTTAGCCCCCTGGTGGGGGACTAGCATTCTTCTGACGAAAAGTCCTTATCTCAAACCGTTTTCGAGATATGGGCCCTGAAAGGAGCAGTGGATGCCGTAATGTTAGCCTATGGGAACAGTTGTCAACTTTGGAGTGCCATAGCATTGCAGCCCTCTAATATTTTGTCATCAAACCACCAAAAGGCACATGTGTGGGATCTTGGTTTTCTTCCCTCCTAATTTCAGCCCAAAAGACCAAACCGTTCTTTTGCAGCAGGGTGGCAAAGATTACCTATTGTTTTGGCCATAGTGTTGCAAAGCAGTGTGGCAAATCACAACACATTCGCAAATAAAATCATGAAAGTGTCGCATATACAACACTACTTTTTACACAAATTTAAAAAAACATATTTCTGGGGTGTTTTGCCCCCCCCAAAAGACATGGCTAGAATCCTCAGGGCTCAACTAGGTGAACACAACAAGAATTGTGTTCCTAGAGGGTTCCACATTTAAATGCCAAGCATTTCTTTGACCACCAACTGAAAACAAGATGGCCGATTTGTGATGCTACAAGGGTCATTTGCAAAAGTAAAAAGTGCATTTGCGACACTTTCGCATATTTTGTTAACTTTTCCCATTGACTATAATGGGGAAATAGTTTTTTGAATAACTTTTGAACCGTTTAATATTTTTTCATGAAATCTTCAAAAGGCACATCGGGGACCCTGTTTGCAGGTTCCCTGAAGGTTTTGGAATGGTCACATAAACCGTGCGACCTGTAGGCATGAGCAAAGAATGCACAAAAATGTGTAATTTGTGCATTTCTCAGTGCTGTGTAGCTCCGCAACCATACATCAGACCATAACGAAACTTGCCAGATCCAGAGACCTATGATATCAGACCATGCATGTAAAATTTATGGCAAATCCGTCATACAGTAGTAAAGTTATTAAGTTATGAAATTTCAGATTTAACCTTAAATAGGGTACTCAACTCTAACTATAGTGGCACTACCATGCCACTATAAGATATATATATATATATACATATATTTATAAAATGGGTAGGGAAATTGTTGTTCTTTTATTGGATGATGAGCATCACATGACCGTGCGTATATCAGAGTGTGACCACACACCTGCACTCTTACCCCCCTCCAAAACAATTCTGACATATTATAAGATAGATAAACCACTCTGAGGTGTGTGGTCACGCTCTGATATATGCATGCTCTTGGGCAGTTGATACACACCAAGGATGCGAATATCAGAGCATGACCAAGACACCTCAGAGTGGTATACCTATTACATATGTGTGTGTATATCTATATATATATATCTATATATATATATATATGTTAGGGTTGAAAGCCCCACTTGGACCCCCAGCTCACCCCCCAACCAGCACTGGGTGCTGCTAGTCGCTGGGTCCTAACTCACCTCATCACATGTGTAAAGAAGCAGAGGTATAAAGAATGGGGTGAGAGTTAGGACTGAAGACGGCAATGCGCACCTAATGCCAGTTGGGGGGGTGGGCTGGACGGGTCCAAGGGGGTCTTTCATCCCTAACACTGAATTTCCTCACTTTTATCACTGTGGAACAACCCTAACTGATGCATTAAACAGAGGTTTTTTTGCCTGTAACATATATTTATATATATATATTATATATACACACACACACATAATCTGTATAGATAGATAGACATATGTATTCTTTGCAAAAAAAAAAACTTCATTAATGCACCAAGTAGGGTTCAAGTTAATGCCACCAAAGTAGGGAAATGGTGGCATTAGGATTTCCAACCCTAACCCCACTTCCATCCCACCCCCAAGCAGCAAAAGGAAAATGAGTTGAGGTGTTTGGTCTCCGGAGCCTTGGCGAATCAGTGGTGGGGTCTTCCCTGAAGTTCTCAACCCTAATGCTCACTCCTCCCACAACCTATACTGTAGCTCCATGTTGGAAGTATAAGGTACAGCTCCAAGACAGTGCCTCATAGTGATACACTTTTCAGAAGTAGAGAAGTGCGTCTTGCCACATGCTGTCAACACAATCTGTTATAGCTTTCTTCATGCAGGGCTCTGAGTGTCCAGCATGAAGAAAGGAGATCAAGTCTGACGTTTGTTCAGTGAACTTTGTGGTCATCTGGGTTGACAACCCCAAGGAAGACCCCACAACTGATTTGTCAAGACTCTGGAGACCCAGAAAGACTTTTCAAGGTACGCTCATAACATTGTCATTTTTACATGTTTTGACCCCAGATTTTCTTTGGAGTTAATCTTTTTATTAAGAACAAAATTCCAAAGGAGGACAAAGCATTGAATAAATTCAGGAGGCAGAATACTGTCCATTACCATACAGTATAAGGTTTGTACAGGTACAAATACACACAGTGTGGAAAATGTGGTATGGAGAAATATTAGCATTCACTAGACATTATGTAGAGACAATCACTGAAAAAAATACTACCATTTCTAAAGGGTGTATCAAACAGCTGTTACCGAGCCATGTGGAATGATCCAAATGTTCCAAATATTATCTTCGTCTTTGATCTTGCTCTTGCCAGTGGAAATAATGGCCTCCAGATGGGTTACTGTATTTGTCCAAAATGTGAACCCCATTTACCACCACCATCTAAGTTCTGTTACTTAGCCAACTTTGTACCCATTTTACTATATTTGGACCCACTCCTATGCTGCCTAGCTTGTTTACCAGTTATCTGTGTGGAATGGTTTTGAAGGCCTTACCAAAATCCAGGTAGGCCACATCCACCATTCCTCCCTAATCCACATCCCCCCATGGTAACCCAGTCAAAAAACTCTATCAGGTTTGTTTGGCAAGATCTACCCCCTGTGAACCCATGCTGCCTTGGATCCTTCAATCAAGCGGTGTTAAGGTATTCCTCTACCCTTTCTTTAAGTAGAGTTTCCATAATCTTGCCCACCTCCAAAGTCAGGCTTATGGGTCAGTAGTTTCCTGCCTTCTCCGCATTCCCACTTTTGTGTAGTGGGACCACATCTACCCTCCTCCAGTCCCCCAGAACTTACATCATATTCAATGACAGATTAAACAGGGCTGTCAAAGGTGCAGACAGTTCCTCTTTCAGTTCCCTCAGTATCCTAGTGTGAATCCTGTCCAGTCCCATAGCCTTGTCAATTTTTTTTTATTTTAACATTATCAGAATTACAATCCTTTAAATCATAGACTCTTCTACAAAGACTTCATATCCATGTTGTACAGAGATATACAGTATAACAAAATAGTTAGACATACAGTAGGTTGAAAGCATTCTATACAGTAGCACATATTACAGACAATAGAGCAAAACATATTAGGTTGCTACAGACAGGAGACTTAATTCAATATAATGATGACTGAGTTTTGTTAGTTCCCTGAGGACTCTCTTCTCTGTACAAGGGCTAGTGTCCACTTACCTTATCTTAATGCCCTTCTCCACTATCTGTGGTTCATCACTTACCCTTTCCTTTGTGAATACTGAACAAAAGTACTTATTCGGTATGTTAGCTTTCTTCTGGTCTTCTTCCACACATCCCCACTCCCCTTTTAGTCTTACTTATCTGCATGACTTTTCTTCCTTTTGCTTATGTACCTGAAAAAATGTTGACCCCCCCCCCATTTGGTGATTTGGCAATGTTCTCCTTTGTTTGTGCTTTAGCTCTCCTAAGTGCCTTCCTGCCTCTATTTGTTTCTCATAATTCTCCCTATCTTCTTCTTTCTGTGTCATCTTGTACCTTTTGAATGCCTGCTTTTTTCCTTTATTTACTCTGCTTCTTCCTTGAATAACCTCTTTCTTCTCTTGCTCTTAGTAACCTGCTAGACATGGAGGTTTGTTACCTTCTCAATGGACTGCTTAATTCTTGTCCACTTTTCCTCTACCTCATCCTTATTCCCTATTCCTGCAAAGGCTTTCCAGAGGCACTCTTCCATTTTCTTGAAATCGGCCCTTCTGAAGTTCAGAAACCTCATTTTTTTTCTGCTTGGGGGGATGGTCCTATGGTGCCCCTCTCATCAGGCTTCCATTTCTTGGCTGCTGCCTCGGACCCAGTCAGAGCTCAAACTCTTTTCGCCCTGCCATCCCAGGTCACTTCACAGCAGGGATTTATCCCACACACTGTGGAGACCTGGAGGCCAGGGGCTGAAGGGGAGTTGACTTGAGTGGGTCCACAGTTGCATCAATGATCTCTGCCATCACTTGTGTCAGAGGATTAGCATTTTTTGTCCCTTAGTGCCTCCCATGATGTGAGCATGCAGTGGCATCAAGGGTGCTCTTTCACAATTGCCCACTTGCATTACACCTGATGCCTGCTCTCACCAGCCCACTCATGTATCCCCGAGCCTGCACTAGCCTCCAGCCACCACCAGGATCCAGTGGCTCAGCGATTATCCCCACCCTCCCTCTTCGAAGGAGAAGAGCTGTCTGTTGTATGTTCGATCCTCCCCCCTCCCCCGACTGACCCTCTGAGGCCTGAAGTCACTCCTGACCCCTGGTCATCGGTGTGGGAAGAGGTAAGGTGTGAGCTCTTCACCCCTTTATGCAACTGAGCCAGCAAGTACCCTCATTTTAGTATGGCTCAGGTCTAGCCCTGTCCATATGCTGAACCACACTGTACGATGACCACTGGACCCAAGGTGGCTTCCTGCTGTGATGTCAGTGACACTGTTCCTGTTTGACAGCATCAGGTCCAGTATTGCCCCCTCATGAGTGGGTTCTTTAACTAGTTGACTGAAGAATACCCTCTGCAAGGAGTCTAGGATTTCCCTAATTCCAGCTGATGCTGCAACAGGTAGGCTACAATCTACATCTGGTAGAGTGAAGTCCTGCACTAGCAGTACCTCACACTTGTTAGCCTTCCCTTTTATTTCATCTATCATATCCTTATCCCCTTCCTCTATGTATCTATGTTCTCTAGGGCTATGTCTTCATGCCTTATTCCAACTTCCTCTCGGTCAGTTTAAATGCTTACTAATGCAGCATTTCAACTGTTCCTAAATGATCTCAGTTCCCATCCTGAAGGGATGTAGGCGGTAACCCCTGTACAGGCCTCAATTCCTATGCCCTGAGCAGAATGCCCTCCTTAACTTGATATCAGAGAAATCTGACAAGCATTGTCCTGTGTTTCTCTCATCCGATCTAGGCATTGGGGTGAGAGAGTGGCCATCTCCCCCCTTCTTGCTCTTTTGCCCCTCCCTTTTTACTCCACTATTATCTTTTTTCTTTCCCCTTCCCTCTTCCTCCTGGTTTCCTATTTCTGTTTCCTGTGGGACTTCCCACCCTCAGGATTCCCATTGGTCACCCTGTAAGCATGTGGGGGGGGTAGACTATGTCTTCCTGCCTTATTCCAACTCCCCCCTCAGTCAGTTTAAATGCTTACTAATTCAGTATTTAAACTGTTCTTTAATGATCTCGGTTCCCCTCCTGAAGGGATGTACAGTAGGCTGTTGCCCCCATACAGGCCCTAATTCCCATACCCTGTGCAGAATGTCTTCCTTAACTTGATATTGTGGAAATTTGATAAGCATTGGCCTGGGTTTCTTATCCAATCTAGGCACTGGGGTGAGAGATTGGTGGGCCCCTCTCAATCTTGAAGCAAGGCAATTTCAGGATGACCAGTAGGATATGGGACATAAACCCAATGGGATTTTGCATTTCAGCTCTCTCAGGGAGACCAACAAACCATAAGTTGTTGCATCTCCCTCTGTTTTCCTGGTCATCTAACTTTTCTTATAGTAGCAGTAATGCTTTATTTTGTTCCTGAAGCTTGGCACAGAGTTCCTTTAATGCTGTTACAGCATGGCTGCTTGTTTGATCCACGGTGATGACCCGGATACTTTGATCTTGTATAGCTTGTACATGAGCCACAGATGTAGTTTTTAAGTCATTGATGCCTGTTATCATTTGGGCAAACATGCTCTCGATGCTCTTCATGGAGGGAGCTGATGTCATCTTTACTTTGGGACAACGTGGCCATTTCCAGTTGGATCTTTAAACTCCCCATGACTTCTGAGCAGGGTTTTTTAGCCTAGAAAAAACAGATCAGCAGATTGTGTGAGAGTTGTGGGCTGCAGGAGTCTCTTTTCAGCTTTGCAGTGCAGCAGAAAACTCTAGAATTGTTTGAGATGTAGAGTGATAGCTGTCAGAAGAAAAGGCTTATGTTGCCATCTTGGCTCAACTCAAGCTACACCCCACTTGACCCCAGATTTTCAACATAGACTTCTTATGACCTCCCACCTCAGGGGAAAGGGTGGTGAAAATGTTCAAATCCTGCCTAAAAGGTGATTTCAGGAAGTGCCCACGAAATCACTTTGCAGACCAAATTTGCTTAATTCCACTGCAATTGATTATGGGGGCCCAAAAAGATGAGGTTGAAAAATTGATGTTAAAATGTTCAAAAATGACAACAATGAATAAAAACTCAAGATCCATTGAAATGCATTAAATCGTACTTACCAGATTTTCTCATATTGCAGTCTTCAGTTCCAGCAGCAAGCTGTGTCTTTAATTACAGAGTGGATCTGCTATGAATAAAGCGTTATGTGTGTCTATGGTGATACTAAAAGGAAACATCAATACTTAATCCAGCATTATCAAGGTTTGCAATGTTTCTCACCTTCTGCAGAAGGATTGAGATTTGTGATTGACACTTGCAATTGAATATTCCACGTTTATTGGAAAAAGCACTTCCTTGTGCCATTCTGCGTAAGAGGGGATTTCCTCACCCATCCAGTGATAAATGAATAATCAATTTCGCTACTGATGCTATAAATGCAATATACCTTTTCTGACGCCCAAATACTGTTCCATTATAAAGACCATGGATATATATATTTGGGGCAAAGGCCGCTTGAAGTCCCAACATAGGATCTAGTTTGTCTTGAATCGGCAACCAGAAAGGCTGAATTTTATTACACATCCAAAGAATATGGCACAACATGCCGGCCTCTGATTTACACCTATTACATGTGTCTGAGATGGTGGTTTTCCTTACTTCAGGGGACATATTTCGACCCAGGGGAGTGGGCACCCCAGTGTCAGGCTACTGTTCTGTGACACCCCATTGCTGCCATGTACATATTAAACAAGGATGGTTAACCTGTAGGGAAGGGGGTCAACAGAAGTGGTACCAGTGGTGGGCACCCCAGTCCACTTAGGAACAATTTAAATTAGCTAGGTAGTTAGAGAGATAGTTAGATAGATAGCTAGATAGATAGATAGATAGATAGATAGATAGATAGATAGATAGATAGATAGATAGATAGATAGATAGATAGATAGATAGAGTTATGCTAGGTAGGCATATAAAGGCAGACAGACAGACAGATGGACGGATGAATGGTCAGGCAGATGGCTGGATGGACAGACAGACAGAGACAGATAAATAGACAGATACATAGACAGACAGACACATAAAGAGAGACAGACAGAGATAGAGAGAACAAGGGATTGCTGGCTCACTGCGTCAGCTGCAGCCAGCAACACAAATCCACCTGCAGCTTGAACATTCAAGAAAGTCCTGCTGTTCTTAAACAGAAAACACAGGTCAATGGCTCCTGTCACTAAGCTGCACAACCAGGATTTTGAGATGCCCAGAAAATATATTTCTGGTCATTGTTTTAAAAAGCAAACACCAGAGTCTAGCTAGATGAGTTCCATTTAGTTGTTTTTGGTTTTTTTTTTAAATACAGAATTTTTATGTATTTTCAATGTTTTTTTTTACTTTGGGGACTGCACAAAATGGAGGACCTGATGACATAATTTGTTTTTTGGTGCTGTGAGAAGCAAGTGGTAAGAAAACAAAAATGGTGTGCATCATGGAATTTTTCATGTCTTATCAGAACTTTATCCAAAAAACCCTACTAAGCATTCTCATGGTTGGAACATAAAAAAAAAATTAAATCCTTATAATTCTGGAACAGTTTATTACTTTTTAATGAAGACTCCCAAAGTCACTGTCCTTTGCACAGCTCACATCTACCCTGAACATTTTTTGGGGGAAAAATTCCATTCTGTGCAGGCTGTACATGACAGCAAAACCAAAAACCCATATTATGTACAGGAAAAAATTAGACATCTACAGGAAAATGACATGTGCAGATTTCAGAAACCACACAAGCTGCTGTTGCAATACTTTTTCCGCATATTTAGTCCTTGCCTACTAGACAATAAATGAAATATTTCAGCAAATCTGATCAAATGCTACAAAAGCTATTGTGGCAAAAGTCAAGGGTTTAATATAGAACCTGTCTCTCAGTCCTAACTATACTGGCGCTACAATGCTAGTATAATACTAACATCCTAAGATGCCAGCAGAGTATGCCCAAAGGTCAATAGAGTCTGTTTGAAAATCAGCACTCGGTCATGGCACCAATGCTGATCTTCCCTCCCCCTTCATAAATCCCCCACACCCCATCCTCCATCAGGGTTTCACCTCCAGATCTGGTATCTCCCAGTTTAAACTTCCCCCATACCTGTCTCAACCCCTCTTGAATCCATCTACTGTATCAACAACCACCAGTTCTGCATGCAATGTGTTCCATGGGTCCAGCACCCTCTCAGTAAAGTAATGTCTCCCAGTCTCCTCCCTGAGCCTCCCACTATCCAGCCTCCAGGAATGCCCGCTGGTGGCTCTCTTCTCCCTCAGCTGGAATACCCTATTAAGGCTGATCCTAGTCACGCCCTTTAGATATTTAGAGACCTTGATCATATTCCCTCTATCCCTCCTCTCCTCCAGGGAGCACAAGTTCAGCTACTTAAGTCTTTCCTCTTAGGATCTTTTCCCCAGACCCTGCACCATCCTGATCACCCTCCTCTGGACCCTCTCAAGAAGTGCAATGTCCTTTTTCAAGCACAGGTGCCAGAACTGCACACCGTACTCCAGGTGTATTCTAAACAGGCAGTTATAGAGGGAGAAGCACCTCCAGACTCCTCAATGTTATCCCCTGGAAATGCACCCAAGCATTTTATTTGCTTTTGCTGCAGCCTTCCTACACTGCTCAGAGTTATTCATTCTGGCATCTGCGACTACTGGGAGATCCCCTCCCCCAAAACCTGTAGTTTCTCCCCACCCAAAATGTACTCATGAACAGGGTTCCTAATCCCCAAGTGGAGAACACTGCACTTATTGGCATTAAACCTCAGTTTCCAAGTGGGTGACCACCTCTCCAAAGAATCCAGGTCCCCCTGTAGTGCTATTTTACACTCTTCCCAACACAGACACCACCACCCCCAGTTTTGAGTCATCAGCAAATAGGCTCATCTTATTCCTGATACCTCCCCTGATATCTGAGATATAAGCATTAAACAGTAGTGGGCTCAACACCGACCCTTGTGGGACCCCGCTAATGACACTCCTACGAAATGATACCTCCTCCCAACTACCACCCTCTGAAACCACCCAGTTAGCCAGTTTCCTATCCACCTTGCCATCCTTTCCCCTACCCCATTCCCTCCAGCTTTTCCAGCACCCCTGGGTGTGACACTGAGTCAAATGTGTTGCTGAAGTCTAGAAAGAGGACATCCACTGGCCTTCCCTGGTTCAAAGCCTTTGTCACCCAGTCGTAGAACTTCACAAGGTTAGTCTGACATGATCTGCCCTGAATGAAGCCATGTTGGTGGTCATCCAAGTGACTCCCTGTTCCCAGAAACACCTCCAGCCTCTCTTTCAAGATGGCCTACATTATCTTGCCTACCAATGATGTCAAACTGACAAGCCTGTAGTTACCTAGCTCCTCCCATGAGCCACTATTGTGGATAGGCACAATGTGAGTCATCCTCCAGTCCTGAGGCACCCAACCCATCTGAAGGGAGGAGTTAAAAAGGTCCACCAGAGGTGCAGCAAGGACATCCACCATCTCCTTCAGCACCCTGGGATGAAGGCCATCTGGACCAGGTGCCTTGCCTATTCTCAGAGACTTAAGGGCCTCCCCCACCCTCCCACCAGGCATTTCAACATCACAGAGCCCCCCTCCTCATTTCTAACCTGTCTCCCTTGTATGGTGTTGTCCCTCCACTGTTTCTTGTGAAGACCTAGGCAAAGTACTCATTAAGTACCTCTGCCTGCTCCCTTTTCTCATTGACCCATCCACTCCCTGACCTCAGTCTACTAATCTGCCCTATTACTTTCCTCCTTTCCCTGATATACCTAAAGAACCCTTTTCCCCATTTCTGATCCCCTGTGCCAACCTCTGCTCCATCCTCACCTTGACTGATCTCACCACCCTAGTTACCTTTTTAGAAATCCTATCATACTTCCCCCATCCACATCCCCTCATGAGTGCTTATATCTAGTATATGCAGCTCTTTTCTCCCTCACCACCTCCTGGACCTTCCCGGTCCACAAGTTCAGCTTTCTGGCCCTACCAGACTTGCATAGTACCTTCATGCAGGCCTTGGTAACTTCCAGAAGCCCTCCTTTAATAATTTCCCACCTGTTCTCAGTGTTCATGTCTGGTCTGATCCTCTCCAAATACCCCTTAAGGATTCCCTCCATGCCCTTAAAGTCTACTCCCCTAATGTCAATCATGACCATTTTAGTGCAGTTTTCCCTTCCCCCTAGGTCTAGGTCAAGTGCTTGGCCTTGTGTACAATCAAGCCAGATATGCTGTTGACCCTGACTTCTCAGGCTTACCCCCCCTATCCTCCCTTCCCTCGTCAGCCCAAGATCCCCAAGCAACTGTAAACTTCTGCTCTCTTGCATACTGTTGGGTGCCCCTGTTAAGCTCCCCCTTCCCCCCTACTTGGGAGAGAATAATAATAATAATAAATAATAAAATGTATTTGTTAAACGCCTTTCAAATTTCAAGGCGCTATACAATTCACATAAAATAAAGTACAATAATACACGATAAAAGCATTTCCAGTATTTTCTTGATCTTAAGTACCTGCTTAAAACTCCCCACCATCCTGCACTCCCGAAGCTGATGGGGCAGAGAATTCCAGCGGGTAGGTGCTGCAAATCCAAAGGCACGTGCACCAGATGACTTCAAATTGACCCTCGGAATCTCCAGCAACCCCTCGTCAGTTGAGCTGAGCTGTCACAAAGGGGTGTAAGGAACCAGGAGCTCTTTCAAGTAATCAGGACCAAAACAATGTAGGGCTTTGTAAGTCAAAAGACCTACCTTAAAGGTGAACCACCACTGAATAGGCAGCCAGTGCAGATCATGCAGCACAGGGGTAATATGAGATCTTCTTGATGCCCCTGTCAACAAACATGCTGCTGCATTCTTCACTAGCTGCAAGCAGCAGATATCAACCCCAGAAAGCCCTAGGTAAAGGGAGTTGCAGTAATCAAGGCATGATGTCACAAAGACATGGACCAAGACAGGTAGGTCACTGGACGGAACAAGGTGCATAATCCTAGCAATGTTCCTAAGATGGTAAAAGGCCAGCTTGATGACTGCCAAAACCTGATGATGAAGAGACAGACCATCATCAAGCACCACCCCTAGGTTATGCACCCATTCAGAGGTGAGAATCTGGGCCTCCCCAGGACTAAACCAGAAGGGAGCCCAGTCCTCAACCTCTCTGCCCTATGACCAGGGTCCACAACCAAAACCTCAGTCTTTCCTGGGTTCAACTTTAGACTGCTGGTGTTCATCCAATCTTGGATTTCTATGAGGCAGCTGTTCAGTACTGAGATAGCACTAACCTAGTCAGGAGCAAAAGACAGGTAGAGCTGGGTACCATCAGCATAGTAATGAAACCTCAGCCCATACCATCTTACAATGTCTCCAAGGGGTAGCATGTGTATTGTTAATAACATGGGAGACAGCACCGAACCCTGAGGAACCCCGTAGGGCAGTGAGAAAGCCTCAGGAGAAAATAAACCTGAGACCACTCTCTGCGTTCTACCAGCGAGGAATGATGAAAACCATCTGAGGACTGTACCAGACAGCCCGCAAACGAACCTCAGACGTTCAAGCAGAATCCCATGATCCACAGTATCAAAAGCTGTTGATAAATCCAGGAGAACCAAGCTAGAACAGTGTCTCTGATCTCTCACCATCAGGAGATCATTAAGCACCCAAACCAGAGCAGTCTCAGTACTATGCCTCTTACGAAAACCCGATTGAAGAGGTTCATATAAACTATGGATGGTTAGATGGTTATCCAGTTGAGCAGCCACAACTTTCTCAATAATCTTCCTCAGAAGAGGGAGGTTAGTGATAGGTCTGTAGTTTGCTAGGTTCTCCAGGTCTAAAGAATCTTTCTTCAGGAGGGGGGTCACCACTCCTTCCTTCAGGGAGCTAGGAAACTCACCCAAATCCAAAGAGCACAGGACAATCTGAGCTAAGACTGGGCCGATAACATAGCTACAACCCAAAATCAGGGAAGTAGGGCCAGGGTCTAAACTACAGCATGTGGGATGCATCTCCTGGACAATTCGCACAATATCTACGAAATCCGGCAGGTCAAAGGTACTCCAGGAAACTCCGGGCACTGCGACGAAGCACCAATCAACAACAGCCCTCTTAGAATGAAGTTGGTGGCACTCCTGCCTAATGTCAGCCACCCTATTTGCAAAGAAGAGAGCAATCTCATCACAATCATTCTGTGAAAAAACTCAACGGACCTGCTGACAGGCGGGGTTGCACAGCCTGTCAACAGTTCTGAAGAGTTGAGCCAGTCGATTCAGTGTGACAGTGATTTCCCTGGACAGGAATTCTGTCTTCTTAAGGGAAATTTCTGTTTGACAGAATTTATAATGTTCTAACAAAATAAGGTGGTCGGCATCAGAGGCAGTCTTCCTCCAATGATGCTCTAACCTACACCCCAATCTCTGCAACTCCCAGAGAGCCCCATCAAACCAAGGAACCCTGGGGTGACACGGGGGGAGGTGAACAGGGATAGGAGCAATCAGATCGAGAACTGTGGATACGGCCCCATTATAGGCCGCAACCAACTGCTCGGGATCTGTGCAAGTCTCATGCAACAGCGAGAAGTCAATTACCACCATCAGGTCTTCAGGGACCACATCCTACAAAGGGCAGTACCTGACCAACTCCACAGGGGCCAACCTACCCAGGGGCGCCGAAAAATTGAACCCAACTGAGTAATGGTCGGACCAACCAACTGGTTCCACCTACCAAGTCAGAGGCCCGATCCCCAGGAGGAAAACCAAATCAAGAGAGTGACCACCCTTGAGTAGCTGAAAACAATCTGTGTGAAGCCCAGAGATGTCATCACCTGGAGGAAATGTTGACCAAAAGTGAGAATTGCCATCGACCCAGGCACTCGGAAGCTTCAGAACCATCGGTCTAGGTGACTCCTAAACCATGTAAGTCAGCAGTGGTTCGAGTTATTCCCTGTAGGAACAGCTTCTCATCACCTGGTGGACAATAAATGAGAGCTATCCTGCACTCCACACCAGCTGCCATGGTACACTCAAATGACCCTGCCTCCTCAACTGGTACACTAGTTAGGCCCAGTTCAGTCTTAAAACAGACCACAACCCCCCCCGCTGTCCAATCTTGGGCGATGTACAACCGAGTACCCAATGGGAACAGCCACCTCTAAAAAAGGGACAGCATTCCCATCCAACCAGGCCCTGGTATTGCAAGCCAGATCTGACCTAGCAACAAAGTCTGCAATGAGACCAGTCAGCGCCTGAGTTGGATGAGGTTGTCGAGCTGTCCCGACTACTTGCCCTCCTGAAACAGAGGTGTCCTTAGGTATGGGAACCAGAACAGAAAGGCCAAGTTCTCCCTTGATGTGCCAGCCTAAAGCAGCCTCAAGTCCCAGGCCTGCCTCACAAGTTTTAACCCCACCTAGCTTCGATGAACCTGTTTCAGTTTTAATTTCAAAACCTCCTGCCCACCCATATTTAAGTGGAGCCTATCCCTAGCATACAGCCCCTTGTCCTCTCAAGTTGCACCCCAGTCACCCACCATCCCATACCCCTGTGCCACACACCATGATCTGAGCCATTCAGTAACCTCCCTAATTTTCTGCTTGTTTCTTATGCTAGCTCTTGGCACTGGTATGACCTCCAAGAAAGAGGCTATGCACCCCACAGCAAGATGCATCCTGGCCAGCTCCCGGAAACTTACCTGTATCTCCTCCACACTATTTCCTTCTATGTCATTAGTGCCTACTTGCACCAGTATGTTAGGGGATCCTCCACAGTCCTTCACCAAAGCATCGATCAAGTACTTGGCCTTGTGTACAATCAAGCCAGATATGCTTTTGACCCTGACTGCTCAGACTTACCCCCCACTCCTCCCTTCCCTCCATCCCTGCCCCTTGCCCTCACCCATCCCTTCAGCCCAAGATCCCCAAGTAATTAAACTCCTGCTCCTTTGCATACTGTTGGGTGCCCCTGTTAAGCTCCCCTTTCCCCCTACTTGGGAGAGAAGGCCAGGTTTTCCCTTGATGTGCCAGCCAACAGCAGTCTCAAGTCCCAGCCCTCCCTCACAAATTTTAACCCTACCTAGCTTCAATGAACCTGATTTAGTTTTAGTTTCAAAACCTCCTGCCCACCCATATTTAAGTGGAGCCTATCCCTAGCATACAGCACCTTGTCCTCCCAAGTTGCACCCCAATCCCCCACCAACCCATACCCCTGAGCCACACACCATGCTCTGAGCCATTCATTAACCACCCTAATTTTTTGCTTGTTTCTCATGCTAGCTTTCAGCACTGGTATGACCTCCAAGAAAGAGGCTATGCACTCCACAGCATGACACATCCTGGCCAGCTCCCAGAACCTTACCTGTATCTCCTTGACACTATTTCCTTCTATGTCATTAGTGCCCAGTTGCACCAGTGTGTTAGGGGATTCTCCGCAGTCCTTCACCAAAGCATCGATCAACTGCTTGACCTTGTGTACAATCAAGCCAGATATGCTGTTGACCCTGACTGCTCAGACTTACCACCCACTCCTCCCTTCCCACTTAATGCCCCTGATCATGGAGTTCCCAAGCAACAGCACTTTAACCTCCACCTTCCCCTTGGGCCTAGCTCTCTCCTCTACCACCCCCTCACTCCCGCTACCTCTCTGTTTTCCCTTGCCATACTACAGAGTTGATTTCCAATTGCTACATTCCCCCATGTTCCAACTATTACCCTGTCTGACCATTTCTCGCCCAGCTCCACCCCCACTTCATCACTGTGGTCTGTCCCAGTAGCACCCCCATTAGCCTGTATCCCCTTCTGACCTCCAGGGGCCCTTGCCTCTACCCTTCATCATCCTTTGTTCTGCTCACCCCCTCTCTTACTCTCTGGTGGTACCTTCCCCCTGGGAACCATGCTTTGTCCTCAATGCCCCCTTATCCCCCTTCCCAGGCACTCCCAACTCCCAGCTTCCCTCCCCATGCCATCCTTGGCTTCTCTGTTAGTCCTAGTGCCCATGCCCCCAATGCCCCCTCACTTTCATCCTCATTCTCCTTCCATCCTCTGCTGACTGTGCCCCCCACTTCTTTTGAGTCCCCTCTCGCCATGGTGTCCACTAGTGACAAGTATCAATTTGAGACCTGCATCCCCCCAGTAGGTTGCCTATCATTCTTCCCTTCCTGTGAGGTGAGCTCTCTTGCTGTGGTCCTTGGAGACCCTTTTGCATATCTGCCGATATCTCCCATGGTCTCTCATTCTTTGCCCTCCTCCCTGTCCAGTCTCCTTGATCCCTCGCTCAATTTCTGCTGCCAGGGTGGGCCTGACCTGCCATGATTTCTGCTGGCCCCCCATCCTCTTGCACCTGCATTTGCAGGCATGGTCCCCCTAACTATTGGCATATTCATACCTCCAACCCTCCATACTCATGCCCTTCATGCCCTTCACCCATCTGTCTAGTTCATGCCTGTGCCTGTCCAACTCAACCTCCAGTACCTCTAACCTGGCACATATGGGACAGTGCCCTAGTCTCCACACTGTACTCATGGCCATTGCAGCTCCACACCCACTGCAACCCTTTCCCCCTGGGAACCATGAGGGTAACACTGTATGTTATGGCTATATACATCCCCTTTCAAAACCAAAAGCCCACCTTTGACTCAGTATGGACCAGTATTGCCCACTTCCCATCCAAAAGTGAAATTATCATACTGGGAGATTTCAGTGCCAACTTGTTATCCCCTGTGTCTTCCCTCTACAAAGAAGCAATTCTAGCCTATGACCTTATCCATGTTGTCCATTCCCTTACCAGACTAGATCCAAAAACTGGGACTACTACCCAAATTGACCGTATTTTCACTAAAAGACCTAATAATATCACCCAAGTCAAAGTGCTCCCAGATACGCTTAGTGACCACTGCCCTGTCACCTGCTGCGGTCAAACAAACTTCCCCCATCCACCCTAAAGTCTCCTTGAAGTAACCAGAAGGGAAAGGGATCATATCAGTTCCAGTATGGTAGCTTCTTCTTACTGCTTTTACATTGTTTCTTGTGGATTTTACTTGGTAGAAGGTTATTTCTTTTCTTTCATACTATTTCTAAGGGGCTAGCAGGGTATTGTTTTGGGGCTGTTGGGATTTTGAAACCTATTTTGGTGTCTATCAATGGGCTCATTTGTTTGATGTGTCACTGTGTAGCAGGCTGCATTTGTGGAGGCCTATTTATCTGATTTACAACCTATTTAGTGTGATTTTATTGGGGCTATTTCTTTGAATTGGGGACCTATATCTTCTAATTTCAAGCCTATTTTGATGTGTTGTTGGTGAGGCTGTTTGAAGGAGACCTGTTTCTTTTGGTAGCAAACCTATTTTTTGTGCTTTGAGTGGAATTGTGATTGCTTTTTGCTGGCTTCACTAGCTGCAAAGTTTAGTGCATATTGGGGAAAGGGTGCTAATGGTCTGAATAGGGACCTCAGCTACGTGATTGTTTCTGGAGGGCACGAGCTGGTCCCACCCTCCCCAGGTCCATGATTTCCTTTATACCAGGGGTTCTGACATCACTTCATCAGAAGGACAAAGGACATGCACTTATCATAGCAGAAGCAGACATCCAGGGAAGGAACGACAGAGAGTGAAGAGGTGACTGCTATCTCGGTGGAAGGGAAGTAACTGCAAAACAAGGAGCTTTCATTGTTACTTCTTTGCATTGCTATTTGCATTGTGGAAAGGAGGAGTAGGAGTTTGAAGAAGGTTGTGCAATAGTTACTTAAAGTCTCTTTTTGGGAGTGGACAGGAAGGATAGAAATGTAAAAAACAGTTGCTCAATCTGTCTAGATGTGTACGACAAAGGGGGTAAGGGAAATTAAGAAGAAAAGAAGAATGTTTTGCACTGATAGACGGGGGAGAGGGGATACTTGGGGGAGTGTTTGGTATCTTTCATCTGGAAGGGTGGGGGTTCACTGGTGGGCAACGAGAGCAATGGATAGGGTGGTAGGCTGCAACAACTGCAGTGCACCAGTCTTTCTAAAAATTGCCTGAAGGGTAGGGGGATGTTTAGTGTGCAATAGAGAAACTTAGAAAGGAGATTGAGGGTCTGCATGAGGAACTAATACAGACAAGGCATACAGGAGGTGGGTTTAGCCCAATACTGGAGGGAGGGGGGAGGAGGGGAGATGAGGGAGGGCAATTTGAGCCAACAGTGGGGAAGAGAGGGTCAGAAGAAGGGAAGCGGAGACAAAGGGGCCCAGACCAGGAAGAGCTATTGCTGGGGAAACCAGGTCAAGAAACAAAAGACAAACAGAAGGAGGAGGAAACAGGGACTTCTGAGGTGAGGAGAAGAAGTGGTAGCAGTCATGGAGTGGAAAGGAGGGAACAGGTTACTATGAAGAGAGAGGAAGCGGCATTTGTGAAGGGTCTTCAGAAAGTACCAGTAGTTTTGCACTGCTAGAGGGGAACAAGGAGGAGGGAGGTGATGCAATTGAAGGAGTAACTGATAAATGCCTGGACCAAACCAGAGCAGGGGGAAGTTCTGCTGGGAGAATTGCAACAGAGGAAATAATGTGCAGGAGGAAGAAGAGGAGCCGGTAATGAGAGATAGATATGAATAGAAGCAAGAAGGGAGTAAGAAGGGTGGAATCTTAGTGCTGGGGGACTCAATACTAAGAGGAGTCAGGTGGGGTAGCAAGGGGGAGAGGCATAGTCACATTTGGGTGGAGGCCATGCCAGGAATGACAGCTGAAAGGGTGGGACAATCTGTTCTGAAATATGCTAGAAGGGGTAGGGAAAAGATTCAATTAATTATACATTTTGGGATGAACAACCTGGCTGACAAGGCAGTAGATATACTGCAGAGGAGATTTGAGGAACTAGGACAATTATGTTATGGGGGCAGGAAGATCAGTAACTTTTTCAGAGATACTTCCAGTGACCAAGGCAAGCACAACAAGAAAGATGAGAATAGAGGAATTTAATGGATGGCTAAGAACCTGGTATCATGCTAAAGGGTATGGGCTGTTGGGTGGGTGGGGAGGGACCTGGGAGGACAGTAGTCTCTATGCCAATGACAGACCACACTTGAGTGATGAAGGAAAGAAAGTGTTGAAACAGAGGATGGAGGAGTACATAGAGGAAGTTGGGAATTTAAACTAGGAGTGGGGGTGGTAAGTGGGCAAGAGACATGCAGAGATCACAGTTTGGGAAACCATATGAGCTTACCCCCATAACAGTGACAAAGGACAAATTGCAAGTACTATTGGTGATGCTATTAAAGGAGGATAGGATGGGGAAGGGTGGAAGGTGGTTACCCTTAATGCTAGGAGCCTCATGAGGAAAACTGCAGAGCTACAGGTGCTCTTGGCAGAGAGAGAGGTGGACAATGCAGCCATCACAGAAACATGGGCCACCCAATACAGTGATTGGGACCTGTCTGTACCAGGTTATAGGTTATTTTGTAGGGACAGGGTGATTGGGAAAGGAGGGGGTGGCACTATATGTGAAGGAATGACTGAAGTGTGTAAGGAAGGAAGAGGACGAGGGTAGTATGGAGTCACTTTGGATGCAAATCCAGGTTCCAAGAATAGGATTCTCAGAATGGGAGCGGTGTACAGGCCACCATCTCAGACAGAGGAGTTAGACGGGGAACTAGCGGGACAGATCAGGAGGACCTGCGACAAGGGTAGTGTGGTGAATGTGGGGGACTCCAAAAAGTCAGGAGTGGATTGGAGTACCCCAACGATGAGGGGAAAAAAAGTAACAGGTACTGCTGGATGCTTTCCAGGACAGCTTCCTGCTGCAATTGGTTAGTGAATCAACCAGGTTAGGGAATACTCTTGACCATGTGCTGGCAAATGGGGAGTTTGTGAGAGAACTTTCGGTGGAAGAACCGCTGTCTGGGAGTGACCACCACTCAATATAGCTAACACTGGATATGGGCAAGGAAGGAGTGGAATCTGGCACAAGAGTGCTGGAGTACAGGAAGGCTGACTTTGGGAGGATGGGGGAAGTGGTAAAAGGGTACCTGGACAGAATTCAACCTAGTATGGGCACTAACCAGAGGTGGGAGCTCATAAAGCTGGGGATTGTGGAGGCAACCAAAACCTGCTGCAAGGCCCAAAGCAAGAAGGCTAGGGCTAAGAAACCAAGCTGGTTGAGCAAGGAGGTCATGGAAAAGGTAAGGAGGAAAAGATCTGCTTTTAGGAGGTACAAGAAAACAGGGAGGGGGAGGACAGGGAGGAGTACCTGACAGACTCGAAGGAGGTGACACGGGCAGTAAGGAGAGCAAAGGCAGCTATGGAGCTCAGGCTGGCACAAGGCATTGACAAGTGGGAGAAGGATTTCTTTAGGTACTGTACATCTGGGAGAAAAGGAGCTGTAGGGACCACATAATATGGATTAGGAAGGAGTGGGGTTGGGTGGAAGCAGGGTGCAATAAGGTAGAAGCACTAAATGGTTACTTCTACTTGATATTTACTAAGGAGAAGGGGGGATACCCAAGGAGGGAGGAACAGCAGAAATGGGGGGGTGACAGATGGGGAACTCATGGAGGGCAGAGTATGGGAGGGTTTGAAGGCACTGAGGGTGGACAAGGCATCAGGCCCAGATGGCATCCACCCCAGGGTACTGAAGGAGTTGGAAGAGTTCCTTGTGGGACCTTTGGCAGACCTATTTAATGCCTCACTACACTCAGGGTGTGTACCTTAGGATTGGAGGATGACTCCTGTGGTGCCCCTCCACAAGAGTGGCCCAAGGATGAACCAGGGAACTACAGACCGGTGATCCTCACATCCATCGTGTGTAAGCTGATGGAGACTATCCTGAAGGAGAGGCGTGTGGCCCTTATAGAGGCCAAAGGACTACAGGACAGCAGGCAGCATGGCTTCATACCTGGCAGATCCTGCCAAACCAACCTGGTGGAGTTTTATGACTGGGTAACTAGGCAATGGACAGGGGCCATGCAGTGGATGTCCTGTATCGGGACTTCATTAAGGCATTTAATTTGGTGCAACATGGGAGGCTGGGAAGTAAATTAGAAGGCAAAGGGGTGGGTGCAAAGCTGGGGAGATGGTTAGGGAACTGGCTTAAGGGAAGGCAACAGAGGGTAGTGGTGGGTGTGGAGCTCCCACACCCAACGGTAGTGATGAGCAGTGTTCCACAGGGCTCGGTGTTGGGGACCAGTGTTGTTTGGGATATTCATTGCAGACATATCATTGGACATCAAGAGCAAGATCAGTCTGTTCCATGATGATGATATCAAGATGGGAGCAGTGGTGAATGACCTAGGGGGATGCCAGTACTTGCAGGATAATCTGGCAAAGCTTGAAACCTAGTCAAATAACTGGCAACTGTGGTTTAATGCCAAAAGTACAAGATGCTGCATTTTGGGGTGAAGAACCCAAGGAGGAGTTACTAGCTGGGGGAAGTGCAGCCAGCCCAGACAGAGGAAGATAAGGATCTGGGGCTGCTCATTACAGGGTCAATGAACAACTTGGCACAATGTAGGAAGGCAACTGCAAAGACCAACAAAATGCTGGGTTGCATTGCAAGGGGTATATCCTTGAGGAGGGAGGCGGTGATTCTGCCACTGTATAGGTCATTAGTTAGACTGCACCTGGAGTACTGCATGCTGTACTGGTGCTCATATCAGAAGAGGGACATTAAGTTACTGGAGGGGGTGCAGTGCAGGGCAACAAAGATGATCAAGGGGCTGGGGGACTTATCATACAAGAGGAGGCTGAGGGAGTTGAACATGTACTCACTGGAGGAAAGGAGGGACGGGGGACATGATTGAAACCTTTAAGCACATGAAAGGAATAAACAAGACCAGTACAGAGGGGCTGTTCAAAGTAAGAGAGGGAAGGGACACCAGGGGCTATTATTTGAGACTGGAGGGAGGAAGATTCAGGAGGGAGAAGAGGAAACACTTTTTTACAGAGAAGGTGGTAGCTGGGTGGACTGTCTTACCTGCAGAAGTGGTATCCAGTAGAACAGTGGACTGCTTCAAAAGGGGATGGGACAGGACAATGGGGAGGGTCAATGGAGGGGAAGGGTGGAAGGGAGGGATAGCTGCAGAATAGGGGTACTAGCTGCACATTCAAGCAGACTTGATATACCTCTAGGCCTTTATCTGCTGGAAAAATGTCAAATGTCTGTATGTCATTCCAAAGGCTCCTCAAAAAAGGGTTCCACTCCCGTGGTCCCCCATCCACACTGCACAGTCAGTAGAAGCCACACTCTCCCACTTTTAATGCTCTTTGTGATGTCTTCACCCCCTTCATCAAATGAATAGTGACACCCTGAGACACACCCTGGATCTCCCAGTCACTTCTGAACCAAATGAAGCACAGAGATAACCCCTGGTATAGAGCACTGGACTCACAGCTCCCCCAGGACAGGCAGCATTACAGAGACGCAAGAAACAATTGCACCTGGGCCATCTGCCAAGCCAAAGCCACCTATTATAAACAAGCCTTGCCAACTCCTGGGGATCCGGGCAAAAATTCTGGAGCAATACAGCGTTAAAGAACTCAGTGGGAAAGTTGTATCCCCCACCGCTGCCCAGCTACTAGTTGATGGAAATGTATCCCAGGATCCCATAATCTCCGACATCATAAATGCCACCTTTCAGACCTCAGTCATATCCTTTCCCTGAAACTTTTTTGACTCTATTCATAACTGCCCCATGGATATATCTGCCAATTCTGACTTACTCCTTTTGCAGATAGAGTCATCTCCTGCAGGGAAGCAAAATGCTACCTCACCAAAGTCCTGGTGAATTCTTGCATTAGTAGCGGCTCCCTGGACCCCAAACTCCTATGCCTCATGCTGGATGAGACCCTACCCCAGATCACCAAAATTCTTAACCTGCCCCTGTGCCTTGGCCATTTCCCTGCTCCCCAGAAACATGCTGTTATAACCCCTATTCTGAAAAGAGGCAACTGCTCACCCGCCAGGCAATTATCGGCCAATCTTGATCCTACCCCCATCTCCAAGGCTCTCGAAAAAATTGTCGCCGATCAGCTCACAGACTGCCTGCCCAAACATAACCTGCTCTGTCCCAAAGAGCATGGCTTCCTCAGGGGCCACAGCACCACCACTGCTCTTATTGAGTTTACATCATTTATACATGAGGACCTGGAACAGGGCTAGCTGGCGGGAGCTATATACATTGGATTAACTAATGCCTTCGACACTGTCAGTCATGCACTGCTCCTTTACTCCCTCCCTTCCATGGGCATTTCTCTGGAGACCACCTCATGGTTCAAAGATTATCTCTCTACGGAGAACACAACAGGTCAAAATAAACACCACAGTCTCCTCCAGTAGGCCAATCCAATCAGGCACACCACACGGATCCTTACTTGGCCCCCTGCTTTTCACCCTCTTCCTGAACTCCCTCCCCAAATCCTGCAATGGAAAATTAGTGCTCTACGCTGATGATGCCGTAGTTTTCTGGAAACACCCTCATCCCGACTCCCTTCAACATGCCCTCCAGGATTTCTTTGGGAAACTTGGAACCTGGTTTTCTGAACACCATCTAATACTTGACTATAAGAAAACCAAGTCCATGATCTTTGCCCACCACCAGAGCCCACATGGAAGTTCCCTGTTAACCGTTACAGACTCCCTGGGTACCCCCTCGAATAGGTCGCTACTTTCAAACACCTGGGTTTCTCATTGGACACCTCCCTCACCTACCACACCCATATCCATCACCTCTTCTCCTCAATTAACACCAACTTAGGGCTGCTATACTAACATAAACACTGCCTACCCCCTGAGGCCATCCAACTTGCTGTATCTTCCTCCATCTTATCCATGGTGGACTATGGCATCGTGATCTATGGGACTGCAGACCAAACTGCCCTACACCGTGTAAAGGTAGCCCTCAATGAAACCTGCCACCTGGCTTCTAGAAGTGACAGATTAACTCACACCTGTAAACTTTACAAGCTCACAAACCGGCTTAACTTTGAAGACAGGCTTAAGTACCACACTTGCCTCCTTGCCAAGAAAATACTACAGAAGAAAGCCCCTTCTGGCCTCCACCCCCTAATACAAATGATCCCTCGCAGAAGGGCCTCCGGATGCTGTACAAATACCTCAGTCTTAGTTCTCCACTGTAGGACCTCCCTTGGTCAAGGGTCTTTCTGCTACCGGGGCCCTTTCTGGCTTAACTGCCTACCACCCCCCATTTCCTTGGAACCCAATCTTGGCCACTTTAAAACTGGTCTAAAGATCCTCCTACTAGAGTCCTCCTCCTGTGACTGTCATTGAGCCCCTCTATTGCTAGAGGATATGCCGGCCCCACCCAGTGTCCAGATTCCTGTTTCTCCTGGCTAGCACAGCACCTCTCACCTGCAGGGTGCCCTTACTGCTTCTGTTCCCCTAGTAACTATTCTTGTGATGTCTAAACTATGTACTGGATTCTCAATTGCTTTACCTTACAAGATTGTATAAAGATATCTCTGACGCTTGGTCACTGGCCCTACATTGTTTGTACTTATGAGCTGTGTCACTGTTTATATTACTGCACTGTTTGTTCTCCTTGTATGCTTTGTACTCTGACGTGGAGCCTTTGCAAAAGAGTTCCTGACTCAAAAGGGTTGTAATTCCAATTGTATAAATAAATAAAAAACCTACTAACCTGCTTTCTTCCCCATCCTGTATCTGAAATCCCCCTCCCCGTCCAGTAGTGACCCTGCTCAGGCCAACTCCCCCTGCCTGCCACTCTGTGTCTTGCCTCCTTCCCCCTGTACCAATTTCCTCTAACATGTCACCAATTTGTTGCAGCCATGTGGCCCTGGTCTTCACAAGGGTACCGTCTAATAACCAGTGACTTCTCTGCTGTAGAAGCAGATCAAACCAGGGCAGTTAAAACCCAACCCAAAGCAATGCAAATGTGCCACCTAACTATACAATTTGAGCATTTTAAGCCTGCAAACAGTTTGCCCTGAATTTGGCCTAGAATCACCCCAAACCATGCTGCTTAAGACCCCTCTGAGAAGAGCATATGGTTTCAGCCAGCCAACTCAAATTGTCCTTCTTTAGCCCTGATTTCCCCCAACTCAAAGCAGTTTCCTTAATCAATCCATATTTACCCCAACCCTATGTAGTGCAAATCCCACCAAGTCAATGCCAAATAGGATCAAATTAGTCATTCAGTCTGTCCAGACAGCTTAAGCAGGTAGTAAAATAAAATCCAAGGCAAGCTCACCAGTGTGCTCAGACCAGTTTAGGATTTTAGTGATCAGCCCTTCTGTGGAAAGTGCAGCAGGTATCTTCAAATTTGTAATATAGTCATGAAAAACCAAGGTGAGCTCACCAGTGTACCCTGACCAGTTGATGATTTAAGTGATCAGCCCTTTTTCTAGAAAGACTAGCACAGTCCTCATGGCCAATCCACATGTCTCCCTCACTGCAGGCTCCTTCTTCCACCTGTATTTAATAGAGGTTGAGATCAAGGTGAGGACTGGGAGGGTGGGCAGGACAAATACCTTATTCTTCACTGCTGGTGTGGCCATTGCAGCGTCCTCCCCTCTTGCCACCAAATGCAGCCTCCAAGATCCCCTCCACTCTGCCAATGCTTTCTAATGTGGCGAAAGAACCTCCTCTCACTCCAGTTAACAGCTTTGAATTGTGGCCAGGCTGCTTGGCTTTTAAAGCTTGGCCACACTCAAAATTTGGCACCGTGTGCCATAAGTGGCTTGGGTGTCCTACTAAGCCACCAATGTGACCAACCACAGCCTCCTTCTTCACCTCTGGTGCAGCCATTACAGTGTCCTCCTCACCTGCCACCAAATGTGACCTCCGACTTCCCCTCCATTTTGCCAATGCTGCCAAATGTGGTGAAAGAACCTCTTCTCATTCCATGAACTATATATTATAGGGGCACGGTCGCACCCCTATATTTAGGGTTATGAAGTCACTTCTATGTTAAACTTAAAATTTTGCACATTGATAACTTTGGACCCGTTCAATTGATTTACATTAAATTTGGTATGTGTGGTGGGGCATGGTAGGTCTCTTGATCTACCAAATTTTGTTTTAGTCATACTTATGGTCTTTGCGCACCAAAACACTGAAAAATGCACTTTTCGCCAGTTATGTTGGGAGTTTTGGGGATTTTGTCTGTGGTGCAGCATGGCCATTGTGTGGTGTTCCCCTCTGTCTGTTGGCTCATCTAAAAGAGCTTTGGTCAACTAACATGCTGCTTTTTGTTTGGTGAAAAAAATATCAATCCATTCAAAAGTTATTACAGTTTTAAATTCCCATTATAAATCAATGGGAAAATTGATATGGTTGTTTTGCGAACAAAGAATGGGGTTTTGGACATCCAGTCCCTTCTCAGGATCACAGAATTTGCAGCCTCGTGGTCAAAGAATCTTTGACCCCGAAAATTCTTTGATCGCGACAGACGTCATCTTGTTTTAAGGTTCCAGTCGGAAAAACTCAAATATCTTGGCTGAAGAGTGACTCCTGAAGTAAAACCTGGATGGGTTTTGCTCAGGTGGCTTCGCTCTATTGAGCCATGCCTTTGGTTTTGTTCAAAATTGTTAAAAACAGAGTTTCATACATTTTTGTTCTTTGATCACAACTTGCTAATGATCTTTGATCATGAACCTGCAAATTCTTTGATCAAGAGATTCTTTGATCGCAATCTTTGATTGTGAGGGAGGGAGAAGATGGCCAGTTGAAAAAAGCAAATTTCTCAGCTCAGGGGTGTGTTATGAACACAAATGAAGGTGGATTATGCTCAGGGGGCTTCGTTTTATCTAACCATGCAGGTAGTTTAGTGTATTTATGCCTAAAATTTGAATTTCAACACTTTTTATTCTTTGATCGCGAGCCTTCAAATTCTTTGATCGTGAGATTCTTTGATCGTGAGGGAGGAACAAGATGGGCAGTTAAAAAAGCAAATTTCTCAGCTCAGGGGTGGGTTATGAACACAAATGAGGGTATGTTTTGCTCAGGGGGCATTGTTTTATCAAACCATGCTGGTGGTTTCATGTATTTATGTATAAAATTTGAATTTCACCACTTTTTATTCTTTGATCGTGAGCCTGCAAATTCTTTGATCACGAGCCTGCAAATTCTTTGATCGCAAGATTCTTTGATCACGATCTTTGATCATGAGGGAGGGACAAGATGGCCAGTTGAAAAAAAGCTAATTTCTCAGCTCAGAGGTGGGCTATTAGCACAAATGAGGGTGTGTTTTGCTCAGGGGGTTTCGTTTTATCGAACCATGCCAGAGGTTTCATGCATTTATGTCTAAAATTTGAATTTCACCATTTTTTATTCTTTGATCTTGAGCCTGCAAATTCTTTGATCACGAGGGAGGGACTAGATGGCCAGATTTTAATACAACAGAAAGGCCAATTTTAACAATCTTTAACTTTAAATATCTCGGAAACGGTTTGGTGTTTTTACTTGAAATTTGGAGGGTGTTGACAGCATGTCCTGTGTATGTAAATTATGCTGTTTATGCATCAGACAGCACATCTTCTGCAGAAATATTGCATGGCACAGTTTACGTTTGGCAGATAGTGTTTTCCATTCTCGTACTGACTTGAAATTTATACGGTAGCTAACCTTACTGCCATGGATCTACTTTTCAGTTCATTAGGTGTCTAAAATTTTAACAGGTGCAGAAGTCTGCCACTCAAATTAATGAAAATCTCAAACTTTAACATGTCGTATCTCGGAAACTGTTTCGTCTTTTATATTGAAATTTGGAGGGTCTTCAGGAGATGTCCTGTTCATTTGAATTATGATGTTTAGGTTTGGAAAATTTATTTGCTGCGGACATATTGCCTGACACACGGTATGTTTTGCATATGCCATTTTGTATTGCAGTACTGGGTTCACATTTATAGGGTGCTTAGCATTACTGCCATGGAGGTAATTTCCAGTAGTTAAGTGTCTGACATGTAAACAGATGTTGAATTATGCCACTTTGATGACTGACACTTTGATTTCTTTCAATGTGATGGGAGCTTTCCGGCCCCATTCTCCCACCCATATGCGCTCCCAGCAATACATATGATATTCAGTACTTGTAGTCTTTTCTTATGCAGAAATGTATAAGTTGGTGGGAATGTGGGGCCCAAAGGGCCTGCATTTCCACCAACTTCAATGAGTTTTTACTTTTATATTCTTTCTCAAAAAGTAGGGAAATTCTATGCAAAAAACTTTATTAATACATCATTTAGGGTTAAAACACAAAAAGTAAGGAAATGAAACTTTAAGGGTTGACTCCTCCCCCCTTGGACCTGCCCATCAACCTGAGATTAACAGGTGATGGGGTGTGTCCTTGGGGTTGTGAGGCCTAAATCTCACCCCATTCTTCTTTTCTGTGGCTTGTGAATATGATTACATGTGGAATGGGGTGTGATTTAAGCATCACAACCCCAAGGATACATCCCGTCAGCTGTCAATCTCGGGATGATGGGCAGATTCAATGGGGGGAGGAGTTAACCCTAAAAGTTTAATTTCCTTACTGTTTGTGTTTTAACCCTAAATGATGCATTAATGAAGTTTTTGCATAGCTTGTGTGTGTGTATGCATATATATGTATATATATATGAAAAAAACTTCATTAATGCACTAGTTAGGGTTAAAGCAACAAAAGTAGAAAAATGTGGCATTTGGGTCTCTAACTGTAACACTTTACCCCCACCCTGAAGGTAGCAACAGGCGTAGGGTGTGCCTTGTGATTGTCAACCCTAAAGCTCACCGCATTCCATGAGTAAGTAAGCTGAGATGGGCACAGTATATGAGTATGTGGTGAGAATTAGGGTTGACAATGGCAAGGCACACCCCACACCTGTTGCTGCCTGCAAGGTGGGGGTGGGGTGTTAGGGTTAGAAACCCTAATGCCACATTTTGCTAATTTTGTCACTTTAACCCTAACTAGTGCATTAACAAAGCTTTGTACAATTAATTTCCTGACTTTTTGATATAGTATAATCATATTCTTATTTAACTGTGGGAGTGCAGAGACCTTTGGGCCCTGTAATCTCATCCCTTTGTAATTGTTTCCTTATTTGAGTGTGAGAGCACAGAGCCTGGAGGGCCCTAAGCTCTCATCCATCCATACTTTTTGGGCCCTGCACTCCCATCCCTCCTTAGATGCATATATGTATGTTGGATGCACCTAACTATGCCATTTTTGCATATTTTGATAAAACATTTTTGGTATTCCCTTCTCATGACCCCACCTCATGAACAAGGGTGGTGAAAATGTTGAAATCCTGACTGAATGGTCATTTCTTCAACTGATCGTGAAATCACCTTTCAGAATGGATTTGTGTAATTCCACCGATATTTGTTTATTTGGTGGGGTCTCAAAAAAGGCCATATTGAAAATCTGGTACAAAATTTTGCAAAATGGCAAAGCTATGCATCAAATTGAAACCCCCTTTGAAATACACTGAAACTCACTCACTCTAAATGAAAGCCCCAAATCTTTTTTCACGAATACAAGACCTTTTTCATGAGAATGATAAAAGCTCATGAAAAAGGATCTGTTCTTATGAGAAAAAATCAGGAAAACAATGAAGTCCCAAAACCTTTCTCAAAAGTATAAATCCTTGTTCGTGTGAATGACAAAAGCTCACAAAAAAAGAACCCATTCTCACGAAAAAAGAATCTAAAAAAAAGTCCAACATCCTTCTTCGCAAGTAGACATCCTTTTTTGTGAGAAGAAAAAAAGGACTCATGGAAAAAGAATTAATGAGTCATGAAAAAGGATTTAAAATGTTTAAAGAAATGCTTTCCAGGGTAATTTTTCTGCCAGATAATTGCAGAATCCGTGGTGTTCTTCCGATGTGCTTAATGACTACTGCACCACCTACTGTATAAGAAGAGTACATCCCCCAACAAATACACCCAAATATATCCAGTACCGACCCTTCAAAATGCTCAGCTCACGAAAATTACTCATCGACTTGGCAATGGCAAATTGGTTGCCGGTCCTCTACACTCCCTTAGTTGATGCTGTTCTCACACACTTCATGTCAACTTTCCTAAATATCTGGTATGTCCATGCCCCTTTGAAAACAGTCAGGGTAAAACACCAGCACCACCCCTGGATCTCTTCTGAAATCCTGTCCTTGTGCAAATCCTGCAACCTCACTTTGTGTCCTTTCAAAACCTATAGTGACCCATCAAACCTGGATTCTTACAGAGCCCTCTGAAATGGCAACATAAAGGCAATTCACATGGCAAAATCAGGCTATTTCAAAGCCTGACTGCACCTTTAAAACAATTCTCCATCCTCCTTTTGAAACAACCTTTGCTTGCTCCTGCTACCCTCCTGTGAACCTCCTTTGCCCACCCTTAGTGAAGCCAGTTCCCTTCTCTCTAACCCTTTCTCTGTTGCAGCTAACCTGAACAACTTCTTTCCAACTTGTGCCCTTCCGGAAGACCTCCCCCGTACAATCACAATCTCCCACCCTCCCCCACTCTGCTTTCTGGTTTTCAGCTACCCCCTGTCTCCCCTCTAGAAGTCCTCAGAGCACTTGGGTCCTTAAACCCCTAGAAATCCAGCCCTGATGGCATACACCCTAGACTTCTCAAAATCTCTGCATTTTCAATTCTGATCCTTCTTACCTACTTCCCCAATCTATCTTTCTCCTCCTCTACCATCCCCTCAGCCTGGAAGTCCACTATGATCAAGCCCCTTTACAAAGGGAGTGACCCTACTACCCCTGGAAATTACTGCCCCATATCACTTCTCCCCCCACCTGCCAAGATCCAGGAATCTCTTGTCCTCACTATGTTAAATGGCTTCCTCTCAGCCTCCAACACTCTCTTCCCTGTCCAGTCTGGATTTAAAAAATCTCACTCCACCACCTCCTCTCTCACTTCACAGACACAATCTACTCTGCTATGGATCATTGACAGATCACCTCTGCCATATGTATTGACATAACAAAGGCTTTTGATTCCATCTCCCATCCTCTCCTTCTAAATAAGTTAAGCACCATCAGGCTGTCCCCTTCTCTTGTCTCCTGATTTAGTTCTTATCTCATTGATCGGTCCCAGTCGATTAAAGTCAGCAACATCCTATCTCCCTCTCTGCCCATCCTTGCAGGCATTCTCCAGGGATTGATCCTCGGATCTGTTCTCATCTCTCTATTTATAAACAGTTTGTCTTCTGTATGTTTCCATGCCCACATCCATACAGTATGTATGCAGATGACACAACCTTCTTCATATCTGGTTCCTCTGCCCCAACATCCAAATTCTCCATTATGATTTCACTACTGTAACAAATTGGTTCAAAATAAACAGCCAAACAATTAATGCCAAAATGACTATAGCCTTGACCTTTGGCTCTAAGCAGAAACTTGCCAGGCTCCCCTCCCTCCCTGCCATCACCTCCCCTGATAGCACTCCACTCACAGCGGTCCCTGCCCAAAAATATCTTGAAGTGTGTCTTGACCCAACACAGGATTTCTTTTCCCACTTTAATGCCCTTCACTCTAAGCTCTGCCCAAAACTGTGGGTCCTCTATCATCACACGAGAAGTCTCTCTCCCAGTCTGACATGATCTCCTTGTCAAATGGATTCTCCCCGTCTTTGACTATGCAGACAAAGCCTATGGCACAGCTCTTTCTACCTCCCTCACCAAACTTGATGTCCTTTTCTATGCTTACTGTCATGTTGACTCTAATTCACCCCCCGACTCTCCACTATGAACTCTACTCCTTACTATCGCTCCAATCTCTCTCACATAGATGCCTGTCCCACTGTTCTACCTTAACCTCCAAATACTGGTTTGGCACTCTTTCATCCTACCTCACTTTCCTCCTAGCTCCATCCACTCCCTACGCCAGATGCACAAATTATCTGTGCTCCTTCACTGTCCCATGTGCCTGCACCTTTGCTGGAACACTTGCTTTCTCCTTCAGACTCCCCTCCCTTTGGAATGCCGAACCCCTTCAAACCCACCTCACCCCTTCTTTCCTGCATTCAAGTGCCTTCTCAGACTGTTCCTTGTTATGTCTTGCTGCTGTGCTCTGATCTACAGTAGTAGCCACAGACATTGCCAGCTATTTCCAGATATTTCACGAAATTTCTGAAGAGTTCCTCTCCGCTGCCCCTTCTATGAAAATGCAGGAAGCAGGAGAAATTTCTGGAAATATCACAGAAATTTCAGGAAATAGCTGGCAGTGTCTGTGGCTGCAGCTGTAAATCCCAACTCAAATGCCTGTCCTCCTCTCTGCCTCCCATTGTTTCTTTTATCTCATGCCAAATGTCTTTGAAGCCTAAGTCTACAAGAATGTCAATATTTTTATATATTTTTTTTATATCTTAAACTTTTTTGTAACCCTTGTTGCCTTTTATACCCTGTGTCCTTGGGTAGCACCTTGAAATGAGCCTCAGTTTAGTATGCCTTTCCTGGTTACCAAATTTTTAATAACTAAATAAATAAATAAAAATAACAAAATCCCGATGACCAAGATACATGTGTTGGTGTCTCTGGAGCAGTTAGTTTTTGTGAGTTTTTCAAGGTGTTTTTTAAACAGAAAACAAGATGGTGGCTCACAAAACAATGATTTTTTTCTCACAAAAAAGAATTGGCCCCTCATGAAAAATAATTTTCTGTGAGGGCCAAATTCTTTTTTCATTCCAGGAATCTATCCAAAAGATTGTACTGAAAATACTTAGAACCCCAAACTTTAAAATTAAATAACTTTTCAATGGAATAATATTTTTCCACCAAACTAGTAAAGGGCACTTCTGTGGGGCAAGCCCTTTCTACCCTGAAGATTTCAGACAAATATTCCAAACCATCTGTGTGCAGCGCAATGACAAAACAAGTTCTGGCCAGAGCCAATTGGCCTGCTGCTAACCAATCTGGGGTAAACATATTAAAAATTAGTTTATTTTAATATTTTGCACCAAATTATTAACATTGTTTTGTTATGGCCCAGCCTCATGAAGGACAGAGAAAATGTTCAACTCCTGGCCTAAAGGTGATTTTGCACAGGGACTGTGAAAACATCTGTGTCAGTAGGGTAAGTTGTTGTGGCTGGGTAATGACTGTCATGGTCCTCCATGTATTCACATCTGGAGCCCCTGGATGCCTTTGGGATGACAGGTGCAGCCTCCTTGATCCTTGCTGGCTGTATAGGTGTCTCATGGCTGGCTGTGACCTGTATCTCACTTTGCTTTGCTTTTCCACTTTTCCTAGGAGGTACATAGAAACATAGACTTTGATGGCAGATAAGAACTGCTTGGCCCACCTAGTCTGTCCATTTCTTTACCTACAGGATAAGCTGCAGATCTTAGTTAACCAACAGCCTATTTCTTCCTCCCCCCACAAGAGTTGCCTTATGCCTGTCCCATGCATTCTTGAATTCTCCCACAGTTTTAGACCCCACAACCTCTTCAGCAAGGCTTTTCAATGCATCCGCCACCATCTCGGTGAAAAAATACTTCCTCACATTGCCCCTGACTCGTTCCCCCTCTATCTTCAAATTGTGTCCCCTTGTTCTTGCACATCTCTTTTTCTGAAAGATGCTACCCTCTTGGACTTTGTTGATTCCACTGAGGTATTATAAAGTTTCTATCATGTTCCCCCTCTTCCTTCTTTCCTCAAGGGTATACATATTAAGCTCCTTTAGTCTGTCCTCATATGGCTTCTCTTGCAGACCCTGCACCATTTTAGTTGTCCTCCTCTGGACTGCCTCCATCCTGTCTATGTCCTTGTGGAGATGGGGTCTCCAGAACTGGGTGCAGTACTCCAGATGGAGTCTCACCAACTGTCTGTACAGAGGGATAACAGCTTCCTGTTTTCTGCTGGTGGTGCCTCTCCCTATACATCCCAGTATCCCCCCAGCACTCCCTATTCTCTTCTTCCATTGCTTGCCAACCTTAAGGTCTTCTGATATGATTACCCCCAGGTCCCTTTCCATTTTTGTTGTTGTTACTACCTCCCCCCCCATTGTGTAGTCTTCCCCAGGGTTTTTGTTTACCAGGTGCATAATTTTGCACTTATTTTCATTGAATCCAAGCTGCCATACTTCTAACCATTTGTCCAAACTTGCCAAGTCCCTTGTCATCCTTTCCATGCCTTCTTGTGTATCAACTCTGTTGCAGATCTTTGTATCATCTGCAAAGAGGCATACTTTTCCTTCCAGTCCCTCTGCAATGTCACTTATAAAGACATTAAAAAGGACTGGATCCAGTAATGCACCCTGTGGTACCCCACTAGTAACCATTTACAATTACCTTCTGTGTCCTGTTGACCAGTCAGTATTTTTCCCAGGCTACCACCCTGGGACCCACTCCCAGGCTGGTTAATTTAAGTATTAATCTTTTGTGTGGGACTGTGTCAAATGCCTTGCTAAAGTCTAGGTAGGCCATGTCCACAGCCCCTCCCTGGTCTACTTCTTTGGTCACCCAGTCAAAGAAATTAATTAGATTCATCTGACATGATCTTCCTGCTGTGAACCCATCCTGCCTTGGGTCCTATGCCCCACTAGCCTCTAGGTACTCAACAATTCTTTCCTTCAGAAGTGATTCCATCACTTTCCCTACCACATCTGTGGTAGTGCCCCATCCTGTGTCAGATGTGCCCTGTGTAAGGGCACCCTTGCTGATCTCGGTACTGCTGCAGACAGTTACTTCTTCCTGTATATACTGTAAGTGGATGTCTGGAACATGGGTGCCTGCAGCACTGGGCTGCAATGGGCGATGTCTGCCTGCCCTGTGTTTGAGTGTCTTCTGTCACCTACCATGTTGGCCTGCCTCTGGTGGCCATGCTACTCCACCAGGTGGTGCTCAGGGACTGTGTGGTACACATGGCCTGGGACTGTACTGTGTACACATCAGCTGTGTGGTTATCTCTGGGTGCATGCCTGGTGTTCTCAGTGTCATCCAAGACCTGTTGCATGAGGTTACAAATGGTAGCCATTGTGCTTCAACAGACAGAGAGCTGTGAGATTATGTATCAGTGCTGGGCATATGAGCTGGGGCCTGGATACCTGCAATGCACCTGTGGTGTGTAAATGTTCTGTGTCTAGGAAGCACTTAGTCCGTCATGAGGCTGTTACAGCCTCACTAGTGGCTGTTCCTGGCTGCTGCTCTTTTTGGATGGTGCTGTCACTGGGTAGAAGTGACTATATAGCTTGGTAGCTCTCGGCTGTTGGCCAATGCTAGACCCTATATAGAAACATAGAATTTGAGGGCAGAGAAGGACTGTTTGAGCCAACTAGTCTGCCCATATTCCCTACGTACTGTAACATCACAGACCCTACTTGATCTCTGGCTTTACCCCTCCCTTTCCCTACAACTAATGTTCACTTATGGCGATCCCATTCATTCTTGAATCCTGTTACAGGTTTTGTCCCCCCCCCACCAATGCTGGGAAGCTGTTCCAAGCATCCACATCTCTTTCTGTGAAGAAGTACATCCTCACATCTCCCTAGGTCTACTCCCCTCCAGCTGCATAGAGTGACCCAATGTTCTTGAGCATCTTTGTTTCTGAAAAATGCTTCCTTCTTTAACCTTATTTATACCCGTGAAGTATTTGAAAGTCTGTATTATATCCTCCCTCTCCCACCCTTCCTCCAGTTTGTGCACATTGAGGTCCTTTAGTCTCTCTTCATAGGGCTTTTGATGTAGACCCTTCTGCAATAGTGGAGATTATTGGACAAGTGCTATGCAAGTAGCGTAAATCGTTCTTGAATACAGTGTCTGCTTGTGCTTACTGTTAATGTTGGCTGTGTAACCACACCCTGCTTGTTTTTTTTAGGAGGGTGTTGGGGGTGAAGCCCACCAACTCAAATAAACTACTAAAAATAACCCAAAGACTGATTTAAGAAAGTAGCGTAACTTAATCTTACGCTAATAGCTTAGGCCCATTGGTGGTCTGATAATTTCCACTATCTCTGACACTGCACCATTTGAATTTCTCTCCTCTGGACCACATTCATTCTGTCTATGTCTGTCCAGAGATGTGGCCTCCACAACTGGACACAGTACTCTGGGTGAGATCTCATCTGTGATTTACAGAATGGTATCACCACCTTCCTCTTTCTGTTGGTGATATTCTCCCTTGAAACCTAACATCCCACTACTTCTCCCCACTGCCTTGTCACACATCTAGAGTGTGGAGCAATGCTTACCCTGAATTGGCATGCTCAGGAAAATAAAATGGTAGGTGGATGGCTTGATTCAAAGTAAACTCAGACACCACCTAGGTAGAAACATAGGAATGACATACAAAGACACCCTGATCAGGATTATCAAATGGTGTGCAGGGATTGTGTCAAGCCCTGTGCCATAGGACTTAGGTTTTTGTGGTATGCCCAACCATTTTGCTGCAACTGCACCAAATTTTCCAATCTCAGTCGCAGTTACAACAGTTTCCATGGTACACGGCAGGTTGTGTTAAATATTGGTAGGGCCCAGATATTCAAACTGCACCAGGCTGTGGTGCAAGCTTGGGTGCAGTGCAACTTGGCTGTGCAGGGGTGTGGACTGGGTGACATTCCACGGAGCTATGCCATAGCTCAACAGCATTGAATATCGAACCCTGGCCACCCCCAGTGTGCATGGCGCAGTGGCACTGCACCAGCCCAAGTGGCCAGAGTGGAGCATGGGGATGCACTAGCACAAGTTCCATTGCACCATGCACAGCAACTGCGATATTAAAAAGTTGATATGCAAATTGGGCCATAACGTATGGAAGGCACACATGGGGCCATTTGCATGTCATTATTGCCTCATTTGCAGGCAGGTGAGCCAATCCCCGATGACTTTCAACTGGCACCTGCCAGGCAGCAGCCATCGGGGGCCAGTGCCCCCAGCAGCCCGATCATGGGCATTTGAAAAAAAAATAAGAATTCCGTCCTATATCCCTAGTGGTCCAGTGGACCACTATCTGCCCGATCGTGGGCATGTATAAAAAAAAGAGAAGAATTCGTCCTATATCCCTGGTGGTCCAGTGGACCGCTATCTGCCTGATCGTGGGCATGTGTAAAAAAAAAGAGAAGAATCCATCCTATATCCATGGTGGTCCAGTGGACGGCTCTGTGCCTGATCACGGGCATGTATAAAAAGAGAAGAATAATTCCAATATCCCTGGTGGTCCAGTGGACCACTATCTGCCCCATTGTGAGCATCTGTAAAAAAAAGAGAAGAATTCCAATATCCCTGGTGGTCTAGTGGTACCCCCCACCTGCCCACTGAGCTCCACCGCCCTGCTCCCCCGATCAGCCTGCAGGTGGCAGTACCCAACCCATCTGCTGCCCCACCACCTGCTGACTGACACCTCAGTAGGGCTGCACACCCATTGGTTCACAGCGTGAGCCAATGGGCATGCAGCCCCTACCATACTACACATTCCAGATATGTGAATGAACGAGGTGTCAGTCAGCAGGTGGTGGAGTGGCAGGCAGGTGGGGTACTGCCACCCACCGGCTGAGCAGGGGGAGTAGGGCAGTGGGGCTCAGGGCCGGGTGTGGGCAACCACTAGACCACCAGGGATATTGGAATTTTTCTCTTTTTTTACCGATGCCACAATGGAGAAGATAGCGGTCCACTGGACCACCAGGGATATTAGAATTCTTCTCCTCTTTTTACACATGCCTGCGATTTGGCAGATAGTGGTCCACTGGACCACCAGGGATATAGGACGAATTCTTCTCTTTTTTTTACACATGCCTGTGATCAGGCAGATAGCAGTCCACTGGACCACCAGGGATATTAGAATTCTTCTCCTCTTTTTACACATGCCCGCAATCGGGCAGATAGTGGTGCACTGGACCACCAGGGATATTGGACCGAATTATTCTTTATTTTCTACAGATGCCCACGATCGGGCATGGGGGGGTGCCACCAGGTGCAGCCGGAACTCGGGTGGCCACCCACAGATGGCAGCTGCTGTGTTGAGCCCTGCACTGCGGCAGCTCACCTGTGGGTGGCCATCAGTTGTTCCTTTTTTTTGGCGTAACTTTGTGCTGATGCAGGTAGGGGTTGTGCATGCATGGCTCTGCACATCCCGGACTGAATATCGGGCTGTGAAGAGTATGCATGATCATGTCCCCCCACCTACTCCTGCATCTGCATACATTACTGATGCGCTCCAGTGGATCGGGATTTGTGCCATGCACTTTTCCCTTTTGAATATCACGCCAGGGCACATCAGTGGGTTGTGCATGGCACAACACTGTTGCACCATGTGTAACCCTTTTGAATATCTGGGCCTTGGTGCAAGCTCCATGACAATGGCCCCTAGCAGTAATGCATGCTAGTCTACAAAAATGAGGTCTAAGGTGCAGCACAGCACAAGGGATATAAAATCCCAATTACTGGATGGAGAATGCCACAAGCACCTTGCACCGTATGCTCAGTGCACTGGGGGCTTGCAGAATTCTTGCAGTTTCAAAAATCTGACCCTGTCTTTGTGAAAAAAATCAAATAAGAAGGCTGACACATTAAAGCCAGAAGCTGTGAAATTCTTTGTTCAAAGGTAATAGCAACTAAAACCAAAGTTTTCCAAGAAAGGAAGCATAGGCCACAAGTAGCGGCTGGCTCAAAAAGGGCTAAAGTACACTTTTACAACACAAAGTTCAGGTCCCAGGCCAGGAATGGACTAGAGATAGGAGGTTTCAAGTGCCAAATGCCTCACAAGAACAAACCAGCCACCTCCAGGTGGGCAACTCTTCAACCCTCAATAGGCACATGGAAAGATAAAATGGCAGCCAAGTCTACTTTGAGTGAAGAGTACTGTAGGCCTGAATCTAACAAAGACAGTAGATACTCCAGAACATGATTTACTGTACAGGTAAATGGGTCTAAATTATGAGAAGAGGCTCACACAGCAAACCACTTCCATTTCATAGAATAAGTAGCGGTAGTGGAAGGCTTTCTGGAAGTCACCAAGGCATTAGACATCTTTTGGGAAACCCCAAATCCAGTCATGGCTATGTCAGGGGTGACCAACCTTTTGTGGGGTCATGAGCCACATTTAAATTTCTGAGTAAGATGTGAGCCTAACATGAAGCCTTTACCATACCCAAGGTGTGGCACTTACAATACCATATTTACCCATATTTAGAAGTTAAAATAATAACATAAGCATAGTCAATAATCTGATTTTATTAAGTTTTATTAAGTTATAGTATTTTTCAAAAATAGTTGTAATTTTAAAACAATTATTTGTAGCAGCTGTAGTGTGAACTCTGGCATTGTATAATTGACAACCCCCTTGTGAGCCACATCAAACTGCTTTTAGAGCAGCATTTAGCTCACAAGCTACAGGTTGGCCACCCCTGGGCTATATCTTCAGCAACCATACATGAAGGTGAAGGGACTTGAGATCCAGATAGATGAGGGTTCTATGCTCTTGTGACAGTAGGCCTTGGCCTTTTTTAAAATTATATTTTATTAAAGTTTGAACAAATTCATTAGTAATACAAAAACATCACAAACATCGAATCATCCTCACGTATGAAAACCTACTAGGAGCTCAATCTCCTGAAGATAAAAACTAAGAGCGCCATTACTGAAGATCAAATAACATGACTAGATTTGTCCATAATACAACACTAAATGTCAACACATAACTATATTTACTTATTTATTAAAAAGTTGATAACTGGAAAGGCACACTGTGCTGGGGCTCAATTCCAGGTGTGACTCAGGAAAGTGCAAGGGAAGAAGATACAGTATAGCACAAAATACAATAATATTCAAAATACAATAATACACAGAGTTACACACAATTACAGAGTTTACACAGTTTTGAGGGTTGATACAGTTGTGCAATCAGTAGGTAAAATGGAACAGGTACAGATCAATAGTTCATGACCAAAAAAACAGCTATTACATGGCACAGGCTACAGTCAAAGGTAATGCTTTGGGAGGGGGTATCCACTTAGAGGTAAGAGCCAACACTAGTGCAAGGACAGGGGATTGGGAGGTGAAGGAGAAGGAAGAGAGCTGGGGACTGGTGGCTAAGGGAAGATGACAGAGACAGGGGTGTGTGTGTGTGTGTGTGTGTGCCTGAAGTAATTTTTGATAGACGCCATGGTTGGCAGACAGTGGGCAGCAAGGGGGAGTGAGTTCAACTAGGCTGGGAGCCAGTAGGTGAAGGCTTACTTCCTTGTGAGAGAGTGTGTGGTGGCCAAGGAGAAGGAGCATGGGTCACTGGAGCATAAGGCATAGCCAGAGTAGGGGGCAGTGGCCAATAGGGAGTAGAGGTAGGAAGGGAGAGTATTAAACCATAATCTGGCAATGAAGACTACACAGTGTGCAAGCTGGCAGTTTGCTAGGGAGGAGAGGGAAACTGCATGGTAAAGGCGGCAATGATGTGTGCAGTAAGGAAGATTGGTGGTGAAGTGGCAGAAGGCATGGAACAGGGGGTCAAACTTGGCTAGGGAGAATTGGGGGTCTGAGCTGTAAACCATGTCAGCATAGTCGAAGGAAGGAAGGAAGGATAAGCTTGGTTATAATATCTGTCCTGATGGGAAGGGATAGACAATGATTGTGCCTGTGCAACATGCCTAGTTTGGGGCAGAGCTCATTGTGAATTGAGTCGAGATGTAGGCAGAAGTCCAGTGTGGGGTCTAGCCAAATGCCCAGGTATTTGTAGCTGTCCACTACTGAGATGTTGGATTCATCCAGGGCATAGAAGAAGGGAGGAGAGGACAGTTTGGTCAACTTCTGGGCAGTCCTGAAAGCTATCTCAACAGTTTTTTTTTTTTGGTTTTATATTTTAGAGATTTTGCACCAACGGAGCATGCTCTCAAAATCAGATTGGAGGGCAGATTCAGTAAGAGCAAGGGAGGGTCTGGAAGCAAAGATCACAGAGTCATCAGTATACATTTGAACTTGGGAAGAGGGGCAGACAAATTATTTATGAAGATGGAGAAGAGGGTTGGTCCAAGGATTGACCCCTGTAGGGCTCCAGCTAGGCTGGGAAGATGGGGATTTAATGTTGACCAGCTGAATGAATTGAAACCTCGCTTAGAGGTAGGCCTTAAACCAATTGATGGTGGGGGGGGTCTATGGCAACAAGGTCTTCTAATCGGAGTTTGTGAGTGACAGAGTCAAACGCTTTGGCTAGGTCTATGAATATGTCCAAAGTCAGGTCAACTTTATTCATAGCAGTGTGTATATGGTTGCTGAGGTGTAGGAGGGAAGATGAGGTGGAATGGTGTCGTTGAATGTTGGATTGGTAAGGAGTAAGGATGTCCTTTGAGGACAGGAAGGAATTTAGTCTTTTTGATATGCGGGCTTCCAGAATTTTGGAGGGGGGGAAGCAAAATAGGCCTGTAATTGCCCAGATTTTAGGGATAGCCCACTTTGTGAAGAGGAATGACCTTGGCCAATTTCTAGGATCTGGGTAGGGAGCCCAATGTGAGTGAGAGATTAAAAAGATAGGTGATATCTGGGAGGATATCTGGAAATGAGATTTCTAATAGTATGGGGTTGATGCCATCTGTACTCTTTTTGGAGGTGTTTAGGGATTAGAAGGCATGGATTACCTCTAGTGGGGTAAAAGGGGGAAAGTTTGGTAGGGTGGGGTTGAAGAGGGAGGATAGTGTGTGCCATGTGTGGTGGACTACCTGGGAGTAAGGTTGGATGCACGGGAGGAGGGGACAAAATGGTGCATGCGGGGAGGAGAGAGGGATGAGGGGAAGGCCCCGAGGGTAAAGCGCATGTAGTGAAGTAGAGATTGATAGAGGATGTGGTGTAAGCAGCCCTTTCTGGGGACTGAGAGCCAAGAGAGAAGGAGAGAGAGGTGGAGCCTAGGAGTGAGTGTAGGGTTTTCCAGAAAGCAGTTGGAGTGGAAAGGCAATCTTCTAACTGGGCTTTGAAGAAGTCAGTTTTGGCGGTGTGCACTGCTTTAGTGCAGGCATTCCAGAATGTTGTTTACTGCTGGAGGTCAGAGATGTCAGAGGAGGCCTGCTAAAACATTTTCCAGGCCAATCACGTTCCTTGAAAAGCTTTACCAAATGAGGAGAGACTCAGGGGTGGTGCCTGTGCTACTGCCTTAACCTCTTGAGGGGGGCATGGAGGTTCCATATATTCAGGAAGGCTGAACTGAAAGCAGCCAGGGTGGTGTCACATCAGGAGTGGTGAAGACTCCAGACCAGTCAGTGAGGAACAGGTCAACCAACAGTAACTGATGGTTCAGGGACCTCAGTGGCCTGAACCACATGTACTTGGAAGGGGCAGGAAGGGGGCAGGACTTACTATGTCAGTGAGTGATGACGTGATCACTGAAGGCATCCAGGAGAGTGTAAGCAGAGGAATATTTGTGTGGGTAGGTCGTTAATATCCAGTCGATGAGTGAGTGGTTGCAAGAGTGGAGGTTAAGCCTTGTGGGGTCAGATATCAATTTTGTGAGGTTGATGACCTCAATTTCTAGTATGGCTGGGTGAGATGGTGGGGTGGACCAGTTTAGATTAAAGCCACCTAGTACAAGGAGCTCACCGGTGGATGAGTGGGAGAAAAGAGATGCAAGCTTTGAGACTATTGCTGCAGGGGATGGGTTGGGGAGAAATAACAGTTAGAGATATAAGGGGGGAAGAGGAAGGAAATGTCAGTTTAGAGAGAAGTAGTTCCTGTGATTTTGGGATGGCCTCCTGGAGGACAGTGGAGGCCTGGAGGGACTCAGGGACCTAGGTTGCAACACCGCTGCTGTGTTTGCCCCATCCTGGTGTAAAATGGAGTACCTGGGAATGGCAACTAAGGAGTCTGGGACTTTGGCAGATAGCCATGTCTCGGTAATATAGAGGATGTCAGGAGAGCACTGCATGGTCCAGGCCTTAATGTGGTCTAATTTGGCCAGGAGGTTACTTGCACTTATGTGATAGATGATCAGCCTATTTGCTGGGGAGGGGTGAGGGGAAGCGGGTGTGGGCCCAGGGTTTTGTTCTACATCTCCACCCAGTAGGAGAAGAAGGAGGCGTGGGAATAAGAATTTTGGAAACTTTTTTCCTTTAGTGGGCCTGGGGTGTGTGGTCTAGGATAAAGGATCCGGAGGGGATGGCAGTGGATGAGAGGGAGAGGGAGGCAGAGAGGAGGGGAGAGTCAGAGTGCAACAGAAGGGAGAGGAACATTGAGGATGGGGGGTGGACTACCAGCGAGAGGGGGTGGTGGGGCTTTGTGGGGAGAAGGACCAAGGGTGGGGGATGTGTGAGTTTGGAACAAGAGCAGTACTAAAAGAGAGGCAGAGAGGGTTTGGAGGAGTAGCTTATCAAAAGGTGGCATTTTTGGTTGATGTGCAGAACCAATAGAGGGAATGGGGTTTGTTGAAGGTGTTGCAGCTGCTTCGGATAAGTAGTGTGTCTGATAAGACTAGCTGGGGAAAGATTGAAAAGTAAGCAGCCTCTGTGGTGTAGTGATTAGGTGCACTGCCTTAGGTAAGGAATGTAAGAGGTTCAAATCCCTGGAAGGGCCAGAGGAGGAGAGTGTGGAGAGGAGGGGGAGGGATAAAGTAGGGGACTGTGACAGAAGGGAAATAAGGGATGATTTAGGAGAAAGAAGTAACTGTTAGGGGCAGAAAGGTAGTGAAATTGTATGCACTGTAGTGACTTCTGGTGGGCAATAGATAGAAGGTGCCAATGGGGAATTGGGCTGATAGAATCTGGATGAAGTGTCACAAGACCAGTCATGTGATAACCCAGCAAGTATAAATTTAGGGGCTGATGTGGGTGGGGCAGTAATCGCGCAGTGACAATGGGCTAACGCAGGTACCTAGTGCACCCTGTCAATGGAGGAGGCAAGTTTTCAATTCCCCTTGTTTGTAGCTCCCAGCACCAATGCTGCTCTGTGGGAAGGGTGTATCAGCCTGGTACTGCAGGGAGGGACTGAGCCTGTGGGGGTAACAAAAGCAGGTTATAGGACAGAACAAAAGAGATTTGAATAATTCGGGATGACTGAGGGTGATCTACTGTGAATGTGCAGGATGGAGAATTCACCCCGAATTAAGTTATACAAAAAGGACCTTCAGGGCTGCAGACATCCACTTGCTAAGGTAAGCTCTAAATCCCTGTTTAAATAGTCACATCTGAACAGCATAAATCTCAATATCTAGCAGGAAGAGTTAAAGTACCTAGCAGAAATCTCCATTCAACAGAGGAAAGTAATACATTTCTGAGAGAAGAAAAACTATCAGAAGTGCTCTGCCAACAAAAAGAAAATGTTACAGTACACAATGCAGATAATCTTTCAATTAGCATAGGTGCCTTGTTCACCCCATCAATGGAGGAGGCAAGTTTTCAGTTCACATTGTTTATGGCTCCTAGCCCTGCTGCTGCTCTGTGGGGAGGGTGTATTGGCCTGATGCTGCAGGGAGAGTAAGCCTTGTTTGTGGCTCCTAGCACCTCTACTGCAGCTGCTTCATGGGAAGGGTGTATTGGCCTATACATTCAGCAACTCTTATCTTTACCGACCCCTACACAGGTGTCAGTGGGTTCACAGTCTGCCTTTCTTTTCCATTCATAGGTAACCCAAAATGGGGAGGTGAGAGGGGGGACTCCCCCAATGAATTCTCCAGTTCCTGGAGTAGTCAGAGGGAATGTAACTCATAGCAGCTCCCGACGGATGTCCCCTGATATAGAAATAAATTAGAAACCTTCCCCCAAGGCCATACCCCATTGCCCATATCCACTCCAACAGTTCTTCAGGAATCCGAGTACCAAATTAGATTATTGCACATAATAGAATTATCATGATTCCATGTGACGGGGTAGCCATATCTGCCCTTGAGGTAGAGGAAGGTTGAGATAATCTAAATGTGGTTTCCAGACCTTAACAAAAAATGGAATCTTTCCTGAGCTATATATGACAAGCTCTCATATCCTGCCACCCTCAACAGATGATCATCCCACTCGTCTAATGTTGGGACCTCTGTTGACTTCCAGTGATGCAGCAGCAAGCTCTTGGCTTCTGTAATTGCTGTCATAAACCAGGCCTGCTGAGGGGCAGTGATACCTGTTAACTTAACAGTATTCCTCAGAACTAACAAAAAGGCATCAGCTAGGATACCAGTCCACAAAATTCTTGATATGACATGCCTCACCTTTTCCCACCAATGTGATATATTAGAGCACTCCCACACAATGTGTAGTAAAATGCCCACACACTTATGGCAACACCAGCATCTTGGATGGGAGACTTGCCTCAGGGTATATAACAAAGCTGGGGTATGATACCATAATAAAAGTGATTTAGGATTCATGAGCCTGCCCGCTGCATCCTTATACATGTCATAGTCACTGGACCAAATAACTTTCCATTTATCCTCCTCAAGGTGGCAACTGAACAGGCCCTCCCACCTCATTTGAATGCTACTCGGAGCCAGAGCTATGCCATCCCTTAGGGCAGGGTAAATTGTTTCCAACTTTGGGGTGTAAGGGGCCCCAACATTCCCTTCCATTTCCCAAACATTGTACTCCAAAGACCTATGGGGGAGACACATAGCCCCCCCCAATATTGTAGTGCAAATCAGGTGCCTCATCTGTAAATATCTCCAATGATGCAAGGCTAGAAGAGCAGCTTGATGTTAGAGTTCTCAAAAAGACTTAAAAAGGCCAGATGAAGAAGAAAAAAGATCACCTATCCACCTCATCCCACCCTTAGCCCATTGATCCCAAAAAACTGTCCTGCTCCCTATAACTATCCAGGGATTGTGCCATAATGGCCAAAGGGTAATAGGAATCCCCCATCCCTGCCCCCAAATGCCTCTGGGCCAATTTCCAAATGTGTGCCACATGTCTCTGATTAGCCAGGAGTGGGGAAGACTTTGCCCCCATAAGACCCCTTCAGGGTGGGTCAGAAAAACACAATCCTTTCTAAAGCTAGCCATCAAGTAGGCCCTTCTAGAAATTCAGAGTAAAACCAGCACCAAATGTGACAAAGGCCTGTTGATATATAATAGCCCTGGAGCCATGGTGAGGCAAAGCCTCCCTTCTGATAAGGTGCTATCAACCTGGCTTTGAAGATTCAGGGCGTCTTCCCTTCCCAATAGAAAAAGGACAACACCTGTTCAAATCAGGCACACACAGTGTCTGAGATCCTCAGGGGTAGGTGCCTAAGCGTATTTACTAAATTGGGCAGAAACATTTTCTTGACAGCTTAGACCTTTCACCACAAAGAGAGGCATAAGTAACGCCATCTTTCCACTTCATTCTTTAAGGGACTGCCAGAGGGGGCCAAGGTTCAAAGAAGGCCATTCCACCAGATCCAGAGAAACTTAAATGCCAAAGTACTTCACAAGGCCTGTCAACCATTTGAATCCCTGGCTGGATCTTGCAAGGGAGTCTTCCTAAAACTGAACAGCATAATTTCCATCTTACTCCAATTGTTCCAGAGTCCAGAAATGGAGGCAAAGTGGTCCACTAGCTGAACCACCCCAGGGAGGGAGGCCCTAACCTACCTTAGTGTCAAAAGAATGTCATCTGCAAACAACATTGTTCTGTAGACCTGATTGCCTACCTGAATTCCCTCTATTCATGGTGAGTGTCTAATCTTCTGGGCGAGGGGTTCAAATGCAAGAAGGAAAAATGCCAGCAACAGGGGACAGCCCTGATGTGTGCCTCTTGCCAATAGTAGGGCCAAAGATTGCATGCCATTTGTTAGAACCAATGTGCTGGAGGAGGCATAGATGTTTTATACCCAGTGAATAAAATATGGTCCAAACCCAAACTTCTCTAAAGTGGCAAAGAGATAGGGCCATTCTTCTGAATCAAAGGCCTTCTCTGTGTCCAACACAACCACTGCAGAGGAGTCACAGAACTGAGTAGGAACACAGAGAAGGTCTATCAAATGGCATAAATCATCAGCACCATCCCACCCACCCACAAACCCTGCCTGATCTAGGTGGATTAAGTCCGATAGCATTGGAGCAATCCGGGTTGGCCAAAACTTTTGTTAATAACTTATAGCTGGTGTTGATCAGGGACATTGGACGATAGTTGGTACATAAATAAGGGTCCTTGCCTCACTTTGGCAACACTGAAATCAGGGCATCACATATTGGGGGCAACATCCCCTGTCACCAAGCCTCCCCTATGACCGAGGTCTGCAGTGGGCATAAGAAATCTCCCACTGCCCTATAGAATTCCACTGGAAACACATCAGGGCCTGGGCTTTTCCCTTCCTGCAATTGCTTAATAGCCATCCTAACTTCTTCCTACATGATAGGTACAGCCAACATTTTTCACTGCTCCTCAGTAACCTGATGCAATACCACAGGATCTAAAAATACCTGTATGTCCTCTGTACCACACCCCTCATTCCATCTTGTTGAATACAATTGCTGATAAAAATGGTAAAAATCCCTATTGATTCCTACAGGACCATTAATGAGATCAGTCTCCTTCCAGACTCCTGGAATAACTCTGGAACTGTTCAACTTTTTCAGCCTGTATGCTAACGGACATTCCGCCTTTTCCCCTCCCTCCCAATATGCCTGTTTAGTTCTATAGAGACCAAGCTCTGCCTGCTGGGTGTTCAGCAATTTAGCTGGAAATGGAGATCTTGAATGTTTCTCAACAAAGAAGGATCCGAATGCTGCAAGCTGATCCAGAACAGCTTGAATTTGCACCTGTCGCTCCTTCTTGTGGGCTGTCGAGTAAGAGTAAGAGATAACCTTACCTCTTATATATGTTTTAAGGTCCTCCCACACCCACTGATGCACTACTGAATCCTACAATTTCAGCTCTTGAGTATACAGAAACTTCCTTCTGCAGCCAACTCATGATGAAGGAATCTGAGAAGAAACTGACATTGCATTGCCAATGCGGGGTACTGCCCTGACTCTGCTCAATAACAAATTTCCAGGACACGGTGGAGTGGGTTCTATAGATACTTGGAAGGAGTGCTGCATAAGGATCTGAGACATGAATATTATATCTATCCTGCTGTATATTTGGTGAACTGTAGAGAAATAGGTACAATCCCAAACTTTTGGGTGATGCATATGCCAGATATCCCACAGCCCATGTTCATCCCACAGTTGAAGTAAAGCTCTCAACCCTGGCATGGCTAACTTGTCAGGTGTACCACTATGATCACATAGTGGGTCTGGAACTTTGTTCATATCTCCACTCACGATGATTCCTCTCGCTGCCCTCTCCTGCAGAACCTGTGATAGTCCATTGAAAAAGATGACACTGTTTTCACTGGGGACATAAACAGAAACCAAACTGAGTAGGGTCCCATCCAAGGTGCCCATCACTAAGACCCATCAACCCTGAGGATCCCTGGTTGTGCTTTCAGCACCCTATTCAAGCCTATTGCTATACATATTAAAACTCCCCTCTTCTTTGCAGTATGAGAGGCAGTTAATAGATGCCCCTTCCAGCTCACTTTCAGCTGATCCATATCTTTTATTAACAGATGGGTTTCCTGAAGAAAAACTATTTTCCCTCCCAACTTCTTTATATGATACCAAACACACTTCTTCTTAATATGCCCATTCAGACCCTGCAAGTTTCAGGAGATCATCTTATAGGTAGTCATGGTCCCCTAAGAAAAAAGAACTGGCGGGCCACCTCCTTTACTCTCCCAATCCCTCCCCACCTCTGACTTCAAAAGCTTCATTCCTGTAAGGCAAACTGATAATATTCATAGTAAATTATAAAGATCAGAATTACAATTACAACACTCCCCCATAACTTCATACAACTATATTCAAACACCACAAAAACTACTAATGACACAATAACAATATGCATTTTAGTTCTGCACTCTATGAATTATGTGCTCTGTCTTCCACCCCAAAAATAGAAACCCCAAAGGATAAGAATCTTCCCCCCACTCCCCGCCACCCAGCTCCCCAATCAGGAGAAACCACCTAGAGAAAATTTCTATAAGGTGACCCTCTTGGAGCTACGACCCTCTTTGAAGACAGCCATGCTAGACCACCTTCTATGCAATAAATGTTATAGAAGCTAGCACTCCCCAGAACTAAGTCACAGGGCTCAAAATTATTATTATATTAAAAACACGGCCCTAGTGACTAATCCTCACTAGCTCACAGTCAGAGCCCCCAAAGTCTGTTCACGGGCTCCTACCCAGCAGACAGAGTAAACCCACTCCCACAATGAAAGTATCCTCGACACCCATGTATCCCAGCCCTAAAGAGTCTGTGTTAGTAACAAAGAAGGGGAATAAAGGTGAGCTGCCTTCTCATAAGCATGCAGCCAAAAAGGAACACTCCAACTTGGGGGAGATAGAAAAGATAATTCCCCATATGCCCAGCAAGGAGGTTGTGGGAATAAAGCCCCACAAGTCACTGGGGAGAAAAACCCTTATCGGTACCCAGAGGAACCACCAGCAGAGGGCTGAGCAGTATTACCAAAATAACAGCCTGCCAAATGAGAGGAAGCAACCTGTGTGCAACCATAAAACATCATGCACAGCAGTACTATAAGGCACTGCTACCTAAAAAGAAAATCTTCCCTGCACACTACTACAGTTCCAAAACAAAGACTGGGAGCAAGAAAACAAAAATAGACCAATGCAGTCAGCATAGGGTGGGTCCTTTTTCCCAAACCTGACAAATACCCCCAATCCACAGACCCTCCCGACTTTTGTCTACTGCTAACATTCAGTCCCTTTAATTATATGACATAACCCATGTTCAGCAAAACGTGATGGATACAATTAAATTATCCTTTAGATTTACATGATCACTCTCAAAAGGAAGGAGTCGTGACACTAATTTTAAAGAATCACCAGCAAGGGGCCATCTTTCCAGAACAAATAGCCATCCCTTCTTTCAAGAACCTTCCAGAAGCCCTACTCCCAAAAAAGAACACCCAAACAGCATAAGAATAGTATTTCAACCCTACCATAAAACCCCCTCTGTGACCCAATTGGTAATTCCACATGAGATTTGGCTGATAAACAAATGCCCATTCACATTCAAACACTATCAGATCCTGTTATTGTCCCTGTGCTCCCCATCCCAAATGCTAAGAAAGACTTCACCCACACATATATTAAACATCCCAGTTCACCATTGGCACTAGCCCCCTTAAAGGCACTCTTTGCCCCGTGTAACTTCTGCTATAGTCCAACCAGTACCATCTCCACAATGTGAGTGGAGCCACATATACTTTGAGACTTGCAAGAAAGAAAGAAAAAACACATCATTCCTAATCCAACCACCCTGCCAGGTAACCATCAAAGCTAGGCAACCGCTGTACCTGGAAAAAGCTACTTCATGGTTCAGTACAAAAGAAACACTCCAGCCACTGTCTGTTTCAATCCAAGGAGTCTTCCTCTACTTGAGACACCAATCCTTCCATCATGGAGCTGTCTTGATTTCCTTGCTGGGCTTCCACTTTCCTCAGGGCTGCACTCTCTGGTTTAGCTCCACAAGCTCTTCTAGCCTTGTTCCTTTGCGGTTGAAGGGAGAGCCGTTCTGGTTGCAAATTGCTCCCGGTTCGATCTGGTCTCCCCTCAGCATGAGTCATAAGATATTAGTGTGTCTCTGTTGGATTCAGAAAATACTTTGTGCTGCCCTGGTCCAGAACCTTTGAAGTAGTGGGTTGGATTAAGAATGCTCTAACACCCATCACTTTAGCTCCATCTCTAGCGTGATCAAAGACTTTGTGTCTCTCAGGAATCCTTTTGGGAAAATCCTGCCGAAAGAATAAATGGGCAGCCTTAACTCTGATTTCTTTCAGAGCCTGAGCATCTTGCAAACCTTTTTCACTGTCTGGGTACTGAAGCAACTTCAAAACCACTGAACTTGGGCACTTGATGCTGCCCTGAGGAGGGGGCCCCATGGGAACATGATGTGCCTGCTCTATTTCTAAGGAGACTCCCTACTCCCACTGGAGCCAAATGGGAAGTTTCCCCTGCAAATAAAGCCTCATGTCCTTCCTTTGAAGTATTCAGGAAGCCCAAAAAATGCTTATATTGCTCTGATGGCTGCAGACTTCCAGGTCATCTATATTTTCCCACAGGGCACGAATGCCCTTCTCAGCCAGATCTAAATGTCTTTCAATAGGATTAGCCGAGTCATCCAGCTGGCTAATCCTAGTTTCAGATTGTTCCACTCTGTGGCCCAGCACCTCCACTGAAACCTGGAGTATGGTGATTTGAACCATTAAATGATTTAAATCATGCTGGGTTCCACTCATAAAAGACTGAATCTTGCTTAGCTCCAAGGAAATGTGGCTGGATTCTGATTCCTGCTCAACATGAATTATCTCTGGCCAGGCCCCAAGATGTCCACCTCTGGTGGGGAAGCTGTTAACTTATACTTCTTTTTTGCCAAGTTAGCTGATTTGTCGGATTCCTATTATGCAGCCATTTTAGATGTAGAAATGTTGTTCTGAACACCAAAACAGGCTATTAGAAGAAAAGAATAATCAGAGGAAAGAGGGGGTTCAGCAGAGCTACAGAACCGCGCTGCTTCCTGGCTCTGCAGCACCACGTGACTCCTCGGCCCTGGCTAGTAGTTGTTGGTATGATGCCATGGGAGGGTGTATCATGGTAGGCCTCTGTCAACAGTGCAGTATACATGTGGAGGTGATCTGCACATTGCACCCTGGGACCATGTGCACTGGTGTGACCCATACTGTCCACAGTGGGAGTCATGAATATGATTTGGGTATGTCAATAGACTACTGTATCTTTCCTCATGCTGTTTTTCAGAAGTAAATAGTGAGAAGGGGGCAACTTCAAAGAATTAGGCAACAAATGTAGGATTTTTGGGGGGGGATTAGACTATACATTTATGGATGGATCACATCTACCACAAGTAGGGGAACTGTAAGCACTTGAAGAAGGAAGGGGTGGGGACTACTGCGCTTCTGGATTGCTTTGGATGGTTTCATAACCAGAGGTACTGACTACCTGACAGGGAAGGCTGCATGCACTGCAATGGGAGTTGAACCAATGCATTTCTGGAGACTAATGAAAAACTGATTCTTTGACTGCACTGTCATACACCTAAGAGTCACTGTCCACAGAGCCCCATGACCATGGCTCCCACTCCCTGTTCCACAATCACCATTTTCTTCTCCACCACAAGTATTTGTGGAATTTGCGCTTAGTGGACTTGGCATGGTGAAACATTTATTTACTCCTTTTCTCCTCACTTCATCCTTTTCTCCTACTGTTCTCTTCATGTTTTTTACACATCTCAACAACATACATGCATATGATGGCACAATTCAACCACCACTAGGTGCTGACAATGAGAACTCACAATAGGCATTGATGATTCTTGTATATCCATGTAACATGTATGCTGCATGTCTGTCACTTAGACAAGCCACAGTGTCATATGACCTCCAAGGTAACAGAGGGACAATACTAGGCCACACCACCATTGACAGACTACACCTCACCCCAAGAGAGATCTTGTCACCTTATTCTTTCTTACACAGCTATCTACTTTACATTTCATACAGTGACTGGGTGGTAAGCTTGCAAACGATGAAACAGATTATTCGGTCCTTCTGAATTATGAATAATTAAAATAATATTTCCAAAATACATCCTTCAGATTTGCTCTGCACCTTTCCCAGTCTACTGTATTCAACCGACACTTCTCCTACAATAAAAAATGAATTTGCTAGCTCTTGCTGTAGGCCCTGCAGGCACCAATGCAGGTTTACAGAGTGTCTCTTATCTCTATCCTCTGCAGCCTGATTTCACAAACCTGCCTGACTGAAACTAGTGTAACACCGAGTAAAATATTGAACTAAAATGACAATGCATGATTTTGAAAGTTTTCAATCAAAAGTAACCTTTAATCACATAAAAGTAGCTCCTTGTTTGCCATAGGTCCATTCCCTGTGAAACAGAGCTAGACATTACACGGAGATGTATGCAACATGAAGAATTCTTGATCTGTAGTGTCACTGATTAGATGCTGTAGGTCATATCACTTGCTAACAACATGGACATGTTTAGTGTATTCTCCCCGTAAAGTGCTGCATGATGAGGGAGAAGTGTTGAAATGCCAAAGGGAAACCGATTTCCTTTGGACCTATTTCAGTGGTGTCTAAAATACCAGACTGTTGACATTTTCAGTAAATACAAATTCTGCATTAGCTCATCTTTAGTCAATGATTCCTAAAGTTCCACTTGACATGAAAACCCGGGGCTGGATTTTAAGCCATTCAGGGACTATGCCCCACTCTGCAGCCACTGCTGCATGACAAAATCTGTGCACTTGGAGAGATTCCTATTTTTAGCCCATGTTCCACATGGGTGGCTGGCATAGCTGTGGGAGATGTTTCACCTAGTCCGACCAGGCTTAACATTTCAGTGCAGCTGCACCAAAAAGAAACACAGCTGCAAGCAGCCATACATTGGAGAGACTGTTGTAAACCAGCTCCCTCTTTGAGAATCTGGTGCATGTAAGAAAAACTGCTGTGAGTGCAGCAGTTAAGTTGGTGAGAATATCATTTAAACATCACATCAGGGTCACATGCTGCACGCTTGTTATGTGCAGCAGATAAGCTGGTGAAAATCTCATCTACACAACAGTTTCTTTGTTTTACACTACCGCAAGCTATTAGAGTCATTAAAATACATTTTTATTTGAATTCCTATAAAAATTAGGTAAACTCATTAATTTTGATCCTTTTGCAAGTTTAATAGCTTTTGATTTTTGTCATTAACTTGCCATTGATTTGTTAAGTATTGTTTGCTTACTGCATTAAATGCCTAGGATATAGCCAGTCAACATCCAACATTTCAGATATACGAAGAGGGTCCTCTATGTTGTTAAGCCTGTCCTCATTTTGGACCATGCAAATCCCTTATGCATATTTAGTGCTACAAATGTGTTTCTCCATGACTGTTTCATCTCACCTTCTCCTTGTCATTCTGTATTAAATATACATTATGGCCATGCTCAGCACTCTTTGTGCTGAGTAGGGTCTAGGAAGCATGCACCATACCTCACATTTTGTCACTGAAATGAGGAACATGGACACTCAAAATGAGGGACAATGAGGGACACTAACCAACATGATGATGAGGACACATCATGAAACATGGAGATACAGTACCGTAGAACAGAATGGAAACCATTGCATTAGCACCTGAGAATGAATTTCTACAATTAAGTAGGGGTGCCATTTAGGTAGTGCTGAGGGGGGGTAGTTGCCTTCCCCACCATATGTGTGCCTAAGTTGTTCTTATGGTGTGGCAATAATGGCATTAAATTTGGATTTCATCTTTTGCAGAATAAGTGCCCACTTTACCTGTGTGTGCTCATGCTGCAGGTTCTCTCCAGACTTGACTGTGTCTGTATTGTGTTGTTCACTCTCTTCACATATTAGTGGTGAAACAATCACATATGATGTGGATGAGCTCCAGCCAAGAAAGGGTGCATGAGTCTTGCAAGTGCGACACTGTCTTTTTTTTTTTTTTTAGTTTTTGTTGACCGGGTAAGTGCACTAGACAAATCCTGCCTATTTTCAGGCACGACCCGGGGGAGAGGATTTTTTAAAAGGTGCAATAAAAATAAAGATTATTATTATTAATACAGTTGAATGCCAACTGACCTTAAACCAGATTAAGCTGTTGGTGGTATTTTTAGTGAATGAAGGAAATTTGGCCAGGACACCAAGGAAATTCCCCTACTGTTTGTCAGTAGGGGGCCGACTGGCTGGAGGCAAGGTGGCCACTGCATTAGTGAGCCCAGAGGAGGTGGTTGTGGAGGAAGCGAACAAAGGAATGGATCGTCGGTTTACTGACAACTCACAGAATGTATTGCTTACTGATGGTAACACTGAGGAGATTTTTTCATGAGGCCTGTTTGACGATGGAAAGCCTGGAGAGGTCAAAAGCAAGCAAGGTTGCTACAGATTCAGAGTGTGCTCAAGTGAAGGTGGTGGCAGTGGAGGTCCCTGTAACACTGGTATCAGGCACAGTAGGTGTTTCTTCCGGAGTGGAGGTATTTGCATCGTGAGAGGACCCGACAACACAGTTGAATGTGGAAGTGTCTCAGGGTGTAGAGACAGCTGACCCAAATTTGCTACAGTTTCATGTTTCGGAAGCCTCGGGGTCTGTTCCTGATTCTGGAGTTGGTGTGGATGGAGACAACCAAAGGGGATTGCCTGAGAAGATGACAGGGAACGCCATTGAAACTGAGTTGGTACAATGTGGGAAACCTGGGGTGAGTAGTGTTTCAGGATCCACTGCCAGTATGAAGGTTTCTTTAAGTAAAAACTCAGGGTTTGTATTTAAACCCTTAGATAAAGACCGAATTTTTACAAACTTTCAGAGTATGGTTCATTTTCAAGCGGACTCCGGTGAGCAGGAGGGGGTTACTGAATTTTGTTTCCAAGATAGAAAGGGGCAACAGTTGGACTTGGAGTATGAACAGTGCCCGAAGTTACAGTGTGATGTTAAGGGGACCATTAATCCTCCTTTACCGATGGTAGGATTTCAGCAATCCGAAGTTCCTTTGATACATGATGATTCCTGGTCTCCTCAAAGGGCATTAAGGGCTGCTGGATGGGGGCAGTTGGGTAAAGGAGTTTGGACTCCTACGCAGGATTGGGACCCAGTTTTTGACTTTAAAAAAAATTCCCCGGTATGGAACCCTCAGGGTATGAGGGAAGGGGTAGAAAGGGATGTAGGTGTGGTTCTTAACTCTGAAACTACTGTTGGGGATGATGGGAGAGGCTCTGATAAGGTTTCCAACATAGAGGCTGCTAAAACTGACTTGTTAGATACTAGTACACTTTCCTCTTTGGAAAAACCTTTAATGTCTTCTCTTTTTACTAATGCTAAAAGGGAAGCTGCGCCAAGGCGCAACGCAGTACGTATTACATATAAAGGGGGTTTACCAGACAGGCCGGACAGGTGTCACATTGGGAAACTGTTGATTAAAGGATCTCTGGGGTTTTCTGCAAGGCCTGTTTTTGGCTTTATTAATATTTCAGGGGAAGACAATTTTGATATTAGTTTTTGTTTGGCATATTTGCTGGAATTATTCTGGGAAAGATATACCCAGGTGAAATTTTCTCCTTTGTGGACTCCTTTTTTGGTTATTCCCCTTTCTACCCCTTTAATTAAACATGTGACAATCATGTTTCAGAATGAAGGAGTCCATATTGAAGATATTACTCATTGGCTGTCTCTTAAGTGTGAAATACAGGGAGACCCAGAGTCTATATTGGATACAGAACAATTTTGGACAGGGGGTTGGAAATTTAAAGTCAAATTGAGACAGACGGAGAAGGGCATTGAACATATCCCTAACTCCTTTTTGTTGGGTAGAGATAGGGGTGTCTGTTTTTACAGTGGCCAACCTCGGGCGTGTTATAAATGTGGTTCTAAAACCCATTTATCCAGTACTTGTGATCACCCCAGATGCGACAATTGTGGGGAATTAGGTCATGGTGTAATGCAGTGCACTAACCCCACAAAATGTGATCTCTGTGAAACCTATGGGCATGCCTTTAAAGATTGTATGTGGGCAGTCAAGAATAAGGCCTCCATTGGTAGTTTTGACTTACAGGTACAGCAAGCCTAGGAGGCTGTTTCTAAGGCAGAAGCTGTGGTACAGGATACAACCCTCACCCTCTCTCTTCCTAAATGAGTGGATAGACTCTCATCACCTAAAACTTCTGTACCAGTAGAGGTTGTAGTCCTCCCCCCATGGAAAAGAAGTCCGGAGTTGTGGTACAAGTAGGACAAATTCAGAAGAAAGGTTTGTTACAACCAGTGTGTTACAAAGAGTCAGAGGAAAACAAGGATGATGGGCTTGTAGCTCCCATTACTTTGCCTCCCAGAAGGTCTAGTAGAACTTTTAAGGCAGTTGCAGCACCAGTGAAGTTAGAGGTAGAAACACATAATACCTGTGCAGCTCTTTTTCCAGCCTGGGGTGATTCGGAGATGGACCAAGGGGACTCAGACTCACAAAAGTCAGTTCCGGGTGAACCCATAAATGAGTATGAAGAAAAGAAGAAAAAAACCAGGAAAAAAATGAGGTGTAGTGCTGGTTTTTGACTTTTTTTTTGACTAATGGGGTTTCTTTGGGCATCCTTGAATACTCATAGTTTATTAAATTCGATTAAACGCAAAGCGCTTTTTCACTTACTTCATGACAGGAAAATTTCTCTATCCCTTGTTCAGGAGACGTGGAAGTTTTCTAAGGAACAACTCCTCTCTTTTCAAAATGACTGGCCATGGGGGCCGTCATTCTGGTCATCCGGTAGAGAAATGGCTGATGGTGTTGGGATTCTCTTTAGTGGTTCTAAATTTTCTTTATATAAACTGATTGATTTGATCCCTGGGAGAGCATTAATTTTGGACGGAGCATGGCTGGGCATTCAGTTTAGAATGATAAATCTTTACAACCCTCAAACAAAGACTGCCAGAATAAACTGTTTCAAAGAAATTCAACCCTATTTAGTTACGACCTTGCCCATTCTGTGGGGTGGTGATTTTAATTGCACTCTGTTTACTAAAGGGATGACTTCTAAGGAAATTTACTGTGATTCAAATTTTATGGTATCAGTGTTTGCAACAGCAGATTTACTTAATTGCAATCAGACTTCAAAAGCATAGTGTGGTTATACCTTTTACAAGGGGTCAAAAGGCTCCACTATTGATTATTTACTGTGCTCTAAATTTCTGTCAGTGAATAATTTTTGTATATTGCCCATTGAATTTTCTGATCATCAGCTTGTGCAGGTTGAAGTGGGTGAACTACCTTTGCAGAGCCCCAGGACCAATAGATGGAAATTGAATTCCACCTGCTTACAGGATCAGAGAGTGAAAAACTCAATTAAATTAATCTTGGAAGCTAGATTATCAGTGAGTTTCTTATATTCTGATTTGGGTCTCTGGTGGGAAGAGACTAAGGCTGATTGTACACAGTGGTTTAAATCCTATGGAATTCACCAAAGGAACTCACAGTTTAGCGCTTATTTAAAATTGACATCCCATTTACAAAATTTGTTTTCAATAGCAAATGCTATGAATCAGGACTTATCCTCTCAGATAAATGTGGTAAAATCAGACATGAGACGGTTACAGTATGATAGGGCTAAATCACTGCAGGCACTTTTAAACAATCATTTAGGGAAGTCTGTTATAGGAAACCCCTATGTCTTGTGCAAAACACTTAAAGATTCTACTTCTTTGGAGTTTTTGGATTCTAAGATGGGGAAAGTGTCAGATGTACAGGGTATTAGCTCTGTTATTAATCAGTATTTTAAAACTTTGACATCCACTGACTCACTGTCGGTTCAGGAAATATGGGATTATTTGAATTTTGCCCCCCCCCCCGAAGGTTAGAACAAAATTTGCTGACTGACATGATAATACCCTTTTCTGTCCAGGAAATTGAGACAGTTATTGGTCAATTGAAAGATAACACTTCACAAGGTCTAGATGGTTTATCTAATCCATTTTATAAAGCTTTTCGCACCGAATTGAGTGCTGGTTTATTTTTGCTATTTAACTTTTTTCTAGCAGGCCATTTGATTCCGAGTTCCTTTGCTCACGGATTACAAATCTATCTTTTTAAATCAGGGGATAAAGGGAAGTTGGAAAATTGGAGGCCAATTACCTTATTAAACTCCGATTATAAAATGTTTGCAACCTTATTAAATAATAGATTGAAACGCTTGGCGTCAATAGTCGTCTCACCAATGCAGCACTGTGGACTCCCAAATAGGAGAATTCAGTCAATCTTGACTACCATTAGAGATGTAATAGAATACTTGTCGGAATTGGGTAAGGGTGGTGGTTTAATTTCATTGGACTTTGAAAAGGCATTTGACAGGGTAAATCATAAGTTTCTTTTTCAAACTTTAAGTTATTTTGGGATTCCATTACAAATGGTGGAGGTGATTAAAGGTCTGTATACAACTACGAAGGTATTCCCTGTTATTAAGGTAAGGTTAGGACATCCTATTGAGATCTCCACGGGGTGAGGCAGGGCTGTCCTCTGAGTCCTTTGCTATACATTTTTACCTTAGAACCTTTGCTTAGGGCTGTTAGTTTCAAAGCTTTATGGGAAGGCGTCCTGATTCCAGGTACAAAAATGAGGTTAACAATACAAGCATTTGCTGATGATGTGTGTTTATTTTTTCAGAATGTGGATCAAATTGATTCTTTCTTTCAAGAATTCCATATATATGCTAAATTGTCCAATACCAAACTAAATTATATAAAATCAAAAGGCTTATTGATGGGTCCTGTCCAATAGGGTTGGTTTATAATGCAACTATTCCACTATTGACGGAACCGATCACAATTTTGGGAGTTTTGTTTGGTCCTCAAAACCTCCGGTCTGAAAACTGGTTTATCAGTTTTGGGTAAGGTGGAATGGAAAGTTAATAATTGGAAACGTTTTAGATTTTGTAAACTTAAAAAAGTGCAAATCTTGAAACAGTTTATTTTACCCAGTCTTCAGTATATTGCAGCCATTTTTCCTTTACCATCCCAGTTTGAGACTAAGCTCTATAGTCTTTGTTTTCAATTTTTGTGGGGCAATAGGCTTAACCCAATTAAAAGAGTTTATACATATTTGGAGAAAAAAAAGGGGGCGTGGGAATGATAGATCCAGTGTTTTTTTGTTTTTCACTATTTTGTATGAATTCTTTGAAATCCGCTTTAAATTCCTCAACAAGGAATGAAGAGCAATGGTTTAGAGCGAGTATAGGCCGATATTTGAAATCTTGGTCGCACTACGCTCCAAAAATAAACTACCATTTTCCTCTGCAATTTTTATTATTCTGATAGCCAGAAAACTGTATAAGTGGAAATTAACAAAATCTCAAATTTGTGACAGTTCAGTTAATTCTCTATATAAGATAATAATGGATCCACAATATCCTACGAGACCAGTCTTTAGGAATTGCCCCTCCTCTTCGACTCAGGTTGTATTGGATCAATTGAATAATCCAAGATTGCCGCCTTATATGTGGGAAATACAATGGTTAATTATGTATGGGAGATTGAATGTCAGAGGGACAGCAAAATATAAAGCGAAAGAGGAAAGGACTTGCCCATATGTTAAATGTATAAATATGGAAGAGACCATGGAACATTTCTTTTTAGAATGTTCAAATACAGTTCCGTTGGTCATTGCCATGGTTATTGAACCCCTCTTATCAATTTTTAATAATTGGAGACCTCTCTCCCAATTTACACATCTATGAGAAAAGGACAGTATGGTTATTATTGGCTGTTTTATGGTTCTGTTTATGGAAAATTAGGTGTCAATGGGTGTTGTTCCAAAAACAGACTTCAGAGAAAGCATTTTTTCTTTATGTAACAAATGAATTGCAAAAAGTGTACTTTAAAGAATTACAAATCTTTACAACAGATTTGATCAGGCTGTAGTGGAGGGGATTCTCACATATTATTAAATATAAGTAGGTACTATTGGTGGATTGGGCATTTAAGACACAGTTGTGTTTTATAGGTTATATCTGACTGTTTAGATCAGTATCTGTTTCATCCTTTTCAGTTTTTTTCATGTTGGATGTATAAGCATTATTGATGTTCTCAATTTCTTTTGTTTCTGTTTCTGTTTTGATTCTTATTATAATAAAAACACCCCTACTCTTTTCGAGAAGTGCCATGGGATCTTTAACATCCACCTGAACTACCACCAATCCAGGCAGATGGGACCTCGGTTTAATGTCTCATCTGAAAGACGGCACCTCAGAAGTGCAGCACCCCTCTCATGCTGCACTACAGTGTCAATACTGGGATATTAACCCAAGTGCCAAATGTGGGAACTGAACCCACAGCCCTCTGATCTCCTGGCTTCAGAGGCAAGTGTGCTACCTACTGAGCCACTGACACTAAGTAGACAGACTGCACACTACAGCTTGGAGGAGTCAGTGAGCACCCAACTCTTAATAGCAGTGTCATGGCAGCATGTTTTTGTTTGGTATTCTTATTGAGTCTCCATCTCCCTGGTGGCTGAAGGGGCAGAGGGTGAGATGGAAGTTAACTCATGACTAGGCTACCTACTTACTCTACAAGGCTCACTTTGCAAAAGAAACAGCACAGACCCCCATGGCAGCAAGTTAGACTTAGCAGCAGTGCTGACAGTGGTGTGGGTGGCCTTCATAGGCCTTGATCAGTGCAGTGCGGCAGCAGCCATAGAAGCAACCAAGCAAGAAGCAAGAAACTCAGGTTGGGTGGGTTTGGTTGATGAGTTGACTTGTTCACAGACCATGTTGAGGACCTGTGATGGCCAGTTCTAGCCTCCAGTTTCTGGCAGAAGGAGAGAGGGGAAGTGGACTGAAAACTGGACTGGTGGCACACTGTGCCAGGCTGCATATTCTGGCCATATGGCTGGGTAAGTAAAAGTAAATCTTTTTTTTTTGCAGGGGGTTGGGGAAGCAGGAAGGACTGAAATATTGAGGTGTTTTTCATGTTTCTTTACCTTTGGGTGGCTTCATGACCCATTGGGGATGTGTATTGAATGAAATGGAGTCAGAGAGAAAAATAGGGACAAAGTTATTTTTTGGTTTTTGGGAGGGTAGCACTTCAGCCAGAAAAAAAATTGGTTAGTAACTGGATAGGTTTAAGCCCAAATCTATTGCAATGCTCCAGGGTATATACTGTACAGATGGATCTTATACATTTGAATTTTTCCTTATTTGCATATCCCTTTTCAGTCAAAACAAATAAGTTGTACCATTTAGAGATATTACAGACATTCTAGAGCTGTCCCTTGCATTCATGGACAGTTGAGCAGTAAGGTATGCACAGACTATTGGAGCCCCACTATAGTCATGCTTATGTCCCCACCCCCCGTGAAGTTTACCTCCACATCACCATGCTCAGGGACATTATGACAGAGGACAAAGGAAACTTCAGGTGTGTGCACCATTGAAATGAATGGGGATATTTTTTATTACTATTTTATACATTATTGATGGAGAGTTGGAGGTTATTGAAGGCCACCGCTCGACTAACAAGGGCCTTGTTAGCCGAACAATGGCCTTCAATATTCTACAACACACCAACATAATGTATAAAATAGTAATAAAAAATAACTCCATTCATTTCAAGGGGATACGCTCCAGCACTCTGACCCATGGACATCATCTCTTCAAGACTCCTGCCTCTGGCTCCCTAGTACTCAAGTAAGAGACTTTATACTTATATCTATTCTTGTTGGGTTGTCTGTAGCAGCACAGCCGTACCTGCTACAGTGTTTGCGCATGGGGGGACTGGTCATGTGGCTGTGTGTCAAGTTATTGCTACGTTTGTGTTTGCACCTTAAATTATGTTTGCATGGAAGCATTCAAAACTTTGGAGAGAAAATAGTAGGAGTACAGGCCACACAAAAGTAATTAAGTGGTTTTGTGGGTAAGTTTATGTATTGGGGTAGGGAAAACCACATGTGTTTCCATCGGTATGTGTGATACAGTTCAACTGTGAAACTGAGATGAGGGAGAGAAGAAAACTAAAAAGCATAACAGAGGCAACAGGCATGCTGCATGCTTCCAGATGTATTCGGATACAGTATGTATTGAAGTATAAGTGAGCCATATGTGTGCAGACAGTATGGCTTAGTTGTTAAAGGCACTGAACTGCAAGCCAGGAGACTTGGAGGCATGAAGACCTGGGTTTAACTCTTGCAGGGCCTCAAACTGATATATCAGTCCATAATTCCTATACGTTCTAATTCTGTTGGCAGCCTAATAAGGGTTAAATCTCATCAACCTCCACTTGTGTATGGTGTGATTTTGAGCAAGTCACTTAACTTTTACATGTGCAGTTATCAGTAACTGCTTGCTTTTTGCATGCATGCAGTCTTTTCCAAATTAACATAAAAATCATGGTGTCTGCACTTGCTTGCTGCACTCATGCGATATGCATGCAATTTAACATTTACATCATACTTGCAGCACACATATCACTTGGGTAGTTTTATGTGTGCAGCAGGAAAACATTTCATATCATTATTGCTGTAAGTGTTATGCCCACAAGCAGTCAGTAAAAACATTTGAAAAATAAATCCTTTAAAATACCGCTTCACCTTTTCCAGTCTGCTTAATCTAATCTGCCTTTCTTGTGCTATAGAGATGCAAAATGGTAAAATAAACAAAAAATTAAAACTAAAGGGATATCTATGCTTTCCACACCACATTGAATTCAGTAAAATATATGTGTCATATGTGTTTTTTAATAATCCTTCAGCTCTTTTCCCAACCTGCTAAATTCACTCTGCCCCAATCTTGAAGCAGTGTATGCAGGCTCACACCATGGAGTCTCTCCTCTCCTCCTTCAGAATTATTTCATCAACCTGCCTGCCTAAACATATAGTTAAATATAGGATGAAGTTGCTAACTGGGATTAAAATATCTGAATCTCTGATGATTTCAAAAGTGTACTGAAGAAAAGTCATATTTTCCAAAAAGGAGCTCCTTCATTGCAACTACTCATACAGATCCTTCCCCAGTAATGAAGAGTTAAAATGACATATAGAATAATACATACTGTAGGTGGCTGTGTGTAACCAGAATTTTACACACACCCAAAGTGTGGGATGCTACATTGAAGCCCAAGGGGTTTATAAAAGCATTCCACACTGTGGATATGTGTAAAATGTCTAGTTACAAACACCCACCCATGTTTTATTCAGTTTAATTGCTGGCCATCATTTTTTGGCTATGCTCAGTGCAAATTCACAGTCAACTGCAATTCCATTTTTGTTTTCTCAGGGTTGCACTTTTGTGCAGGTATGGACTCCAGAACCTTGCATAGTACTCCTGGTGCTGTCACATCAATGATCTGTACTGTAGAAGAATCAGCCCCAGCTTCTGCTGCTGATTCCTCTCCCTTTGCACCCTAACATCTTGTTTGTCTTCCACTCCACCTCGATGCACTGTGTTGGAGTCATATGTGACTTTTCAGCAACATTGAAATGCTCAGTGTGCGTTATCAGTAAGAAATGTTGCATCTTGACCTAGAAGTACTGAAATGCAAGGAAAACTGTAGTTTTGTAGTCTTGCTTTGCCAGGGTCCAAAATGTCAGCTTTTGGCATCTTCTGGTCACTGAATACAAATCTGTCATCAACTCATCCTTACAAAGGGAAAAGGAAGGACAAGGGAACATTGTTTAACCAGGAGTAGCACACTAAACTGAAACGTGTTTCCAGGTGTGACCTGGGAGCACAAGGAAGTTAATTGACTTGCTCAGGATCACACAATATGCAACTAATAGGCTATGGGATTCAAATCCAGGTCTTCTGATTTGCAGCTCAGAGCCATAACCCACTGCACTATACTACTACCCCTACAACTCAATACCCATTTTCTGCCTTTTGTTTTGCATGATGCTGCCTCTTTAATGTTCAGATGAAGGTGACAATATGGGAAACATAGAGGGATTTTAAGACCTAAAAGAGGAAACCATCATAGGCTAGTAGGGAGTTCTATAAGGAAAATTTGAGACAATAAACAGCTCATTAGTGCAGCAAAAGATGACCCTGAATTAGAGACAGCAGAAGGTGCTATGAGGAATGTGAAGCCCTTCTTCAGGTACATCAGGGAAAAGAGACAAACATGGGATGTGGTAGAAAGAAAGACATTGAAATGATTACAAATGGGGAGGGTTAAGGATGATGTGGTGGAGGTAAATGATCTAAATGTGTACTTTAGCTTAGTATTAGTGGTAACAGTTTTTGTCCCTATACCGGACAGTAAAATTAAATTTGATGGAAGTGGGTGACAGAAACTGGAGGCAAGCAGGATTTCTGAGGGCGTGGCACTCCAAGGGTATAGCATCTAAAGGGGGTAAGACATTCTGGGCTCTAGATGGACATAGTAAAATGCTGCCACTCAATCAGATTTTTGATTTGATGATATTTATTGTTTACAGAGACTATGAGACACCTCAATGTCCAGCAGAATGTTAGGGAACAGCTTCCTCTTCCTCAAGGTAGGTAGGTTAATCTACAATTAAATATATTTCCTTTTCAGAATTTATCATTAGTGTTATAGTACACAAAATGGATTCAACATACAATACAAGTTTTAACCACCACCAGAAAAGGCAAGGTACTAGTGTCTCTACAGTGTTCCCTTCCACCCAGTCTAACTATTACAAAACAAATTTCATTTAACAGCAGTTAACACATGTACCTTACTCATGTAATTTTCGTTATCACGATATACTTCTAGAATAGTAAATCAATTTAATTACCTTAAATAACAAAACATATTCCTCACATATATCACTGTTCCATTTTATGTCTGTGAATTCCAAGTAAAAACTGGGCAGGATATAATAAGGGAATGTAAGAAAATGAACAAACAAAGGTACGTAAATATCCTTACCAACAGTGTTCAGTAAGTTACTTTTTCTGTTACTTTCTATTACGTTTGGAAAATTGTTCCAGGAAGCTCTGTGCAGTCACTAGCAAGGATGGAGAAGTACTAGGAAAAAAGTAATACACCTTACAATTAAAGTTACTTATTTCTTTTTATGCAAACACAATACAAAAATGATAAATAACTATAACAGATTACATTTTTTGAAAGTAATAGGTTAGTTACCAGTTACTTTCAAATATATGAAATTGGTTGCAGTTACGTATTTCTTTTGTATAAAAAGACATAAGTAATTGTAACTGTAAGGTATATTACTTTTTCCAGTACTTCTCCATGCTGTAATGTTTCTGGATTAACAAGTTTCCAAATGTAATAGAAAGTAATAGAAAACGTAACTTACCCAACACTGCTTACCATAAGAAATAAGTCTAAGCTGACTTCATTGCAAAGCTGGAGTTTGTTTTTAAATGTACCAAACAAGCACACAGGGTGTCTAGAGTTCTGACTTTTCACAGATTTGCATATGCTATATCATGGTGTCACTGTGTAGCTGTGTCAGTGGCTCAGTAGGTAGCACACTCACCTCTGAGTCTGGGAGATCAAAGAGCTGTGGGTTCAGTTCCCACATCTGGCACTTGGGTTAATATCCCAGTACTGACACTGTAGTGCAGCTTGAGAGGGGTGCTGCACTTCAGAGGTGCTGTCTTTTGAATGAGACGTTAAACCGAGGTCCCATCTGCCTGGATTGGTGATAGTTCAGGTGGATGTTAAAGATCCCATGGCACTTCTCAAAAAAAGAGAGTAGGGGAATTTCCCCGGTGTCCTAGCCAAATTTCCCTCATTCACTAAAAATACCACCAACAGCTTAATCTGGTTCAAGGTCAGTTGGCATTCATCTGTACCCCCTTCCCCCCAGGTCATGCCTGAAAATAGGCAGGATTTATCTAGTGCACTTACCCAGTCAACAAAAACTAAATAAAATAAATAAATAAAAATAAAATAAATGGTATACTGCCCCATTTGTTAGACTCTTAAATATGTCTAAAAGTGCTGTTTTGGTGCATTCAAAACCCACACATGTTCAAATTTATCAAGGTAGTATACACAGAAAAAAGCAAAGGAGACTGCTAACAAAACTTGACTAGTTGGACTCTGCTTCATTAGCTCATCACAGCTGCCTGGCTGTGCTGCTTATTGTTATATTCAAATACTAAATACAGAACAGCAATGCTAATTTCATACAGAGACTTGAACACATACAAATGTCCTGGAATTTGTATCTGTCTACTCATACGCAGGATATTTGTATGGAGACATGATTTTCAGTTGCAGATCTATTTATTTCCTGTTGAAGATTATATTTATTTAACAGAATATGAACTGATGTAAATATGATCAATGCTAATACTAATTTTGAAGTGACGGATATCATTATGGCTAAAATTGGTAATATATCTCTGCATCAAATGAGCAAAGTGGTTCTGTATTTGGTGTCTGGATATTAACAGTAAGCAGTACTATATCTTCTAGGCACCTGTGTTCATCTGATGAAGTAAAGTCCCAGTAGCCAAGTTTTGCCAGCAATTTATTTTGCTATTTTAAATGTTTACTGACTTTTTTCTTTCTTTTTTTTGGGGGGGGGCAGAAAAAAACAGCATAGAGATGCCATATTCATCAACTGAACAACTTGAATTTGTCTCAATGATTCATGCCAATATTCTTTGCGTTATAACCTCTCCCTAACTTCCTAAGGGTCCAAGATTCTATCTCCTCAAATTGAATTAATTTAGCATAATTTTGTTCTTCTTTTTAACTGTGGTGATTTTGTTTTTAGCCATTTATGTATGCTTATCTAATCCCAAATTGAATTTGGTGATTAAAGGGGGCCCGCATTCTTTTGAAGACTTCTAATTGCTCTTCTTTTATATAATATACTGTAATATTTCCAATTACATTGTATACATTATAAAGTGAATCCATACATTCAAGACAGGCACCACTGAGTCCTTCCAATTAAGCAATATGCACTTTCTTGCCAAACTTAATGCTATTATTAAAATTATTTTTTGATTATTGTCCATTTCTGAATTTATTTCATTTTGTGCAAATAATGTAATTGGTGGTGATTTATTTAACTTTATATTTGAGGTCCTTTCTAAAATTTCAATAATTTTGGCTTGAAATTTTTTTAAAAATGGAAAATCATGTATCATATGTATCAATGTTCCTGTGGTATGGGTACATCTAGGGCATCCTTCAGTTATGAAATTTTTTATCTTATGTAGTTTAGATGGGGTGTAGTATGTTCTGTTCTGTGAAGGATATTAAACTGTATTTATTGTGGTTTCAAGATTTTCCTTTAGCCATTGGTGCAGAAAGCATTTCCTCCCATTATTTGTCTGAAATTGTAATGCCAAGTAACCTACATTTGTTTCAGTTTTAACATCCCATTTGATATTTGGTTACTACTACTACTACTGTATATTACAACTATTATGTTTCCCCCTCATTTTCTAAAGTTAGCGCATCTAAAATGGAGTTCCTCAATGTTAGCCTAACTGTTCCTGTTATAAACCTAACTTTACTCTGTAACAATTACTGTGTTGTGTATCTGTACTAACTGTATTGTGTATCTGTATCTATTATATGTGACATGGAACTTTTGTAAAGGAGTCTTTGACTCAAAGGTATTTCTGATCTCTGAAATAAACAAACAAATTTGTTTTAGTTATATATTTTTTTAATTGTAAATGGTTAAATTGATGGTGATTAGGAATTTTATATTTTGCTTGCAATTGCTTGAAAGGTATGGACTGATACTCTGAGAATAGTTGGTCGAATTCATAAAGCCCTACCAATTTCCAAATTTTAAACACTACATTATTCATGGAAAGAGGAAGGTCATAATTATTGTGTATTGGGGTATATGTAGTGATATCAATGTTGGCTTTGATTAGTTCATGGATTTTTTTGCCAACAATGTAGTGTAGTTTGGGTTGCCGTATTCTCCTGGCCTTTGTTTTTATTATCTTGAAAGATCCCTGAAGAGATTAAGTTTCTTAAAGTTAAATAATCACACATTTACAGTTCCATTTCAGATGAGATTATGGTTTGATTATTTTCTTTTAGCCAATGCCAGATAACTCATATTTGTGTAGCTAAAACATATTTATAAAAATCTGGGAAAGCAGGCCTCCTTGGTCTTTGAATATTATTAATTTGTCATATGCTACCCAAGGGTTTTTGTTCTTCCATACAAAATTCATCACTATTTTCTTTAGATTGTTAAAAAATGTTCTGGAATTATAATAGGAAGTGTTTGAAAAAGATATACAATTTTTGCTAGAAGCTTCAATTTTATTACATTGACACATCCTCTTACTGTTCATGGGAGACATTGCCATTTACTTAGATCTTCTTTTATTTCATTAATTAATTTTCTGAACATATCCTGAAAAGTATTATCACTTTGATTTGATAGTATGATTCTTAAATATCATATTTTCACAACCTGTCTGCACAGGCAGTTAGGAGGTAATGAAATTATATAATTAGTATTTAATTTTAATATTGCTGTTTCATCCCAATTGAGCTTGTATCCTGAAACTTTTCCATAGTTATCTGAGATATTTATTAATTATTTTAAAGAGTTTAGTGGATCTGTTATATACAGTATAATAGGGCATTGTCTCCATATGAGTTTATTTTATTTGATGTTTTCTTAATAATAATTCCTTACATTTGTTGATTTTATCTTACCTTGATTGCTAAGGGTTCCATAAACAGGGTGAACACAAAAGGTGAGAGGGGTCATCCCTGCCTTGTGCCTCTTGTAAATTCAAATGTATTAGATATAATACTATTTGTTCGTATTCTTGCCATTGGTTTATTATATATTGCAGTAATCCAGTTTATGAAATGTGAGTCAAAATTCATTTTTTTAGTGTATAAAAGGTGAAGTCCCATTCAGTTCTGTTAAATGCTTTATTGGCATCTATTGTCAGCAGAATTGCTTCACTAGCATTCTGGTTTGAAATAATATTAATAGTTCTTCTTAATTTTCTATAATTTTTCTGCCTTTGATGAAACCATTCAGGTCCTGTTTGACCAAAGCAGGGATAATGCCTTCCAGTTTTGTTGCCAAGATGTTTGCAAATATTTTATAATCCACATTAAGTAAGGATATACAGTAGGTCTGTATGATGAGCAAATATTATGATGCTTACCCTGTGTATGGAATAGCAGTACAGTAGCTTCTATGAAAAATGCTAGCATGTTGTGGGCCTGCTTAATTTTAGAATTCCATGTCAAACCTGTCCAGGCCCAGAGCTTTGCCTGAAACCACACTATCAATGGCAGTTTCTACTACTGTCTTTGTAATAAGTTTTTCTAATTCTTTTTTATTTCTTTAGATATTTGGTTTCTTTCTATTTTGTCCAGAAATTCTTTGGTGGCAGTGTCCTCACTTCATGTTTTTTCTGATGAGTATAGTCTTTTATAATAGTCTATGAATGGCTTTTTGATTTATTTTGGTTGTTTATGTTAAACTCCCTGCCCTGTTCATCCATAATTGTGATATTATCTAGCTCTTGTTCTTTCTTCAGTTGCCATACTATCAACTTTAGAGGTTTATCTGATGTAATATAACAATTTGAGCTCACTTGCAGGATTTGTTTTTCTGCCCTATCCATTATAAGAATATTATATGTCTACTTTTTTGTATTAGTTTATTATATATTGATTTGTTAAAAGCATTACTATGTAGCTTCTCTAGTGTTTGAATTTCAGTTTCTAGTTCTTGTAATTGTTTAGTCCATTTCTTTCTTCTCCGTGAGTTAGTTTCCTGAAATTTCCCCTGCATCAAGTTTCAAGTTTTATTGTTCGGTCATAAGACCATTATAATCATCTTCACACATAATACATACTTATGAAAGCAAACATTTCACACAAAAAATACATACATGTGCATACAATTTCACAGTTCCATAAGAATACACTGTTCATAAAGTGTAAGCAACATAAAAGATAACTAATACATATTATTCTGGCCCCTTTGTGCAAAATGCAAGACAAAAAGTGCAATACAAGTAATACATACTGTGTGCTCCTTAATCAAACTTTAGGTGAATTTTTGCAATTACTCTAAAATACTCAGCTACCTTCTTTATAACTTTCTCATCCTCTGTCATTAACATTATATTCATAAGCAAACCCTTATCTGTTAAATCTCTTTCTGCCCGTAGTGGTTCCAAGCAAAGAGACTTTTGTTTAGTATATCTGGGGCAAGAAAAGATGACATGATCCAGATTTTCTGGTTCTGCTTTTCCACAATTACTTTTGCATTAGGGTCTGTTGACTTAGCATATCTGGCTTTCAGGATATTACTTGTAAATTGTTCCATCATAAACTTTATGTAAACTTTCCTCAGGAATTCTTCAGTGAGGACACCTGGATAGTATCTATAACAGTGAGCATTGTCATTAAAAGACAACCAGGGATTTGTTTTTAAATTAGCTATCTTATTTAAATCTTCGGCTTTATTGCAGTTAACTATTTTTCTGGTACAATAGGTTTTCTACTGAAGGCTAATTTTAATGTTCCTTTCCACATGTTTCTTTAAGAACATCAGCTCATATTTGTCCAAATCATGGTCAAATTTTTATGCCACTCAGAAACCTTTAATTTCATCTGATACCACTTATTTGTTCCCCTTAAGCATTTATGTGGTAATCAGTTAGGATTCATTCTGGTGACCTTTATCCAATAATTTAACAATTTTACTTTTGACAAAGTCCCTAATGGCATAATTCCCAGTTCTGCTCTTACTAACACAGCAGGTGATGTTTTTCCTACATGTAAGGCAGAATGATATAATTTGCTTATTGGGACCTCCAGTGGGTACATTTTACCAACTCCCTAGATTTCTGCTTGGTATAATGCTTGATGATAATATTTGGTTTCAACTGCTTTAATTAGATGGGCAATGGTGTTACCACCATACTGAAAATTAAACCTATTCAAGGCTCCTGCCATCTGTTTTAACTTAATTAATTGTGCTTTAATGTGACTATTCCATTTCCCGTTATTAAAGACCCAAGTAAAAGTAAGATTGGATCATCCTCAGACCCATTCTCTCTGCAGTGTGCGGTTCCCCAGGGCTTGATGCTTTCCCCATGTTGTTTGCAGTGTGTATGCTGTCCCTCAGAGACATTGTAAGATGGTATGGACTGAGGTTTCACTGCTATGCTGATGATACCCAGCTCTACCTGTCTTTTGTGCCCAATCAGGATAGCGCTTTCTCGATATTTAATAACTGCCTCACTGAAATCCATGATTGGATGACTTAAGCTGGCTAAAGTTGAACACTAGTAAGACGGAGGTTATGGTTGTGGACCCAGGGCATAGGATAGAGGGGTTGAGGTCTGACCTACCTTCCAGTTTATTCCTTGGGGGAGATCAGCTCTGTACCTCTGAATGAGTGCATAACCTGGGAATTGTACTTGACGATGGGCTGACCCTTCATCATCAGGTATCAGCAGTCATTAAGTCTGCCTTTTACCATCTTAGGAATATTGCCAGGGTGAAGCACTTTGTGCCATCCTCCAATTTACCTGTCTTGGTCCACGCCTTTGTGACCTCTTGCCTTGACTACTGCAACTCCTTTTACCTGGGGCTTCCTGGGGTTGATATCTGCTGCTTGCAGCTAGTGCAGAACACTGCTGCTAGGTTGTTGACAGGGGTACCAAGAAGGATGCATATTACCCCTGTTTTACACAATCTGCACTGGCTGCCTATACAGTGGTGGACCACCTTCAAAGTAGGTCTTTTGACCTTCAAAGCCCTGTATGGACTTGGCCCTGACTACTTGAAAGAGCTTCTGATCCCTTATACCCCTGTAAGACAGCTCTGCGCGGCTGACGAGGGGTTGCTGGAGGTTCCGAGGGTTACTTTAAAATCTTCTGGGGCTCAGGCTTTTATGTTCATTGCCCCAACCCTCTGGAATTCTCTGCCAAGCCAGCTTCGGGAATGCATGACCATGGAGACCTTCATGCGTGAACTTAAGACCCATCTTTGGAATCATGCTTTTATTACTTAAGACTGTCACTTTTTGATTTTATATATATTTTCTTGTTTTTATCACTAATTATTTAAGATTGTTGTGATTTTAATTTTATATTTGTTTTCTGGTTTTATTGCCTCATTTGTACAGTGCCTTGGTGCCTGAAAGGTGCTTAATGAATTAAGCTTTATTATTATTATTATCATTAAGTTTGCATTACCTATGTTCCTTGATTTATTAATTTTATTTGACCCAGATATCATTACCTGACTCTTACTTTCATTTATCTGGAAGTCTTTTGGATGACACATCAAACCGAGGTTCCATTTGCCTGGATTGGTGGTAGTTCAGGTGGATGCTAAAGATACCATGGCACTTATCAAAAAAGAGTAGGGGAATTTCCCCGGTATCCTTGCCAAATTTCTGCCATTCACTAAAAATACCACCAACAGCTTAATCTGGTTCTGTTTCAGTTGCTTACCATCTGTAACCCCTTCCCCCAAGCCACCCTTGAAAAAGGGACTTCTAGGTCCAGTGGGCTTACAGGGTCAACAAAATTCAATAAATAAATAAAATACATTAATTAAATCATTTGCATAATTATTCAAGATATCTAACTTTTTTGTAAGCCAGAGCAAGACAAACAAATGAGAGCCAAGTCCTCAGCACAGGCCAGTGCAGGGCATAATTGTTTACCTATTTTAGGGGAATCTGAATTGCTATGTGTTAGTTGGTTTAAAAGTTGATCAATGTAAATACTGAATAATACAGGTGTAATCACAAATCCCTGCCTAACTGTAACAATTACTGGTCATTTGCCCCATCACTCCCAGCCTAATTTGTGCCCACGTATTATTACATAGATCCCTTATAATGCTCACTAGATTGGGTTGGATCCCCTTCTCAATCATTAATACCCATAGTTTACTTCTAGAGATATTATCAAAAGTGGCACTAAAGTCAATAAACTCTACATATAACATTTGCCTTTTTAATGCAGCATATTTTTCAATTAGGTGGGTCAAAATGTAACAATTATCAGATGTGCAATAATTTGGATGAAACCCAGCTTGATATTCTGAAAGATCACCACATCAAAGTAATTCCTTTAATAATCTATTCAGAATAATCTTGGTAAAAATGTTTCCACTGATATCCAATAAGGAGATTGGTCTGTACATTTGGACAATTGCACCTTTCCATGACTCAGGTAATTTATTTTCTCTAATGCATTTGTTAAACTAGGGTGCAAAAATGTCTGCCCATAATTGAGGTGAAACCAAATATGTATCAGAAGAAATCTGGTCCAGCCTAGGAGTTTTTTTCCTTTTTAAGAAGCTAATAACAATGTGAAATTCACCATATGTTATTGATTTGAAGGTCTCTTTGTTGGTTTCCTGTTCCCACTTTGCCTCATCATCAAAAAGCATAGAATCATAGAACAGTTTACTATAATGGTCAATCCACTTATTCATTGACGCATATGTGTCAAAGTGGTACTTACTGTTCTTTGTACCGTTGTCCACCAAGTGCCAAAGGTTTTGTTGGTCATTTTTTTTTTTGCATTGTTTCCAACATCATTTCCCACTTTTTACCCTGATATTATTTTCTTTTGACTATAAGAACATTTTTTGTACTTTTCCCTTGCCTTATTTAGGAGTTTCAGCATATTTTTGGTCCTATATTGTTTAGTAGTCTAAATCAATTGTGTTAAAATTGTTTTTGTCTACAACATTCTTTATCAAATCAGGATTCTGTATCTCTCTGCTTATGTCCTATAGGTACTGGGTAACCTATACTTTCCCTAATGCAATTATAGCAATCTATATGGACTTCTTGAAGCAGTTCACAGTGATGGGCTTCTAGTGAGAGAATGGTCACTTGATCAGCTCCTTTATGTAAGTACGGTACAATTACATTAACATTCTTGGTTTCCCATTTAATTCTAGTGCCATTTCTTATTTCAAATCCTGTTAGATGATTTGGGATTAATTCTGGGATCTTGCCTAATTTTAGTAACAATGGGCAGTAGTCACTTTCGGCTGTGGACAAAATTTCTAAAGACGTCCAAACTTTTAGTGGATCAAACGAAAAAAAGAAGTCCAAAATGGATGCATATACTGCATTAAAAAAGGTCAGATTTCCCATCTCATCCCCTTCTATGCATCCATTGAGTGGCACAATTTTAGAGTAATTAGGACGTCAATCAATTTCTTCCCTGATAAGTTTATTTCATGGTCCAATGTTTGTCTCTGATAATAATTCCAATCCTGTTCAGAACAATCTGGATCCAAATGTTCATCTCTACTGTTGTATTTTACAATCCTTGCATTTAAATCTCCACACATCAGTATCTCATTGCTGGCAGACTTCTGCCAGCGATTTGAAATAAAGATTTCTAACTCTTCCCATATATTTATTTGATGATATTTGGAGTTTATTGGCAGAATATACATATTTATCAAGCAAAAATTCTAACTAGTGGTATTGATATCAAATGCCTAAGCGTATGTGGTATTGGTGTTTAATCCAGGTAATTAAACACCCAGAAGGTCTACCTGCTTTATTTAGTTTATTCCCTGGTTCACAAAAACAAGTAAAGCCATTCAGTGAGATATCTGAGTTTTTCTGATGCCAAGTGTAATGTGAATAAAGAATATGGTGCTTTTGCATAAAACTGGTCCATTCGGAATCAACACCTGCTATGTTCCAGGAGAGTATTTGCCATGAATCATCTAAAACTACAGAGGTCCCAAACTCTTCTCTACCGATTCTTTCTTGTCAGGTTATTTGGTCAGTCAACTCTGCAAATCTATTTTCAATTGTAACATTGTAGATTACACTATTTCTTATGTTAGCCAGAATGCCTTCAGCAGTGTTAAGCATGCCAGAGGTGTCCATGCTGTCTCCTGCAGGCTCAATTTCCTAATATGTACCCTCCTCAAGGATTTTACAGGTTTCATGTTTTTCATCCTTAGTCACAAACAGTCCCAATATATCCAATAACTCAATGTTTTGTATTATGTTTTCATACATTTCTGTGCAATTTATGATTAATAGGACTTGAACACTTTCTTGTTCCTGATTGGCTCATACTGCTTACACAGAGTCTCTTGTAACCTTAGGGATACAAAGGATCTGTTCCAACAGATCCTTCACTAAATAATATAGTTTCAAATCTGTTTCTTCTTTAAATCTACCTAGGCCAAACAGGCTGACAGACAGTTCTACACTCTGACCTCCACCGGCCATTTCCAAGTTTGTCTCTTGTCTGAAAGATCTTTTTAGAAGTGCATTATCTTTGATGTTAATACCAATTTCATCAATAACTCCAGCATTTTGCAGTATCAACTCTGCTATTTCTGGATCCTGCAGAAGGATGTCAACTTGCCCAGCCATATTGTTCTGAGCCCATCTATGCACTTTTTGGACCCCCACTATATCTGGTGACATCGTAAGAAAGTGTGAAAATACATTTTTTAACACTTTCTTAAGTTTTTCTTCATTTTCATTTTGAATGACCTTAAGCCCAAATATAGATAATTGCACCAATGTTATCTCTTTTTGTGAGAATCTCTTGTTTACGGTATCTCTATTAATAAATTTGAGGGCACATTCAAATTTCCCCATGGGTTTACTGTTTAGCCAGATATAATTGGCTGTATGAAGTAAACCACAGAAAATACACACTGTATGCATTCAAGGCCCTGTGGATCCCTATTATTTCACATTTGTATTATATCTTCCTTCAAGAGGGTTCCCTCACAAGCTGCCCTTATCAGGTTCTCAATCTTGTTTTTAAATTGAAATCATAAGATTCATTTATATCCCACTTTCATCCATACAAACACAAGATTGCACAGTCCTCTAGATTAGTTTTCTGCTGTTGCCTTTCATCTATAAATTCCAAGGACAATCCAGTACCCCTGCATCCATGCTTTGAATGAGTCTCACATTGTAAATAAGTATGTATCTTTTTCTGAATTAGTCTTAAAGTACCACTCTATATCATTTTCCATTTATTGAGTTGTTGTGTAGTCTGTTAATGGGGAAATATTCAGTTTCCATGAATAATTGTTTACATAATTTTCTAATAGACCTAACTCAGTAATACAAGGTTAATGATTTGAGATTATTATGCCAGGTTAGTCTATTTTTTCAGTGATTAGTTTAGTGTTTTTGATATTAAAAAAAGTTTATACAGGAATATGATTGATGCATTGGGGAAAAATATGAGGGTTTTTTTTTATTCCCTGGTGGTTGTGCAGACCATTAATGCAATAATTTTAAATCATTTTTACAATTCCTTATAACCTTAATAGCTGACTTAAATATTTTTGAAGTGATTGATGTTCTATCTTTTTTATTAAGTGTTAGGTTAAAGTTCCTACCTATTATGTGTGGCTCAACTGTAAACAAATTAATTCTTTGTAAAAGGCTGGATTGTTCTGATCTGGCCAATAAATTGTTGCAAGGGTAAATGAGTCCAGCCTTGTGCCTGTATAATGACATAGCTGCCTGGTTGTCTGTTATTATATTTGATATAGAGGGATTCAATTTATGCTTATGAAAAAAAAATTGCCACCAGCCTGGATGCCAGATTAAATGATGTGAAAAACCCTAGTCCCAATTTTTTTGAGACCATTGGAAATCGTTTACCATAAAATGGGTTTCCTGAAGCATGATGCAGTTTAACAATTATTTTTTCCAGGCAATTTATAATTTTGTTCATTTTTGTGTGATCACAGAGCCTCTTAAAATTCCACATGGTCATTTTAATCTTCTTCATCTTAGTTTTCTTGATTGACAGATATGGCTGTCCTCAATTTGTTTATTATATTTTCTCCTAGATCCTCTTTGTTTACTATTTAACCTTGGGCCCTTTTTTTAGTAATAAACTTCATTATGTAAGATAGAAATAAACTATCTGCTTCCCCAACCCCCCACAAAATCTGACATCCCCTGCTGGAGAAATTAATTTCCTTCTGCACCCACCATAGTAACAAAGACAAACTCATTTGTCATCTCCTATGCCATGAACTCACAGCACAGTCATATTCATTTTCTGTTATTACAACTGACTACTTGTCAACATGAGTGCAATATCTCTCTTCTAACTGTTTATGCCTTTGATTTGCCTTTGTATTTAATTTCTCACAGCAACAACACCAGTGTGTGTCTTTCATTTTGTCTGGTATTCTGTTATTTTTTAAGTATTCTTTCAAAGCTGGAATATATTGCAGTGGGAAAGATGGAAAAACTAAGGGTTCTGAGAACTTTCTTCCTATTATGTTTTTATATACCAATGTTCTTGTTTGTGTCAGTACCATTTGACTGGAACGTTCGTATGACTTTAATTTAACAAACACTTCTCTAATGTAGAGGGGAACTGATTGTCTCTGCCTTATGCCCTAGTATGTCCTACACTCCAATTGTGGAAGCATTCTGCATGTTTCCAGGTATAGTGTTTTCCACAGTTCATCACTCTGTGTCAGTAAAGGTCTTATGTTTGTATTAATGTAAATCCCACAAAAGAAAACTATGGGATTTATCATTTTTAATCCTCCCTCTTTGACTGATAAGAATAACATATTTTGCTTTATGGAGTTTAAATGTGACCCCAGATAGCCTTAAAAAATACACTTAAAATCAAGGGGCTGGATTCACAAAGCTTTCTGAAGGGGAAAAACCTTCCATAAGTCCCCAAAACTGCTGTAGCTATTTAAACAAAGGGGAATTTGCACTGAATGCTATTCACAAAACCCTCCACAGCTGTGGAAAAAACCCACTATGGATTGCGGAAAAAAGTACAGGTGCGGACGTCCCTGAGGAAAAAAAGGTGTGAGATAAGTATGGCACATCCCCAGAAAGGCTATTCACAACCATTTTTTTCTCCACAGTTCTGGAAAAAATGTTACACACAGTGGAATGAGGTGTAACTCTCCCTCAGCAAACTGCAGTAGTGCCCCAACAAATGGAATCAATTAAGGTGAAGGTGAGGCACAGGTAACAGCATACCAGATAGTATAGCTGTGGCTGATGCTACAGCACCAAAAGTATACATTGCCATGACATGGCAACAGGCAACAACCACCAGACCCAGTGCAGCCCATGATGGAGCCCCACAGGCAGTAGAGCCTGGCCACCCTGCAGTGAGTGTTACCCCTGCAGGCAACAGGAATACCCCAGGGAGGAAGGACCACCAGTGACAGTCAGCCACTGAGGGTGCCATGGTATTGCTAATTTACCTGTAGTGCTACAGTAGCTGATAGAGGATTGGTTGCTGTTTTTGTGGGTGCTTTCAGCTTCATTTTATGGCAGCAATGTTAAAGTCTTCTGCTCCAGCTAATTATGTTCACTGTTACTGTGCCTCCTAAGCCATTTTCACAGCTGCGGATCCACAGTTGCAGATTTTCATCACTTGCTCAATTTCAGCAGCTGCTGAATTTCCACAGCTGCAGGGATTTTATGGAATTCTACACCTGTGCAACATTTCTTTCAGAATATCACACAACTGTATTTCCATAGTGCTGCAGGCTTTTTTCCCGCAGCTGCAGGATTTTTGGCTTTGTTTGTGAATCCTCCCTGAAGTCTCTAAAATTTTAGGTGGAGGGAACAAATGACTGATATACACGAATAATGGGATTAAAAATGTTTTTACTAAATGTTTTTTTTTTCAGTTTCCCTGAATACCATCTATTCCATTGAGTAACCAGACTGTGTCCTTGGTCTACCTTTTGTTTCCAGTTTTGTATTCCTAAATCTTCTTGTCCAAAAATGATGCCTAGAATCTTGATAGGGTCTTGTGTTAATGTTATGCCTGCTATACAGTTAACTTCATTGTTTGTTTTCTTAGTCATCCTGTGCATTTCTTGAAAGTTTAGTTTACTACCTGAAATATTCCCATATGATGCACATATATGCAAAGCTGTCTGTGCTGAAAGTTAATTTTTAATGCGTAGACAAATACCATCCATGTATGCTAGTACTGTTGGTGGGATTTCTATGTTTCCAATTTTAATTCTCTCTGTCTGCTGTGCTGTATTAATAGCTCTTAATAGAGGGTCTGTGCTGAACACATAAAGTAACAGACTAAGTGGACATCCTTGTCTTATCCCTTTTTGTAAATGTACTCTACCATGGGTCCACACCATCTGTTCACTAAAAGAGTGACAGTGGCTGTTTTGTATAATAATTGCAGCCAAGACATTTATTTATTTTTTATTTATTTAATAATTCAGAAATTACCTTTTCGCATAAACTTTTTTACAAAGGTTCCTCATCAAGTGAGAAAGTATCCCAGTAAATAAGTACAGGTCACAATACAATAAAACAAAATACTTTACAAATGCATGAAAGATTAATATAACAATGGAGCAATGAGCTCAGGAATTACATGGTTACAAGTATCGTTACAAAATCATTGCAGATACAAGAGACAAAAACAGCAGTCTGTGTAGAAAAGTGCTGCAATAATAACACTAGTGAACATTAGTAGAGGAGGGTGGGGGGCTCAGAGTCGGGTAAAAGAGGTTTAGGAGCAGGGTGAACATGGGCTGTGAGGCAGAAAGAAAGGCAGTCACCTAAGAGAGAGACTCTGTAAGTTAAACAGAGGTAGGAGGCGAGGCATAGTACCACATTTGCTTTGTCAATTTCAGACAGAGGTAAGTAGCAAGGGAGAGGAGGAGGGAGAGAGAGGGAGAGAGAGAAGGAGAAAGAGAGAGAGAAGGAGAGAGAGAGGAAAAGAGAGAGAGAGAGAGAGAGAGAAGGAGATAGAGGGAGAGAGGAGAAGAAGCAGAATGTTTTGAGCTGGAAGAGTCACACCTATAGATAGTCACGTGTAGTGCTGGATATAAGGTAATGCCTTAGGCCAGTTTTGAAATGGACCAGGCTTGTGGAGTTCTGAATGGATTCTGAAGTCTCATTTAGCCACAGAGGGGCTCTGTAGGAGAAAGCAAGTTGTCCAAGTGCAGTTTGCAGAAAAGGTACTGAGAGAGTTCCACACAATCTACCTCTGGTGCCGTATCTGTAGTCATTCAAGGAGAAAATATCAGTTACAGAGGAGGGAGTTTTTACCCATAAACACTTTGTTGCCAAGGAGGCATGTTTGGAACTTGAGCCTATTACTTAGTGACAGCCAGTTTGCCTGCTCGTACAGGACACAAATGTAGGTAAGGCAATCTGCAGCCAGGGCAAATCTGCAGGCCTTATTTACAATAATTTGCACTCTCTTTAGGGCTGTGTACATGGCTGCACCATACACAACCTGACCATAGTCAATGGTTGATAGGATAGAGCTGGATATTGAGAGGCAGAGAGCCTCTGGGGTGAGATGCTTTCTGTGTCTGTACAGCACACCCAGTTTGGTGCTTACTGACTTGACCACTGAATCAATGCATTGAGTTAAGATGAGGGTGTCATCAAGGGTAACCCCCAGATATTTGAAGGAGTGTACTTGTTTCATTGGTGTACTGTCTTTGTTGGAGATCACCAGGGAGGGAAATATTTTTTGAGCTGGGGACTGGGTATGGTCTTAGTTTTCTTGTAATTTAATAAGAGCTTATGTTCACAGAACCAGTCCTCTAGTTTGTTGAAGGAACTTTGTGTTCAGTTTGGAGGGAGTCGATGCATGTGCTGCTATTGATAAGGACCACATCGTCTGTGTATAGGATAATTTTGGAGTCACAAGCTTTTAGAAGGTTGTTTAAAAAAAGCTGAAGAGTAAGGGTCCCAGAATCAATCCCTGGGGGATCTCCAGTGTAACTTCTCCGGAACCAGATGCAGTCTGCCCGACTTTGACACATTGAGATCTAAGAGACAGGTAGTGCTGGAACCAGTGGGTGGTGTTGGCTGCCACACCTAGGTTCTGCAGCTATGCCAGGAATAGTGAATGGTTAAAGGTGTTAAAGGCCTTAGTCAAGTCAGAAAACACAGACCCGACCAATTTGCCTTTGTCCAGTGCGTTGTGCACATATGCTCATAGACAAAGACATGGTCAGATATTTCCTGAAACTTCTTTGATATTTCTAGAGAAATCTCCCGCTTTCTGCATTTCCACAGTAGAGGCAGCAGAGAGATACTCTTTGGAAATGTTGCTAAATATCTGGAAATATCTTACTATGTCTATGGCTACTACTGTAGTCAGTGTACTCCACCAGGGCTGTGGAAGTACTGTGATTCTGCCTGAAACCATGCTAGTTTGGGTATTGCAACTGATATTTGTTAAGGTATTCAGTGAGTTGTACCACAACAATCTTTTCCAGTGCCTTGGATAGTGGGGAGAGGATCTAGATCGGTTTGTAGTTAGATATGCAGGACCTGTTGCCATTTTTGTGCACAGGGGTCACCAGTGCCTGTTTCCAGACTGTGGGGAATTCTGCTAGGGTCAATGACTTGTTAAATAATTTGGTGATAGGCATGCTGAAAAAATCAAGTGTGAGGGTTAGAAGTTTCATGTCAATCCCATCACTGCCCATTCTGGTCTTACCTAGCACTTTTTTTATATCTAGCAGGTTCTCTTTCACTGTCAGTCTCTTAATGTAAATGTTTGGGAAGGGGTTATTGGTTGGCTTGCAGTTGGAAAGATCTTTAGCAGTGTCCATCTAGGCAGGAGGTAGAACAGGGCTCAGGTCAGTGAAGGCCATATTGAAGGATTCCATGATAAGGAATGGGTCAGTTGTGGGGGAGTCATTTATATTGAGCAGTTGGGGGTGCCTCTTATCATCCTTCCCAAGGAAGTTTTTGACATTCTCAAAAAACCTCTTTCCATCACCCCAGCTTCTACTGAGCTTATCCTTATGGAAGATGGCTTTTCCCTGCTGGATGAGGTTAGGGCACAGATTCCTGATGTCTCTGTAGCATTTGTAGTCATGCTTGTTACATGGGGACCTGGCTTTTGACCAGAGATTATCTCTGTCCTGCATCTTGATAAGGAGTTCCCCTGTAATCCAACCATTAGTATACCCATAAGCTTTTCTCTTCATGAGAGGGGCAAAGCTATAGCAGATTCTATTGAATCCCTCAATGAAGTAGTTTACGGCTTGGTCAAGTCATGGTGTTGAGTCAATGAGGGATCATTCATGCAGGGAGAATGCTGTTTTAAGAGCCTCTAGTTTGCCTTTCCTGAGAACCCTACTTTGATTAAGATGGGAGGGCTCTGAATTTATTTGACCAAAGGCAGAAGATCAGGGAGTGGTCACTCAAGGTGTCCAACAGCACTGTGACCCTGGAGATCTGGGATGGGGAGCTTGAGAGGAGCCAATCAAGGAGTGAATCATTGCCTGACTTGTAGTTCTGCCTGGTGGGGCTGGTGATAAGTTGCGTTAGGTAGGACTTTGCCATGATGTCCCTCTGGGGGGGTCAACTCGGCACCAATCCAGTTGCTGTTGAAGTCACCTGTGATGATAAGCTCATGATCTTTAGGAAGAGTGGCTATCACTTCCAGAATTATAGGGAGGTTTTCCTTCGCTTTTTTGAGGGATAGGTAGATCGAGGCAATAATGAGTGACTTCCTGGACTTTCCAATCTGCACTTTCACCATTAGTAGCTCATAGTCAGCATTCAATTTGGTGATGGGGAGGGAAGAGCAGTGGGAGTAGTCCATAGCATATATAAGGCAGCCACCTTCCTTCTTGCTCCTCCTGCCAATCCTGAAGGCTTGGTACCCCGCTATGGATATTTTGTTATTTTTTATCTTGCTCATCAACCATGTCTCCATAAGGCAGATAATATTGGGAACATGGTGAGTTGACCAAGCCTGGAACTGTTCAAATTTAGCCATTACGTTGCAGATGTTCATGGCAGCAATTCTTAGACCTTTGGTCTTGTGACCTCCAATACCTGAGGCAATAGGAGGGCTTGGGTTAGCATGAACATTTCCAAGCAGGAAGAGCAGCATGAAAAGCATGTTCCTGGCTGAAAGGCTGATGGTTATCATGGATCATATCCTCCTGTGATGAGTTTTGCTGGGAAAAGTCTTATTGGTCTTCAGTGGTGGATTTATTGAGGAAAGGGACAGGAGGGTGCCATAGCAGGGTATGGCAGTTGGGGACATTGGGGTAGTTGGCAGTAGGGAGAAGTCCTGATGGTCCCATAGTGAGGCTGTTGCCCCAGTCACCACAGTCAGACCACTGCAGCCAAGAGAAGGTTTAGAGAAGGGAGCCAAAGGTATATATTGTTCACAAGGTCCTAAGAGTAGGATGAAAAAGCAGCTCATTTTTAGCACTTTGCAGCTTGAACGTGGACGCTTTGTACAGAGTGCTGGGGAGGGAGGACAGTGTATGTGGTAAATGTCACTTTAAGATCCTTGTTAGTTGACAGGGAGAGCCAAGGAGGGGTGAGACAATATTGAAGGAGGCGGGGCTAAAGAATATTTAATAGAGGTTGGGGTGGGGTGGGCAGGCGGGAGATTAATTAGCCCAACTAGAACAGCTACAGCACAGTGAAAAGTTTGAAAATGAGCACTGTGTAGCCTCTGGGCTGAGGAATAGCAAGCCGGGCAAATCAGAGTACAGCAAGAGGTAGATCTGGCCAATAAGAAGCTGTGTCTTGCCTGCAACCTCCTATCAGCAACCAACTATGTGGCCAGGCTTCCTGAAGAATAGTGGCCATACCTGAGTCTGGGCGGGCAGGTTGGAGAAGGTATGTGACTGTCTAGAAGCCATGCCAGGACCACACTGTGGCACATTTGCCTGAGTCAAGGGCAGCAACCTGAAAGGGAGGAAAGAGGAGTAGAGATCAGTATTTGGAGGTGGAGGTTCAGCTGAGGTGTTTGGTGGGGGGGCAGACTAAGGGATTTGAACAAAGGGAGAAGGAAATGATTGAGAAAAGTAGGAGGATGTGGCAGTCAGCACAGTGGTTATTGCCATCCAGGGCTTCTAGGTAGTGGCACCAAGGATTCAGAGAGGAACAAAGGGGCTTCAGATAGATTAATATTATGGGGAAGGAGGGAAGAAAGTGAGAAAGTGCTGGGTGAAAAGATAGAGTAAGGAGAGTAGCCACTGAGCTCTCTGCCGAGAGTGCGACTGAGGGGGAGTTAGTAAGGTGGGAGGCTTAGAGAGACAGATAGGAGGGGGTGCTCAGACAGAGACAGCCAGAGAGAAACTGCAAGCGGAGAGAAAAAGGCAGTTCTTAACCAGCTCTACACAGCATGTCCAACAGAGCAAAACACTTTTAAAAATTGGCTCTAAAATTTATTCTAACCAGCAGTTCTACACAATTATCCTACTGTCCCAACATTAGTATCACAGTAACACATTGCAGGCAGAACTAAGCAGTTTTGCAAAATTAGCCCAACTAGAACAGTTACAGCTCAATGAAAAGTTTGAAAATGAGCGCCATGTAGCCTCTGGGCTGAGGAATAGCAAGCCGGATTTGATATGAAGGATATGAAAGGCAATGATATATTGTACACTTCCAAAGTATGCCTAAGATACTTGTGATTTACTCAATCGAAGGCCTGCTGCTGCTGAAGAGAAAGCAGCGTTTCTTCTAATCCCTCTATATTGTCTCTTTCTATTAGTTCCCTAATTAGTATAAGTTGATCTGACATTTTTCTACCTGGTATGGAACAGTTTTGTGCAGGTAAGAGTAGATATTTAGCTGCTTCTAGTAATCTGGAATGTAATATGTTAGTAAATATTTTAAAGTCTACATTGAGGAGACTGATTGGCCTCCAATTGTTGATGACTTCTTTATCCACTTTTTTTTAACATGAATACTAATAAATCCTCTGACATATTTTATTTATTTATTTCAGTTGTTCAGAAAAACACCTTTGAGCAAATGCTATTTTTCAAAGGTTCCATGTCAGGAAAAACAACATACAATCAAGTTACAAGACTAGACAGAAACTACAACAAATGCTATACAATAAGTACAAAGACGAATAGCATGACTCCTAAAAATATTTCAACAATGCCTGATGATTACAATATCAATTAAAAATAAAGCTGAAAATACATTCTGCAAGTAGAAGAAAAAACAAAAAAGAACCAGTTACTGACATCCATCTGGAGATGAGCATTAAGGGAGCACAGTGCAGAAAAAGGGGTAGCAGCCTGGAAGTCAGACTTAGTCAAAGGTCCTAGAAGGGGGACAGAGGTCATGACCATGCTAATGGAGAGAAAGGCAGGGGTCAAGGGAGCTGGTGCCAGTGGGGAGGGGATGAAGGCTTGAATACATGTGGGATCATGGGAAAAGGAGAATGGAAAGGTACAGGGGAGAAGCAAAGTACAGTATTGGAGGCACTAGTCAACATAAACAACAGTGTAGAAGCAAGAATAAGTTGGGGTGGAGGGGAGGAGGATCAAACTTTCTACACAGCAAACCAATAGCACCCAATCCACCTGCAATTATAGGCAACTGACATATGAAAGGGTAGATTGTTCTGTTATAATATGGCATTAAATACAGTTGCTAGTTTCGTAACTATGTCTTCTTTGCTTTATAGAATTCTGCTGTCAGTCCATGTTTACCTGGTGCTTTTTTAGTTTTTGGGCTATTGATGGCTATTTGCACTTCCAAAGGTTCAATGTTTTTGTCAAATCTTGTACTATATCTGGTGGGCAATTTGGAACTCAAATCTGTGTAAAAAACTATGGCCCAGATATTCAAAAGGGTTGCACCATGCACAACAGGGATGCACCAGCGCAAGTCCGAAAATGCACCATTGTGCAATATTCAGTGGGAGGCAGCTGCAACCCCCAAATCACAATGCGCAAGAGTGCAATGGTAATGAATGCATGTGCAACTGAAGGGGGAGGAACCATGAATATATGGCACAGTGCGATATTCAACAGCATGCTCCATGCGCAATAGGGGAGCAAACGGAAGTTGTGCCATAGTGGAAATGATCCAAAATAAAAAGGAACAAGAGAGAGGCATAAGAATGCTACAGGAAAGCCACATGTGGGAGCGAACTAACTGCAAGCAGGCACACAGTAGCTGTGAGCAGGATAGGGCAGGAGCAGGACAGAGCACCTGGAAACCACCAGGAACAGGGAAGGAGTGGGGAGCCTGTGCCACTGTGCAGGAGGAAAGGTGGGAGTGCCACATAGGACTGAGGGCACTGACAGTGGGCAGTACTTCCAATACTGGGAGGTGTTCCCGGTGCAGGAGGAGTAGCAGTAAGGACAGCAGAGGGAACGGTAATACAGCTATCGGGGGGGTAACACAAGCCAGTGACATGGCCAGTGCCACCATTCAGATGGAGGCAGTAATGAGGGGTGTGAGAAGGCAGGCAGCAAGGTGGTGCAGCCATGAAAGGGCCCATCAGTGGTATGCCCCCAACAGGCAGTACCGAGCCCGCACCAGCTTTGAGCTGTACAGTGACACTGAGATCATGGGCCGATACCTCCTGAACTGGGTGATCCTGAGGCGGCTCTGTGAGCTGTGCAGTGATGTGATGTAGGCACCCACACAATGGAGTCATGCTCTGTAAGTGGAGATCAAAGTGACAGCTGTCATGTGCCTGCTCACCACGGGTACCTTCCAGTGACCAACAGGGGACACAACAGGCATAACCCAGTTGACCGTGTCACGCCTACGCACCCAATTCCTCAACGCACTGCTGCCACATGCTGCGGAGTACATCCATTACCCAGCACACTGACAGAGTGCGCAGCACACATACAGGACTTCCACAGGGTAGCACTTATGCCTGGTGTGCTCAGGGCCATTGACTGCACCCATGTGGCCATCTGCACACCACCTGGCCCCGAAGGGGCAGCATACATAAATTGGAAGGGGTATGCAAGCATCAACTGCAAGGTGGTGAGCGATGCCAGGGGGCGCATAACCAATGTCTGTACCATGCACCCTGGGGGAGCACATGATGACTTCATCTGGCACCAGTCTGCACTGTGCCACAGGATCAAGAGTGGGGACATCCCCACTAGCCACCTAGTGGGTGAGTATGCAAATCACACAGAAAGACATGGATCTTGGGATGGGCATGGTCAGAGGTGACATGGGTACTGGCCTAGATGGCCCATGGCAGGGTGATGCTGATCACCAAACTAATGTCCACCCTCTACACACAGGTGACAGTGGATACCCACTCTGTTCCTGGCTGCTCACACCATACATGTGGCCCACGACCCCATCGCAGCAATGCTACAATGAGGCACATGCCACCACATGCAATGTCATTGAGTGGGTGTTTGGGATGCTGAAGGCACATTTCTGTTGATTGGACATGTCTGGCGGTGCCCTACAGTACAGACCCTCAAAGGCCTGCGGGCTATTCCTGGCCTGTTGCATCCTGCACAACATGGCCAATGACTGTGGGATAGCTGTACAGGTCAAAGAGGGGGACAGCGATGGGGATGATGAGGACGCTGGTGAAGATGGTGATGGGCAGCCCCCTTGGTTGAAGGGACCCCTGACTGATCCAGATGGTGCAGCTGCACTGGGATACCATCACAGAGGAGCACTTCAACCAACCCAGGTAAGTCATGGGGCCATGTGCAACCACCAATGGCAAGGGCACAACCCACAAACACGCATGGACAAACCCCAGGGGTGCATGTCGTAAAGGGAATTGGCTGAGCATGGAACCGCACATGCCGTCAGGCATGGGCAAGGTCTAATACGGCACACAGTCACACACACACACACACACACACACACCATGCCCACAAGACATGCACAAAGGGTAGGAGGCACGCTGACCCCAACTTCCACCCCTAGCCACACACACATCCACAGACCACCACACCCAGTGCCTGTCATTGTGCATGTGTCAGATGCTGGGCACCATTGCACAGTGGTGGACAGCGCAATGCAGGCATCATCATGCACATGCCACAGTGGCCAGCAGCCAGGAGGGTGTGCAGATGGAACAAGTGTGTGTGTGTGTGTACAGGGCCGGGTACCCCACCCGTGCATTGCTTGTTGAACAACACACTGTACACAGGGCAGCGTCAGACAGTAGCCTTTGTGGGAGACAGGTCAGTCATGCACCACAGTGCCACGGCTGCCACATATGCATGGGTGGCCCCGCCGAGACCCGCCAGCAGTGACAGGCTGACCAATGACCTCATGGGGTGGCACCGATGGTCCCCCAGGGGTTCCACTGCGTGTATGTGACCATTCTCGTGCAGGGGTCTGCAGCACACCGAACATGCCTGCACCAGGCATGCTCGTGATGCCCACAGCTGAACCCAGTGTCGACAAGGAGGGTGTCGCACAATGCCGGGAATGGGGAGTGGACATTGCACTGCGCTGTGTCTGCGATGCATGGGCAAATAACTGTGTGCCCACTGTGGCCATGACAGCTGTGATTGTCTGTGTCAACCTGTCAATGGCAGCAGTCACATCCTCCAGCAGCCGGTCCATCCCTGACAGGAGCAGACCAGTGTTCCTGCTGTGCCACTCCTCTGCCTGGTGCAGGGCTACACTGAGTGCATCCACCGCTGTCACAAGCCGCAACTGCTGATCGACTGAATCATGGAGTATGCGGGTGTGCTCATCTAAGAGGTCATCCTCCTGATCGGCATGCTGTCCTTCGCGGTGTTTGCAGCCCTGATGGGCAGCACCCCTTGAGGTTGGGCACTGTACACCAGGGCCATGCCTGGGCATGTCCACAGGTGGTGCACTGATGCCACCCCCCGACACTGTACCCCCATGGCCGTTGGCCGACTGCTGACACTGCCCCTCCAGCTGCCTCTCTCCAGGGCTCAACGGTGCCACCACAGATGCCTCAAAAGCCCCACTGTCCTGGACACACACCAGTGCTGCCCCACTGGTGCAGACAGGCACAGGCTGGGACTGTGATGTCACGCAGGCCTCCACGGTGGCACCAGCCATGGCTATGCTCGTGCTGTAACCTGCTGTATGGCCATCCTGTGGCCCACACATATCACTGTCCATGATGTCAGCTCCATGATCATCAGTGATGGATCCAGCACCAGTCCGAGTCTCAGCATGCTGGCATCCATGGACGCTGGCATGTGGGGACACGGGCAGGGCCTCCTCTGCACCTGCTCCACCAACATCAGTCCGGACAGCCAGGTGGGCTCACTGTTGTCCTGACCCTCGGACACCTGTGGAGGTGGACAGGCCCTCCTCTGTTTCCATGGTATTGCCCTCAGTGGACAAGCCCATCACCGCTGACCCATGTAGATGCTCAGGAGCTGTAAGGGAACACAGTAGCATTAATATATCTGCCCTATCCTGTGTCATCCCCCCCCAGTGACAGAGCTGGACCTACCATGCAGTGACTGGCTACCACCCATCTTGAATCCACCACCTGGAACACCCTCGATGGCACAACGCCGCATGCTGCCAGCAACCTGCTCTTCTTGTGGGGTCAGGTGTTGCACGGCCGGCTGTCCCCAACCGGTCACAGGCCATGCTGCCCTGATGGCAGCCACCTTATCCTTAATCCTCCTCCTGTCTGTGCCCACCTTCTTCTTGCACTCCTGCAAGGACCGCTGGTGGCTGCCATGCTGGTTGATGGCACGCGCCACCTCTCCCCATGCAGCAGCATGGGCCTGTGGTGTTCCCCACTGTCTGCTGAGCAGCGGCTCCTGGTCAAAGTAGGCCTCAAACAGGGCATCTGTTTCTGCCTTGGTGAAGTTTGGCCTCCTCTTCCTCCCACGTCTCTGTTCCTCCTCCACCTCACGATCGCTCATCATTGATCCTGTGGAAATGACAGGTGTTACCTCTGACTGTGCAGTCCCATGCATCTCCCACACACCACAGTCCACACTCCCAAACAGCATGCAACTCACCACAGTAGACTGCAATACCAGACTATGGCTTCTGCAGCCCAATGTCACATTTATATAGGGCAACGCATGCAAATGAGGTGAGGTGCAATTTGAAGTGGATGCTAATGCAGCATCTACGCCACTGAATAGCTGATTAGCTGATTTTCATATGCCGGCTGAATATTCGGCCGTTGTGCCTTGCGCAATTGTGTTGAATGTGCTCAGGCAAAGGCACATTTCTGTGACATGCGCAGTGGACACCGAACTGCGCATGCCCGGGGTGCTGACACTGATGTCTGCCATGCTGCTGACGTGCTGTGTGCAGGAGGCAGTGCAGGGCATGGCCACCATTGTGCCAGTGGTGCTACTGCACTGTTCACATGTATGGTGCTCTGGTATTGGGGCGCCGTAGGTGTCATGGAGCCACAGCGCAGTAGGCCACTACAGAAAGTGCCACACAGGCACCCTACTGCACTACACACAGTGAGTACCAATCACTCTGTGGCGGTCCATGCGCGAGAGACCCCTGACCCTGTGCCGACCTTTGCCCTAGGTGCCATGCATCCACATGGGTGCACCTCTATCATGCTGTTCAGTGACAGCGCAATGGGGAATGGCAGCACAGTACCATGCAGCATCTGCACATGGTGGACATGCGCTACAGAACACCATTTTGATACTGAATGCTTGGAGGATGGCACGGAGATGGGCACCAATCTGGAGCCAGGTCGAACTGGCCAACCTAGTGTCCCAGGTGGAGCCCCATGCTGCTGCTCTATTTGGGGAGGCACCCCTGTACAGGGCCAGGAGTGCCATGTGGGAGGAGGTGGTGGCAGTGGCCATGGAGGAGGCCACGGGCATACAGTACATGGCAGAGCAATGCAGGCACCACTATGGGGACCTGCAGCATAGGGACCCAGACAGGCTTGCCCACCTGCAGTCACACGCCAGAAGGGGCATGGTTCCATGGCCAGGTAGGTGCCCAATACATACACTGTTTACCTCCATACGGATATCACGGTGGCATGTGTCCAGCACATGGGTGGGCCGTCCAGTGTGGGCCATGGTGGTGGTATGGGGTGGGGGACAGATGGGTATGGCTGTGGGGGATTGCACACACCTGGGGGTGGAGGGACTTTGCTACCGGATTGTACTGATGTTCCTCTCTCCATGTTTGCACCCTAGGCCCTGAGGAGCACTGGCGTGCCAGGGAGGGAAGGCTGCAGCGTGAGGCGCATCATGCTGCAAGAGCAACCATACAAGACCAGTGCCAGGACCAGCCTGATGATGGTGAGCACCTTACATCCAGGATTTTTTGTGCATGCTGTGTAACAGGGCGGGCGGTGGGGCATGGCCACCATTCATTGACACCAGTGCCATGCACGCAACATGGTACAGTCAGCACTGTCCAGTGGCACTGCATGTCTGGGAGTGCATCAATGGTGGTCCATGCATGCACCGGGTACATGGCTGTGCCACTGCCTTCGCACCGCATAGCCATGTCACTGTACAGCCACGGTGGTGCTGTGCGGGACTTGGGCGGTGGGTGTGTGCAGTGGTCCACATGGCTGTGTGCACCCGGGTGGGCAGGTCTTGTGGACATGATCACTGTGGGTCATCACACACTATCATAGAGGCATGTCCCATGGCTGTATGCTTTGCACAGTGGGTGGGCTGCAGGGGCTGTGCATTCAGACCTATTGACTCTGCTCCCTTGTCCTAGGTGGACGGCAGTTGCAGACCATTGAGCGGATGCTGCAGGAGATACTGCAGGTGCCCAGGGCCTCCCCTGGAGATTTTTCAATGGATAGACCATCTGAGAGTCTGAAGGAGGCATGGCAGGAAGCGACTTCAGAGCAGGGAGCGGGTCTCCCACTGAACATGTTTCACCCCATGATTTTCCCTACCCCCCTAGACCCATTCTCACACCCCTCCTTCCCTCTATCATTTGTTCACCCCTGCCCCTTACCCACCCCCACCTGGTCTGTGGCCCTCCCCCCAACCTTTTGTACATATAAGTAAATAGTTGTTTTTGATCTTTTAAAATACATTTGCTTTGTTATGCCTACTGTGGTGGTCTCTGGTTTGCCACAGGCTAAAGGTGCTCAGCTGCAGTGGTGTGCGTGGCGTCAGGGGTGGTGCAGTCATGGGCGTGTGTGTGTCCATAGGGGGAAGTGACTATGGTGTGGGAGTAGCTATCAGTCACTGTCTGTGGTTTGTGTGCTGTTCCCTGTGCACTGGATGACTGTGTGCAGTGGTCCATGGTGCATGCACTGTGTCCATGGTGCACCTGTCAGACCATCCATGGCCTGTGCAGCTGCCACCCTTGCATGTCTGTGACCTGCACAGTCTGCTGGCATGTCAGTGGTGGTTGTCCATGCTGGGCAGCCACTGTTCCCAGCACAATGCCGGGTTGCCTCCTGTCACTGGTGTGGTGCATGTCTGCCTCGGGTGGCACTGTGGCCTCTGCTGTTGTTGTCCCACCACCATGCTTTCACTTGTGTGTATCACAGGAGATGTGCACCACTGTCTGTCATTTGTGCTTCTGGCGCATGTTGGTGGCATACAGCTCCATGGTGCCTGTGCAGGGTGACTGGCACTCCTGTGCCATGGAGGGGTGCTGGCCATGTGTACACATGGTTTCCATGGCCACACGCTGGGGGCTTGGTTGACCCACTACTGTGTCCCTGTATTGGTGTGCCCTTGGGTATGGGTGGGTGTTTATCCATGTACTGTGTTGCATCCTGTGTGGTGCATGCTTCCATGCACCACTGTGGGTGTCTGCACTGGCTGTTGTGGCCAGTGCTGGGTCAGGGTGTGTCCTTGGGAGGGTGTGCATGGTGTTGTACCACTGGAGGTGGGGTCCAGGGCATGCCCTGTCACGTGTGGGATACCTCGTGTGCCGATGCATGGTCAGTATTTTAGCTGTACCTCGGGGGAGGAAGTGCGTGGTGGCACTGTGTATGCAGTCATTGCATCCCTGTCTGCTGCCACCTGCTGATGGGTGCTCGTGGTGGGGCTGCCTTGCATGCTTCTGTGGTGCACATGGTTGCATTGTCACAGTGGTGGTGGTGGCATTCTTGGGGTGTCCTGCACTGGTGGACGCTGTTCCTGGGCAGGGTGTCTGGGGATCACTGTGCAGGGTGTGCTCTGCATTGGTGGGATGGTGTGGCATGGGGTTTTCAGACCTCCTTGTGTGCCGGTCACAGCTTGCCAGTGGGTGTGCTAGGACACCATGCCCCGGCTGTGGGTTCGTTGCTGGTATCCATAGGCCAGTGGTTATTCCAGCTCTCCCCCGGTTGTGCAGTGCATGGGGTGTGGGGGGTGATGTCTGTTCTGCTGTGTGCTCCTCTGCCCATCTGTGGCATGGGTGGTGGGCCCCTGCATCCTGTCCCTGCACATCCCTGGTTGTGCTGTTGTACTGCTGCCCTGCTCCACTGAGCATCCCTGTTTGTGCTGTTGCACTGCTGCCCTGCTCCACTGAGCACTTCTGGTTGTGCTATTGCACTGCTGCCCTGCTCCACTGAGCATCCCTGGTTGTGCTATTGCGCATCTGAACTGCGCCACTGCACATCCTTGGTTGCGCTATGGTGCAGGTGGTGCAATATTCAGTTGTGTGCCACAGATGCATCTTGACCTGCGCAGTTTTTAAATATCGCACTTATTGCTCATGGGTGCAGTGGACTTGTGCTTGCTCCTGCTGTTGCACACTTTTATGGTGCAGTTTGAATATCTGGGCCTATGAGTTTAAGTCAGGATTACTGCTTTGTTCAGAGAATAACTGTTTTACCTGTTTCGATACTATATTTAATATATTCGTATTGTCACAATATTTTCCCCTTATTGTCTTTCAATGAGACCATTTGTTTGTGTGTGATTCTGTCTTTACAATTTAGAAAAGGGCATATTGTGTTTACTGTACCTTGTGTGCCATATTCCTGATGTCTTTTTAGATTATCATGCTGTTTTAAGTGGAAAATTAGCATCGGATGCTTAAGTTTTTGAATTTATTCAGTAAAGTTATGGTTTGTTGTCATTGCCAAAGTTTTTAATTTCTGTAACTGTTTCCTATGTTGCAGATATAAAAAAACATCCTTTATTCTTTATGGTATTGCTATTTTGTTTTAAAAGTGACTGTAAAACTTTTTTAAACTCTTCCCACCACTGAATTGGTACATCTTACATTTCCAAAGTTGTCTTTTTCAGGGTGACAAAGTATTTAATATTCTGCGGAAATAGCTTGTCATTTAGCAAAGCAGAATTTAGTTTCCAATATCCTGGTCTATTAATTAATTTTGATTCTATCCCTATTTTTACAGTCAAGACTTTATGATCTGAAAATTCTGCTTCTTGTACACTAGTGTCCAATACTGGTACTACTTGAGAGATGAAAAAGAAGTCAATCTTGGTCATTAGTTTTCCTTTCTGAAATGTTGCTGTAACTTTAATATTTTTGATGTAATATGTGTCTTTTAGATTTGCATCTCTAATTATAGTTTTCAATGTGGACATATCACAATAAGTTTGTGTTTGTGCTCTTCTTTCTTGTGTATGAAGTCCACAGTTAAAATCTCCCCCTAATATTACAGTTTGTGATAAGTATAAGTATGGTTGTATAATCTTAAAATTGGCTATCCTTTCTGCTTTCATTTGTGGTGAACAAATGTTGAGAAGCCTGTAGTATTTTTTGTTTATTATTGTATCTCATAAAAGTATTCTACCTGGTAGTAGATCAATAAGTTTAATTACTCTGAAATCCTGTAAAGTCTTGAATAAGATTTCTATTCCTGTGCATGGTTCAGTGCCTAAGGACCAACAGAAAGACCCTTCATATCATACTTTGGTAGCTTCTTGGAGTTCTTTTATAGTGTGTTTAGTGTTTTGTAAAAAGAATTATTTCTGCCTGGCTATTTAGGAAATAAAAAAAACTGCTTGGTCCAGATATTCAAACTGTGCCACAAAAGTGCGCAATAGCAGGAGCAAGCACAAGTCCACTGTGCCCATGCGCAACACGCACGATATTCAAACACCACGCAGGTCAAGATGCGTCTGCAGTACATGACTAAATATCATGCCAACTGCGCCATAGCACAACCAGGGATGTGCAGTGGTGCAGGTCAGATGCGCAATAGCAAAACCAGGGACACCTAGTGGAGCAGGGCAGCAGCACAACAGCACAACCAGGGATGCGCAGGGACAGGATGCAGGGATAGGGATGGGCAGAGGAGCACACAGCAGAACAGACATCACCCCCCACACCCCATGCACCGCACAACCGGAGGAGAGAAGGAAGAACCACTGGCCCAGGGACACCAGCAAGAAACCCACCGCCATGGCATGGTGCACCAGCACACCCCCTTTCAAGCTGGAACCATCACACATGGATGCCCATCCACCCCATGCCACACCATCCCACTAATGCAGAGCACACCCTGCACCATGATCCCCATACACCCTGCCCAGGAGTAGCACCCAAAAGTGCAGGACACCCCAAGCATGCCACCACCCCCACTGTGACAAAACAACCCTGTACACCACAGAACCATGCAAGGCAGCCCCACCATGAGTACCCAATAGTGGACAGCAGCAGACAGTGAAGCAATGTCTGCATACACAGTGCCACGACGCACATCCCCCCCAGGTACATCTGTAAGACCGACCATGTGTCGGCACATGAGGTACCACACATGTGACAGGGCATGCCCCGGACCCCACCACCAGTGTTACAGCACCCTGCACACCCTCCCAAGGACACATCCCATCCCAGCACTGGCCACAACTGCCAGCACAGGCACCCACAGTGGTGCATGGAAGCATGCGCCACACAGGATGCAACACAGTGCACAGACAAGCAACCACCCATACTCAAGGGCACACCAACACAGGGACACAGTAGCAGGTCAACCAAGCCCCCGGTGCATGGCCACAGCAGCTGTGTACTGATGGTCAGAACTCCTCCATGGCACAGGTGTGCCAGCAACCCTGTGCAGGCACCACAACACTATACACCACCAGCATGCAGCTGGAGCACAAGTGACACACAGTGGAGCACATCCCCTGCAACAGACACAAGTGACAGCATCGAAGTTGGACAACAACAGCGGAGGCAACAGTGCCACCCTAGGTAGACATGCACCACTCCAGTGACAGGAGGCAACCCGGCATCGTGGTGGGTACAGTGGCAGTCCAGCATGGGCAGCCACCACTGACATGCCAGCAGACTGTGCAGGTCACAGACATGCAAGGGTGGCAGCTGCACAGGCCATGGACAGTCTGACCGGTGTGCCATGGACACAGCGCATGCACCGTGTACCACTGCACACAGTCATCCAGTGCACAGGAAACAACACACAAACCACAGACAGTGACTGAGAGCTATTCCCACACCAAAGTTGCCTCCCCTATGGACACACACACACACACACACACACACACACACATACCCATAATAGCACCACCCCCAACACCATGCACACCACTGCAGCTGAGCACCATTAGCCTACTGCAAATCAGAGACCACCACAGTAGGCATAACTAAACAAATGTATTAGAAGTATTAACAAAACTATGTACATATTTACAGTAAAAAGGGGTGAGGGCCACAAACTGGGTGGAGGTGGATAAGGGGCAGGGGTGAACAAATGGGAGAGGGAAGAATGGGTATGAGGGTGGGTCAAGGGGGTTGTCATAGTGCATGGGTGGACTGTCTTCAGCAGGAGCCCTGCTCCCCACTCCTATGGTGCCTCCTGCCATGTCTTCACCGCATGCCATGCTGATCCATCCTCTCTAGTATTGCCAGAGAGGCTCTGGCCACCTGGAGCAGCTCCTGCAGTGTCCTCTTGATATGGACCATCCTCCATCCACCTAGGGCAAGGGAGCAGAGTCAATAGGCATGAAAGCACAGCCCCCTGCAGCCCACCCATTGTGCATGGCATACAGCCATGGGACATGCCCCTGTGATGGTGTGTGACCACCCACAGTGATCATGTCCACAAGACTCGCCCACCCAGATGCACACAGACATGTGGACCACTGCACACACCTACTGCCCAAGTCCCGCACATCACCACCGTGGCTGTACAGTGAAATGACTTTGCGGTGCGAAGGCAGTGGCACAACCATGTACCCGGTGCATGCATGGACCACCAGTGATGCACTCCCAGACATGCAGTGCCACTGGACAGTGCTGACTGTACTATGTGGCATGCACAACAGTGGTGTCAATGGATGGTGACCATGCCCCACCACCCTCCCACTACACAGCATGCACAGAAAATCCTGGATGTAAGGCACTCACCATCATCAGGCTGGTCCTGGCACTGAGCCGGGATGGGTTCTCTGGCATCGGGACATGCCTCACGTTGCTGCCTCTCCTCCCTCACATGGCAGTGGTCCTCAGGGCCTAGGGTGCAAACATGGAGAGAGGAACATCAGTACAATCCAGTAGCAAAGGCCCCCAACCCCGGGTGTGTGCGATCCCACACAGCCAATCCCTTCTGCCCCCCCATACCACCACCACCCACACTGGACGGATGCCCCCATGTGGTGGACACATGCCCATTGTGATACCCGTATGGACATAACCAGTGTATGGATGTGGCAGCTACCTGGCCATGGAACAGCACCTCTCCTGGGGCATGCCCACAGGTGGGCAAGCCTGTCCAGGTCCCTCTGCTGGAGGTCCCCATACCGGTGCCTGCACTGCTCCACTGTTCTGTGGAGCCATGTTGCCTCCTCCAGGGCCACCGCCACCTCCTCCAACATGGCACTCCTGGCCCTGTCCAGGGGAGCCTCACCAAACAGAGCACCAGCATGGGGCTCAACTAAGGAGACAAGTTTAGCCAGTTCAACCTGGCTCCAGATAGGTGCCATCTCTGTGCCAATTTTCCACTGAGTCAGAATCAAAATGGCACTCCCTAGTGCACGTCTGCTATGTGCGGATGCTTCACGGTACTGCACTGCCATTTCCCATTGTGCTGTCACTGAGCAGCATGATAGGGGTGCACCCATGTGGATGCATGGCACCTGGAGGCAAAGGTCAGCCACAGGGTCAGGGATCCCTCGCGCATGGACCGCCACAGTGTGATTGGTACTCATCGCGTGTAGCACGGTAGGGTACCTGTGTGGCACTTCTTGTAATGGCCTACTGTGCTGTGGCACTACAGCACCTACAGCGCCCCAGGGCAAGAGCGCTATACATGTGAACAGTGCACTAGCACCACTGGCACAGTGGTGGACATGCCCTGCACTGCCTCCCATGCTCAGCACATCAGCAGCGTGGCAGGTGTAGGCATCAGCACCCCAGGCATGTGCCATTTGGTGTCTACTGCACACATCACAGAGCTGCACCCCTGCCTGAGCATGTTCAACACAATTGTACAAGGTGCAACAGCACGATATTCAGCTGGCATATGCAAATCAGCTCATCAGCAATTCAATGGCGCAGCTACTGCATTAGCATCCACTTAAAATTGAGCCTCGCCTCATTGCATGCATTGCACTATATAAATGTGACATGGGGCAGCAGAGGCCATAGTTGAGTATTGCAGTCTATTGTGGTGAGTTGCATGCTGTTTGCCAGTGTGGACTGTGGTGTGTGGGAGATGCATGGGACTGCACATTCAGAGGTAACACCTGTCATTCCCACAGGATCAATAATGACTGAACGTGAGGTGGAGGAGGAGGGGAAGGGGGAGGAAGAAAGATATGGGAGACGGAGGAGGCCCAACTTCACCCGAACAGAATCAGATGCCCTGTTTGAGGTCTACCTTGACCAGGAACCACTGCTCAGTGGACAGCGGGGAACACAAAGAAAACCCTACTTGGGCTATCTCCCCTTGGGGTGTCAGCCTCCATCCACCATACTCAGCCCTGGATCGCAACCCCAATCTCTTGCAAGACCAGTCTTCTGGTCCCCAGATCCAGGACCATCCATGGACAGAGGTCCTTCTGCTACAGAGGCCCATCTTGGTTTAACTCTCTCCCTGCATCTATCTCCAAACCCCCGACAATCTCCACCTTCAAAAATGCCCTTCGGAGCCAACTGTTTAGCACTCGCAGCTGTGCCTGTCTGTAAACAGCACCGTGATCTCTCCACATTTGACAATGCCCCTTAGGCAGCACTCAAACTCACCCTCCCCCCACTTTCCCCACCATAGCCTAATGCCTCTGTTATTACCAGCATGTTCTCAGCTGTATCATTGTAATGTCTACCAAATTGTTTAAAATGTACGCAACCACTCTATGTAACCTTAAGTATGTAACACTTATGCTGTAACCAAAATTTATTGTCTGTTTGTCCTCAATGTGATGTGGTACCTTTGGAAATGAGGCTTTGGCTCAAAGGTTGTAAACCGATGTACAAATAAATAAATAAATGAATTAAAACACCACAGGCCCGTGCTGTGGCATGGGGTGAGGAGGTGCGTGCCGTGAACCAGCATGGCAGCCACCAGCGGTCCATGCAGGAGTGCAAGAAGAAGGTGGGCATGGACAAGAGGATGATAAAAGATAAGGTGGCTGCCATCAGGGCAGCATCGGCTGCGACTGGTGGTGGACAGCTGGCCATGTGACGCCTGATGGCACAGGAAGAGCGGGTTGCTGGCAGCATGCGGCGTTGTGCCCTAGAGAGTTTTCCAGGTGGTGGCTTCCAGATGGGTGGCAGCCCATCACTGCATGGTAGGTCCTGATCTGTCACTGTGTGGGGGGTGGGGGGAATGCCACAGGGTAGAGCAGAGACATTAATGCTACTGTGTTCCCTTATAGCTCCTGAGCATCTACATGGGTCAGCGGTGGTGGGTTCATCCACTGGGGGCAATACCCTGGACACAGAGGAGTGCCCATCCACCTCCACAGGTGTCCAAGGGTCAGGACAACAGTGTGCCTGCCTGGCTGTCCAGACTGAAGTTGGTGGAGCTGGTGTGGAGGTGGTTCTGCCCATGTCCCAGCGTGACAGCGTCCATGGATGCCAGCATGCTGAGACTCGGACTTGTGCCGGATCCATCACCAATGATGATGGAGCTCACATCATGGACAGTGATACATGTGGGCCACAGAATGGCCCTACAGCAGGTAACAGCACGGGCATCGCCATGGGTGGTGCCGCCGTGGAGGCCTACGTGACATCACAGTCCCAGCCTGTGCCTGTCTGCACCAGTGGGGCAGCACTGGTGTGCATCCAGAACAGTGGGGCTGTTGCAGCCGCTGCGGTGGCACCATTGAGCCCTGGTGAGTGGTGGCCAGAGGGGCAGTGTCACCAGTCGGCCAATGGCAATGGGGAGACAGTGTTGGGGGGCGGCATCAGTGCACCACATGTGGCCATTCTCTGGCATGGTTCTGGTGTGCAGCACCCATCATCAAGGGGTGATGCCCAGCAGGGCCAGGAACACCATGAGGGACGTCATGCCGATCCAGCAGATGACCTCTTTGATGAGCACAGCCGACTACTCCAGGCTTCCATGGATCAGCAGTCACAGCTTGTCAGGGCAGTGGATGCACTCAGTGTGGTTCTGCACCAGGTAGAGGAGTGGCGCAGCAGAGACCATGCTCTGCTCCTGGCAGAGATGGTCCAGCAGCTGGAGGATGTGACCGCTGCCATTGATAGGCAGACAAGTACATTCACAGCTGTCATGGCCACATTGGGAACACAGTTTGTTACCCATGCACCGCAGACACTGTGCAGTGACATGTCCACCCCCCTTTCCCGGCATCGTGCAACACCCTCCATGTCAACACCGGGTTCAGCTGCGGGCATCCTGAGCACGCCTGGTGCAGGCATGTTCTGTGAGCTGCAGACCCCAGCTCGAGCACGGTCGAGTTCCAGCAGCATCACCCCTGGGGGACCGTCAGTGCCACCCCATGATGCCAATGGTCAGCCTGTCATGGCTGGCAGGTCTTGGCGGGGCCTCCCACGCATCCATGATGGACGTGGCACTGTGCCGCGTGACTGACCTATCTCCCACCATGGCTACTGTCTGACGCTGCCCTGTGTGCAATGTGCTGTTCAACGTGCAATGCACGGGTGGGGTACCCGCCCCTGCACACACACACGGTCCATGTGCACACCCTCCTGGCTGCTGGCCACTGTGGCATGTGCATGATGATGCCTGCGTTGCACTGTCTGCCACTGTGCAATGGTGCCCAGCATCTGAGACACGCACAATGATGGGCACTGGGCGTGGTCATCTGTGGACGTGTGTGTGGCTAGGGGTGGCAGTCGGGGTCAGTGTGCCTCCTATCCCTTGTGCATGTCTTGTGGGGGGGTGTGTGTGTGTGACCACGTGCCGTGTTAGGCCTTGCCCATCCCTGACAGCGTGCGTGGTTCCATGCTCAGCCAATTCCCTTTCCACCATGCGCCCCTGGGGTTTGTCCATGCGAGTTTGTGGGTTGTGCCCTTGCCATTGGTGGTTGCACATGGCCCCATGACTTACCTGGGTTGGTTGAAGTGCTCCTCTGTGATGGTGTCCCGGTGCAGCTGTGACATCTGGATCAGTCGGGGGTTTCTTCACCCAAGGGGGGGTCTTCCCATCACCATCTGCACTGGCGTCCTCATTGTCCCCATCGCTGTCCCCCTCTTCAACCTCTACAGTTATCCCACAGTCGTTGGCCATGTTGTGCAGGATGCAACAGGCCAGGAATAGCCCTCAGGCCTTCGAGGGGCTGTACTGTAGGGCACTGCCAGACATGTCCAGGCAACAGAAATGTGCCTTCAGCATCCCAAACACCCACTCTATGACATTGAGTGTGGTGGCATGTGCCTCATTTTACCATTACTGCGATGGGGTCGTGGGCCACCGGTACGGTGTGAGCAGCCAGGGATGGAGTGGATAGCCAATGTTACCTGTGTGTAGATGGTGGACATTAGTTTGGTGATCAGCATTGCCCTGCCATGGGCCGTCAAGGCCAGTACCCATGACACCTCTGACTATGCCCCCCCCAGATCCATGTCATCCTGCGTGATTTGCATACTCACCCACTAGGTGGCCAGTGGGGATGTCCCCACTCTCGAACCTGTGTCACGGTGCAGACTGGTGCCAGATGAAGGCATCATGTGCTCCCCCAGGGTGCGTGGCACAGACATTGGTTAAGCACCCCCTAGCGTCGCGCACCACCTGGCAGTTGATGCTGGCATAGCCCTTCTGGTTGATGTACGCAGCACCTTCTGGGCCAGGCGGCGTGCAGATGGCCACATGGGTGTAGTCAATGGCCCCGAGCATGCCAGGCATACATGCTACCCTGTGGAACTCTTGTATGTGTGCTGTGCGTTCTGCCGGTGTGCTGGGGAAATGGATGTACTCCTCAGCATGTGGCAGCAGTATACTGAGGAATTATGTGAGTAGGCATGATGCGGCCAACTGGGTTATGCCTGTTGTGTCCTCTGTTGGTCTCTGGAAGGTGCCCGTAGCACACAGGCACATGACAGCTGTTACCTTTGTCTCCACTGACAGAGCATAGCTCCATCGTGTGGATGCCTGCATCTCATCACTGCACAGCTCACATAGCTGCCTCAGGATCGTCTGGTTCAGGCAGTACTGGCCCACAATCTCTGTGTCACTGTAGTGCTCGAAGCTGGTGCAGGCTCGGTACTGCCTGTTGGGGGCATACCACAGACGGGCCCTTCCATGGCCACGCCCCCCCTGCTGCCTGCCTTCTCACACCCCTCATTACTGCCTCCATCTGAAAGGTTGCACTGGCCATGTCCCTGGCTCGTGAACCCCTCCCAGCAGCTGTTATCCCATTCCCCCCGCTGTCCTTTGTGATACTCCCCCTGCACCGGGTACACCTCTGAGCTTTGACTGTCCTACCAACTGCCACTGCTCTCAGTCCACTGTGGCACTTCCCCTGTCTCTCCTGCACAGTGGCACAGGCTCCCTACTCCTGTACTGTTGCTCTATGTTCCTAGGTGTGCCCTGTCCTGCTCCTTTCCAGTCCCACTCACTGCTTCCCTCTCTTCTGTAGCTGTCACCTTGCTCCCTCCTCTGGCTTCCCTATAGCGTTCTTGCACCTCTCTCTTGTTTCTTTTTATTTTGGATCATTTCCGCTATCGCGCAACTTCCGTTTGCTCCCCTATTGCGCATGGCGAATGCTGTTGAATATTGCACTGCACCATTTATTCATGGTTCCTCCCCCTACAGTTGTGCGTGCATGCATTCATTACCATTGCACTCTTGCTCATTGCAGTTTGGGGGGTGCTGCTGCCTCCTGCTGAATATTGCAGAATGGTGCATTTTCAGACTTGCGCTGGTGCATCTCTGTTGTGCATGGCGCAACCCTTTTGAATATCTGGGCCCTTGTCTTTTCCTAGCATTCTTAATAATATTTACATTGATTGTTATTAGAGAGAGTGGGACATTCATGTTTTTTTTTCTGAAGGCTATTATGACATTTTGCTAAGCTGTGGTACTTTTAGTCTTTGCCTCCTGAACCTTCTTTATTTTTTTTCATTCTTATTTTTAGAGTATTCTTCCATAGATGTTACCTGGATCTGCCTTTCTATTTTGTTACCATCCATATCTGATAGGGTCTCAGTTTGCGAAGACCATAAGGTGGAATCCTCTGAATCTGGAACTGAATTGTCAAGGCAGTGTTCAATACTTCATATTTATTAGCTATGGGTATTTCTTTTGTTTTAGGCACCTTGGATGCTAGTTGCCTTTTTGTTTGTTGAGTGGTTTTACTTCTTTTTCCCTTTACTTGTTGAAAGGGTACTTGTGGGGGAGAAGTTGTCCCTGGATCCCCACCCAGAAATAACTCAGGTCACTGCTTTGTCACTTTGGAAGCTCGCTAGCAATATTCATTCTAAAGGCACAATTTACATTCATCACTTGACATCCCAATTCATTTCAAACAATCAGTATTTACAACTCAGACATAACAGTCCCATGACACTTCTAGGACATAACAGGACTGTCTTTGCTCTCGTGATTCTTCTTCTTGCTTTCTTCCTCTTTCGACATTGCTTATCAGGGTCTGGATACCGTAATCTGCCCTCCCTTTCCATCACCATAACCAGGTACCACACTTATCTGGACCACCACTCCCACTAGGTGTGGAGACAGGGATCCACCCCATAGCTCTATATCCCCCCCATTACTCCCATGTCTGGGTTCTTTTGTCCCAAGCACATGGTACCTACCCCTTCCCCATCTACTTGTCCCCTTTTTCCCCTTGCTCCCAACCCCTTCTCCTCCCTTCAATTGCGCTCCCCTTTTGTCTGATACCTTCCGGCAGGACTCCACTTAGCCCACCAGACCCTGGCTGCCCATCTGTGGCCCCACCTGGCCTGTGCCAGGCCCCAGCAGAGGTTGCTTCACCCTGTGCATCTCTCACACTAGTGCCTATCTCATGCTTCCCCCCCTTTCTTGCAGGGAGGTGGGTGGGAATTTTACAGCAAGAAAGAGGACTTACTGAGGGTTACCTGCCCTTAAGTATCCCCTAAGGACCCCTGATCAGGAGCCCTTCTGGCCCCTCCCCTTGGTCAATAGCCAGAAACCTCTGAGCCTGGTCAGATGACACCCTCTGTGAGGTCATAGTACCTCCCCTCGCCCTGCAGACCACTCCCCTTCCGTATTTAATCCCAGCTACTTCCCAGGACAACTTGGCCTGCCTTTTAGCGGCAAGCTTAATTGTCCCTGGATCCCCACCCAGAAATAACTCAGGCCACTGCTTTGTCACTTTGGATGCTCACTGGCAATATTTATTCTAAAGGCACAATTTATATTCATCAATTTACATCCCAATTCATTTCTAACAATCAGTATTTACAATTCAGACTTAACAGTCCCATAACACTTCTAGGACATAACAGTCCTGTCTTCTCTTTTGTGGTTCTTCTTCTTGCTTTCTTCCTCTTTTGCCATTGCTTCTCAGGATCGGGAGACCGTGATGTGGCCCCCTCCTTTCCATCACCACAACCAGGTACCACAATTACCTGGACCACTGCCCCCCACCAGGTGTGGACATGGTGATCCACCCCCAGCTCTATATCCCTCCCCCTCCACCAGTACTCCCACACCTGGGTTATTTTGTCCCTAGCCCATGGTACCTACTCCCCTCCCCCTCTGCCCCCTTTTCCCCTTGCTCCCAACCTTCCTCTTCCCTTCAATTACTTTCCCCTTTTGTCTGATACTTTCCGGTGGGACTCCACCTAGCCCCCCAGACCCTGGCCGCCCATCTGCGGCTCCACCTGGCCCATGCTGAGCCCCAGTAGAGGTCACTTCACCCTGTGCCTCTCTCACTCTACTGCCTATCTCATGCCCCCGCTTTTTCTTGCAGGGAGGGTGGTGGGAATTTTACAGAAAGAAAGAAGGTTTTCTGAAGGTTACCTGCCCTTAAGTATCCCCTAAGAACCCCTGATCAGGAACCCTTCTGGCTCCTTCCCTTTGGCCAGTAGCCAGCAAGCTCCGAGCCTGGTCAGATGACACCCTCTGTGAGGTCTTAGTACCTCCCCCTCTCTCTGCAGACCCCTCCCCCCATATTCATTCCTGGCTGGGTCCCAGGACAACTTGGCCTGTCTTTTAGTGGCAAGCTTAATTGTCCTTGAAGCCCCACCCAGAAATAACTCAGGCCACTGCTTTGTCACTTTGTGTGCTCACTGGCAATATTTATTCTAAAGGCACAATTTATACTCCTCAAGTTACATCATCCCAATTAATTTCTAACAATCAGTATTTACAACTCAGACATAACAGTCCCATAACACTTCTAGGACATAACAGGCCTGTCTTCACTCTCATGGTTCTTCTTCTTGCTTTCTTCCTCTTTTGCCATTGCTTCTCGGGGTCTGGACACCGTGATCTGGCCTCCCCCTTTCTATCACCATAACTGGATACCACACTTACCCAGGCCACTCCCCCCCTACTTGGTGTGGACATGGCAATCCACCCCATAGCTCTATATCCCTCCCCCTCCCCGTTACTCCCATGCCTGGGTTCTTTTCTCCCCAGTCCATGGTACCTAACCCCCCCTTCTACCTGCCCCCCATTTCCCCTTGATCACAACCCCTTCCACCAACCCATCTCCAGCTTGCGATGGAAGATGGGGATCCCCTTGCAGTTTAACCCCTCAGGCCTTTCTTCCTGGTTTCCCAGACTAGCCCCCAAAGGGCTGGAAGAAAAGGCCCATGCCAAACTCCATCAGGTGAGCCCCATCCACCCAGTACACTGCCTCATGCTCATATGAAATGTCCCTATGCTGAATGTGAACCCCCCCCATCTTGATCACTGCCCTGGCCACTTTCCTGTTCAGGCATTTTTGCACCACCACCTCTATCACCTTAGGCCCTTTGGCTCCCTGCCATACCCTCCAGAAAGTGATCTTGGACCATCTGATCACCACCCTTGGCCACCAGCTCTTCACCTTCTCTAGATCTGCAATAATGTCCCTCATCAGGGACCCCCATGGCAATGTCCCCAGGTCATTGCTCCTCAAATGAATAACGATACAGTGCAGACTGGCCCAGTGCACCCAAAGCTCCTCCAGCGGGGAAAGCAGCTGCAACCACCTCATGCCTCTCAGGCTTTTCCACCATACTTTGGTGTGCTCCGCTCCTGGGCACAACTGCATCCCTATCCTTGTGGTAGCTGCAAACCTCTCTGCCCAGTAGATGAATGAGTGCCCCATAATCCACTCCTGCCTCTTGGAATCTGCTGTGGGAAGAGAAAAAGGAACACCCATTAGCCAGTGTCAATACCTCACATATCTCTTGCAACAGTTTGATGTCCATCTCCCCACCCACTTGACCTCACACTCCCCTGCTCCTACAGCAGCCACCTCTGATGCTGCTCCAGTCCTGAAGGAGTGTGGGGCAAAACTACAGGGGTTCTCCCCCACAAATGCCACTGCCTTTTTTAGTACCGCACCCACCTGGAACCCCGTCACTGGGGACCAGTCCCCGTGCATGAATCAGGCCCCTTCTATGCGGCCTCACACCCTACTATATTCCATCATGGCCTGGACTGCACAGACTCCCACCCCTGCCTGTCTGCGCATCTCCACTGTGGTGCCCTTACCCCACTGGTCCATTTTGGACCTCTGAAGCCAGATGACCAACTTATCTGCCTCTACTCTCACATTTTCTTCTGCAAGCTCACAGCAACTGCCCCCTTCCTGGGCACCACCACTTCCCCAACCCTGATGGCTCCCCTAGCCATGTCCATAAATATGGCCCTGAAAAGACAGGCTAAATTCACCAAATGGCAAATGTGGTCCAGCGCCCTCACCACCTTCATGAGAAGGTGCCCCATCATGGGTCTTCTCCTGTCCTGCCTCATGTCCTGCCCACTCTGCCAATCCATGACCATCTGCTTGATGACCCAGCAGCCTGCAGAGTCCCACCATCCCTGATCCCTGCACGTTCAGCTGATACCCTCCAGCTGAACCACCATGGAGGCATGAGGCATCCCCTCTTCTCATCTGTCCACCACATACTGCATGACTTGCTCTTCCCGAACTGGTTCCACTGTCTCCCAGCCCATCCTGTACCAACATGCCTGGAAGTTTTCCCAAACCCCTTCATAGGCCTTCAAGGTGTTGGCTGACCATGACCCTCAGTACAAGGCCCTGGTTTTCTCCCTCCAATCTCCCACAGCCAGTCTGGGACTCTGGTCTGGGCAGGTAAGGCCTATGGTGCCACTCCCAGAATCATTCTATCTGAAAGTGAGAAAGAGAGTCAGCCACCTCATTCCATGACCCTCAATGTGCTTTGCCCTGAAAGACAGGTTTAAATACAGGCCCAACAACACCATGCACCTTCGGACCTGTCCCACAGATACAGATGCAGTGAATTTAAATTCCACCTGCGAAGTGAACACAAGGTGGGCATTTTGCATTGCCACTCCACTACGTGGAGTGGGCAATGCAAAGTGCTCACTCTGCCTTGCCATTACCACTTTGCGTTAAGACGAAATGACAACGTGAAGTAAGGTGAAGTCGTTGTTTTCAATGGACTTCACATTCCTCATTGTGATTCTAAGTGATCCACTTCATGTTTCAGATTTGGCAGCCCCCCCACACATCACATTGCTTACAGTACTGTAAGTCACATGCTGCTTAGCCAGGCAGGAAGGAAGTGAGTCATACAAGCAGGCACTTTCACTTTCTCCTGTGCAGACTGAGAGAGAGAGAGAGAGGAGTATGTTGTTTTGTCACTGCTGAAACTGGGAGATCAGAGTGAGAAAGGAGAATTAAACTTTGATTTAGACCCAACAGCTTTTTTAAAAGCTACATTTTTTTTGTCTTTTCTGTACTCTTTTTTTACTTAATTTGTTCTTTCTGTAAATTTATATTTCTTACCTTTATAAGTAGTTAGTTGTTTGTCTGTGTCTGTGTGATTGTGTATGTGTTGTATAACAGTGTGAGTAGTCATTGCTTGGACTGAGGGAGCATAGTAGGAGAGATGGACCAGGATGAGGGAATGTCTGGGGTGGGGACAGCTCTAGGAGAGCATGGTCCTGGTAGGCGTCATACAACTCATGTGTGGGAGGCATGGCAGCCGGTTCCTGTTGGACTGATAGAAAATTCTGAGTGTCCCCCCACAGAAGCAGGACCAGCACTGCCTCCTAAGTCTGAGGCAGTTGAACCATCATCACCACCACCATGTCCAACACAAGCTCCAGTACCAGGTCCTCTGGAGCAGGATGTGTGTGTACCCCTGGGCCCAGGTGTGGATCCCATTCTTGTTGAGCACTGTAACCAGCCAGCTGCTGGTTCATCTGGCCCTCCCCTGCCAGTGCCTGGTCCTCCCTGCACCTCCATTGTTTGGCAGTTTTTTGACTGTAATGGAGTGGGACAGCAGCATGGTCAGGTGCTGCCTTTGTGAGGTGTAGGTGTGCTGTGGCCCTTGGGGGACTCATCTGGGGACTGGGGGACACATCACCCATATGCTCAATCACCACCAGTTGGAGTGGCACAGAATGGGCCAGCCCTGCACCTGCTGACCCTTCTGTGGCAGAGGGTGCAGCTGCGTGTGGTGGTGGCCCTAAGAAGAGGAGGGCCAGAACAGCACCTGCTGCTCCACCAGCACCCCGCCACCCCACCCCACCCCCACCAGCAGGTCAGCCTGTAGAATGTGTGGACCCCAGAGAACTGCATGTAGTCAGGCTGACTTGTCAGTTCTCTGGAGTGCTGTGGAGGAGAACAATGAGAGGGTGAGTGCTGTCATGCAGCAGCTGGATCGCACAGAGGGACATTAGTTGCAAATTATGTCCATGCTGGAAAAGTTGCTGGATCACCATGGGATTCCACATTGGTTTTTATTCCTTACACCATGTGCCCACCCACACCTTCCTTGCTGTGTTATAAAATGTATTCCTCTACCATCCCCGACCCTTGTATATAATTATGCCCTTTTTGTGTTGTCTTCTGAATGCATGACACTTTGTATTATGGACCCCCCTTCCTTCTGTTAAGTGTGTGTGTGTGTGTGTGTGTGCTGTCTTGGTGCCTCATTAATATTTACTTTCTGTCGTGGAGTGTTTGTGGAAAAGCAGGACTGAGCAGTGCAAGTATACTGGGCTAAACTGCATGTGTGCAGTCAGTCTTCTTTCCTGTGTGTGTATGTACTGCAGACACTGTCCAGCTTCTTGCAAACATATATATGCTGATTGCTGTCTGACTTGTTGCTTTGTTTATGGTATAAAGAATAAAGATAAGAATATGTAACGTATATTTTGTTAGGAGATCATAGCAATCAAAAATCCTGCTTTTCAACAAACCGTGTATAACAGACATGAAATATTGCTGATGCACCCAAAATACTTCATGGTGTATAGACATTATAAAGTCAGAAAATATATAAGGTCCAGTTCACTGCCACCTCACTGTACTACCACATTCCTTCTTGTCATTATTTGTTCTGGAATATGTCTTTCTAGTTTACACTGGCAGTGTCAGTTTTTCAGCAAGTTGATGTACACCATAACACGACATGGCACCAGCAGTAGCACAGTGTGGTGGCAGTGGACTGCAGGACCTGTTATATATTCTGACTTGAACGTGTCTGTATACCATAAAATATTTTGGGTGCCTCAGCAATATTTTATGTCTATTGTGTATGGTTTGGTTAAATCATGATTTTGTTGTGCTATTATCTTCACAAAGTCATGTGTGCACTGTGTCTGTGTGACTAGTGACTGAGGTGCACACTGGCCCAAGACCTCTGAAAACATATCATTTGACTTTGTCTGCTGCTGTTGATGGTACAAATAAAATATATGATATATATTCTTATCTTTATTCTTTATACCACCGCCATAAACAGTGCAACAAGTCAGCATCAACATATATATATGTTTGCAACTTGATGCTGGACAGTATCTGCACACACAGGAAAGAAGATGGACTGCACACATGTAGTTTAGCACAGTATAATTGCAGTGCTCAGTCCTACTTTTTGACAAATACTTCACAATAGCATGACAGAAAATAAACATTACTGAGGCTACAAAAATATTTACCAGACTCCAGTCCCCAGAGTTATTGTTCCTCCCCAAAATGCAATTGCCCTGTGTCCAGAAAATTCACAAGTGCTGACAAAGTGAAATGAGACCTGAAATCCCATGAATCACTGCAAAATTCTCCTTCAGAGCTTAAAAAACAAGATGAAATGAGGCGAAGTGCATTGTTTTCAATGCACTTTGCCTTTAAAATTGGTGGAGCAGTGGTCTGGGAAGGTGGAGTAACGTGAAGTTGTTTGTTTTCAATGGACTTCACATTACCCATTATAACATGCATTACTCCACTTCGCATTGTGAAGTGCTCCAAGAATTGGCCTTGCCTCTGTGAATCACTTCACAGAGTGAATTGAGGCCACTTCTCCCACCACTACCCATAGACTCCATCTGGCCAGTCTGCCTGTTGATCACCTTTACTAACTCTTTGTTGTCGCACCAAAATAAGATGTGCAGCCCTGTCATCTGGTCACCCCAAATTTCCAAAGCCACTCATATTGGGAAGATCCCGAGGAATGTGATGTCCTTGGTCCACCCCCATTCCTGTCATTGTGCTGGCCATGCCTCTGAAATCCAGTTCCCTTGAAAGTAGGCCCCCATTCCAAGACCCCTGCTGCATCTGTGTACAGTTCCATGTCCGCATTGCAGGTCCAATCCTCCTGCCAGAACATCGCTCTATTGTATGATTCCAGAAAAACCTCCCAGACCTGCAGATCCTCCCTTACGCCTTTACTGATGTTCACCCAGTGATGGGATCATTTCGCCCTACCCATGACCCTCCCCAACCTTCTCGTAAATACTCTGCACAGGCCTATGGCCTTGCAGGCAAAATTAAGGTGTCCCAGCAGCTGTTGTACATGTACCAGCAGCACCCTCCTCCTCCTGGCCAACAGTGCCAGCAAACCTTTTAACCATGCCACCTTGTCCCCTGGCAGCTGAAAACACTCCTGCTCCATGTCCACCTCAATTCCCAGGAACTCTAGCTTGCTGGCTGGGCCCTCAGTCCTTCCCACCTCCAGGGGGGATCCCTATGGTACTGCACATGTCCCTAAAGTCTGCCAACATCCCCTGGGTCTCTGCTTGGCTGGCCCAATCAACAGGAATTCATCTAGCTAATGGACTACTCTCCTGTGCCCATACCAGTACCCAAACATCCATTGCACCCATGAACTTGAATGCTTCGAATGTGGAGCATGCCATCGAGCAGCCCATGGGCATAGCCTTATCGAAGTACAACATGCCCTCAAATTGGAAACTGAGCAGGTCTCAGTCTGCTGGGTGAACCAGCAACAGACAGAATGCAGACTTGATGTCCATCTTTGCCAGCCAGGCCCCCTCCGCAGTCTGGATCAACTCCACCACCTGGTCTAGTGAGGCATACATGACCATGCTCAACAACTCTGGGATCCCTCCATTCACTGACCCCTTGTCAGTGTAGGACAGGTGCTGTATGAGTCAGAACTCCCCCGCCTGTTTCTTAGGCACTACCAATGGGGTGACACCTGGAAGTGCCTGCAGGAGGGCTTGTGCATTGGCCCCTCCACCCTCCCTACCCTGACCTCTTTCTGAATTTTTCCCCTGACTATGTCCTTTTTCCCTTTCCCTGAAACTAAGTTCTTAACCTGCATTCCCACCTGTGCACCCTCAAAGCCTAGGGGGCACCTCCCTGAAAGCCTGATCTCAGCAGCTCAGCTCCTTTCTTGTTGGGGTAGTCTTTTGTCCAGGTCACCACCACCCCTAGTTTGATGAGGGTGTGGGCCAGGGGGCATAGCCCCACCTCCCCTCCCCTCCTATGGTTTCGTCCTAATTCCAACTATAGTTGGGATTGTATCCCCCTCTCCCTGGGGCCTCCCCAGCCCCTCTCAGCTCTCTCTTTTCCACCCTGAAAGGGCTGTTCCTGAAGCTGTCTATTTACTTGATCGAGCTTGTTGCCCCCTTGTCTGCAGCTCATTGCTAGGTGTGACCCCCCACACCATGAGCAGATGTAATGAAACTTACAGCTAGGCCATGTACATGATGCCCTGTTAAAAGCCCAGCAAGCTTTGGTGCCCTGGGCTGGCACTGCCCTTTTCCCCTCGTTCTGCCACCTGCCCCACCACTGGACCCAAAAGGGTCCTTACCTACAACTCAGTATGGGTGCAATCCCACCTCAGGTCACCCTTTGCTGCCATTCTAATCCAAAATGCCTCACCATATTTAAGCCACCCGAAGCCCGGCTTTACCTTATGCGCATCCTTGATGATCGCCATACAAGTCAGTAGCGGGATTGCCAGGTCTGGCTGCTTCTCCAGCACCAATGTGCTATAAATCAGGAAACCTGCCTGCCATGTATTGATGCTCTTCCTCTTGAACCTGGCCTCCTCTGTTTTGTGTCCCACCATGGCCAATGCCACCAACATCTCCGACTTGCCTACCGACTTCCTTTGCTCATACTTTTTGGCTGTCTCCTTGTCCACCAAGCCAAAAATGTTGACATACTCCCCTTTCCATATTTTCTCCTTTATCGAGGTAGGCACATGGTAGCCAGTGAGAAACCTGACGGCCCATTGTACAGCTTCTGCACCCCTCCCATTGTGCCCGCCATACCTTGCCCAGCTGGCCCCCCTCCTTGATGCCCTGTCATCTTTGCAACCCCGTCCTCCCCCATGTCCCCCAACAAACCCTCAATATATTCTTTTAAACCTTTTTCATTGCTCATATCCACATCATCCTTACCACCACCTGGCTGTGGCCCTGCCAGGACCAGAATGGGCTTGACCCCCACTCCAGGTGCCACCAGTGGGCTGGGCCCCACCCTCTTCAGTCTCTTGTCTTTTCAGCATTGGCCCCCTCATCTCATTCCTTCTGTTTCTTCTGGGTCACCTCCTCTGCCTCCCTCCCTCTTCTTTGAACCCTCCACCACTTCCATCATCTGTGTCATCAGCTTAGCCGCCTCCGCCAACATGGTAGTGCTTGACACTGGAGCTCTCTTGGGTGCCATCTCTTCCACTGTGGCCTAGGCTGCACAATAAAACCACATGAGCATACTGCAGACCACCGGCTGCCACTCACCCCCCCACCCCTCCAAGCCATACTCTGCAAATCCACCCAGCTACCATGTTCACCAGTACCCTGGGCATCTCTCCCACAGGACATTGGCACCCATCTTTCACACTGTATGGAGAAACATACAAAACTGGGACTTAACACCATTGCACCCCAGAGAACTTTCAGTGTGCATCCCCACAGACTGAACCTGGACCAATTGCATGCATGCTGTCTGCATTCAGGCTCCCCCTATACTGTCTTGATAGGCAACACCACGAAAAATGGCTCCTCTCCTTTGGCCTGCAGAACCAAGGTGGTGGCCGTGCCATGTGCCCCAGGCCTCTGCAGCACCTTGGAACAGTCTGGCCTACTGGCACCCACACCCCCCACCTGAATGATCCTTGCCCACCCTCATCAGGTCCTTTCAGCCACCGGACCAGTGTGGCAGGGGGCCCCACTCTTCAGGGCCTACTAGGCCTCTTGCCTGCCCCCGCTTTTCACTGATGTGTCCTCCACCTGTTTTTACTCTTATGTCAGTAGCTTATGACTCACTTTTATTACTATGTCCTCGTCTTCTCCTTCCTGTGGTACCCACACCCAAATTACCTCCCCAGGCGGTCTGGGCCTCCAACCACATGCATTCCCTCTTTGGCATTCAGCAGTGGCTGACCCATCCATCCAACTCCATGCCATGCCTGAGTCTGCACTGCGGCCTATCCACCATCCCAAAATGGTTGCCACAACATGTGGCTGGCCTCCATGGCCCCCAACCTGCTGAGAGCAGCACGCAGGAATCCCCACTACCCGGCCTTCATGGCCACCCAATTGCTTCCCTTGTCCATCCTCTTGCAGCCTATCTGCCAATCAACACTCCCTTATCCTCCTGAAAAAAAATGAACTGTGCATTCCTCTGCCCCCAACATGGTGGCCGCACCATGTGGTAGGCCTCTCCAGCACCTGATCTGCCCCACAGCCTCCTGGCCAAAATACTCTGTTGTTGCCACCATCTGGAAAAGCCACCTCTCTCACTCCCCTAGACCACACCACTGCATGTTTGCCCACTGACCCCCAACATGGCAGCCACACCAAGCGGCAGGCCTCCCTGGCCCTGTCACCCTGTCCCAATCTCCAGAGCTGTACAAGCTCCTTCTCAGCAAGCCCATGCCAAACCCAGTCATGCTGAAACCCTTGGAAGCCAAACAGCACCTCGACCATGCTCCTTCATTCTCCAAGCCAAAAAACACCACCAGCCAAGCAGCTCAAGTACACCACCAACTGAACAGCTCTCTCACGATGCCTTGCTCCTCTCCCATCTAGGGCTCTCAAGCAGGCATCCTGGAACCGTATCCCAGAGAAGAGATCCTGCCTGCAATCACACCATCCACTCCATCAGCTTCTGACCAAGCTGCACCCCACACAAACGGTCCACATATTCTGGTCTTTTAAACAATTCCCCTGTTTCTCTTTTTTTTTTTTTAGATCACCAAATCGTATGCTAGGGCCCTGCCATGCAACACTGTCTTCCCCAGTCACTATCTGGCTCCGGGCCCAGCAGCAACTCACCAATTACAGTGCAGATATGCAGACTCACACCATATTGTGTGACTTTCCAACAGTGCCTACGCCAACCGCCTATGACAAAGCTCCTCACAAACTGCATGCCGACCAACAAAGGCCCCCAGACCTGGGCCCACGAAGTCACACATGCGGCCCTAAGCCTTCACCTTCAACATGCATTCAGTACCATTCAGCTGCTGCCTCCTAACATATGCAGATCACTGCTACTCATATAATACCTTTCACAGTTCAGCTGTACTTTCTATACATCCTGCCTATCAGCACAGGGGCAAAACCACCAGTCTTCCAGGACCTTGCTGCTGCTGCCTAGACATATGGATTCCACCACCATGCATATAATACATTTATACAAGTCTGCTATACTGTCTAGAAATCCTGCATATCAGCACAGGGCAAAGCCCCACAGTCCCCCCCAATGCCCTACCTTAACTGCCAACAATGTGCTATAGTTCAGTTGAATTTTACAGCAATAAAGAGGGCTTACTGAGGGTTACTTGCTCTTAAGTATCCCCTAAGGACCCTGATCAGGACCCCTTCTGGCCCCTCCCCTTGGCCAATAGCCCATGAGCTCTGAGCCTGGTCAGATGAAACCCTCTATGAGGTCATAGTACCTCCCCCTCTCCCTGCAGACCCTTCCCCCTCCTTCTGTATTCATTCCTGGCTGAGTCCCAGGAATACTTGGCCAGCCTTTTAGTGGCAAGCTTAATTGCATCAGTTTCTGCTACAATGACAGATTCAGGTTGTTCTGTAGTAGGATGGGGGGGAGACTGCTCAGGCTCCTCTTGTTCTAATACCTGGATTGTGGATACCTCTCCCTTACCTGTTTCTGCCAGTGTGGATTCTGCCTGTTCCCTTTCTACTAGAGTCTCTTGGGCTTAACTTGTACCGGTATTGAAAGAGGGTCTCGGGGAAGTTGCTCTCTGTGCAATAGCTATGAGTAGTCTTTGTTCTTCCTCATCTGCCTGTTCAGTCTGATTGCACGCAGCCCATCTGGAACTTTGGTATGTGTGCCCTGTTTCACCACACAGATTACACTTGCATTCATTTAAACAATTCCAACTTGTGTTACCCATTTCCTGGCAGAGTGTGCATTTTATTTGATCACAGATACTACTAAGGAGACCAGTGGATTTGTATTTGTATCAGGCCTTGGGGCTGACCTGCATAGAATAGGACCCCCCATCTCTACCCAAGAAAAAAACAGTTTGGCAAATGTACTAGGCCTTCATCATTTACATTCAATATAACTTTAACCCTCCATCCCCCTGTTCAAATGTGCTCTGTGTCAAAGATTGCTTCTGGCTAACCAAGGATTGTGCACTGCTGCTTCAAACAGTATGTGAGGTCTGTAACACTCATGCCCTCATTCCTAAATAAGGCTAATTATTTTATATTCTGGTTTGGTTATTTTTTTTTATTTTTATTTTAGCTTTTGTTGACCGGGTAAGTGCACTAGACAAATCCTGCCTATTTTCAGGCACGACCCAGGGAAGGGGGGATACAGATGAATGCCAACTGACCTTTGAACCAGATTAAGCTGTTGGTGGTATTTTAGTGAATGAGGGAAATTTGGCCAGGACACTGGAGAAATTCCCCTACTCTTTTTGATAAGTGCCATGGGATCTTTAACATCCACCTGAACTACCACCAATCCAGGCAGATGGGACCTCGATTTAACGTCTCATCCAAAAGATGGCACCTGAGAAATGCAGCACCCCTCTCATGCTGCATTACAGTGTCAGTACTGGGATATTAACCCAAGTGCCAGATGTGGGAACTGAACCCACAGCCCTCTGATCTCCCGGCCTCAGAGGCGAGTGTGCTACCTACTGAGCCACTGACACTGTATAGTGGAACTGCCTCAAACAGTGCCTATGAAGGAGTTTTTTTTCAATTCCTAAAATTTAGCCCTGAATCTTTGCAAGCCTGAAATTAACTTAAAACTTATATCAAAGGTGGTTTCACCTGAAATGTGAATTAATGCATAAATATTTTTTGCAAAAAAATACACTGAGCCCTTTAGTAACATTTTTGCAATGAAAACCCTGTCAGGTAATATGTTCATATCCACTTTGTATAGTACAGTACAAGTCACATTAAACTGTTCCACTAATGAGTTGGTTTAGCATTGTTTTTTACAGTTGGCAATGCTCTGGCAACTCATATTGCATTGTTTTTTCAATACATAACCAGCTGAAGAGTAATGTTTGTAAAATGTTTTTGCAAATCATTTGGATTGCATCAGCAGTCAAGTCACAATGCAATGCAAAACTGAGTTTTAACTCTTAAGAAACAGTTTGAACAGGGCTTTGTACTGGATCCAGCAACACTTATGCAGCTCAGTCAGAAATGCTAAAACAACTTCATTGGAGGAACAGTTTAATGTGACTTGTACTGTAATCTTACAGAATTATGTCTCTTTGCTGGTAATATTGGAGCACAAATAAAGAAGCATAGGGTTTGGAATTTCTTCTGTTTTTTACATTCAAGGGTGCTTCAGGTGTATTTTCTTTAGCATGCCTTGTTCCTTCCATATCCCTTTTATTGTCTGTAATAGTTTGATTATTAACATTTGTGAGGGCTCTGTTAAGCATTGGCCCTAACGTGGGATTTTGTGTGAGTTCTAGTTATTTTTTTAGATGTAATGGAGACCCCAGTCCAGTATTTTCATGGTTTGTGCAACAGTAAAGTCATAACTTGCCTTTGTTCTTTCTGCTGTGCACACCTGTGGAGGAGTCGGGCCCGATATACACATTTCTGTTTCTGGTGACTGCACCCATCTTGCATTCAGGAGCACTTTCTCAGTCATCCATTCATCCATGTTTGCAGTGCAGTTTGCAGCTGGAGGGCATCTTAGGCCAGGGGTTGGAGCCCCTGTAATTGCCATTCCTGGTGCTTCTCCATCCAGTTTGCATTGCATCTGTGTTGGATTCTCCTTGTGTTGTTGAGTCTGTCATCTTAGCTATTGCCACATCAGTATAGACAGCCTCCAGTCCAGTTGATGCAGGAACCTTGGCTTGAATTCTGTTGTTTTGCCCTGTGTTTTTTGGAGCCAAAAGTTTGGACCACTCAGCCATCAGCAGGCTTTTGTCAGGCATCCAAGAAATAAGTTTCATGAGCAGATTGGTAGACTGTTTAGCAGCCCATGGATATTGATGCTATGTTTTATCATGTTGTGATCCACTATTGCAGGCAGCAAAGGAAAATACTGATGCATTTCCTTGGTCTTGTTCATTCGTTTGGAAGAAAACTGTTGCCTCAGGTAATGCAGTCTCTATTATTTTACACTATGGAGTGTTCAACGGGCTGTCATTTTGCTGTTATTCTGCAGGTGAAGTGGTACTGTTTGTTCCCTCTGCCTTTTGAATTTTTTCGTAATGCAGCAGTAATTTCTTTTTGTTTTGCCAGAAATTTTACTTTTTCTGTCTGTAACATTTCTTTTAACTGTTGTTCAGAAATATCTTCAACAGTGAACAACTCACTTTCATTCGGTACCTTTGAGTCTGTCCATTTTTTTGCTGCTTCAGTTTCCCTTTCTGGTGGTAGTCTCCCTGAATTCTCTGTTTCTACATCGAAAACATTTTCATCAGTCTCCTAAGTAGCTGAAAATGGGATAGAGACTTTTTCCCCAGTTTCTTCCATATCCATCCTCTCCGACTCCACACCAGGACTGGCCATTCTGTCAAATGATCAGCAGTTCCTCTACAGGAGAGTAAGGGAATTTCCTCTGTGCCCTGGCCACATTTCCCCCATTCACTAAAAATACCACAAACAGCTTAATCTGGTTCAGTGTCGGTTGGCATCCATCTGTATCCCCCTCCCCCAGGACAAGACTGAAAATAAACAGAATTGCCTAGTCCTCCTTTCTTGGTCAAAAAAGCCTAAATAAATAAATAAATAAATTCTAATGAAAATACATAGCACAGAATCATTTTTTGTTCCTTTTTCTTTTTCATTCTCCCCCTTTCATTCTTCTTCTCTTTCCTTCTTGCTTTGCCTTCCCTTTCACATTTCTTGTGTAGGACCATAGTGTGTATTGCTTTTTGTCTCCCTTGAAGTTCTGGTTTATTTTGTTGATATGGGTGTGTCCTCTTCTGTCTTAGGATTGGGGAGTTTTGTTTTGCTCCTATACTGTACCATGATAGGTTCCTTTCAGATGGAATGGGGTGAGCGTTAGGGCCCATGAGCCCAAGGTACTTCCTAATGCTTGTTTGTGTGTAGAGGGTGAGGGTGGTGTTGCAATGGTAGAGTTGTGTGGGGTGGGTGGGACCCACTATGATTCTAAATCACACCCCGAGACTCATGTGTGGATGGTGGAGGGTGCTGTTCCAATAGTAGGGTTTGTTGGGGGAGGGGTCTCAAAATTGTAAACCTTAACATCCAATTTCTTGACCTGTATCACTTTAGTTGAAGAGCTATGTGTAAAACCCTAATTTTGTTTTAAACAAAGTTTTTAGTTAATTAATTTCCTTACTTTTTGACATAGTATAATAGTATCCCATTTTTGTGAGATTTGTTTTGGCATTTGTGTACTAAATTTTCAACGTGCTCTTTTTGGGACCCCACCTAATGGACAGTGGCACTGTGATTTTGTAAGTACATCCCCAAAGTTGATTTCACACAGCAACTGCACAATTCTGTGCCAGAGTTGCAAAAATACATTTTGGGCAGGTTGTGACAAATGACAGCTGCATTATTCATGAGGAGGCATGAAAATATCTCAATGTTGAAAATCTGGGGTGAAAATATAACAAAAAGGGTGAAGTTACGAATCTGCATAGAAAATGCACAATGCACAGTCATAATGCAGTCATTTTTGGAAATTTTTGCACCAAATTTTCAACCCTACCTAATGAACAGTGCACTATGACTTCATTAGTACATCCCAAAAGTTAATTTCGCACCACCACTGCGTCATTCTGCACCAGAGCCACAAAAATACATTTTGGGCATGATATGAAAAATGACAGCTGCACTGTTTATCAGAAGATATGACAAAATCTCAATGTTGAAAATGTGAGGTGAAAATATTAAAAAATGGCAAAGTTATGAATATGCATAGAAACTGTGCAATGCACACTCCTAACGCAGTCATTTTGGGGAATTTGTGCACCAAATTTTCAACATAGGCTTTTTGGGATGTCCCCTCATGAACACTGGCACTATTATTTCATTAATTGGTCCAGAAAGGTGATTCCGCATAACAACCACAAAATCACCTTTCAGGACAGAATAACAAAATGACAGTGGCAGTGTTCATGAGGTGGGGCCCCAAGAACCCAATGTTTACAATTTGAGGTAAACATTAGTGTGTCAGTTAAACATTAGTGTTAGTGTCAGTGGCTCAGTAGGTAGCACACTTGCCTCTGAGGCTGGGAGATCAGAGGTCTGTGGGTTCAGTTCCTACATCTGGCACTTGGGTTAATATCCCAGTACTGACACTGTAGTGCAGCATGAGAGGGGTGCTGCACTTCTGAGGTGCCGTCTTTCAGATGAGATGTTAAACCAAGGTCCCATCTGCCTGGATTGGTGGTAGTTCAGGTGGATGTTAAAGATCCCATGGCACTTATCGAAGAGAGCAAGGAAATTTCCCTGGTGTCCTGGCCAAATTTCCCTCATTCACTAAAAATACCACCAACAGTTTCATCTGGTTCAAGGTCAGTTGGCATTCATCTGTATCCCCCTTCCCTGGGTTGTGCCTGAAAATAGGCAGGATTTGTCTAGTGCACTTACCCAGTCAACAAAAACTAAATAAAATAAAATTAAAAAAGCAGAATTCTTAAAAATGACTCAGATATCAACCTAAGTTGAAAAACCCACTGAGTGCCATTATACAAGCTTACCTTGGTTCCTTGGTTTGCGGTTGGGCTTTGAAGAATACAGACTTGTCCCATTCCACAGAAGATTGCTAGTCCTGACTTCCAGAGGTAAGTATGGGTAAGGGGGGTGCAGGAAGGTGGGTGATTAGTGGGAGGGTGGGGATGGAGAGGGGGTACTGGGAGGCAATGAGGGACTGTTTTCTTTATTACAGGTTTAATTTACATGAAAAGACACAGGTGACCGTTTTCTTTATTTACAGGAATATTACAAGTAAATGTGGGCACATTGGGGTGGGCTCCCAGTGAGCCACTTGAGTTGGAGGGGGGATACATAATGCTGACAGGGGGATTGGGCACCCCCGTCGGCAAAGGAACTTGGCTCGAGTAATTCTAGGAGATGTCTGACACCAGGAGTCAGCATCCCGGTGTCAGAAAAATAATAATTATTTCTTTGGCACACTGGAGGTGGACTCCCCAGTGTGCCACAGTAGTGGAGAGCAGTATGAATACCAACTTGAGGATTAGGAACCCCGATGTCAGCAAAAGCTAGCACTTCAATGCAGAATTATGCATCAAAAATGGCAGGATGCAAGATTCTGCATCAAAGTTAAAAAAGTACGTCGGGGAACTGCTTTATTGTTTTTAAGGGGCACAAGACAGATTTGGGAACACTGAGAGTGAGCTCCCCAATGTTCCATAGTTATATTTGAAGGTAGGGGAGCTGACCTGCACTGCAACCATCAGCATACAATCCTATGCCGGACAGTGGCTCCAACAGGGAATCGTATGCCCATTACTAAACGTCAGCATAAAATCCTATGCCGGAGCGCTGCTCTGACTTAGAACCTTATGCCGCCAAGGACATCTATTTTTTGCCAATAGAAAATAATGGGGAAAACGAGGATTAATAACTTTTGAATGGATTCATATTTTTTCACCAAACCTTCGAAAGGCACATCTGTTAGGCCAAAGTTTTCCACCCTGATAATTTCAGCCCTGTTACTGCAGCCATTTGTGAGATACAGGTTGACAAAAAAACAGCAAAACGTATTAAAATCTCTTTATTTTCAGCACTCTGTATCTCAGAAACCACTGAAGGGATTCAAGCCAAATTTGATACAGCAATAAATATTTCCCTGTTGAAGAAACACGCAAAATGTCAAGCAGATCTGTGGAACATGCCTAAAGTTATTACCATGCAAAATTTGGCCTTTAACATTGCATGCTCCCACTAACCCTACCTATACTGGCACTACCGTGCCAGTATAACAAGTTATGGCACCAAGCTCAAAACCCCATTCAAATACATTGAACTGCATACCTGTATTTTACATAGAAGCATAGAATCGGTCAGCAGATAAGGACCATATAGCCCACCTAGTCTGCCCATTTTCCTACTTGGTTTAACAATCCCTACTCTTATCTAGACTGCTTTTCCCCTGCTCCACTGTACATCAGGGTGCCTTTATGCTTATCCCATGCACTTTTGAATCCCTGTACTGTTTTCGCTTCCACCACCTTCGCTGTTAAGCTGTTCCACAGATCCACCACCCTCTCTGTGAAAAAATACTTTCTAGCATTCCCCTTCAGCCTCCCTCCCTGCTGCCTCATGTTATGACCCCTTGTCCTTGTGCACTTTTGTCTGTGAAATAAGCCCCATCCTGTACTCTGTTTATTCATCTAAGGTATTTGAAAGTCACTATCATATCCCCTCTCTACCTTCCCTCCTCCAGTGAATAGCTGTTTAGTTCCTTGAGTCTTTCCTCAAAAGGTTTGCGGTGCAGTCCATGTATCATTTTTGTTGCTCTTTTCTGGACTGCTTCCATTCTGCCTATGTCCTTCCTGAGATGTGGTGTCTCGAATTGGACACAGTATCCCAGATGAGGTCTCACCAGTGATCTATACAGTGGCATCACCGCTTCACTCCTCCTACTGATTATGCCCCTTCCTATGCATCCCAGCATTCTGTTTGCCTTCCCCCACTGCATTTTTGCAGTGTTTGGCTGACTTAAGGTCATCAGCTATGATAACCCCCAGGTCTCTCTCCTGACTTGTGGTGGCTACAACCTGCCCCCCCATCCTGTATTCCTCTCTTGGGTTTCTGGGTCCCAGGTGCATTATCTTGCACTTCTTAGTATTGAAATCCAACTGCCAAACCCTTGACCATTCCTCAAGTAGTCTTAGGTCATTTCTCATTTTATCTAGCCCCTCCTGTGTGTTTAGTTCGTGGTCCAGCTTTGAAGAGTGAAGACATGTTTGTGGACCAGAGAGGATTACATCATTGAACCCCCAATGGGTAAGTAAGGGCTTTGGGGGGGAGTGGGGTAGGAGATACGCAGTGGAAGGGCCAAGTGGGAAAGGAATGGCCGCAAAAGACATAGACAGACTGTTTTTTTAAAGGTAAAAATAAGACATAGATTTATCCTCGATTGTGACACTGAGACTGGCACCCCCAGTGTCACAGTTATGTGGGCAAGACATCGATTGACATTTTTTTTTTACAGGTGAAAAAAATAATAAAAGATTGATGATCCCCAATCCTGACACTGGGAGATTGGGCACCTCCAGTGTTAGAAAAAAAACAGGGCATGTTTTACCCTTTGGTACACTAGATTTCACTGCATTCTGCATCATTGAGTGTTTGTTGTGACTCCCACCTGCATAATCTAATAAAGTTTATTTAATGTGAAAACATGAACAAAAAATAGCAGTCCCCAATCGTGACACTGGGGGACTGGGCAACCCCAGTGTCGATCCCTGATCATGACACTGTGGGATTGGGCACCCCCAGTATCACAATAAAAATGACAATCCCCAGTTGTGACACTGGGGGATTGACTATCCCCCATTGTCATTTCTGTGTTGGGGGGGGTTGTTGCACAAGAGTGAGCCATATGGGGAAAATTTCTTTAATACATAAATAAATAAGTAAATAAGTGCCAGCACTCATGACAAAACACAGCCCACTCTGTCATGTCCAGGATGGCCGTCACGTTGTACTGTGCATGCATGACTGCTAGCTCATGCACAGAACAGTGCAGTGACCATCATTGGCACGACAGAGTGTGCCGTGTTCCACAGTGACCACCAACACTGTGAAATAGTGCAGTGCTGTGGTCAGTAGGGACACCATGGGTGGACTGCTACACAGACATGGAGGTGACTGTGACCAATCCGACATGTTGTTCATTCAGAAAGAATGTGGAGTCCTTTTTACTCTGTGATCACAAAAGGACTGCAATGCTCCACCCAGTGCAGCCCTGAAAAGCACAAAAAAACAGCTGGTGTTAATGTTATTTTACTGTGCGCAGCTCAGAATCTGCAAATCCTACTGGAACAAACCTTGGCAGATCAAGAGAAGTACCCCATGAGACCATGCATGCAAACTTTTGTGCAAATCCATTGAATGGCTGCTAAATTATTCAAGTGCAACCCTAACTATGGTGGCACGACTATGCCACTATTTTATATATATATATTATGGTAGCACGGTAGTGCTACCATAGTTAGGGTTGAGTAGCCCTTTTAAGGTTAAAGGGTCAAACTTTGCACCTTAATAACTTTGGCACCATTTAACGGATTTACCTGAAATCTGGAAGGTATAATCAGGAACTATACACCTTGGGAGCTGCCAAGTTTTGTATTGGTTGGATATACAGCTGCAGAGTTATTAAGCATGATCTGCGCATGTGTTTACGCAATTTTGTGAATTCTTTGCTTGTGCCTACAGGTTGCACATTTTGTGCAAGCAGTCCAAAAACTTCACGAAACATGCAGCTGGGATCTCCAATGTGTCTTTTGAAGATTTCATGGAAAAATATTGAACGGTTCAAAAGTTATTCAAAAAACAAGTTCCCATTATAAGTCAATGGGAAAAGTTAACAAAAAGTTCGACAGTGTCGCAAATGCACTTTCTAGTGTCACAAATGGCCCTAGTAGAGTCGCAAATCCTCCATTTTGTTTTCAGTTGGTGATCAGAAAAATGCTTGTCATTTAAAATTGGGACCATCTAGGGACACAATTCTTTTTGTGTTTACCTATTTGAGCCCTGAGGATGCTAGCCATGTCTTTATTTTGGGGTTAAACACCCCAGAAATATGTTTTTCAAATTTATGGAAAGGTAGTGTCACAAAGTAGTGTTGCACTCATGACATTTTCGCAAATTTTTGTGAAAGCTTTCGCAAATCACGACACTACTTTTTCAGACTATGGCCAAAATGACAGCAGTTCTTTGCCACCCTGCTGCAAAAGAACGGTTTGGTCTTTTGAGCTGACATTTGGAAAAAAGGCAGCCAACATCTCACAGAAATGCCTTTTTGTGGTTTGGTGAAAAAATATTACATGGTTGCAAAGTTACGGTACTCCAAAGTTGACATTTTTTCCCATAGACTAACATGGTGGTGTATGCCGCACCTTTCGGAGCTCGTATCTCGAAAACGGTGCGAGATACAGAATTTTCGTTATGACAATACATAGCCATCAGCGAAAATGTAGCCAGGAAAATCATGAATCATGTGAATTTTTTTTCTAGGTTGTACTGTTACTGAGATATAAGCAATTTTGTATTTGAACACCTCATTTTCGGCTCCAAGGCCCATTATTATGCATACATTCTTTGTACACACTGTGTTACTCTATGCATCTGTTGGGGAAAAACAGGGTATGCGCTTCTGTTAATGTTACAGTTACTGTTTCCACTTGGTTTACCTATCCGTTTGCACTACCGTTCCCATGTACGCCACCGTGTGCGTTAAGCCTTTATGCTTCTTCTTTATGTCGCGACTTCTAGTTCACGCCTCGCTTTCTTACTTTGCCATTATTTCTGCTGTTAACGCTACCATTTGTGCTTCCAATTCCCATACTGTGACCGCACATATCACGGTTTGTGTTTCCAAATGTGCTTGCATTCCCTTTTCCGTTTCTGTTTCATTTGGTGTTATTGTTGCTGTTACCATTACCATTTACATTTACAACTGTGGTAACGTGACCATGCATGTTATGGTTTGCTTTTCCGTACTTGCTTGCGTTCCCGTTTCCATTTCTATTTTGTTTGGATTTATTCTTCATGTTAACTTTAGCAGTTGTGTTTACAATTGTGGTACCGTGCCAATGTGCGTTATGGTTTGTGTTTCTGTGTGTGCTTGCATTTGCGTTTAGGTTTCTGTTTCCTTTGGCATTATTGTTGCTATTACCATTCACATTTCTATTTACAATTGCACTAACATGACCGTGCGCATTACGGTTTACGTTTCTGTATGCGCTTCCATTCCCATTTCCGTTTCTGTATCCTTTGGCATTATTCTTCATGTTAACTTTACCATTTGCGTTTACAATTGTGGTACAGTGCATGTGAGTGTTACAGTTTGCGTTTACATGCACGCTTCAATTTGCGTTTCTGTTTCTGTTCCCTTTGGCGTTCTTTTTGCTGTAAAACTTAATATTTGCATTTAAAATACCAGTGCCATCACTGTGCACATTAAGAGTTGCATTTTCGTATGTGCTTGCATGTCCATTTTTGTCACTGTTCGCTTCAGCATCACTTTGTGGTGCGTTTCTATTAACATTTGCTTCACCATTTATGTTTGCGTTACCATGTGCGTAACTGTTGGCACTTGTGTTTGCATTGCTGTTCCTGTTACTATATGACAAGACATCAAGTGGTGGGAGCACGGGGCCCGTTCCATTCACTATTTATCTTACTCATTGTCAAAAAGAAGAGAAATTAGAGGCGAAAAACTCTGTTTAATGCATCAGTTAGGGTTGTTCCACAGTGACAAAAGTGTGGAAATTCAGTGTTAGGGTTGAAATCCCCCCCTAGAGGATGTGGGACTGGTGGTGGGGTGGAGGGGTGGTAACCCTAACACCGAATTTCTACACTTTCATCACTGTGGAAACAACCCTAACTGATGCATTAAAGGAGATTTTTTTACAATGAATTCCCCTTCTTTTTGAGAAAGTGTAATGTAAGTGGTAAATGGTAAGTGCGCTCCCTTCACACTGTCCATTGTTTGCATAATGAGATCCAGTCCACAGCCTCTGAACCTAAGAAGTACTGGAGTCAGATAAATGAGATCTTGGGAAACTCCAAGCCTCTTGCTCCTAAGGATATGCTAATTGATGACACTCTGTGCAACAACCCCCGTATGCTAGCTAGTGCTTTCAACTCCCTCTTTACGGAGGCTCCCAAACTCTTCCCTACAACATCTTGTGGCCCTATCCCTCCCTTGCCTGCTACTCCAATGCTTGACCTCTCTAATTTTACCCAATTGGATGTTCTCAGGTTACTTCAGTCAATCCCCCTGCAGGGAAGCCCTGGGCCTGACGGTATTGAACCTCAGATACTTAGACTGGGTGCCCGCCTCCTTGTTACTCCTATCACAAGGTTGTTTAACCTGTCTATCTGCACCTCCACTGTGCCTCTAGCTTGGAAAACTGCCAGGATTATCCCTGTTTTCAAGAAAGGTGACCCCAAAGTCCTTTCTAATTGTCGGCCCATAGCCTTGCTACCGACTCTCAGTAAGATTTTAGAGAAACTCATTCACCTCCAGGTCTTGGTTCACCTGCTGAACTTTAATCTTCTGTCTCCTGCTCAGCATGGTTTTAGGGCAGGACACAGCACCACCACCGCCCTCACTCTACTCACCAGTGACATTAAATCCAGCATGGACAATGGTCTACTCACAGGAGCCATGTTCTTAGACCTCACCAAGGCTTTCACCTTGGTTAATCATCCTCTCCTCCTAAACAAACTACATCTCCTAGGTGCCTCTGGACCAGCCCTATTATGGTTCAACAGCTACCTAACCAACCGATCTCAATCCACCTCTTTTGGCAAAGCTCTTTCATCCCCAGCTCCCATCTCCTGTGGTGTCCCACAAGGCTCCATCCTAGGACCACTACTCTCCTCTATTTTCCTTAACGATACTCCCTCCTCACTTCCCCACTGTCACTCCATCATGTATGCTGATGATCTGGTTCTCTATACCACCTCTCATTCTGTCTTAGACATCAATGCCCACCTGTCCTCCGCACTCAAACAGATCCAGCGCTGGCTCTCATTCAATGCACTAATTCTTAATCTACCTAAGTCCCAGGTCATGCTGTTATGGTCTGCTAGGAAAGTCTCTGCTGAGTCTACTAAACTTCACGTGCTTAGCTGTGATGGGACAAAAGTGCTGTCTACCAACTCCTTCAAATACTTCAGAGTAAACCTTGATCCTGTTCTTGATTTCTCTGTGCATATCAGTGAAGTATGTAAATCTGTTAATGCCAGACTAGGAACAGCCTACCAAGTGCATCACTCCCTAACCCCTGCTACCAGGATCTCTGTGGCATGTGAGGTACTACTCCCTAGGCTCCTGTATGCTCTCCCCACTCTTTATCATGCTAATGCAGGAATCCTTCCCAAGTGGAATATCTCCTACAATAACATCTGTAGGTTTGCCCTCTCGGTCCCACAACCGACACACCACTGCCACCTTTACTCCACTTTGCATTGGCTGTCCCCCTTATCCCAGCACTCCTTCTTATTGGGTTGTTCTATTCACTCCATGAACAGGACCCCCAGCCCAGACTGCATAGGTGCCATGTTCACCCTTGTGACTCACCCGCGCACACTAAGGTCATCTAATCAAACTCTGTTCTCCATCCCTCTCAGCTCTACCAAGATGGGGGAGCAAGGCTTCTCCCATTTTGTCCCTAAATTCTGAAACTCCTTACCTGCCAACCTAAAGAGCTCTTATCTCACTCTGCCTTCAAATCTGCACTTTTTTCCCACCTTCATGCACTTGACTCCTGCCACTGTACCTAAGCATCCCAGATCTCTTCCTACTTAACCTTACTCTGCTCTACCTAGATGTCACTGCACTGAACTGTACTGAATTGCCTGACTGAGTCACTGGTCCTACCCATCCCTGTGAGGATGACTACTGCTTGTTGTTATACCTTGATGTTCTCTGTGGTTGACATCTGTTATGTAACTGCTACTTGTGCTTGCTTGTTATAAGTTATTTAAATTTATGTCTATTTTTGTCTGAAGCCTGTTATTGACAACAATCTGTAACTGTTTTGTGTTAAGTCTTTGGTTTATGTACTGTACTGTCCTGGGTCGTACTTGAAAATAGGCAGGCCTCTTGCCTAATGTACTTACCTGGTTAACAAAAGCAAATAAATAAATATGTATGATCATGGGCACTGTGTACCCTGCACTCACACTCACTCTTCAAAACAGAGCCATACAACAGCCATATAGGACAAGGAACCCTTGTAACACAAAGTTGCCGATATCTCAGGAACCATAGGAGCTAGAAAAACATTCAAACATGGCTGTAATTGTGACAACAAGGACTTCTTGCAAACATGTATCGACAAATCCATATCTCACATTGTTTATGAGCTAGGAGCACTGGAAAGCTCTGGAAAACCACCTTTGGAACCCTTGGAACATGTTTTTGCCAATATCTCTGAAATGGTAGCAAGTAGGAAAAAAATTCCACTGCAAGTGTCACCTACTATTTCCAAACCTGTTTCAGCAAGTTAGTTTACCTAATAGTGAACCAAGCTGCCAGTGGCGAAAACTCTGTGTCTCACTTTGTTTTTGAGATACGGGCACTGCAGTGTTATACTATGGGAAATTGCTCAACTTCAGAATGCTGTAACTTTGGGCCCCTTGAATGTTGTAGCACCAAACCACCGAAAGGCACATCTGAGGGACGAGGGTTTGCTACCCTGCATATTTCAGCCCAAAAGACCCAACCGTTTCATTACAGGAGGCTGGCAAAGATTTGCAGTTATTTTGAGCATACTTTTGCAAAGTACTTTTGCAAATCATGAAAGTTTTGCAAAATAAATCACGAAGCTTTTGCATTTGCGAAAGTATTTTGCGAAAATATTTTTCAAAAAAGTTTATAATCATTTTTCTGGGGGGTTTAACCCCTCAAAAAAGATTTGGCTAGCATCCTCAGGACCCAACTAGTTAAACACAATAATCAGTGTTTACCTAGAGGGTCCCAATTTTAAATGCCAGGCATTTTTCTGTGTCACTAACTGTTAACAAGATGGCTGACTCACGAAAGTAAAAGGGCCATTTGCAACAGTAAAAAGAGCCTCTCACAAAAGTTTCATGATTTTTGCTAACTTTTCTCATTGTCTATAAAGGGAAATTTGTTTTTTTAATAACGTTTGAACAATTTAATATTTTTCACCTAATATTCACAAGGCGCATCAGTGACCAAGGCTGCATCTTCCCTGAAGTTTTCAGACTGAAAGGCCAAACCATGTGGGTTGTGGTTGCGAGCAAAGAAATGCACAGAAAGTCAATTTTATTGCAGGTTTTGGTGGTCTGTAGCTCTGCAAATGTACATCCGACCATAACGCAACTTGCAGATCCAGAGATCTATGGTGCCAGACTGCGCATGCAAAATTTCAGCCAAATTCATAGTACAGTGGCAAAGCTATTAAGGTGCAAAATTTGAGGTTTTGCATTACAGCAGCTACTCAACCCTAACTATAGTGGCACTACTGTACCACTATTTATATATATATATATATATATATATATATATATACACAGTATATATATATATATATATGTATATAAACTTTGCTAATGCATCAGTTTGGTGTTAAAGCAACAAAAGTATGAAACTGTGGCATTAGGGTTTCCAACCCTAACACAACACCCCCACCCTGCACAGGCAAAGAGGGATTGGGGTGGCATAGGGGTCATCAGCCCTAATACTCATCCCATTCCATTAGGAAATAAACTGGGTGGGCACAGCATAGGAGAATGAGGTGATCATTATGGCTAATGTCCCCAGTGACACCCCAATCCCCCTTTGCCTGAGCAGGGTAGGGGTAGGGTGTTAGGGTTGGAAACCCCTAACACCACATTTCCCTACTTTTGTTGCTTTAACCCTAGCTGATGCATTAAGAATGTTTTTTTGAAAATTAGTTCCTTATTTTTTGTGATAGCATCATTGTATCATAATTTGTTCGGCAGAGGTCCCTGCTCTCCCATTTCTCCATATGTAACCCCTAGGTGGTGCTACTCCAAGGGCTACTACCCCTGCCTGTCTTCATAACAACAGGTTGAGGTGCATGAGTTCAAAACTGATGAGTATTGGGGTTCCTCTACCTTCAGTAAACACAATATTTTGGTGCCTCCACCCAGAGTAATAATTATATGGGTTTCTATCTAGACTGGTATAGCCCTTTGGAAAGCTATGACCATCCACACTCCCACCTAGTGACCAGTTACCTTGATATAGACAATGACCCTTAGCAGCATTTACCATACAGTTTGCAACATGTATTAACAATATGCTCACAGTTCTCCCACTTACCAGCTAGGTCTTTGGTCCTGGTGTATGCCCTGCAGCCCCCTGTAAAGAGAGTTTGGCAATACAGCATGCACATTTAATACATAGTCTATCACTTTACGTGAAGTAATAATATGTTCACAAGCTAGATTCAAAGCAACACAAGAAGTCAGATTTATTAGGGGACATAAACAAGGAGGTGGAGCAAATCTAGGCATATGATTACTGTTTTGGATTATACCAAGTTATTTAACATGCAGTTATTCAGTCCCTTTGTCAACAGTCTTATAGCTACTGGGCACCCAGGTTCTATACTGGCTGGCCAGAATCATTGCCCGGGGTTGCAGCTGTTGTTGAGGCCATTGAAGAAAATGATTATTACATTATGCAAGGCAAAACAAATTATTTGTATATGCGGTTGACTGGTATAGTCAATCGGAAACCACAGAAATTAAACTGTGAACAATTAAATGATACCATAAGGAAATCAAGATGCCTGTTGCAGGGAGCTACTCTGGATTTACTCACTGTACCAGTTAATTTAGGATGGCCTAGTGAAATAAAGACCTGATGCTGGAAGGTGCGGCACATGGGCAAACTGATCCATCATGACTCACCTCCCCTTCATGGCCTTTCCCTGAAGGTGGCCACAACCTGCAATGACTTTCTGTTCAGGGGCTGAATCCCATAAGCTGGTCAATGGCCAGTAACACTAAAACTAGCACAAGAATAGACAGCATGGGCTGAGTTGGATAAAAGCCCACGTTCAACAAAATGTCTCTAGCAAAGTTCAGTTTATTTACTGGTGACCCCTTCAGCAGGTAGATGGTTCAGTTACTGGTAAAGGCAGGCTCCTCTGTGGCAGTCAGGAGTCCCAGAACAGTAGGCCTTGACATTCAATAAGCATTCAACACATTTACACCTTTAGAAACATTAAACTCTACAATTCCTCTTTTGATTCCTGGCTGGTTCACAATGTCAGATAATTTGCTGAGCAAATCTTTTATCTTGCAGTCAGGCAGCTCCTGGCAGTTGATCCCCACTTTGGAACCCAGGATGCACACCAAGAAACAAGGCCTATTGCAGGCAGGATCGCCACAGATCCCACAAATTCCTCAGTGGTTCAAGCTGGAGTCTCCCAAAATCTGATCTCCACAGATCTCTCTCTCAGACTTTAGACCGCCTAAAATTCAAGTTGTCCCTCTTAAATAAAGGCCAAATTCAAGGAATCTGATTGGCTGTCCAAGCTGCCTAAACAATTCTAGTTCTCCCATTGGCTACTTTTTAGGCACCAGAAACTTGTCCCTGTTTATCTGTCACAAGTCTGTATTAAGTCCCATAAGTTCTTAAGATAAATCCTGGCTTCTGATTGGCTGTTTAGCTGCAAAGATGGTGGCTGCTGTTAAAGATGCTGTTCAGTTTATGCAGTCTCACAAATTCAGAGTTCTGGTGCAGCCAGGATAAATGTTATTTATTTGCAAGTTCTCCCTCGATTGATAGCCCCAATAGCACTCTTTTGAATGAGCCCACATTTATGTGTTTAACCCAAACAATCTTGCTGTCGCTGAAATATAGTACCCGCAGGCAGCAAGCAGAAGTTTATGAATATTAATAAGGACTAGTGAACATTCATTAGCTCTCAAATTATGCCCTTGCTTAAACTTATTTTACAACAACTACTGAGGCTTTTCTTCTGCATCTGCAAGGTCTAAGGTCCCCATTAAATGTAGGAGGGGCACTGGAACCACTGCAGAGCTCACCTGATGACTGCAAACTGAGCGGTTGGTATATCAAAGATGCTGGGAGATTGAGATTTAAAAGACATTGCTGAAGCTGAGATAAAATAATAAAATTGGCTTCACTGGGACTTGAGAAAGCTCTAGAAGGACTTGGTCTGGCAGCAGAAGAGTGGGAGGCAAGAGGCAAGTTGGAGAAAATGGGAGAAATGAGGGGCATTTAAGGTAAGCCCCTGGTGGAGGCTATACATACAGTATATGCATATACGTACATAGCATCAGAAGTGCAGGGGCCTCTGGGCCTTGCATTTCCATTTATGGCAGAAGAGTGATGGCCTTGTCAGCATAGCCATGTTATTATCCCACCTAATGTATGCACTACACAAAATATTCAAATCCTAGTTGAAACGTAATTCTGTGCAACTGCAAAACCATTTCCACATCACAGCTGTGAAAACACATTTTGGACAGGAATTGAAAACAGACAGTTGAGACATACATTTGGTGGGGTAATAACAAGTCCCTGTACAGTATTTGGGGTCAAAATATTTTTAACTGACAAATTTATGATCATAACTCAGTCATTCTTTGTCTTTTTGTCCCCACATTTTTAACAAGACATTTTGTGGACCCTACCTCATGAACAATATGACTGTCATTATGCAAATCCCTCCCCCTGTAAAGGAAATTTTGCTAATTGACCACAAAATCACCTTTCCAGCAGGAGTTGCCTAATAATAGTCATATTGTCCGTGAGGCCATGTTGAACATTTGGGGTCAAAATCTCAAAAAACAGCTGAACTACGTATCAAAGTAACCTATGAAATCCTTTTCTATGAGCTCACAAAAAAGGAATCAGCACACAGAAAAAAAACAAGCTCACAAAAAAGGATCTAAGCAAGTCACGAAAAAGGATTTAAAATTAAAAATAAAAGGCATTGTAATATTTCTATCCCACCAAATAATTTCATAGTCCACCTAATGGAGTCCCGATGAACAAGAAACATGTGTTGGTGTCTCTAGATACAGTACTTTCATTTTGTGTGCTTTTCAAACAAAAAAAAACATATTTTGAAAAACCAGAAAACAAGATGGCAACTGTTGAAAAAGGAATTTTTTCTCAAGAAAAATTATTTTTGTTCTTGTGAAACAGAATGACTCTCATGAGATTAAATCCCTGTTTATGAAACCAAATAATTTGTCTGAAAAAATACAGCTATACAAAGACAGGAATTTTCAGAAAACTCCCATAGGATATAATGCGAACTAAAAGACGTAATAACTTTGCAACAGATTAATATTATTGCACCAAATTTTCACTGCCTGTTCTGCTACCGCTACCAATATTTTTTCTACCCTACAAAAATTATGCAGACATTCCACACCATCTGGTCTCAAAGCAATGAGGATAAAACTGCAAAAAACTGTGCTTTTTTTTTTTTTACTGTTATTCAGACCTCAGAATCCACATATCTGACCAGAACAAAACTTGCCACATAAAGAGATCCATCCCACAGGACAGTGCATACCAAATTTTAAGTAAATCAATTGATCAGTTGGAAAGTTATTAAAGTGCAAAATTTGAAGTTTAACAGAGAAACTGCTACTCAGTCCTAACTATAGAGGTGCAATAGCACCTCTATTTTATACATATATACATATATATATATATATATATATAGAATTTTAGGGTTCCCACCACTTGCACCCCACCCCAGCCAGCCTCCAACCAACAGGCATTGGGGTGTGCTTTGGGCTCAATGGCCTAACTCTCACCCCATTCTCCTACACTGCACCACCTCAGCTTGTTTACACATGGGATGGGATGAGAGTTAGGGCCAATGACCTCAACGCACACCCCAATGCCTGTTGGTGGGGGCGGGCTGTGGTTGGGGTGTAAGGGGTGGGAACCCTAAAATCAAATTTCCTCACTTTTTTCACTGAAGAAGAACCCCAAACTGATGCATTAACAAAGTTTTTTTTGCATAGAATTTCCTTACTTTTTAAGAAAGAATAAAAAATAGAAAGTTGGTTGCACAAGTTGGTGGGAATCTGGGGACCTTTGGGTCCCGTACTCCCACCATGTGATTTTGTGTGACATAGTAACAGTAAGTGCAATGCAAATGCAAGGGCAAATGGTTATGCACATGGTGATGCAAACGTAAATGGTAACACAAACAGAAATAGAAATGCAAGCTCAAAGTGATGCCAAAGTGAACAGTGATGGAAACGGAGATGCAAACATAAGTGCTTATGGAAGGCAACTGGTAAAGTGCACATTCACAGTACAGTAATTGGAAATGCAAATGCTAACAGTAACAGCAACAATAACACCAAAGAAGACAGAAATGGATATGCAAACACAAGCACGTATGGAAACCCAAACCATAACATGCAGGGACACGGTACTGCAATTGTAAATGTAAATGGTAACAGTAACAGCAAGAATAATGCCAAAGGAAACAGAAACGTAAATGCAAGCGCATACGGAAACACAAACCGTAAAGCGCACAGTCACGGAAGCGCAATTGTAAATACAAATGGTAACAGTAACAGCAACAATAACACCAAAGGAAAGAGAAATGCAAATGCAAACACAAGCGTGTACAGAAACGCAAACCGTTATGCGCACGGTCATGGTACCACAATTGTAAACACAAATGATAATGGTAACAGCAACAATAAAGCCAAAGGAAACAGAAACGCAAACACAAATGCAAGCGCATACAGAAACGCAAACCGTAATGCACATGGGCACAGTACCACAATTGCAAATGCAAATGGTAATGGTAACAGCAACAATAATGCCAAATGAAACAGAAATGGAAACACAAGCTCAAATGAAAACACAAACCGTAACGCACAAGTTGGTGTAGATGGGAACGGTGACGCGAACAGTAATGGAAGCGCAACTGGAAACGCTAACTGGCACAGTAATGAAAGGGCACACCCGTCTTTTCCACAAAAAGTGCATTGAAAAACACAGTGAAAACAAAGACTGTATCCTTAATAATGGACCTCAGAGCACAAAATTAGGACTACGAATACTAAATTGCTTATATCTCAGGAACTGTACGACATAGAAAAAAAAAAAATTTCATATGAATTATGACTTTCCTGGCTAGTTTTGTACTTAGCCCCTGTTTGGGGGGGCTAAGCATTTTTATGACAAAACGTCTGTATCTTACACTGTTTCAGAGATGATATGGGCCCTGAAAGGCGTGACAGATGCCATGTTATCCTATGGGAAAAAGCATCAACTTCAGAGTGCCGTCACTTAGCCGCCCTGTAATATTTTTCAGCAAACTACCAAAAGGCACATCTGTGGGATATTGGCTTTCTTCCTGCCAAATTTCAGCTCAAAAGACCAAACCGTTATTTTGCAGCAGGGCGGCAAACAATTCCTGTAAAGCAGCGGAAGCCGTGATGTTATCCTATAGGAAAAAGCAGCAACTTCATAGTGCCATAGGTTTTCCACCCTGTAATATTTTTTGACCAAACCACTAAAAGGCACATCTGTGGGATGTTGCCTTTCTTCCCTCCAAATGTCAAATAAAAAGACCAAACCATTTCCAAGATATTCAATATCAAGGATTACTAAAATTTCCCTATCTATTCCATTATAAACAATCTGGCCATCTTGTCCCTCCCTCGCAATCAAAGATAGTGATCAAAGAATCTCACGATCAAAGAATTTGTAGGCTCACAATCAAAGAATTTGCAGGCTCATGAACAAAGAATTAAAAACTTTATAAATAAAAAAAATTGAAGGAATTGCGGTAAACCACCACCATAGTTCGACAGAACGAAGTCCCCTGAGTTAAACCCACCCTCATTTGACTTGCTAAGACACCCGTTGGCTGAGAAAATTGATTTCTAAATTGGGCCATCTCATCCCTCGCTCGTGATGCACGATTGAGATCAAAGAATCTCACAATCAAAGAATTTGCAGGCTCACGATCAAAGAATTTGCAGGCCCACAAACAAAGAATTAAAAATGTCATAAGTCAAAAAATTGAAGGAATTGCAGTAAACCACCACCATGGTTCAACAGAAGGAAGCCCCCTGAATAAAAGCCACCCTCAATTGACTTCGTAGGGCACCCCGGGCTGAGAAAATAGATTTTTTAATCCAGCCATCTTGTCGCTTGCTCACGATGCACGATCGTGATCAAAGAATCTCGCGATCAAAGAATTTGCAGTCTCAAGATCAAAGAAATAGCATGCTTATGATCAAAGATCAAGGGATGTGATGGGCAGATTTAAAAAAAAATTTTTCTCAGCCCAGGGGTGCCCTACAAAGTAAAATGAGGCTGGGTTTTGCTCAGGGGGTTTCGTTCTGCCCCATCTGAATAACAAAAATAATGTATTAAGTATCCCTGGTAGTCTAGCACCCCCCTCACCATAATAAAATATATACTCAATTGTAATGCCCTGGTAGTCTAGTGCCCCCCCATGTGTATTGTTTTACATCCCTAGTAGTCTAGTGGCCCCCTGAGCTCTATAAAATAATTATTACTGCTCATTTCCATGGTAGTCTAGTGGGCCCCCGATCTGTATTAAATAATATTAATTGTACCTATCCTTGGTAGTCTAGCATCCCCCCATCATAATAAAATAAATAATGATGTAGTATTTCCTGGTAGTCTAGTGGCCCCCACCCCAGGTTGTATTCTAGTGGCCCCCAAGCTGTATAAAAATTAAAATTGCTCATATCCTGGTAGTCTAGTGGCCCCGATCTGTATTAAATAATATTCTTTGCAGATATCCCTGGTAGTCTAGCACCCCCAACATAATAAAATAAATACTTATTTCATATTTCTGATAGTCTAGTGGCCCCTACCCACCATGCCAACCACCCAGCAACCCCACCATTGTTCAGCTGGCGACTTGCAGATGTCCTCTCACTTAAGCCACTGACTGTGCATTATGAGTGCTAATGCAAAGAGGCGCCTGAAAATATTTCTGAGTGCCTTGCATTACCGATCATAATGCAAACAGTCGGTGGCTGGCCATGGAGGTGAGAGGTGGGCCGTCCCAGCTCAGTCGGGCAAAGGATGGGGGGGCGCTGGGAGGGCTGGGTGGGCTGGTATGCCTGGGTGGGGCCACTAGACTACCAGAAAATACGAAATAAGTATTTATTTTATAATGCTGGAGGTGGGCCTCTAGACTACCAGGGATATCTACAAAAATTATTATTTAATACAGATCGGGGGACCACTAGACTACCAGGGATATGAGCATAATAATTATTTTATACAGCTTGGGGGGCCACTAGACTACCACGGATGAAAAAAATTCACATTGGGGGGGCACTAGACTACCAGGGCATTACAAATAACTATATATTTTATTATGATGGGGGGTCACTAGACTACCAGAGATACATAGATACATAGATACATAGATACATAGATAGTGTCGGCAGATAAGGGCCTATGGCCTACCCAGTCTGCCCATTTGAGCTTGTAAGTTCAGTTTGTTTTCCTAGAAGTCTGTTGCCCGTTACCCCTGACCTCCAGAATTCCTTTATGTCTATCCCATGCATTCTTAAATCCCGTGATTGTTTCAGCCCTCACCACTTCCTCTGGCAGGGTGTTCCACTTGTCCACCACCGCTCTGTGAAGAAATTCTTCTCATGTTTCCTCTGAATCGTTCTCCTCCAACTTCATCCCATGTCCTCTAGTCCTGGAACATCTTTTTGCTTAAAATAGTGTTTTCCTGCACCCTGTTCCTCCCTGTAAGATACTTGTATGTCTCTATCATATCCCCTCTCTCCCTCCTCTCCTCCAGGGAGTACATGTTCAGTTCCTTCAACCTGTCTTCATAGGACTTGTGATGCAATCCATGCACCATCTTTGTTGCCCTCCTATGAACCTTCTCTACCCTGTCTATGTCTCCACGAGGTATGGTCTCCAGAACTGTACACTGTACTCCAGGTGGGGCCTCACTAGTGTCTTGTATAGCGAATTATGACCTCCTCTTTCCTGCTGGTGATGCCCCGCCTATACATCCCAGCATCCTATTTGCTTTACCTGCTGCCTTGTCACACTGTTTCCCTACCTTGAGGTCATCAGAGATGACAACCCCAAGATCCCTTTCCTGCTTGGTGCATGCTATATCCTCACCCCCCAACTGATATATTGTGCCAGGGTTTGTGTGCCCCATATGCATTATCTTGCACTTCTTTGCATTGAATTTCAACTGCCAAACCCCTGACCATTCTTCAAGTTTCTGCAGGTCACTTCTCATTCTGTCTACACCCTCTGGTGTGTCTACTCTGTTACAGAGCTTTGTGTCATCAGCGAACAGTGAAATTCTGCCTTCTAGGTCCTGCGCAATGTCACTGATGAAGATGTTAAATAGGACCGGTTCCAGCACTGATCCCTGTGGTACCCCACTGGTCACTCTTCCCTCTGTGGAGTGACAGCCATTTACCACCACCCTCTGTGTCCTGCCACCCAGCCAGTTACCTACCCACCACACTACTGTCCTGCCCACACCCATATTCCCCAGTTTGTGTAATAGTCTTCTATGTGGCACAGTGTCAAAGGCCTTGCTGAAGTCCAGATAGGCCATGTCCACTGCCCTCCCCTGATCCACCTCCCTAGTCACCCAGTCAAAAAATTCAATGAGGTTGGTCTGACATGACCTCCCCCGGTGAAACCATGCTGCCTTGGGTCCTGTAGTCCATTGACAACCAGATGTTCCACCAATCTCTCCTTCAGTAGTGCTTCCATGATCTTCCCCACTACTGAGGTGAGGCTGACTGGTCTGTAGTTCCCTGCTTCCTCTTTGTTCCCACTTTTGTATAAGGGGACTACATCTGCTGTCCTCCAGTCTTTGGGTACCTCCCCCCCTGTTTCCAGTGATCGGCTAAACAGGATAGCCAGAGGTTCAGCCACCACCTCTCTTAGCTCTTTAAGGACCCTGGGGTGCACCCCATCTGGCCCCATTGCTTTATCGACTCTTATTACTTCCAGTTCCTTCAGGACCCTTTCTAGTGTAAAGGGACTTGTGTCCATTTCTGCACCATTCTCACCCCTTGTACTACCTTCAGACCCATTACCCTCCTCTTCCTCAGTAAAGACTGAGCAGAAATACCTGTTCAATATGTCAGCTTTACTGTTGTCATCCTCCATGCGCCAACATCCTCCCCTTCAGTCTCACTATCCTCTCCTTTGTCTTTCTTTTTTCACTTATGTACCTGTAAAAGGTTTTGTCCCCCTACCCACTGATTTTGCAATGTGTTCTCTCTGTCTGAGCTTGGCTTCCTTACTGACCTCCTGCCTCCCTTTGCTTCTCCTGGTACTTCTCCCTATCCCTTCTCCTGTGTCTTTTGTATTGCCTGAATGCAATCTTTTGGCTTTCACTTTCTTTCTACCTCTTTGGAAAATCATAATGGTCTCCTCTTCCTTTTCCTCTTGCTAACCTGCTTAATGCATAATTCTGTTGTTCTTGTAATCCCCATTTTAAATACTGCCCACTGTTCCTCAACCCCTGAATCCTGTCCCATTCCCCTTAATGCCTCTTTCAAGTATCTCCCCATTTTCCCAAAGTCTGCCCCCCTAAAATCCAGGATACATGTTTTTGTGTGGTTTGGTTCTGCTCTTTCTGTGATTTCAAACCACAATGATTGGTGGTCACTGTTTCCCAGGTGCTCCCCCACTGTTACCCCATCACACTGTCCCTGTTTGTGAGCACAAGGTCCAGTATTGCCTTCTGCCGAGTTGGTTCCATGACCAGTTGCTTGAGGAAGGCACCCTGAAGGGAGTCCAGGATAAATCTGCTCCTTGTTGATGCTGCTGCTGGGATGCTCCAGTCCATGTCTGGAATATTGAAGTCTCCAACCAGTACTACCTCACCCTTGTCTGCCATCCTTTGGATGGCTAGCATCAGCTCCCTATCTGTTTCTTCCTCCTGGGCTGGTGGTCTATAGACCACACCTGTGCGGATGGCTGGCCCCATTTTCCTTTCCAGCTTAACCCACAGTATCTCTCCCCATTTTGTTCCTCCTGGATCTCTGTGGCCCTTATGCCATTTTTCACATACAGTGCCACTCCTCCTCCCTTCCTGCCTGCTCTGTCTCTTCTGAATATGTTGTAGCCAGGTATGGCCATCTCCCAGTCATGGTTATCATTACACCAGGTTTCAGTGATGGCTACAATGTCCAGGTCTGACTGTACCATGACAGACTCCAGATCTTCCATCTTGTTGCTAAGGCTCCTGGTATTTGCACACTTGGCTTTCCATGATTTGACCTCCCTAGACTGTTTCACTGTTCTACTCCAGCCCCTTCCTTGGTTGTCATTTATCCTTGGTTCTCCTTGCTGTCTGCCCTTCTGCTGAATTTTGCTGCTTTTCTGCTTATCCACCTCTTGGGCACTAATCTCCATCTTTTGCACACTGCTTTGCAGAGATAGTGACTCCTCTGGTTCACTGGTTCCACTGCTAGCTGTGGGGGGTGAGCAAGTAGGTACCATCCTTGCTGGCCTGCCACCCCCTTTGCTAGTTTAAATGCTTGTCAATGTAGCATTTAAACTTATCATTGAGTGCTTGGATTCCCCTCCAGGATGGATGCAGGCCATCAGGCTTGAACAAACCTCCATCCCTTCAGGTGGGTCCCCAGTCACCAATGAATCCAAACCCTTCCTCACAGCACCAGTTCTTCAACCATGAGTTAAAGTTTCTGGTGCATGCACTCCTATGCTCTCCCTTGCCTTTCATAGGTAGTACTTCTGAGAAAGTGACAGAAGTAGCTACTTGCTTGAGACCCCTCTCCAGTTTCCTAAACTCTTCCTGAACTTCCTTTGGCTCCCCATTTGCCAGGTCATTAGTACCTAGGTAGATAATGACATCCAGCTCACCCTCCTGTCTTGCCTTCCCAGTGATCCCCAGGATCTTACTTCCATCCCTCCATGCTGTGGCACCTGGTAGGCACCTCACCTCCCTGTCCTCCCCCTCCTGTGTTCCTAGCTGGATCCCTCTTATGATGGAGTCCCCACCAGGATTTGCTTTCTCCTCCTCTGGGGTCCACTGCTTTCCCCGCTGAGGTCACCTCCTTGGCTAACCTCCACATCCTTTCCTTCCACTTCTCTGGGTACCTCTATTTGGTTGTCCTCATTTTCCAGTGTGGCATATGAGTTCTTGAGTGGAATAGGATCTGGGATGTGCCTCTGCCTGACTGCTTTAACCCTCCTGAGCCCACTGTCATCCAAGTGTCCTCGCTCTCGGCATCCTTTGAGGCAGTTGCATTGGACTGGTGGTCTCTGGATAGGGGTGATGGTACTCCTGACCCAGTTTACTTCCACTTTGAGTCTGGCTACCTCATCCCACAGTCCAGAGAGATGCATGCAGATAGGGCAGCACCTCAGTGTCCAGAAGGTCTGCCTGAATATGGCTGCCCCACAGCCACTGCATTGCACCACTCCCCACATTATACTGCAGTTCCACTACTTGTCTGCTACTGAAGCTCACCTAGTTCCCTTTTTATTAATTTACTATACTAAAAATCCTGCCACTGATCCTCAGATATTTTTTTTTAAAGAAAAAGAAACCAATAAATAAATAAATGAGTCAAACCACTTGTTGTGCTGAAGGTGGGCTTCTTCCCCCTTATGCCCCTCCTACTTCACACCCCTTACTATACCCTGTGTTTAGCTCCTGTCAATCAGATTTAACAGGGTATATAATTAAGAGTTGGGGGAAGGGGAGGGGCAAAATTGCAGCAATTAAAGACAGCACAGAATTACACCACCACTATGTTTTAAATTTCAACAGCCCAAAAACAATTATAAGTAAAGACAACAAAGAAAGTATAGTGTCACTAAAAGCCCACAATCTAAGTTTAAAAGAAAAATAGCAATTACCAGTTACTCTAAAGCACTGAATTGAATATGTTTCCTTCCTTCCCCTTCTGGCTTCTTCTGAGAAAATAAAACTCTGCTTGCTACTTTAACTCTGACTAAGCCCCACCTCCAGTTATCACGTAGCTGAGGTCAGAGGCTGGACAATTAACACCCTTCACCCAACTACAGGGCAGTCAGACAAGCCAAGATAAAATTTGCAGCAATTAAAGACAGCACAGAATTACACCACCACTATGTTTTAAATTTTCAACAGCCCAAAAACAATTATAAGGAAAGACAACAAAGAAAGTATAGTGTCACTAAAAGCCCACAATCTAAGTTTAAAAGAAAAATAGCAATTACCAGTTACTCTAAAGCACTGAATTGAATATGTTTCCTTCCTTCCCCTTCTGGCTTCTTCTTAGTTAATACATTATAATTATTATTCAGATGGGGTAGAACGAAGCCCCCTGAGCAAATCCCACCCTCATCTCAGTTTGTAGGACACCCCTGGGCTCAGAAATTTTAAATCTGGCCATTTCATCCCTCGATCGTGATGCACGATTGCGATCAAAGAATTTTGCAATCTAAGAATTTGTCGGCTCGCGATCAGAGATCGTTAGCGAGCTGCGAATGAAGATTTTAAAAGCTAATAACTTTATTTTTTGACTGATTTGGATGGAACCAAAGGCATGGCTTGATAGATCAGGGCATCCTGAGTAAAACCCATCCAAGTTTTACTTCAGAAATGACCCCTGAGCCGATATATTTGTGTTTTTGCGATCAGAAAACTGAAAACAAGATGGCGGACCTCGAGATCAAAGAATTTGAAAAATCCTCAGGTACAAAGATTCTTGAACCATGAGCCTGAAAATTCTTTGACCGTTTGGTGAGACCAGATGGCCAGAACCCCATTCTTAGTTCGCAAAACATACATACACATTTTCCCATTGACTTATAATGGGAATTTAAAAGTGGCATAACTTTTGAATGCCTTGATATTTTTTCACCAAACGAAAAGAGGCATGTTTGCCCACCAAAGCTCTTTCAAATGAGACATCTTGCAGAGAGGCACACCATACCACAGCTGTGCAGGCCACATCCAAAATCCCAAAAGCTACCTCCAAAAACAGATAATTTTACATTTTTCAGCATTTCTGTGTGCAAAGACCGTAAGCCTGACCAAAACACAATTTGGCAGATCATGAGATCTGCCATGCCCCACCACACATACAACATTTCAGGCAAAGCTGTTGAATGGGTCCAAAGTTATTAGCACCCAAACATTTGACTTTAGTATGTAACTGACCACAGAACCCTAACTATAGTAGCGTGACCGTATATATATATATATATATATATATACATACATATACATACATACATACATACACACACCCATCTCTGTCACACGCTGTTTATGGTAAGATACTAGGGGATCTGAAAAAAATATTAAGTTTTGTAAATAAACAGTGAAGGAGTGGAACAGGTGACTGGCATCATAGGCATCTGCAAGAACCAGCAGAAAGATCTGGAGAAGTGGGTAACTCTGCTGGTCAATTAAAGCAAAGACCTATTCATTAATGTGTACAGTCACTGCTGGGAAGGGTGGAAGGTCAAAGCAGGCCAAAACTGGGAATAGGAAAAACACCAATCTAGAGTAGGAGTAGGAGTATGAAAATATTTAAATGAGGCACAAGGGACCACAAATAGAAACAAACAAAAAAAAGGGAAAACTAGAAATGCCCTACCAGGAGTAGGGTTAAAAAGGTATTTCCAGATAGCACAGGGAGAATGGAAGTTGAGAATTCTTGGAGTGGTATAGTACAGTGGCTGTGGTGCAGCAGTTTCAAAAAGAGACCTTCTGGAGACTGTGGTGTGGACCCATCTGAACAAACCTCTCTGGATTGAGGGAGGAGGAGGTCATTAGACTCCAGGCCAAGTTGTCTAGGATTGAAGGGACCTCTTCTCCCACTCAGGGGCCACCACATCTGCCTCCGTTACCTCAGTCGATGCAAAGTAGGAGGAACAGATGGACTATGGAGGCTCTGGAAGCAAGGGGGTGTTAAGGCAGATACCCATTCCTTAGCCAGTACCATTACTTAATTCCTAAGCTGCTCTGGCAGGATGGGACTGCCAGGAGGAAGCACCTGCTGTAATGAGCAAAGAGGATTATGGGCCCTCCATAGTGAAGACCCCAATGAGTGTGCTGGAGGACCACAGAGGAGGAGGAGGATGACACAATGTCTGGTGGGGGCCATGATTGTGAGGTGGCTATGTTTGGGAATAGCACTATCTAGACAATAAAACACAGCCACAGAATAATGTTTATCAAACGCAAAAGCAAATGCTGTATTTAGTAAAGCTGTGATATGCTGAGCAAGAGTATTCAACTACCCCATGTAGGGAGTTGAATGCTCTTGCTCAGCATATCACAGCTTTAATAAATATAGCATTTGCTTTTGATAAACATTATTCTGTGGCTTTGTTTAGTTGTCCAGAGAGTGCTACCCTTTAGGAACTGACTTTGTGTATAGAGTTGGCTGTCCTTTATCAGCACCCACCTTGCACCATAGTTTACAGCAGCTAACTCCTGAACTGACTAGATTTATGTATAGGAAAGTGGGAGAGAGGTAGGTTTGATGCCTACCTATCACCATGACTCAGAGGGATGGGAAGCATATCCTGAGGATCACTAGGGCATCAGGATGGGATGGAGAGCTGTATGTCATTTTCCATCAGGTGTCTAATGACCTGGCTAGGAATGAGGCTGGGATAGTGAAGGGAGAGTTTAGTGGGATGTGAAGTGATCATAGACAGGTAGCTTGCTCAGTGGCTTTTGCTGGGGTGCTGCCTTTCTATGATGGGGCAGGACAGGAATCTCCACACTAGAAGCTTCAACTCATGGCTGAAGAAATGGTTCATAGAGGAAAGTTTCAGCTACACTGGGAACTGGTGACCACCTGGGAGCATAAGGGCTTATACAGGGGTGATGACCTGCATCCATCTGGGAGGGGAACTACAATCCTCAGTGGATGGTTTAAATGTTACTTTGCTGAATGGGGGGTGGTGAAATGAATCAGGAGTTAGAAACTTCCCCCTCACAGCCTGAAGTAGAGAGTAAGGAGAACCCAAGGGAAGAAGAATCCCCCAAGGTGGAAATTAATAAAGATAGTAGGATGGTAGAGATAAAGGTGGAAAGGAACAGGAGCATTAAAAAGAGAGGAGAATGGGGGGGAGGAAAAGAAGAGCAACAAGCAGAGTGGAAACAGAATCTGGAAGGCCATGTGTGAGAATGCTAGACATCTATGAAAGACATTTCTGGACCTAGAGGCCATCATGGCAGAGACCAACCTAGATACTGTGGCTATTACTGTCTCATGGTGCAGTGAAAACCATGACTGGGACATTGACATACCAGGCTATATCCTGTTCAGGTAGGACCAGGTTGTGTGGCCTGCCAGTGCAGCAGCAAAGTGTTCACTTGTGATGCTGACATCCCAGGTTCAGGAACAGACCCAAGAGTCAGATGGCTGGGTAGGTGAAGAAGGATAGAGAACCCAAGCAGCAGCTCTCCTTCTCTGGAGGGGAGTACAATCTGTTTGTGACCTCTGGCAGAGGCCAGGGGATTCATGGGGAAAGGCCGGCACCTGTTTGGATGGGAGGCAGGATAGATGCTGGAGTCAATGCAAGCCCCACCACCCAGGGGATCATAGCATTGGAGAAAACTGCAGTTCCTCAGGCATGATGCCCTGCTCTGCCACCACTCTGACTGCCACCAGTGTCTGCCGGGGATCCTGATCCATTGACCCTGCCCTGGGTCTAAGCCATGGAAAGCTGCCAGTGTTCCAAGGGGGTGCCCGCCAGGCAGACCCATCCAGGAGGGTGAGCCTGGGTATGGTTGGTCAGTATGCAGGGCAGGGGCCAAGCTCCACTGGGGGAATTTGGAGACGGGACCAAAAAAAAGGGAAAGACCAGGTGGAAAGGAAAGAAGAGGTTATGGTACTTTGTATAAGGGAAAGCATAAAAGCGACAGACACAGAGAGAGGAGGAGGCAGAGGTTCTCTGGGTCACCCTGGAGATGGGGAATGGAACAACTATTCAAACTGGAATGATCTACCGACCTCCATCACAGGGGCAGAAATTAGATAAGATACTGGTGGAAGCCATTGGAAGGATGGCAGAAAAGAGGGAAGTGCTGCTAATGGGAACTTCAACCTATTAGATGTGGAATGGGGCATCCCAGCAGCAGTTTCAGATAGAAGTAGGGACATACTGGTCTTTCCATCAGAGAGATTACTCTGACAACTAGTCACTGAACCCAATCTTGATGGGACAATGCTGGACCTGGTACTCACCAAGGGCGACAGTGTTGTAGATGTCAAGGTTGGAGGTCACTTGGGGACCAGTTATTACTGTACAGTGTGGTTCAATATAAGGATGGCTGTAGACTTAAACCACACAAGGACAAGAGTTCTGGACTTCAAAAAGTCAGATTTTATAAAGATGGTTGAATGTCTTAAGGATGACCTGGTTGGGTGGGGGCTGGGGGGTGGAGGAACAGTGGGCAAAGATAAAAGGGAGCATAGTAAATGCAACAGACCTCTGCATCAAACAAGTGAGCAAAAGTAAGAGGAAAAAGAGACTGCTGTGTTTCTCAAATGTGATGGCTGAAAAGGTAAAGGCAAAAAACGTAGCATTCAGAAAATATAAGGAGATGCAGAGGGAGGAGTGTCAGGGGAAACAGGGAAGCAGGGAAAGCAGAAAGGAGGGCAAAAATGCAAGCTGAAGAGAGAATAGCACAGGAGGTAACAGAAGGGGACAAGATATTTTTTAGATATGTAAGTGAAAATAGGAAGAGCAAGGATGAGATTGTAAGGTTAAAAAGAGAAGAGGGACTGACCAGAGGGGGAAGATGAAAAGTCAGACATCCTGAACAAATACTTTTGTTCAGTGTTCACAGAGGACAGAGAAGGGGAGGGGCCACAAAGTAACAAGACTTGGAGGGAGGGAGGTGGACACTAGTCCTTTTTCGGAGGTGAGAGTCCTGATGGGACTTGGAAATCTGGAAGTGGATAAAGCAATGGGGCCCGATGTGATGCATCCAATGGAAATAAGGGAGTTCAGGGAAATACTGGCTGCACCTCTGTCAGTTTTTTTTTAATTTATGATTTTTTATTATTTTGTAATAAACCAGAGTACAAAGGCATTGAACTGGAAAAATAACAATCAGGCTTAAACCCTTAACTGCTCCCCCACTTCCCCACCTCCACCCCATCCACCCCTGGAGTGTGCCCCCCAGCATAACCAGGTACATGTGTGATATAGAGTTGAACATTGGAGAGTCAGTACAGGTTAGATCAGCTAATGTAAATATAGAGCATACAGTTTGCCCCACTTTTTATTGAACAGTTTAATTATGTTATGGGAGCTGGTAATTAGATGTTCAGTCCTAAAACATGATGAAAGTTCTTTCAGCCATTCATTGTAAGTAATGGTAAGTTGATCCCTCCAGTGTTTGTGTACCGGTTTCTTGACCACCATTGATAAGAAGTCCATGTGGTATCTTTTCTCCTTGACCTGGATATTAGAGTAGTATCCTAGGATACAAATTTCTGCAGTAAAGAGGCTTTCCAGGCCCAGCAAGGGGTACACCCTAGATTGAATGGATTGCCACAGAGAACAAACCTTACAACAGTGCCAGAATATGTAGAGGAAGTTACCTGCAGAGAGTTCACATCTTGAGCAGATGGAGGAAGGAAGACGGCCCATTCTGGCCAGTTTAACAGGGATGTAATACATGTTATTAATGATATGGTACTAAGTCTAAACCTATCCTGGGATTTGTATAAGTAAAGGTCCATCCAAATTCTTGGCCAGTCAAGGTTTACGTCAGGTATGAGAGACTTCCAGACCTTGGATCCTGGGAGAGGATCAGTGTGGTTGATAGTTAGGAGGCAAGAGTATATAAGGGAAATAGCATATGGTTTTGGGGCTAGTGGCTTAAATTGGTCCAGAATGGGGCCTAAGACAGAGGCCTTAAGTGATGTGCCAAATAAATGCCCAACCAGATGTCTGAGCTGAAACATTTTAAAAATATGTATTCGGTTTATGCCAAATTTCTGAAGGATATCTGAAAAGGGGAGAAGAGAGTCCTGGGAATATAATTGGTCTATGGTAACATCTCTTAACTGTGGTAGCCAGCCAGGAGTTAAACACTTAACCCCTATCTTGATATTAGGATTTAATGTAAGGGACTGAGCAAAGTATGTTTGAGGTAGGAATTTATGGAAGGCACAGAACTGGGAAAAGACTTTTAATGAGGTGCCAATCACTGAGTGATGGATCGAGAGTGGCAAGGATTTGAAAGGGAGACAGAAGAGCTGGAGTGGTTAAGTTGAGGGACCTGAGAATCTTGTTCTCGTGGCAGCCAGATAGAGTGTACTTTTGAGTCCGAAACCACCTTCCACATTTGGAAAGGTGCTGGCTCAATAATATTGGAGGAGATTAGGAAGGTGAAGGCCACCCCCACTGTTTGGGGCGACTTAGTTTGAGGAAAGAACGTCTATGCTGATTATTTAACCAGATAAAATTGCTGCTAAGGGAGTGAATATGTTGAAAAAAGGAAAGAGTAAGCCAGAGGTTGAGCATATTGAGGGGATAGAAAAGCCTAGGAAATACATTCATTTTAATAATGTTTATACACCCCCATAAAGAAAGCAGGAGTGATTGCCATCTCTGGAGGTCTTGTTGGATGTGGGCTACTAGGTCATCTAGGTTTAATTTCCTAAGGAGAGCAGAATCAGTGGTCAAACTTATACCTAGATACTTAAGAGCTTTTGGGGACCATTTCATGCTGAATTGGGAGAAGTCATCTTTGTAAGTGTAGTGATTAAGAGGAAAAATCTCAGTTTTATTGAGATTCAGTTTGTAGTTCGAGGAGATAACTAAATTGCGAAATCAGCTTGAGTGTATATTCAAGGGAAGTGACAGGTTGCTCTAGGTGAAGGAGAATGTCATCTACATAAACGGAGAGTGAAAGAGTAGAGTCTTGTATAGGAATACCATGTATCTGGGGGGTGAGTCTGATATGTCTTAATAGGGGCTGCAGGTACAAATTAAAGAGAAAAGGTGATAACAGGCAACCTTGTCTGGTGCCAGTGAACAGAGATAAACAGGGAGAGAAAACCCCATTACAATACATCTTGGCTGAGGGAGATAAATATATGGCTTGGATCCAGCAGATGAAAGTGTGTGGGAAGCCCATTTTCTGTGCACCTCTGTCAGTTTTGTTTAACAGCTCATTGGAAACAGGAATGGTTCTGGAGGACTGATGGAGGGCAGATGCACTACACAAAAGTGGTAGAAGGGAAGAGGCTGGCAATTTGTAGGCCAGTCATCCTGACATCGATGGGTGGTAAGTTAATGGAATTACTGCTGAAGGAAAGGATTATGGAATATCTTGAATCCAGTGGGTTTCAAGACCTGAAGCAGCATGGTTTTACAGAGGGTTGGTTATGTCAAATGAATCTGATAGATTTCTTTGACTTGGTGATCAAGGAACTAGATCAGGGTGGAGCGGTAGACATCACCTACTGAGATTTCAGTAGTGCTTTCCACACCAATCCACATAGAAGACTAGTAAGCAAGCTGGGTAGCTTAGGAGTGGGTCCAAAGATGGTAAACTGGAAAATAAATTGGTTAGAGGATAAGCAACAGAGGATGGTTGTAAATGGAATTCAGTCCTAGGAAGGAAGTGTAACCAGTGGGGTGCCTCAGGGATCAATGCTGGAATTGGTCCGCTTTAATGTCTTTTTACGTGACTTTGTAAAGGAGCTGTAAGGTAAGGTCTGCCTCTTTGTAGATGATACCAAAATCTGCAATAAGGTGGACACTTGGGAGGGGAGAGGATGAGCAGAAATCTAAGAAAACTAGAGGAGTGGTCAAGGGTATGGCATCTGGGTTTCAATGCAAAAAAGTGAAAAATAATGCACTTAAAGCACAGAAACCCAGGGGAGGAGTACAAAATAGGTGGAGTGGTATTAATGACCACTGCAGGAAAAAGGCCAGGGGGTAATCATATTGGATGACCTAAAGGTGGCCAAGCAGTTTGACAAGGCAGCAGAGAGGGTGAGTGGAGTGGGATGCTGAAGTATGTAGCGAGCGGTATCACCAGCAGAAAGAGGAAGGTGGTGTTGTCTCTGTATTGATCTCTGGTAAGACTCTCCTAGAATATTGAGTCTAGTTCTGGAGACCTAATAACTCTGGAAGAACACTGACAGAATGAGAATGGAAACAGTCCAGAGAAGGGCAACTAAAATGGTGCAGATTTTGCATTGAAAGTTCTACAAGGAGAGATTAAAGGACCTCAATATGTACTCCCTGGAACAGAGGAGTAAGATTGGAGATATGATAGAAACCATTAAATACATCATGGGAGTAAATAAGGTACAGGGGGGGAAGTATTTTTCAGAACAAAAGGTCCTCAAGAACAAAGTGATATACCATGAAGCTAGAGGGGGTAGATTCAGGAGAGATTTGATGAAGTACTTCTTCACAGAAAGAGTGGTGGATTCCTGCAACAGCCTTTCAGAGGATGTGGTGAGGTGAAAACAGTGGTGGGGTTCAAGAATGCATGGGAAAAGCACAAGGAAATCATAGTGGAAAGGAAAGGGGAGGGAGGAAGAGCTCTAGATTGGGTATGGTCTGCAGTATTAGGGAGAAATGGGTAGACTGGATGGACCAAGCAATTCTTATCTGCTGTCAAACTGAGTGTTTCTTTGTTTCAATACCATGTAATCATTATGGGGGATTGGAATGCAAGAGTTCAATTCAATTCAATTTTATTTTTATACTGGAAAGTATGTGAGCAAAAATGCCCATTTTCACAAATGTTCAGTGGTACAGAAATTTGATGATACAGAGAAAAATATAAAAGCAATATTTTCAAAATTTTACAGCATTTACAATAGGATCAGTGTACATGACAGGAACATCTAGATTAGAACAAATATATAGAGCACACAGCAATAGAGCCAATATACAGATACATATAAACTGTAAAGTAACTCAAGGGTTGGTGGACATTCAGGGGGGCTACCTACCGGGAGTGACACATGTGGTAGATTGGAGGAGGTGGCCCTTGAGGGAGGCAGTGAATGAACAAATTGAACCATAGGCCTGAAGTTCAGGAGGCAGTTTATTGTAAAACATGGGGCCCTTGTAAGTGATGGAGTTCTGTGCAAACATATGACAGGCAGCCCCTCCTGTACTGCACTTAGGAACTGATAAGGGAAAGAGGGAGTTAATACTGATCTGCACAGGTTATGGTGAACTTTGTGTAGGAAATGCATTTTAAGATGGAACCTACTGTCAAGGGTGAGCCAATTGAGGGAGGCATAGAGGGTACAGTTATGGGTTATCTGGGGAGGCTGGACACTAAGCGTGCAATATTATTGTATGTACACCTGAGTTTGGAGAAAAGGGGGGATGTGTTGGGGGTTAGTGGACAATAGAGCCATAATCAAGGAGGGGCAGGAGAAGGGAGCTGGCGAGGTGTAGTTGGAAATTTAAATGAAAATGGAAAAAATGTTGTGGAAGAAGAACTGAACTTTGGTACTTGGTATTTGTTATAGTCTCTCTTTAGACAAAAAAAGTACTTGGTTGGGGCAAGAACTCACCACTGCATACTTTACTCTCAATTAGGTTGGCACCCCCCTAGTCTAAGATTGCATATTTTTTTGGTTGGTAGTTTTTTAAGCCAATTTTTTCTAATTCTTCTTACTGATTTAGTAACTACCTGATACACCTCAACTAAGTTGAGATCTGCTAAAGTCATGATCTTACAAACAATGTCTCATATGTCCAAAGCAGGTTCCCATACTTTTTCAATTGCAGAATTATATTGGAATGGTCTTCCAGATAAGCTTCTTTCTACTGTTTCTTTAAAAAGTTTTAAATAAAATTTAAACATTATATGCCGGTACATGCTGTTGTAAATGCTGGTTGTTTTCACTTTGTTGTATGTCTACTGTTTGTATTTCTTGTTGGGTCAGACTTAAAAAATGATCCTTGGTCCAATGCCCCTACCCAGTTAACAAAATTAAAATAAATGAATAAAATAAAGCTTTTATAAAATTTCTTACATACTTATAATCCAAGAATTTTAAATGGATGCAGTAGAAATGGCACACCAGGCATAGTCCCCTTCCCCACAAAATGTGGCAGTTCATCTTTAGACCTGGCCATTATAGATATTGGTATTTATCATAATGTAATAAATTTTGAAGGTAGTCAAGAAATAATCTCAGATCATTTTCAAATCCATATTGTTATAAACATAAATCATAAAGATGCAAAATGTCTAAGTAGGAAAAAATGTATTAAGGATGACACAGATACAAACAGGTTAGTCACCTGTAACTGTAGATCTTACATGAGGATAATCTCTTGCAGCAGGCAATTCACTTGGGTCATCGCCAGAGGGCACTCTTGTGCATGGCAGCTTTCATCTAGCAGTCTTTTCCAGGAGCTGCTCACACATGACATCATCATCCTACACCTATATAAGAGTGGGCGGCCCCAGACATCTTTAGTTCATTTTCCTGTCATCTTCAGCTCGTACACAGCAGCTAGCACTTGTGAAGCAGTCATCAGCAAGAACTTGAGCTGGAGACGGATTTTTCCTCCATTTACAACCTTCATCGATGAATGTCCAAAGAATCTGAAAGCAAGCCATCACTTTTTCAGTTATGTCATTGTGGTAGGAAGATCTACTGCTATGACAACCATACTGTTTGCGTTAGGCATCTGGGTCCCACGAATGACACCATCTCCTGCTGACACTGCAGGAACTTGACCAGGCAACATGTCAACGATGACTGTAGGAAACTGAATCACACCTAATGGAGCAGAAATTGTCTCTGTTAGAGAAGGAGACCCATCCCAAGGAGCCCTTCACTGCAGCTTCACATAAGAAGCATGAACAGGATACGGACAAATCATCCTCATCCTCATAGGGCAGACATTCATCGACGGCCACCATTATTAGTGCTTCACTGTCGACGATGCCCTCTTGAACTGCTATCTCATCGCTGGGAGTTTACACCCTCTTGTCAATGGTACCTTTGGTGCCCTTTCAGCAGTTTCCATGGAACCTTATCTAAGTTCTGATGACTCTCCATCGACAGTGGTTCATTTACCATCAATGGCAGCTGTTTTTAAGCATTCTACTGCCTCCCCACTTACTCCTCATTGACGACAGGCCAGATTTTTATGAGGAGGATGACTGGATTTTCTATGACCACAGCCCCTCCTCCTTCACAACCATTCTCTCACAGAGGCTAACCAGATAGGGACCGAGACCATGGTATTTATCACCAAGGGACCAGACCTGTTTATATCTCATATCCAATTACCTCAGCAATTACTCTGGTTTCCCAGAGACCTCCTGTCCCACCTTCTACTATTACTTCATTGAACATGTAGTCATAGTGCAACAGGTTCTGGAAGTAATGAGAGGTTCTCAACCTTCCATTCCAGGAGAGGCGGGTCACCGTTCCTGTTGTCCCACCCCTCCAACTAAGCATTTTCAAGGTGCAAGAGAACCTTCTCTGGCTTGGTCCTCCCAGCCTATGAGGAATAATACTTCTCAGAAGAGGCAGAATTTCCTGAAGGTTTTCTAGGAGATCTTAAAGATGAAGACCTCCAGGACCTGGACTCTCATCCTCCGTCCTCTGTTTTGACTATATCCTCCTTGCATGAGGATGCCTCACGTCAAGCAGCTGCCTCTCTACCTGATGACCCATCCTTCCATGTGATGATGGTCCAAATTAAAAAAAATCTTGTGGTTTTACACTACAGAACATGATAAACAGAGGAAAGATATGGCAGACTATCTTGAACTGCCTGAGGAGCCTGTTGTAGAGTTACCCCCACTCATACAAACTTATAAAAATGCCATACTGGCTGCTTGGAAGCAGCCATCAGCTGTTCCCACAATTCCTAGAAAGGTGGATCGCCTATACCAGGCTCCTCTTGACCACTCTTTCCTTTCCACTACCCCTGAAGTGGATTCCAGTAGTGATCATAGCAGCTCATGATCATACCAAACATCCAAAGCACATGAGCTCATTACCCCCGATAAAGAATCCCACCACCTTGATTACCTCAGAAAGAAGGTATTCCAGGTGGGTACCATGAATCTCAGAATTATAAAGTATATGGGACACATGGTTGAATACCAATGTGCCCTGATGGTTATTTTGTCCTTTTAAGGGCTTGTAAACCTTCAACTCACAGAATCTTGCTGACTTTATGTACATTTTGTTATTTTTATTTCACAAACTGGAAGTGAACGGATGCTTACTTCCATTTTTTTGGCTAAACCTGCCCTTCTAGCTAGCGGGCGAAAGCGTATGGGTGTCACAAGAGACACACACACACGCTATGAATGTCTGCTGTGTACGCTGGGATGCTGAAACCACTGGCATTAGGCAAACTTGGATAAGATAATTTTAGCATATCCTCTACTTAGTAAATATACACCTTTAATAATGGAAAAAGAACTTAGTAAGTGTATGCAATGTTTGATGTATAGTGAGGGAAAGTATGGGATCAAGTATGTATGTGCTAATTGCCATCTGATTACTACTCTTGAAGCAGAGATAGTGTTTCTGCTTAATATTAAACCAGTTTCTACCGATATTAGGGAATTGGCAAGTTACATTGATCTTATGGACAAACAACTTCATTCTAATGAACAATTTCCTCCACATTTAGGTAGCATTTCTATGCCTCCTGATGAGGAGACAATTGTAACGACTAGTACTTTTATACCTGTTGCCTCTGCCCCCTCTTAAAAGGTGGATGATTGTCCAGCCTCTTCTCATGATAATGATGACTGGACCATTGTCACAAAGCCTCTTAAAAAAAGGAGGGGTGGTCAAATACACAATAGTGCCCCTATTGAGACTCGTAATAGGTTTGAGAAATTGACTGTATCAAATAATGAAGTGCTACATGATTAATCCTGTGCATCACCCTCTGTTGATAATAATGGTTTAAAAACACTTTTCAATCAGGAGTTAATGCCCATGAATATTTGTCCTAGTATGTCTCAAGCTACCAAATCAATACTTATAAAGTTAATCGCTCCAGATTGTGTTAAACAATCACCTGTTTCTGATTCTTGTACCCCTACTGTCTCAAAACAAGTGTTAGTCCTGGGAGATTCAATCATTAAGCACATTGACAGGGCGTATGCAATAGTGACAAGAGCAACCGACTTGTTCTAGCTTCCGTGAAGTAGGTATCTGACATTACCTCCATGATGCCTAAAATTTTACAAAATGTGGGGGAAAATACACTTGTTATCATACATGCCGGTGTTAATGATATAAACAACACCCCATTTAATCAGTTACAACAGGACTATGTGGTGTTAAGTAACCTGTTACTTGATAGGGGATGCTGTGTATGTATATCTGAAATTCTACTTGTCCCAAGAGCAACATCTACCATGATGCAGAAAATCAAAGCCCTAAATGAATGGTTGAGAAAGTGGTGTTTTAAGCAGAATATACCCTGTATTACCCACTGGGAATCATTTACAGATCATTCTTCCTTGTTTTGCTGGGACGGTTTACATCTCAGTCGTAGGGGTAGTACACTTATGGGGAAAAGTATCACTAAAATCATAAATCATTATTTAAACAAAAAAAAATCGGGGAGAATGGGTCTATTCCCAAGTCTCAGAATACTTACCAAAATATTATTACAACTAAATGTAAATTCCTAGCTTTGAATGCAAGATCTTTAAACCAACTCAAATTAGCAGAACTCAAAGCCAAATGTAAAACTTTAAATATAGGTGTGGTGAGAGTAACTGAAACTTGGTGGGATGCATCCTGAATTTGGCCCAGAGAAATTCCAGGTTATAAGTTATATCATAAAAACAGATTAGTTAAGCAAGGCGGTAGAGTTTGTATGTACGTATGAAATGATATTCCTTCTTGTGAAGAGTGTTCTCCCTTTCCTTTGGAAAGTATATGGGTTAAAATCTTATTGAAGGAGCAGTCCTATATAACTATTGGTAACATCTATCAACCTCCATCTGCAAATTCAGATTACACAACTGATATGTTTAAAGAAATTATATACATTTTTCAGAATCTCAAGATACTGTAATATTTGGTGACTTTAACCTCCCTCATATTAACTGGGACTCATTCTCAGGACAGTCCTATGCCGAGAAAAACTAATAGATGTGGTACTTAGTACTGGATTACAACAACTTGTTACTGAACCCACTCGAGGTCCTAATATTTTGGATCTGTTATTTACTAACACAGAGCAAAAATTAGCAATTTACAAATTTGAGATCCAGTTGGGAACAGTGATCATTCATCTATTCTTTTTGAAATTCAACGGTTTAAAACTACACAAAGGAAATTATACTGTATAAAAAATTATAATAAAGCAAATTTTTCTAAAATCAATGAATACTTACAAAACCTAAACTGGGAATCTAATCTTCTTAATTGTACAACACAACAAGCTTGGGACTTTTTTAAAAACATTGTACATTATTTGGAAAATAGCTTTATTCCATCTAAGAGGAAATTTAATAATAAAGGAAAAATTCCCCCTTGGTTCAACAAGACAATTAAAAATCATATTAAAATAAAAATTTAACTTTTTAGGAAACTTGAGAACAGTTCTGTTCTGTTTAAAACTATTCTATTACATAAATACAGACTATCTGTGAAAAACTTTAAAAATTCTATTAAATTGGAAAAAAATAAGCTAGAATTTAAACTAGCTCACACAAAAGACTGTCACAAATCTCTTTTCTCCTACATAAATAGTAAAAAAAGGTGTATCAAGGACCATTGGTCCCATTATAACCAAGGCTTTTCTCTATCTGATACAGAAACCTCAAATCTCTTTAATAAGTACTTTTGTTCTGTCTTCTCTCAAAAATCACCTATTAGTACATTTAAAGTTCACCACATAGATTGTCATAGGTTCTATCCAACTGACATTATACAGGCTATCAAAAAACTAAAAAAAAAATACCAGACGGTATTCATCCATGGTTTCTGATCGAAACCTCTATAAATATTTCTATACCTTTGTCAATTATCTTCAACAAATCCTTACAAGAAAGCATTGTACCAAATGATTGGTGTTCAGCAATAGTTACTCCCGTATTTAAAAGAGGCAATAGAGGTTCTGTGCAAAATTATCATCCAATTAGCCTGACCTCAGTGGTTGGTAAATTAATGGAATGAGTAATAAAGTCTCTAATAGATCAAGATTGTAAAAAATTAGGAATTTATTATTCAAATCAGCATGGGTTTACTCCCAAGTATTCCTGCACCACCAAGCTGATATATTTTTACAATAATATAAGTACTCTACTAGATGTGGGTATCCCTACTGATGTAATTCTTTTGGACTTTAGTAGAGCTTTCGATAAAGTCTCACATGAAAAACTCATTACTAAAATGCACAATCTAGGTTTGTCACCTGATATTGTCAACTGAACTTTCAACTGGTTGACAAATCATTCTCAGAGAGTCAGAATTAATGATATCTTGTCTGATTTGGGTAGTGTGACAAGTGGTGTACCACAGGGGTCGGTCTTGGGACCAACATTGTTTAATCTCTTTATCAGTGATTTACAAACAGGGCCAAATAACTTCATGGTTAAATTTGCAGACAATACTAAATTGGGGGGCAAGGTTAATAATTAAGAAAATATTTCTGCATTAAAGAAGGATTTGGAAAAATTAACACTTTGGGCAAATGAAAATCATATGCAGTTTAATCAAGACAAATGTTTACTAGCGCATTTTGGTGTAAATAATCCAAAAATGATATGTTCTATAAATGGACTACCACTTCACTCATCAAATTGTGAAAAAGATTTAGGGATATATGTTAATAAACTTACATAAAATGATCACTGTGTTAGAACTGCTTGCATGACCAACAGACTTTGAGGCAAATAAAACCCACTTTTGGTAATTGCACTGAACAATGCCTTATTCCATTGTATAGGGCATACATTAGACTGAATCTAGTCTATGGCTCCCCTTTCTAGAATCCAAACCAAAAAAAAGACATAGCAATTCTTGAACAGGTTCAAAGGAGAGTAACTAGAATGATTCCAAGACTCACAAACTTGGATTGTCAGAACAGATTAAAAGCTACTGGTCTCTTCACTCTTCAAACTAGAAGATTAAGTGGTGATATGCTTATGGTTTTTAAATTAATAAATTCACCAGATCTAATGGAAAAATGTGGTCTAACACTCTCCAAAAGGAGACATGTTCTGAGACTGCATAATAAACAGCTTGAAGTAAAAACTTATAAAACCAGCAAACAGGGAAACTTTTTTCCAATAAGAGCATCCATTGTATGGAACTCCTTGCCACAAGAATTGTTAGAGGTAACTAGTGCCACTGTCTTTAAAAAAAAATTAGATGTTTGATTGAGTGATAATAGATAAATAATGTCCAACATAGTGTGGGGAACAGTCTCAATGGGCTCTGGCCTTCCTCTGTTCTTTCATACCAAGTAATACCAAGTACCCTCTGGTCCTCTGCTATAGAACTAGTCAATAAACTCCCTCCTTCTCAAAAGAAGGACCAATTATTGGCAACAATTTGAACTGGAAAGTCCTTCTCTCGACATCTGCTCCATTTGGATTACAATGCGGTAGATACCTGCCCAGATATCAGCCATGGATGTTACCCTCAGATGACATGCCTGATTATGTGTGTCAGGATTTACACCGGATGTGCAGCACAAAGTGATACATGCCCCCATCAATGGATTCAAGCTTTTTTGTCCTGGCACCCAGATGCTTCTGTATGATTTCCAAGCTTCTGGTCACACTTTACATATGATACATGTCATGTATCATTCCTCACAGCCATCTTACCAGTACCACTTTCAATACTCTTTTCAATTGAAGAAAAGCAGCAAATACAGAGGTACCAATAGAGGTGGATTCCGTGGTCATTCCCTGCCATCCTTCGGGACCACGACTTCTACCTCCAAGTGCTCCCACTCCCACCGCTCAGGTGGAGCCACTGAACCCACTTCTCAGTGACCATCTGGAACATTGCCCAGACTTCCTCAACCAGGCCTCGGAAGCTGTGGGAGGTCACTTTGCACCCCAGGTAGCGGCCTGGCAAGTGATAACATCAGACAAGTGGGTACTTCAGATCATATGAATGGGGCACAAGCTGGAACTCACCTCAGTGCCTCCTCCTCCTCATCCTTCTACTCTGTCTCCTATCCACCAAACCATGTCCCCATTCTTCAAGAGGAACTTCAAACATTTTCATACAAGAATGGCATCTATCTGATTCCTCATTCGGAACACTATCAGGGACTTTGCTCCAATTTTTTTCTGGTACCCAGACACACTGTGGATCTCAGACCTATACTAGACCTCAGACAACTGAACCTAAACATTCAGTACAAGAGGTTCTGGATAGTCACTTTGACATCCATCATGCCAGTGTTAAAACAAGGGGATTGGCTATGTGCATTGGACATGAAAGATGCCTACTACATATCCCTATTCACCCTGCAAACCACTGATTCCTTCACTTCTACCTGCTAGGATAACATTACCAATTCTGGACACTCCTGTTTGGTCTTTCATCCACCCTGAGAGTCTTTACCAAGTGCCTAGCGGTGGTAGCAGTGGCCCTGAGATGGGATGGGTATTTCGTCTTCCCGTACTTAGACTATTGGCTCATAAAAGCAGATTCCAAAAACTCTCTGGTTTTCTCCCTCCAGACAACCCTCACTCTGTTCCAGTCCCTAGGAATTACAGTCAGCTGGCCCAAATGCAATCCAGCTCCTACCCAACTGCTCCGATATATAGTAGCCATTCTGGATACTGCCTCTGCCAGGGCTTACCTGCCTGTCAGCAGACAAGACAGGCTTCTCTCTCTGGTTTCCCAGATACAAACTCAACAATTTATCACAGCAAGATGCCTGTTATGCCTGTGGAGACATATGGCTACAGCCATCACCACATTGGCCTTTGCCCATCTGCACACAAGACCAATCCATTGGACTCTTATGAACAATGGCAGCTCTACACCAGGGCCTGCCAGGGCACATTCCCTGGTAAAAATATGTTGTGCCCCAGTTGATGCCCCATATGGTGCAGAGCTTCCCCCATAGTAACAATATATCAGTGCCCTAGCTGCCATCTATTGTGCCCCAGCTGTACCCTGGTAACCATTTATGGCTAGAGCCACTACTGCTTCAGAGTCAATGGTGGCAAAAAACAGGGGACTTCAAAGACATAATCAGAGTCACTCCCATTCTATGCTTGGCCCAAGACTGGTGGACTCATTGTACCAACCTATGTAAAGGCATGCCCTTTCAGTCCCCTCCTACCCAGCAGACATTGACCACGGATGCTTCCTCTGATAACTGGGGGGTGCACCTGGGTCCTTACAGGACACAAGGCAGGTGGCCCTGGAACTCCATATCACCTCATGTAAATATAGTACACTGGAAATGAGAGTGGTCTGCCTCACCCTTCGGGCTTTTCATCCCCACCTTGCTCTGGGTCCTCTACTGACCCAATCAGACAACACATCAGTGGAGTATTACCTGCACAAACAAGGAGGCACCAAATCCCATGCTCGCTACAGGGAGGCAATGGCAGTTTGGCAGGAAGCAATACTTCAACATCTATTGTTGATTGCCATCCATCTACCAGGATGCCACAATACCTTGGCCAACATTCTCAGTTGCCAGACCTAAACACACAAGTGGGCACTTCATTACAGAGTTCTTCAGATGGTCTTTTGGTTGTGGGGACCCCACACCTTGACCTCTTTGCCTCCCTGACAATCACTACATACTCAGATACTATTCCATTATCCCAAACAAAAAAGGAATGTGTATTGATGCCCTGTCCCAACCATGGACATAAATCTTCTTATATGCTTCCCCCCATCCCACTTCTGCAAAGAACTTTACTAAAATTACAACTTGAACCTGCCACCATGATCCTAATAACCCCTCCGTGGCCTCGGCAAGTGTGGTTTCCCCTTCTTCAACAATTCTCTGCGGCAGATCCACTCCTGTTGCCCACCAGGCCAGACCTGTTTTTCACCCCAGCCAGAAGTCACTACACTTTCATGCATGGCTCATGAGGATGCTTTCATAGCCTGCCTTCAAGTCTCTTCACTAGTGGCCAACATTCTTTTGGCCTCAAGCAAATTTATCTGCCAGGGAAATGTATAATGCCAAATGGAAAAGTTTCTCCATATGGGCTGCTTCCCAGTCTTTGAATCCTTATTCATGTCCATTGACTAAGGTATTGGACTACTTGGCTTCACTCACCACAACAGGCTTGAGCTACTCCTCTGTCTAAGACCAGTGGCTTCTATGTTGGCCTTTCATGAACCTTTAGAAGGAAGACTACTTTATCAACACCACGTTGCCAAGATGTTTTTAAGGGGTATGTTACAACTTAAACCTCCTATTAGATGGCCCACGCCTCCATGAGACTTGAATTTCCTGTTGGAAAAGCTTACCTGTGACCCCTCTGAGCCTGCAGCAACTTGCGACCTCAACTTCCTAGTCTGGAAGACATTATTCTTAGATGCTGTCACTTCAGCTCGACGTATATCTGAGCTGCATGCCCTAATCTGTAAGGAACCTTACTTAATGTTCCTTAAAGACAGAGTGTCCCTTCATACCAATCCCTTCTTTTTACCAAAGGTGGTCTCAGATCACACCTTAAATCAGTCCGTAAAACTGCCAGTCTACTTTCCTGAGCATTCTAATTCAGGAGAATACTTCCTACACACTCTAGATGTTCATTGCATCTTGAGATATTATACAAATCATACCAAATCTTTCAGAAAGAGTCCTCAATTTTTGTTACCTTTGAACCAACCAGAGAAGGCTTTTCAGTTACTAAACAGACTCTCTCCAACTAGTTGGAACACTGTATAACTTTTTGTTATAAGAAGTATAACAAACCCTTTCCAGGACCATTCTACCTGAGCCATGGCCACTACAGCAGCCTGCTTCAAAGGGACATCTATCATAGATATCTGCAATGCAGCCACATGGTCCACAATACATACTTTCATGAAGTGGCAGATGGACTAGAGGGTAAGGCTTGTCTGTTTGCAGATGACACCAAGATCTGCAACAGAGTAGATGATCCAGATGGGGTGGGAAGAATGAGAAGAGATCTGGATAAACTAGCAGAATGGTCAGAAGAGTGGCAACTGGGATTTAATGCAAAGAAGTGCAAAATCATGCACATAGGGAAGAGAAACCCTGAAGCCACTTATAGGCTGGGAGGGAGTTGCTAGCAGTCACAAAGGAAGAAAGAGACTTGGGCATCATCATCACTGATGACCTAAAATCATCCAAGCAGACCTTTAAAGCAGTAGGTAAGGCTAGGGGTGTTAGGGTGTATTAGTAGGGTATCACAAGTCGTAAGAGGGAGGTAATAATCCTCTGTACAAGACATTGGTTAGGCCCATCTGGAGTACTGCGTGCAGTATTGGAGGCCACACCTTCACAAGGACATTAACCAAATTGAGGCAGTCCAGAGAAGGGCAACCAAAATGGTGCAGGGACTGCATCAGAAGACATATGAGGACAGATTAACGGAGCTCAATATGTATACCCTTGAGCAAAGGAGGGAGAGAGTGATATGATCGAGACATTTAAACACCTTAAGGGCATGAACAAGGTGAAAGAGTCTAATATGTTTAAATATAAGAAAAATAGCAGGACAAGAGGACACAGCATGAGATTAGAGGAGGCCGATTAAGGGGAATGTGAGGAAATTCTTTTTCACAGAAAGGGTGGTAGATGCATGGAATGGCTTACCACAAGAAGTGGTGGCTATGAATACAGTGCAGGGCTTCAAACAGGCATGGGATAGGCATAAGGGAGCAATACAAATGACTATGAATAGATAGGTCACTGACAGAGCAAAGGCCGATGGCACATTTATAAGGTAGAAAAAGAAATGGGCAGACTGGATGGGCCTTGCGGTCCTTATCTGCCATCAACTTCTATGTTTCTATGTTACTACAATTTAGATGTTGCTTCTCACCGTAGGACTGCCTTTGGCCATGCTGTCCTACAAGGCCTCCTGTCAAAACTTATCCACCCTTCCTGAGTTTACTGCTTGGGACTCATCCCAAGTGTATTACCTGAAGCAAGAGATTATCCCCGTGGAAGATAGTACAGTTGCATACTTACCGTAATGGTAGATCTTTGAAGGGTATCTCTTTCAACAGGTATGAGCCCTCCCTCCTTCTCCCTCCTTCTCTAACAGAACAACTTCTGATCCAAATATACATGGGAGGATACCTAAGGTACCTCTGCTCTCCCTTGGTCCTCACTTAGTGAGCTGAATCCCTCGGGGAACTGAGGATGCCTGGGACCATCCACTGTTAAATAGGTGCAGGATGATGATGTCATGTGTGGGTGGCCCCTGGAAAAAACTGATAGAAGAAAGCTGCTATGCACAAGAGTGCCCTCTAGTGATGATCCAAGTGTATACATAGCTGCAAGAGTTATCCCTGAAAGAACTACTTTTATGGTAAGTACACAACTGTACTTTCTACAAGTGGTATATGGTTCACATCAAGAAAAGGCACCTCTTGCTTCACTGGAATGTCTTTAGGCAAACTTCTTCCCAACACCTGGGTGGTATATGCATTGGCTTCACACAGTGACATCAGATCTTGCACACTGGGAGCAGGGATCCATGTTGTAAACGTGTGGGTTCAATAACAGACACCGTATTAGACTATTGGCTCATAAAAACAGATTCCAACAGTTTACACCCTCTTGTCAATGGTACCTTTGGTGCCCTTTCAGCAGTTTCCATGGAACCTTATCTAAGTTCTGATGACTCTCCATCGACAGTGGTTCATTTACCATCAATGGCAGCTGTTTTTAAGCATTCTACTGCCTCCCCACTTACTCCTCATTGACGACAGGCCAGATTTTTATGAGGAGGATGACTGGATTTTCTATGACCACAGCCCCTCCTCCTTCACAACCATTCTCTCACAGAGGCTAACCAGATAGGGACTGAGACCATGGTATTTATCACCAAGGGACCAGACCTGTTTATATCTCACATCCAATTACCTCAGCAATTACTCTGGTTTCCCAGAGACCTCCTGTCCCACTTTCTACTATTACTTCATTGGACATGGTAGTCATAGTGCAACAGGTTCTGGAAGTAATGAGAGGTTCTCAACCTTCCATTCCAGGAGAGGCGGGTCACCGTTCCTGTTGTCCCACCCCTCCAACTAAGCATTTTCAAGGTGCAAGAGAACCTTCTCTGGCTTGGTCCTCCCAGCCTATGAGGAATAATACTTCTCAGAAGAGGCAGAATTTCCTGAAGGTTTTCTAGGAGATCTTAAAGATGTAGACCTCCAGGACCTGGACTCTCATCCTCCGTCCTCTGTTTTGACTATATCCTCCTTGCATGAGGATGCCTCACATCAAGCAGCTGCCTCTCTACCTGATGACCCATCCTTCCATGTGATGATGGTCCAAATTAAAAAAATGATGTGGTTTTCAACTACTGAACATGATAAACAGAGGAAAGATATGGCAGACTATCTTGAACTGCCTGAGGAGCCTGTTGTAGAGTTTCCCCCACTCATACAAACTTATAAAAATGCCATACTGGCTGCTTGGAAGCAGCCATCAGCTGTTCCCACAATTCCTAGAAAGGTGGATCACCTATACCAGGCTCCTCTTGACCACTCTTTCCTTTCCACTACCCCTGAAGTGGATTCCAGTAGTGATCATAGCAGCTCATGATCGTACCAAACATCCAAAGCACATGAGCTCATTACCCCCCAATAAAGAATCCCACCATCCTGATTACCTCAGAAAGAAGGTATTCCAGGTGGGTACCATGAATCTCAGAATTATAAAGTATATGGGACACATGGTTGAATACCAATGTGCCCTGGTGGTTCTTTTGTCCTTTTAAGGGCTTGTAAACCTTCAACTCACAGAATCTTGCTGACTTTATGTAAATTTTGTTATTTTTACTTCACGCCAAAACTGGAAGTGAACGGATGCTTACTTCCAGTTTTTTGGCTTAAAACCTGCCCCTCTAGCCAGCGGGGCGAGCGTGCGCAGTGCCGCGCGCAGAGACACACACGTTTGCGCATGTATGTTGTGTACGCTGGGCATGCTGAAACTACTGGCATTAGGCAAACTTGGATAAGATAATTTTAGCATATCCTTTACTTAGTAAATATACACCTTTAATAATGGAAAAAGAACTTAGGAAGTGTATGCAATGTTTGATGTATAGTGAGGGGAAAGTATGGGATCAAGTATGTATGTGCTAACTGCCATCTGATTACTACTCTTGAAGCAGAGATAGTGTTTCTGCTTAATATTAAACCAGTTTCTACCGATATTAAGGAATTGGCAAGTTACATTGATCTTATGGACAAACAACTTCATTCTAATGAACAATTTCCATCACATTTAGGTAGCATTTCTATGCCTCCTGATGAGGAGACAATTGTAACGACTAGTACTAGTATACCTGTTGCCTCTGCCCCCTCTTATAAGGTGGATGATTATCCGCCCTCTTCTCATGATAATGATGACTGGACCATTGTCACAAAGCCTCTTAAAAAAAAGGAGGGGTGGTCAAATACACAATAGTGCCCCTATTGAGACTCGTAATAGGTTTGAGAAATTGACTGTATCAAATAATGAAGTGCTACATGATTTATCCTGTGGATCACCCTCTGTTGATAATAATGGTTTAAAAACACTTTTCAATCAGGAGTTAATGCCCATGAATATTTGTCCTAGTATGTCTCAAGCTACCAAATCAATACCTATTAAGTTAATCGCTCCAGAGTGTGTTAAACAATCACCTGTTTCTGATTCCTGTACCCCTACTGTCTCAAAACAAGTGTTGGTCCTGGGAGATTCAATCATTAAGCACATTGACAGGGCGGTATGCAATAGTGACAAGAGCAACCGCACTTGTTCTAGCTTCCGTGGGGCCAGGGTATCTGACATTACCTCCATGATGCCTAAAATTTTACAAAATGTGGGGGAAAATACACTTGTTATCATACATGCCGGTGTTAATGATATAAACAACACCCCATTTAATCAGTTACAACAGGACTATGTGGCGTTATGTAACCTGTTACTTGATAGGGGATGCTGTGTATGTATATCTGAAATTCTACTTGTCCCAAGAGCAACATCTACCATGATGCAGAAAATCAAAGCCCTAAATGAATGGCTGAGAAAGTGGTGTTTTAAGCAGAATATACTCTGTATTACCCACTGGGAATCATTTTCAGATCATTCTTCCTTGTTTTGCTGGAACGGTTTACATCTCAGTCGTAGGGGTAGTACACTTATGGGGAAAAGTATCACTAAAATCATAAATCATTATTTAAACAAAAAACAATAAGGGAGAATGGGTCTATTCCCAAGTCTCAGAATACTTACCAAAATATTATTACAACTAAATGTCAATTCCTAGCTCTGAATGCAAGATCTTTAAACCAACTCAAATTAGCAGAACTCAAAGCCAAATGTAAAACTTTAAATATAGGTGTGGTGAGAGTAACTGAAACTTGGTGGGATGCATCCTGAATTTGGCCCAGAGAAATTCAAGGTTATAAGTTATATAATAAAAACAGATTAGTTAAGCAAGGCGGTAGAGTTTGTATGTACGTATGAAATGATATTCCTTCTTGTGAAGTGTGTTCTCCCTTTCCTTTGGAAAGTATATGGGTTAAAATCTTATTGAAGGAGCAGTCCTATACAACAATTGGTAACATCTATCAACCTCCATCTGCAAATTCAGATTACACAACTGATATGTTTAAAGAAATTATATCCATTTTTCAGAATCTCAAGATACTGTAATATTTGGTGACTTTAACCTCCCTCATATTAACTAGGACTCATTCTCAGGACAGTCCTATGCCGAGAAAAAACTAATAGATGTGGTACTTAGTACTGGATTACAACAACTTGTTACTGAACCCACTCGAGGTCCTAATATTTTGGATCTATTATTTACTAACATAGAGCAAACATTAGCAATTTACAAATTTGAGATCCAGATGGGACCGGTGATCATTCATCTATTCTTTTTGAAATTCAACAGTTTAAAACTACACAAAGGAAATTATACTGTATAAAAAATTATAATAAAGCAAATTTTTCTAAAATCAATGAACACTTACAAAACCTAAACTGGGAATCTAAGCTTCTTAATTAAACTACACAACAAGCTTGGGACTTTTTTAAAAACATTGTACATTATTTGGAAAATAGCTTTATTCCATCTAAGAGGAAATTTAATAATAAAGGAAAAATTCCCCCTTGGTTCAACAAGACAATTAAAAATCAGATTAAAATAAAAATTTAACTTTTTAGGAAACTTAAGAATAGTTCTGTTCTGTTTAAAACTATTCTATTACATAAATACATACTATCTGTGAAAAACTTTAAAAATTCTATTAAATTGGAAAAAAATAAGCTAGAATTCAAACTAGCTCACACAAAAGACTGTCACAAATCTCTTTTCTCCTATATAAATAGTAAAAAAGGTGTATCAAGGACCATTGGTCCCATTATAACCAAGGCTCTTCTCTATCTGATACAGAAACCTAAAATCTCTTTAATAAGTACTTTTGTTCTGTCTTCTCTCAAAAATCACCTATTAGTACATTTAAAGTTCACCACATAGATTATCATAGGTTCTATCCAACTGACATTATACAGGCTATCAAAAAACTAAAAAAAAAAATACCAGACGGTATTCATCCATGGTTTCTGATCGAAACCTCTATAAATATTTCTATACCTTTGTGAATTATCTTCATCAAATCCTTACAAGAAAGCTTTGTACCAAATGATTGGTGTCCAGCAATTGTTACTCCCGTATTTAAAAAAGGCAATAGAGGTTCTGTGCAAAATTATCATCCAATTAGCCTGACCTCAGTGGCTGGTAAATTAATGGAATGAGTAATAAAGTCTCTAATAGATCAAGATTGTAAAAAATTAGGAATTTATTATTCAAATCAGCATGGGTTTACTTCCAAGTATTCCTGCACCACCAAGCTGATATATTTTTACAATAATATAAGTACTCTACTAGATGTGGGTATCCCTACTGATGTAATTCTTTTGGACTTTAGTAGAGCTTTCGATAAAGTCTCACATGAAAAACTCATTACTAAAATGCACAATCTAGGTTTGTCACCTGATATTGTCAACTGAACTTTCAACTGGTTGACAAATCATTCTCAGAGAGTCAGAATTAATGATATCTTGTCTGATTTGGGTAGTGTGACAAGTGGTGTACCACAGGGGTCGGTCTTGGGACCAACATTGTTTAATCTCTTTATCAGTGATTTACAAACAGGGCCAAATAACTTCATGGTTAAATTTGCAGACAATACTAAATTGGGGGGCAAGGTTAATAGTCAAGAAAATATTTCTGCATTAAAGAAGGATTTGGAAAAATTAACACTTTGGGCAAATGAAAATCATATGCAGTTTAATCAAGACAAATGTTTACTAGCGCATTTTGGTGTAAATAATCCAAAAATGATATGTTCTATAAATGGACTACCACTTCACTCATCAAATTGTGAAAAAGATTTAGGGATATATGTTAATAATAAACTTACATAAAATGATCACTGTGTTAGAACTGCTTGCATGACCAACAGACTTTTGAGGCAAATAAAACCCACTTTTGGTAATTGCACTGAACAATGCCTTATTCCATTGTATAGGGCATACATTAGACTGAATCTAGTCTATGGCTCCCCTTTCTAGAATCCAAACCAAAAAAAAGACATAGCAATTCTTGAACAGGTTCAAAGGAGAGTAACTAGAATGATTCCAAGACTCACAAACTTGGATTATCAGAACAGATTAAAAGTTACTGGTCTCTTTTCTCTTCAAACTAGAAGATTAAGTGGTGATATGCTTATGGTTTTTAAATTAATAAAGTCACCAGATCTAATGGAAAAATGTGGTCTAACACTCTCCAAAAGGAGACATGTTCTGAGACTGCATAATAAACAGCTTGAAGTAAAAACTTATAAAACCAGCAAACAGGGAAACTTTTTTCCAATAAGAGCATCCATTGTATGGAACACCTTGCCACAAGAATTGTTAGAGGCAACTAGTGCCACTGTCTTTAAAAACAAATTAGATGTTTGATTGAGGGATAATAGATAAATAATGTCCAACATAGTGTGGGGAACAGTCTCGATGGGCTCTGGCCTTCCTCTGTTCTTTCATACCAAGTAATACCAAGTACCCTCTGGTCCTCTGCTATAGAACTAGTCAATAAACTCCTTCCTTCTCAAAAGAAGGACCAATTATTGGCAACAATTTGAACTGGAAAGTCCATCTCTCGACATCTGCTCTGTTTGGATTACAATGCGGTGGATACCTGCCCAGATATCAGCCATGGGTGTTACCCTCAGATGACATGCCTGATTATGTATGTCAGGATTTACACCATATGTGCAGCACAAAGTGATACATGCCCCCATCAATGGATTCAAGCTTTTTTTGTCCTGGCACCCAGATGCTTCTGTATGATCTCCATGCTTCTGGTCATACTTTACATATGATACATGTCATGTATCATTCCTCACAGCCATCTTACCAGTACCGCTTTCAATCCTCTTTTCAATTGAAGAAAAGCGGCAAATACAGAGGTCCCTATAGAGGTGGATTCCGTGGTCATTCCCTGCCATCCTTCGGGACCACGACTTCTACCTCCAAGTGCTCCCACTCCCACCGCTCAGGTGGAGCCACTGAACCCACTTCTCAGTGACCATCTGGAACATTGCCCAGACTTCCTCAACCAGGCCTTGGAAGCTGTAGGAGGTCACTTTGCACTCCAGGTAGAGGCCTGGCAAGTGATAACATCAGACAAGTGGGTACTTCAGATCATATGAATGGGGTACAAGCTGGAACTCACCTCAGCGCCTCCTTCTCCTCCTCCTCATCCTTCTACTCTGTCTCCTATCCACCAAACCATGTCCCCATTCTTCAAGAGGAACTTCAAACATTTTCACACAAGAATGGCATCTATCTGATTCCTCATTCAGAACACAATCAGGGACTTTGCTCCCATTTTTTTCTGGTACCCAGACACACTGTGGATCTCAGACCTATACTAGACCTCAGACAACTGAACCTAAACATTCAGTACAAGAGGTTCTGGATAGTCACTTTGACATCCATCATGCCAGTGTTAAAACAAGGGGATTGGCTATGTGCATTGGACATGAAAGGTGCCTACTACATATCCCTATACACCCTGCAAACCACTGATTCCTTCACTTCTACCTGCTAGGATAACATTACCAATTCTGGACACTCCTGTTTGGTCTTTCATCCACCCTGAGAGTCTTTACCAAGTGCCTAGCAGTGGTAGCAGTGGCCCTGAGATGGGATGGGCATTTCATCTTCCCGTACTTAGACTATTGGCTCATAAAAGCAGATTCCAAAACTCTGGTTTTCTCCTCCAGACAACCCTCACTCTGTTCCAGTCCATAGGAATTACAGTCAGCTGGCCCAAATGCAATCCAGCTCCTACCCAACTGCTCCGATATATAGTAGCCATTCTGGATACTGCCTCTGCCAGGGCTTACCTCCCTGTCAGCAGACAAGACAGGCTTCTCTCTCTGGTTTCCCAGATACAAACTCAACAATTTATCACAGCAAGATGCCTGTCATGCCTGTGCAGACATATGGCTACAGCCATCACCACATTGGCCTTTGCCCATCTGCACACAAGACCAATCCAATGGACTCTTATGAGCAATGGCAGCTCTACACCAGGGCCCACCAGGGCACATTCCCTGGTAAAAATATGTTGTGCCCCAGTTGATGCCCCATATGGTGCAGAGCTTCCCCCATAGTAACAATATATCAGTGCCCTAGCTGCCATCTATTGTGCCCCAGCTGTACCCTGGTAACCATTTATGGCTAGAGCCACTACTGCTTCAGAGTCAATGGTGGCAAAAAACAGGGGACTTCAAAGACATAATCAGAGTCACTCCCAATCTATGCTTGGCCCAAGACTGGTGGACTCATTGTACCAACCTATGTCAAGGCATGCCCTTTCAGTCCCCTCCTACCCAGCAGACATTGACCATGGATGCTTCCTCCGATGGCTGGGGGGTGCACCTGGGTCCTTACAGGACACAAGGCAGGTGGCCCCGGTACTCCATATCACCTCATATAAATATAGTACACTGGAAATGAGAGTGGTCTGCCTCACCCTTCGGGCTTTTCATCCCCACCTTGCTCTGGGTCCTCTACTGATCCAATCAGACAACACATCAGTGGAGTATTACCTGAACAAACAAGGAGGCACCAAATCCCATGCTCGCTACAGGGAGGCAATGGCAGTTTGGCAGGAAGCAATACTTCAGCATCTATTGTTGATTGCCATCCATCTACCAGGATGCCACAATACCTTGGCCAACATTCTCAGTTGCCAGACCTAAACACACAAGTGGACACTTCATTACAAAGTTCTTCAGATGGTCTTTTGGTTGTGGGGACCCCACACCTTGACATCTTTGCCTCACTGACAATCATTACATACCCAGATACTATTCCATTATCCCAAACAAAAAGGGAATGTGTATTGATGCCCTGTCCCAACCGTGGACAGAACCCTTCTTATATGCTTCCCCCCATCCCACTTCTGCAAAGAACTTTACTAAAATTACAACTTGAACCTGCCACCATGATCCTAATAACCCCTCTGTGGCCTCGGCAAGTGTGGTTTCCCTTTCTTCAACAATTCTCTGTGGCAGATCCACTCCTGTTGCCCACCAGGCCAGACCTGTTTTTCACCCCAGCCTGAAGTCACTACACCTTCATGCATGGCTCATGAGGATGCTTTCATAGCCTGCCTTCAAGTCTCTTCACTAGTGGCCAACATTCTTTTGGCCTCAAGCAAATTTATCTGCCAGGGAAATGTATAATGCCAAATGGAAAAGTTTCTCCATATGGGCTGCTTCCCAGTCTTTGAATCCTTATTCATGTCCATTGACTAAGGTATTGGACTACTTGGCTTCACTCACCACAACAGGCTTGAGCTACTCCTCTGTGTAAGAGCAGTGGCCTCTATGTTGGCCTTTCGTGAACCTTTAGAAGGAAGACTACTTTATCAACACCACCTTGCCAAGATGTTTTTAAGGGGTATGTTACAACTTAAACCTCCTATTAGATGGCCCACGCCTCCATGAGACTTGAATTTCCTGTTGGAAAAGCTTACCTAGACCCCTCTGAGCCTGCAGCAACTTCTGACCTCAACTTCCTAGTCTGGAAGACATTATTCTTAGATGCTGTCACTTCAGCTCGACGTATATCTGAGCTGCATGCCCTAATCTGTAAGGAACCTTACTTAATGTTCCTTAAAGACAGAGTGTCCCTTCATACCAATCCCTTTTTTTTACCGAAGGTGGTCTCAGATCACACCTTAAATCAGTCCGTAAAACTGCCAGTCTACTTTCCTGAGCATTCTAATTCAGGAGAATACCTCCTACACAGTCTAGATGTTCATTGCATCTTGAAATATTATACAAATCATACCAAATCTTTCAGAAAGAGTCCTCAATTTTTGTTACCTTTGAACCAACCAGAGAAGGCTTTTCAGTCACTAAACAGAGTCTCTCCAACTAGTTGGCACACTGTATAACTTTTTGTTATAAGAAGTATAACAAACCCTTTCCAGGACCATTCTACCTGAGCCATGGCCACTACAGCAGCCTGCTTCAAAGGGACATCTATCATAGATATCTGCAATGCAGCCACATGGTCCACAATACATACTTTCATGAAGTACTACAATTTAGATGTTGCTTCTCACCGTAGGACTGCCTTTGGTCATGCTGTCCTACAAGGCCTCCTGTCAAAACTTATCCACCCTTCCTGAGTTTACTGCTTGGGACTCATCCAAAGTGTATTACCTGAAGCAAGAGATTATCTCCGTGGAAGATAGTACAGTTGCATACTTACCATAATGGTAGATCTTCGAAGGGTATCTCTTGCAACAGGTATGAGCCCTCCCTCCTTCGCCCTCCTTCTCTAACAGAACAACTTCTGATCCAAATGTACATGGGAGGATACCTAAGGTACCTCTGCTCTCCCTTGGTCCTCACTTAGTGAGCTGAATCCCTCGGGGAACTGAGGATGCCTGGGACCATCCACTGTTAAATAGGTGCAGGATGATGATGTCATGTGTGGGTGGCCCCTGGAAAAAACTGATAGAAGAAAGCTGCTATGCACAAGAGTGCCCTCTAGTGATGATCCAAGTGTATTACTAACTGCAAGAGTTATCCCTGAAAGAACTACTGTTATGGTAAGTACACAACTGTACTTTCTACAAGTGGTATATGGTTCACATCAAGAAAAGGCACCTCTTGCTTCACTGGAATGTCTTTACGCAAACTTCTTCCCAACACCTGGGTGGTATATGCATTGGCTTCACACAGTGACATCAGATCTTGCACACTGGGAGCAGGGATCCATGTTGTAAACATGTGGGTTCAATAACAGACACCGTATTAGACTATTGGCTCATAAAAACAGATTCCAAAATCTCTCTGGTTTTGTCCCTCAAGGCAACCCTCACTCTGTTCCAGTCCCTAGGAATTACAGTCAGCTGGCCCAAATCCAATCCAGCTTCTACCCAAGTGCTCGAATTTATAGTAGCCATTCTGAATACTGCCTCTCCCAGGGCTTACCTCCCTGCCGGCAGACAAGACAGGCTTCTGTCTCTGGCCTCCCAGATAAAAACTCAACAATTTATCACAACAAGATGCCTGTTATGCCTGTGGAGACATATGGATGCAGCCATCCCCATGTTGTCCTCTGCCCATCTGCACACAAGACCAATCCAATGGACTCTTCAGAGTCAATGGTGGCAAAAAACAGGGGACTTCAAAGACATAATCAGAGTCACTCCTGTTCTATGCTTGGCCCTAGACTGGTGGACTCATTGTTCCAACCTATCTCAAGGCATGACTTTCCAGTCCCCTCCTACCCAGCAGACACTGACCACGGATGCTTCCTCCGATGGCTGGGGCGGTGCACCTGGGTCCTTACTGGATGCAAGACAGGTGGCCCCGGTACTCCATATCACCTCATATAAATACAGTATTCTGGAAATGAGAGCAGTCTGCTTCACCCTTCAGGCTTTTCATCCACACCTTGCTCTGGGTCCTCTACTGATCCAATCAAACAACACATCGGTGGAGTACTACCTGAACAAACAAGGAGGCACCAAATCCCATGCTCACTACTGGGAGGCAATGGAAGTTTGGTGGGAAGCAATACTTCAACATCTATTGCTGATTGCCATGCATCTACCAGGATGCCACAATACCTTGGCCAACATTCTGTTGCCAGACCTCCACAAACGAGTGGACACTTCATCATGAAGTTCTTCAGATGGTCTTTTGGTTGTGGGACCCCTCACCTCAACCTCTTTGGCTCCCCAACAATCACTGCATACTCAGATACTATTCCATTATCCCGAACAAAAAGGGACTGCCTATTGATGCTCTGTCCCAACCGTGGACAGAACTCTTCTTATATGCTTCCCCCCGTCCCACTTCTGGAAAGAACTTTACTGAAATTACAACTCAAACCTGCCACCATGATCCTCATAACCCCTCTGTGGCCTCAGCAAGTATGGTTTTCCTTTCTTCAACAATTCTCAGTGACAGATCCACTCCTGTTGCCCATCAGGCCAGATCTGTTGACACTGGATCAGGGAACTCTCCTTCACCCAGCCTGAAGTCACTACACCTTCATGCATGGCTCCTGAGGATGCTTTCATAGTCTGCCTTCTGGTGATGACCCAAGTGTATTACTAGCTGCAAGAGATACCCCTCAAAGAGCTACTGTTATGATAAGTATACAACTGTACTTTCGACAAGTGGTATATGATTTACATCAAGAAAAAGGCATATCTTCCTTAAGAGGTGCTTCACTGGAATGTCTTTAAGCAAACTTCCTCCCAACGCCTCAGTGGTATATGCCTTGGCTTCACCCTGTGACATCAGATCTTGCACACTGGGAGGAGGGATCCATGTTGTAAATGTGTGGGTTCAATAACAGACACCAGTCCTCAAATGAAGTGCATAAAAAACACTGGTGTAGCTTTTATTATTTTATTTTCCAAAAATGATCATAACAAAAGTTAATTAACTGTTCAAAATATTTATAGAAAAGACATGGGTGTTTAAACTTGCACACCAAAATAAAAGCAAAACAAAAACTCAGGCAAGTCTTTCCTCAGACTCCCTGCTCTTCTCTGTATATCCAATATTTTTTTCCAATCCAGTGTGTAGGCATTCACACCTCCTCTCCCTTGCTTGGTCAGAAGGAACTGTCCAGCACCTCTCCCATAGCCTCCTGGTGGGGAGGTTATATAGTACAAAAATTATGACATCATTGACATGTGACTAGCAATTATATCAAAAACCTTATTCCTCTACTCTGGAACTTAAGGTTAGGTTTTAAATTCTCTAAGTATAAAGCTTACTATGTCTTTTTTCAACATAACATGCGTAATACTGGATAAGTAATCATTTTAACTAAGAGGAACCTTAATTGGTAGTGAAAGCATCGTCAGGGACCATTTAGCCCCTCCCCTTTCAGTGACATCACCACACCACTTCTATATTAGCAGCCATTTTCTGGGCTGCCAGCCTTATAGAAGACCATAACCTGCCCTCCTCTAGGTAAGAAGCAAAATAAATATGAAATATTCACAAAGCTTATTTATTCCAGAGAACTCTAACCTTCACAGGATAAACAGAGCAGGGGCACGCTCCCTCTCTATTTACCCAGCAAAGGCAGAGAAGTTCTGATAAAAAAAACAAAAAAAAACACTTTTTTGTCTTAGTTGCTTTACTTTTTATTTATGCTCAGGTTTGTTTGTTGGTACTGCAAACTGCTTAATTTAATCCTTTTATTACTGTTTAATATTCCAGAATTAGCCTCTTAATATGTCAGCATTATTCTACTGAGCTGCCCATTATTATTGCTTTATTTCATATTTTACAGTTTCTTGACAGCTTTGTCATTTCAGCCGTCGGTAAATCATTTCAAGATTCACTACCCATACAGTATTTTTACTTCTTGGATTCTTTGTCCAGCATAACTACAAAGGCAGATACTTAAATTCCTATTTTTAATGATTGCTGAAGCCTGCACATCTCTGCAGCACTTAGTTTAACTGTTTATTTTAGCCTTTTCCTTTAACTTTAGTCAGCAGAACGAGCGTTGCAGCGAGTGGCTGCAGGGACTGATTACTTCTCCCTGTGAACAGCCTACTCACTTGTTTTCCATCTTACAACGTCTCATCTGCACAGCACATCTTAAAGCAGGGAAATCAGCTTTTCTAAGAGCTCTAAGGCTCAAAATGTATTCTCTGCCATACAAAGGAATGTATTCTCTCTGCACAAACATGCGCATACTCCTGTACAATAGTCAGACCATGCGCACCATCGCTATTCAAAATGGAAAACTGCTTGGCTTTTATTCTGTATTCAGCAATACTCTGGTTTGTTTGACTACATTTAACAACAAATGGGACATACCAGTAAGGGCTCTAAAAATGTAGGGACTCTGCTTTCTTGGGGAAAACTTCAATGTTTGCAGATTTATGATTAAGAGGTTCTGCATTTTAACAGCTAATGTGGCTGTATTGCTAATAAAGGGGATAGTACAGAAAAAGGGTTAGAAATGTCAGGTTGGCCACCCTGACAAGAAATTAAGAATAGGCATGAATAGAATAAGGGGATAGGATAGAGTGAAAAGAGTAAATGTTTTTAATTATTTTATGTTGACATTCTCATCCTGCCACATTCCTCACCATTCAAGAGGGCAACATTATTATGCTACCCAGTCCTATAACTCTAGGAAGGGTTGGAACTTCCACCCACCCACTCCAGAAGTTCCCCTCAGGGACCCTTAAACAAATTGGAACAATTTGTACAATTGAACAATTTCCACTTTGTACACTTTGTACCCAGGTTGCATCTGGAAATGAGTCTTGGCTCAGTGTGCCTTTCCTGGTCACCAATTTTAAATAAATAAATAAAATTATCAAACAAGTAATTTAGGTAATGGTATATCCAGACAATATTGTTCCAATTAACTACTATTCACTGAGGTGTGTATAAATACAAACTGAGGTATACAGCTTGTAATAATCACATTACCATTATATACAAAACATTAATAATTTCCTGAACCAGTGTTGTCCATACCAAATCTGGACAAGAAATCCTCATTTTTATGCTGAGACCCTGCCCTATGTGTTACTGTAAATTTGTAGGGCTGTAGGGACAGATACCACCTCATGATTAAGGCAGTAATAAAATCGCGGACTGCACGGAATTCACGACTACCGTGAAACAGGCAGACGTCCGTGTAATCCCCATTTTTGGTAAATGTAGCATGAAATTTAATAAAATATCTGATTGATGCTTTTATAACAAGATTAAATCCCTGAGGGTGCATAGGCAGATAGAATGTGAGACTGGGCTTTAATCCCTTAAACAGCATACAGTCTACTCTTTGCTAGTGGGACAAGCTGGCTGGCGGGGGGGATGCTTCACAGTACCAGACATTCCAGGGTCTGGGAATGCCCTGCTTGTCACTGCCCGCTGCACCCGCAGTCTTCTTTCAAGACTCTGCATGCTTGATGTAGACTACCTAAGGTTGTTGTGGGCCATCCCAGTTCTGCCCAGGTATATCTAGGGGTGGCATATATTGCCCAGGTCTCCACTGAGGATGACCAACCATCTTCACACTCCTCTGTTTCCTATTTGCTGTACATCCTCTCCCCCACCCCATGTAGCTCGAGGAGCCTGCAGTGCACGTGGCACTCACATATCCTATATCCTCCTACTCTACATGACCAGAGCATTGTAAGCATCACTTTATTCCATCGATTACACGTTTTTGTAATCTTCTTTTATTAAGAGTTTTTGCCGTGCAGCCTCCGTGAAATTTGCTCGAAAAAATTGTGAAAATAATACTGCCTTACTGATGATTCTCATGTTTTTGTCTTTCATGAGGTTCAGCCAATACAGTGGGATATGGTCTATCACCACTGTGAAATCATTCCCACAAAGATAATATTTTAAAGGTTCGATGGCCCACTTCACGGCCAGGCACTCTTTCTCCACTGTCAAGTACCTCCTTTCTCTTTCATGGAGCTTCCTACTTAGAAAAAGGATGGGATGCTCTCCATGTTTATCATGTTGTGTAAGAACTGCTCCAATGCCTGTGTCATAGGCATCTGTTTGAACCTCAAAAGGTCTGGAGAAATCTAGACTGTGAAGAACTGGGGCAGAGCATAGAATACCCTTTATTTTTCTAAAAGCAATGTCACAGTCAGATGTCCATTTAACCTTGGTTGGAAAACAATTCTTAGTGAGGTTTGTAAGGGGTGTGGCAATGGTAGAAAAATCCAGAATAAACCGACGGTAATAACTGGCCAGGTCTAAAAATGAACATGAATGTTTTTTGTACTGGGCACTGTACTATTTGCCACAGCTTTCACCTTGCTGACTTCAGGCTTTATGGCTCCATTCCCAATAATGAAACCCAAATAATGGGTTTTGGTTTTTGCAGTGGCACACTTGGCTGGGTTAATAGTCAAACAGCATCTTTAAGGCTTTGGATGACTGCACTCAAGTGTGCCAAATGGGTTTCCCAATCTGGACTTAGATCACCACATCATCCAGATATGCTGCACTATATGGTTTATGGGGCCTCTATACATGATCCATGTACCTTTGAAAAGTGGAAGAAGCCCCATGCAATACAAATGGCATGGTTGTAAAATGGTATAAACCAAGTGGTGTGCAGAAAGTTGTTATTTCCTGGGCCTGGGGTGCCAAAGGGATCTGCCAGTAACCTTTTGTTAAATCAAGGGTACTGATGTACTGAGCAGATCTGATTTGGTCCAACAAATCATCAATCCAGGGCATGGAGTACCCATCAAACTCTGAAACAGCATTTATGCATCTAAAATCCAGGCATAACCTCACTCCACCTTCTTTCTTACTAACTACTACCAGGGTGAAGACCATGGACTGCATGATGGTACAATAACCTTGGCTTGCTCCACCCTTTTTACTTCCTCCACTACCTCCTGTCTGACTTTTTTAGGAAGCCTATATGGTTTCTGGTGTGTGGGCCTGGTCTGCAACAGTTTGATTTCATGTACCACCCCCTTTGCTCTTCCCGGGGCTTTAGTAAATGTACTTTTGTAATAGGTTAAGAGACTATCAATCACTTGATTCTGTGCTGATGTTAAGTCTGGATTGATCTGAATAGATGTCTCTTCATGCAAGGGATCTAGATGGTCATATGCTATGTCCAGCTCTGTTTTTTCTTGTTCTGGCTGTATATAGCAAATGACATCCATTTTTGATTTCTCCTCCCATTTCCTTAACAAATTGACATGATACACTTGTTTTAGGGGTCTACGTCCTGGCACCTCTAGCTCATAATTTACTACGCCCATTTGTCAGAATATGACATAGGGGCCTTGCCACCGCATCAACAACTTATTCTCAGTAGTGGGCAACAACAACAGTGCTTTTTCCCCAGGTACAAACTGCTTATTTTTGAGCCCCACATCATACCTGACTTTTTGGGTCTGCTGTTTCTGGTCCACATTTTCATGGGCCAGAGTTACATATTTTACCAACCTTTTTCTGATTGACAACATGTAATCAATAACATTGGTATATCCAACATTTTTCCCAACTTCCCAGTGTTCCCTGACCACATCTAATGGTCCTCTTGGATTGTGCCTATATAACAAGAAGAATGGTGAAAATCCTGTGGTGGCTTGAGGCACCTCCTTATATGCAAACAAAAGGTAGGGGAGAAATTTGTCCCAGTCTGTACCCTCCTCATGTACATACTTCTGAAGCATTTTCTTCAGAGTTTTATTAAAGTGCTCCACTAATCCATCCATTTGTGGATGGCAAAGTGAGGTTCTGAGTGCTGTCACCCCCAACAATCTGTACAGTTCTGTTAACATGACCAAGGTAAAATCACTGCCATGATCTGTCAGTACCTCCCTGGGAATCCCCATCCTGCTGAATACCTTGGCCAGTTCTTCAGCCACTTGAGGAGCTCTTACCATCCTTATAGGGATAGCCTCGGGGTACCGGGTAGCATAATCACAGATAACCAGGATGCACTGATTGCCCTTTGAACTTTTAAGCAAAGGCCCTACCACATCCATTGCTACTCGATCGAAAGGTGTTGTGACATATGGAATGGGCTGCAATGGTACCAGGTCTTTCTTCCCCCCTTGTGCTACCAGCTGACGTTGTGCACAAGTTCCACAGTAAGCAGCTACATCTTGGTGGATACCTGGCCAACAAAACCTAGACAGGATTCTTTGAACAGTCTTGTCCCTCCCCTCATGGCCTGCCATGGAAATGTCACATGCTAAAAACATCACTTGCTCTCTGTACTTTTGGGGTACCATCAATTGTTCAGTCTCAGAACCATTTTGTACATCTACAGCAATTCTACACAACATTTTATTTTTCTGTATACAATATGATTGTCCTCGTTGATTTTCTGTAGACACCTGTGAAAATAAAGGTTGCAATGACTGGTCTGCTATTTGCTCATCATAGAAGCTTTTACTAGACAGTCCTGGTATCCTGTTTAATATTCCATCAGCATGCTGTTCTCACCACACCTTTTTTCCTTTCTCCTTTCCTTTTGAGACTTTTTACTTTTGCTCACAGTCTTGAAATAGTCATCTTGAAAAGAAAACACAGAGTCTAGTTGGGCTTTTGCTTGAGCTCTTGTAACCACATTAACTGGCTCTGTAAATGTCTTTTTTTTCCTTTTTTTAATTGAACATGCTTTATTTATTTACATAAAATAACACAAAATAACAGGACAAGGCATAAACAATGTCTATAAGTAAAATATACTGGAAGAGAAATATTTACAAGGAAAAGAAAACAGTCAGAGAACATAACAATTAATACTTACTTTAACAAACCTAACTACTTCCCCCCTACCCCACCCCAATCCGTGGTGCACTTAACTCTAGCCTATTATGGCTATGCTAAATGAAAACCCGAATGATTAGCAATTATGTAAGAAAAGAGAACAAGGAAAGGCCAAGTGAAAACAAAAGGGAACTCAAAAATGGAAAAAGAGAAAAAACAAGAAAAAGTGGGGGAGTGAGAGGCTCATGAAAAACCCAAACCACCCCGTCAAGACAAATAGAGGGCATATAATTTCCCCAATTTTTTATTAAAAGATGATTGATGGTGGCGCACGTTCGCAATTAAATGTTCAGCATGGAGTGCAAAGGATATTTCATGCAGCCATTCTGTATAAGAAATAGGGGCTTGATCCATCTAGTGTTTATGCACTAGTTTTTTGACCGCTAGTGAGATTAGAGCCATATGGTATCTTCTCTCCTTCACCGAGATTCTAGAGTAATCTCCCAGAATGCATATGGTGGGGGAGAAAAGATCTTGCAGCCCCAACAGAAGATTTAAAGTTGTTTCAATTTGTTTCCACAAGGGAGATACTTTTTCACATGTCCACAATATATGCAAGAGCGAACCTTCCTCTTTATTGCATCTAGAACAAATGATAGAAGGGAGGCGTTTCATTTGAGCCAGATTAATGGGGGTATAATACATATTATTTAAGATACAATATTGCGTTACCCTATAAAGATCTTGAGTGTGATATATATATATATAAATCCTTCCATAGACGTTGCCAATTTAATATCTTCATCAGGAAAAAAAACTTGCCAGATCTTAGAGCCGACTGCTGATGGAGGTTGTGGGCATGTAAGAAGCAATTTATAAAGAGTAGAAATGCCATGTGATTTAATTGCTGGGATGGTAATTTGTTGAAGAAAAGTACCAATAAAGGAGGGTTTAGGTTCCCTCCCAAATATTTTAATCAGAAGATATTTAAGCCGAAGAATTTTAAAGGCTGCTGATGGTGATAAACGAAATTTGGCTAAAATCGCTTGTGTGGACAAAATAGAGTCCTGTGAGTAAAAGTCAGTAACAGTATGTTCAGAAGATATTGGTAACCAGCTTCTAGTTATGAGAACTCCTCCTATTTTGAGATTTAAGTTAGCACAGATTGGTTGAGAAAAATCAGAGGTCGGAGATACCTTACAATAACTAAACAACTGAAATATAACTTTTAATGAAGTACCAATTGGAAGAGACTGCAAGGTTTTTGGTATATTCTCCATTGGCGTGTAAAAGAGTGAGGTTGGGGCTAGTTTGTGAGAAGCAAACATGTCCAATTCAGTTTGCAGCCATATTGGGACTTAGTCATGATGAGTAAGAAGTTTAGGTAAGGACAGCCATTTCCCACATTTATACAAGTGGCTGGCCCAGTAATAAAGTAGAAAGTTAAGGAGTTGCAGCCCTCCTAGCTCCTTAGGTTGGGACAATTTGAGATAAGATCTTCTAATTGCCTTGTCCCGCCAAATAAATGAGTTAACATCTGAGTGAATACATTAAAAGAAGGATACAGGTAACCATATATCCAACATATTTAATGGGTAAAACAGTCTAGGCAGGACATTCATCTAGACAATATTAATTCTGCCCCATAACGAAACTGGGAAATTTTTCCATCTTATTAGGTCCTGTTGAATGTTGTGCCATAAGTCCTCTAAATTAAGCTTCCGCGATAACAATAGGTCAGAGGTAAACTAGATGCCTAGATATTTAATAGACCAGGGGGTCCATTTCATACCAAATTTATTTAGAGCAGCGCTATATGTTAAATGATTAAGGGGTAAATCTCAGTTTTACTAAGATTAAGTTTATAGTTTGAGAGTTTCCCAAAAGTGTCAATAATATCCAGTGCCTCTGTTAAGAAAGAGGCCGGATTCAAAAGGTGAAGCAATATGTCATCTGCATAGACCGAAAGCGGTGGGGCTCTATTACCTACAGGTATACCAATAACTAAAGGGGAAGATTTCAATCATCTGATAAGGGGTTTGAGATATAAGTTGAAGAGGAAGGGCGAGAGCGGGCACCCTTGCCACGTACCTGAGAAAAGAGGAAAAGCATCTGAGAGTACACCATTACCGTGTATCTTGGCCAGGGGGGAGAAGTATAAAGCTTGAATCCATTTAATAAAGTCACTGAGGAAGCCCATTACCTGTAACGTTGCCCACAAGAAATTCCAGTCCACCCTATCAAAGGCCTTTTCTGCATCTAAAGAAATGAATGCCATTGGGGTAGGGGAAGTTTTTGCCGACTGAATAAGATACGACAGTTTACGGAGGTGATCTGCTGGGGTTCTACCGGATACAAATCCTATTTGTTCTGGGCTAAGAAGGTGAATCCAGATTTGTTCAATTCTACTAGCGAGTATCTTGGCTAGAATTTTAATATCACAGTTTAACAGGGAGATTGGACGGTAGCTCACTGGGGAATGGGGTGGTTTGTCTGGCTTAAGGAGAAGAATAATTGAGGCCTCTAATAGGGATGGGTCCTGAATTTGCCTGGAAAGCATATATTGATACAGGCATAACAAGCTAGGTGCAAGGTCTTTAGCAAAGACTTTGTAAAAGTTTGAAGGTAGGCCATCTGGGCCTGGAGCCTTTTCCATTGCTAAATTATTAATAGCTGATATTACTTCTTGAAGGGAAATCGGAGTGGATAAAAAGGACTGGTGTGCAGGTGAAAGAGTTGGTAGTGATAAGGCAGTCAAATATTCTAACAACTCACTTTGTGTCAGGGACAAAGAACGTTTATTGTAGAGGGAAGAGTAGAATTGTTTAAAAATAAGTGTAATGTCTCTGGGATGAGTTTTAATGGTCCCATCCGGGGCATTAATGGCAGAAATGATCCTTGATGCCTCCAGTTTCCTCAGACACAAAGCTAAAAGGTGACCCACTTTCTCCCCATACTCTATATATTTTGCCTGAGTTCTTAATATGGCAAACTCCACTTTTTCTTGTAATAGGGAAGAATATTGGTTCCTTAACTATAATAATGTTCTCAATAAATCAGGAGAGGAAGAGGGGGATAGGGATTGTTCGAGTGAGTGAATTTGATCCAAAAGCAATGTGATAGTAGCCTCTCTTTTCCGTTTATGGGTGGAGGCGAGCCTAATAAACTCTCCTCTCAAAAAGCACTTCAAGGTGCACCATTCATGGTCCATTCTCTCGACTGAGCCACAGTTATTAGTAACGAATGATTGAATCAAATCGGAGATTCTGGTGATAACATAATCTTCCTTTAGAAGTTGCGTATTTAGACACCATACTGGGTCTCTTTGGAAATTATGGTCTAACAAAACAGTGGCCCAGGCAACAGCATGATCCAATATAACTATCAGTTCTATGGTGGAATCATTTAAGCCATGTATAAGTGAATGACTGAGTAAAATATAGTCCAGATGGGACCAAGAAGAGTGCACCATGGATTGAAAAGAGAAAATACAAGCTGTGGGATTCTGTAGTCTTCATGGGTCACACAACCCAGCAGAGTCAAGAAATTCAGATAACACTTTCTGGGCATTGGAGAGGGGCTTAAGCGGGGAGTTGGAACGATCCAAATCCTGGGTGGGTGGTAGGTTCCAATAACCACCAAGTATTAATGGGAAAGATGAAAATGATTGCGGTTTACTCAGCAGGTCTAGAAAAAATTCAAGGTTCCCCCCACCGGCCCATACATACTCCCAAGGACTAGTTCAGTATGATCTAATAGACCATGAACCAGCACATATCTCCCTTGTGGATCTATGATTGTCATCTTTGGTTGAAAGGCTACTGAATGGTGGATCAGGATGGCAGTTCATCTACTAGCCATCGACATGCCAGATGCACAGACTTGCCCAACCTCCTGCCTATGCAAACTAATAGCTTCCCCAGGGAGGAGATGGGTCTCTTGGATAAAAGAGATATTGGCATGCAATACTGATAAATGTCTGAGAATCTGGAATCTTTTGTTAGGTTCACTAGCCCCTCTAACATTCCAAGTTATAAATGTTTTAATACCACTAGCCATTAACTCTATGAGCCTTCTTATATAGCCAGTTTCTTGTATGGTAAAAGTGCACCACAGACTTCCCTCTATGAAAATATTCCCTCAAAAAATTAGTTCTTGTGTTCCCCCAGACCCAACAAACAAGTAGCATTAACTCAAACTGGCAAACATTTACCGTATATCAAATTCATAAAACACTAAATTTAAGGGACTGTGGAACACAATAATTATTGATAAACCTCACCCCCCCCATAAACCATATCCACTTACAACTATTTACAGTTAATTCTCTACCAAGCACCAATATCCACTGGCATGTAACAATACCATTGATAGGTAGAGGTCCCTCATGTACCCTCATATGACTACCCCCCATAAACACATCTAAACATATATATAGCAAGGATTGGGTGATCTGTATATATTATAATGCGCTAAACATGAATTAACCACAAGAAGATTCCACCCTAAAGCCCACAATATGAAACAAGAAGTGGCATGAATTATGATAGTGTTCCTGAGGGTTGCTAGGGTACTCCCTCCAACACACCAGTACATGTGGTTGGCTATTTCTAAGCTAATGCTATCCCTCTATCCCTTCCCCCCCCAGGAACCCAACCAACAAGTAACAACAATATCATAAACATGAATAAAACGCAGTGTAATTGTAAAAAGAACCAACCATATAATAGTTATGATAACCAACCTGTTACCAGCTTAGTATCAAATAGGATGCCTTGCAGAAGCTCTGGGTTAAGAACAGATTAGAAAAGGAAATAAAAAGCTAGGAATATAGCCATAGATGTAGTATGATTGTAGGCAGGAAACTCTAGTATAAAAAGATGCAAGAAAACTTACAAAGTAAGAGGAGGAAACAGAAGTCGTGGAATGAAATAGAATGTAAGAACATCGTTTGCCAGTATGTCAAAACTAAAAAGATAGCAGGAGAAAGATATATGAAGCAAATAAAAACCAATAACAAAAGTGAAGGAGGAAAAGGATATTTTTAAATGACAGTGACTCTCGTCAAACTGATGTGGCATTCGACCCAGCATGGGAGTAGATGTTTCCAAGGGGAACCATAATGTCAGCGGACTCGTGCCATGCAGAAAAACAAACCCCAGGGAAACGGCAGACAGGGGGGAAAAAAGGTCCTCAGGACTAACAACACAGTGAGGTGCGAGTTTCCCCAGAACCACAGGCCATGGGTCATCTCCTCCAGGATCCACCAACGCCAGTCTGAAATCACAGGCCACTTCCCATCTTGCAGGCTTCATGCAAACTGGTCACATCCAAGGTAGGCAACTTAAAACATTAACCAGGAAACTCCAGGGCTTCTAGTATTGTAACCCACATCATGGGGATTTAAACAATGAAGGGAGCTTCTTGCCCAATTCTGCCAGAGCTTGAGCAGCAGATTCAAAGGAGAGCCATGATCCGTCTACCAGCACCTGTAGACGAGCTGGGTAGGCCATCCGAAATTTAATACTGGCTGCAATCAGTTTACTAACTGTGGGGTGAAAAGCGGCTCTCTTCTGGTGGGTTTCTAAAGGCAGGTCTTGGGTGATACGGAGTCACTTGTCCTCCCATTGAATGGTATGCTGTTCTCTGATTTTTGAGAGGATGTGCTGCTTTTCTAAATAATTAAACATTCGGATAATCATCGGGTGGGGGGGTTGACTGCTCCGGTTTTTGGCGTAAGGACCTGTGCGCCCTTTCAATTAAATAGGTGAGGTTATGTGGAGAGGGGCCTACGATCTTGTTAAAAAGCTTCTGGATGAATATAATAGCAGAAGAACCCTCCGCCCCTTCTGGTAATCCAAATATTAGGATATTGTTTCTTCTGCTACATCCCTCTAGATCTTCTGTCTTGAGTTGCAGTTTTATTATTTGTTGTTTGAGCTTTATTATATCAGGATCTGTCTTGTCTCACCAAGCTTTAAGAGAGTGAATGAGTGCTTCAGTATCTGCCACTCGCATTTTAAGATCCGCCATCTCGCTATGTATATTTTTAAGGTCTGCAGCTATGTCCTGTAGTGTTTCTTTGAACGGTTGCAGCTCTTGCAGGAATCATTCTTCCAACAGTGGAACAGAAGCTGAGAGAGCGCTCAGTTGTTTAGCTGAGGACTGCTGTTGAGACTTGGCTTTCTTGGCCTGCTTATCAGGCGAGACCAGGGGCGTATGTTTGGGTAAGGCCGTTTTCATTTCCGCCTACATCTCGGTTTAATTGCCCGTAGAAACACCAGAAAATCGGCCAAATGATCTCCCCAAGTATGCAGGAACAATATCAAAGAGGCAATCACTGCAAAACTGACCCAATATAAATTGATTAAAGTGGATTTTCAAAGGGGGGAAGCAGGAGCCCAAGGAACAGCAGCTAGCAAGCCAGACCCATCAAGTGATCTCCGGCTCTGTAAATGTCTGATGGTTGCTCATCAAGGTAGCAAAGGTGAGAACATATTGCCCAGTGATGACATGGACCAGTAATCTAGGTACCAGACTGACTAGCATTTTACAACAAGCATTGTTCACTTTCAAGTCAATATGGACAGTGTGATACTGATGGATATCACCATGGACACACTGAACAGTGGTGTCCTGCTGGGTTACTGTACAATCAGGGGCTAGGTCGGCTCTTACCAGGGTTTGTCCACTCCCAGAATCCAGTAATCCCAAGGTCTGTTGATCACCTACACCCACTGTCTCCACATAGCCAATGTTTGCTAGAACCATGTGTGTTGGCTCCTGTCTTCTATTGGGGCAGGTTCTTATAATATGACCCTTCCCAAGGCAGCCATGGCAAATCAGTTCCAAATACGGGTTCTACCCCCTCTATCCCTTCTTGCATATCGTGATTGTCTCTCATTCTGTATATTTTGAGAATAAAAAGGTCTTACCGGGGTTGCAGAAGTTCCTTGGTTACCTGGCTGTCCTCTGGGTCGGGAAGTCCTGGCCGCTAGATAATCCTCAGCCAGTTTTACGGTCTCCTCTGCTGTTTAGGGCTTGTGCTCTTTCACCCAGACTGGAACATCAAAAGCCAGAACCTGGATAAACTGCTCAATGGTGATGAGCTCCATGATTTGGTCAACAGTTTTGGTAGTTGGTTGCAGCCATTTAACACAATAATCCCTTAATCTTGCATAGGTTTCCCTGGGAGTGTCATAATTGAACATTTTATGTGAATGAAATCACTGGCGATATGTTTCTGTGCTGATGTTACATAGATACATAGATACATAGACAGTGTCAGCAGATAAGGGCCTATGGCCCACCTAGTCTGCCCATTTGAGCTTTTAAGTTCAGTTTGTTTTCCTAGAAGTCTATTTCCCCTTACCCATCACCTCTAGAATTCCTTTATGTCTATCCCATGCATTCTTAAATCCCGTGATTGTTTCAGCCCCCACCACTTCCTCTGGCAGGGTGTTCCACTTGTCCACCACCCGTTCTGTGAAGAAATTCTTTCTCATGTTTCCTCTGATCGTCCTCCTCCAACTTCATCCATGCCCTCTAGACCTGAAACATCTTTTCGCTTACAAATAGTGTTTTCCTGCACCCTGTTCCTCCCTGTAAGATACTTGTATGTCTCTATCATATCCCTCTCTCCCTCCTCTCCTCCAGGAGTACATGTTCAGTTCCTTCAACCTGTCTTCATAGGACTTGTGATGCAATCCATGCACCATCTTTGTTGCCCTCCTCTGAACCTTCTCTACCCTGTCTATGTCCTTACGTAGGTATGGTCTCCAGAACTGTACACTGTACTCAGGTGGGGCCTCACTAGTGTCTTGTAGAGTGGAATTATGACCTCCCTTTCCTGCTGGTGATGCCCTGCCTATACATCCCAGCATCCTATTTGCTTTACCTGATGCCTTGTCACACTGTTTCCCTACCTTGAGGTCATCAGAGATGACAACCCCAAGATCCCTTTCCTGCTTGGTGCATGCTATATCCTCACCCCCCAACTGATATATTGTGCCTGGGTTTTTGTGCCCCATATGCATTATCTTGCACTTCTTTGCATTGAATTTCAACTGCCAAACCCTTGACCATTCTTCAAGTTTCTGCAGGTCCCTTCTCATTCTGTCTACACCCTCTGGTGTGTCTACTCTGTTACAGAGCTTTGTGTCATCAGCGAACAGTGAAATTCTGCCTTCTAGATCCTGTGCAATGTCACTGATGAAGATGTTGAATAGGACCCGGTCCCAGCACTGATCCCTGTGGTACCCCTGGTCACTCTTCCCTCTGTGGGTGACAGCCATTTACCACCACCCTCTGTGTCCTGCCACCCAGCCAGTTACCTACCCACCACACTACTGTCCTGCCCACACCCATATTCCCCAGTTTGTGTAATAGTCTTCTATGTGGCACAGTGTCAAAGGCCTTGCTGAAGTCCAGAAGGCCATGTCCACTGCCCTCCCTGATCCACCTCCTAGTCACCCAGTCAAAAAATTCAATGAGGTTGGTCTGACATGACCTCCCCTGGTGAAACCATGCTGCCTTGGGTCCTGTAGTCCATTGACAACCAGATGTTCCACCAATCTCTCCTTCAGTAGTGCTTCCATGATCTTTCCCACTACTGAGGTGAGGCTGACATGGTCTGTAGTTCCTGCTTCCTCTTTGTTCCCACTTTTGTATAAGGGGACTACATCTGCTGTCCTCAGTCTTTGGGTACCTCCCTGTTTCCAGTGATTGGCTGAACAGGATAGCCAGAGGTTCAGCCACCACCTCTCTTAGTTCTTTAAGGACCCTGGGAATTGCACCCCATCTGGCCCCATTGCTTTCAGCTCTTATAGCTTCCAGTTCCTTCAGGATCCTTTCTCGTGTAAAGGGACTTGTGTCCATTTCTGCACCATTCTCACCCTTGTACTCCTTCAGACCCATTACCCTCCTCTTCCTTAGTAAAGACTGAGCAGAAATACCTGTTCAATATGTCAGCTTTACTGTTATCATCCTCCATGGCTCCCATCCTCCCCTTCAGTCTCACTATCCCTCCTTTGTCTTTCTTTTTCACTTATGTACCTGTAAAGGTTTTGTCCCCTTTACCCACTGATTTTTGCAATGTGTTCTTCTGTCTGAGCTTTGGCTTCCCTTACTGACTTCCCTGCCTCCCTTTGTTTCTCCTGGTACTTCTCCCTATCCCCTTCTGCCTGTGTCTTTTTGTATTGCCTGAATGCAATCTTTTTGGCTTTCACTTTCTTTGCTACCTCTTTGGAAAACCATAATGGTCTCCTCTTCCTTTTCCTCTTGCTAACCTGCTTAATGCATAATTCTGTTGTTCTTATAATCCCCATTTTAAATACTGCCTACTGTTCCTCAACCCCTGATTCCTGTCCCATTCCCTTAATGCCTCTTTCAAGTATCTCCCCATTTTCCCAAAGTCTCCCCTAAAATCCAGGATACGTGTTTTGTGTGGTTTGGTTCTGCTCTTTCTGTGATTTCAAACCACAATGACTGGTGGTCACTGTTGCAGTGCTCCCCACTGATACCCCCATCACACTGTCCCTGTTTGTGAGCACAAGGTCAGTATTGCTTTCTGCCGAGTTGGTTCCATGACCAGTTGCTTGAGGAAGGCACCCTGAAGGAGTCCAGGATAAATCTGCTCTAGTTGATGCTGCTGCTGGGATGCTCCAGTCCACGTCTGGTATGTTAGAGTCTCAACCAATACTACCTCACCTTGTCTGCCATCCTTTGGATAGCTGGCATCAACTCCTATCTGTTTCTTCCTCCTGGGCTGGTGATTCTATAGACCACACCTGTGCGATAGCTGGCCCATTTTCCTTTCCAGCTTAACCCACAGTATCTCTCCCCATTTTGTTCCTCCTGGATCTGTGTGGCCCTTATGTCATTTTCACATACAGTGCCACTCCTCCTCCCTTCCTGCCTGCTCTGTCTCTTCTGAATATGTTATAGCCAGGTATGGCCATCTCCCAGTCATGGTTATCATTACACCAGGTTTCAGTGATGGCCACAATGTCCAGGTCTGACTGTACCATGACAGCCTCCAGATCTTCCATCTTGTTGCTAAGGCTCCTGGCATTTGCACACATGACTTTCCATGATTTGACCTCCTAGACTGCTTCACTGTTCTACTCCAGCCCCTTCCTTGGTTGTCATTTATCCTGGTTCTCCTTGCTGTCTGCCCTTCTGCTGAATTTTGCCCTTTCTGCTTATCCACCTTTTGGACACTAATCTCTATCTTTTGCACACTGCTTTGCAGAGATAGCCACTTCTCTGGTTCACTGGTTCCACTGCTAGCTGTGGGGGTGAGCAAGTAGGTACCGTCCTTGCTGGCCTGCCACCCCCTTTGCTAGTTTAAATGCTTGTCAATGTAGCATTTAAACTTATTGAAGTCTTGGATTCCCTCCCAGGATGGATGCAGGCCGTCAGGCTTGAACAAACCTCCATCCTCCAGGTGGGTCCGAGTCACAATGAATCAAACCCTTCCTCACAGCACCAGTTCTTCAACCATGAGTTAAAGTTCCTGGTGCATGCACTCTATACTCTCCTTGCCTCTCACAGGTAGTACTTCAGAAAGTGACAGAAGTAGCTACTTGCTTGAGACCCTCCCAGTTTCCTAAACTCTTCCTGAACTTCCTTTGGCTACTCATTTGCCAAGTCATTAGTACCTAGGTGGATAATGACATCCAGCTCACCCTCCCGTCTTGCCTTCCCAGTGATCCCCAGTATCTTCCTTCCATCCCTCCATGCCGTGGCACCTGGTAGACACCTCACCTCCCTGTCCTCCCCCTTCTGTGTTCCTAGCTGGATCCCTCTTACGATGGAGTCCCCCACCAGGATTCGCTTCCTCCTCCTCTGGGGTCCACTGCTTTCCCCACTGAGGTCACTTCCTTGGCTAACCTCATCCTTTCCTTCCACTTCTCTGGGTACCTCTATTTGGTTGTCCTCATTTGCCAGTGTGGCATATGAGTTCTTGAGAGGAATAGGATCTGGGATGTGCCTCTGCCTGACTGCTCTAACCCTCCCTGAGCCACTGTCATCCAAGTGCTCCTCGTTCTCGGCATCCTTTGAGGCAGCTGCATTGGACTGGGTGGTCCCTGGATAGGGGTGATGGTACTCCTGACCCAGTTTACTTCCGCTCTGAGTCTGGCTACCTCATCCCGCAGTCCAGAGAGATGCATGCAGATAGGGCATCTCTCCACAATATTTCTTCTTTCACTTTGGCATAGGTGGCAGCACCCATTATACTTAATTGGCTATATACCAGCTGTGCCCTCCCAGACAAGTTGGGTACCAATCTTATTACCCACTGGTCCTGGGGCCATTTGCAAGTCTGAGCCACTCTCTCGAAGGTAGTGAGATATGCTTCGATGTCATCACTTTCTGTTAGCTTAGTTAGCTTAATGTCTCTAGGCATGGTTTGTTCTGCCTGTACTTGTAACATCTCTTGGATGGCCTTCAAGGTATCGGTCCATTTCTGGTCCTGTCTTCTCCTCTCCTCCACCTGGAGTCTTCAGTCCTTGTCCCTCTGTCTTCGGTCTTCCTCCCACTGGTTCTCCATATCAATCTGGTGCATAAATAGCCACTTTTACAGTTCATTCATTGTCATCAGGTGCTGGAGGTACCTGTCTTGCTTGTGGCTTTGGTATTGCAGCCAGTACCTCTTCTTCTTAGTTCTCTGTCTTCTGCATTTTGGGTCTTGTCACAGGGTTCAATTCTGGTAACAAGGGCTCTCCAGTCTTCCTTCTCACTGACCTTGTGAGATGCACTGCACTTTGATCTGACTGTTCAAGGTCTTGCATCTGTTAGGGTGTTTATTCTGCAACACACCCTGGTACACCTCCAAGGCAGCCTCGATGCACCAGATTGAATCCTACTTCTGACACCAATGTAAATGTGTGGGTTCAATAACAAACACCAGTCCTCAAATCAAGTGCATAAAAAATGCTGGTGTAGCGTTTATTATTTTATTTTCCAAAATTGATAATAACAAAAATTAATTAACTGTTCAAAATATTTGCAGAAAAGAAATGGATGCTTAAACTTGCACACCAAAATACAATCCAAACAAAAACTCAGGCAAGTCTTTCCTCAGACTCCCTACTCTTCACTGTGTATCCAATATTTTTTTCAAATCCAGTGTGTAGGCACTCACACCTCCTCTCCCTTGCTTGGTCAGAAGGAACTATCCAGCACCTCTCCCATAGCCTCCTGGTGGGGAAGTTATATAGTACAATAATTATGACATCATTGACATGTGACTGTTATACCAAAAGCCTTATTCCTCTACTCTGGAACTTAAGGTTAGGTTTTAAATTCTCTTAAGTATAAAGCTTACTATGCCTTTTTTCAACATAACATATGTAATACTGGATAAGTACTCATTTTAACTTAGAGAAACCTTAATTGGTAGTGAAAGCATCATCAGGGACCATTTAGCCCTTCCCCTTTCACCAACATCACCATACCACTTCTATATTAGCAGTCATTTTCTGGGCTGCCAGCCCTATAGAAGGCCATAACCTGCCCTCCTCTAAGTAAGAAGCAAAATAAATATAAAATATTCACAAAGCTTATTTATTCCAGAGAAATCGAACCTTCACAGGATAAACAGAGCAGGGGCACGCTCCCTCTCTATTTACCCAGCAAAGGCAGAGTAGCTCTGATTAAAAAAAAAATCAAAACTTTTTTGTCTTAGTTGCTTTACTTTTTATTTATGCTCAGGTTTGTTCATACTGCAAACTGCTTAATTTAATCCTGTCATTACTGTGTAATATTCCAGAATTAGCTTCTTAATATGACAGCATTATTCTACTGAGCTGCCCAGCAGCGGAGCCTGAACTTGGGGATTGCCAGAGCCTGTAAGAGGTAAAGTGTCCTGTACTACAGCCTGACTGTTGTGAGGCACTTCTCACCCTCCCAGTCAGGGTCGGCACTTGCTGCTGGCAGGTCACGTGTCCTACCCTTCTTTTTACTAAGTGTCCACTTTCCCATTTGCAGCTTATAGACACCAACCACAAGGGGTTGCGGCACTCTCCACTCTAGCTCCTTTTTCAACTCTCCACCCCCGCCTAGCAACTGTTTGCAAACCCTACCCACTAGAGGTCCCTGCAGTTCCCTTTGAAGCCTTTCTGCTATCTACTTTCCTCACTCCTCTCATCAGCCTACCACTAAACACCTGGCAGCCTCAAATCTGGTACCTTTTATTCCAAAGTCTACTGCCTAACCACTAAGCCAATGAACCAGGCCAACATCTGCCTCTACTTTCAAACTCTTAACCCTTCCTCCCTCCTTCTCTGAATTAAAAAACTTTCTATGCTCTGTCCTTAAGCTGTACTCAAACCCAGTATTCTTGCCATCAGAGTCAACAGCTCTACCTCTTAACCACATTGTCTAGCTATCTTATTTTTACTTTCTAGGACTTTTAGTCTCTTACCCACTCCAAACTGCCAATATAGAAAGTTTTACCACTTCTATCTTGCTGCCTTTGCAGGTATTGAACCCTGCACCTTCACTGTTTTAGTCAGCAGTTCCACCACTCAGCTAGGACACCTGTCTATTATCTGTGCAGGATTTCAAACTCTAAAAAACCCTCTAACCCTGCTAAACTGTTGCCTGATTGTTTCTGCAGACCTTGAGCCCAGCTCCCTGCCACTACAGCCACTGTCTGGGGTCCTTCCTGCTACCCTAGGCAAGTCTTGAACCTAGTGCTCTATGCACCTCAGCCACCAGCTCTGCCACTGTACCAAAGTGGCAACTATGCTTAGAGGTGACCTCTCACTACTATCTCCCCCTCTATCATCCTAGTTCCCCCATCTTTCTTCACTTCAGCTCTCTCACCCTTACCAATTATGCATGTGCACCTCCTGCCCACCTGCCTCTCTCTTCTCTTCCTCCTCCTTTTGCCTTCCACCAACCCTATTGTCCCTGTTAACCCTCAGCCTCACTGCTCTAGTGCTCCTACCTACCCTCCTGCCTTCCCCTCCTCCTATACCACTGCTCCTCCCCCTCCCTCCTCCTCCACACACCCCATATGCTCCTCTCCACCTCACCCCCCATCCAGACATTACCTTTCCTCCCCTCCTGCTCCCTGGGGCATCTGATCACTCAAGCCTACTCTGCCTGTGCTGCCCTACCCACCCCCTGTGCTACGAAACCCCCCTTCTCTTCCTATCGCTCCCGGCGTAAACTCTCCTTCTGCCACCCTCTGACCAGAGCAGTTCTCCTCCTTCTGCTCCTGACAGGGAACATACATCCCAACCCAGGCCCTGCCCCCTTCCACCCACCTATTCGGCCCACTGGTCTCCAAATAGCCTCCATGATCATATGCAGCCTGCTGAAAAAATTTGACGCCCTACAGTGCTGGGTCATGGCTCATCAACCAGACATCATAGCCCTGGTTGAAACCTAGCTGTCCAAATCCACCCCTGACTCATTTGTCTCCCTCCCAGGCTATACCTTATACCAGGAGGACCAAGTAGGCAAACGAGGGGGAGGCTGTGCAATCTACACTAGGGACACAATATTTGGACACATGCTCCCAACCCCAGCCCTTGTAAATGGGGCCCAGGCTCTTACCCTCAAACTCACCCCAGACCCCTCTAGGGGCCCTCTCTATCTCACCACTGCCTACATTCCCCTAAAGAACCAGCACCCGGCCCTGGTATCTTTAACTGACTATCTGGCCTCCCTCCACCATAAGGTGGAACAAATTCTAGTCGGGGACCTTAACGTAAATTGGCTCAGCACCTCCTCTTCCACGATCAGAGACTCATTTGCCACCCAAGACCTGACGCAACTCGTCACCCAGCCCACTAGACTAAACCCTAAGAGAGGAACCAGCACCCTTCTGGATGTAATTATCACCAATCAACCCCAAAAAATCCAAAACATCCAGGTCCTACCAGATTCCGTAAGTGACCACTCCCCTATCCTATTTCATTGGGCAGTTCCCAATCCCAAACCCAAAGCCCAGACCACCCTCCACAGGTGCCTCCGCCCTGGTGGGCTGCAAAAACTTAAACTATTCCTCTCCCAGATAAACTGGTCCCCCATTCATCGTGCAACTGACATTGACACTGCCCTCGCCTTCTTCTCACACACCTTCAACATGGCCTGTGATCTCTTTGCACCCTTCACCAAATTCCGATCCAAAAAGCAGAATGCACCCTGGGTTAGCCCTGCCCTGCTACAATTACTAAGAAATCAGGATAACCTCTGGCACCTCGCCACTGAAACGGGTTGGCTGTCTGATAGGCAGGCTTACAATGCAGCCCGGAATAAGTGCTCTTGAGCCGTCTGGAAAGCCAAGGCCGACCATTACCAGGCCACCCCTACCTCCTCCTGGGGTTTGGCCCAGACTTTCTGGGATAATATTAAACAACTAAATGGAAAATCACGCTCCCCTGCCCCATCCCAGCTCACTAGTAATGGCACTACCTCCACCGATCCTGCTACCATAGCTAACTGGCTCAACACCGCTTTCACGGACCTTAGCTCAGTCCTCCCTAGTAATTTCTTTGACCCTCCCCCCAACCAACCTCCCCCTGTCCTCCAGCAACCCAGCTTCCACCTGTGCAAGATTTCTGCCTGGGAAGCCAGACCCATCCTAATCAAAGCTTTGAATAGCAACAATCCCGGCAGTGACTCACTGGACCCCAGTATCCTCAGGCTGGTGCTAGATGAAGTCCTTGCCCCACTCACCAGCCTAATTAACCGATCGCTCTGCCTGTGATAATTTCCCACTGCTTGGAAAACAGCCATAATCATGCCCATTCATAAAGGGGGTGACAGGTCGTCGGCCAACAATTACCGTCCAATCTCCATCCTCCCCCCCCAAAGCCCTGGAGAAAGTGGTGGCCATTCAAATCACTGAACATCTGGCTAAGCATAGCATCTTATGCCCAGAGCAACATGGCTTCTGTGCTGGTCACAGTACCAGCACTGCACTAATTGAATTCTCCAACTTCCTACACTCCTCCCTGGATACCAGCTCCCTTGCTGGTGCAGTGTTCATCGACCTCTCAAAGGCTTTCGACACCATCTCCCACCCTCTTCTGCTGAATGCTCTCTGACACACTGGTCTCTCAGCTGGCCCCCTAGCATGGTGCACGAGCTATCTAGCTGCTCCTTCACAGTGTGTTAAAATCAATGGGATACTCTCTGATACCCATCCCATTCACTCTGGGTTCCCCCAAGGCTCCATCCTGGGCCCCCTTCTCTTCTCACTCTATCTGAACACCCTGCCCAGTGCATGCCCTGGCAAAATTCTCCTGTATGCAGATGACACTGTCATTTTTGCCACCCACCGCAATCCCGTCTCCCTTCAGGACACCCTACAGCAGTCTTTCAATAATGCCAAAGCCTGGTTTAAGGAGTGCAGACTCATCATCAATCTTAAAAAAACCAAAGCTATGCTCTTTTCCCACCACCAGAACAAAGCTAGTAACCACCCACTCTGTATTCTTCCTAGTACCAATCAGCCATTGGAACAAGTCTGCTCCTACAAATACCTTGGGGTTACCTTTGACTCAGCCCTCACATTTCACAACCACATTGATGCTCTAGCATCCACCACTAACACACGGCTTGGCATCCTCTTCTGCCATAGAACCTGCCTTCCCCCAAATGCGCTCTGGCTCGCTGTTACGTCTTCCGTATTGTCTCTTGTAGACTATGGTCTACCAGTCTATGGTGCTGCTGACACGACTGCACTCAAAAAAGTTCACTTAACCCTGAATAAAGCCTGCAGATTGATTACTGGTGCCCCCAGGCTCACACACACCTGTCAGCTGTATGACGAGGCTAAACTCCTTACCCTGGATGAACGGCTCCGATATCAAACCTGCCTCCTCACAAAAAAAAAACCTACTCGGGCTCTCCCCTCCTGAGGTGACGGCATCCATCCACTGGATCCCACCCACTATTGCAACATGGTCATCCAACAAGACCACTCTAATGGTCCACAGATCAAGAACCAGCCGTGGCCAGAGGTCCTTCTGTTACAGAGCCCCATCCTGGTTTAACTCTCTCCCTGCCCCCATCACCAATGCCACCACCATCTCCAAGTTCAAAACCACCCTTCAAACCAACTCATCAACACTCGTAGCTGCCCTGTCTCTGAAAGCAGCCTCCACCTCGACTCTCATGACAACGCCCACCGGGCGGCTCTCCACCTAGCCCTCCCCACCACCTCTTCCCGGTGCACCGTACCTATGTCTAACCTGGCCAGTGCCAGCTGTTTTATGGTATGCCTATTAGATTGCTCAATTTTTATACTAACTTGTGTAACACCTGTTCTCAATTACTTGTACCCTGTAACCTAAATGTATTTTGTCTGACCTCAGTGTGACGTGGCACCTCTGATGAACGTCTATTTTTAGCAAACCTGTGCTATGTAACCTAAAACTCTATGTATGTCTTTAATGTGACGAGGTACCTTTGGAAACGAGCCTCTGGCTCAAAGGTTGTAAACTGATTTCACAAATAAATAAATAAATAAATTATTACTGCTTTATTTCATATTTTCCAGTTTCTTGACAGCTTTGTCATTTCAGCCGTCAGTAAATCATTTCAAGATTCACTACCCATACAGTATTTTTACTTCCTGGATTCTTTGTCCAGCATAACTACAAAGGCAAATACTTAAATTCCTATTTTTAATCATTGCTGAAGCCTGCACATCTCTGCAGCACTCAAACTGTTTATTTTAGCCTTTTTCTTTAACTTTAGTCAGCAGAATGAGCATTGCAGTGAGTGGCTGCAGGGACTGATTACTTCTCCCTGTGAACAGCCTACTCGCTTGTTTTCCATCTTACAGCGACTTGTCTGCACAGCACATCTTAAAGCAGGGAAATCAGCTTTTCTAAGAGTGCTGAGGCTCAAAATGTATTCTCTGCCACACAAAGGAATGTATTCTCTCTGCATGAATGTGTGCATACTCCTGCATGATAGTGCGATCGTGCACACCATCGCTATTTAAAACAGAAAAACCGCTTGGCTTTTATTCTGTATTCAGCAATACTCTGGTTTGTTTGACTACATTTAACAACAAGTGGGACATACCAGTAAGGGCTCTAAAAATGTAGGGACTCTGCTTTCTTGGGGAAAACTTCAACATTTGCAGATTTATGATTAAGGGGTCACAATTTGAAGATAGAAGGGGGGCGGCTCAGAGGAAATTTAAGGAAGTATTTTTTCACAGAGAGGGTTGTGGATGTATGGAATGGCCTTCCAGAGGAGGTTGTGGAGTCAAAAACAGTGGTGGAATTCAAGCATGCATGGGACAGTCATAAGGCAATTCTAGGGGGTGGGGGTAGGAAGAAGTAGGCTGCTGGTTAACTAGGATCTGCAGCTTATCCATCAGGTAGGGAAATGGGCAGACTGAGTGGGCCAAGCGGTCCTTATCTGCCATCAAATTCTATGTTTCTATGTTTAAGAGGTTCTACATTTTAACAGCTAATGTGGCTGTATTGCTAATATAGGGGATAGTAAAGAAAAGGGGTTAGAAATGTCAAGTTGGCCACCCTGCCAAGAAATTAAGGATAGACAAGAATAGAATAAGGGGATAGGATAGAGTGAAAATAATAAATATTTTTAATTATTTTATGTTGACATTCTCATCCTGCCACACGTGTGCCACTTGCCAGGGGAGAGTCTTGGTAGGTGGTGTGCATGTGAACCATATCCCATGCCAAAAGCTACAGTTACAGGTGAGTAACCTATTTGTCTAGGGGCATGGATATGTTTAACTTATCCACACAAAGACAGACTTTTAGCAGTTCTCCAGGGGAGCACACGCCCATATTTGGAAAACATAGAGTGAAGAACCGAGGTCCCAAAAGCAGCATCCCAGCAACACTCTAGATCAATGCTGTAATTGGAGATGAAGGTGTGTCCCAACTACCAGGTAGCACCCCTCCAGATCTCTAGGATAGGGATGTCCCTGAAAGCAGACACCAACGTAGTGCTATGCCTGGTGGAATGAGTCTTGACCCCTATGGGAGGCTCCCTAACAGCCACCCTATGGCAGAGGTTGATGCAGGAGGCAATCCACCTGCCAGTCATCCTCTTAGCTGCTGGTCTGCCTGTCTCTAGGGAGTCCACCAGACCAAGTGGCCAGGTAACTTGTGGGGCTGCTTTACCCACAAATCCCCTGAGGGTAGTGCTATGCAATGCCAGGTCGGTCAGGAACAAGACTGCAATTATTGCAGACTTGATTTCCTCAGTTGATCTGGCTTGCACCACTGAGACCTGGGTTGGGGACAAAGCTGGTCCTGTTTTTGAGACTGCCGTCCCTCTCGGGTATACCGTGGTGCACAGCCCTAGAGAGGAATGTAGAGGCAGTGGTGTAGTCATCTGTTTTAGATCTGACTTATGCTTCACCGTGCACCCAGTGGGAACCTGGGTTCTTTTGAATATGTGGCTGTCCATGGGGGTCCATACACAGGCTGCAGGATTTCTCTTATTTACCACCCCCCAGGGCAGCAGGGAACTTCCTGCAGGAGGTTGCCAAATTCATCGTCAGCGAAACATTGGAAGCCTCCAGATGTATTGTCCTGGGGGACTTCAATGTTTGGGCTTCTCAGCTTGGTCATAACCTCCTCCAGATTATGTCATCACTCGGCCTGTTGCAAGATGTTTCTACCGCGACTCACCAGGATGGCCACACGTCAGACCTGGTGTTCTCACTGGGTCTTGAGATAAATAATCTTAAGATTGATTGGGTGGTATGGTCCAATCACTGCACATTGCAGTTCATGTTCGGGGCTCCCACTGGATGCCCTCTCCCTACAGAGGTGATGAGCTGGCATCCTTTGAGGGGTGTGACCCTGGAGGGTTTTCTGGCAGCAGCTGATCTATCTGGTGTGGGTAACACATGCACTGGAGGTGATGGTGCCATGGTGGGCTCTTATAATAGGGTGTTATCCAACGCCATTGACTCCCTCGCACCTGTCCATGTACAACCCAAATCTTCCTACCTGAGGTCCCCATAGTTTGATGGGGACCTCAGGGAGATGAAGAGAAAGGGTCGGAGATTGGAGCACTGCTGGAGAAGGTCCAGCCTGGAGAAGGACAAACTGGCCCTGCTTATGCATTATAATGCATACCAGGGGGCAATCAACCATAAGAAGGCAGTGTTTCTGTCCAGGGAGATTGCTGCTGGGAAGAACCGAGCAGGTGTTATTTTTTGGACTGTGGACAGACTACTTCATCCTGCTTGTCTACAGCTGAAGAAGGTTTTTTTCAAATGCTGAATGTGAAGAGTTTGCTCAGGTTCTTCTCAGACAGTGTGTCTGGTATCCAGCAGGGACTTTCTCTAGTCAGCAATGCCATAGCTGGCAGTGGTTGCCAGAGGTGTTCTGAGTGCACTCTGCCTGGTGGGGGGGAGTTTAGACCAGTGGAGGTAAGTGAGGTCATTGGGGTGGCGACCAATCTGAAGCACACTTTTTGTGAACTGGATCTGGTGCTGACGCATTTCTTGATGAGATGCATCAACACCGTTGGCCCGGTGTTTGCTCTGATTGTCTGGTGTTCCTTATCTGAGGGGGGTTTCCCTGATGCCTTGAAGGAGGCATTGGTGAGACCACTCCTAAAGAAACCATCAATGGACCGGAGGTCAGGGCAAATTACTGACCTATCTCCAATCTCCCCTTTTTGGTGAAGGTTGTGACCCATGAGTTGCATGAACATTTCCAGTTGGGGTTTTGGGTGAGGCATAGCACAGAAACCACACTTGCTTGAGTGCAGAATGATGGCCTCAAGGCTAGAGATCGAGGATAAAGGACAATTCTTGTTCTCCTTGATCTCTCTTCAGCATTTGACACTGTGGACCATTGTGTGTTGTTTGACTGACTTAGGGAACTCTGTGGACTCACTGGCACTGTCATCTTCTGGTTTGAGTCCTATTTAACCAACAGGAGGCAACGGTTTGTGATGGGAAATTTTTCTTCCACCCCTAGTCCCTTATCCTGCGGAGTACCCCAGGGATTGGTGTTGGCCCTAATGTTGTTCACAGTGTACATGCTACCCCTGGGAGGGATCATTAGGAAGTATGGCTTGGGTTTTCATTGCTGTACTGATGATACCCAGCTATACTTATCCTTGGCCCCCAGAACATCCAACGTTGTAGAAGTGCAATACAGCTGCCTTGCTGAGATCAATGACTGGATGGCCTCTAGCTGGTTGTGACTGAACCCCGATAAGATGGAGGTATTGGTGGTGGAGTCAAACAGAGTGTGTGATAGGATGGACTCTGAATCAGAGACTGGACTTGTTCTGGGATATGTTTCATTGAAGGCCTCCTCTAGAATGTGAAATCTTGGCGTTATTATGTACAGGAGTTTGACTATGGAGGAGCAGATATCTTCCACTGTCTGCTCCTGTTTTTTCCACCTCAGAAATGTCACCAGGATAAAGCCCCTTGTTCTGCCTCTGGACCTCCCTACTTTGATGCATGCCTTAGTTACATCTAGGCTTGACTACTGTAATGCGCTCTATCTTGGGGTCATGGGAGGATCTCTCCACAGACTGCAGCTGGTGCAGAATGCAGCTGTCCGGTTACTTACTGGACAGCTGAAATTTTGCCATATTACACTGGTGTTGCATGACCTGCACTGGCTGCCAGTCAGGTGGAGGATCCTTCTTTAAGGTGTGTTTTCTCACTTATAAGGCCCAACATGATCAGGGCCCTAGATATCTGTCAGACCTTCTGGTACCTGCTCTCTCAGTTTGCTCCCTCCATTCCTCCTGTGGAGGCACCCTAGTGATTCCCAGGATGAGGTTGAAATCAGCTGGCAACATGGGCTTTTAGTGTCGCTGCCCCCATTCAGTGGAATTCGCTCCCCTCTGGGGTTAAGGGGGCCCCTACTTTGGAGGTATTCAAGGCCCTCCTAAAGGCCCTCCTATTCACTCAGGCATTTCTGGATTGAGATATTCATTTTTAGATCTGCTCTGATTTTAGCTGCTGAAAATGTATTGCTTAGTTTACTGTTTATGGGTAATATTTATTTGAAGTGTTAGTATTTATATAATAATCTTTTTTTTCTTTTATTGATTTATTTTGTTGAACATGTATTTATCTAGTTCTGCAGCACCCAAAGCCTCCGGGATTGGGCATCTTTTAAATAAATTTTGCCTTGCCTTGCCTATCCTTGCCATATGTGACAAAGACTCACCTTGAACTCTGGCCATGTGCTCCACATAATAGGAGAGTGTCCTCAACAGGTCCAAGGAATTGAGTCTGCATTTGGCCTCCAAAGATCAATTGGTAAAGCAGACTAGGAGGTTCATCACCTGGTTAAGATGGAACTCAGAGATCACCTTTAGGAGGAACTTTGAGTGGGGACAAAGCACTCCTGTCTCTGTGGAAGAGCAGATAGGGAGACTCCAGTGAGAGCACCTGGAGCTCACTAATCCTTCTGGCTGATATTTTTTGAAATTCAACTTTATTAGTTTAAGAGTTACAACAAATCACATGTTTCATTCAGAGCTATACATAGAATGACAAATAACTTTCCAAAAGAAAGAAGAAAAAAGAAAAAAAAAAACATGACACACCCCTATATCTCTATAACTACCCCCTTCCCCCGACCCTAACCCTCCCCGAATGTGCTTATATTATTAGCAAAGTAGCATTAACACTTTGTCATCAGGCGATAGGGTTGATCTTGGGAGAAGTAGAGAAATGAAGTTTCAGAGGCACAACCAAGAGATCACTGATGTAAATACAATGTGTATAATTTATCCCATCTTTTATGAAATAAGTCCATACGATTGCGAGAACTAGCAGCGAGTCTCTCCATCTTAAAACAGGTTGATAGGTCTTTCAACCATTCAGTGTATGTTATGGCTAATTGGTCAGTCCAGTGTTTGAGGACTAGTCTTTTGACCACCATCGAAATTAACACAATATGGTATCTGCGCTCTTGATTCTCAATTTTGGAATAGGTAACCAGGATGCAGATTTCGGCAGTGAAAAAGCTGTCCAGATCCAAAAGAGGATCCAAGTTGGCCTGGATAGAGCACCACAAGGGGTCCACTTTGTCACACAGCCAAAAAATGTGGAGCAAGTTCCCTTCCAATTGTAAACATCTGGAGCATAGGGGAAGAGGTAGTTTTCCTAAACGGGTCAGTTTGACCGGAGTGTAGTACATATTGTTTAATATGTGATATTGAGTAAGCCTGAACCTGTCTTGGGTATGGTACTTGTGTAGATCTGTCCAAATCTGTGGCCAATTAGGGGTAGTGTCCGGTAAGAGAGAGGACCAGACACAGGAGTCTGTGAGTGAGCTCAGGAATTTAAGGTCCAGTAGGCAGGAATATATTGATGAGATGCATTGAGATTTGGAAGTTAAGACTTGAATTTGGGAGAGGAAGGGACTGATCTGTGAGCTGCGGAATTCAGGACCAAGATTCGCATTAATAAGATGTCTCAGTTGGTATATCTTGAAGATCTTATTGTTAGGAAGGTCAAATTTGGCTAGAATATTGAGAGAGGAGAGGAGAGAAGGGAGTCCCGAGAGTATAAGTTCTCAACTACTGCCTCACTAATTTGAGGAAGCCAGTCAGGGGTAATTATTGAGCCTCCCAACTGAATGTTGGGGTTCAAGGTAAGGGGTTGTGCCATGTCTCTTTTGGGGGAGATTTTGAGGTAATGAAGGCACTGGGAGAGGGTTTTAAGAGAGGTGATGATGGTTGGATTTGAGATTGAGGGTGGGAGTGCTGCCCTGGGAATGAAAAAAATTGTCTTAGAGCAGAGATTGGCCTCCTGGAGTATCTGCCTTTCAATCTGGAGCCAAATCGGGGAAGGACCTTCGGTCTTACCTGGGAGCCATCTGCCCAGTTTGGAGAGGTGAGCTGCCCAATGGTAGAATAGTAGGTTAGGAAGACAAAGTCCTCCCCTATCCTTTGGAAGGCATAGTTTAGAAAATGAGCATCTGGTAATTTTGTTTCATCAGATAAATTGAGGAAAGATGGAGTGGAAATTGCTGTAGATATGAGAGGGGCAGCCAGAGGCCCAATAAACTGAGGGGTTAAAAGATGAGGGGAAGGACGTTCATCTTAATGATGTTAGTCCTGCCCCAAAGAGAGATGGGAAGTTTGGACCATCTTTGCAAATCTAACTGAATGTTAGACTTAAGGTCATCTAGGTTAAGCTTCTTAAGCAAAGCTGAATCAGAGGCAAAGTGTATACCCAGATACTTAATTGATTTGGGAGACCATCTCATACCGAATTTAGTAAAACAGTGTTTGTGAGTGAGGGAATTCAAAGGGAACACCTCTGATTTTGCAATGTTCAGCTTATATTGGGAGTGGTGACCATATTGCATGATCACCTGGAGAGCGTGCGATAGTGACTTTTTGGGGTGGGCCACATGAAGCAGGACATCGTCCGCATAAGCAGAAAGAACCAACTCCTGTTGTTGCACTGAGCAGCCCTGAATATGTGGGGAACATTTAAGATTGTGAAGAAGAGGTTCTAAATACAAATTGAACAAAAAGGGGGAGAGGAGACAACCCTGTCTGGTACCGGTAAAGAGGCAGAAAACTGAGGAGAAGACTCCTTTGCAATAGATCCTAGCCGAGGGAGATTTGTATATAACCTGAATCCACTTAAGGAAGGTAGGCGGGAAATCCATCTTGGCTAGTGTTGCCCACAAAAAATCCCAGTTAACTCTATCAAACACTTTCTCAGCATCTAAAGAAATAAGAGCCATTGGAATATGAGATGATTGGGCAGCATGCGAGATGTGAGAGAGGGTTCTAAGGTGGTCTGCAGGAGAGCATGCTTGCATGAACCCTACCTGTGCTGGGCTCAGAAGGTGAATCCAGATCTTTTTAATTCTCTCGGCTAGGATTTTAGATAGAATCTTCATATTGCAGTTTAAGAGAGAGGTGGGGCGGTAACTCATAGGGTCTTTAGGTGGTTTGTCTGGCTTAAGGATCAACACAATCATGGCTTCCAGTAATGTAGGGTCAATGGTATCGGTTTCAAACATGTAGTCATAGAGCTTAAGGAGAAGGGGGGGCTAGTTCCTTGTTAAAAGTTTTGTAAAAATTAGAAGGGTAGCCATCTGGGCCGGGTGCTTTGTCAGGGGTGAGGGAAGCAATGGCGTCCTCGACCTCAGACCAAGTGATGGGAGAAGCGAGCGCACTTTTGTGATGTGCAAGGAGGCGGGGAAGTTCAAGATCTTCTAGATAAGCCTCGATATCCAAAAGGGGTACTGGGGGGAATGACTGCTATAAAGCCTTTTATAAAACTCCTCAAAAATCTGGGTGATTTCTCTGGGGGTAGTTTTAATTAGTCCCTCTGGGGTTTGCAGAGTCGGGATTATTCTCGAACTCTCTGTTTTGTGCAATCTTAGAGCCAATAACCTGCCAGCTTTTTCACCCTGATTGATATACTTGGATTGGGTTTTGAAAATGGCATATTCAACCTTTTCTTTGAGTAAATCCACATATCCGTTCTTTACTTTTAATAGGGATTCAAGAGAGACTAAAGGGGAAGAAGGGATGTATGAGCTTTCCATTTCTTTGATTTTGACCAAGAACAAGGTGGCACGTGCCAGTCTGCATTTTTTCCTCGTGGAGGCTAATTTAATTAGCTCCCCTCTGAGGTAACATTTCAGGGAGCACCAAATTGAGTCCACCCTCGGGGTAGAATTCGAGTTGAGTTCCAGAAAGTTAGAGATGAGATCTTTGATATGGGATATCATCTGGTCTTCCTTGAGAAGTTGAGTGTTGAGTTTCCAAATAGTATCTCATTGAAAGTTAGGATCCGGAGAGACCTTCGCCCAAACTGTGGCATGATCCAACAACACTATCGGCTCAATGCCCATCTGGAGGAGGCCAGGGAGGAGTGACTTACTGATTAGAATGTAGTCTATTCTAGACCAGGAGTTATGTACTTGGGGAAAAAAAGGAAAAAGACCGGAGAGAGGGGTTAGTAAGTCGCCAAGGGTCGCAAAGGCCCAATAGCTGCATGAAGTCCGATAAGGTCTTTTGAGATGGAGTTGTTGGTCTCCTTGGTTCATGGGATCTGTCAAGGATTTGACAAGGTGGGACATTCCAGTCCCCTCCTAGTATTAGATGTGATGGTAGGAGCGTACCAATTTTATCCGCTAGGGTCATAAAAAACTCAGGACTCCTTCCTACTGGACCATAAACAGAACCGAGCACAACCTTACAATTATTGACACACCCTTTAACCAGTATAAACCTGCCCTCTGGATCTGCCAGCTCTTCTTCTGCCAGGAAGGAAACATGGTTTTTAATTAGGATGGCCACACCCCTACTAGTCCCAGAGCCACTCGCTGAAAAAACTTGGGAAAAAACAGATCTGATTAGCCAGATTTTTTCATTATTAACCAGATGGGTTTCCTGAAGCATAAGCATGTCAATCCTGAGTAAGTCACAGTGGTTAAAGACCTGAATCCTTTTGGCTCTATCTTTGATCCACCGTACATTCCAAGTAGCTGTTTTAACCGATATCATAGCCATTTCTGGACCATTAGATTAAGAAAACAAAAATTGTTATACCTGCTGACTAAGAGATAAAGGTAGCACACTCTAACCCCCCCATAAACCTAGCCAAACTATAAAGGAAAAAACATTTGAATCTCTGATGTGCAGAAATTAGCCAACGAGAACAAGTAGTGATATAGGACCATTGAGAAATAATGCCACAAAACCATGAACAACCTCCCCCACCCCCATGAAAAAACAACCAACTATATACAAGATGGTTCCAGGCTTGCACTGGTTAACAATGAGAAAAAAGACAACAGGAACCTGAAATCCAAACCCCAATGGTGAGACCCAGGACTTTCATAGCCCAATACCAATCACTTATAAAATTATTACCAGGAAGGAGGTATGGGCTTTTGGTGTAAATCAGCCAGTAAGATATGGGGTAGAATCCCCTGTAATAGGCCTGAGGGTCACCATATCCCCCCTTGATAAGCTCATGAGGCAACTTCCTCTGAGTTTGTTGCAACTCCGGGAACCCCCCATCCCATCTAACTATGGTGGAATAGCAGCCACACATGGCAGTGGCCCACATGAGATTCAAGAGGAGAGAGACCAAACTAAATTAGCGTTTTCGGTCAGCTCGTGGATGAGGCATATAACACACGCCCACTAATATTTATGACCAGTCACTTACCGTCATCTGCAGGGGTCTGCTACTGGCCAAAAACTGGTCGCCTGCGTGGGGAAGATATATTGGGCAAGTAATTGATCCCTCATTTAAGCAGGGCTCTGGGGGACACGATATGTAGCGGGACCAAAATCGGCCCACAACCAATTCAACTGGCCAGAACAAGAAGGCCCCATCCCAAAGGTTCCGGGACCGTGCTGAGTGAATCTAGGAGCGTCGGCCTGCCAGGACCAGCACCAAGGGCACTCTGCATTCCTCACACCCCACAAGACCCAACATCCTCCCACCAAAACCAAACAGGTAGGCATTATGCCAGATACATCTTTATAACCAGAAAGAACAAACAAACGTTGTGATAACTGATCCCCTAGAGTTCAGTTCATTTCCCCTTAAACAAGTTCGGGAGCCTTGAGGTTAAGTCTTTAGTGGCCTGGTCAGGGGACTCATAAGTAAATGTGGAGCCTTCACTCGTGACCTTCAGGTTAGCTGGATAAAGCATCCTGAAACAGATGCCTGCCGCGATGAGCTTTTGCACCACAGGATGAAAGGCGGTTCTCTTCTGCCTGGTCTCGATAGGGAGATCTTGAGCAATTCTTATCTTAGATGTTCCCCAGGTTATAGCTTGTAGTTCACGAGCCTTGTTGAGGACATGTTGTTTCTCAATGAAGCTTAGAAACTTGATGATGATCGGTTGGGGAGGAGAATCTGGTGGGGGCCTTGGTCTCAAAGATCGGTGAGCCCTTTCGAGATGATACCGTGGGTTGAGAGGTGAGGGACCGACGATTTTGAGCAGAAATTTTTGGAGGAAAGTGATAGTATCTGGCCCTTCTTCCAGCTCTGGCAACCCAATAATTAGGAGGTTGTTCCTCCTACTGCGCCCTTCCAGATCCTCCGTTTTGAGCTGAAGCTTCCGCACTTGTTGCTTCAGTGAGGTGATTTCTGGTTCCACTGTGCCCCTCCATTTTTCCTGAGATATGATCCTGGCTTCGGAATTGATCATCCGGCTTTTAAGGGAGGTAAGGTCCCCTTTGATAGATTTTAACTCCGATGTGATGCTTTCCAGTGCTTCCCGGAGAGATGATACCTCCTGAAGAAATCTTTCTTCGGAAAGAGGGACTGCCGAGGGAGCAGTGCCACCCAATTTGCTTGGGTTGCTTGAGGCCTGGCTCCTCGCTTTCTTTGGAAGCTTTTCCGGTGTGTTGGGAGGAGTGTGCCGCATCGTGGCCTGCTTCATCTCTGCCTCCATTGCCGCGATAAAGCTATGCGATGCCGGGAAAGACAAATGAAGGATGAAAGGCAGAGACTAACAGAGTTCCGACTGCTATTATCTGCTGAATTAGGCAGTTAGTATCGATTTAAAATTGATTTAGAGCTGATAGGTGGTGGGAGCCCAGAGACTGCACAGCCTTCAGGCAGCTTGCATCATGTGACCTCCCCTTCTGGCTGATATGATGACCACCAAGAAGGCCATTTTCCATGACAGATGAGACATCTCACTCCTGGGCATTGGCTCAAAGGGCTTGCCCCGAGCATTGCCAGTACCAGCAAGCTGTTCCAAGGTGGTGGTGGCTCACACACCGGCAGGGATAACTGGTCAAGGGCTTTAAGAAAGCTCCTGACCAGCTTCTTCTGTGGCACTGTCAGCATATCAGGCCACACCTGGTATGCAGAGATGGTTGCCAGGTACACTGAAGAGCCATCAAATACAGTCCCAGCTGGGACAAGTGCCGGAGGTATTCGAAAACACAAGCCACAGGGCAGGCCAGAGGATCAAGCTCCTGGCTTTGACACTAAATTGAAAATCTTTTCCACCTAAAGACATAACAGGTTGATATGGTGATGCGACTCCCTTGGTAATCAGAGCCTATAGAGCCTGCAGTCTCCCAGGTGTGCACCCTACCCCACCAGAGACGTATCCATTTCAAGGGTGACAGTCAGTTCTGACAGACAAATGGGGTGCTTTCCTCCAGATGTTCTGGTATCAGTCACCACTGGATGGCACTCCACATCAGCTGGGCCACTGTGACCAACTGGTCCAGTGTCCTAGGCATTGATACCACTGACAGCCCAACTCCCACTGCAGCTGCTGCATCCACCAGCAGGCCCACCAGACCATGCTGGTGCAAAACACTATGTTTCCCAACAACCTCAGGAAGCCCCAGAAAGGGTGCAAGCACACAAGATAAAATGATCAGGCAAAGAAGGTAAGATCCAGTGCCTGGTCTGCAGGGAGCCAAGCCTTGGCCCATAGAGAGTCTATCTCTGCCCCGATGAAGCAGATCACCTGTCAAGCTGTCAGTTCTGACTTGGCCTGGTTGATCAACAAACCCAAATCTCTGCATGTATGGAGGGCCAGGTCCCTCGACCACTCTATTGCCTCCTTGGATGGTCTGGCTATCAGCCAGTCATCTTGGAAGGGATAAACCCTGACTCCCTGGTGCTGCAGGAAAGCTGCCACAATAGTTGCCTTTTTATATTCCATATCATCAATGTTTCTTGATTTTCTTACTATTTGATTTAGCATGTTTTTCCATTTTTCAGATTCTTTGTAGTACCATGGCTTCTTTGCTGAAAAATTACTGAGCTTAGTCTGAGCTCTTGCACCATAGCCTAAATGCTGTTTAAAAAAATCTGATAATTCTTCAAAACAAGCAATTATCTGCACATTAGAGCAGATCAAGAAATGGCTCCTTAAGTAAATGCCCATACTTGAATTCTGTATGTCATTAATGTTATGTGGTATCAGTGGATTCCACTTAATATTTTTATTCTGTACCACTACTAAATGTTTCTAGGGGCATGGGTATGGTTCATGTTTCACCACGCGAAGGCAGTTCTACCTTAAGAGCTGATTCACTGGAACATCTTTAAGCAAAGCACCCTTCCACCACCCAGTTAGTATATCCTTCAGCTCCACCACCTGACATCAGATCTTCCTTTCCGGAGGAAGAGTTCAGTCTCCTCCTTCATAGCTCTGGGCATTGTAGGGCCTTTTAGGTGCACTATTGGTGAATTTAGTCTTTTCTTCAAAAGTTTTCACTTTGTTGTATTTCTCAGCCTGCTTTTGACCTCTGAGTGTCACTACAGAACACAAGGATGCTAAGCCCAAACCTGGCTTCAAGTAGTGTGGCATGTGCAGACAGAAGATGCTGCAGACAGACCCACACATGTCTTGCTTTTACTGCCTGGGCTTGACAAATGATGTTGGTTGCAGCCTTTGCCAGATGATGCTGTCATCCCCCTTGGAACATAGGAAAGCTCACCTTCTTCTTGGCCAGCTGGCTGACAAAGACCCAAAGTCCTCAGATAAGGAGGGTTGTAAGGTGGCTTTCACTGTGGCAGGGTCTGTAGCACAACTCACAGCCAAGGAAGAGATGTCACAGCAATGGAAGAGAGGGTGAATATGGCCACAGCAGACACCTCATTGACTCAGCACCACTCACAGTTTGGGCTAGCATTGGAACACTGTTCATGGGAACCTTCCATGATATGTGTCAGGTGCTTGAGACCTTTTGGGGAGGGCCCTGCCCATCACAGCAAAAAACACAAGAGTAATAATGGGCCTACCAGATGGGTCTTGTGGTCCTTATCTGCCATCAACTTCCATATTTCCTAAACACACCACCAGTCATGGGATCAGGAGAGACCATACTCCTTTTGCTCCCTTGACTCCCCCCACCACCACTTGATGGCTGTCAGTTGCTTTGCTTCAGTTGAGTTCCTTCTGGCCAAGGAGCAGGTCACCAGCTCCTCTGTACCCCAACTGGGCTTGCCAACATTGACTTCAATTGATCAGGTGGTTGAAATGTTTCTCAACCCCATCAAATGTTGTTGGAAAGGGTTACCTCAGTTCTCCCAGTCCTCACTCTGGAGGAAGCTGAGCAGTCAGTATCCCTGATCGTCCCCACTCCCCACTCATTACCAGCTTCCACGTGAGGTCTTCCATCCAACACCAGTGCAGGTAGTTTACAGTGCACCACTGCCTGTGTCTCCTCAACATTGGCCTCCGAGTTGATGGTTGAAAGCCTGGTCAAGATCAAGGGGCTCCTTGAGCTCTTGCTCAACCATGAGGCTGTGCTCTCAGCATTTCTCATCCTTCTCCTCCTTGGAAGGGGTGAGGCTCCATTGCTTAATGTGAAGGTGATAGAAGGAGTCCCTCTAGCATCAGTTTTATTTATTTCTTTCACTTTGTTCACCGGATTAGCACAATTGGCCAAGGCCCTTTTTCAGGAATGACCAGGAGCCACTTAACAAGCAGCTGAGCTGTTACAGAAACACAAAAGTACAAAATATACATTCAATAAACCACACAATATATGAAAGCAGCACAATGGACCTTCATAGGGCAGGATAGGGCTCTACCCCCAAACCCTGTGGTTGACTGGCCTTCCCCAGTGAAACTCCTCTGGTCCATCTGATTGCAGGTGGAATTACGTCCACAACAGCCCATGTGGCAAGCCCATATCAAGGACTCCCATCCAGTGACCATTTTGCCAGGCTGGTTGTCAGTGGAAATTTCCCACTCGGATGACTCCAGAGTGGTTCTTTGAAAGACTGAAGTCGAGGGCCATCTTTGATGAGTCTTCTTATGAGTTTGATGGCTCATCTATGCAATTCTTGAAGAAACGTTCAACCAAGAATCATTTGAGAAACTGACTACCGACCATGGCCAGTATCTTTTATGGCTCTCCTTTGACTTATGTCAGAGTACATGGAAGTTCCTTTGGAGTCAGTTCAATAGCTGGATAAGCACCCCATTACTGACATTTTGGATAAGGATAAATCCCCAGGGGTAAACTTTCCCATGGCTGATGCTATTCTGGGACTGGCCCTGGAGCTTTTAAAGCATCCAGCATTCTGCCTGGCATCCTCCATCTGTATGGTCCATAAATGTGCAGTACCTATGGGCTCCTTGCCCAAATTCTCAGACCACCCTTTGGCCAAGGACATGGTCTCTGACTTCATTTTCCTGAAATATGACAATACTGGGGACATGGACAAGCCCCCCCACCACAAGGAGTCAAAGTAGCTTGACCATATGGAAAACTAGTGTATGCCACATCCTCCATTGGTCTCCACCAGGTGGATTATGCTTTGACAATGGCCCCACTTTGGTCACTCCCTGCTGGGGGTGCTCAATTCTGTTCACCCATACTTGCCCACTGATAAGTAGTTACCAGTAAAGGTCATATGAGATCAAGGTCAACTGCTAGATAAACATGAGTTCTAGACAGCCCAGGACATTGGGAACTCTTGAGCCTGTGCCATGGCACTGTCTATTGTGATGCATTGCAGGACCTGGCTGATGATCTCCACCTGCATGGTTGACGCTCAGTAAAAACTGGCCATTGTCCCTTTCTTGGGCACTGATCACTTTGGCCTAGGGCTAGAAGGAAATTTCACCTGAATCAAGAAGTCCAATGCCTCCCTGGATTCTGCAGTTTCATTCCAGGAGAACCAGAAAGGCCAAAAACGTAAGAAGAAGGATTTTCAATTTTGGTCATTTCAGCAACAGCAGTCCCAGCAACAACAGCCCCAGCAAGGGCAATTCCAAGCCTGGTGTCTGAAACTCAAGTTATCTGGTCAGAGACCAGAAAAAAGGCAGGGTCAGGGGTAGTGGTGCTGATCCAGCCTCCTCACCTGGTGTCCCTTCCAAAATTTGTTAAATATATAATTAAGAATATAAAATTTGCCAGCCAGTGGCACTGAGGATTGAGGCATTCCTTTACCTCATGCCATGTGGGTGACCCGAGTTCAGGAGTGAGCTTAGGGTGCCAGGGGACAGATGAGGAAGGAGATGATCAAACATCCAGAGGGCAGCTGTCTTCTCCTTGGAGGAAGGGGGACTTCAACCTATAGTGCTAATGGCTTCTAGTAGAGACTGGAGGCACAGCACTTATGAGTCCTGTAGAATGGGGACAGCGATGGCGGGTGTCCTGTGTGCAGGTGCAGAATTGTGGCCACTGCATGCTGACACCATTGCACATCCACGCTGAGGAGGGATCAACAAAAACCAGAAATACCCCAGCACACAGGGGGATGAAGGTGGTCCCCAGGAACTGGCACACATGCCCAACACTGGACCCAACCCAACCGACTCTCCCAGATCCTCTCTTCTCTGTTTGGCACCACAGTGAGAGAAAGATCCTGTCTCTGATTCCTTGGTCAGGGGGGTGTCTCAGGTAGGGCAGTAGTAGCCATGTTGTGCGGGTCTCACTGGAGGGAGATACTGTGTTCTGGTGACCAGAGGGAAAAACAAGTTAAAAAAAAGATATATATAAATTCCAGGGAGATGACTAACTGCAGATGTTGTACCTACCTTTAAAAAGGTGGCTGGGATGATCCAGTAAATTATTGATTGATTTCCTTTGGAGGGATATCAGCCATGATTTTGTTCCATTTTTTGTAGACAGGTTAACTAGCTGGGTTGAGCAAAACAATGTATTATGTAAGAAACAGTTGGTTGAATTCACCAAACATGCTATGGTCCAACTCTTTTTGAGTCTAGAGATGTAACTTTAGTTTTAACAAAAATTAAAGCCTTTATTTGTCTTTTTCACAAAAGAATGAGCTTGCAACAGAAATTAACTAAAGCTGAAAAGAAAAAGATTAAAAAACAAGAAAATTGGAAAGAAATTGATGAATTTGTGCTGCAGCAGTTGGTAGAGATGACCCAGGCCAGTGCTCATAGTGGATCTGCATCGGATTCCAGCTCTGGAGATGCTGAGCCCCTGTAATATGGAGCAGAGCTGCAACATGTAACCCGAATTGGAAAAAACAATAAAGAAGCAGACTTTACAAAACCCAATACAGTATGTCTGAACTATTTAAACTCATTATTGATTCAGGGGACACCAGTAAAACCTCATTTGTTGGTTTTCAAAAACAAACTAAATTTTCATTTTCAGAACTGACCTCCAAGATGGACAACCCGAGTAAAACTGTGGCTGACATTGATAAAACCATCAAAACAAAAAAAGAAAAAATTGGCTTCCTGGAAAAGGATTTGTCTCAAACTTGCAATGCAGTTATTTCATTAAATGTTGCCCTAGAGGTCTAAGTGAGTGAACAGGTAGTTCTATCTAGAAAAATAGAGCAGTTTGACAATTTTATGAGAGAAAGCAATGTTCAAGTTCTTGGACTACTGTAAACTTTGGAGATGTAAATCTTGTCCAGGCAGCAGTACATCTACAGAAGGAACATGTTGTCAAGGATATACAGTATCTTTTACTCGACTTTTCCAAATTTCAACTCACCAAGGGACACTGCAAAGCAACTGGGAGATTTGTCCACTGTAACTTCCCAGGTGGGATCTACAACAATTATTACCCTTACATCAGGGGAGGATAAAGAATATATACTGAAATTGCCAGGGAGAACAAATCCTTTTCATCTGAGGGATTGAGATCCGATGCTACCCTGACTTTACAAAGGAAAACTGAAAGGCGGCTTTTCAACCAGTTCTTTTAGAAATAGGGACACAAGTTGCACTGTTTCAGCCAGCAAAATGTCTTATTTTCTTTGAGGATAATATATTTTCATATACTCATGAAGCAGTAGTACAGCAATTTATTAATAACATAGAGACATAGAAATATAGAATTTGGCAGCAGATAAAGACCGCTTGGCCCACCTAGTCTGCCCATTCCCCTACTTGATGGATAAGCTGCAGATTCTAGTTAACCAACAGCTTACTTCTTCCTACCACCCACTAGAATTGCTTATGTCTGCCCATGCATTCATGAATTCTCCCTCTGTTCTTGACTCCACAACCTCCTCAGGAAGGCCATTCCATGCATCCACAATGCTCTCCATGAAAAAATAATTTCTAACATTACCTCTGAGCCATCCCCCTCTATCTTTAAATTGTGCCCACTTGTTCTTGCACATCTCTTTTTCTGAAAGTTGCTACCCACTTGGACTTTGTTAATTCCCTTGAGGTACTTGAAAGTTTCTATCATGTCCCCCCCTTCCTCCTTTCCTTGAGGTCTTCTGGTGCAGACACTGCATCATTTTGGTTGCCCTCCTCTGAACAGCCTCCACTCTGTCTATGTCTTTGTGGAGATGGGGTCTCCAGAACTGCATGCAGTACTCCAAATGGGGTCTCACTAACTGTCTGTACAGAGGGATAATAACTTCCTGTTTTCTACTGTTGATGACTCTCCCTATGCATCCCAGTATCCCCCCAGCTCTCCTTACTGCCTTCTCACATTGCTTGCCTACCTTAAGGTCATCTGATATAATTACTCCCAGGTCCATTTCAATTTTTGTTGTTGTTAGTATCTCACCCCCCATTGTGTACTCTTCCCCTGTTTTTTTTTTCCCCAGGTGAATTACCTTGCACTTCTTTGAATTGAATCTGAGCTGCCATACATTTGACCATTCCTCCAACCTTGCCAAACCCATTTTCTTCCTTTCCACCCTACCTTGTGTTTCAACCCTGTTGCAGATCTTTGTGTCATCTGCAAAGAGACATACTTTTCCATCCAGGTGCTCTCCAATGTCACTTATAAAGCACTGTAGTCACTGTAGGGATCTCACTGTCAAACTGTCACTGTCGGGTGGGTATACGGCCTCTGGCATATTCAGGTCCCCCCACACCCCCTCCACTTAGGATTGTCAACTCCAAGTTGGAGCTGACTTAGGAGGGGATGCAGGACCCCTGACAGACAGTGCCCGGTTCCTGCAGGTCTCCTACAGTGGCATGGCACTGTAGCCACTGTAGGGGACCTCGCTGTTGAACTATCACTGTTGAGTGGGTATACGGCCTCTGGCATATTCAGGTCCCCCATTAACAATATCTCCCCTTATTCTGCCATTTTAAGGATGCCTTCTATCATTTCATTGTCCATTCCCTCCCCCTGAGATGGGGGTCTGTACACAACTCCCATGCAGATTGTGGTGCCATTTTCTGTCTCCAGGGTGACCCATAGTGACTCATCTACTGCATGTTTACTCTTTAGTTCTGCTGCTTTAGTCTCTTCCCTTACATAGAGAGCCACTCCTCCTCTTTTACCCTCCCTGTCCCTCCTGTAGATTGTGTATCCTGGTATGTTGACATCCCAGCCATAGTTCTCTGTATACCATGTTTCACTAACTGCCACAATATCCAGGCATCCCTGTTCCATTTAGGCCACTAGTTCAGGGAGCTTGTCACACAGACAATGGGCATTGGTACTCATCACCCTTCATTTTTTGATGACCTTACACCTTTTAGTCCCATCCCAGTCCTTACTGCCTTTGCCTTTTTTTGCATTTACCCATATCCTGCTCCCGAATAACTTCTCTACCTTGGTATTTACCTCACTAATTACTGTATTTTGTTGGGGGAGGCTGGGATTTCCCTGCTTTTTGTCAGTGCCTCCAACCCCCCCCTTGGCTAGTTTAAATGCTTGCCAATGAAGCATTTAAACCTATCACCTAGGATCCTGGTTCCCAACATGGACAAATGTAGCCCATCATGCCAGTATAGGTCTGCATCCCTTCAGGTGGCTCCCCAGTCCCCAGTGAAGCCAAAACCCTGAGCTCCACACCAGTTTTTCAACCATTCATTGAATCCCATGGTGTGGAGTACCCTAGCATCATCCTTGCCATAGACAGGCAGCACCTCCAAGAAGGTTACCATATGTGCTACTTGTCTAAGGCCCCTTCCCGACTCTACAAATTCCTCTTGCACTGCTCTGATTCCCATTCCCAGTCAGGTCATTTGTCCCTAGGTAGACAATGACATCCAGCTCCCTCCCTTGCGAAGCTGCTTCCGTGATCCTGAGGATTCACTTCCTGTCCTTCTGAGCTGTGGCATCAGGCAGGCACCTTACCTCCCTCTCCCCTTCCTCCCCCACTTCTACTCCCCTACTAGTTGAGTCCCCACCAGGAGTTAATTCCTTCCCCTTTGGGGTCTCGTGCCGCCCTCCTGTAGGTCTCCTTTGTGGAGGTTCCTAGCATCCTCCTTGGTCTTCACTGCAGGTGCCTCCATAGAGGAACCATTCTTCACCAGAACAGCATATGAATTGGGGAGAGGTACAGCTGGAGGGATGCATCTCTGTTCTACCACCATCTCCCTCCCTCCCTTTGCCCCCCTTGGTCCTACCGCTCCTCTTTCTTGGCAGCATCTGAGGTAGCAGCGGTGGCACTGGTGGTCCCTGGGTGGGGGAAGAGGTTTCACAAATCCTAGCCAGGTCAGCCTGGAGATGGACAACCTCTTCCCTCAGACCAGAGAGGTGCCTGCAAATAGGGCATCATCACAGCCTCCAGAATGTCTCCCAGAACACTGCCTCCCCATAGCCATTGCACTGTACCACTCCCATCATGACTTATTTTGTGTCCCCTCTCCTGTTGCTTTTTATGCGTACTCTCTCCTCTCTCTACATATTTTTCAACCTACTGTCCTACTGCCTATGTACCCTTACAACTCTCACCCTCCATGTTCTGGGACAGGAACTTCCTGTAGTTTTCAGTAGTCTCCTTCCTCCTTGCTTGGACTAGGACCTCCAGCAGCTAGGGGGGAAGAAAGAGCTTTTTTTTCCTTCAAGGTTGATGGAACTAATGTGACTCAGTGATCCTTCCCTCCCTACTGCCAAGCAGGAAGTTCCTGTTGTCAGTCAAATCCAGTGGCTATAAAAGTAGAACTGGCACAGGGTTTCAGGGTGAGGGGGTGAGAAGGAGGGCAATTAGTAAGAAAATATGTCGCTTTTTGAGTTAGCTGTTTGTTCTGAAAGCAAGATTACCTCTGCCAGAAACTAGCAGCAGGAAGCTGTAATTGGAGACAGCTGCTTTTCTACTGCTCAAGCCACACCCCCAATTAACTTCTCTCCTCTGCTCCTGATTTAGCAAACTAAGTTGATACAGCCAACCATGTTTTTCCTTTTTTTTTACTTAAATGAGACCCCCTGCTTCAATAAAGTATATGTTTGTTTAATCCCAAAAGGCACTGACTCCTGCTGAGATAGAAGTGATTTATTAGTAAGAAAATCTGTAGCTTTTTTAGTCAGCTGCTTGCTCTGAAAGCAATGAATAGCAGGTTAACTATAAATGATTTACCTTGTGCTGGCAAATGGGGAGTTTGTGAGAGAACTTATAGTGGAAGAACCGCTGTCAAGGAGTGACCACCACTCAGTATGGCTCACATTGGTTATGGGCAAGGAAGGAGTGCAATCTGGCACAAGAGTGCTGGACTTCAGGAGGGCAGACTTTGGAAGGATGGGGGAAGTGGTAAAAGGGTACCTAGCCAGAATTCAGCCTAGTATGGGCACTAACCAGAGGTGGGAGCTCATAAAGCTGGGGATAGTGGAGGCAACCAAAACCTGCTGCAAGGCCCAGAGCAAGAAGGCTAGGGCTAAGAAACTGAGCTGGTTGAGCAAGGAGGTCCTAGAAAAAGGTAAAGAGGAAAAGAGTTGCCTTTAGGAGGTACAAGAAAACAGGGAGGGGAGGACAGGGAGGAGTACCTGACAGAATCGAAGGAGGTGACATGGGTAGTAAGGGGAGCCAAGGCATCTATGGAGGTCAGGCTAGCAAAAGGCATTAAGAAGGAGGAGAAGGACTTCTTTATGTACATCAGGGAGAAAAGGAGCTGTAAGGACCACATAGTAAGGATTAGGAAGGGGGGGGTTGGGTGGAAGCAGGGAGCAATAAGGCAGAAGTGCTAAATGATTACTTCTGCTTGGTACTTACTAAGGAGAACAGGTGGTGATACCCAAGGGGGCAGGAATGGCAGAAATGGGGGGAAGGGGTGACATATGGGAAAATCATGGAGGGCAGAGTTTGGGAGGGTTAGAAGGCACTGAGGGTGGACAAGGCACCAGGCCCAGATGGCATCCACCCCAGGGTACTGAAGTTGCTGGCAGAGGTCCTTTGGGACCTTTGGCAGACCTATTTAATGCCTCACTACACTCAGAGTGTGTACCTCAGGATTGGAGGATGGCTCATGTGGTGCCCCTCCACAAGAGTGGCCCCAAGGATGAACCAGGGAATGATGGACCAGTGAGCCTCACGTCCATCATGGGTAAGCTGATGGAGACTATCCTGAAGGAGAGGCTGGTGGCCCTCCTAGAAGCCAAAGGACTACATGACAGCAGGAAGCATGGCTTCATACATGGCAGATCCTGCCAAACCAGCCTGGTGGAGTTCTATGATTGGGTAACTAGGCAACTGGACAGGGTCATGCTGTGGATGTCCTGTATCTGGACTTCAGTAATGCATTCAACTTGGTGCTGCATGGAAGGCTGGGAAGTAAGTTAGAAGGCACAGGGGTGGGTGCAAAGCTGGTGAGATGGGTAGGGAACTGGGTTCAGGGAAGGCAACAGAGGGTGGATGTGGGTAGGGAGCTCTCACACCCAAGGGTAGTGATGAGCGGTGTTCCACAGGGCTCGTTGTTGGGACCAGTGTCATTTGGGATATTCATTGCAGACATATCATTGGACATCAAGAGCAAGATCAGTCTGTTTGCTGATGATACCAAGATGGGAGTGGTGGTGGATGACTTAGAGGGATGGCAGGGGTTGCAGGATGATCTGGCAAAGCTTGAAACAAGGTCAGACACCTGGCAACTGGGGTTTAATGCCAAAAAGTGCAATGTGCTGCATTTTGGGGTGAAGAACCCAAGGAGGAGGAGTTACCAGCTGGGTGGAATGCAGCTAGCCCAACAGAGGAGGGGAAGAATCTGGAGGTGCCCATTACAGGGTCAATGAACAACTCGGCACAATGTAGGAAGACAGCTGCAAAGACCAACAAAATGCTGTGTTGCATTGCAAGGGGAATATCCTCGAGGCGGGAGGAGGTGATTCTGCCACTGTATAGGCCACTAGTCAGACCGCACCTGGAGCACTGTGTGCAGTACTGGTGCTCGTATCTGAGGAGGGACATTAAGTTACTGGAGGGGGTGCAGCACAAGGTGACAAAGATGATCAAGGGACTGGGGGACTTCTCATATGAGAGGAGGCTGAGGGAGTTGAACATGTACTCACTGGAGGAGAGGAGAGATGGGGGGATATGATTCAAACCTCTAAGTATATGAAAGGAATAAACAAGACATGTACAGAGGGGGTTCAAAGTAAGGGAGGGGATGGACACCAGGGGCCATGATATACGTCTGGAGGGAGGAAGGTTCAGGAGGGAGATGAGGAGACACTTTTTTACAGAGAGGGTGGTAGCTGGGTGGAATGCGTTACCTGCAGAAGTGGTGTCCAGTAGAACAGTGGACTGCTTCAAAAGGGGATGGGGCAGGACAAGGGGGAGGGTCAATGGAGGGGAAGGGTGGAAGGGAGGGAGGGGCAGCTGCAGAATAAGGGGTGCTAGCTGCATATTCGAGCAGACTTGATAGACCTCTAGGCCTTTATCTGCTGGCAAATTTTGTATGTTCGTTTGATTCTGAATGTAGTGAAATGGAAGGCGACAGTTCCATGATTGCCAGTAAAACAAATTATGTGCTGGTTACCCCTGCCAGAATGAGTAAAAGAATAATTAAGTACGTTATATAATGTTGAGTAGTGTTACAATTAAATCATTATTTAATTTTGAAAATAACATATGCATGTATTTCCTGTATAGCCAGAGTTAGCAAATAAGATGGTATCAGTTAAGTACATTGATAGAACCTCAAGAAAGAAAGAGTTTATTAAAGTGCTGTTTCAAAAGGCAGTTTTCTTTCTTTTTTTCTTGGTATTTTAAAAATAATGAAGTAGAGCAAACACAGCAGAAGCTGTGTTGTATTATTTAATGAGCTCTTTTATTCCTTATGTTTTATTGTCAATTGTTTACCTTTTTCTTTCCTCAATTTGGATGCAACTTGGTGTATTATACATTCATATTCATTTTAAGTATTTTCTTTTTGTTTGAGAGGTTATTTTATTACCTCTCCTATGAATAAAATGAAATAGAAATAGATACATAGATACACAGAATTTTTTGGCAGATAAGGACCACCTGGCTCATCTAGTCGGCCCATTTTTTCTACCTTTAACTTATGCAGCAGACTTTAGTTGATCTGCTGCTTTCCTACTTTTCCCTTTTTCTAGGGTTCCCCTGTGTGTGTCCCATGCATTTTTGAATTCCTCCACCGTTTTTGCCCCTACCACCCATGTGGGAAGGCTGTTCCAAGCATCCATCACTCTGTCTGTAAAGAAATACTTCCCTACATTACCCCTGATTTTTCCTCCTTCCAGCTTCATCTCATATCCCCTAGTTCTTGTCCCTCTTCTTTTCTGAAAGATGCTAACCCCCTGTACCTTACTGATCATGTCACCCCTCTCTCTTCTCATCTCTAGAGAATACATATTGAGATCTTCCAGCCTCTCCTCATATAACTTCTGGTGCATCCCCTGCACCATTTCTGTAGCCCTCATTTGGACTACCTCCATTCTATATCCTTCCTGAGATGCAGACTCCAAAATTCGATACTGTACTCCTGATGAGGTCTCACTAATGGTCTTTATAGTGGCACCACTGCCTCTTCTTTCCGGCAGCATGGGCGGAGCTATGCTGACATATTGCTATGATGTAGGAGAGAAAAATGAGTATGGTACAGGAATATGAGGTAGTTGCCTTACGCTTGGTGTTTCAACTGGTGCTGAGGCACAAATATTTGCCTCTTAAAGCAGCAGTACTACATAAAAAAAAAAAAGTCATTGCCACATAGATGTCTTTCTTCTGATCTGTTGAGCATGTAGCTGTTTAAAATTCTGTTGTGCAGTGCAACATTTGATCCCAGTTTCTTTTTTGTTTTTGTTTACAGTTGTAGGCCAGCCATATTATTCCCCAGACCTGTGCTCTGCTTTGTTTACAATTGGTTATGCTTCCTGTGTGTGTGCTACTCTGTTAAGTCCTTCAAGAATATATATCTAAAATCAGTGGAGAATGGGTTAATTTACAAAGGAATGTGGGGGGGGGGTGTTGCTTACTTCAGTTCTCCCATGTCATACAGTAGTCATTTGCTGGCATGGTATTTCCAGTCAACAATTGTGGTTTAACAGCATTTGAAATGTAAAAAAATACACTTTGCACAAATAAAGACTATTAGTACTACACACTGTGTGAGTGGTGTGACAGGACTATTTTAAGCATTTAAAACAACATAAAATACAAATAAGAAGCATTGAAAACATTATAGACAAGAGAATACTGAAAACCTTATGCTTTCAGAGCTTCTGAGTAAAAAAGCTATCCAAGAAAGAGGGGGTTGTATTACAAGTGCCTTATCTGCATATACAATGAGTTGGGCATACTGCCTCAGAATCTTGCTCCATGTTACAACAGAAAAAAAATGACTGACCTCTTATTGACATACTTGAATTACCTTATGTAATGTATGAAAAATATGTCAGAAATATCCAGTTCATAAATACACTGGAGACTTCTCATTCAGAACATCTGCTTCTAACTACAAATAGGAAAGTGAAACACCAGGCTAAACATTAGTTTCATGCATGCATTGTGTTGCGACTAAGAGACATAGTGTGTGTGTGTGTGTGTGTGTGTGTGTGTGTGTGGACACGCAACCAAAACAAGACTTACAATTATGCTTAAAGTGTGCAACTTAATGGGTGGTGATAGAAAGTATTTTTTTTTATTGAAAGTGTGGTACACTGCTTGGACATTTGGTCAGACTTTGTTGGGGGCCTAACAATATCATACACACCCAGCATCCCAAAGCCGTCCCAACTGCCATGTAGCACTGCCTGGCCACCTTCTGGTCACCTGACATGATCACCTCTAGATCTCTTCCTGCTCGGTTGCCATCAATACCACTCCTCCCACTTTGTACTCCTCTGACTGGTTTCTATGCCCCAATTGCATTATTTTGCATTTTCACATTGAAACCCAGCTGCCATACCCTTGACCGCTCCTCAGTTTTTCTCAGGTCTCTGACCATTCTAGTCACCAACTCTGGAGTATCCATCCTGTTACAGATCTTGGTCTCATACACAAAGAGTCAGATTTTCATTTCCACCTCCTCTGCAATGTTAAGTTTATAAAGACATTAAAGAAGATCAGCCCCAGCACTGATCCCTGCAGCACCCCACTGGTCATCCTCACTTCCTCTGAATGAACTCCACTTTAGCACCGCCCTCTGTTGCCTATACTCTAACCAGTTTGTTACCTGGTTTACCACCTTTGAAGCCACTCCTAAGCTACCCAGATTGCTCACTAGTCTCCTATGTGGAATGGTGTTGAAAACGTTATTGAAATCTAAGTAGACCATGCCTACCACACCACCCTGATCTAATTTCTTGGTCACCCTGGAAAAGAAATCTATCCGATTCATTTGACATGATCCCCACTCCCAGGTATCCATGCTGCCTAGGGTATTGTAGCCTGTTGGATTAAAAATATTCCAGAGTCCTTTCCTTCAGCAGTGTTTCCATTAACTTTCCCACCACTGATGTCAGGCGGAGGGGCCTATAATTGCCAGCCTTTTCCCTGCTACATCTTTTGTCCTCCAGTACTCCAGAACCAATCCTGTTTCTGGTGAGCTTTTAAATAGGACTCTCAGAGTGCATCCAGTATTTCTCTGAGCTCCCTCAACACCCTTGGATGCAATACATCTGGTCCCATTGCTTTGCCCACTTTCCCTTCAGGACTGTCTTCTCTGTAAAAAAGGACTAGTGTCTGCCTCCCCATTCAAAGCTCCGGTTTCTTTTTTGTGGTCCCTCCACTTTCCCTTCCTCTATAAACAATGTGCAGAAGTATTAGTTTAAGATGTCTGCCTTTTCCTTGTCCCTCTCTGCACAGTCTCCCCTTACCTTTTTAACCTTAAAAACCCTCCCTTGTTCTTCCTCTTTTTGCTTATATTTCTAAAAAAATGCCTTATCTCCTTTTCGTTATGGCTGGGCTGTTCTCACTTCAGTTAAAGCCTTCACTCTCCTTACTGCTTTCTGTGCTTCCCCTGATGCAGCTCCCTATCCTTCTTCCTCAGTGTCTCCTTGTGGTTCACTCCCTCCCATCCCCAACAAATTGAAGACTGCTGTCAACCGAGCAGAGTGTTTTATTTTTATTTAATTGGTACTAAGAGAAACCCTTGCGCACAAGTGCTCTTTTTCAAAGGTTCTACACCAGAAAGGTTACAATGTGGCAGTACAGGATGTAACATTTACACAATACAGAGGAGTACAAAAACTGTAGTAACACACAGGGGGTTGTGCTAAAAAAACAATGCATTTGACAATACATACAGTAGGATACAAAATAATGTGTAAACATAGAGGTTTAAAATTTAAGTACAAGTACAGGAAGCTTTTGCAGTAAGGAAAACAATAAAAAAATGTCTTGTCCCCTTTTGTTACTGCCAGGGCTATTCTCTGTTTAGTTTGCATGTTTGTGATCCTTACTGCTTTCCCTGCTTCTCCCTCTTTCCCCCGATACACCTCCCTATCCTTTTCCCTCTGTATCTCTTGATAGTTTCTGAATGCAAGCATTTTAACTTTTACCTTTTCTGCCACCTCTTTTGAGAACCCTAGCAGTCTGTGTTTCCTCTTGCTTTGCTCACTTGCTTGGCACAGAGGTTTGTCGTCTTCAGTATGCCCCATTTTAGCTTTACCCACTGTTCCTGTACCCCCTCCTAGGTCACCTCTCCTCCCTGAGGCATTCACCCATTATAAAATCTACTCTCCTAAAGTCCAGGACCCTCACCACTGTGTGGTTGAGTTCCACAGTTGCCATTGTACTGAACTACATGGTATGGTGATCACTGGTCCCCAGGCAGGTTCCCACCTTGACATCTGCAACACTGTCCCTGTTAATGAGTACCATATCAAGTATTGCCCCATCCTGAGTGGCTTCACTGAATAGTTGTTTGAGGAACACAACCTGAAGGGAGTCCAGGAGGTCTCTGCTTCTAGTTGAAGACACAGCTGGAGGCTCCAATCTATGTATGGCAGATTGAAGTCCCCCACCAGTAGCATCTCCCCTTTTTCTGCATTTTTTTAATGTAATAAATGTTATTAAGATTTTATTACAGTAATACAAAAGTACAAAATTACAGATGTCAAAAGAACATTAACAACATGGAACAGTAAACTAAGAAGGGAAACAAAAATGAGCAGAACCTCCTCCCATCCAACTACCCCCACCTATACTCCAATGCACAACATAAGAAATTTACTCCAGAAGGATAATATCTTGAAATGGATATTATCAAGGGTTGATATGACCCTCAACCCCCTCCTAAGAAAAACAGTAAAATAGGATGTCTTTTGAGTCAAGCATGTAGCAACAACAGAGTACAAGGTTTCCCATTTCTGTTGATAAGCAGTCAGATGATCAGCCATACTAGCAATCCTTTTCTCTGCTTAAAGGACAAATAGAATTTCTTTATACCACTCAGTATACAGTATGTGGGTATCGCCTGATCACACCAATGCCTCAAAATTACTTTTTTGGAACAAGCAGAGATTAAAACTATATACTTTTTCTGCTTCCTTATAAATATATCTTTGTAATCACCAATTAAACAGATGTCTGGGGACAATGCATGTTTCAAACCCAAAACAGGGTCAAGCTTCAGTTGTATTGTATCACAAAATAGTTTAGAAACATAGAAACATAGAAGTTGTCGGCAGATGGGGACCATACAATCCATCAAGTCTGCCCTTGGCTTCCTACCCCCCTACTTAGCTGTCTACTTGTGTATCCCACATTGTTTATCCCATGCCCACTTGAATTCCCCCACTGTCTTGGCTCCCACCACCCCCTCCAGCAAGCTATTCCATGGTTCCACAACACGCTCTATAAAAAAGAATTTCCTCATATTGCTTCTGAACTTTCCTGCCTCAAATCGAAGGTTGTGCCCTCTAGTCCTGTTGTAGTCCTTTACCTGAAAGAGGTTCTGCATGTGCACCCTGTTGTTGCCTTTAAGGTATTTGAATGTTTCTGTCATGTACCCATGATTTCTGCATTGTACTAGGGAGTATAATTTGAGGTCATCCAGTCTTGCCTCATACTGTTTCTGATGCAAGCCCTGCACAATCTTTGTTGCTCTTCTCTGTACCATCTTTAGCCTATCTATGCCCTTCCTGAGGTGTGGCCTCCAGAACTGGACACAGTACTCCAAGTGAGGCCTGACCAGGGACCGATATAGGGACATGATTACTTCATACCTTCTGCTCATGATGCCCCTCCCTATGCATCCCAGGATACCACTAGCCTTTAGTGCAGCCTTTTCACATTGTCTACTGACCTTGAGGTCATCTGATATGATCATCCCTAGGTCTCACTCCTGCCTGGTAGCCACCAGCTGCTCCCCTCCCATTGAGTACAGTTTCCCTGGTTACGTTTTCCCAGGCACATGACCTTGCATTTTTTGACATTAAATTTTAATTGACAGGTCTTGAACCACTCCTACAGTTTTTGGAAATCCACTTCCATGTGTTGCTGTTCTTCTGTTGTATCTTCCCTATTGCCGATTTTGGTATCATCTGCAAACAAGCACACCTTTCCCTCCAGTTCATCCGCAATGTCGCTGATGAATATGTTGAAGAGGACTGGCCCCAGAACTGAGCCATACAGGACCCCACTAGTCACCTTCCCCTCTACAAACAAGTACTATTTATTAATACTCTCTGAGTTCTCCCATTTAACCAGTTTCTGACCCAGTTTGTAACCTCGGATCCAATTCCCATGTTCTCCAGTTTTTTGATTAGTCTCCTGTGCAGAATGGAGTCAAATGCTTTGCTGATGTCCAGGTAAACCACATCCACTGCCCCACCCTGATCCACTGTTTTGGTTACCCAATTGAAAAATTCAACCTAGCTTGTCTGGCAGGACCTCCCTGCTATGAAACCATGTAGATTTTTGTCGAGATGACCAGTTTGCTCCAAAAAAGCTATGATTCTTTCCTTCAGCAGGGACTCCACCAGTTTTCCAATGACTGATGTTAGAATGGTAGTTACCTGGCTGTTCCTTGCTTCCACTCTTGTGGAGTGGTACTACTGTTGCACTCTTCCAATACTCTGGCACCTCCCCACTCCTTAATGATTTGTTGAAAAACAATGCTAAGGGTGCTGCCAGTTCCTTCCCTATTTCTTTCAGTATTCTTGGGTGTATCCAATCTGGCCCCATAGCTTTATCTACCTTTAACTTGTCTATTTCCTCCAGGACCCTTTCCTCTGTGAAGGGACCCGTGTCTATTCCTTCAATCAGACACTTCTTTATGACTATTGTTGGTCAGTTACCATCTGCTTCCTGTGTGAAGACTGAGCAGAAGTACTCATTGAGTGCCTCTACCTTCTCCCAATTTTGCTCTGTGGTTTGTCCATCTTTTTTATGATTCTAACCTTGCTACATTCCCACATTATATGTATCAATGACCCAGGACCATTCTGACATCTGCAACAAGAATCAGAGGACACCCTACTCATTTTATATAATTTAGTAGGTGTATAATACATATTATGTAACAGCTGTAATTGTGTAAACCAATATCTATCGTACTTGAGATTGTTATCTATATCTACCCAAACAGTGGCCCAATCATACAGTATGTCCTATTTGTATTAGGAATAGCCGAGTCCCAATATACAGTGCTGTATCCTCTACTTTGGTGGGAAGTAAAAAAATATAACTAAGATTATAAATCTGAGATGGCATGAGAGGAAAATGCTTCTTTTGCAAAGGAGAGAAGCTTCTGCCCATGTTCATTAGACCATGAAGATAAACCAAAAATGCTCAAACAATAAATTGGTGAGCTGCAGATATTTAAAACAATCCTTACTGGGTGCATTATAGGTGCACTGGAAAGCCAACAAACTTGATGGATCTGCCACTATATGTGATTTTTTTCAACCAATTTAATCTCATTGTAGAGTCAAATTACCTGCTCATCCACTTTAAAATGAAGATGTTTTGCAATAGGCTGTGAAATGTCCTTTAGAGTGCTCACACTGAAGTGGCAAGTGGTGTATCCTGGAGAACACTAGGAATGTTTTTATGTGGTGGATACAAAAGACAGGTGGTATTTATTTTCAGCTGTCTACACAGAAAAGTTTCAATATCTAACCATTGAGGAATTTAAATAGTAGTGTCTTCTCCTAAAGATTCCCTATACCACTGAAAATACTTACTGCTATGGATAGCTAAATAATACAAATGAAAATTAGGTAGTCAAAGTCCTCCATCCACTTTTGATGCTGTAAGTTCATGAAATGCCCTCCTAACCACTTTACCTTGCCACATAAAATGAGAAATGACTCTATGCAACCTGGTGAATCATTCTTGAGGAATGATCAAATTTAACAGTACCAGGTCAGTATAGCGACTACATAATGTCACAGGCAATGCCACATGGTGTAAACAGTATGTATCAAAAAGCTACAGAGGACAAAACAGCAAATGGAAAAGATGGTGAAGGAGCAGTAGTGCTACTCCTGTAGCTGTTGGCTGGGATGCAGTGATACAGAAGATAAAACTTCTGCTGGGGTGGCAGTCCTCCCAGCAGCTGCTGTGGCTCAAAGGGTAGAACTGAGGGCAGTGGAGCATCTGTAAACTGGGGATTGATTCCCCATCCCAAATTCCCTGTGTTTTTTCACATTTTTGTTACACTATGTGAGGTTATCAGTTCTCCCCCACCCTGTTTTCTCCTCGTCCCAGAGTTGCCCTCCCAGAGGTGATTATTTTAATGTTATGTAGTTGGGAGGGTGCAGCCCCCCCACAAACAGCAATTTTGTTGGTGTGGTTATAGCTGTTACTAGTGCTGGGTGTTTTTACCAAGCGCTATATTTGTTGTCACTGTATTGACAGCACGGTATGTTGCTGCACTGTTTTTGTCCATGACATATTGACCCTATACCGATTTAACATACTAATAGGATATAAAACCCTTAGCAGCAGGTTCAGCACTAAAGGGTAAGTGGGAGATGAGCCCATCGAGTCAAATCTCATTGCATATGTTCTAACAAAGGATCCAAATTCTATTGTTTCATTTTCATTGGAGAAATACTCAAATAAATGTCCAGATATTTAAGTTTATCAGGCATCCACACCAGCCCAAGATCAATGACAACAGCCATGTTAGCCTAAATATTTAATGGCATAACTTCTGTCTTGCCTATATTAACTTTGCAATTACGGATGTCAACAAATTGATGTATGATTGCCAATACTGCCAGTAACAATGTTTTGTGATGTAGCAGATGTAAAAGATTGTCATCTAAATATACTGACAGTTTAAACTGCTGGAACCCGATGGCTATGACCTGCATCGCCAGTGAGGCATTAATATTCCTAATTAAAGGCTCCAATAAAGGACTGAATAACAATGGAGAAAGGGAATAATCCTACCTAGTGTCCTGCCAAAGGTTTGCCACTTCAGAACAAACCCGTTGCAAAGAATCCTACCTGTAGGTTTAGCATAAAGGACCTTTACCCATTCAATATATTCCCATGGAATGTTAAATTTACTTAAAACTATAAATACATATTACCATGAGACATGGTCAAATGCCTTCTCCACATCTAAAGGAGCTAGAACTGCAGGGTCATGGATCTCTCTGGGCATGGAGCAGAGATCTCCCAACTTCCTAATGAAATCAGAAGACAGTCTCCCTGGAAAGAATTCCACCTGATCTCTACTAATTAGTATGCCCCAAACAATAAGGTGCGTGGTCCAAATCATAGATAATATTTTATGGTCCAGGTTAATCAAACCTATAGTTCTATAACTACTGACTTTAGAAGGATCTTTACCCAGTTTCAATATAACTGCAGTAAAGGCTTCAGTTAAAGTCGGGTCTGAGGTGCCATGAGAGTAAATGTTATTAAAAGTCTCTAAAAGTACTGGGGCTAGTAAGTCTTTGAATTTTTTATAAAAAATTGGAAGTGTAGCCATCAGGTCCTGGAGCTTTGTCCAAAGTAAGAGGCTCAGTGGCATCCACCACCTCCTTCAAAGTGAAGGAGATTTCAAAGAATTATATTGAGAATCATTCAACTATGGAAGCTCAATATCCTGAAAGAAATCATCTATTTTGTGCTAATGATATTCATTAGGGTACAGGCTATACAAGGGCTAATAATATGCTGAAATTAGGTCACAATATCACAAGAGTATGTGACTGTCAGGCCTTCTTAAGATACAATATAAGGAATAATCTGGTCCATGGTCTGTTTCCAAAAGAAAAGGGCAAATAACTTACCTGCCTTCTCTCCTTGATCAAAATATTTGATATTTGATCTCTTAATGGTGCACTCCACTTGTTCACACATGAGCTTGCCATATTTGGCCCATAGACAGTCAGGTTTAATCCAAATACACTCCACAATAGATTGGGAAAGATTTTTCTCCAAGTCACAAATCTGTCTTAATAAGGTAGTAACTTCTTGCTCCTGCAGTTCTTCTGCTTTGAAGCCAGTCGTATCAATTCCCTATGCAAACTACATTTTAAAGCCCCCCATAAAAGATTCAGCTGGGATATAGTGGGTGAGTTGAGCTCTGAAAAGGTAGTGATAAAATGATTAACTCTGTTTATAATTTTGGGAGATTTTAGTAGCTGGTTATTGAAACTCTAACATTTATCTATATTAGGGGTATGCATATAACTAACCTGAAGGACAATCCAATGTTGATCCTAGAGAACTTTAGAACTATGTTTGCATGTTTGAACACCCTGCAGATGTTTAACCCCCACCAGAAAGAAGTCTGTTCTAGAAAATGTATTATAAGGTAGTAAATGGAATGTATATTCTATCTGGGTGGGGATCACTCTCCAAGGGTCTACTAACCCCAGCTTGTCCATCATTTCACAGAGTGCCCACAGTGCCAAGGTCAGACTTTGTTTCCTGTTCCCTGATCTGTCTAAATCATTACTATAAGCCACATTCCATTTTCCTGCCAAAAGAAAAGGAAGGGCCTTCAAGGATGAAAAAATATTCATAAATTGAACAAAAAAGCAAGGACCATCATGGGTTGGTGCATAAATTGAACCTAAAACAACCTATTGCAGGCTCAATAAACCATAGACAAAAATAAACCATCCTTGTGGGTCAGTAATCTCTTACAAGATATAAAACAAAATCTGTCTAGCCACTAAAATAGCCACTCCTCTCTGGTGGGTATCATTCCCCAACTCAAAAATGTATCCAACCCAGTCCCTGAGAAACAGGGCTAGTTGGTCTGCACACAACTGGGTCTTCCGCAGCATCACTATATCTGTCTACAGCCATTTAAGATGGGTTAAAAATCAAATAAAGTTTAATGGGCATTTGTGCTCCTTTGATATTCCATGTACAGTACTTATAAACCTGGGCCATAATCAACAACTATGAAATGGTAATACAAAACCAGGAACTCACCCCAATAGTAAAGCAAGTATAGATTTACCCTACATATTTTGCACACTGCAGTGGAAACCAATCCTCTCCGAAACAATACTCCCCCCCCCATAAAATCCCCCTAAACAACAGATAGAAAACATCAATGCAACCCATCCCCACCCTCCCCAGCCCCATATAAAATAACCCAAACTCCCAGAATAAATAAAAAACGTGGTCTGGGATGCACATTACCAGTGTCCAGTCCAACCCAAGCACCCCAGATTCACTGAACATAACATTAAATTTATTCAGAAAATACAAAAGGTAAACTTAGATTACAGGAAGAGGCACTAGCATGGATAATTAACACATTAAATAAAGACAGTAAACCACAAAAAAGGTGAATCATATAGTGCTACCAGATTATGACAGCCAAATTAGCTAAACTATTTTGATCAAATTAGCTAAAAATGGAACTACTACCATGCCAATAGATCCTCCCATGAAATTCTCTTAAGGGCTATAGTAATATAGATATAAACTATATCTGTATAAGCATTGTACTGTTAGCTGAGCCAGCCCATGATTACTAGCAACGGTAACATACATATCTAATAATGTAAAAAGCAGATACTGCTAGCGGTCCAGTATAATGAACCCACAGACAGATAAGAAGAAATAAAACACATTGACCATACAAATCCCACACAGAAACATCAAACTCCCATAATGGACTTTCAGATAGTTATTCCAAATGATGGATAAAAAAAAAAAAAAACAAGCTTTGCATAATGGTATAGTTCGACTTTGTGTAACATATTATACCATCCATCCAAAACAGCCAATGCTTTGCAAACTGAGTTCGATACTAGTTTAAATCTATTGAGCGGAAAAAAAAATCAAGAATTAATACCAGTCAAAAAAAAAATCCCAGCTTACTATGATCAAGTGGACCAGTCTGTAACTTTAAACTTTCAAATGACTATTTAAAATCAAAACCGATAAGTGCAACTAAGGAACCAAGAGACCAACCCAGTCACTATGCTAATAAAGATAGCTAACATGTTTAGTAGTGTCTGGCATACAATATTAGCATGCAACACTCCAAAATGGAATGAACAATATCAACAAATGGCAACTATGATGAGCCCACTAATGTCATCCAAGAACACCACAGGAAAATAGCATACGAGAAGTTAGGGAGCTGAAAATCAAGGCTCCTCAAGATGCTGACAAAGTGATGCATGCTAGTTTTGTAACCCCCTGTAATCATTTCTTACTTTAAATGTATATACCTTTGTAAATTAATATTTTTCTCCTTTTTTCATATGCTTTATATTATTACTTATTTTTACTGTTTCTGTTTATGATGTCATCTCTGCTTGTATACACTTTGTTTTATGTGTACTGTATTTTATTTTTGTAACCTTTTGGATAACTGGACATTTGTGAAAATGGGCATTTTTGCTCACATACCTTTTCCAGTATAAAATAAACTTGATTGATTGATTGATGGCTTCTGTGAGGGAAATAAGTCAGGGAAACAAGCAAGCAGACTATCCCAGGCTTCTTTGGCAAATCTCAATTTGCTTTGTACCACTATCAGTGGTAACCAATAGTTTAGAGAAAAAAATAATATGGCCCAAGGGAAATCTCTTCTTTTTAATTCCAATATACATTTGTGGAGCTTGGTAACAGTGTGTGTGCTAAACAATCCAAATCCAATATGAGGCAACTGCTCTAGCCATTCAGCAAAACACACAAGTTTCTTTAAAATATTCAGAATTTATTCAATTTCTTTATGTGTGTTTCAACATTTTGCCAACAAGTGGCTTCTTCTGGGGAGCTGTTCATAATATAAAATAATACATTTTAGTTTATTAGCAGTACAATTTAGTCATTATTTTGATATGTCATATAAAGTATTTAGTTCACCAGTATAGTCTAGCTCTTTATCCTGTATCTAGTGCAGTTCAAATAATATATAACCAAATCATAAAATACTTATTACAGTGAATTCCTTCAGAACAGTTTATGTACTACTAGTCTCATAAGTTCATAAGTCTCCACACTTCTAACTAATAAAACAGGCACTCACCCTGTCAGTAAAGTAATGGAGAGAGGTCATACTCCTGTGCAGTTGCACTTTTGGAGTTTGGAAAGTGTACAGAACTTCGAGAGAGGTGAAGATTTTAGAAAGCTATTAGAAAGTAAAGAAACATGGTGGATATTTGAATTAGGGACATTTGAAAACAATTGGGGTCTTAATGAGAAAATAAACTGGCAGGTCTCTTGGTAAAAGATTATAAATTTGTTTTTCTTAAATGATTTAGATTTACGATATTCTGCTATTCCCACATTAGTCTATTCAGAATATGCTTGATAGGAATTGAGGATTTGTTAAACACAAAAACTGGAAATATGCCTTTTAAGGGCTCTAATGTTTGAAATGCTGTGCCAGCCCCTTACTAGTCCCTCTATAGCATTTTGGTAAAAAGATATGGATTTATTTCCTTGGCCCTCTAAACCTTTGAGTCCATTCATCATTCCATGCCACAGAAGTTTCTTCCCAATGTTCAAATGTTAAAGTATATGCAATTTATACCTTTTGATTTGCTGCCTACAGTTTGGTCCATATATCCGCAATGAAAAGAGGTTGTTGTCCGGAGTTGCAGGTGGCAATGACATCATGATGTCTGCTTAGGCATGCTTTTCAATGCAGTTATAAGAGGCTTTGGATCCAGGTGCCTGCTTTCACCACATTAGATAGCAAGGAGGAACAGAGGAGAACGCCATCACGCCTCAGTGAGTGGAGTTTACTATTTAACAAAAAAAGTTAAATTAAGGTTAATTTTGAATCCACAGTCTCTTTTAAGCTTTTAAGCCAATGAACATTTTTTTTGTGTACAGGTGGTTAATGATCCTTTACCTGAACAAACAAATTAAATGATAAAAAAAGACATGAAAAGCGAGAGAGCGTACAAATATAGATTTCCGGGATTTAAGATGCGTGGTTGTCCAGTCCCTAAGTATGATTCAATTATCATAATTACTTTTATTAATGCAACACGTGACTAGTTTTAAAAGAAGGAACTTGTTTGTTATTACAGAAAGTGGTGTGCTGCAGTACATGGAGGTTGAAGTGAGAATACACTACAAGCATATCAGTCATTGAGTAAGTTTGGAACAGGGATTACCATTTCAAGGTGGAAGCAATTATGTTGTAAAGCATACATTTAATCTAGATAAAATAGATGATGGTGTGTCCTGAAACAATGATTTATTATTGCAGAGAGTGAAATATTAAAACATGTAAGAGGTGGAGTCTCCATAACCTCTAAGTGAATTGTAAAAAAGTAAGTTTGAAAAGCTGTCTGTTGCAATTTCCTAATTCTAAAATAATTTAGTACTGAGATGTAATATTCTATTTGGTTTGAAAGTATGACACTCATATAAATGTTCACAACGTTAAGTGTGATGCTTTTGTTTTTTTTTTAATATTGGTTTACTGAGAGGGTAGTGCCTGTTTGATTAGTTAGAAGCGTGGAGGCATATGCACGTATGAGACTAGTAGGACATAAACTGATTTGAAGGAATACACTGCAATGAGTATTTTATGATTTGGTTATATATTATTTGAACTGCAGTAGATACAGGATAAAGGGCTAGACTATATTGGTGAACTAAATACTTTATATGACTTATATAGAAATCATGACTTTATTGTACTGCTAATAAACTAAAATTTATTATTTTATAATATGAACAGTTCCACAGAAGAAGCCACTTATTGGCGAAATATTGGGACACTCACATAAAGAGATTGAATAAATTCTGAACATTTAAAGAAACTTGTGTGCTTGGCTGAATGGCTAGAGCGGTCACCTCATATTGGATTTGTAACCAATAGTTTGGCAGGATATAACAATCTGTAACAGATCCCAGCAGCTGTTAACTTTGAAATAATACCTCTGTAGTCCCTGTGCAGATGTTGAGTAAGTGGTGCATAATCAATTAATCATTAAAACTGTAGAATCTTCTATGAGTGTCACATAAGTTTCCCCTTCTCTCTCACTTTTTGCTGGATGTGTAACTTGTCCCTGAAGTTTAATAGTTTCAAAATAATATTGTGAGAGTGCTCAGAGGGACCTGGAATATGTCACAGTGACCACTGGGCTCTTTCTCTAATATATTCAGGACCATTCAGTGAAGGACCTGCTACCATCTGTAATTAGCTCTGGACAAAGCCCAACATGTCTGAACCTTCTTCCCTTTCAGCAGTCCCCACCAGGACTAAGTTATTGTGCTGATTCTGGCCCTCTTGGTCCTCAAACTGGGATTCTATCTTCACACCCCTCTATTTCAATAGATAATCTTTTTCTTCCCTAGCCTGGCGATCTTCAGATGAGCTAATATGGATCTCTGCACAACTAACCCAGCAGGCTAAGGCATCCAGAGCAGGTCGAAACCATTTCATAACTCCAGCTAATTCCAATACAACTGTCTTAATACTTTGTAAAGCTTGACAAAAGCCAGTATGAGAGTCTTCTCCATCCTCCTCAGAATTATGAGAATCAGAAGAACTAATCCCTCTCGATCATTTTGTTTCTCTTAATTTCTCCAGTGATCAAGGAGGATTTTGGAGTCCTGAAAGTTCAGGAGAGGCCGCACGGTCCATCTCATCCATTTTGGCCAAATATCTCACACTAAGCCTCACACTAACCCAACCAACTAACAGAATTGTAAAAAGAGCACAAAATTAAACACATTATCGTTATCACTCCCTTTTGTGTTATCAGTATAAATAAATTAGCTTGAGAATGTGGACAGATTAGGGATGCATGTGCAAGCTGGCAACCTAAATGGCTGCCTGAGTTTGGGCTCCATACTTATCTGATTTTCTGTCATCAAAATGGGGCCAGCTAGAGTAAACTGTACATCTTGACATAAGTCAATCACTTAAAACCTCCTCTAATGAATGAACTGCTACTGAAGCACCTGGCTGGCCTTTAACTGAAATAATCTGAGAAAAACCTCCATGTGACGGTGGGACCTTGTGGCAAGTGGCGGAGCTATGGCCAGTGTAGCAACCATGTCTGTGTCAGCCTTAACCCCTGCGGTATTTTCTATGGAAATTAAAATCAGCTTCAGCAGGTCCTGGACCAAATCACACATTTTCAAACAAAAGTGGATATTCTGGAGAGAGTGCAAGCCCCACACCACAAGACCCTGGGTACAGAAATGTACCTCTCGTACATTGACAAAAAAGACATTAGACATGAATCTCAGATTCAGGAACTTGAGAGGGTGGTGCAGCTATTATGGAAGAGGGCTGGAGATGCTGAAAATCATAGCAGGTGGAATAACCTTCACTTCACTCAAAAGCAGCCCACAGGAGGATGTGGAAAATTTCAGTCCAGTCTCCATTCTCTGAACCCTAAGCAAGTGACTTGAGAAGCTAGTCTACAAACAGGTCAATGAGTACCTGGAAATGAGCAACCTGCAAACAGACCAACAGCATGGTTTCAGAAAGAGAGACAGCACTAATACGACACATGTAAGCTTCATCACTGGTGTGCACAAAGCTCTGGACCAAAACAAATGCCTTGGAGCAATCTTCATTAATCTAACAAAGGCGTTCGACCTAGTCAACCACAAGCTGTTTCTAGGACAGCTGGGTGGCCTAGGGTTTGACATACTGGCCCTAAAATGGCTTTCCAGTTACCTATACGGCAGGACACAAATTGTCTGGTGGAATGGTGCTAAATCAGATGAATGTCCAGTGCCAGACAGAGTTCCACAGGGTTCTATCCTAGGCCTTCTGTTATTCTTCTTATTCATCAACAACCTACCCCTACACTACGGTGGAGCAAAGGTCACGCTATAGGTGGAAAATGCAGTACTGTACAGAACCAGCAAGGACTCAGAATTACTAAACTCAGAGCTGCAACAAGATTTCTCAATGCTAGAAGACTGGTTCCAGGCAAACAGGCTGGTCCTAAATAGCAAAAAGACCAAAGTCATGCTCTTTGGCCCCAAAAAGCTTGGCCCATGCCGGGCTAATCTTCTATCGTTCTTTACATCAAATGGAACAGGAATCAAAGTGGTGGACAATATCAGGTATTTGGGAATGTTCATTGACCAGGAAATCTCTTTCAGGAAACACATAGACTACCTAACAACAATAGTAAACCAAAATGTGGGCTTTTGTACAGACTAAGCTCCTACCTGACTAAAGAAACCAGGATCGCAGTCAGCAATGGGACTGTCATTCCCATCCTGTTCTATGGTGCAACAGTGCTTCAAGGACTGAGATCATTGGAACATGCACGTCTGAGTACACTGTACCACAGAATCAGCCATTTTGCCACCGGGGGCCAAAAAATGGAGTACCACTGTGATGTAATATGAGCGTTAAACTGGCCACCCCTTGAAGCGAGACTCGCCTATCCCTCCCTGTGCTTAGCTTTCAAATTTCAGCAATCTGATGCCCCACTGAGCCTGAGAAATCTACTAGCACCTAAAGCAAACAGGAAGGAACTCAGGTCGACTGAATGCTAGCTGCTAGAACCCCCCAAAAGCCAGATCAACTATGGGACAATGGTCACCTAGAATAACCCTCCCCAAACTCTGGAACAATCTCCTGAGAGAGCTCCAGGACTGCACCTCTCTTGAGGAGTACAAGAAAGTGTTAAAACTACACCTAAGCAGTGGGTCTCATTGCAGGTGCCACAACCCATAAAGGCACCTCTGCTAAAGGGGGATGCCTCATGTAAATACAGACAAAAAGGGAGGGTGGGAGGAACAGTAAGGAAGGATGTAATGTACTGAACTGCACTTATGTCTACTATCTACTCATGAATGTGTGTAACTAAAAAGGTTGTTCATGCGTAAACTCACTTATGTCAACTGTAGTAATGTCTATCTCTGCAACACGTATACATAATCAATGTACCATATACTGTAGTACAATCAAAAGCATTGGTTTTCTTTTCCCCTCAATTTACATGTAACTAATCCCGGTTCGCTCCTGAAAAAGGGACTGTCAAAGTCTCAGTGGGCCTACCCGGTTACCAAAATTTAAATAAATAAATTGTGGGGTTCCCTGAAGGTGTCGAGAAAGGGAACCCCATTGATTTTCCCCAAAGTGAACTGCTGAAATTATTGAATTACAGTTTGTCTGGCACCCTGTCCTAGAGGTACACCATGCCCACCATGCCATGGCACTGGCCCCTAAACAGGGAGAGAGACTGAGGCCAATAATTGCAAAATTTCTGTGTTTACCTGAGAAAGAGATGACTCTTGCCTTAGCCAGAGAAAAGGACACTCTGAACTGGCAGGGGCACAAGGTGTACATTTTCAGTGACTACTCCACCAAGTTGGCTGCCAAAAGGAAGCATACACTGAAGTGAGGAAAATGTTTCAAGAATTACAAGAAGCCAGAAGGGGAAGGAAGGAAACATATTCAATTCAGTGCTTTAGAGTAACTGGTAATTGTTATTTTCCTTTTAAACTTAGATTGTGGGCTTTTAGTGACACTATACTTTCTTTGTTGTCTTTACTTATAATTGTTTTTGGGCTGTTGAAAATTTAAAACATAGTGGTGGTGTAATTCTGTGCTGTCTTTAATTGCTGCAAATGTTATCTTGGCTTGTCTGACTGCCCTGTGGTTGGGTGAAGGGTGTTAATTGTTTGGCCTCTGACCTCAGCTACGTGATAACTGGAGGTGGGGCTTAGTCAGAGTTGAAGTAGCAAGTAGAGTTTTATTTTCTCAGAAGAAGCCAGAAGGGGAAGGAAGAAAACATATTCAATTCAGTGCTTTAGAGTAACTGGTAATTGCTATTTTTCTTTTAAACTTAGATTGTGGGCTTTTAGTGACACTATACTTTCTTTGTTGTCTTTACTTATAATTGTTTTTGGGCTGTTGAAAATTTAAAACATAGTGGTGGTGTAATTCTGTACTGTCTTTAATTGCTGCAAATGTTATCTTGGCTTGTCTGACTGCCCTGTAGTTGGGTGAAGGGTGTTAATTGTCTGGCCTCTGACCTCAGCTACGTGATAACTGGAGGTGGGGCTTAGTCAGAGTTGAAGTAGCAAGTAGAGTTTTTATTTTCTCAGAAGAAGCCAGAAGGGGAAGGAAGGAAACATATTCAATTCAGTGCTTTAGAGTAACTGGTAATTGCTATTTTTCTTTTAAACTTAGATTGTGGGCTTTTAGTGACACTATACTTTCTTTGTTGTCTTTACTTATAATTGTTTTTGGGCTGTTGAAAATTTAAAACATAGTGGTGGTGTAATTCTGTGTTGTCTTTAATTGCAAATTTTCGCCCCACCTCCCTCCCCTTCCCCCAACTCTTAATTATATGCCTGTTAAATCTGATTGACAGGAGCTAAACACAGGGTATAGTAAGGGGTGTGAAGTAGGAGGGGCATAAGGGGGAAGAAGCCCACCTTCAGCATGACACGTGTTTTGACTCATTTATTTAATTATTGGTTTCTTTTTTTTTTTAAGAAAATTATCTGAGGATCAGTGGCAGGATTTTTAGGACAGTAAATTAATAAAAAGGGAAATAGGAGAGCTTCAGTAGCAGACAAGTAGTGGTATTGCAGTATAATGTGGGGAGTGGTGCAATGCAGTGGCTGAGGGGCAGCCATATTCAGGCAGACCTTCTGGACACTGAGGTGCTGCCCTATCTGCATGCATCTTTCTGGACTGCGGGATGAGGTAGCCAGACTCAGAGCGGAAGTAAACTGGGTCAGGAGTACCATCACCCCTATCCAGGGACCACCCAGTCCAATGCAACTGCCTCAAAGGATGCTGAGAACGAGGAGCACTTGGATGACAGTGGGCTCAGGGAGGGTTAGAGTGGTCAGGCAGAGGCACATCCCAGATCCTATTCCACTCAAGAACTCATATGCCACACTGGCAAATGAGGACAACCAAATACAGGTACCCAGAGAAGTGGAAGGAAAGGATGTGGAGGTAGCAAGGAGTGACTCAGCGGGAAAGCAGTGGACCCCAGAGGAGGAGGAAGGAATCCTGGTGGGGACTCCATCATAAGAGGATCTAGCTAGGAACACAGGAGGGGAGGACAGGAGGTGAGGTGCCTACCAGGTGCCACGGCATGGAGGGATGGAAGGAAGATCCTGGGATCACTGGGAAGGCAAGACGGGAGGGTGAGCTGGATGTCATTATCCACCTAGGTACTAATGACCTGGCAAATGGGTAGCCAAAGGAAGTTCAGGAAGAGTTTAGGAAACTGGGAGGGTCTCAAGCAAGTAGCTACTTCTGTCACTTTCTCAGAAGTACTACCTGCGAGAGGCAAGGGAGAGCATAGGGGTGCATGCACCAGGAACTTTAACTCATGGTTGAAGAACTGGTGCTGTGAGGAAGGGTTTGGATTCATTGGTGACTGGGGACCCACCTGGAGGGATGGAGGTTTGTTCAAGCCTGACGGCCTGCATCCATCCTGGAGGGGAATCCAAGCACTCAATGCTAAGTTTAAATGCTACATTGACAGCATTTAAGCTAGCAAAGGGGTGGCAGGCCAGCAAGGAGGTACCTACATGCTCACCCCCACAGCTAGCAGTGGAACCAGAGAACCAGAGGTGGGCTATCTCTGCAAAAGCAGTGTGCAAAGATGGAGATTAGTGCCTGAGGTGGATAAGCAGAAAAGGGCAAAATTCAGCAGAAGGGCAGACAGCAAGGAGAACCAGGGATAAATGACAACCAAGGAAGGGGCTGGAGTAGAACAGTGAAACAGTCTAGGGAGGTCAAAACATGGAAAGCCATGTGTGCAAATGCCAGGAGCCTTAGCAACAAGATGGAAGATCTGGAGGCTGTCATGGTGCAGTCAGACCTGGACATTGTGGCCATCACTGAAACCTGGTGTAATGATAACCACGACTGGGAGATGGCCATACCTGGCTACAACATATTCAGAACTTTTCTACACTCTGTCCCTGAGCTGTGCTCAAACCCAGTACCCTTGCAGTCAGAGTCAGCAGCTCTACCTCTGGACCACATTGCCTACCTATTTTATTCCTACTTTCTAAGCCTTTTAGTCTCTTACCCCCCCACCTGCCAAAATATAAGTTTACCACTTCTCTCTTGCTGCCTTTGCAGGATTTGACCCTTGCACCCTTACTTCCAAAGTCCACAGTTTCACCACTCAGCTAGCACACCTGCCTGTTTTTACTGTAGGATTTCAAAACTCTAAAAACGCACTAACCCTCTGACACAACTAAAGTGTTATCTCAGTGCTTCTGCAGACCTTGAACCCAACTCCCTGCTGCTACAGCCACTGGTTAGGCTGCTTCCTGCTACAGGCTTGAACTTGGTACTCTGTGCACCTCAGGCACCTGCACTGCCACTACACCATAGCAGCAACTAAGCTCAGAGGTGACTTCTACTATCTTCCTCTATCATCCCTAGTACCCCCTATTCTTTCCCTCACTCAGCTCCCCACCTTTCCAACTATGCATGTGCAATCCCCTGCTCACTGGCCTCATCTTCTTCTCCTCCTTCCTTGCCTTCCACCAACCCTAGTGTCCCTATTAACCTCGGCCTTACTACGCCAGTGTTCCACCACCCCTCCTGTCCTCCTCCTTACCACTGCTCCTCCTGCCTCTCCTCCACACATCCCATATGCTTCTCTCCACCTCACCCCTTCCAGACATTACCTTTCCTCCCCCAGCTCCCTTGCACTTCCTGATCACAGGCCTTCTCTGCCTGTGCTGCCCTACCATCCCCTGTGCAACAAAACCCCTTCCTCATTCTGTCGCTCCTGGCGAGCTCTCCATCTGCCTCCCTCTGACCAGAGCACTCTCCTCCTTCTACTCTAACAGAGAACATACATCCCAACCCAGGCCCTGCCCCTCCCACCCACCACCCAGCCCACTGGTCTTCGTAGCCTCCATGAACATATGCAGCCTGCTGAAGAAATTGGACGCCCTACACTGCTGGGCCTTGGCTCATCAACCAGACATCATAGCCTGGTTGAAACCACATGCCATCCAAATCCACCCCTGACTCATTTGTTTTCCTCCCAGGCTATACCTTATACGGGAGGAGCGGGTAAACAAATGAGGGGAGGCTGTGCAATCTACACTAGGGACACAATACCTGGATCGCCTCACTCCCACTCCTGCCCTTATAAATGGGGCCCAGGCTCCTACTCTCAAACTCACCCCAGACCCTCTAGGAGCCCTCTCTATCTTACCACGGCCTCGTTCCCCCAAAGAACCAGCACCGCCTGGTATCTTTAACGGACTACCTGGCCACCCTCCACCATACGTGGAACAAATCCTAGTGGGGACCTTAATGTAAATTGGCTCAGCCCTCCTCATCCTTATCAGAGACTCATTTGCCACCCAAGATCTGATGCAACTCGTCACCCAGCCCACGAGACTTAACCCTAAGAGAGTACCAGCACCCTTCTGGATGTTATTATAACTAACCGACCCCATAAAATCCAAAACATCCAGGTCCTCCCAGATTCCCTAAGTGACCACTCCCTATCCTATTTCATTGGGCAGTCCCCAATCCCAAACCCAAAGCCCAGACCACCTCCAGGCGTCCCACCCGTGGGCTGAAAAATCAAAGTACTCCTCACCCAGATAAACTGGTCCCCCATTCAGCGTGCAACTGACATTGACACTGCCTCGCCTTCTTCACTCACGCCTTCAACATGGCTCTGTGATCTCTTTGCACCCTTCGCCAAAATCCGGTCCAAAAAACAGGACGCACCCTGGGTTAGCCCGGACCTTCTACAATTACTTAGAAACTGGGATAACCTCTGGCACCTTGCCACTGAAACGGGTCGTCTGTCTGATAGGCAGACCTACAATGCAGCCCGGAATAAGTGCTCATGGGCCATCAGGAAAGCCAAGGCAGACCATTACCAGGCCTCCCTTACCTCCTCCTGGGGCTCAGCACGGACTTTCTGGGATAATATTAAGCAACTTAATGGTAAAGCTTGCTCCCCTGCCCCATCCCAGCTCACTAGAAATGGCACTACCTCCACCGAGCCTGCCACCATAGCTAACTGGTTCAACACCACTTTCACTGACCTTAGCTCAGTCCTCCCTAGTAATTTCTTTGACCCTCCCCCCAACCAACCTCCCCCTGTCCTCCAGCACCCCAGCTTCCACCTGCACAAGATTTCCACCCAGGAAGCCAGACCCATCCTAATCAAAGCTCTGAATGGCAACAGTCCCGGCAGTGACTCACTGGACCCCAGCATCCTCAGGCTGGTACTAGATGAAGTCCTTGCCCCACTTACCAGCCTAATTAACCAGTCACTCTGCCTGGGACAATTTCCCACAGCTTGGAAAATAGCCATTATCACACCAATTCATAAAGGGGGCGACAGGTCATCGGCCAACAACTACCGGCCAATCTCCATCCTCCCCCCCATCTCTAAAGCCCTGGAGAAAGTGGTGGCCATTCAAATCACTGATTATCTGGCTAAGCATAACATCTTATGCCCAGAGCAACATGGCTTCCGTGCTGGTCACAGTACCAGCACTGCCCTAATTGAATTCTCCAACTTCCTACACTCCTCCTTGGATACCAGCTCCCTAGCTGGTGCAGTGTTCATCGACCTCTCAAAGGCTTTCGACACCGTCTCCCATCCACTTCTGCTGAATGCACTCTGCCACACTGGTCTCTCAGCTGGCCCCCTAGCATGGTGCACTAGCTATCTTGGACGCCGATCTCAGTAAAAATTAGCTTAGCACACTCTCCGATACCCATCCCATTCTCTCTGGGGTCCCCCAAGGCTCCATCCTAGGCCCCCTTCTCTTCTCGCTCTATCTGAACACCCTGCCCAGTGCATGCCCTGGCAAAATTCTACTGTATGCAGACGACGCTGTCCTTTTTGCCACCCACCGCAATCCCATCTCCCTCCAGGACTCCCTACAGCAGTCTTTCAACACTGCCGAGGCTTGGTTTAAGGAGCGCAGACTCATCATCAATCTTAATAAAACCAAAGCTATGCTCTTTTCCCACCCCCAAAACAAAGCTAGCAACCACCCACTCTATATCCTTCCAAGTACCAATCAGCCACTGGAACAAGTCTGCTCCTACAAATACCTTGGGGTTACCTTCGACTCAGCCCTCACATTTCACAACCACATTGACGCCCTAACATCCACCACTAACACACGGCTTGGCATCCTCTTCCGCCATAGAACCTGCCTTCCCCCAAATGCTCTCCGGCTTGCTGTTACATCATCCGTTCTGTCCCTTGTAGACTATGGTCTACCAGTTTATGGTGCTGCCGACACCACTGCACTCAACAAAATTCACTTAACCCTGAATAAAGCCAGCAGATTGATTACTGGTGCCCCCAGGCTCACACACACCTGTCAGCTGTATTTCGAGGCTAACCTGCTTACCCTGGATGAACGGCTCTGATACCAAACCTGTCTCCTCACAAAAAAGACCCTACTCAGGCTCTCCCCCCCTGGGGTAATGGCATCCATCCACCAGAGCCCTCCCACTATTGCAACACGGTCTTCCTACAAGACCACTCTAATGGTCCCCAGATCAAGAACCAGCCATTGCCAGAGGTCCTTCTGCTATAGAGCCCCAACCTGGTTTAACTCTCTCCCTGCCCCCATCACCAATGCCACCACCATCTCCAAGTTCAAAACCACCCTTCAGAACCACATCATCAGCACTCGTAACTGCTCCTGCCTCTGAAAGTAGCCTCCACCTCTGCTTCTCTTGACAACGCCCTCCAGGCAGCTCTCCACCTAGCCATCCCCACCACCACTTCCCTGTACACCGTGCCCATGTTTAACCTGGCCAGTGCCAGCTGTTTCAGTGTTTACCAACTAGATTGCTCACTTGATACCAACTTGTGTAACACCTGTTATCAATTACATGTACCCTGTAACCTAATTGTATTTGTCTGACCGCAGTGTGACGTGGCGCCTCTGTTGAACGCCTATTGTTTTACAAATCTATGCTATGTAACCAAAAACACAATGTATGTCTTTATGTGACGAAGTACCTTTGGAAACGAGCCTCTGGCTCAAAGGTTGTAAACTGATTCTTACAAATAAATAAATAAAAATAAAAGAAGAGACAGAGCAGGCAGAAAGGGAGGAGGAGTGGCACTGTATGTGAAAAATGACATAAGGGCCACAGAGATCCAGGAGGAACAAAATGGGGGAGAGATACTGTGGGTTAAGCTGGAAAGGAAAATAGGGACAGCCATCCGCACAGGTGTGGTCTATAGACCACCAGCCCAGGAGGAAGAAACAGATAGGGAGCTGATGCTAGCCATCCAAAGGATGGCAGACAAGGGTGAGGTAGTACTGGTTGGAGACTTCAATATTCCAGGCGTGAACTGGAGCATCCCACCAGCAGCATCAACTAGGAGCAGATTTATCCTGGACTCCCTTCAGGGTGCCTTCCCCAAGCAACTGGTCATGGAACCAACTCGGCAGAAGGCAATACTGGACCTTGTGCCTCAAACAGGACAGTGTGATGGGGGTAACAGTGGGGAGCACCTGGGAAACAGTGACCACCAGTCATTGTGGTTTGAAATCACAGAAAGAGCAGAACCAAACCACACAAAAACACGTATCCTGGATTTCAGGGGCAGACTTTGGGAAAATGGGAGATACTTGAAAGAGGCTTTATAGGGAATGGGACAAGAATCAGCGGTTGAGGAACAGTGGGCAGTATCTAAAATGGGGATTACAAGAACAACAGAATTATGCATTAAGCAGGGTGAGCAAGAGGAAAAGGAAGAGGAGACCATTATGGTTTCAAAGAGGTAGCAAAGGAAGTGAAAGCCAAAAGATTGCATTCAGGCAATACAAAAGACACATGCAGAAGGGGATAGGAGAAGTACCAGGAGCAGCTAAAGGAGGCAGGAGGTCAGTAAGGAAGCAAAGCTCAGACAGAAGAACACATTGCAAAATCAGTGGGTAGAGGGACAAAACCTTTTACAGGTACATAAGTGAAAAAGAAAGACAAAGGAGGGATAGTGAGACTGAAGGGGGAGGATGGGGGCAAGGGAGGATGACAACAGTAAAGCTGACATATTGAACAGGTATTTCTGCTCAGTCTTACTGAGGAAGAGGAGGGTAATGGGTCTGAAGGAGTACAAGGGTGAGAATGGTGCAGAAATGGACACAAGTCCCTTGACACGAAAAAGGGTCCTGAAGGAACTGGAAGTAATAAGAGTTGATAAAGCAATGGGGCCAGATGGGGTGCACCCCAGGGTCCTTAAGAACTAAGAGAGTGGTGGCTGAATCTCTGGCTATCCTGTTTAGCCAATCACTGGAAACAGGGAGGTACCCAAGACTGGAGGACAGCAGATGTAGTCCCTTTATACAAAAGTGGGAACAAAGAGGAAGCAGGGAACTACAGACCAGTCAGCCTCACCTCGGTAGTGGGGAAGATCATGGAAGCACTACTGAAGGAGAGATTGGTGGAACATCTGGTTGTCAATGGACTACAGGACCCAAGGCAGCATGGTTTCACCAGGGGGAGGTCATGTCAGACCAACCTCATTGAATTTTTTGACTGGGTGACTAGGGAGGTGGATCAGGGAGGGCAGTGGACATGGCCTATCTGGACTTCAGCAAGGCCTTTGACACTGTGCCACATAGAAGATTATTACACAAACTGGGGAATATGGGTGTGGGCAGGACAGTAGTGTGGTGGGTAGGTAACTGGCTGGGTGGCAGGACACAGAGGGTGGTGGTAAATGGCTGTCACTCCACAGAGGAAGAGTGACCAGTGGGGTACTACAGGGATCAGTGCTGGGACCGGTCCTATTCAACATCTTCGTCAGTGACATTGCTGGGACCTAGAGCGGCAGAATTTCACTGTTAAGCTGATGACACAAAGCTCTGTAACAGAGTAGACACACCAGAGGGTGTAGACAGAATGAGAAGCGACCTGCAGAAACTTGAAGAATGGTCAGGGGTTTGGCAGTTGAAATTCAATGCAAAGAAGTGCAAGATAATGCATATGGGGCACAAAACCCAGGCACAATATATCAGTTGGGGGTGAGGATATAGCATGCACAAAGCAGGAAAGGGATCTTGGGGTTATCATCTCTGATGATCTCAAGGTAGGGAAACAGTGTGACAAGGCAGCAGGTAAAGCAAATAGGATGCTGGGACGTGATAGGCAGGGGCATCACCAGCATTAAAGGGAGGTCATAATTCCGCTATACAAGACACTAGTGAGGCCCCACCTGGAGTACAGTGTACAGTTCTGGAGACCATACCTTGAAGAACATAGACAGGGTAGAGAAGGTTCAGAGGAGGGCAACAAAATGGTGCATGGATTGCATCACAAGTCCTATGAAGACAGGTTGAAGGAACTGAACATGTACTCCTGGAGGAGAGGAGGGAGAGGGATATGATAGAGACATACAAGTATCTTACAGGGAGGAACAGGGTGCAGGAAAACACTATTTTAAGTAAAAAGATGTTCCAGGACTAGAGGGCATGGGATGAAGTTGGAGGAGGACAATTCAGAGGAAACATGAGAAAGAATTTCTTCACAGAACGGGTGGTGGACAAGTGGAACACCCTCGAGAAGAGTGGTGGGGCTAAAACAATCACGGGATTTAAGAATGCATGGGATAGACATAAAGGAATTCTGGAGGTCAGGGGTAAGGGGCAACAGACTTCTAGGAAAACAAACTGAACTTACAATCTCAAATGGGCAGACTGGGAGGGCCATAGGCCCTTATCTGCCGACACTGTCTATGTATCTATGTATCTATGTACCACCTGCTGTACCCATCCAAGCTCCAAATCCACAGAAATGGAGTTAACAATACTTTTGAGTCTCCGGAGGATACCTCTAATTATATTGAAAGGCACAGGCTGGGGAAGTTCACAAATCTTCGTTACTGCAATACCCAAGCCAGAACCAGGGGCAGGAACCCAATAGACACCACAGTGCCTGGGTACAAGAGACTGAGAACTGGTACAGCCCACTGACTACTTTGCCTACAGCAGATGGGATGAAGTGGCAGACTTCTAAAGTCAAAAGAAAGCAGTGAGGGCAGAACAAATCAAAGCAGAACCAGCACCACCTGCCCGGCAGAAGAGACCAGAACAGATCCCACTCTTCAATGAGCTGCAAGTCAACTGATGAACTGGCCCCCAAATGACAGGAGTAAGTCTCAAACCCTCAACTGCAGCCACATCTGACCCAGGACCGCCAAGCCAAAGACACAGTAACTAACCTACAAGAAATTAACATAAGCTCCTAGGTAGAAGCTGTGGGGGTGCCCTCTGAAACTTGAGAATTACTCTGCCCCACCTGTTGACCTGAAATATGCTGAAGTGGCTATTTCATCAATGTAGTCCAGGCCGAGAGCATGCAGACCCAGATGAATGCTAATTGAAATAGACTGTGTAGGTAACTGACAAACTGTTATTGTCTTCCTATGTACACAGAATTGAGTGGGGGGGGGTAACTGTTCTTCACTTTGCTTTTGTGAGGGGTGGGGAAAAGGTTATAGAAATGACCCCCTAGCTCCCAATTGAAGTGGCTCAGTGGTCTCAGGACCCCAACCAGATTTTGTGTCTGGGGGGGGTCGGGAAAGGGGCATTGCCTTGATCCACTGGATAGTCTGCTACCAAAATTAGGTGCAATATTAGACTCATATCTGGTTCCCCTCCACCCTCCATTGTGATGATCACCTCCTGGGGAGCTGGATGATCAACAGCTCCCCCCACCCTCTCAACAGAAGGGGCACAGGCTGGGGAGATTCTGGTGTGTGGGTCAAGATTCCCTAGTCACTTCTTTCAATCCAGTAAAGTTGGCTGGAGTTTACCCTGCTCCTCAGACAGTCTAGCCCCCATGTAAATAAACATAGGCATCTTGAGGGCATGGTGGATACCCTGCAGTCTGAGATAATTATTGAGCACCCCCTTGATTCCCCATATATGGGCCCACCAATTGGATTGCGTGCTACCCAATGGTTCCTTCTGGCTCCCCGGGAGGAAGGTGCAGGCTCTAATGCTGGATGGGATTTCTCCTTCCCCATAACCCTCCTTGATACCTCACTGGGGGAGGACATGGGGAGAGGGGAGGGAACCTGATGGGCCATCCGCGAACAGGGAGACAAGATGTTTTCTTCCTTTTTTTCAACTAAATTTAAGGTAAAAGACTCAATGGTGATCTGTTGCCTGGGGTCCCAACTTTTTCCTTTTTCCCTTTATGTGATGTCAGCTTCTGTCTTATTCCCTCTCTTTCTGTGACAGTGACAACCTTTTCCAATGTGACAAAGTATGCTTGGGTTTGACTTATACTCAGCCTGGAACTCCCTGTGCAGCTTCGTGTAGCTGCAGAAGGCAGATGACGGTTGGGACAGGCTGTTCCTCTGCCACCACATTGTAGTGGGGCAGGCCTGTTGCCTGGAGACAGCTCTGACTATCTACTGTATGATAGCTGGTAGAGCTGACAGCTTCAGCCTGGAGAACAGGGACACAGTATTTAGCAACATACACTCTCGCTAATACCAGGGCCCTTTTTGTTTTTCAGAGATGCTTTCCTGGTCACTGCTCAGTCTCCCACTGAGACCTTGGGACCACCAGTACTCCAAAGGATGGGGGAGGGAGCAAGAGGAGAAGTATCTTACTGACCCTGCCCCTCTAGGAGCTTGGATCTGCACCGCCCCACCTTCTCTGTGCATCTCAGGGCACGGCAGCTGCCAAACCCCACACCCACTGCCTCACTCCTCGTGTGTCCACCCTGCTTAGCCGAGGCATAAGTGGAGGGCTACCCACCTCAATGAATGCAGAGCTGAGGTACAAGGAAACCTGGATTTCCACCTTCCCATGACTTTGTGGGCTGCATGCAATTTCAAGACTTCAGACTTCATAAGGGTGTCACAACACACTCTGGCTCTCTCCCGGAGCTGGTGGGATGGCCTCTGAGTCCCGGTCTCCATGATCTCACCCCATTTAAAATGATATTATTCTATCTGTAGGTACCTTGAAACTGAATAGAAGGATTAAACCCCCTCCTAAGAAGTTAGCTACCTGTAAATTCATGGAAGACAGGCACCTCTGATGGGACTAGAACCCTCTGCCTCCAGGAAGGAGTGCTTAGGACATAGATTATTTAAATGTAAATGTAGAAACCAGCAGGCATACCTTGACCCTTCATTTAAGAGACCATGGCCAGCAGGCTGGCTGGGTCCACATTCCTGCCCGAGAGAGGGAAGGAACACATGTTATGATAGACTGTAGATTATCTGTGAGGGAAGCCCAACTCTCAGTGCAACGTCCCTATGCGGTCTCACTACTGGGTGACCTAATTAACAGTCAGTCCACCCTCCCCCTATCTGCACCAAGCTTACTGTTTTTTTCCTTGAATCTTAGAGGGTGGGGCAGGGGCACATCAATGACCCTTGTGAGATACTCACAGGAGACACTGGGGGGGGTCTCGTCCTTCCCCCTCTGTTTTCCTCCCTTCCCCCTACTCCTCTCTAGATTGGAGAGGCAACCCTCTCCCAGCGCAGTAGGTTTTGTTTTCTTCTAACTGCTTAATGGCAATTCAGCCTCCTTCATGGGTCAGGGGATATATTTACTCACAGGGAAGCTGGCCCAAATATGGAACAGCACTGGATCTGGTACTGCTGCATCTAAGATGGCACCAGTGTGTGCAAGGACCAAAGAGGTTGGCATGAAGGGTTGCTACCTCAATCAGAATACCCCTGTGGACCTAAACAAATGTGTGGTCTCTACTGTTAGAAGCATACTTGTTTTATTCTCGCTATGTGGAAACCTAAGAGACATGGTTTGGTTGTTTGCTATAACTTATTGCAGTGTTTTTTTTACCTATTACTCACATGCTACCAAATGTCACAGTATGCTTCCTTCATAGAGCAAGCTGGGGATTTTGCCCAGATGAGCATTGTTATTGGGGAACCCCCTCCCCGTACTGCACATATGCAAATACTCCCTCCATTGGTATAAGACTGGATCCCCCTCCCAAACCCTTGGAGGTTACATTTCTCACTTAGGAAATAGCATTACTTCCCCCTTTAGGGTTGTAACAGACCATTCGGACCTACCACCAGAGAGATGAGTCCCTCCACAGAGACCCCTCTGCAGCACAAGATTTTCTTATTCCTTTTACATTCACAAAGACACCGCTACCAAGCTTTAATGACTTTCCCAGATATGAAATGGGTCTCCTGGAATGTGAAAGGAATTCACACTCCAGTGAACAGAAGAAAGATTCTGGACTATCTGAGAAAAGAGTCAGCAAGCATAGCCTTCCTCCAAGAAACTCATCCATCTCATAAAGAAACACTTAAGCTGAAAGGGGGGTGGGTATTGCAGGTCTTCTCTTCCACCTATAACACAAAAAGTAGAGGGGTTGCAATTCTGATTAACAAAAATGTAGTTTTCCAGGTCCAGGGAGGGGTTAATGATCCTGAGGGCAGATTTGTTATTGTCCAGGGCAGGCTGGTGGAGTGAGAGGCCACCCTATGTAATGTTTACAGACCTAACATAGAGGGGACTGTGTCTACAGAACACTTACCCAAAGACCACTAGAGTTTCAGAAGGGAGATCTGGTTTGGGGGGGCATGAATTGTTTCAGGGATGAGCTTCTAGAAAAGACTAAACCGCCCAAGGGGCTGTCCACTACAGTATCTGAGAACCTAGTGGACTCTGTGAGAGAACTAGGGCTAACAAATATTTGGAGGCTGATTAACTCCACTGCTAGAGGGTACACCACGTACAAGGCAACCGCAATTGAGTGCTTTCAGAACGTTCACCTCAATCACTGTGCCTGTTTACAGGGCTGCCTGGCAGAGTAGTGACCAGATATGGGGGTAGCTGAGTACAGCAATGGGATGCCATTGCATATACATGCACATGGGTGGAAGGGACCACATTGCACAATGGGAGGAATGGGATGGAGGGTATGTGGGGTGTAGTGTGGCAGCTGGCTGCAAAACTGGCCAAGTAGCATGGTGTGTAGGTGGTGGGCTGGGGATGGGATGGTGCTGCATTCAATTCTGGGCTTGATCGTTTTTTGCATCGGGTCGGGGTTTTTTATTTTTTTTATGTTTTACACCCCCCTGACACCCCCCCCCCCGAGTTGAGAATCCTTAAGTGGGGGGGAGTGGGGGAGCACAGTCCCCGGCATAACATAGAAAACCAGTTGCCAGTTTTCTAGTCACTGTGAGTGTACATTGCCGTAATTCATTTTCATCGATGTACACTCACCCAAACAGCAGTCGCTATTCTGCAATCACCATTATGACATAAAACCCTACTAGAGACTATTCCTTTTTCCCCATAGCTCTCCATTCCTTCTCCCACATAGACATGTGTCTGGTGCCTGACAGCTGGGAAATCTTAGTCTTAGAGGCCATGATTGGTGCCATATTACTCTCAGATGCTGCACCTGTCACTTTCACCAGGAGGTCTTCCTCATGCCCAACTCCCAGAAGAGGGGTTGGGCACTTTGATGTGCCCAACCTAAGAGACAATGCCTTCTATGCAAGCTTGAAGGAAGACACAAAAGTATATCTCAAAACAAATAAACCTGATGATACCTTGGTGGCCATCAGATGGGATGCCCTCAAGGCTGTCATAAGAAGGCGGTGCATAAGCCACACAGCCCACCTTAAAAAGAAAGGTGCACAAGAGCTACAATCCCTACAAACCAAACTAAAAGAGATGGAAAATACTTTCTGGGAAAGTAACCCCTTCCCCCCAACTTTTTGTTGGAAATTACTGGCCTGAGATATCAGATCAATACTTTCCTACACAAAAAGGTAGAGTATGCCTTATTCACATTCAGACAGACATTCTGGGAGTTGGGGGAAACATCAGGGTGTCTTTTGGCCTACCAGCTGAAAAAGAAACAGGAGAAATCTAGAATTCTTTCCATTCAGAAGAGAGACAGGCAGACCACTAGAAATGAATCTGAAATTAATAAAGAATTCAGAGCCTTCTATGAGAAATTGTATACCAATGAGGCTTACCAATCGGTGGCAATTATGCAAGGGTTCCTGGATAAACTGCATTTGCCAAACCTGTCTTTAAAACCAACTTGAATGTTTGAACAGGCCCACAGAATCTACTGAAGTGGAACAGGCCCTCAAATCCATGCCAAGTGGGAAAACTCTGGGGGGGCAGCTTACTGGCAGATTTCCTAAAAGCCTTCATTGATGTTCTGCTGGGCTCCCATTGAGGAGCCCTGCTAAAATCAAACACAACTGTGTGTCTCCCGGATCCTATAAGAACCGCAAGGATATCCCTTTTGCCATAGCTTGGGAAAGATCCAGCCTTGTGTAGCAGCTATAGGCCAATCTTCTTGATCCCTGTAGACTGTAAGATATTAGCAGATATACTATGATATCCTGAAACTTGGTATGCCGATGCTCGGCATACCTAGTACAACAGCCCAAAATGCCAGAGCCCGAATGCCTGATATACAAATTCTGGGCATGTCACACAACAAACTTTTTCATGAAGGGGGCTTCACCACCCCCCCCCCATGTGAGTGGCTCTGTCCCCCAAACACCTCCGTAACTAAATTAACCAACTCCAAGGAAGGGCGGACCCTGTAGTAAAATGTTAATTTTTACGGGGGTGCAGTGTGTAAAATGTCATGACCCCATCCAGAACCCGGGTCATGCACAGCATGCTGGCCGAGCCGCCAGTAGTATTCTCCTCCACGCCACTGGGGCAGCTTGGCCAGCAACCCCATCTAGTCATCCCTTCTCTCGAAACCCACAGGGTAAGGTAGCATTCCATCATATCTGCTACCTTACCCATTCAGAAGCTATAGCATCGAGTGTACAAACGTCAGGATACAGCTTGTATCAGGCAGTGCTGACTGGGACAGTGAGTGTCAGGCAACGTAGTTTCCTACAAACGTAAGTATATGATATTAGCATATCTTTTAATGAACAGGCTAAAATGCCTGATTGCAGATCTCATAGAGGGATGCCAGGTGGGATTCATCCTTGGACATCATGGCACAGACAACACCAGGAGGCTTCTCGACTTACTGTGGTGCACAAAGACAGCTTGAATTTCCTCTATCCTTCTTTCCTTCTATCCCCTCTGTCTATTTCCTCTATATTTCTATCTTTTTATCTTTTTTTATTTGGAGGCAGTGTAGTGCAGTGGGTTAAGGCTCTGAGCTGCAGACCTGGAGACCTGGGTTTGAATCCCTTGGCCACCAAGATACACACTGTGTGATCCTGAGTAAGTCACTTAACTTCCTTGTGCTCCCAGGTTGCATCTGGAAACAAGCTTCAGCTTAGTGTGCTACTCCTGGTTAAACAATGTTCCCTTTCCCTTTCCCTGGATGCCAAAAAGGCTCTTAACAAGATAGAGTGGAAATATCTTGCAGCAGCCATGGAAGCCTTCAACATTGGGCCTGGTTTTCAGGGATGGGTTCAAGGCCTGTACAGCTATGCTTCTGCAGAAGTGGTCACCAATGGGAAGGCCTCTCCTGCCTTCAGGCTATACAGAGGCACCCGGCAGGGCTGCCCCCTCTCCCCCTGCTTTTCATAATAGCATTAGAGCCACTTCTGCAAGCCATCAGAAGAAACCCTGATATTCATGGAATGGCACTCAAAGAAGAACATAAGGCCTTGGCCTATGCAGATGACATCCTCCTGATATTGTCAAATACAGCAAAATCAGCTCCAGCTTTGCTCTCCCTTAGCGGGCAGTATAGACAACTTTTGGGTTACAAGCTAAATGTCTCCAAATTACAGTTCACTGTCCTATGCGGCCAGTATGTGTTATGCTTGTGCAACTGTGTTAGTTTGGTTTTGGCCATTCGCACTCTCTATTCCAGAGGAATTACCACCCTGTAGGGGTACAAAAGGCAAGGAACCACCCCTAGAGGTACCACGGGATGATTCCCATAGCTAAAGGTACCTTAGGGATCCCCCTAAGGAGAGAAGTGCTACAGCTTGAGGAGACTTGGAGGATGGTGGGGCAAAGAAAGAATGCTTCACAATGATGCTGAGAGGAACTGCTTATATAGCCTCAGGAAGTGTGAGTGGCTGGGTACTTGGCCACTGAACTCCAGGCAAAAGCCTGTCCAATTCACTGTCATATGCAGTCAGTATAGTGTTATGCTTGTGCAACTGTGTTAGTTTGGTTTTGGCCATGCGCACTCTCTATTCCAGAGGAATTACCACCCTGTAGGGGTACGAAAGGCAAGAGGTGCCTAGAGGTGCCATGGGATGATTCCCATGGCTGAAGGTACCTTAGGAATCCCCAAAAGAAATGTAGTACAATCACACCCCAAAGAAGGAGGCAACATGAAGCATATGAGCAAGCAGTAACTGTGCTGTAGTAATAGAGAGAAGCATAGACAGTTTGATAATGTAATGACATGCTCAGTTTGATAACGTAATGAAATGCCCAGGTTTGAGTAGCATGATGCTAATGGTTTGCATTTAGATTAGGGGATCCTCTAAGGAGAGAGGAAATGGCAGGACATCCTCCACCTCCATCCAACAGCAAAACCTACTGAAAGAAACTAGGGGACACTACTATGCTAACTAACAGTTATGACCTGAGGCAATGGAGGTGAGAAAAAAACCCTATGAGGAGGAAATCTCTGGGGATCCAAGGCCTAGGTCGCCTTCCCTCCAGGCTTGGGATAGTTTATTTAGTGATGGCTCTGCAGCTGCAATTTGGAAAACCCAATGTAAGGAAAGCAGAAAATCTTCCAATTTGGAGGAAGATTCTCACTCAAACCCTCTAGTGGGAACACCATGGAAGGTTGCGAGAAAACTCTGCAACAATACGTGCAACCAAGGTGCAGAAGGAAAGAAACAACTGCTGAGGCACTCACCTTGCCTACCTGCCCTAAACTCAAACCAGGTGAACCAGAGGCAGTTGTAGGGAGAATGCAGTGAAGGTGCCTTGCTAGGGAAACCACTAAAGTCAATAGCTAACCATTATAGTGGAACACTAGATCCAAAGGAGGAAACTTTTCAACCCTTCACCACTAGTCTTAAATTCTACACCAGGAGCTTCTGTTTTGTTGCAGATAGCTAAAGCCAAGCCCAGTGAGGACGTTCCCAGCTATGGGCCAGATGAGAAGAATCCCACCCCAAGTTGGACACATTCAAGATGCGGACTAAATGCAGAGCGAGACCATTGGCTGCAGGAACCCTGCACCAGAATAGAATGGCTGGCACGCCCCAAAAATTGATTGAGATCTGAAAAGCTGGTGAGCTGAATGAGCATGGTGTGCTGAGATCGTAATGATCATTGAGTGCTGAGACCTTGCAAGGTCGAATGCAGAACAGACCGCAGCAGAATCCCAGAGGCTGAAGTTGAGTTGATGGCAGTAGGCATGAAGCAATGGTTTGTGTAAGCAAGGAGCAATGATTGTGTGAGCAAGTGTAGACCTGCATGTAGGTCAGCAAACAGAGTAGTAATAAGTGGACCTGCACGTAGTCCTGCATAACATAGGGCAATGAAACAGCACTGAATAGTGGGAAAGCCAGCCAACATTTAAAAGCCAAATCAAGGTTACAAATACTGTGAGGATTTTTGACGGTGAAGGCAGGATTTAGAACAGAAATAATTAGCCACATGGGGCCAAAACTCCCCAAATACTTCCCAGGCCCCACTGTAGGACAAAAAAGAAAATGATGGAAGGCTGAGAACCGCATGCAGATATGAAAGCTAGTTTAACAGCCTCAGCAGGAGCTTTTTGGCTAACCTCAAAGTAAAACAGGTTGAATAAACATAGAAGCAACAATTTGTATGGAGTACACAAAGTTGTAAAACTGCAATAAAACATGGAAACACAATGCTCTGAAAGCAGGTGTAGCCAGGCAGTGCAATGAAGCTGCAAGTAGAATGACAGCATGAATGAGCAGCATAGCTAGGGTCAGAGTAAGCCTGTGTCAGGTGAAAACAATTGAGTATGCAACATGGAGTGGCTATGGTTGAGCTGAAACACACAGATAATGATTGCAGTTGCATTGCAGTAGTTTGAGAGTGGTTAGCAACAGTGTAAAAAAAACACAAGCACTGGGTACAATAGTAATTGGAGTAAACAGTAGCAGTGGCTATAGTTGTAAGTAACTGAAAGCAGTAGTATGAGCTCTGACTAGCAGTGTGCTAGGAGCTTAGAACAACGCCCCAAAAGACAAACCCAAAACACAGCAACAGATAAATCAGGGAACAAGGCCCAAAAACAAAAACAAGACACAGACAACACAAGAAAGCACACAGCTGGAGGAAAAATAAAAAACAGAAGCAGGAAAACAAACACCGAAGTCCAGCAGAGACACACAGAAACAGCAGGCTGGGGGGGAGTAGGCCCCAGCCAGCCCAGAAGACAGACCAACAGAGCCTCCAGCTACAAAGAAAAAATGCTTCATAATGATGCTGAGAGGAACTGTTTATATAGCTCAGGAAGTGGGAGTGGCTGGCTGCGTGGCCACTGAACTCCAGACAAAAGTCTTTCCAATTATTGGTCTCTACACACAATATCTCCAGATTGAATAACTATCATTGAGGCCTGCACCCATCTACCCAGCACATAGAATACCTTGGAATAAAATTTCACTGGGACCCTCCCCCCCCACTGCAGAAACCAAACCTCTTACCAGAGCTGGAAGAAATTGACAAAGACTTCCAATCCTGGAAATTATGTCATACTACTCACTGGGGCCAGGTGCAGGCTTTCAAAATGTTGGTGGTGCCAAAGATCCAGCATGTGTTAGATAACTTGCCAGTAAGTATAGATAAACAACTTACAGCTCTCATACATTCTAAAGTCAGATCCTTCTTTTGGAATGGGTGCCAAAAACACATCACCTGGGCCAAGCTAACTAGGGACTTCCATAATGTTGGCCTTAAACTACTGGATTTTGGTCTCTGTAGAGTGGCTCACTCTATAGGACAGCTTGCACAAGCAGCACCCTGGGCACAGGCAAATCTAATCCTGAAGTGGGCAAGGTGTGAGACGCACATACTAGGCTCCCCCCTGACCATATCAGTCCTCTTTGTGACTCCACACAAAGCTGCCTTCCTTTCCCTGACCTGCAACCACACCTTCCAGATGTGACACCACACGTGTAGGCTGATCAAGTGGAACCCAGCCAAGGCACAATTTTTCCCATTGTGGGACAACCCGAGTCTCTTCAATGGCCAAAAGCCAATGAAATTTCCTTTCTGGGAGAGAGCTAGCATTACCTTGTTGGCAGACATAATGTTCCCCACACTAAACTCTTTAATGAGCTTCCAACAACTCAGACAAAAATTTATCCTACCCACCCAACATCGCTGGAAGTACTTGCAGCTTCAGCATGCTTTAAAACCTACCCTAGGCCCTGATTTTAGATGATATGATCCTAACCGTATTGACTCTCTGTCCTGTGGCTGGGTGGAGATCGACATGCCTTTAATAGTAATATATACTGTATGCATACAGTACTTACTCAAGGAGGAACCTGATGTCCACACAAGGCTCCATCACAGCTGGTCTAAAGAACTCCAGAAAGAGATCACACACACACTATGTGGGACCTCTGCTGGAGGAAGCTCCAAGCTGCAGAGAAAGACACCAGGGACAGGTTCACTCAATTCAAAATGCTGCACAGGTGGCATACAGTACCCAGCAAACTCAAGGCCTGGGGCCTCCTACACACACAGACAAGTGCTGGAGAAGCCTGGCACCTGGGGGAAATATCTCCCATATTCTGTGGGGCTGCCCAGCCCTCTCAAAATATTGGAAGGAAATTGAAAACATATGTATCAAACAGAAATTTCCCATAAGAAGGCAGAATTCCTGTCCAGGGAAATAGCTGTCGCATGGAACCGACCGGCTCAACTCTTCTGAACGGTTGACAGGCTGTGCAACCCAGCCTGTCAGCAGTTCTGTCAAGCTTTTTCACAAAATGAGTGTGATGAGATTGCTCATTTCTTTGCGAATAAGGTGGCCAACATCAGGCAGGAGTGCCGTCAGCTTCACTCTATGGGGGACGCTGTTGGTCGGCACTTAGTCACAGAGCCAGGAGTTTCCTGGAATACCTTTGATCTGCCGGAGTCCGTGGACATTATAAGACTTGTCCAGGGGATGTGTCCCACTTGCTGTAGTTTAGATCCGGGCCCTACTTCCCTGATTTTGAGTTGTAGTGATATCATCGGCCCGGTCTTAGCTCGGATTGTCCGGTGCTCTTCGGATTCAGGTGAGTTTCCCAGCTCCCTGAAGGAGGCAGTGGTAACACCCCTCCTGAAGAAAGCTTCTTTAGACCAAGAGGACCTAGCAAACTACAGACCCATCTCTAACCTTCATTTTCTGGGAAAGGTTATTGAGAAAGTTGTGGCAGCTCAACTGGAAGACCATTTAACCATCCATAATTTATACAAACCTCTCCAGTCGGGTTTTCGTAAGAGGCATAGTACTGAGAATGCTCTGGTTCAGGTGCTCAATGATCTCCTGACGGCGAGAGATTGGAGAAACCATTCCATCTTGGTACTCCTTGATTTGTCATCAGATTTTGACACTGTCGATCATGGGGTTTTGCTAGAGCATTTGAGGTTCATCTGTGGGCTGTCTGGGACACTTCTTAGATGGTTTACATCTTTCCTTGCCAGTAGATCTCAGAGAGTCGTCTCGGGAATTTTTTCTTCCGAGTATTTCTCTCTGCCTTGTGGGGTACCTCAGGGATCAGTGCTGTTACCCATGTTATTTGTATTGTATATGCTGCCCCTTGGAGACATTGTAAGATGGTATGGGCTGAGGTTTCACTGCTATGCTGATGATACCCAGTTCTACCTATCTTTTGCCCCCGATCAGGTTAGTGCTATCTCAGTACTGAACAGCTACCTTGTAGAAATCCAAGATTGGAAGAGTTCCAGAGGTTTAAAGTTGAATCCAGGAAAGACTGAGGTTTTGGTTGTGGACCCAGGTCGTAGGCAGAGGGGTTGAGGACTGATCTCCCCTCTGGTTTAGTCCTAGGGGGCCCAGATTCTTACCTCTGAGTGGGTGCGTGACCTGAGAGTGGTGCTTGATGATGGTCTGACCCTTTGACATCGGGTGTCAGCAGTCATCAAGCTGGCCTTTTTACCATCTTAGGAACATTGCCAGGATCAAGCACCTTGTTCCTTCCAGTGATCTCCTGTTTTGGTACATGCCTTTGTGACATCACGCCTTGACTACTGGAACTCCCTTTACCTAGGGCTTCCTGGGGTTGATATCCACTGCTTGCAGCTAGTGCAGAATGATGCGGCACGTTTATTCTGGGGTATCAAGGGCAACACATATTACTTCTGTGCTGTGTGATCTGCACTTGCTGCCTGTTCAGTGGCAGATCACCTTTAAGGTAGGTTTATTAACTTACAAAGCCCTACACCAACAGGGTCCTGACTACCTGAAAGAGCTCCTGGTTCCTTACACCCCACTGCAACAGCTCTGCTCGGCTGATGAGGGGTTGCTGGAGATTCTGAGGGTCTGTTTAAAGTCATCTGGTGCTCACATCTTTGGGTTTGTTGCCCCCATCCTCTGGAATTCTCTGCCCCATCAGCTACGTGAGTGCAGGACAGTGGTGTACTTTAAGCAGGCACTGAAGATCTTTCTGAGGGGTAAAGCGTTCCCCAAACTTCTCTGATTTTGTCTGTTTTTATTATTTTGTTTTATGTGACTGTGCAGTGCCTTGATTTATGAAAGGCACTATATTAAATCAAATGTATTATTATTATTATAATGTTAGGGCATTCTCAAGGGCACTACAAATTTCTCTAATCTGGGTGTGATCCTAGGGATACTCCCAAACCATTTAAACGGAGGCAGATTGTCACAAGCCCAAAGGCTGTGGCTTCAGGGAGCCTTAATAACTGCATTGCATGTCATCCTATGGCACTGAAGAGATCCCTTACCCCCAGATGCCCAGAGATGGTGAAAAGAATTGGAAATGATGGCTAGTTGGAAGAGAGACATGTATGCTAATCAAAACAAAATACGCAAGTACCAGGAGATAAGGGGCATGTGTCTAGCTACAAATTACTGTAAGCTACCAGAACCTAATATTCCTCCCATGTGGCCCTGTCCATAAAGGACTTCACCAGCCACAGACTATTTATTTATTGAAGAGTTTTACCAGGAAGGCATACTGAGCAGAGTACCGCTCGATTCCAGATGCGCCCGGGGTTACAAATGATAAGGTGAACAAAAGCAACATAGATACAAATGATAAGGTGTACAAACACAAAAGCAACATAAAGTAAGTGTGGTACAAGACAGATTGGTGAGAGCAGTCATTACTTACAATATGCAGGTAAGAATTTTGCAAACAACATATATTCGCTCAGATGCCCCCCCACCATATGCAGGACCTCATACCAACAAGCTATCGACCCCCACCTCCCCACCCCTCTCAAGCCTACAGAGCCAGCATTGATGAACAGTGGGCAAGGAACATTACCATAAGGGTACATGAGCTTATCCCAGACATAGCTTACTACATCTGTGAAATGTGTTTTATGGAAAATAAGTTAAACAACATGTTTATAATTCTACTTATGCTAGACAGTGACTGTTAGAACTTTTTTATGTCAATGTAATGTACTAATTTACTCTGTTAGAAACTCCTCATTAGCCTGTTCATCCACAGGAGCAATCCTGGTCAGATGTTCTATACTGGTATCTGAATACCACCCTGTTATGTTGAATAAGAAATAAATAAACTTTTAATTGCAAAAAAAAAAAAGAATGTGGACAGAGCAAAGAGCTGCACGTATACACAGTGAGCTGCATCACTTGACTCCCCTGTGTCTTTTTCTGCCATTTTGCCAGTGGCTTCCACCAGTACCTTATCTAACACCTCCCCCTGTACTGGAAGTCTGTAGATAATGCCGGTGCAATGGTGGCCCCATCGAGCATGACACCCCCACTGTGAATCTCAAAAACAGACCATTACAGCGACAGTCACTGTAATGGTTTGTTTTTGGTGATGCTTCCTTCCAGGTGTCCTGCCCCCTCTGTGGTACAACTCTGACCTGGGATTGATTATATTAGAATGCGGGGGGGGGGGTTCAGGGAACATAGCCCCCCACAAAAAACCCAGTCTTTTGTGAGGGCATAATGCTGGTGTTGGTATTGTGCTGTCGCAGTGCAGGACATCAAGATTTTTTTGTGTTATGCTCACTTGTTGCTTCCCGGTGCGAATAGTGGCTCTATTCCCCAACTCCAGGGTAACCCACAGTACTTCTGCTACCCCATATTTCCTGTATCTCTGTTTATTTTATAATTTCCCTCACAAAAAGCACCACACCCCCTTCTTTTCTTCCCACCTTGTCTTTCTTGAACACAGTGTAACCTGGTGTGGCCATGTCCCAGTCATGGTTATCAGTGCACCATGGCTCGGTAATGACCACTATATCCAGGTCGGCCTCTGCCATAATGGCCTCTATATCTGGAATCTTATTTTCTGGACTTCTAGCATTCATGCACATAGCCTCCCAGATTGTATTACTACGCTGCTTGTTATACCCTTTTTTCCTTTTACTTCCTCCTTCCCCCATCTCTTTTTAAAGCTGTTGTTCCCCTCCATCTTCATTTCTATCATCTTGCTTCCTTTACTAATATGCCCCTGTGGGGGGTCCTCTCTCCTTAGGTTCACTCTAGTCTCTACTTCAGACTGTGGGGAGGGGAGCAGTTTCTGTCCCCCTGATTCCTTCCGCTACACCCTCAGCTGTTTTTTTTTTAAACCTTTGTTTTATCAGGAGACACACACTAACCTGAAAGCTTGTTTACAGGTGCAACCTGGGAGCACAAGGAAGTTAAGTGACTTGTTCAGGGTCACACAGTATGCAAGTGGGGGCTTTGGGATTCAAACCCAGGTCTCCAGGTTTGCAGCTCAGAGCCTTAAACCGCTATGCTATACTGCATCCTATTATACTTCCAGGTTTAAATGGTCATTGAAGTAACATTAAAATGGTCCATTGAGGACTATTATTCCCTTCCAGGATGGGTGCAGATCATCACCCCTGTATAGGTCCCCATCCTCCAAGGTGGGTCCACAGTCTGCAACAAAACCAAAGCCCTCCTCTCTGCGTCATTCCTTCAGACATGAGTTAAAGCTCCTGATGATGAGAAACTTCTCATTCACCTGTCACAGACAGGCAGCACCTCAGTGAAAGACACTGAGTGTACTACCTGTCTAAGACCCTTCCCCAGCTCCCTAATCTCCCCTTGCACTTTTCCAGCCCCATTCTTAGCCAGATCATCGATCCCTTGGTGGACACTGACATCCAGCTCCTCCTCCTTCCTGTGGCCCTAGCAACTTCAAGATTCATTTCCCATTCCTCCATGCTGTCACACCACGTAGGCACCTGACCTCTCTCTCTCTGCTCCCTTCCTATTCCCAAATCTATCCTTCTGACAACTGAGTCCCCCACCAGAGGTTGCTTCCCTCTCCTCTGGGGTTCTCTTCTACCCTTCTTGGGGTGTCCACTCTGGAGGACCCCCATATCCTCCCTGGCTACTACCACCGTACCATGGATTCATCCTCCCATTCCTGCCAGAGCAGTGTATTCATTTTATAGTGGTACTAGTTGACAAACATACCTCTGACCCACCCCCCAACCTTCCAGAGCCCACCACTTGCACCCTTTTCTGAGGACAGCATAAGCCAGAGAGTCCTCCTTCCTGGCATCCTCTAAGATAATGATGTCAGACCTGGTAGCCCCTGAGTGGGAGAGGAGGTCCCTCGAATCCTAGCCAGATCAGCCTGGAGAGTAGCAATCTCCTCCCTCAGCCCAAAGAGGTGATGCAGATGGGGCAGCACAGCAGTTTCCAGAAGGTCTGCCTGAACACTGCCACCCTGCAGCCACTGCACTGTACCACTCCCAGCATTCTGAGTTCGTACTCTCCCTGTGTTACTTGGAAATACTTACATGCCTTTACCCTAGATAGGGTGTTCCTAGTTTTTCCCCTTATGTTGTTTGTTATTCTCCTTTGTACACCTTCCCTAGATAGGGTGTTGCTTCTATACCTTGTTTTGGCCAGTCCCTTTGTTTTCGCCCATCCCTTATTGTACCCTTTACCCCGATATGGTGCTTAGTTGAGCTCTTTTTGTTGTTTGTTGCTCTCCTTGTACACCTGCCCTAGATAGGGTGCTGCTCTTATTACAAGTTTAGGCCTATTTTTTAGCTTCTGCCCTTCCCAGCAGTGAATACAATCCTAGGAGTGAACAGGTATCTTATCTTATTTGACCAGCAGAATCCACTACTTCTCTGCTTTCTCCTGTTTATGCCTTAAATGCCAGTCTTACATCTGTTCCACTCCTTTGCTGTTCCACTCACATGGTTGGACACAAACATATATGAGGACAGATTAGGAGCGCCTCCTTTTATCCACCAGGTGGAACCTCCCCCCAGGCAAAACATACTGCTGTGCTCCCTGATTGGTACGTGTTCATCATGTGACCTTCCACTACCTTTCCTACTCCTCAGTCCCCCATCCAGGAGCCCTCAACATGTTGGATGTTGGAAACAAGACACTTGCAAATGGTTAGTTGTTTTCCTAAACAGGGTGCAATACTCAGGCTAGTTAGTCAATAGTGTTTTTTGTTTATTTTTTATAACTGTTCCCTTTTTCAGCCACTAAGTATACTTCTATTCTGTGCTGAGCCAAGAATTCAGCAGTCAGAGTTAGAAGAATCCTGCCCGATCCTACTTAACTTTGCTTGTTGTTTGTTATTTAAGTAACCTCCAGAATTAAGTTTACAACCATTGAGTTCAGTGGTAGTTCCTATTTATTTTATTTATTTAGTGCAGATTGAGATTAATACCTTTGAGTCAGGGCCTCAATTATAATGGTTCCAGATCATACAGATACATAATATGATCAAACAACACGTAGGTTACGTAAGGTTACACAGATTCAATAGTACTGTATATTACATTACAAGTTACAAAAGGGTCCACATGAGTACATTAGTTGTAAAGAAACTTAGTGAACCTGGTAGCCGAGGATACAACATGATAAGATTTGAGTTCATTGTGAAACAGAGAGAGATGTTTACATTTCAGATGCAGACTGTAGTGTAAAGCTATGCCAGGGTAAATGCAGAGTACAGCAAGAGGACTAGAATCCAAAACTTGCTTGAATTAGTGAAGCAGCCAGAGAAGGCTTTGTCAGTGCACTGGCATAGGGGAAGGAGTGTGGTGGGGAATAAAATTGTGATATGGTGACTAGAGGGGAAGGGGAGGAGGTGGAAGTGAAGGAGGGGGGGAATACCAGGGGGTGAATCAGGGGAGTGGGAGGAGGGGTGGCAAGGGGGCACCTGATATGAAGAAGGACGGGGATTTATGTTTTTTTATTGTTTTTATGTAGCTTATACACCTTTCTGACATCTGTTTACAGCCCTAGAGGATGTTTACTATTTGATATATTTTAAATCCCCTCCCAATTAAAATCCCTTCCAAACTTCTGGTTCTAGCTCAAGTGTGCAGTCAATGTTTGAACAACAGTCAATAAACCTTGTACAAGTTGATTCCTATTGTAGTTCCCTTCTCAAATCCTTTTAACCCAATAAAAAAAATCCTTGCCTAACTTTATTTATATAAAGGCAGCCTGTGATAATGTAGATATAATTATTCTGTGGAGCACACTGAAAAATATGAAACTTGACTGCAGTATTCTAGTTGTATTGCAAAGACTCCATACTAGTGCTGTGTGGAATGTGGAATTCCTCTGTCAGAATTAGCACAGAATGACCATCAACAGAATTTCACTGGTTCTTCTGCAGAATTCCGCTTGCTGTGATCCACTGAACTATATTCTGCAGAACAGCACTTTTTTTAACAGAAAATCATTCTGCAACTACTGCTGTGGAAAATATTAAGATCCACAGAACAGAATTCCATGGAAATGTTGCCAAAAACTCATTCCACATTTTTTGCTACAGAATTCTGCTATTCCATTTGCAGCGGAATTTTGAAAATTCCACAAACTTCCATTCCACTGGAATTTGAAAATTATGTACATCACTACTCCATACTGATACCAAAATTCAGGTCATATATAGCTGTGATGGGAAATTAACCAAAACAATGAATACACAGAAAGGTGTGCAATAAGGATGCTTACTAGAACTTTTACTTTTTAATACTTACATCAATCAGTTATCTTAACACAATAGAAACAGATGTCACTAGAATAAATAGAAAATTACACTGTAATAATATCTAATACTGCAAGTTGTTTGAAAAAGTCTTAAATCAAGTAGCACCTATTGTAAACTGGATGGCATGAAATTACATCTAAATGTTATACAATTCTAGATTTTGGTGACTGATAGACCAAAATATCTATAAAGCTTTCAATAAACTGTTAAGGAAGATTCACTGGAAGATGATAATATCTTTATAATAACTGGTAACCCCATTATCAACCCATTTTCAAGACCTGTTAAAAGTCATATTAAAAAACTTGTATCAACCCACAGGTTGATACGACTTTTACAGTCTCGCTCTAAGAAGCCTGATTGGAGGTACCTTTCAAACGAGCAGTGTTCGCTAAATCCACAAAAAGAGAAGTGGTTTGTATGAAAAAAAATCTAACCTGTTGGTGCTGAGCTCATTTGTTTTCAGTTTTAAAATACAAAAGCCGTTGAGTATAGACCAACGAGAGTGAGTTACTCGGCGGCTTCAGTAGGCTAGATTCAAGCATGAACAAGTGTTGCTATAGCAATACTAGTTCACACTTGACTCTCACCTTCCAAAGCCGCCGAGTAACATGCACCAGTTATTATAAAAAATAAAACATTTGTGGGGGATTGATAAGCAGTTTTTTTATACACACCCTAGGTGTATGATACTAGTGAAACCTCTCGAGCTTCGCTCTTGAGGTTTCTCTAATATCACACACCTCGGGTGTATTAAAAAATGGCATATCAACCCCTACATATGGATTATTCTCTATATACTTTATGGAGTCAACATAAGTGCACATCATTCATGGAATGTTTGGCTTTATTCGGTAGAAAAAAGATTGACATGTGATCTTTTTTCCTCAGTTGTTTAACTAGGAGAGACACACTAAGCTGAAAGTTTGTTTACAGGTGTGACCTGGGAGCACAGGGAAGTTAAGTGACTTGCTGAGAGTCAGACAGTATATGCAATTGGGGGCTGTGGTATTCAAACCCAGGTCTCCAGATTTGCAGCTGAGAGCCATAAACCACTGTGCTATACTGCCTCCATGGTCTTAGCCATAAATACATTTTCAAAACAGTATATTAGAAAATCTGTAGAAGCTCTATTGAAAATATATGTGATAAAAATCAACTCAGAACTGCTACATGGGGCAGAGGGGGCATTGTAAAAAAATATAAACATCCTATAGCCTGTTCAAAATCTATACTTAAGATTAATATTGAGATTGTCGCAATTCAGTCTGGCAGAATTCTTACGTGCAAAATGTGGTGTTATGGCAATAAATACCCTTACTAAATTTAGAACAGTCAACTGTTTTTTGTAAACTGATAAATAGGGAATAATTGTTATTTAAGTGTGGGTTATGTTTTTTTACACACCTGAGGTGAGTGATGAGCCATAAACTTCGAGAGCGAAGCTCAAGAGTTTTATGACCTCATCACTAACCAAGAGTGTGTAAAAAAAATCATGAACACACACTTGCCTAGAATTTATTTTTTATAATTACTGGTGCAAAGACTTACTCCCTGAGACAACCTGTTTCATTTCTGCAGCCCCTTCATTCATCCATTCAGAGAGAGTGAGGGGCTCGATGGTTCTCTTAGTGAAGTGTGACTGAGTGGTGTTCTTTTTGGTAAATAATAGTCCCCACTATGTACAGAAATAGCAGTGCTGTGTTTCAAAATCCTGTCAGTTGTAGAAGTTAAGCTCATTTTCTTATTTTGAGTTAGAGAAGTCGCTGAGTGTAGACTGAGAAGAACAAGTGACTTGGTGGCTTCAGAAGATGGTATTCAAGCATGAGCGAATGTTGCTAGAGTAACACTCGCTTATGGTTGAATCTTGTCTTCTGAAGCCACCAAGTCACTTGCATTCCTTAGTCTACACTCGGTGGCTTCTTTAACTCAAAAATATGAAACATGAGGTCAGCTCCTACAACTGACAGGATTTTGAAATAAAACACTGCTATTTGTGTACATTTTAGGGAATATTATTTATTGAAATGAACACCGCTCAGTCAGACTATCATGGCAGAAAAATGAAAGTGACACTCAAGGACAGTGCAAGTGAGTTGTTTTCAGAATGCTGTAATAACCCATTTTTAGGTTATTACGGTGTTTGACAGTGATGGTAATCTGCTTGATAAATAGGGTCATCAGTAATTTTGTAGAGAATAATGGATGGGAAGGAGGTTATAACGAGGATTTTACACCCCCCCTAGGGGTGGGATGCCACATAGACCCCAAGAATGAAGCTCAAGGGGTTTATTAAGACATCCCACCCTGGGGTCAGATGCAAAATCCAAGTTTCACACACCTACCCATCCTTTATTTTGTATAATTGCTGGGGATCATTTTTTTGCCAAAGCAATTACACAAAATAAATGTATCTGTCTATGGAGTTGACACCTCGACTATTGGAAACCCCAGACTTAAGTGCGATAGGTAGCTGCCCGTAAATGGAAGCAGTGTTTAGTTGTTTTTTTTTAACTCCCATGATGAAGGTTTGCTGTGCCCAGTGATCTTTTTTTTTAAAGAAAAGAACTTACCGCAGATGACTTCTGTCGGAGAACACTTCAGCACTGAGACATCGCAACAGACGGTGCAGAAAAGGGGAAGTTCACAGTAGGCGCATGCTCTGAAGAAGGGAAACCTGGCACGTGTTTGTCTTTATAACCAACTAGTTATAACCACGGAATTATAACCCAGTTTCTCCATGGGAAAAAATAGTAAATAGTTTTTATAAAGCAATAATGTCTGGCTTCATCCTTGTTGGCAGGATCCTCTAGATATATCAAGAGATGGTGCTTCAATAGTTAGTAAAAGATTAAAAATAATAATAACACTTAATTTTATTAGAAAGAAGAAGGCTTTTGTCCATTATGTACTGTCTCCCACTCCAAGTAGACAAAGTTAATTCACCTTTTTCCAATTATGTATTCATCAAGTTTTTTATTTTGAAAATTTCAAAGGATTCTGCATCCACCACATCTCTTCATAAGACATTCTACATCTTCACTGCTATCTGCATAAAGAATTCTCTACTAATATTCATATATACTTGTTATTTCTTGAGTTGCTTCATGTGAGATCTTAAATCTATTCCTGTTTCTAGATATTGTGTACCAATTTCAGACATTAGTTTATTGTTACCCAGAATTTTATATAGTTGTAACATGTCCCCTCTCAGTCTTCTCTTCAATGTTAAAAATCCAAATTTTGCCACCGTTTGTTCATATGTAGCCCTTCTTAACTTTGGAATCAGTCACGTTTAGAGATGCAGTGAATTATTAATCCACCCGCGAAGTGGACGTGAAGTAGGCAGTTCATGTCCATAGAGCACAACACAAACTGGGCCTTGTAAAGTGCTCACTTCACATTATTATTACCACTTCACGTTCTCATTATGCCTTAACGCAAAGTAAGGCAAAGTGAGAAGAAAATAGGCACATCACATGGCTTGCAGCACTCTAAGTCACATGCTTTAGCCAGGCAGGAAGGGAGTCAGAGAAGCAGTTTCACTTTCTCCTTTGCATTTGTAGATGGAGAAAGCAAAATTGTGAGAGGAGAGGAGTTTGCTTGGCTTTCGTTGCTTTTTAGTGCCAGAACCCAGAACAAACAAACAGCTTTTTTAAAAGCTATTTTATTTAGTTTTTATATTGTGTTAGTGTTTTTTTCGTTAGTGAATTTTTTGTATAAGTTTTGTTTTGTTTTGTGTGTGTGACTGACTGTGTGTGCGTGTGTGTGTGTGTGTGTGTGTGTCCACTGTCTGTGTGTGTGTGTGTGTGTGTGTGTGTTTTGTCCTGTGGACTCAGGAGGATGGAGTCATGTAGGAGAAGGCAAGTCGCTGGCCCATGGGTGCGTTAGAAGGGGAGGAGTGTGGACCCATGGGGTTGGGGCAGTTGTGTGATGTTGGACTGCTCCAGACTCCTGACCGGTGTTGCTTCCCCCGCTGAAGCAACAGGAGCAGCCTCACCAGTGCCACCGGTGGCTGCTGCACATACACCTTCTCCGCCACTACCACCACTACCATCATCACCACTAGCAGCAGCTGTTGGGACTCCAGAAGCACCCCCTCCACCACCTCCACAGCTACAGAAGGTAGCCCTGGCAATTGTAGGTCATGGTGGGACTCGTGCCCAATGTGTGAGGACTGTATCTGGTCCCCCCGTAGCTCCCCAGTGTGGGAGTTTTTTAATTGTGTGGGGGGAGACAGCACAGTGGTGGAGTGCCATGTGTGTGGTGTGCTGGTGCACCGTGGCCCCCCTGGGACACATTTGGGGAATGGTGGCCAGTGCACCCACATGCTGAATCACCACAGGGCAGAGTGGCAGGCTGCCAAAGAAGGGGCCAGGTATCCACCTGCTGGCCCTTCCGTGGCAGTAGTCATGGGTGCTGCTGGGGTGGGAGATGTGCCTCGCAGCAATCACTGCCACAGCAGGAGGAGGGCTACTACAGCAGCTGCTCCACCATCACCACCACCACAGCCACCAGCACCACCCTGTCCACCACCAGCCCCACTACCTGGATTCTCCACTGCAGTGGACCCCGCCACAGTCCCTGCAACCCAGTCTGACATTGGCCTGGTGTGGGCCACGCTTGAGGAAAATAATGAGCTGTTCAGTGCTTTGGAGTAGCAGGTTAGCAGAGTGGAAGCACAGCAGCAGCAAATACTTTCAATGCTGCACCTGCTTCTGGACCACCATGGCATCCCATGGCCTAGTAAGTCAGTTGATTGTTTTCTGCCCCCACACCCACCCCCCACCCTGATCCCACCCCACTACTGTGTTGTACTTTTTTGTGTGTTTTTGGTTTTTTACTGTTTAATACATACACATTTTCCCTTCCAGGGGAATCTTTCTTGCACCACATAGTGCAATATATTTTTGTGAAAACCACCCGTAATTTCATTACAGTGTGTCACATGACAGAGGAATTCCCATTTTGAAAATCTGTCCATATTCTGCCTCCCTTCTCAGCAACATTAGGACGTGATGGCAGGGAGAGCACGTGTGCATGCTCCTTACAGTGAATAACCGATTGTCAGGCAGGTTTCCAAATGTTTCTTTATGTTATAATGATCAGTTTGTGGTGAAATGTGTGACAACATTTCCAGTAAGAAGAGCCTTGTTAGTGGAAACATCCCACATGTCACCACAAAGTGAACCTTATAATATAAGGAAACATTGGTTGGGATAGCTGCCGGACATTCACTGTAGTGGAGCATGCACCTGCGCTCCCCCTGGCATCATGTCCTAACGTTGCTGAGAAAGGGTGACAGAATGTGGGTGACTTTTCTGATTGGTAATTCCTCTGTCATGTGACTCACTGTAATGAAATTATGGGTGGTTTTCACAGAAATATATTGCACTTTGTGGAGCAAGAAATATTCCAGTGGTAGTAATGACCCCACATATTAGTTTATGTGCATCACCATAACTATGTAATGTGGTGAATGTCTGTAAAGCAGCAGCACAACAATCTGTTGATAATTCTGACCTATATTTTTTAATGCTATGTTACAACTTCCTTTACTTACATCCTGACTGACTGGAATGATATGAGAATTTCCAGTAGTTGAGTCTGCTGTACTACCTTTTTTCATGTGTGAAATAATGAAAGGAGCATTCCTTTCAAATTGGTGCTGACCAGGTCTTTGTCATTGTTTTCCTCTGCTTTTCTCCATCACATCAAGTAGTTCTGTTGTTAATTAACAGTTATGCATCAGGCAGTGTTTTATGACACCATGGAACAATAGTTATTGAAAAGCAGCTACAAATAAATACAAAGCTGGTCTGAACAATATTGGAAGACATGCTCATTTTTTTTATACATAAAAAAAGTAGTCAAGTAAATAAAGCAGACATAAATTGTGAAAAGAATTGTATCATTCAAGTCACGACTCGGAGATAAGTAGTAGTGGCTGTGGCAATGTAAAGTAGCATAAAAAAGTACAGTTCAGAACTGTGAGGACATTCTTGCAATGCTGCTTTAATTGTAAAAATGTCAGTATGACATCATGAGCTCACAGCAACAATCACAGAACACATAAAAGTGGCAAAGAGTCCCCAGATTTTTTCTGCAGATCCAAAATGCATCTTGCTTGTGTGCAGAAAATTGACAAGTGGTAACAAAGTGAAATGGGATTGCATGAGCACATACAAAGTCCCCCAGAATTAATGGTGCACTCAGTCATACACATACAAGTGGCACAGAGTCCCCAGATTGTTTTCTGCAGGCCCAGAAAGCATCCTGCTTGTGCGCAGAAAATTGACAAGTGGTAACAAAGTAAAATGGCATTGTATCAGCACATACAAAGTCCCCCAGAATTAATGGTGCACTCAGTCATGTGCATAAAAGTGGCACAGAGTCCCTAGATTTTTTCTGTGGGCCCAGAATGCATCCTCCTTGTGTGCAAAAAATTTTCATGTGGTAATGAAGTGAAATGGGATTGTTTCAGCACATACAAAGTCCCCCAGAATTAATGGCTCACTCAGTCATACACATATGAGTGGCACAGAGTCCCCAGATTGTTTTCTGCAGGCCCAGAAAGCATCCTGCTTGTGTGCAGAAAGTTGACAAGTGATAACGAAGTGAAATGGGATTGTTTCAGCACAAAGTCCCCCAGAATTAATGGCGCACTCAGTCATGTGCATAAAAGTGGCACAGAGTCCCCAGATTTTTTTCTGCAGGCCCAGAATGCATCCTCCTTGTGTGCAGAAAATTGACAAGTGGTAACGAAGTGAAATGGGATTGTTTCAGCACATACAAAGTGCCCCAGAATTTATTGCGCAGTTACTCATGCGCACAGTGCCCCTAAAATGATGACCGTGAGAGAACTGTTGCTGGTCCAATGTGTGCTGCGCTGTGAGCAAATGCAATGTGATCATCTCAACTGGATTGAAGGGTGCCCTTTGTCTGTACACTAATAGTAGCCTTGGTCAGTTGATATATATATATAGATATAAAATTCTGTAGTTTGTAGGTGAGGTGGGTTGACATGGACATGTATCCATAGTATTGTTCTGTATCACAGGTCACAGATACTGTTGGTGTGCACATTCCAGCTCTTGATTAGAACTTTTTGCATAGAAATTTGCAGTGGATAACTGTCAAGCACATGAAGGTAAGTATTTTTTTTTGTTGGGTGGGGAAGCATATTTGAAGGTTTGTCTGTAATGGTTTCTTATTTTATTACTTCTTCACTGAGTTCATCTGCATCCTTTTTGAGTCTGGTGATGATCATGGTCATCTAATGAAATGACTTCTGCATGTTGCATGTACGCCCCAGCCCGGGGGGGGGGGGGGCCTGATGTTGAAGAACTTGTTTGGATAAGGCCATTTTGTCAGAACAACAAAGCATCTGGAAGTTTCCTAAAAAAAGAAATGAATGACTTCTTACAACTTAATTATGTGTCCCTCCCTGGTTCTCAAATCTCAATCCCTAAAGTCAAGTTACATTTCAAAGACACATCTTGTCAACTGACACAACCTGTTGTGTGCAATATTTGCTGCAGTCTTTACAAAACAATGAAACGGATTAAATAAAATCTTTATACTTACCAGAATGGATTTCACATGGATATTACATCAGTTCCTCTCTGTACGGTACAGCTACAGCATCATTCCCAATGAGTTTTAGCTATGGAGCCTTTTTTTGTTACCCTGTAAAGAAACAAAAGAAGTGTACTGTATGTATTTTACCATTGCTGCTCTGAAAAGCTACAGAAAACAAAACATACAACTAAAGGAAGTGAAGCAGCATAACAAACATGAGTACACATACTCACTTTATGGTTTAAATATTAAGAATCTGGTGATGGTGGTCCACGGGGGGAAGACAGACTCATGGGGCAGACTTGGATAACATCAGTCCTGGTGGTGGTGGTGGTCCGGGGGGAGGCAGATTCATGGTGGCAGTGGATAACATCAATCCCGGTGGTGGTAGTCCAGAGGGGGCACACCGCCTTTTAAATACTGCATTTAAAACCTGCCAACATTAACCACATCATCATCCTCATAAAGAAAACTGCCCTCACAGTCATCGATGTCTGAAGTCTGACCACTGGGAAATTCTTTCTCCATTGTGTCATCATCTACATCAGTGGTGGGCCGTTTCAGGCATCCACTGCCAGTGCCACCAGGATGCTCCATTTCCACATCAGCAAGACCACCATGACTAGGCCGGGGTATGAATACCGAGGTTGCAGTCTATGCTGGTATGTGCCTCTCATTCATTTTAATGAATGTTAGCAAACTAACACCTGCAGGAGACAGGTTTGCCTGACGATCCCTGACTATTGCAGCTGCTGAGCTGAATACCCTCTCAACACTTACACTGGAGGGTGGACATGTGAGGTACTTCAGTGCCACTGGAGCCAACTCTGGCCATTCACTGACCTTTTCACTCCAGTACAAAAGAAGATCTTCACTTATTGTCAGATGCCTGTTTTCAGACAAATATGACTCAACTATTCTCTGTGCCGCACTAAGTCCAATTGTTGATGCATCATCCTGTTCTCCCAAATCATTTATTTCACAAATACCCACTTGGGACAAAGCCCCACAAAGCAGGTTGACACCACCCACTTTGGATGACAGACCACCTGGAACTACAGTCCCCTTCTCCTTGCAGGATATTCCTGATGGTCCTCCAGATACACCTTCAGCCGGATTATGCTGCTGAAGTTTGCTGACCTTGGCACGTGACTTCTGTGCCCCATGAACCAAGCGCACCAGTTGACCACTGATATTTTTTACCTGTTCAGGCCCTCCCTCCAGTACTGATGCAATTCCATGTTTGTATCGTGGGTCCAGCATTGTTGCTATGGCAAAGTTGTCACTACTGAATGCTCACAACGTGACTATTCTGGTTGAATACTGTCAGCATGTGTTGCAACAACATACTGCTACCACCGTCTCTGGCAACATCAAGGCTATGCTGTACATTCACCAATGTCTGCCTCAGCACCCACAGCAGTGGAATTGATTGGCTAATGGAGGCAGACGTGCCACTTACTGCCTGTGTGGCATGTTCAAAAGACTGCAAAATTGTTATTACAGAGTCCATGAGGCGCCACTGTTCAGTCATCATAGACATGGAGGCCCCGGAACTGTCACGGCTACTGTGCATAACAAGATATTCTGAGATGGCTTTGTATTGTTCATACAACTGCTCTGCCATGTATAATGTGGAGTTCCATCAGGTGACAACTTCCAGCTTCAAGCGGTACTGAGGCAGGCTGTTTTGTATCTGCAACTGCCGCAGTTGGTCACGGGCCTTTCCAGATCTTGAAAAGTGAGAGCAGATACGTCGTGCAATGGTCAGCATTTCCTTTATATCAGGGTGCTGCAGAAACTCCTGAACCTCAAGATTTAAACAGTGGGCCATGCATGGAACATGAAAAAAAACATAATTAGTGATGCATTTCACCACATTTGACCCATTGTCACTTGCAATGAACCCAGCTCTCAGGCACAGAGGGTTTAGTCATCTGTCAATTTTGGTCAGTACCACGTTGAACATGTTCTCACCTGTGTGTGAACAGGTCACACTGCACATAGTAATCGTTGCATGCTGTCGAATTCCAGGAAGATTGCTACTGTGACAGTCCACCTTACTGCACTGATTATTCACACTACCAACATCACAAACAACCCCCGGCCCCTGCGCCAGTGTGCAGTTATACACAGATATGAACTCCCCGCTGTTTTGCCACTTGTCCACATATCCATACTTAAATGGATGAATGGAGAGGAGGAATACTGAACGGCATGTCTTACTGAGTCGGACACAGTGCAGAACAACTCAGGGACAGCATGGGTAGAAATGTATGTCCTGGATGGGACTTTCCATTTTGGCAAACCACCGGAACCCAGAATTTTCCACAAAGGAGAAGGGCAAAAGATCAATTGACAGCATTTCCACTACAGCAGTATTAAGTTCACGTGACACTGTATAATTGGGGGGGGCACTTCAGCTTATGTGCAAAAACACTCTGTAACGTGGACTGACTTAAACATTTTACACGTGTTGTATTGTTGATCACAAATGGTTGTGCTCTGAGATGAATGGCATTGGCAGGGGGTGGAGTGTGGACATTTGATGAAGACAATTGTACAGGTGATGATGACAAACCCAGAAATGGTGTTATTTTGCCAGATTTGCCAACCGGGGTTGATGTACCACTTGCACTAGACATACTGCATTCACCACCACCACCACAAAAACTGCTCCTCTCACCAGCACTGGACAACATTTCAAAGTCATTATGGCCCTCCACCTCATCATACCTGTAGTAATCCTCTGCTCTTATTACCGCACTACTGCACATGTTTAATTTCCTACTGGGCTTAACAGTCATGGAAGGGGATAACATGCTGGCTATGGTTGCCGGTGACACGGGTGAATGCCCCACTGTGGTAGTAGAGCCATGTGCCTATTCTTAAGATGCATATGCTGTCCTCCTGTCCCCAGGTGGCTCCCCTTTTTACCTCGACTCACACGCACATGGCAAACCTCGCAGATTTCAACTGAATCATCATCTGCATCTTGAACAAAAATATCCCAAATAAGGGAGTGTGATGCTCTACTTTTAACATGTCCATGATGATGTGGCTTATTTAAGTCTGTTATTTTAAGCACTGAAGTGGGGAGGGGGCACATGATGTTTCTGGCACTGCACACCTGGATTGCAACTGGCCACCACAACTACCTATCATATTGACTACTGGGTCATCATCATCATCATCAACTAAAAGCAGTAGATCACAAGTTTTTTACAGGGGGGATTCCTTCAAACAGACTCAGACACAGCTACTTTTAATTTATTTTTCTCCAGTTCCCAACTGGGGTCAATTACATCATCATCATATTCATCAACATCACACACATCCACATCTTCTGCTTGGATGCTAGCATGTGGACTGCATGTTGCAACAACAGCAACATCATCATCATCACATTCATCATCAGCATCTACACCACCATCACCTGATACTTTTTTCACCACACTGTGAATCACTGCATGGAAAATGCGTGATGTTAAGTGCCATGGTGGATGGAAAATCACATTGTATGCTATTGTTGACATGATCATCAAAATCCTCAGGTTCAGTTATTGGGATGTTACTGGGAAGTATGACATCATCTACGCTGCCACTAACTTGCATTGCTTCACACTCAATATGTTTGGATATGGTACACTGGTCAGAATTAAAACTTGACGCAACAATACTAATACTACCTCCACCACCACTAACACCAGTAACACTAACACCACCAGCTGGGAAAACATCATCTCCTCCAACTATGAGTGAAGCTACTGATTGGGCTGTATAAAACATTGCAGAAGAAATACCTTTCCTCACATCAGCTATGCACTTCTGTATCTGCGTACTACTACCATGCCCACAGACCATCTTACTGCCAACATTGCCATGGCAAGAAACAGCTTTGCTTGCATGTCTCTTTGCAGGCATTTTGGGGGATCAACCACAAATATTATTACCAAATTCAGATTTTGATACGTTCACTTTCTGATTGGAGGGACACTGGCTGGATGTGAAGCCAAATAAACAACTGTGGCTTCAGCAACAGATAAAAGAGTACTCTGAGACTGTCACAGAATTAAAACAACTTCAGTAACCAGTGGTGCTGGTGGGGTCACAAAAACAATCCAGTCTGTTAAAAAATACCTTTTGAATGTGGGGGTGGGGGGAGCACTGAATACAGACAGTGCTGATTTTTACGGCACTACAAGCAGCAAAACCAGGAACAGAGAACACAATCGCAGTATAAAGTCAGGCAGCTGCAGTGGATAGCAGGTACACACTGCTGCACTTAGTTGCAATTACACTAGTCTGTGTCACAATCAAAGGTGTATTATTTGATGCACACAACACTGCACAAACACTCACACACAACACAGAACAGTTTGTGTACAATGCTGAACGAGGAATGTGACGCAAATGCAAAAGTTCAGTATACTATGCCACATTAATGTAAATTTGTAATTTAAACAACCTGACCTTATGAACTGCTGCACCACATCCACACAACAAACAGCAAGAAAATGTGTACCATTACTGACAATATTACTATGTGTACATTAACACAGTCAGTTATATAACAAAAATATAACCAAAAAACAAAGAAATCACTATTTCTCCAACTTAAATCTACCTACACCACAGATACACCCCTCCGGGAGGGGTGTATCTGTGAATATCATTAAGTTGAAACTAAGTGTAAACAGGTATACTCACTGTACACATTTGTGTACAGTTTTGTTGAGTGCCTGTCACAAACCATAAGCCACTCTGTTAATATTATCATTCTAATCTGTAGTGTTTGGGTTAGTGTAGGCCACTGAGGAGTGTCCAATACATGTATAACTTCTTTAGAGAGTAGAGGAGTCATCTGACAACAATCTGACTTGTTTGGAAGGGGGTGCCATTTGGAAAGAATGTGTACATTTTTCAATGGGGGGGGTGTAACTGTTGGAGACTGTGTACAAAATGGAAATGTCTGGCTACACTCCTGCGCCCTCCCCCACAGCACACTTTCACTGTCTTTCACCACACACACTTAATGTTGTAAATTAACATTCAAAATCCTCACACAAACAAAAACGCTCGATGATATGAGCACAGGAGGGTTTCCTACAATCGATGAGCTAAAGTTGGATCCCCCCCAAAAAAGCAAAAATGCTTTTTGAACAACTTTTACATGATTCCTATTACAGACAGCTATCAGAGCACACTTTCTCCTACTCCTTCCTACTCATACTACCCCGAACTGAGGCTGTGCAGATCAACATAGAGCTCATGTGACCTGAAATCCCATGAATCACTGCAAAATTCGCCTTTGGAGCTCAAAAACAAGGTGAAGTGAAGCGAAGTGCACTGCCAGCGATGCACTTCACCTTAAAATTGGAAGAGTAGTGGCTCAGGGAGGTGTGGTAATGCAAAGTCAGTGTTTCTAATGGACTTTGCATTCCTCGACTACTCATGATACTCCACTTCGTGTTGTGGAGCACTCCGCAAATCCACCTTTGCTCCGTGAATCACTTCGCGGAGCAGATTGAGTCCACTTCACCCACCACTAGTCACATTGCCCTACGTTGCACCCTGTCCAGCATACCTCTGTTTCCAAATAAAGGCTTCAAAATGGAGTTCCATAAGCTACATGTAGCCTTACATATGTCCTATACAATATCAGCATGCAATGCTCACTTCTAGTAATAACGGACTTCCTTATGCAACCAAGTATTCTATTTGTTGTTATTTTTACCTTCTTACATTGCTTTTCATTTGACAGATTGTTGCTTATTAATTCACACAAGTACCTCTTGGAGTTCACCTACTTCAGCCTTCCCCTCTATACTGCAGTCTCTCCTAGATTTAGTTTGTCCCAGATGCAGAACAATGCATTTATCAGCATTAAATACAATTTTATGTTAATTTGCCCACTGATCAATTGTCTTTAAATACCTCTTCAGCCAGCCCAGTAGCACAGAGGGTTGATGTGCTGGCGCCTTACCTCATACCACACCAGTGAACCAGGCTTGGGAACGGACTTGGGTCATTGGGGGTCGGCAGGGAAAGTAGAAGATTTATCATCCACAGGACTGCTTTCCTCCCCTGGGGTGGGTTCAAGGGTTGCTTCACTCTGCAGCAGCCCCCAGTGGAGACTGGGAGCACTGTACAAAATGTTGCACTGTGGGAACATGTAAAAGCCACTCCGTATTGGCCTGATGATGGCATCCAGTCTATCAGCACACCCAGACCTGGAAGACTTCCTGTGGGCTAGCTATCTCAGCAGCAGTTGAGGAAAATATAATGTACTGGGCTGCCCCACCAGTATCTTTCCCCTCGGAGGAGGGACCCATTCGGTGAAGGGTAATGCCGAACTACCTTGAGGTAGGTGCAAAGTGAGGTGAAGGGGCTTGAGGGGTTAGAAGGGGTGCTGATGAACTTGGATGCCTGAAGGAGAGGTGGATTCAGGGCATGGAAGGGAGAAAAATAGATCACTCAAAAAAAAAAACTCTTCAGTGATTCATACTTACTATCCATATTCACTTCACCCCAAGCTTGGTGTTGTCTTCAGATTTATTAATCTGATTTCCAATATTTTTGTGCATGTCACTAATGTATAGAGAAAGACTACCAGTCCCAAGACTGGCCACTGAGGCACTGAACTAGTGACATCTCCCTTTTCTGATAGTGTGTTCTTTATTCTTTATTCATACCTGCTGCATTCTATTGTGTAACCATTTATTTACCCATATTATTTTGCTATCTATATTCATTTTGTTCCGTCTTATTGATTAGTTCCAGGTGAGGTACCCTGTGAAATGCTTTAGAGAAATCAAGAAAAAAACACATCAAATGAGATATTATTATCTAGATTCTTGCTAATTTTTCTTAAAAAGCAAGCAAATTAGTCACACATGATCTGCTACACACAACTATGGTATGGGCAATCCACAAACCCTTTTTCATTGATTCCTTTCATCAGTTTCTCTTTTAGTAATGTTTCCAGTGTTTTGTAAAGAACTGATGTTAAACTAATAGGTCTGTTATTTTCAACTACATCTCTTTTTTTTCCTAAAAATTGGGACCACAGCATCACACCTCCAATTTTCAAGAACTTTTTCAATACAATAAGATACATTATATAGGTCCTATAATACAATCACATGTTTCCTTCAATAGTCTGGGTTGTATTCCGTCAGACCCTGCTGATTTGCTTGGTTTGATTTTAGACAATACTGCCAGTCCTTCACTTTCAACAAATGTATACATGCTGAGTGTATATTCTTCCTTTTCACTTTGCTCTGTTATACTTTTGTTTTGTGAAATACAGAGCAGAAAATCTCATGAAATATATTTGCTATCCTACAAGCATCCGATACTAACTCCTGGTTACACATTATGGATCCAACTGCTCTATCCAACCCTTTTCTATTATTTACATTTGTGAAAAAGGTACTGTTATTATCTTTAATGTATGCCATCCTAAATTTAAGATTCTTCTTTCTTTCCATAATAATTTGTTTCAGCTGTACTTTATATTTCTGTATTGCATCTTCACTGGGAATTTTTTTTTTTTCAATTTAGTATACGCTGTTTCCTTTTTCTCCTAAGCTGCTTCCATACCCTACTCATTAGCCACAGGGGAATTTTCTCTCTTTTGTTATAAATCTGCTTAACTTAAATATATTTGCTTTCCACCTCTAATAATTTGTCTCTGATTTTTCATCCAACCTTCCTCCATTGATTTTCCATTTAGTTATTTTTCCATTCCTATTTTTTTAGATCTTCCTTGATTTTCACAAAATCTTCCCTGCAATAATTATAATGACCATTGTACCTTCTGTTTTCATCATATTTGTTTTAATACAGACTCTTACACTGTTGTGCACTGGTGCATACATTATCCCCAATAACAATATCACAAATTTTATAGACTAAATTTGGTTATAATTCATTCTTAAATATTGCCTCACAATATCTTGATGGTTCTATTATTTTAAGCTCAAAGCCCTCATCTAGTAATGCTTCTACAAACTATCTTTCATTTTGTAAGACTACATTTAGCTCATCCCATTTAATTCCTGGTAGATTAAAATCTGTAATAAATAAATTCCCCACCTGAACAGTCTTTGTGATCTCCTTCATTAATTATAGATTATAATTATAGATAACTAGATTATAAAAGTGGTAAATGTCAATGGATTACACCTTTTCTTACAGCTGCAGGGGCTTGGATGAAATTTCTGATCACTAATTTCACATTACAGACCCACCTGCATATAGTCGGAGTGCCATAACCAACCAACTATGGTATACCCATGCTGGCCCATGGGGGGTCCACCTATTGCATTGTGGGATACATCAATAAATCCATACAGGACAGACAAGTAGGAGTTAGCCTGTTTTACATGACAGGGAAGAAAAATCAGTAAATCAGGGCCCAGATTGTATCAATATCTACATCCCCTGGATCACATGACCAAAAACAAGATGGCTGCTGCAGTTTAGTCATTTTCTGCATCAAATTTATTCTGTTACACATTTATTGGGATAACTAGATTATAAAAGTGGTCAATGTTAATGGATTATACCCTTTCTTAGATCAGCAGGGACTTGGATGAAATTTCTGATCACTAATTTCACATTACAGACCCACCTGCAGGTAGCCGGAGTGCCATACTCAACCACCCATGGTATGCCCATACTGGCCCATTGGGTGACCACCTATTGCATTATAGGGTATATGTTAATAAATTCATAAAGGACAACTAAGAAGTAGCCTGTTTTACATGACAGAGAAGTGAATGAGTAAATCAAGGCCCAGACTGTACCCATATCTACATCATCAGGGTCACATGACTAAGAACAAATGGCCATCAATGTTCAAGGATCACCAATGGTCATTTTCTGCAACAAACCACTTCTGTTACACGTTTATTAGGATAAATAGATTATAAAATTTGTAAATGTCTATTGATTACATCTTTTCTTATAGCTACAGGGGCTTCAATGAAATTTCTGATCACTAGTTTCATATTATAGTCCCACCTGCAGATAGCCAGTGTGCCAGACCCAACCACCCATGGTAGGCCCATGCTGATTAATGGGGTGTCCACCTATTGCATTATAGGGTACATGTCAATAAAACCATAAAATAAAAGTAAGAAGTAGCCTGTTTTACATAACAAGGAAGTGAATGAGTAAGTCATGGCCCAGACTGTACCCATAACTACATCCCCTACATCACAGGACCAAAAACAAGACAGCGGACACCGTTCAGTCATTTTCTGCATCAAACTTCCTCAGGTACACATTTCTTGGGCTAACTAGACTATACACGTTTTCATTGTCTATGGATTACACCTTTCTTACAGCTGCAGGGGCCTTGATTATATTTCTGATGACTAATTTTACATTACAGACCATGAAGGAAAGGTCAGAAATGGAACTGGTTACATATAAGGAGAGTTGTGTTCATTTCAGTTATCATTTAACATTAACCATTTGCATTTCAATTCTGGTCAGCTCATGCATGCGACACTTAAACAATTTGCCTACCAACTATTTGGAACCAGCAGCAATCCACTCTGGAACTATCCAGTGTAGTCTCAGTAAATGTCTTCAAAAAACTGGTTGCTTCAAAAAATAAAGGACACCTGTAACTGTTGCTAAACTCCCTCCCTAGGTTTCTCCTTACTTCTTTAGTTTGTTCTCACTACACCGCCTTCCTTAAACAACTTGTACTAAATATTTTTTTGTTTTTTGTTTTTCTCACAGGACTGTTTACCCATGTACCTTGTAGGACCTGGTCCGCCATTTATGTATTGTTATGTTATTGCTTGCACTGTATATTTGTTGTAACCATGCACCCAGGACCTCCTTGTGAATGAGCTTGCTCAATGGAGCTTTCCTGCAATAAACTTGAACTATTGTACGTAGATGAGGGGGTCACTTACATTGTGACGTCTCTACTAAAGCAGAATGAAAAGTCATTCTGTTTTATTAGTAATGTCACTATTGCTGCTGAATAAAATTTTCAAGAGTATGCATCGCCAACAAAACAGCGTTCCATCATAAGCTATGAAATCATTATCATGTGGCCAAAAACCCTAACCTTTCCCTATTCTAGAACATGCCTATTATTGAACTCTTGGTTTTACATTCAAATCAAGCAAGGTATTTCTGATTCTGTTTGGGAAAAAAAAACTATCTTACCTTATAACTATCATGCCTGTGACCTGTGGGGGAAAAAAGTCCCATCTACTATAACATTTTCATTGTGATGTACATGCTAAATCATAATGTAAAGTCTTTCTGTTTTAGTAGTGACATCACTACTGCAGCAGAATGACTTTTTCATGACTTGTACATATCATTATGCACAATAGTGTTCCATCAGATGCTAGAAGACCATAAACCTATGGAGAAAAACCCTATCCTTTCCCTTTTCTAAAACATGTCATGTAGTCTACTCTTCGTTTTATATTTATTTCAAATACACCATTGCCGATACTGTATGAAAAAAAATGTCTTTCCCTATATCTATCTACCACCTTCATGCCTATGACCTGTGGAAATAAATATCTGTCTACTATTGCCCTATACTATTATTTTGTAGATCACTATACTGCCCGTGGACACAGAACATATTTTTTTAATTTACCCTATCCTACTATGCCTTGATTGTTATTATTCCCATGTTTTTTCTCCCCATACATTATATAGAATAGTTACAGATCATCAATACATAGCAACAATACACCTTCACCCTAAGTTTATAGTGAGGACTGCAAGTAAAGTTTTAAGAAAAGCGTTGTTGTGTATTTAGGCCACCATACAGTATTTTATATAACATATAATAGGAAAGAAACTGAAATAGCTTACTTTTTTTGATTACCATTAGCATTTACCATTAGTGGTCCACATTTCACCTTTGGTATTTTGCTGACGTGATACTTCGACAGCCAGACGTACCATGTACTGCAATGTTGGGGTCACTTGCAGTGTGATGTATATACTAAAGTAGAATGGGAATTCATTCTGTTTTAGTATCAAAGTCACTGTTGCAGCAGAATTACTTTTTCAAGTGTATGGGTCATCATGCACAAAGACCATTCTATCAAACAAAATAATACCAGAAACCTGTGGAGAAAAACCCTGTCCTTTTCCTGTTCTAAAACCTGTGGGGAAAACCCTATCCTTTCCCTTTTCTAAAACATGTCATGTGGTCCACTCTTTGTTTGATATTCATTTCAAACACACCATTGCCAATCCTGTAAGGAAAAAAACTGTCTTTCCCTATATCTGTCTCATGCCTTTATGGCTGCAACCTGTGGAAATGCCTGTCTACTATTATCCTATACTATTATTTTTTAGATCACTGTACTGCCCCTGGAAAAGGAACACATTTTTCTTATTTTACCCAATCCTACTATGCCTTATTCCCATGTTTGTATATCTTTTTTCCTCATACATTATATAAAATAGTTGGAGGTCATCAATACACAGCAACGATACACATAGATACATAGACAGTGTCGGCAGATAAGGGCCTATGGCCCACCCATTCTGCCCATTTGAGCTTGTAAGTTCAGTTTGTTTTCCTAGAAGTCTGATGCCCCTTACCCCTGACTTCCAGAATTCCTTTATGTCTATCCCATGCATTCTTAAATCCGTGATTGTTTCAGCCCCCACCACTTCCTCTGGCAGGGTGTTCCACTTGTCCACCACTCGTTCTGTGAAGAAATTCTTTCACATGTTTCCTCTGAATCGTCCTCCCTCCAACTTCATCACATGCTCTCTAGTCCTGGAACATCTTGTTCGCTTAAAAATAGTGTTTTCCTGCACCCTGTTCCTCCCTGTAAAATACTTGTATGTCTCTATCATATCCCCTCTCTCCCTCCTTTCCTCCAGGGAGTACATGTTCAGTTCCTTCAACCTGTCTTCATAGGACTTGTGATGCAATCCATGCACCATCTTTGTTGCCCTCCTCTGAACCTTCTCTACCCTGTCTATGTCCTTACGTAGGTATGGTCTCCAGAACTGTACACTGTACTCCAAGTGGGGCCTCACTAGTGTCTTGTATAGCGGAATTATGACCTCCCTTTTCCTGCTGGTGATGCCCCTGCCTATACATCCCAGCATCCTATTTGCTTTACCTGCTGCCTTGTCACACTGTTTCCCTACCTTGAGTTCATCAGAGATGATAACCCCAAGATCCCTTTCCTGCTTGGTGCATGCTATATCCTCACCCCCAACTGATATATTGTGCCAGGGTTTTTGTGCCCCATATGCATTATCTTGCACTTCTTTGCATTGAATTTCAACTGCCAAACCCCTGATCATCCTTCAAGTTTCTGCAGGTCGCTTCTCATTCTGTCTACACCCTCTGGTGTATCTACTCTGTTACAGAGCTTTGTGTCATCAGCGAACAGTGAAATTCTGCCTTCTAGGTCCGGCGCAATGTCACTGATGAAGATGTTGAATAGGACCGGTCCCAGCACTGATCTCTGTGGTACCCCACTGGTCACTCTTCCCTCTGTGGAGTGACAGCCATTTACCCCCACCCTCTGTGTCCTGCCACCCAGCCAGTTGTTACCTACCCACCACACTACTGTCCTGCCCACACCATATTCCCCAGTTTGTGTAATAGTCTTCTATGTGGCACAGTGTCAAAGGCCTTGCTGAAGTCCAGATAGGCCATGTCCACTGCCCTCCCCTGATCCACCTCCCCTAGTCACCCAGTCAAAAAATTCAACGAGGTTGGTCTGACATGACTTCCCCCTGGTGAAACCATGCTGCCTTGGGTCCTGTAGTCCATTGACAACCAGATGTTCCACCAATCTCTCCTTCAGTAGTGCTTCCATGATCTTCCATACTACCAAGGTGAGGCTGACTGGTCTGTAGTTCCCTGCTTCCTCTTTGTTCCCACTTTTGTATAAGGGGACTACATCTGCTGTCCTCCAGTCTTTGGGTACCTCCCCTGTTTCCAGTGATTGGCTAAACAGGATAGCCAGAGGTTCAGCCACCACCTCTCTTAGTTCTTTAAGGACCCTGGGGTTCACCCTATCTGGCCCCATTGCTTTATCAACTCTTATTACTTCCAGTTCCTTCAGGACCCTATCTCGTGTAAAGGGACTTGTGTCCATTTCTGCACCATTCTCACCCCTTGTACTCCCTTCAGACCCATTACCCTCCTCTTCCTCAGTAAAGACTGAGCAGAAATACCTGTTCAATATGTCAGCTTTACTGTTGTCATCCTCCATGCGGCCCCCATCCTCCCCCTTCAGTCTCACTATCCCTCCCTTTGTCTTTTTTTTTTTTTTTTCACTTATGTACCTGTAAAAGGTTTTGTCCCTCTACCCACTGATTTTGCAATGTGTTCTTCTGTCTGAGCTTTGGCTTCCCTTACTGACCTCCCTGCCTCCCTTTGCTTCTCCTGGTACTTCTCCCTATCCCTTCTGCCTGTGTCTTTTTGTATTGCCTGAATACAATCTTTTGGCTTTCACTTTCTTTGCTACCTCTTTGAAAACCATAATGGTCTCCTCTTCCTTTTCCTCTTGCTAACCTGCTTAATGCATAATTCTGTTGTTCTTGTAATCCCCATTTTAAATACTGCCCACTGTTCCTCAACCCCTGATTCCTGTCCCATTCCCCTTAATGCCTCTTTCAAGTATATCCCCATTTTCCCAAAGTCTGCCCCCCTAAAATCCAGGATACATGTTTTTGTGTGGTTTGGTTCTGCTCTTTCTGTGATTTCAAACCACAATGACTGGTGGTCACTGTTTCCCAGGTGCTCCCCCACTGTTACCCCCATCACACAATCCCTGTTTGTGAGCACAAGGTCCAGTATTGCCTTCTGCCGAGTTGGTTCCACGACCAGTTGCTTGAGGAAGACACCCTGAAGGGAGTCCAGGATAAATCTGCTCCTAGTTGATGCTGCTGCTGGGATGCTCGAGTCCATGTCTGGAATATTGAAGTCTCCAACCAGTACTACCTCACCCTTGTCTGCCATCCTTTGGATGGCTAGCTTCAACTCTCCTATCTGTTTCTTCCTCCTGGGCTGTGATCTATAGACCACACCTGTGCGGATGGCTGTCCCATTTTCCTTTCCAGCTTAACCCACAGTATCTCTCCTCCATTTTGTTCCTCCTGGATCTCTGTGGCCTTATGTCATTTTTCACATACAGTGCCTCCTCCTCCTTTCCTGCCTGCTCTGTCTCTTCTGAATATGTTGTAGCCAGGTATGGCCATCTCCCAGTCATGGTTATCATTATACCAGGTTTCAGTGATGGCCACAATGTCCAGGATCTGACTGCACCATGACAGCCTCCAGATCTTCCATCTTGTTGCTAAGGCTCCTGGCATTTGCACACATGGCTTCCATGATTTGACCTCCCTAGACTGTTTCACTGTTCTACTCCAGCCTCTTCCTTGGTTGTCATTTATCCCTGGTTCTTCTTGCTGTCTGCCCTTCTGCTGCATTTGCCCCTTTCTGCTTTCCACCTCTTGGGCACTAATCTCCATTTTTTGCACACTGCTTTGCAGAGATAGCCACTCCTCTGGTTCACTGGTTCCACTGCTAGCTGTGGGGGGTGAGCAAGTAGGTACCCTCCTTGCTGGCCTGCCACCCCCCTTTGCTAGTGTAAATGCTTGTCATTGTAGCATTTAAACTTATCATTGAGTGCTTGGATTCCCCTCCAGGATGGATGCAGGCCATCAGGCTTGAACAAACCTCCATCCCTCCAGGTGGGTCCCCAGTCACCAATGAATCCAAACCCTTCCTCACAGCACCAGTTCTTCAACCATGAGTGAAAGTTCCTGGTGCATGCACTTCTATGCTCTCCCTTGCTTCTCAGAGGTAGTACTTCTGAGAAAGTGACAGAAGTAGCTACTTGCTTGAGACCCCTCCCCAGTTTCCTAAACTCTTCCTGAACTTCCTTTGGCTACCCATTTGCCAGGTCATTAGTACCTAGGTGGATAATGACATCCAGCTCACCCTCCCATCTTGCCTTCCCAGTGATCCCCAGGATCTTCCTTCCATCCCTCCATGCCGTGGCACCTGGTAGGCACCTCACCTCCCTGTCCTCCCCCTCCTGTATTCCTAGCTGGATCCCTCTTATGATGGAGTCCCCCACCAGGATTCGCTTCCTCCTCCTCTGAGGTCCACTGCTTTCCCCGCTGAGGTCATCTCCTTGGCTAACCTCCAAGTCCTTTCCTTCCACTTCTCTGGGTACCTCTATTTGGTTGTCCTCATTTGCCAGTGTGGCATATGAGTTCTTGAGTGGAATAAGATCTGGGATGTGCCTCTGCCTGACCACTCTAACCCTCCCTGAGCCCACTGTCATCCAAGTGCTCCTCGTTCTCGGCATCCTTTGAGGCAGTTGCATTGGACTGGGTGGTCCCTGGATAGGGGTGATGGTACTCCTGACCCAGTTTACTTCCGCTCTGAGTCTGGCTACCTCCTCCCACAGTCCAGAGAGATGCATGCAGATAGGGCAGCACCTCAGTGTCCAGAAGGTCTGCCTGAATATGGCTGCCCCACAGCCACTGCATTGCACCACTCCCCACATTATACTGCAATTCCACTTCTTGTCTGCTACTGAAGCTCTCCTAGTTCCCTTTTTGTTAATTTACTGTCCTAAAAATCCTGCCACTGATCCTCAGATATTTTTTTTTTAAAGAAAAATAAACCAATAAATAAATAAATGAATCAAAACACTTGTCGTGCTGAGGGTGGGCTTCTTCCCCCTTATGCCCCTCCTACTTCGCACCCCTTACTATACACTGTGTTTAGCTCATGTCAATCAGATTTAACAGGGCATATAATTAAGAGTTGGGGAAGGGAAGGGGGGGGTGAAAATTTTCAGCAATTAATGACAGCACAGAATTACACCACCACTACGTTTTAAATTTTCAACAGCCCAAAAACAATTTTAAGTAAAGACAACAAAGAAAGTATAGTGTCACTAAAAGCCCACAATCTAAGTTTAAAAGAAAAATAGCAATTACCAGTTACTCTAAAGCACTGAATTGAATATGTTTCCTTCCTTCCCCTTCTGGCGTCTTCACCTTAAGGTTCATAGATGGAATGCAAGTCATGTAGACTATTGGCCTTTTGTGAACTTGCCACCATTCAGTGTTCTATTGGTGGAAGGAGGATCTTTTGTTACTCATATATTCATCAAGTCTCTTTTTGAATGTATTCATATTTTGACTGTCAACTATAGTCTTAGGTACAGTATGCCAGGTTGTAATTATTCTTTGACAGTTCTGTTTGTTTCACCAATCAACTTAAGTTATGTTATCTAGTGCTATTATTGTTTTTATGTCTTCCCAGACCAGTTGTTTCTAGAGTAAAGTCTTCCTGGATCACTCTAAAAGTTAGATATAAGTCATCCCTGAGTCATATATAATCCATGGAAAATAAACCTAGTTTCTTCAGTCTCTCAAGGTTACAGTGAGGAAAGCAAATTAAGAAAGGTTTTAAGAAAAGCACTGTGTATTTAGGCCGCCATACAGTATTTTATATAGTGTACTATTGGAAAGAAACCAAAATAGTTTATTGCTTTTTATTACCATTAGCATTTACCATCAGTGGTCCACATTTCACCTTTGGTATTTTGCTGATGTGACACTTTTTCAAGTGTATGGATCATCATACACAAAGAGCATTCCACCAGACACTAATACCAGAAACCTGTGGAGAAAAACCCTATCCTTTCCCTATTCTAAAACCTGTGGAGAAAAGCCCTATCCTTTCCCTATTCTAAAACCTGTGGAGAAAAGCCCTATCCTTTCCCTATTCAAAAAACCTGTGGAGAAAAGTCCTATCCTTTCCATATTCTAAAACCTGTGGAGAAAAACCCTACCCTTTCCCTATTCTACAACCTGTGGAGAAAAAGCCTACCCTTTCCCCTATTCTAAAACCTGTGGCGAAAAAGCCTATCCTTTCCCTATTATATAACGTCATGTAGTCCACTCTTTGTTTTCTATTCATTTCTAACACACCATTTCTGATCCTGTATGGAAAAAAAAGAACTATCTATCCCTATATCTATCTACCACCTTCCTGTCAGCGACCAGTGGAAAAAGAAATACCTGACTACTATTGCCATATACTGTTAGTTTTATTTTAGATCACTGTACTGGTCTGGAAAAAGAACTGTTTTTTTCCTAATTCACCCTATGCTACTATGCCCTAATTTATTTATTGAATTGTGTTGACCCGGTAGGCCCACTGAGACTAAAAGTCCCTTTTTAGGGGTGACCTGGGGAAGGGGGATACAGATGGTAACCAACTGAAATTGAAACAGATTAAGCTGTTGGTGGAATTTCTAGTGGATGAGGGAAATTTGACCTTGACACCGGGGAAATTCCCCAACTCATACTATTTGCCAGCAGATTAGGCCTTATGGTCTATCAAGTCTGCTCGAACCTAGATCCTTAGTTGGGTGCGAGACCTCCATCCCTTGTGCTCCAGAAACCCCTATCATCCATCCCCACCCCCGGATAGGCTATCATCTGATACATCCACTTTCTGTGTCTGTCCCACCCTCTCTTAAGCTCTCCACTGTGGATCTCTGAACCAGCTCACCAGGCAGAGCATTCCAGGGTCCACCACCCTCTCAGTGAAAACCTCCTCCTCTTTCCCCTCACCCTTCCACCTTCCAACTTCAAACCATGTCCTCTGTGATGCCTCCTGCTTTAGTCTAAAGATCCCTCCATGTTTACCTATTTATTCCCTTGATGTACTTGAAGACCTCAATCATGTCCCCTGTCTCTCCTCTCCTCCAATGAAAACAGGCAGAGCTCCTCAAGTCTGTCCTCGTAAGTCAAATCCCTAACCCTCGTATCATCTTTGTTGCCCTCCTCTGTACCCCTCCAGGAGCTGTATGTCCCTCTTCAAGTGGTCTCCAGTACTGTACACAGTACTCAAGGTGTGGTCTAACCAGTCCATTGTACAGTGGCAGAATCACTTCCTTGCTCCTAGAGGTGATCCCCTTCGATGCATCCCAACATCCTGTTTGCCTTGCTAGCTGCCTCCTGCACTGCTCAGTGTTATTCATACATGTATCCACCATGACCCTAGGTCTTTTTCCCTGTTGAGGCTTCCAGCACCTCCCTCCAGGGTGTACCTGTGTTTAGGGTTTCCCGACCAAGATGCAACACCTTGCACTTGGTGATATTGAAATTTAATTTCCATGTGTGAGCCCAGCTCCAGGGTGTCCAGGTCCTTGCAAGGCCAACCTCTCCTCTTCTCCCTCAACTACTGCTCCCATCTTGGAGTCATCCAAAGAGACTCATTTCACACCCTATACCATCCCTGATGTCTGATATGTATGCATTAAACAGGATTGGACCCAGGACCGAGCCTGTGGTACCCCACTACCAACCTCTGTAGGGTTCGAGAGCTCCCCACAGACCACTACTCTGAGTGCATCCAGCTATCCAGTTTCAATCCATCTGACCATCAAAGGGCCTACTCCTAACCCCATCAGTTTCTCCACCAGACCATTGTGGGGACAGAGTCAAACGCCTTGCTGAAGTCCAAGAATAATACATCCACAGGCTTACCCTATCCAGTTCTGATGTTACCCATTCATAGAACTCCCAAGGTTGGTTTGACATGATCTACCTGGCACAAACCCATGCTGCCGACTACTCCAGACCTCCCACCTCCTCAAGTAAACCCCAATCGTTCCTTTAGTATACTCCATTAATTTTCCCACCACCGAGGTTAAACTGATGGGTCTATAGTTTCCTGGTACTTCCTTCGACCCCCTTTAGGATTGGTACCTCATGTGCCTCTGGCAATCCTAGGTACCTCCTGTCTCCAAGTGACCTGTTGAAAAGCTCCGCCAGGTGCAGCCAGTATGTCCGCCAATTCCCATAGTACTCTCGGATGAATGCCATCCGCCCAGGAGATTTGTCTTTCTTTAGGGCCTTGAGGCAAACCACACCCTTTGGTGGGATGGCATCATCCGTCCCTCCACCTTACTGGTCTTTTATCCTTAACTAGATGTGACACCCTGGGGTACCTTTCCCTCCCTTTGCTCCATTTCTGTTGCTCCCCTGATCCCACTCCCTGCCGCTTCTATCCCCTTTGTGCCTTGCTTTGTAGATATCCCATCCCCCTCCCTAGTGAACACAGAGGCAAAGTACTCGTTAAATACCTCTGCCTGGTCCCTCGCCTCTTCCACCCACCCTCCTTCTGATCTCAATCTGCTGAGATGGCCCTTAGTTTTTCTCAGCTCCCCAATGTACCGGAAGAACCCCTTTTCCCCCTCCATGTATCCCCTGTGCCAGCCGATGCTCTTTACTGGACTTTGCTCCCCTCACCATACGGGTGACTTTTCTAGATGCAAGCTGGTACATTTCCTTATCCCTATCCCCTCTTGTTGTTTTATATTTTTTGTAAGCCGCCTTCTTTTCTCTGACTGCTACCTGGACCTCACTGGACCACCAGCATGGTTTATGTGACCTTGCTCCCTTACGTTTCAACTTAGCGCAGATCCTGACTGCCTCTTGAAGTCCCCGTTTTATGACCTCCCATCTCCTTTCCACACTTGTTGTTGAGGTAATCCCCTTCAAGTGATCCTTGAGAATATTTCCCATGCCCATAAAGTCTGCCCCCCTGAAGTCCACTGCCAGTGTCCTAGATCTCACCCCCACTCCCCCAATGCTTATTTGAAACCAGACAGTATTGTGGTCACTCCCAGTCAGGAGGTCCTGTACAACCATGTCCCTTACCAGATCCCCATCTGCCAGAACCACATCCAGGACATGCCCTCCCTTGTGGGCTCCATCACATGCTGTGTTAAGAACACATCCTGGAAGCCATTCAGCAGCCTCTGCTCCTTGGCCACCTTAGAGGACATGGTTCCCCAGTTAGTACCTGGCATATTAAGGTCCCCCATCAACACCACTCCTTCCCCTTTTGGACCACACTGGGCAATGATGTTGTCAGCAAACCATCCTCTAGAACATCACTCATCCGGGGGCCTATATGCTACACCCAGCTTGACCTTATCTCCTGCTGGGACTGTAAGGTGACCCATAAGGCCTCCACGTTCCTCTGCCTCTTCTACCATAGCAATTTCTATGTCATCTCTAATGAACATAGCCACTCCACCCCTCTGCCCTCCTTTCTATCCTTCCTAAGCATAGTGTACCCCTGCACATTTAGGTCCCAGTCATGGTTTTGTTGGCCCACGTTCCTGACTGCCGCCACATCCACCCCCGAACAGCATGGCCTGGAACTCTGGCAACTTGTTTCCCAAACTCCTGGCATTTACTAACACTAACTCCCACCCTTATCCCTGATCCTTTTGTCGAACCCCACCCAGATTCCTTATACTTCCATCCTCCCCTGCTCCTCCTGAAACCTCCACCTCCAGCTGTTTCCTCCCACTCCCCTTGGGCAGAGGCTACTCCCCTCATCTGGAGGGGAGGGCTTCCTAGTCAGCCCCTCCTTATCCCTTCCCCCTTACATGTTTAAACCCACCTTTCTTGTATGTAGTCAGCCATCCCTGTTTGAGGACTTCCTTCCCTAATGGGGCAAGATGAAACCTGTCCTTGGCATATAGTCCCTTATCCTCCCAAACTCCATTCCAGTTCCCTAACACCCCAACCCATTCTCTTCACCCCTTCCTGAGCCATTCATTAACCTCTGTGAGTCTTCATTTTTTCTCCACTGAGGCCTTTGGTACTGGCAATATCTCCGAAAAGGAAATGTTGCATCCATTATCCGACAGACTCTGGCAAGTTCTTGGAACCTTGCTTGATTTCCATAATGCTATTTCCTCTAGATCATTGGTTCCCAAATGCACCAGGAAATCCGGTTTCCCTCACAATCCTAACCATTTCATACACCATGAACTTTGCTCTGTACTGTCAGCCCAGAGATACTCACTACCTTCACCTGGCTATGGCATCCACCCCCCTGTCCCTCCCAATGGATACCCTTAATCATCGAGTCTCCCAGTAACAGAACCTTAACACCGCCATCATCCTTATGGTTACCTCCACTATGCCCTCTCAGCCCCCCCTCCCCCACTTTATTCATGATAACTCTTTTCGATAAGTGCCATGGAATCCTTCTATTAGATGATTGTTTGATTTGGTGGAGGGAAACAGTGATTTGTCACAGGGTTAAATAAGATAGGTTTATCTGGTGAATGGGATTAGACTGTGTACTGCACTCTGGGGATTTTGTATGATCTGTTGTATTTATATACGGTTTCCTTTTTCTGTCTGATTATTTTTGTACCAGATTGTATTTATTTAATTTACAATAAAAATTCCCCTACTCTTTTCGAGAAGTGCGATGGGATCTTTAACGTCCACCTGAACAGGCAGATGGGACCTTGGTTTAACATCTAATGCGAAAGACAGCATCTCAGGAGTGCAGCACCCTCCCTTATGCTGCACTGCAGTGTCAGTATTGGGATATTAACCCAAGTGCCTGGTGTAGGGATAGAACCCACAGCTTACTGATCTCCCAGCTTCAGAGGTGAGTGTGCAACCTACTGAGCCACTGACACTGACAAGTTGTTGTTATTCACATGTTTTTGTGATAGATATATATATATATATATATATATCCTCTTCATGCTCATGACCTGTAGGGGAAAAAAAATCTGCTCTTACCCCATGCTACACCATTTCATCAGCTGTTGACATACTGTCTGTAATATTTAATTTAACCAAAGTAATATATCGCACCTTCACGTGAAGTCATCACTTGGAGTGTTCAAAACTAGTCTAAACATTATCATTCATTCCAACTGATGAGATGGTGAAGGAGAAGTTTGTTGTGGTGCAATGCATACTAGTAAGTCTACAAGGCTGATTTATGTTAAAACCACAAGGTTTCCATGGCCTGTTAGACAAACTAGTTTGTCTCTTACCTTAATCCCAGAAAGTATCAGTTGAGTTGTATCATTTGAAGTTGAGATGTAAAATGTTGTAATGTAACATCATTGCAGTGTCTTGATCTTCAGTGTTGTTCAAAAAGGGTAATTTTGTGACTTCCGTAGATTTGTTGAACACACGTTCTCTGAGAAATAAGAAATATGCAATCAATCAATGTGATGACTTCTGGACACACTACTGCACCACTTTTACCACATCCAGGCACCAAATGTGAATTACTCGTGAGCACCTCAAAATGGCCACCTTTCCTAACATGCTTCAAACTGTCTGCCTTTGCTAAAATACTTCAAAACAGCCACCTTTGTTTAAAAAGCTCTCTGAATGGGTCAGGGTTGATTCAGTATGGTGGTAATCAGTCATGTGACCACACAACAGCAACACTTTTGCCATATCTGGACACCAAGTGTGAATCTCTGGTGAGTGCCTCAAAATGGCTGCCTTTAACATAGAAACATAGAAGGTGATGGCAGATAAGGACCACAAGGCCCATCCAATCTGCCCATTTCTTTTTCTACCTTATGAATGTGCCATAGGCCTTTGCTCTATCAATGGTCTATCTATTCATACTCATCTGCATTGCTACCTTATGCCTATCCCATGCCTGTCTGAAGCCCTGCACTGTATTCATATCCACCACTTCCTGAGGTAGGCCATTCCATGCATACACCACCCTTTCTGTGAAAAAGAACTTCCTCACATTACCCCTTAATCGGCCTCCCTCTAATCTCATGCTGTGTCCTCTTGTCATGATATTTTTCTTATATTGAAACATGTTAGACTCTTTCACTTTGTTATTGCCCTTAAGGTGTTTGAATGTTTCAATCATATCACCTCTCTCCCTCCTTTGCTGTAGGGTATACATACTGAGCTCAGTAAATCTGTCCTCATATGTTTTCTGATACAGTCCCTGTACCAATTTGGTTGCCCTTCTCTGCACTGCCTCAGTTTGGTTAATGTCCTTGGGAAGGTGTGGCCTCCAGTACTGCACGCAGTACTTCAGATGGGGCCTAACCAGTGTCTTGTAAAGAGGGATTATTACCTCCCTCTTCTGACTTGTGATACCCCTACTAATATACCCCAACATCCCACTAGCCTTTCCTACTGCTTTAGAAGTCTGCTTGTATGATTTCAGGTCATCGGGAATGATGTCGCCCAAGTCTCTTTCTTCCCTTGTGACTGCCAGCAACTCACCTCCCAGCCTATAGGTGGCTTCAGGGTTTCTCTTCCCTATGTGCATGATCTTGCACTTCTTTGCATTAAACCCCAGTTGCCACTCTTCCAACCATTTTGATAGTTTATCCAGATCTCTTCTCATTCTTCCCACCCCATCTGGATCATCTACTTTGTTGCAGATCATGGTGTCATCTGCAAACAGACAAACCTTACCCTCCAGTCCATCTGCAATGTCACTGATGAAGATATTGAGGAGGACTGGCCCCAGGACTGATCCCTGAGGTACCCCACTTGTGACTTGAATCTCTTTTGACTGTATACCTTTCACCACCACTCTCTGTTTTCTGCTCGTCAACCAGTTGGAACAGTATCGAAAGCTTTGCTGAAGTCAAGGTAGGTGACATCAACTGCTCTCCCTTGGTCCACCACTCTGGTTACCCAGTCAAAGAAATCTATGAGATTAGTTTGACAGGACCTTCCTGTTGTAAACCCATGCTGTCTTGGATCCTGTGCTCCTATGGATTGCAGGTGTTGCACTATCCTTTCCTTAAGGTGTGTCTCCATAATCTTTCTCACTACTGAGATAAGACTGACTGGTCTGTAATTCTCTGCCTCCTCCCTGCTACCGCTCTTGTGGAGCGGGATCACATGAGCCCTTTTTCAGTCTTCTGGGACCTCTCCTGTGCTCAGAGACTCACTAAACAGTTCTGATAATGGCTCTGCTAGTTCCACCCTTAGCTTCTTTAGTGCCCTGGAATGTATGCCATCAGGTCCCATTACCTTGTCCACTCTGAGCTTATTGAGCTCGTGTCCATGGTGCAGAGCTGTGGGCCCTGATCTACCTTCTCTTCACTAAATACTGAGCAGAAGTATCTATTTAGGATAGATGCTTTTACATGGTCCTCCTCCTCCTCCCACTCCCCCTTATCCCCTTTGATCATAGCAATACCCCCTCTGGACTTTCTTCTTTCACTAATGTATCTCAAAAAGTCTTGTCACCTTCTTTTTCTGTTTGTGCTAGTGTTTCCTTGGTTTGGGCTGTGTCTGCCTTACTGCCTTCCCTGCTTCCCTTAGGGAAGTTTGGTATGCCTCCCTATCTTCATTCTGCTGTGTTCCCTTATATTTCCTGAAGGCCAGCCTTTTGGTGCTGACCTTTTCTGCTACTGTGTTTGAGAACCAAAGTGGTTTCCTTCTTCTTTTGCACTTTCTTTTCTCACTAACACAATTGGATGTTGTGTATTGCATCTTTAATGCTTGCCCACTTTGCCTGTACCCTCTCACCTGTATTTCTTTTTGCCAGGGCTAGCTTAACTCTGTTGGCTATCTTATCAAAGTCAGCTCATCTGAAGTCCCATATATTTGCCTTGGAATGGGATAATTTTGTTCTAGTGGCCAAATTGAACCATACCATGTGATGGTCACTGAAACCCAGGTGATCTTCTACCTGGAGATCTGTGATCCTTTCCCTGTTAGTCAGTACTAGATCTAGGATAGCCCTGTCTCTTGTGAGTTGTTGTACCAGTTATTTGAGGCCCCCCCCTGTAGGTAATCCACCATGTGTCTAGTTCTGGCAGATGTCCCTGCTGGTATTGACCAATCTGTATCTGGCACGTTGAAGTCTCCCATTATCAGAACCTCCCCTTTAGCTGTCATGTTTTGTATATCTTCTAACAATAACATGTCTATGTCCTCCCCCTGGTCTGGAGGCCTGTACACAACTCCAGTTCATATGGCTGTCCCATTTCCTGTTTCCAGGATGACCACAGTTCTTCTGGCTCCTTATGTGTATTTTGAATTTCTGTAGCTTTAATATTTTCATTGACATAAAAGGCCACTCTACCCCCTGCCTTTTTGCACCTCGGTCTCTTCTGAACAGTACATAGCCAGGTACTGAAGTCTCCCAAGAGTGGTTACTGGTAAACCATGTCTTGTTAATGGCTACTATGTCCAGTTTAGCCTCTGTCATTATTGCCTGCAGGTCTGGGATCTTGTTTCACAGACTGCGAGCATTTGAGTACATGATTTTCCACTGGTCAAATGTCGGTGTGTTAGTTGTTGGGCAAGGTCCGGCGTTTCCTCTGTGCATCATGTGGGGAGCCAGACCTTTTTCTTTACCTCGTGATGCAAATGAGCTACAAGCATGCTAAACTCCTGTTTGACCACTAGCTAAGGGGGGAGGGGTGTTCTTCCCATTCAACGTATCGGGTGCTGCACCCTTCTCCCCATTTGCTAGTTTAAATATTCTGCAAAGACATCAAACTTCTATCCCAATGCACTGACTCCTTCCTTAGTCAGATGCAGTCCTTCAGATTTAAAGAACTTTCTCTCCCAAAACTGTTGCCAGTTTCCTACAAATTTGTGTCCTTTTTCCTGGCACCAGTCCTTAAGCCACGTGTTTAGCTCCCCTGTCTCTGCTTCTCTGACCTTCTGTCCATCTGTCCCCCTGTCCCAGACTGGCAGGATCTCAGGGAAGTAGATGCCAGATGAAATGGATGATAATTTGTCATCCAGACTGGTAAGGTGTTCCTTGGTCTCCACAACTGACTGGCTGGCAAGATCATTAGTCCCTATGTGTACCAGGACATCAATGTTTTCTCCCGCTTCCTGAACAATTTTAGCAATGTGGTCAGTGTCTCTCCACGCTGATGTACCTGGGAGACATCTAACCTTTACCCCTGGCTGGAGACACGTATCAACTCCCCGAATCATGGAGTCTCCTATGATCAGAAGTTTTTTGTATTTCCTTTTTGCTTTTTTTGTTTTTGCTCCTGTTTTGGGTAAGTTTTGTTTGCTAGCTCCTGTGCTGCAGTGTTCTGCTTTGCAGTGTCCTCTGCCCCTTTGTGTAATTTCAGAGATAGCGGCAGATACCTGTTTGTAGTTTTTATATGGTTTGTGGAGGTGATATGTTGGAGAGCACCGAGTGATGGGGCACCCGATTTGCCCCTCCTAACCACCTGCCAACCTCCCGGACCAACTACCCTCTGCAGTCGAGGTGCTTCTGTTGGATGTTAGGGAAATGGCGGGCAGATCTTATAATATATTTCCTGTTGAATATGCAATTTGAGGCATGCAATCTCTGCCCATGCTGCCTGGAACTAAGCCCTTAGAGCTCCAATGGCCCAGCATGTAGGACAGTGTCCTAAATCCTGTAAAACTGCTCTTCTGAAAAGTGTTCCACAGTACCTGCAGTTAATGATATCCAATCCAGGTAAGTTGCTGGGTTTATAACCTGGTCAGAGTAATTAGAAGGAAGAAAATTAAAGCAAAAGTTTGATTTTGTGTTTCGTTTGTTTGTTTTTGTATAACTTGTTATAACAAGTTAAATTACTAGTGCTCCTGTAAATGAGATCACTGTGTGGATACCCCTCTGATCCGCTCCTTCCTGCTTTGCTACAGGAAATGTCATGACTGTGCTACCCTATAAAAGGAGTGTAGTGTGGGGTGTTTGGGGATGGATGTGGGTGGCTGGGCCCTTCCCCTGCCAAAAAAGAAGAACCACAGATGAAAGAAACAAAAGGTAAGAGCAGAAACAATCAGCCAGCAACAAATGCAGTAGCCCTGAAAGCTTATCTGAATTACAGATAAAACTGTGAAACCTGTAAAGCACCACCTGTAATAATTTCACAGAAGATACACCCTGTAAGAAACACTTTGCTACAGAGAAAAATAAAGCAGTAACAGAAGATATACCTTGCAAAAGACAATTTGAATCAGAAGATTACAGCAGTAATATGTAAGCACACACCTGTAGGCACACCCTGTAATAATGCAGCAGAAGGTATACCCAGCAACAACAATTTGAATCAGAGAAAAATAAAGCAATAAAATTTTAGCAACAAACAGTAACAATCTCTGTGAGTACAAAATAAAATGAACAACACACAGTAAACCTGCCTAATCAAAAGAAGCCTTAGTCCTTATTGATGCTCTGGTAAGGTTCTTTGCTCTGTCCTTTCAAACAACCTAGAAGAAAAGAGCTCAGGTGAAGCTAGGTGCCTTGACCAGCAAACCTAGTCTTCCAAATGCCTCAAAATGGTTGTCTTTTCTAAAGTGCCTCAAAATGGCCACCTTTGCTAAAAAGTTCTCTGAATGGGTCTGTGTTGATGAGGTATGGTGGTAATCAGTCATGTAACCACTACCAGACACAAAGTCACTTAACTTCCTTGTGCTCCCAGGTCTCACCTGTAAACAAGCTTTCAGCTTAGTGTTTCTCACCTAGTAAAACAAAGGCTAAAAAAAGAAAATAAAAGGTAAAAAAAAGTATACCACCACTTTTGCTAGATATGGGTACTAAGTCTGAATCACTGGTGAGCAGCTCAAAATGACCACCTTTGATTAAATGCCTCCAAATGGCCACCTTGGATAAAATGCCTCAAAATGGCCACTTTTGCTAAAAAGTTCTCTTTATGAGTTAGGGTTGATGTGGTATGGTGGCAATCAGTCATGTGACCACTACCAGACACAGTACTGCACCACTTTTGCCACATCCTGGCACCTAGTGTGAATCACTGGTGAGCACCTCAAAATGGCTGTCTTTGTAAAATGCCTCAAAAATGGCACCTTTGATAAATTAATTCAAAACAGCTGCCTTTGCTAAAATGCCTCAGTCAAGTGACCACTAATGGACACAGTACTGCACCACTTCTGGCATACCCAGGCATTAAGTACCTTCAATACAAGGCACAACTACCAATAAAGTATCTCCTGGAGTCCAATGGCCTCTCCATGACCTCCCACACCAGGCCCCACCATTTCACAAAATTCATTCCCTGGTGTATGTGGGTTCCACAACACCTTATGAAAAATGGCACCATCACAGAAAAAGCATTCCCGGGTGTCTAGTGGTTCCACCTCACCCTCCGAACTTATACCGATTACTGTTGACCATCCCTGACACCAACCACACATAGGTTTCAACCCTTGGACCTTGCACGGTCCCACCAAGTGAATGCCACCTCTCCCTCAGTCACTGGGTGCTAGATCCTCAGGTCATAGCCAAAACTCAACTGAACCCATACTCATTACTGTTACACCTTGCTGACATAAACCAAACAGAGGTTTCAACCATGGGACCTTGCATGGTACCAGTCAGGTAATGCCACCACCCAAATGAGAGCTGGATCCTGAGGTCACATGAAAAATGTATTATCTATTGCTTGTTTAATTATGACATGCTACCCTTGATCAACCAAGTCACCATGCTAAAAAGTTACAAACACAAATATGCACACACACACACGATATATGCAATGGGGTGACTGGAAATATCACTGATACTCCCCTGAGTGTAGTTTGAGTACATGATGTAATGAGTGTTTTATCTCTGACAGGTGTAACGTCCACTAGAATCATATTCTCACCATACTGTATGTAACGTAGCATTCATACAAAATACAAACAACAACAAAATCCATTGATTTCAGTCTTGAAACAGATGATGAACAAATTGCAATGTTACCAGAAACAGGAACCATGATAAACCCTCCCTGTACTCCCGCTCCAGCTCCACCCAAATGCAACCTCAACAAGCTTTAACATAGCTCAAAAAGTACACCTTTTGCAGCAAGAAAAAAAATGTTTCAGCCACTCGCAGACTAGCAAAATGTGTTTGTCTTTTCAACCTAGTATATCTGAGGTTCCCAATGGACTAACGTTGTTAGCTGTTTCATGAGGTCAAACCCTGACTGAACATTGAAACATGAACACATACTGTGCATCAATACACAAATATCAAAACCCAGGTTAAACTGTAACTTACCGATAGTGACATCATATAGTAACCTACCTTATGCACTTATTATTTGCAATTTATTTCCCGATCTGACTGTTGCATGAGTATTTCTAAAGCCAGGGGACATCTTTCATGCAACACACTGCGTATATAGATTACAATGATTGTTATATGGAAGACGACCCTGACAACAGGCAATAGGGCATTTGCCATGTAAATCCTTATACGTGGTTTGTTTTAAAAGACTGTAGGCCTAGATACTTCAATCTGAAAAATAAAATTTAAAGACATTATACCAATGGCGATCAGAAAGTATAGTTGATTGGATTACATATTGTACATTCCATTCCACTGTATTACATGGCCATTCATCCCATTATGTATCCTAAGCACAAATTAATATACCAGAACATTAAAGTCGTGGCATAACAAACATCCATGATTGCCATCACAGTCAATGGTACCATAGATGTGGCCTCAGAAAGTGCCTTAATAGCCATAGGAATTTTCTGGCTGTGATGTGGTGAGATGCTGATACAGTACCAGCTGGTCATGCACTTGCAAGTGGTCTGCCCTGTCTAGTGACAGGTAGGCCTTGTTCTGAGCTCAGTTATCCCCTACCAAACAAGCACTTATATGTCCTCCTTCCCACCCAAGGCCTGCTGAACCAGGACTCAGGTTGCTAACATCAGGAGCAGAAACGGAGCCTTCACTGCTGGCATATATCCCCCTTTACTCCCTATACAGACATAACTGTGCAATCAAGATCACTGTCCCTCCTTTGTCCCACTAAAGCACTGCTGCACCAGAAAACAGGTTGCTGAGTACAGGAGGAGAAACCTTCTGGCTTTTCCCCCCCTTGATCCTGTAGGAACAGAACTAATTTGAGTTAAAAATTTTATTATAATATTATTATATTCTTAATTGTTATTCTATATCCTTATATTGACTTAATTATTAAGTCCTATAAATGTTTCTGATCAAAAATTAATCTTTAAAACAAGGGCAATGCTGCTTAAGGATTAAATACTAACATACAATAATGATGCCATGAAAAGGGAATACAGCATATATGGTCAACTTCAGAAAAAAAAGAAGTGTTCTAGGATAGCCTGTTCAAATTGAATGGCCTCTTCCAATTAGTAGCAGAAGAACTTGAAACCTGACATAATTTACAACCTTGTTTTTCAGTACCAGCCAGAGCACATCTCAGAGGTTAACATTGATTTAGACTGGCTTTAAGAAATTAAGACTTTTATTTATAGAAAATATACAAAAACTCTGATACATTTCAAAATCATACAGGTTATTGGAAATACATTTACCTGTCCAGTGAGTAAGTTTTAAACCCATCAACAAAGAGTATTGTGAGTTATTTACAAAAATCTGTAGCCTCAAAACTGTTTAAAATATATTGACAATTTTGGTGTCTTTAGTAAGCTGATGTTGCCACCTTGTCAATTAAAAGAGCGTAAAGTGTTTATTTAATTGAAACAACTAGTCGGGTGGATTATAAGCCTCTGGATAATTACATGAGGTCATGGTTCACTTATTTTGAACAAAGGAGATCCCTGTCTTAAAGAAGTTTTATTAAATTTACACAGTTCTAATTATAGCAGGTATGCCAAAGTAACATCATTTTAAACAGGAAGAAATGTATTTCTGAAATCTGTAAATACTTTTTAGATATCTATAAAGGAAAAAGTTTTATAATGCTTTTATTAATTATAGATTTTTTATTAGAATTGACACCATCATGTTTAGTCTCAAATGAATCCTCTCCTTAAGTTGCATCTAAAAATGTAAATTTTATATATGTACAGAAGTGCATATAGATGCAAGAAAGAAAAGTTGTTTATAACAAAAGTAGTTTTTCTGGATGAGGTCATATTGATAAAAAAATGGCTTAAGAGGGGCTAACAGTAACACCCTCAAAGAGTGCTCAGACCAATCATAACTTGAAGGTGATGTCGCCCAGTAAGTGGGACATAAATGGGATGCTGGCAAGGCCAGCCCAGATTTGCTTAATTCTTTGGTGTGTGAAGATCTGTGTTCAATGTGCTGACAATTTTGAATGAGCTTGGACTTATACTAGACCCAAAGCCTGAAGCCACACCTGCTGGGAACATTACTTAGGCTTTAACATTGCCACCGCAAGGAGTGCTAAACCAGCCTGAAAGCCTGCACAACTCTGCCACAGGTCCAGCTGCAACTGATTGTTACAAGAAAGGACTTTCTTCCAATATTGGATTAAGCAAGGCCTATGTTTTGATACTGAAATTTGGACTAAAAGTAATGTTTGGAATTTCTGTTAAAGCCTAAACAAGAGACTGACTTCGGAATTTACCAGCCAACAAGCCTGCAGTGCTGTTAAATAGCAGTAAGTCCAGAGTTGCAGGTTCAAAAGCAGAAATTAACTGAAACAGAAAAGAGTCACAGAGTCCAGTTACCCAAAACAACATTGCTGTCCACAGGGAGAGTTCTTTCTACAGACTGTGCTGAACTGCTGAAATCTTGTTGTCTAATTTCTCCCACTAAATCCCAAAGTGACTTTTGATGATTTGTGACGTCAAGCAAGAAGGATCCGGCCTGCATTGCTTAATTGATGTCAAAAGACTCTACAGTTCCAGGTTCAAGGGAAAAAATAGCAGACTAAAGCCAAACTCACCACCAAGGACATTTGTCATCCAAAACCAAAAGTTCTCACCAAGACTTTGAAAGCTAAAAAGTAGAAGACCACATCTACAGATAGCTAAAACATAAGTTTTCCTTTAACTTACTATTAGTACTTATTTGTCTATCTGGGGCGATAACCTAGTGCATTTTAACTATAAACCTTGGGTTTATGGTTAAGATTAAATCTAAAGAGAATACCTTTTTCATACTATAAAGTTTAAGCAAGTATCATACCAAGATAATCTGAAACACTAGTGTAATAAATTGCAAGTCCTCATAGTAAAAAGGAAAATTCATGCTATTTATAAGTATGCTAAAGAAATAGTATAAACTGTCATTTATTATGTTGAATAGTGCTTACTCATTTACATTGCTTATTGCTGAAATTTGTTTCATTTATTTTATGTGATTTACTTGATTTTCTAAAATCTGTTTTGTTTACATTACAATTTGTTTACATTACTTTTATTGTGCTTGATATTTATGCTAGTTATGAATATTTAGGACTTGTACATATGTGAATAAAATATATTTATCTCTTATATAATCCAAAGTGTGGCAACAGTGTTTTTCACTGTCATTTTTGAATCTGGAGAGCATAGGATAATATCACATGTGTATATTTATTATTTTTGGCAATTTATGAAATTATTTTTGTGTAAGGCCCCAGGTAAATCCAAGTGCATTCTTATAAAAAGTGATATTATAATCCTTTGTTCCGACAACCCCCTGGATAGTCATCACCTTGCAAACAACCTCACACCCCTACTCCATCCCTCTTAAGTGCTGCTGCACTAGAAAACAGGTTGCTAAGGGCAGGAGCAGATATGGAGACCTCCTGGCTGGTGTCTCCCCCACTTGACTACCTGGAAAGACATCACCTAGCAAACAAGCTCTCACCCCTCATCTGTCCCTCTTAAGTGCTACTGCACCAGAAAATGAGTTGCTGAGGGCAGGAGCAGAAACAGAGACCTCCCTGCTGGCGTCTCTCCCCCTTGACTACCTGGACAAATATCACCTAGCAAAAAAGCTCACACTCCTCCTCTGTCCTTCTTAACCATTAATGCACCAGAAAATGAGTTGCTGAGTGTAGCAGCAGAAACAGAGAACTCCCTGATGGTTTCTGTACCAATTGACAACCTGGACAGACCAGACATCACACAGCAAACAAGCTCTCACCCCTCATCTGTTCCTCTTAAGTACTGCTGCATCAGAAAATGAGTTGCTAAGGGCAAGTCAGAAATGGAGACCTCCCTACTGGCATCTCTCCCCCTTGACTACCTGGACAAATATCACCTATCAAACAAGCACACACTTGTCCTCTGCCCCTCTTAAGTGCTGCTGCACCAGAAAATGAGCTACTGAGGGCAGGAGCAGAAACAGAGAACTCTCTGCTGGCTTCTTTCCCCTTGACTACCTGGAGAAACATCACCTATCAAAGAAGCTCAAACTCCTCCTCTGTCCCTCTTAAGCTCTGCTGCACCAGAAAATGAGTTGCTAGGTATAGGAGCAGAAATGGTGAACTCCCTGCTGGTGTCTCTACCCACTGACAACCAGGATGGACAGACATCACCTAGCAAAGAAGCTCTCACACCTCGTCCATCTCTCTTAAGCACTGCTGCACCAGAAAATGAGTTGCTGAGTGCAGGAGCAGAAACAGGGACCTCCCTGCTGGCGTCTCTCTCCCTCAACTACCTGGACAGACATCACTTAGCAAGCAAGCTCACACCCCCCCTCCATCCCTCTTAAGCACTGCTGTACATGAAAATGGGTTGCTGAAAGCAGGATTGGAAATGGAGACCTCTCTGCTGGTGTCACTACCCCTTGAATACTTGGACAGACATCACCCATTGACAACCTGGACAGACCAGACATTACCTAGCAAACAAGCCCGCACCCCTCCTCCATCCCACTTAAGCACTGCTGCACCAGAAAATGGGTTGCTTAGGGTAGGAACAGAAATGGAGACCTCCCTGCTGGCATCTCTCCCACTCGATTTCCTGGATGGACATCACTTAGCAAACGAGCTCACACCCATCCTCTGTTCCTCTTAAGTGGTGCTGCACCAGATAATGGGCTGCTGAGGGCAGGAGCAGAAACAGAGACTTCCCTACTGGCATCTCTCACCCTTGACTTCATGGACAGACATCATCTAACAAATATACTCGTACCTCTCCTCCATTCTTCTTAAGCACTGCTGCCCATGAAAATGGGTTGCTGAGGGCAGAAGCAGAAATGAAGATCTCCCTGTTGGCGTCTCTACCCCTTGACTTCCTGGACAGACATCATCTAGCAAACAAGCTCTCACCCCTCTTTCATCCCACTGAAACACTATTGCATCAGAAAATGGGTTGCTGAGGGCAGGAGTAGAAACAGAAACCTCCTTGCTGGTGACTTTCTCCCTTGGCTCCATGGTCAGACATCACCAAGCAAATATACTTGCATCCTTCCTAAATCCATCTTAAGCACTGCTGCACACAAAAATGGGTTGCTGAGGGCAGAAGCAGAAATGGAGATCTCCCTGCTGGCATCTCTAACCCTTGACTTCCTGGACAGACATTATCTAGCAGACAAGCTCTCACCCCTCCTCCATCCCACTGAAACACTGCTGAATCAGAAAATGGGTTGCTGAGGGTAGGAGCAGAAACAGAGACCACCCGGCTGGTGTCTTTCTCCATTGACGCCATGGTCAGACATCACTTACTAAACAAGCTATCACCCCTTCTCCGTACCACTCTCAAGTGTAGCTGAACCAGGATTCAGGCTGCAGAGGACAGGAGCAGAAACAGAGCCCTCCCTACTGGCGTATCATTCCCCAGACTACCTGTACAGTCATCCCCTTGCAAATAAGTTCACACCCCTCCTCCATCTCACTGAAGCACTGCTGCACCAGAAAACTTTATTCATGCTTTATATTACTGTAAATGTTGTTTTGTTCCCCAGTAGTCTGTCTCTGTTTCTCAGTCTCTCTGTCTCTCTCTCTCTCCCACCATCTGGATGGCATCATCAAAAGTTTATTTTACCAGCCTGCCCTTACCCTGCTTGAACACACAGCCACAATGAGTTCTGGAAAACACTTTATTCATATTTTCTTGTACTGTAAATGGTCTTGTTGTTGCCCAGTAGTCTTAGTCTCTCTCTCTCTCTCTCTCTCTCACTCTCTCTCCCATCTGGATTAGACTAGGTGGGCCAAGCAATCCTTATCTGCCAGCAAATTCTATGTTTCTATGTTTCTATCTGGTGAAGATGAATTTCAGGGTATGAGGGTTCAGAGTCCATTCATGATGGCCCTGGAATGTCCTGCTCCAAGGATCTGCCAACACATTGTCCTTCCCTGGAAGATGAACTACTGTCAGAGAAGCTCAAACAGAGTAAGCCAGAGACCACAGTTTCATGACTTATGTGCACAAGACTGTTGACCGAGTGCCTCCCTGCTTGTTTATATACCACAGTGGGGTGGTGTTGTCTGTCCTGACTTGCGCCAGTTTCCCTTTCATTGCCTCCTAGAAAGCCTGGAGGGCTAGGAACACAGCTCTGAGTTCCAGGAGATTGATATGCAGGAGAGACTCTTGCTGTGCTCAAACTGCCTGTGCAGTGTGAGAGTCCCCAGATGGGCTCCCCAACCCAGGAGAGAGGCATCTGTAGTTAAAACCACCAAGGGGACTTGACTGAGAAATGGAACAACCTGTCTGAGATTGCTCTGATCCACCCACCACTGGAGAGCCTGGACCAGCGTCCGAGTCACTGGAATCAGTTTGGTTAGAGAATCTGTCTTCAGAGACCAAAACAACCTTAAGTGGAACTGAATGTCCCTCATCTGAAACTTGGTTCCTTGTATCAATGCAGTCTAAACTGCCATGTGGCCTAGGAGTTGAAGAAAGTGCCTGACTGGATGAGAGATCAGAGGTCGAAAAGAGGAAGCCAGATCTGTAAGAGCTTTTACCCTTGCTTGTGGGAAGAAGGCCCTTGCTCGGACTGTATCTAAGTCTACTCCTATAAAAGTGAGGAGTTGTACAGGCTCAAGAACTGATTTGGAAAGATTGAAAATGAATCCTAGGGAACTGAGAAGATCCTGAGAAACTTCCAGTGCTGACTTGACTTGGGCTGAGAACTGGCCTACAAAGAGCCAGTCATCCAGATAAGGGAAGACTGAGATACCCTGCCTTCTAAGGAAGGCCACGACTACTGAAAGGCACTTTGTAAATACCCTTGGGTCTGAAGTTGCCACATCATTAGAGTCAACAGCAGCATGAAATTGCACTTTTGATGCCTCGATTCCATCAGCAGCTACCACCTCCAGCTCTTTAGCTAGCTGGGGAGAGGCCTTCTGAGCCAGTTTCATTACTTTATCCCACCTGGACGTCTGGTACCTAGCTTTATAGGCCATGTAAGCTTGATCCTTCCTCATCCCCACTGACCACTGGCAACCCTTGCTCATTCCTGAACACAGGTCACTGGCGTGGTCTGAGGTATGGTGCCCAGTGCCTCAACACTCAGCGCCACCAGGCAGACTTGATCTGGCCTTTTTACTCAGAGTCCTGCTACTGGAATTGGTAACTTCAAGTATCCCTTTCTTTAAGAGTTCCCATCTGTGGTCCGTGTCCATACTAGGCTGGATCCCAGCCAGGTACCCACTCAATAACTCCCCCATCGTTGCAAAATCCACCCTCTTGAATTCCAAGTAAAGTATCCCTTTTGTTATTCAATGGCCTCCCACAAGCTCTCCCAGACCACAAAAAGGCATTTCCTGATGTCCAGTGGTCCCCCATTTTCCTCTCATATAAGGCCACACCACAAGTAATTCATTTCCTGTTGTCTGACAGCCCAACAATGACCTAATATTTCATGACCCAACCTATCAAAAAGGATACCCAGTTTGCTAATTGCCACTCAAATCCCTTCAAAACCAGGCACTGGGATTATAGGGCACATGTCCCACACAAGCCCTCCCATATCAGATACAACCAAGTAATATGTGATGAGCATCTTACCAGAATACTGTTGAGTCAGAAGCAGGAATCTTGAAGGGATAACGTCCATCAGTACTGAGAAAAAAATATAGGAATGGAGTCACAAAGGATCCATAGTTCTTAATAAATTATTAATATATGACATGTTCACAATAGAGTTATACTTATCTGATAGTGAAGGAGTCCTCATCCATTCAGGCATGCAAAAAAGAAACAACAATAGGTTAATATGAAAAAGATACAGTAATGAGATAAGAAACCGATAGTCGAGAGATACTGTTGGTGCATCGGACTACACTTGACTGCAATGGTGCATAAGATAAAAAATTACTGCTAAAACAGAATATAATAATAGTAGAGGTATAGAGCAATAAAATTAGTTAACAGATGGAAGAGAACGTGTTGTTAGTGAAGATGATCAGAAAGACCAGTGCTCTCTGCCTAGACGGCCAATTTTCAAGTGACTGTAGTATCCCGGTTCAGATGGGTGATATTCCTTTTGATTCACTGTCCCGTTGTTGTCTGGGCAATCAGTTAAGTTCATTCACTGGCCCTTTTAATGGCATTCCTTCTTGGCACCTCTTCTGTAAATGAAGCACCTAGTTCACTTTGACCATCAAACTGGCACAGCATGCACCTTGATAACATGTGCTATCATGAATTTTCACTTAGACCATCAAATTGGCACATGCACCTTGATAACATGCTCTATCACAAATTTTCCATGTGACCATCAAATTGGCACAACATGCACCTTGATAATTTGTGCTATCACAAATTCTCACTTCGACCGTCAAATTGTCCAAACATGCACTTTGATAACATGCGCTATCATTAATTTAGCACCCTAATATAGTATGGTTGAGGATTGATTTCTTCAGCAGAGATCAAAATGTTGAAAAAAACAACAACATTTACTAAACATGTCTGTTGGCAGTGTGTCAGGCATCATCCTACCTGTTATTATAGGTTGCATGCAAAGTAGCCCAATAGCTTTGTCCACCCTTCAACACCCTGAATCCAAGAAAACATGTTATTTTTTATTTATGCAACCATAAAATATCTTAGTTCACTGTAGTTAATCTCACTTTCTCAAAACTCCCCCAAACTGAACACCCACAACTGGGATCCAGCAATCAGAACATTGTGTAGTTTAGCAAAGGGATAGATACTAACTCAAGTCATACTAGGACAAAGGTTTTGGATTTCAAAAGTGCTGACTTTGCTGAAATGGGAAGGGGTATTAAAAGAGCTCTGGAGAGAATGGGGCAAGAGGGGGAGTGGAAGAACAGTGTAAGCATATAAAGGAAGCCTTAATGGAAGTAACAAACCAATGCATCAGATTGGTATCCAAAGGCAAGAGAATAAGAAAGTCACTAAGGTTCTCGAGAGAGGTGGTGATAAAGATCAGGCAAAAAGGAAAGTGCTCAGGAATTGTAAGAAGACCCTTAGTGAGGAAGACAGGGAGGAGTACCTAGAGTGTCTAAGGGAAGTGGGAAAGGCAGTAAGGAGAGCAAAGGCACAGACTGAGGAAGGTTTAAGCACAGTAGGTTAAGTAAGGGAACAAGATATTCTTCAGGTACATCAGGAAAAGGAGAAACAACAAGGAGGGGATTGCAAGGCTCAAGGGAGAGGTAGGGGAATACAAAGAGGGAGATATGGAAAAGGCAGAAATACTGAATGAATATTTCTATTCAGTATACACAGAAGAGGGGAAGGGACAGGGACACAGCAGTTTCCAATGGGGTGAAGAGGTAGACAATATTCCATTTACATGTGAAAGCATAGTGGGGCATTTAGAAGCCATTAGAGCCCAGGACCATAGGCAACATTGTTTCACAGTGTGGAGGTCATTTCAGATAAAGCTGGCTGATTTCTTCAACTTGGTGTCAAAGGAAGTAAATTAGGGTGGGGCAGTGGACATCACTTACCTTGATTTCAGCAAAGCCTTTGACACTGTCCCACATAGAAGGCTGATAGACAAGCTAGGTAATCTGGGCATGGAGACAGGGTGGTAAACTGGGTTAGAAACTGGCTAACAGACAGTAGGCAGAGGGTGGTGTTAATGGGGTGCAGTCTGGGGAGAGAGGTGGTTGAGTAGTGGGGTGCCTCAGGGATCTGTTCTGGGGCCTGTCCTGTTCAATGTCTTCATTAGCGACATTTTCAGAAGGGTTCTAGGGAAAGGTCTGCCTGTTTGCAGATGGCACTAAGATCTTTACCAGAGTGGAATCCACAGAGGGGGTGGAGAAATGAGTATGGACCAGGGGAAGCTTGAAAAACGATCTGAGGATTGGCAACCGAAGTTTAATTTAAATAAGTGCCAAATTATGCCCCTGTGACACATAAACCCTGGGGAAAGCTACAGAATGTGTCTGTGTGGGGGGAGGGGGTCACTGCAAGTCACAAAGGAGGAAAGGGACCAGAGGGTTATATCAAAGCAGAATGCTAAGGTAGCTTGGATGGGCCAGTGACATGCAGGGTGCATAGGCAGGGGTATCACCAGCAGAAGGAGAGAGGCAATAATGCCATTATATAAAACCATGGTCAGACCTTACATGGAGTACATTAACAGACTGGGGATGGTCCACAGAAGGGTGACTAAGATGGCACAGGGCTTGAAACACAAGACGTATGAGAGATTAAGGGATCTCAATATGTACTCGCTGAAAGAGAGGAGGGACAGAGTAGACATGATAGAAATATTCAAGTACATCAAGTGTATAAACAAGGTGTTGGGGGGAACTGTGGATTGATTCTATCATCCTTGGAAAAGGCAGAGGGGAACCATAGGAGGTACAAAAACAGATGGGTCAGAAGCAGAAATCCAGTACAAGGGCTTACAGGCAGACTAGATGGGCCAGGCATTCCTTATCTGTCAATAATTCCTCTGTTTCACTCTGGACCACTCCACAGACTCTCCTAATCTGAATACATTCCCCTAGTTGACCCTCTTCAATGCTGTCACTTACCCCCTTCTGATCACTCTTCCTGACACTGGACCCCCACCCAGACAACTAGCCAACCCCTAAATCTTTGTCCCCTAACTCGACCACTCTACATTTATGTCACCCCCCTCCCCATCGACCACCCTTTATTAACCAGGGCAACTACCAACTCTGACAGAAAATCCATTTTGTCCCAAATGAAAAAACTCTTCCCAGTGTCCAATAGCCTCCCCATGCCCTCCCAAATCAGGCACTGGCACAATAAATGCATTCCCTATTGTCCGGTTGTACCCCAATTCCTTCCAACACCAGGAACAACAACATGTAAAGTATAATATTAACTTTGACTAGTGAACAAATCAATGTTTGAAAATCTCTGAAAACTACTAGACAGATGTTCTTGTCATTCAGTAATATGTCTGATCAGAAGCTTTCCTGTGGAAAGATACGAAGTGATCTCTCTCTCTCTCTCTCTCTCTCTCTCTCCTCTCTCTCTCTCTCTGTCTCCCCTCTGGATTGCACAATTCAAAGACTTATTTTCCCAGCCTGCCATTGCAACATAGTTCTCAGTACCTTAATCAGGCATCAGACCAGTACTACTGCTCCTTCAGATGCGATCAGTTAAATATAAAATAGCAGTTACAAAGTGATTTTTTTATTGTTATGCAGCCAGGAGGAACCATTTGTCATGGACAGCACCAATCACTGAGCAATGATTATAGAGGTATTCGTCCCTGTAATAGACTTTTGGACAGTACAATCAGGATATGTTCTGGGTCATCTTGGGTACTCACATAATTTCTGTGGCAGAGGTCATGTCACAAATACGTGATATTCCCCCCAATATGAGCTCTCCAAAGGAAAGAGAATAAAAGGTACAGAGGTGACCCCCAAGCAACACACCCGCACCATGCACACGCCAACTGTTGAAGCCCATCTCTCACCACTGTACATGCTGGGCCCCCTAGTATGCCAACGTCCATAGCCAGTTAAGCTCCATTGTCAAAGCTGACATGGACAGAGAGCCAGGCAAGCCCATCATCTAGGTCCATGACCTCATCTAAACAGTGCAATGGGAGGAAAGGTACTGCATGGTACAAGTGGTTGAAAAATACAAACGTAACATGGGCATGAGATCCACCCCAAGCAGCAACGAGGGGAAATAGAATGGAGTGAGGTCATGGGGGGCACTCACTGGACAGAGACAGACTAAACTATGGGAGCTGGCAGCAGTGAAGAAGCCTGGCAGGAGCAGCAGAATGGTGACACCAGGAGAGCAGGGAGGCAACAGCAGCACTGGGTTGTGAACTCCAGCACAGGAATGAAAACCGGCGCATGGAGAAGCAGCAGAGCAGGAGGAGAAGAGACAGCACAAGTAGGAGAGAGGGGTTTGGGGAGGGACAGCACAGAGATAGGAAACAGGATGAGGCAGGAGCGGGAAAGCGGGGGGGGACTGACACTGAAGCAAAAAAAAGGGGGGAAAAGCAAGCTGGGAAGCAGCAGAAGGAGAGAGAAAATGCAGGAATGGTGGTACAAGTGAGTGAGTGATGCAGGGAGCAGGCAAGTGGCCAGAGGTGAATGCAGAAAAAGGGAGATGGGCAGAATGGAAGATAGGAAGACCCGCACCACCGGCCACAATGAAAAAAAGAATCCTGGTGAGGCCCAGGATGTGTGACCTTTTAAGCTCGATGGGTTAGTGACATCGTTGCTCTGCCCATCAAACCTCAGGCTTAAAGCCCTCCTAAAAATGCCAACAGAGTAGGCCTAATGGTCTTTGATGTCGGCTCATTTAGTCAGCCCCCAAACTGGGAGCTGAACCTGCTGTCCCCCCCACCCCCTTGGGATTCTCCAGTTCCAGTACAATAAATTCCTCTTGTATTGGACTGTGCCAGCACACCCCTTCCCCTATACCTATCCAACCCCTCTTGAACCCCTCCACAGTCTCTGCCTCCACTAGTCCCCTGGGCAGCACATTCCATGGTTCCACCACCCTTTCAGTGAAGTAGCATCTCCTCTTCCCCCAACTCTCCCCCCTCTAGCTCCACCCATGCCCTCTGGTTGGCCCCCCCTCCCTCCTTCCTTTGGAACACACCAGCTGAGCCTCCCCTATTTATCCCCTTCATGTACTTGAAGACCTCAAGCATGTCACCCCTGTCTCTCCTCTCCTCTCCTCCAATGTGTTCATGTTGAGATCCTCTAGCCTCTCCCCATAGCTCCTTTCTCTCAAGCCCCAGATCATTTTGATTGTCCTACTCTGGACCCTCTCTAGGAGTGCAATGTCCCTTTTTAAATGCGACCTCCAAAACTGCACACAGTACTCGAGGTGTGGCCTAACCAAGCATTTATACAGAGGGAGTATCACTTCAATCCTTCTGGAGGTAATCCAACTAATGATACAACCCACCATCCTATTTGCTTTGGCCGATGCCCTCCTACAAAGTCTCAGAGTTGTTCATCTTGACATCCACCACCACACCCATGTCCCTCTCAGCCATTGAGACTTCTAGCATCCTCCCCCAGGGTATACTGTTGGCCCGGGTTTCTGATGCCCAGGTGCAGTACCCTGCATTGAACCTCAGTCCCCACTTCCTTGACCACCTCTCCAGAGCATCTAGGTCCCCATGTAGGGCCACCCTCCCATCCACCCCATCCACCACCTTTCCCAGCTTTTAGTCATCCGCCAAGAGACTCATTTCACTCCTGATACACTTTCTTATGTCACAGACATAGGCATTGAACAGGAGGGGCCCAAGGACCGATCCCACTAATGACCCTCCTTGAAGATGAGACTGTCTCTGGATGGCATGTCAAAAATGTGTTTTTTAAATGATTTATGTGACTGTGAAAAATGGCTCTTTGATCCCCTGAAGACATTGCTAGGTCCTTAGGATCCAAGCATGCAGGTACAAGGACCTGAGTTTCGGGTGAATTAGACCAGTTTTCTTGTGACGATGCAAGCTGAATCTAAGAGGAGTGGTGATTCGATCGCTAGCCCTTCCAGAAGAGGGAACCATATCTGTCTGGGCCCCAGTTGTCTCTCTGTTATCTCCCTCTCTCCCTCTCCCTCCATCACTCTCTCTCCCTCCTCTCTCTCTCTCTTTCCTACTACCCCCATCTCCCGTTGCCCTGACTGTACACACTGTGACATAACATCCTCACTTTGTCCATTAAACATAAAGCATCTCCTGGTGTCCAATAGCCTCCCAATACCCTCATAAACCAAGCACTGCCACAACGGCATCATACCCTATTGTTCTGTTGTACCCCAATTCCCTCCCATATCAAGCGCAACAACATGTAATGCATAGAACTAACCTTGACAATTGAATAAACTGATGTTCGAAAATCTCCAAAAAGCTCGGACCAGGACTCTACAAGACAGATGTTCTTGTCAATCAGTAAGATGTCCAATCAGGAGCTTTCCTGCAGAAAGACACAGTGTGATAGTAAAAGCATCTCATCACATATCAGGTGCCACCACAAGTTAATCATTCACTGGTGTATAATGTCAACTCGCACAAACCCTCCCAAACCAGGCCCCATCGCAAAACAAAAAAACAAACAAAATTAAAAACACAATCCCTGTTGTCAAGTGGTCCGCCTATTCACTCTCATACCAGGTGACCCAACAGGTTAAGCATCACCTGGTGACCAATGGCCACCCCAAAAGTCCTCCCATATCAACCACCACCTGCATGTTATCCTCTCCTCTGTATTACTGTAATTCAGCAATAAGCCACGAGGGGGTGTGGGTTATCGGGGGATTTACCATGGCTGGAGTGGTTTGCCCATGAGGAGCTATAATAAAATACAACTTTTAAAGAGGTTGCTTTTTGTGTTTATTTTTAGTGCATTTATTCCTGGGCTGCTGGTGATTAGGATGTAGATGACCACCATTATTACCACCATTACCATTATTTGCTCATCAACAACCATTAGTTATCAGAGGATTTACACCGGTGGTAAACTGCCAGTCTGATGATTCGATTGGCTGTTCACTTATGTCCATGGTATAATGACAATTATGAACTGGACATCGTAAATACGGGAAGCTGATTGGCCAAGAGGTTTTTGAAGCCATGATAATATCGGGCTACATCATCACGGCTTCAGAAAACCTCCGGCCACCAGCCTCCTCACTGACCGCACAGTCTTCATCATCTCCAGCAGTCCACAGTGAGTCAGACTTCCAGTTGGCCGCTATTTAAATAAAAAAAAAAGAACCCCCACCAGCTGCTCACACAACAGAATTCAGCACAACGGAAGCCGCTGGGAGCAATACTTTCAAAAGCAACATATCCAGCAGCATGTGAGTGGCAGCAACAGACGAATTATTGTTTTTTCTCTGAAAAGGACAAACGACAGACCCGCGCATTGTAGTCATTCTGACACAAACCGCGGCTCCCCCACAAAAAGAAAGCTATGTCCCAGCCACATAGAAAAAACTGCCAGTCTTGTCCCAGACATTCCTAACCATTTTAATAGTAGCTCTTACAATAACAGTCCTGAATGAATCGCACAAAGACTCTACCTTTCTCTCGTTCGTTCACCATTGGCTCGACTCTCCAACTTCTTTCTCAGTTTGCCAGTCCTCAACATCCAATTCCCAGAACAAAAATAATAAAAATAAAGTGCACTGTGAACGGAGAACACTTTAAAAAAAGAAAACTGCAATAGTAAGGAGTGGGTCATCCAGTCACAAGAGCTTCACTTCCTCTACCACTGCCAACAATGCCACCTGCTGCCCAGAGCCCTCCAGGAACTATTTTATTTAAAGGTATTCCTCCAACACCCCCAAAACACATTTTTAAAATGTTTCTATTTTTTTTTTTTGCTTTAAAAAATATTTAAACCACTTCATAATAACAATAATGCACTCCAGGGTGTGGTATATCATGGGATATCGTCACTTCTCTGGTCGTTGGACACACTTGGCCTGCAGCCTTGTGCCCAGCCACCCGAGGCGTGATGATATCCCATGACATACCACACCCTGTCATGCACTATTGCTTAATTATACAATGGGCACAAAAAACTCACTAAATCCTGCATTTTCATTGGCTGGCTGGCACCTTTTCAGTGTTGTACATCCTCCAGTGTACCCACTGGAAAAGGTGCCAGCCAGCACTCAGCCACATCAAGAACTCCATGGCAAATCCCTCTGATCATCACAAACACACCACTGCCAAACACACAGACGGCGAGATTTCCTTGTCGTTATCCCGACATCCGATACTCCGTCACTAGCCTTAAAACTTCAGAAAAAGTGCTGCACCGTTCTGAAAAAACGAAGCACCCCAAAGAAAAAAGGAAAAGAAAATGCAGTTCATTCTCTCGACAGCAAAGAAGCTGAAAAAATTTGGAACAGTAGTGGTGGCAATCAGTGATCCTCCAGGATATGCGCAGAACTCGCAAAAAAAAATCCAAGCAGTACCTCCGCAGTAAAAAAACAAACGAGCAGCAACTTTCAAAACAAACGGACATTTTAAATATTTTTTCTCTGTAAAAAAACAAGCAGGGCCTTTGTGTAATAGCAATATGCCCTTCCAGGGAGTGGGTATACTGGCAGATTTACCACTTCTGGTGTGGTTAAGTCACTCAGCTGCACCTCGTGACCAAACCGCACCAGCCATGGTAAATCCACCAGTATACCCACACCCTGTCAGGGTATATTGCTTTAATATACTCTCGTTGATAGCCTGCGTGTCATCTCCCTTCTTCTCCAACCCCCCCAGGTCGCACCGGGAGACAAGCATCTTTTTGCTCAGTGTGCATTTCATGATGAAACAATTCAATAAATAAAAAATAAAAGACAAAAACCCACATTTAGTCCAAGAACAACAATTTGTGATTTCTGTGACTCCCGGTATTCTCTCCCTTCAACCCACACTCTATATGGCAGAAGTCAATGATTTATTTTTCAAGTCAATGATTTATTTTACCTGTTTGCAATTCCATAGCCTGTTCACAAAAAGACACATATAGTCCAAGAATACATCTTATTTGTGATTTTTGGGACTGTAAAATATTTCTTTGGTGCCATGTAGACTCTCTCACTCCCCCCTATGGCACAAGTCAAAGGATTATTTTGCCATTATGCTGTCGCCCGTCTGTACACACATGGCAACACTGAGGTCATGAATACACTTTATTTGTGATTTCTGTTACCCAGTGGTCAGTTCACACTCAGAAAAAGGCCAGCTCGGTGGTGCTGAAGGTTGAGGTGCTGGACACCTTACCTCACAGCACACTGGCTTTGCGGGTTCGTGAATGAGCACGGGTCGCAGAAGGTTAGTAGCGGGGGGTGGGATGGAGCTGGATAGAGCTGCTGGCAGGCAGGCTCTCCTCTATGGGGAGGTGATGTGGCATCTCTCGGCCAATGGTGGCCCCTAGTGGAGGCTAGGGGTGGCATGGGCTTAGAAGGTGCCGGACACTAGGCCATGGGGTATGGGAATGGGGTTGTAACTGTGCCTATGCACCTCCACGTGCATGCACTCCCACTCTTGGGGGCCCTGGGAGGAAAAAAATGGTGGAAGAAAATGCCGTCAGCAGGATGATGACTGACTCCCCACAAAAATTATCTGGTGTCCAGTGGTTAATCCCCTACATTCTTAAACTCTCAAACACCTGGCACCATCATACTAACATACTAAAATGGCAGCAGAGCAGGCCTATTGGTTTTTCATGTCTGCTCATTTAGTCAGCCCCCAAAATGGGAGCTGATCCTGGTGTCCCCCCCCATCCCCTTGTGATTCTCCATTTCCAGTAAAAGAAATTCCCCCTGTATTGTACTTTGTCAGCAAACCCCACCACCATTTCCCCAAGCTTATCCAACAGGCCCCCTTTGAGGAACTGAGTCAAATGCCTTGTTGAGGTCAAGAAAGAGGATGTCTACCTAGGTCTAGGGCACTCGTCACCCAACCGAAGAACTCTACAAGGTTTGCCTGACATGATTTCCCCGGGACTAAGCCATGCTATCATCAAGGTACTCCAAGTTTTCTAGTACCCCCAGCCCTTCTTTGATAATACCCTCCATCACCTTGCCCACCCCCCAAAGTCAGGCAGATGGGCCTTTAGTTCCCTACCTCCTTTCTTGAACCTCCTTTGGATAGGCATGATATGTGCCACCCTCCAATCCTGTGGCATCCATCCCATCATCAAAGAGATGCTGAAAAGGTCTGCCAGGGGTTCCACCAGAACATCCACCAGTTGCCTGGGATGTAATTCCTCTGGCCCTGGTGATTTCTCCATCCTAAGGGTGTTATCCCTGGTGGCAAGTGGTGCACTCCTCACTCAATGGTGGACCATTGGTCTCTTCCACCAATTTGTGTGTTTGTATATACACATTAGAAATGTGATAGCAGAAAGGACCTCATGCCCACCCAGTCTACCAGTATTTGACTATGCTGCTGATGTGGTTTCCCGCTTTGAATCCCCCACATTCTTCTCCCCACCACTACCTTAGCTTTCCCTGATATCCAGTGGACAGTTATTTCCCTCCATCACAGGTGCCACCACAAGTCAAGCATTCGCTGGTATACAATGGCCCGCAGCAAGTAGTCTCTACCAGTATACCCCCAAAAAATCCTTCCACATTGTCCAGTAGTCCTACAAATACCTTGCATGTTATATGCAACCACAAGTAAGGTACTTTTGTTGTCCAATGTCCTCCCCATGCCCTCACAATCCAAGTCACACCACATGTTAAGCATTCCTAGGTCTCCAATGGACCCAAACAAGCCCATCCATATCAGTACTATAATGACCAGAGACTTGCACTGAACTTTGCTGCCTTGGCAACCCCATAACTGAACCAGCTGGGCACTTTGGCCCTTGTGTTCTTCCCCCGAGCCTAACACACACATCTGTGGCAACCAGTTTTCCTTCCTTAATGACGGACCACCTTTGGTCCACCCCGTATCTTCTCTGATGCCCACCAGATGACTCCTTAGCACTCCACCCGTGTTCCTGAAATCTGCCCTCCTGAAATCCAAGATTTTGGTCTTAGTCGGGTTGCTTTCCCAACCCATATCCAACTGGAACCACTCTGCACAAATGTCACATCCATCCAGTGGCTTCCTGACCATTATTTCCTGTATGAACTCCTCATTTGTGAGCACTAGAACAAGAATTGCCTCAGCTTTTGTTGGTTCACTCAGTCAGCACCTGTGAAGTAACAGCGTGTGACACAACGCACTGTTCCAAGATGGCCAGGTGAAAGAGAAGCCAAGCATGGTCGGCGTCCTACTGCCTTTTGTTATGAATCTTCAAAGTCAGTCCCAAATGCCAGTTTGTTTCTCGTTTTAGTTATTTTCAACTTCTCGCATTTGTGTTTTATTCGCTAAGCATTCTCGGAAAATTCTCTCAAGTCAAGATCAAGCTGATATGCTGACGAATGAAGCTAAGTATTTCTCTTTAATTTCAATTGTTAAATGAGAAGAGAGTTACAAGGTACAGCATTTATAATTATGCGGAAATATAGCAAGTGAAAAAATCCCTTTATCCGAGGCCTCGTATATTGGCTGCTGAGCTGTTTCGTGTAATTATTCCCTTCCTATTGAAAGCTACATTTTACTCTGCTAGCCTCTGGGTGTTGTAATGTTTCCTGATTAAAACATGGATGCCATAATACACTAAGGAAAAAAAACTAGGTACTCCTTTTTTAATTTACCGTTTAAAGCATAAGATATACGGTATTGTGTTTACAATCATTGGTAATTGCTCAAATAAGTGAGAAGAAGATTCTTAATGTTGCTATTCAAGCTTGGTATGACATTTTTGTAAACCACCACTGTAATGCAATTTAGCAGTGAAAGCAGAGAATACCTACGAAGTACTGGCATTGACGTACTTTTAATCTTTCATCAAGAAGAAAGAATTTACGGAGTGGGAACAGGAGAAATGCTGCCATAATGCTCAAAGCCACTTGGTCAACTAAAGAGGTAGCAAAGTGGTATTTCTTGGATAAATATAAAGCTTCTTCTGAACGGAATCATAGAAATTGCTTTTTGATAAAATATCTCATTATAATGAACTGAAACAGGATCAGCCTAATCTTAAGGAAACAAGGGATGGTAAAAGGAAACTGTTGGCACTATACAACACACCAGTCAAAAGATTCAGAGCTGCTCCCCCCATAATGTCTCCAAAAAAAGATCGAAACAGGGGGTGAAGTATCAGATCATGGGCAAACCTCTATGAAAAAACACTTAACAAAAAATAGTGATTCTTCAAAAATCACAGAAACAGTTATAGTTCATAAAGAAGTTAATGATGCAAATGCTATTAACTTAATTGATAGATCAGAGACTGAAGTAGATAAACAAGTGGAAGAAAGGGAAGGAAATGAGCAAACTGTTTTAGCCACTATGAAAGAGATAAAAGAAGATATTGCAAGAACTTTGGGTGAAATGAAGGAGTCTATAAAACAAATAACAACATTGGTAGCTGAATTATCTACTAAAATGGACACTTTGGCCCAGATATTCAAAATGGTTGCTCATGGCGCAACAGTGTTGCACCATGCGCAACCCACTGATGCGCCCAGGTGTGATATTCAAAAGGAAAAATTGCGCGGCACAAATCCTGATGCGCCGGAGCACATCAGTAATGTATGCAGGAGCAGGTGGGGGGGCGTGCCCATGCATAACCTGCACAGCCCAATATTCAGCCCAGGATGTGCAGAGTCATGCATGCGCAACCCCTACCTGCACCAGCACAAAGTTGATCCAAAAAAAAAAAGGAACAACTCATGGCCACCCACAGGTGAGCTGCCACATTGCAGGGCAAACCGCAGCAGCTGCCACCTGTGGGTGGCCACCCGAGTTCTGGCTGCACCTGGTGGTGCCCCCATGCCCAATCGCGGGCATTTGTAATAAAGAAATTAATTCCCCAATATCCCTGGTGGTCCAGTGGACCCGCTGCCTGCTCAATCGTGGGCATCTGTATAAAAAAATAAGAATTCCAATATCCCTGGTGGGCCAGTGGACTGCTATCTGCCTGATTGCAGGCATTTGTATAAAAAAAAACAAGTCCAATATCCCTGGTGGTCCAGTGGACTGCTATCTGTCCGATCACAGGCATTTGTACCAAAAAAAACAAGTCCAATATCCCTGGTGGTCCAGTGGACTGGTATCTGCCCGATCGCGGGCATTTGTAGAAAGAAAATGAATTCCCCAATATCCCTAGTGATCTAGTGGTACCCCCCTTCCCCACCCGCCCACTGAGCCCCACCACCCCGCTCCCCAGGTCGGCTGGCAGGCGGCAGCACCCACCTGCCTGCCTCCCCACGATCCGCCGACAGACACTGCTCAGTAGGGCTGTACGCCCATTGGTCCCACAGCATGAACCAATGAGCATGCAGCCCATACCATACCACATTCAGATATGTGAATGATCCCATTCACATATCTGGAATGTGTATAGTATGGAGCTGCATGCCCATTGGCTCATGTCAGACCAATGGGCTTACGTCCCACTGAAGGGTCAGTCGGCGAGTGGCGGGCAGCAGGCAGGTGGTGCTGCCGCCTCGCCAGCTGGAACTGGGGGAGTGCTGTGTGGCCTGTGCAGGCGGGGGAGGGGCACCACTAGAACACCCGGGATATTGAGGAATTCATTTTCTTTCTACAAATGCCCACAATCGGGAAGATAGTGGTCCACTGGACCACCAGGGATATTGGACTTGTTTGTTTTATACAAATGCCCGCAATCAGGCAGATAGCGGTCCACTGGACCACCAGGGATATTGGGGAATTCATTTTCTTTCTACAAATGCCCGTGATTGGGCAGATAGCAGTCCACTGGACCACCAGGGATATTGGACTTGTTTTTTTATACAAATGCCCGCAATCGGGATGTGGAGCACATTGCCGGCTGCAAGGGGTGTCAGTCCCCGACAGCTGCTGCCTGGCAGGGCACCAGGCACAAGTCATCAGGGATCAGCGCACCTGCATGCAAATGGGGCCATAATGACATGCAAATGGCCCCATGTGTGCCTTGCATACATTATGGCCCCATTTGCATGTTATCTTTTGAATATCACGGTTGCTGTGCATGGCGCAATGGAACTTGCTCTAGCGCATCCCCATGCTCCACTCTGGCCACTTGCGCTGGTGCAGTGCCACTGTGCCATGCACATTGGGGGTGGCCAGGGTGCAATATTCAATGCTGCTGAGCCATGGCACAGCTCTGTTGAATATCGCCCAGCCCACACCCCTGCGCAGCTAAGTTGAGCTGCGCCCAAGCTTTCGCCACAGCCTGGCGCAGTTTGAATAGCTGGGCCCTTGTCCATTACCTCAATGGATATGCAAAATAGGATATCAAAATTAGAGGATGATTATGTCCCTTTGCAAAAAACACAAACTCTTCATGAAAATCAGCTGCGTGCTCTTACAAGCAAGATGGCAGAACAAGAAGATTGTGCTAGAAGAGGAAATTTGCACCTAAGTAGGATACCAGAGGAAGTGGAAGGAACACAGGTGCAAGAACAGCTTAAGTTTTTTGAGAAACTTCTTACAGAAGCTGTTGGTAGATCATACACAGAAAATAAGATTTCTTTGGATAGCGCTCATAGAGCAGGAAGAAGATTTCTGGCAGCAAATACGAGTTTGCCTCGGACAGTTTTTGTAAAACCACATAATTTCCAACACCATGAAGAGATCTTGTTCAAAGCCAGAATGGAGAAGGGGCTTAAAGTGGGGATATTCATTTTCATGTCTATCCAGAGCTATCATTTGAAACAACAACTAAAAGAAAATTATTCAACCCTTTCAAAGCAAAGCTGTATGCAAGAGGAATAAGAGCTCTATGTTATACCCTGCAAGAATCCGGTTTTGTTATTAATGGTAAACGTCAAACCTTTGAAGATCCAATAGAAGCTGAAGAAGCATATGAAATGTATTACTCTGAAACTTCAACACCGGTTACACAGTGAAATGCATATGCACATTCTTCAAGGCCGACTCCATATCCAGAACAAGCATAGAGAACTAATATTGAACAAGATTCAATTCAAATACAAGAATCTAGAACTGATCTGAAACAGATGAATGATCGGAGACCCCTCCCCCCCTTTTTTTTTCAGATTTGAATAGAATTAAATGGATTAACAGGGCAATTTGAGAAAATAGTAGAAATGATTGAAAAACACTTAAATCCCCTCTTATTTTTCTTTTTTTATATATTTACCCTCCTTCTTAAAGAGCTCCTGACGCAGGGTAGTAATGATGCAGTTTTTGGCAGAGAGGGTAGGTTTTGTCATGGGGTAAGTGTTTCCTCTTGTGGTTGTGGTGTTAGCTGGATACAACATTTGCTGGGATGGCTTCTGGCTGGGTGTTAGGCAATGCAGTGAAAAGCCCGCCTTTGTGCGCTAAGGCAGCGTGAGTGGTGTGCTGACGTCATGTGTAGGGAATGTTGGTTGGCGCTGCAGTATTGGGTTCATAAATTGTCACTAAGGAAATGAGCATCCCAGCACCTAACGATAGTGATATGTCAGATTCAGAAATCACGAGCAGGATTACATCCATGGTGATGACATGTTTGGGGAACAAGTTGGTGTGCCTCATAATGTTATTTTGCCTTATCAATTTGAGCCTGAAGCCTCAGACTCCACTGAGGGAAATGATACCGATTTGTCTGACAGTGGTGCGGAATTGGAAGGTCTGAATGACGGCAGACTTAAATAGCGAGTGGTAAATATGGAATGTCAGTAAATAGTTTTGTTTTTGGAGGGGCTGGAAAATGTATGTGTAATGTGTCATGCAAGTGGCACCCTCCCACCACACACACACACACGAACACCAACACCAGCACGATCCCACTAGAAAATTTGTGTGTTGTAAATAGTGCAGCATGTGTACTGCCACACTGAAAGTCACAGAAACTTTGTTTTCTTTGCCGTTAGGCATGTACTGTCTGTGGGTGTGAGTCTGCATGATCGGGAGGTTTATAAAGGGACAACGAGAGATAGTCGTTGAACTGTGAGAAGGCAGCAGTGCGCCGGACTGCTAGTGACCCTGGTTGAGGTGTGATAGTAGGGTGCGGGGTGGACAGTTGGCTGTGTGGCACTGTCACATCTGTTAATCCAGGATAGATGCTAACATCAGCTGTAAATTTTTTTTTTTGTACTATACTGTGTTTTGTTTAGTGGGGCTCGGAAGTGTATGTGTAAGGTGGAATGCTCGAGTCCCCCCCTCCATCCCCATCAGCAGCAGTGTTGTGAAGAACGAATGTGTAAGCTGTCATGTGAAGGCTCGTAGTATTATGTTTGATGTCAGCTGGTGTGCTTAGGTGTAGTTGGGAGCCTTTGTCAGGGAGCGAGAGAGAGAGAGAGAAGGCAACAGTGACCTGGACAGATAGCAAGTGAGGTGGAGCTGTTAACGTAGGGTGTGGCACAGATGAGCGAACACTGTAAGTGGCTTATGTGGTGCTTCCATAGCTGTCATTTTGTGAGCGATATCACCAGCATGTGGAGAAGGAAAGGTTTTGAGGAATACCTGTGTGATGCATGAAATGCTGTAAACGCTGTGTTCCTAAACATAAGTCTGTTGTGAATCACAATTGCCACTCTGTAAATAGTTGTAAAGTGCTGCTTGCCATGGGGAAAGGTTTACTCTGTGGTGGATGCATAGTGATAATGTAGTTGGGTATGCACATCACTCGTTTCTACGTGAATTGTAATGGTGTGTGATATGTAACCGGTCGGAGTAATGAGGATGTTGCTGGTGGTAGATGCGTGGCTTGTTGCATTTAACGCATGGAACGGAGACAAGAGGTTAGTGTGGGAGGCGATTGTTGCCTCCTTTCCTATTCCTTATTATTTCCCCATTGTTGGGGTTGGTATGCAGTTATGTATAATTTGTTAAGCAGTAGCTGGTGAAAGCCTATTGCATTTGATGGCATACTGTGTCATAAGTGCTTGTGCACTGCTGTGGTATGTCACTTGTTGTGGAATTGAGTGTTAATTTTGGTTGTTTACTTTTGGAATGTCAGAGGTTGTCCTCACTGTAGTTTAATATCTAATTTTGTTCATGGATACTACAGCTGCTAAAGGTCATTGCAAGGTAAGTCAGAAAAGGAGCACACTGTACTGTATGATGTAGAAGCAGTGGCACTTCCTGGTATGGCTCGGTTGGTTTGCAATGTGAGAGCATGAATTGCTGATAGTGTGATGTTGTGGGAAGTGAGGTCCACCTCAGTATGTACCAGTGATTATGTACATCTGTATGTATAGGGGTACTAGTCTTTGGGTGGCACAGTGAGACTTTGCCTTTTGTGGAGATGCTGTTTTGTTGCTTGTGGTGTGTGTGGCAGTTCTGAGTGTATGTACTACTGACAGGTGGGTTTCTATGTTGCTGCCTGGAGTTTCTTTTTCTCTTTTTTTTTTTTTCACTAATTGTGTTTCTCATGTTTTTTGAGCATACAAGGTTTGTTGTGATCAGTGCTATGGACTGCTTCTTCTGGGAAACACAATAGGTATATATGTTGAAAATCCTTTTCTGTAGTACACAGAGGGAAAGCATCCTCCATATACTTGAAATATGACAAGGAAAGATTTACGTAATGTGATTAATGTGTTTTGTAAGTCAGTTACTGTTCTTGTGGTCTGTCTCAGGAGATTCTCTGAATATGTATGTGTTGTACTGCAGTGCATGCAGGTCATGTAATAAATTTTGTTTAGAGGGTGGAAGAAATTGCTGTCAGTGTATGTCAATTGCAACATACTGTGTCTGTTTGTGTGTCACTGTGTTGTTGCAGCTGTAGTCTCATGAATGATTTGTTATGAGGTAGGCTAAGATGCTGTAGTGTGTGTATGTGTGTGGGAGGGGGTTAGGATGGTGGACACCATAGCCCTAATCCTAACTGTCTTCCCAGCACTAAGGGACACCGTCTTTGTTTGACTTGGAAGTGTGGGAAGCTGAGTACTGTAAGCTGTGACAGAAATGGGTAGTCTTTTGAAAGGTGGTTTTATTTCCATTTATGTTCTGACTCGTAGTAGGTGTGTTTCTGGCATGGGTCATGGTAGGCAAATAAAAGATGTGTCACTGGCAGCAGTGAAGAGCTAAGCAGAAGTATGGTTATGTTGTCATGCTGTAATGTGTGGATGGTGAGTAGTGTTCATGGGTTTTGGAGGGGGGTGGGTTGTAATGTAGAACTGGAATGTTTGACTTTATCCCCAGCTTCTTGGGGCCCTAGCAACCAGTTTGGTTAAAAAACAGGAAAACCAAAAAAATTCATAAGGAGTGGGACTGAGTGAGTAACCAACTATGCAAAGTAGTAGCAGTGTCTTGGTTCCCCAAATTCAAGCACTGCACTAGTTCCCTCCATGACTGTTGCTTCCACTCCCTCACAGTGGCTTGCAGGAACTGCACAGGCAGTAACCAGTGATTCTTCATGTTGCGAAAATGTCTCAGTTTCAGAAAGAAGGAAATAAGAAGGGAAAAGAATGGAATGGGGGGGGGAGCCCAGATGTGATAGCAACAGAATTCAAGCAGTGAAGTAGGGACTGGAGCTGTCAGGTAGTAGCTCCAGCTACTAGGTGCACAATCTACCTTATTTTTACTGTTTATTAGAACAGATAGCTCCGCACGGTAAAAGGGGGGGGGGGCATTACTGCCTTTGTTTTTCTCTTCATAGTGAAAACAAGGCCTTGTAGCATAGCAATAATGCACTCCAGGGTGTGTGTTGTGCTGGGATGACGTCATGCTTGGGGTATTGGATGCTCTTGACCTGTGGCCTCATGGCCAACCATTTCAGGCTGGATGTTATAACTGCAGAAGACACCCTGTTGCACATTATTGTGTAATTGCGCATATAGTCAGCAGAATAGTTTTGATAAGAATGTGTGTTAATATGTTGCTTCTACTTTGTAGGTGTTCATGCAGTAATTGTGAAGTAATGCCAAAAGCTGTGGAATATATCTGCTGCAAGGAAATGGATGTTGTACTGCAAGCCATGAATGAGGGTGAATGCTTCCTGCATTGTAGCCCATCCAGGCTTTATGACTGTGTGCATTGATGTGTGGGTTCTGCAATGGCATACAATGCTTTTAGACAACAGTATGGGAGCTAGAGGAACCCCATCGACATAAGTATGTAAATTTTGGTGTTATACTGTAGCATTTGTATTACCCTTGGTGGTCATAGCAGGGAGGATGGAAAATGCACCAATTGTGGAATATTGGGGCTTAAAGTGTATCTGCTTTGAAATAACCTGTGAGTATGGGACCTTAGTATGTAAAAAGTAAACATCAGTGCCCTCTGCAGACAAATGTTGCACTAACACTGCACAAGATGGAGTACTGCACAAGTACTTGTATTTTTATATCTTTTTGTATGTATGGGACTTGTTTAACATGCTTGTTTTTAAATGAGTAAAATTGTTAGTTATGGGTCACTTTCTATATGTAATACAACCCTTCTGGGTGGCTGTATGGACTCTGCAGGACCTTCCAGTGGCTGCAAGGTGCAGTGGCTACAGTGACAGGCATCATTACTTCCATGTATAGTCTGGTACAGCCCTATACCATCCATCCTGGAGGGTATGCTTGCTTGATGCTTGCCTCTCTGATATGGTTGATGATGGGTATTTACAATGTGATGTACACAGATAGTGTAGTACATCTGCGGTTGCTCATAGTGTGGAGTGGTGGACAGTCTACGCACTCCTAGGCCTTGACGATCCAGCTGAAGTGTGGCTCAGCACTCATTCCAACACCTTTCCTTGTACCCCATCTATGTTTCCCTTCACCCTCATGTCATTGAGAAACCAGTATTATACAGTGACACAGAAGAATCACTGGAAATCTGTATTCTGATGGGTTGGCTGTCACCTTTTTCATACTGAACATCTGAAGTTGCCAGCAGATAAAGGCCTAGAGGTCTATCAAGTCTGCTTGAATGTGCAGCTAGCATCCCTTATTCTGCAGCTGCCCTTCCCTTCCACCCTTCCCCTTCATTGACCCTCCCCCTTGTCCTGTTCCATCCCCTTTGGAAGTAGTTCGCTGTTCAGCTAGATACCACTTCTGCAGGTAACGCATTCTACCCAGCCACCACCCTCTCTGTAAAATAGTGTCTCCTAATCTCACTACTGAATCTTCCTCCCTTCAGTCTCATATCATGGCCCCTGGTGTCCTTCCCCTCCCTTACTTTGAACAGTCCCTCTTTACCTGTCTTGTTTATTCCTTTCATGTAATTAAAGGTTTCAATCATGTCCCCCCTGTCCCTCCTCTCCTCCAGTGAGTGCATGTTCAACTACCTCAGCCTCCTTTTGTATGATAAGTCCTCCAGCCCCTTGATAATCTTTGTCACCTGCGCTGCACCCCCTCCAGTAACTTAATGTCCCTCTTCAGATATGGGTGCCAGTACTACACGAGTACTCCAGGTGCGGTCTAACTAATGACCTATACAGTGGCAGAATCACCTCCTCTCCTCGAGGATATACCCTTGCAATACAACCCAGCATTTTGTTGGCCTTTGCAGCTGCCTCTTCCTACATTGTGCCGAGTTGTTCATTGACCCTGTAATGAGAACCCCAGATCCTTCTTCTTCTCTGTCCAGACTAGCTGCACTCCCCAGCTGGTAACTCCTCTTGGTTCTTCATCCCAAAATGCAGCACCTTCCACCTTTTGGCATTAAACCCCAGTTGCCAGCTGTCTGACCAGGTTTCAAGCTTTGCCAGATCATTCTGCAGCCCTGTGTTCTGCCAACTCAAACCAGGCAGCTATTTACTCACTCACACTCACATACACACAATAACAATACAATAAGTACAGCAAGCCAAAGCTTTATTATAACAAAATATAATACAAAGGTTATACATCACCGATTCAATAAAGCATCATTCAAGCCCTCTTCCAATGGCTGGGAAGCTCTTGTCAGCCTGGCTAGAGTCTCTCGAACTGAACTGCCCCACAGCGAAGGCCCACTCCTGCAGGAGAGGCTTCTAACCAGGCATCTGGAAAGTCCCATTTTATATGTTTTATCTGGTATTTAGAAATGCTAAACCATCATGTCCTAAGCACTGGCCAGGTGCCCAGAACATCACGAGTTCAGCATGACAAACACCACTTATTCTCATAATAAATAGTTGGCATTCGTAGATCATCATGCCCTAAGCACTGGCCAGGTGTCCAGAACATCATGAGCCAAACAATGCCAGAGATTCTCACAACATCTTGTATGCGACCTTCAAGTCAGCAAAATACACTGTCTGAAGCAAAACATAATAATGAGGCTATCTAAAGAGCAAAACACCAATTAAATGAAGCAGCATGTAAAATGGAGTCACACAATACAAAATGGAGTATAAAATAACATACATTACATGAAATAGCATACAAAATGGAGTAACAATAATCAACATATTATACTATCACTACATTCGGTCCTTTGATTATTGTGAATACGATTTGTATGATATTGGTACCATAGCAAAATTACTACGTAATATAACATGATAAGTAACAAGTCCAAATAAGCAAGATAATTGTCACTACAGCAATGATTATGATAGGATGTATCAGAATATTTAACACTTTTGTAGCTGATGGAGACCATCCTGTAAAAATATCCCACCAATAATGAGTAGTCTCTTGTTGAATCTTGGAACTTAAATCAATCATTTTATTTTTAACTATCGTAGTTTGCACCTGACTTTGCACTAATGATTTATTTCTCATTGCCAAATGAGCCTGCATTATGTCTGTTTCCTGAATTATCTGTTTAATTTTATTTAACAAGATACTCAATCTTGATTGATCTAAAATATTGGGCTGCCAATACAAAATAAGCTTCTGCTCATTATCAGGGACCTGTGCATTTTACTGTGGTGGATGACATTACAATCCAATGATTACTAGGAATCCATGATTTGAACACGGTCCTCCACATATATTCATTATTACTCATTAAATCACTCTGGGCCTTATTTCTTTGCATTATAGAATACATATGTCACATTGTGCATTCTGTCCAATCAATAAATCGCGAAATATTTTCTACATCCCATTCCCCATACCTGTGAAGCATTAAATAACTGCAAGAACTCAAAATCATAATTCAAAGTTAATCTTTGGGGTAAGAAAACAGTTGGCATCCATTGAGCTTGTAAGTTAATTAAGCTAAATACATCAATTCCTACTGCCTGAAGCCTGTTAGTCAGTGTTTCTATATCCACACTATTTAAAATTCCCATGTCTGCCCCTGCTCCACCTAATAGCGTATCATACCAAGCTCTTTTATATTTGCATTTTCTACTAAACAGAAACGTAATGTTAAAATGGATTACATTTTTCTGATACCGCTGCGCTACTGATGTACATGTGGATGGAACCTTAACTATACTATCATTGCTAATTACAGGATGATTTTTTAACACTGTAATGTGATCTGCCCAAGTAGTTCTATTAGTTATTGCAGTAGCATTCATGCAGAATAACGTGTCTATGTCAATCAAAGTAATACTTGCATTGAAAATGTCTGTTTGATTCATGCAGCAATCAAGTCTATATTTGTACAGTCACCATGCAACTATTCGTAAGTTGCAGCATTTAATAGCAGTCTTATTCTGCAAAGAGATTTCATCTGTTTCAGTAGGCATATTGTCCTGAGCCACCAGTTATCATCCAGAGATTGACCCCTGGTGAAAATGTCATGTTCAGTACCACACACTTCTGTCCGGATGGGCAGCTAAAGTTCCCTGGTTCTATCTTTGGTATCATTTTCCAACTCCAGGTTCCTTTACAACCAGTGTCATTACAGTTAACCCTTTGAATCCTTCCTCCAGGGGTAACTAGCTCTGCCAAATGGACCATAAGACACACCAGCATTCCTTTTAAAATCCATTGCTGGACCTAGAAAGACACAAATTTAATTATTTTCGAAGATAACATTTATGTGCAGGCACGTATTCCCATTTTTCTTTCCCTGATCTGATGACTAGCACAGTGTTGTCTCCGTCCGGTGGCTATCACCTCAGCTGGTTCAGGAGGGCCATTTGGGTTTGTAACCCATATTTTGCCACCATTGTTAAAACCTCCTGTAGATCTAAAACCTTTATCCCCCTTGCTGTTAAGAGTGGGGCTTGTCCTTTATAGGGTCATTTTGTTAACTGGAATAATTAACAATTGAGCCACTCTGTCATACTGTTGAATTAACAGATTTTGTTCTCTACTATTCAACAAAATTACTTTCACTTCTCCTTGGTAATCACAATCAATCACCCTCCCAAAATTTGTATTCCCTTGAGGGCTAGTTCTGATTTAGGTGCTATCCAACCAAAATGTCTCGTGGAATTTGTATTCCAGTACCAGTTTCTATCACTTGAATGTTTCTGCTGTTTATTCTGTATTCTTGAAGGGCATGTAAATCAAGTCCAGCAGCTGCTGGGTTGCCTGCAAGGAGACAGAGCTCCTGGTGTAACTTCCCAATATAACACTGTTTCTGTAGTTGAGTAAGCCTGCACTTGCAAATTAGGAGTTATCATTCGCATTAAGGGGGTCTCAGATTCTCCAATTGGTCTATTATTTAACATCTGTAATGCTTCATGCAAATTCTCTTTCCATTTTCGTAGGCTCTCCCCCCCCAATTGTCCTTTCACAATATGAGGGATTGGTCTTTGTTGCCCATGTTGGCATGTAGGACACTGAGCAATAACAGTTTTAACCAAATCCAATGTTAGGGGTACACCCCTACTATATGCCCACCTGTAAGTGGCTTTCTCTCCCAAATGTCCACATTTTTGATGTGCCCATTTTGTCAGCCCTGATAACTGCTGACTTTGAGTTTCTTCAATATCCACTGGAAGAATCTTAGCTTTTCATCTGCAATAGAATTATACCATCGTTCTAGTGTATCTGAAGCACAATGAGCATCAACATGAAATACAGTGGTCTGAGTATTTTGCACCATAGTCCATATTTCCTGCCACAGTTCTTTTCCCCATATTTCTTTCGAATAAATTTTCCACTCATTCTTAGCCCAAGTGGGCAGCCAGGTTGTTAAACCATTGGCTACAGACCATGAATCAGTATAAATATGACATGTACCTTGCAACCTTTGTGGGTATTACACTGGAAGGGAGGAAGGGTAGCTACCCTCCTCCAAGCTCCTACTGGTGGAAGACACAGCTCGAGGTGCAAGAGACAGCTCGAATACTGTAGCAATAAAAAGGTTAGCTGTGAAACACAGACAACAAAAACAAACACACATCAGTTTAAAAATAAAACAAGATTATTTCCATAGGATAAAAGAAGCCAAGCGTCCCTGGGTTCCCTTATCCTAAGCATGACAAAATGTCCAGATTGATGGTAATACCGTACGTACGTATCTCTGTAGATGGTAAACTCTCAAAAACAGCTGTAATAGTCCTTTTTTCAAAATTGTAAAAGTTTGTTCCTCTTCACTTAGAATACTAGTTTTGCAATAAAGTCAATTACATGGTTCAATCTTTGGTGTGCTTTCATGAAAACATACATTTTGTGTGAAAAGTTGTGCTTTAGGCATGGAATACACATCAAGTTTGAACTGGTAGTACATAAAATGTTGAAACACAAGAAGGTCAAATAACGTGCAAAAGGTCACAGTGTGCATGCAAGGGTCATTCAAACCCAGCCATTTCTGTAGTGTCCTTGAACACCACCAATATTAAAATATCTTTACACAATAAAACTGCTGGCCAAGACAGTACACACATACACATACACAAAAGAAATACTTAACACAAAATAAGACTGACATTGTTTCACACCAATTTGCTGAGGTAATGCCCATAGTTCCATTAGAAAACTGTCGTGGTTTAGATATATGTGTTGCCTCCTGCCTGTCTTGTAACACTGACAATTTTTAAACCAACACATTTATACATATTGCCATGCCAAATCTTTCCAGAACAAAACACTGTTTAAACACATCATCTGTAAGTGAACACATCTCGTAAAACATGATTACACCTTTTGGCACATAACTAAAATATGGCACTCTGCCATTTGCAAAAGTTTCTGGTTTTAACTAGAAGTATGATAAAGCCATTTATAGCTGTTAACACATTACATTTTCACCTAGCAGTGGTTGCACGTTGCTTGTAAACTACAACTCTTTCTGCACATTGCAATCTATATGACGTCATAATTCTTCACCATCAACGCTACCTGCTCCAACCAACTACAAACAAAAGTTCTTCACTGACCCTATCTAGGCAGCACAAATGTTCCTAAAAATAAAGCCAATTAAAACAGTCAGCTATGAGGCAAAGAAACTTCTTCTCTTTTTTTTTTTTTTTCTGTAACATGTTGTGCACTGAAGGCAGTCAATCCTATCTCGCAACCTTGACAATAGAACATAATTACAGAACACAGATATAAGCTAGAAAATATGCATGAGAAAGACTGAGCATTACCTTGTTTAGTATACGTATTACAGAAATAAAACAGACAGACATAAAACAACTTTGAATAAAAAAAATTCAGACTTACCCGGTGCCAAGGTATTTTTCTTCTTCTTTTCCGATACACTAGTCTAAGTAAGAAAACTGACTGCAGGACCTTCGTGATAATTTCCAAATGCTGCAGCTATTAACTCTTTCAAAGGTTTTAACCCTTTCAAAGGTTTCTTTTGGCCATTTTAGTAATGTGCCAAACCAAGTCTTTTCAGAGCTCTGGTTTGCAGTTTAAAACAAACAAACAAAAATCTCTAACGGTACTAGGTTGAGATAACTTGAAATTGATACAGAAAACTTGAAACTACACAAGATAGGGCAATATGGGGGAGGATTTTCAAATCATCCTGCTCATGTAGTCACCTACTGTGCGTACATCCACAGTAGTTTATTTTTTTTCTAGATGTTGCTTATCTAACTTCACTTAATCAGCCGCTGCTTTTCTCCTAAAAGCAGCCTGAACTGTGAAAGCCATCATTGGCTCTAACAGTATATACTTGCAGCAAGCACAAATTACAAGTACAAAGGGCAGTTGCCCTTGCTTGTTTGAGCCTTAATACACCTTTAAAACAAAGAACTCATCCTTTTTCCTAAAAATAGACATTTTATTTTCGAATCCTGCCGACTACGCCAAAAATGTTCTGCCAACTCAAACCAGGCAGCTATTTACTCACTCACACTCACATACACACAATAACAATACAATAAGTACAGCAAGCCAAAGCTTTATTATAACAAAATATAATACAAAGGTTATACATCACCGATTCAATAAAGCATCATCCAAGCCCTCTTCCAATGGCTGAAAGCCCCTTATCAGCCTGGCTAGAGTCTCTCGAACCGGGAACTGGCCCCACAGCGATGCATCCACCCTGCAGGAGAGGCTTCTAACCAGGCATCTGGAAAGTCCCATTTTATATGTTTTATCTGGTATTTAGAAATGCTAAACCATCATGTCCTAAGCACTGGCCAGGTGCCCAGAACATCACGAGTTCAGCATGACAAACACCACTTATTCTCATAATAAATAGTTGGCATTCGTTAGATCATCATGCCCTAAGCACTGGCCAGGTGTCCAGAACATCATGAGCCAAACAATGCCAGAGATTCTCACAACATCTTGTATGCGACCTTCAAGTCAGCAAAATACACTGTCTGAAGCAAAACATAATAATGAGGCTATCTAAAGAGCAAAACACCAATTAAATGAAGCAGCATGTAAAATGGAGTCACACAATACAAAATGGAGTATAAAATGACATACATTACATGAAATAGCATACAAAACGGAGTAACAATAATCAACATATTATACTATCACTACACCCTGCCATCCCCTAGGTCATCCACCACTGCTCCTACCTTGGTATCATCAGCAAACAAACTGATCTTGCTCTTGATGTCCAGTGATATGTCTGCAATGAATATCCCAAATGACACTGGTCCCAACACCGAGCCCTGTGGAACACCGCTCATCACTACCCTTGGGTGTGAGAGCTCCCCACCCACCACCACCCTCTGTTGCCTTCCCTGAAGCCAGTTCCCTACCCTTCTCACCAGCATTGCACCTGCCCCTGTGCCTACTAACTTACTTCCCAGCCTTCCATGTGGCACTGAGTCGAATGCCTTACTGAAGTCCAGATACAGGACATCTACTGCATGGCCTCTGTCCAGTTGCCTAGTTACCCAGTCATAGAACTGCACCAGGTTGGTTTGGCAGGATCTGCCCCATATGAAGCCATGCTGTCTGCTGTCCTGTAGTCCTTTGGCCTCTAGGAGGACCACCAGTCTCTCCTTCAGGATAGTCTCCATTAGTTTACCCACAATGGATGTGAGGCTCACTGGTCTGTAGTTTCCTAGTTCATCCTTGGGGCCACTCTTGTGGAGGGGCACCACATGAGCCATCCTACAGTCCTAAGGTACACACCCTGAATGTAGTGAGGCATTAAATAGGTCTGCCAAAGGTCCCAAAGACCCTCTGCCAGCTCCTTCAGTACCCTGGGGTGGATGTCATCTGGGCCTGGCACCTTATCCACCCTCAGTGCCTTCAAACCCTCCCAAACTCTGCCCTCCATGATTTCCCCATCTGTCACCCCCTCACCCACTATAAATTGTCCAGTGTGCCCAGGGGAAAAAGTGTCAGCCGGCCCACCCCTGCTGCAACTTGTGGCAAAAACAAAAATGCCTATGACAGCCACTTGAAACTACTGCTGCCGCCATTTGTTTGTGCCACTCAGCGCTTGAATGGCATAACTGCAACTTAAGAAACCTGAATTGGTGCCTTTTCTTATATGACAAAACTGACCTATAAATAATTTTGACCTAGCAGAATCAGCCTGTAGCTGACAATATTGTGCTAGACACACTTCAAGAGCAATATGTGAATTCCACAGACATGAAGAAGGCTGGGCAAAAGTCCTGTCGCAATTGTGACTGGATGCGAAACTGCAACCACACAGCCTGTAGTACAGCTTCATGGGGATACTAAGCAACCACACAGAAAGAGTGAAGAAAGACATACATGAAAGAAAATATTAACCTTTGCATAATAGCTATTTTTCCCTGCAGGGTGTGGGTGTACCGGAGGCTTACACTGAGTGGTGTGGGTTGATCCTGGGCTGGCCTCTTGACTGAACCACAGCAGCTGTGAAAATGTGGCAGTATTCCAGCCCCTGGAGGACAAATTGCTTAATTTCCAACTTGTTACTTGATACAGTGCCTTATAAATTGCATTGCAGTTTCTTATGGGGCACTGAGTAGAATGTTTTGTTCCACTATATACACAGGACATGTATTGCACGTACCCCTCCTGTGGTGTACTTACAGTGTCTAAGTTACTGTAATGGTTAGTATGGCAGCATGTTGCACTGACAAAGCCATGTTGCATGTTGTCCTGTAGGCAACAGTCATGCAGAAGCATATTCTCCCGTAACGTCAGGATACTCTGTACCAGCTTATGAAGACTGGTATAAAGGTCACTGCCCAGTAGTGTTGTTGTTCATAGTTATGTGCAGTGTTGTTGAGGGGAGCCACATGAGTCATTTAAGCAGTGTACCACAGGAAGTGTGATATATGGCAACAGTTACCCATGGCTGGTGTGTTGTTTGTTCGACGAGGTGCAGTTGAGTTACCAACAGCACATGAGAAGTTGGGAAACTGTGGGGTCACTAACAATGTCAAGTGGGATATAGCAATAGTATGATGTCTCTGGGGTGTGTGTGTAAGTAACAAAAGAAAATTTGATGTGTAGGTTTGTTTCATGTTAGTTGAAATAGGCACACAATCTAGCGACAGTTTGAAAGGTGTCAGTCGGGTGCTCGTAGTGATACAGCACGGGGATCAGGTGGGCTTTCAGCTGTCATTTCTTCTGGTGGGGTACTATCAGGATTTACACATTGAAAATCCAGATAGTTAGCCAAGCACAAGCCAGGATGTAAATTGCCCATTTAATAACATGTAAATCTTAGGTATACACTGTGCATTTACTGAGGCATGGTAGAAGTCTGGTAGGGGCCATGCTAGCAGTCTTACCTCTTCCCTCAGTACCTAGGGCAAATGACTCACTCCATTCAAACGTGTCTTTCCATAGCTTCCCTAGTGAATTACCTTAGCCAGTCGCCTTTGTAAGGCCATGGTCGCAGTACAGCACAATTGAAAAACTCTGTGACCTCCCAAAAAAGACATGACTGCTGGTGTGTTTGATGTCAGGTGTCCAGATTGTTTGCCATTCATACCATGGGTTGATGGCACGAGGTACACATAACATATTGTGGCAACCAGCCAATCACGAACCAGCAGGTTCTTGACGAATGGAAAAATGCTGTAAGACTACATGGTGACCAGTGACTATTGCACTGGGTGCCCTATAGAACAGAAATCAATTGTGTAGTTTTTACTTACTTCAAGTTATCCTCTCTATATACAGCTGCTGCACTGTGTACTGGTATGTGTTTGCAGTTAGCCCTTGCAGTACTGTTGCAGACTATTGTCTTGTAATCTGTTAATGTTTTTGAGGGTTGTTTATATATTGACCCTCCAGCAATGCATGCCACAGTCGTGGTGTGGCCAACTTTTGGAATTGTAAGGTGGCTTCAGCACCTCAGTCCTCAGCTGGTTGTCCCTTTCCTCAGAATGCTTTGGTCCTGTACATGTGTCAACTGACTGGCTGAACTGTATCACCACTGTATGGTACTCAGTGATGCAGACATGAAGTGCAACAGTCTGTACTAAAACTTATGTATTAGCAGTGCATTGTTACTTGCATGACTGCTTATATATTCAGTTTCAGTAGGTGTTTTGTTTACAGACATATAACTATTTTTCTCTTGTATTTTCACTTGCACAGGAGGTATAGATACACTGCTTATCATCAGTTTGTAAGGTGGTGTTGGGGATACCTAGGACGGCATGTGCATGTTGTTATACCTTCCTGTGCTGTTGTTGCCATCCACAGTCACTTTCAAAGTGAAGAGTATCATGGCTTCAGTCTTCCGCCAATTTAAAAATGGCATCTCAAGTAAAAGATACACACATGATGCATGAACTGCTTTGCAAAGTTGTTTTCTTGTAGTTAAAGTTACTTATCTGCTGCATTGCAAGCTGATTATGAAAGGAGTCCAGAAATAAGTCTCTTATTTGTGTTAGATGGTTATGTTGTTCAGTTTAATACAACCAGTTAGATACAGTATGGCGCACATGTTACTAATACTGAAGATTGTAAAGCATTTCAGACCATGAAATAAACAGTATGTGTCTTGTGACTGTATATCGATTTTTCCAGCATACAGTAAAATGAATTTATGGAATAATTTGCAAAACAGGTACACCTCTTAGGCATCTACATATCAGCAGGTAGTAATTCATGGACAAAGCTGATTGGGTATACCAACAATCTCATTTATGAAGTAAGGGGCCCTGCACTGTGCGGTGTAGTAAATGTTTCTGTGGCACTGACTGTATGGGGTCTAGTGGTTATAATGGCAGAAAGCACAAATTGAGAGTTTATGTATTGTCTGAGGAAAGTGATGTCCTTTCCACGGGGTTGCACTCAAGTTGTACAAATCATTCATTGCTGAATCATGTCACTGACCATGGGTTTATGCATGTGCAGCACTGCAAGAACACTGCCAGGGATTAACAGTGACACTGTGTTTCTCTATTGTTTCTTGAGGGCTTGCGGGTCGAGACGTTCTCATGAATTACATGGCACCTATGTGCACAGTAGCAGTAGGTATAATTCAAAGCAAAAATGGTAGAATGTGTCACAGGGGTCGTGCAAGACTACCCAGCAAATTTGCTTAAATTCATTTGTTAAGTAAATGGTGATGAATACTGGTTAACCTGACCTCCATGGGTAGAGATATAATTGTCCAGCACTGGATAAATTGCTCCATGTCAGGAGCCCCATTACATCCTATGAACATATCAGTGTGTAAATGGTGTCCTACCAAGGTAACGAACCCGTGGCGTTGGTCTCAGGGCCCCCTTCCCCTTGTGGCACCACTGAATATGTCCGTGGAGATGACTGTTACTTCTGAATGTTTCACAGTGTATACAACGGTGCATTTTGCAATAAACCTGTAAGTAGTGTGGGAGTTGCTGTCTCTTGCAAAGATGTACTGCAGAGTGGTGTGGCAAGCAATAACACATGATGAGGCATGGGTTACGTGCTGATAAGAGCATGCCCCTAGGTGTGCTCTTATCAGCACTTTCACCCTACACCGGGTGTGTTGTTGGCGCTTTATAAAATGGGCCCCCTAATTGAATTTTCCAGTAAAAATAAATTAATGAAAAAATAAATAAAGAAGTGTGCTAAAATCTGTTAGAAATGCAGAACATAGAAAATAGTCCATCTGTACTGCATACCATATACAATAATATTATGCTACTACCGGAGGGTGTTGCTGTGTCTTTCTGTTGGCTAGTCTCTTTGTTCCCCAGCACTGTAACAGTTGTCCACCCACCCTTTCCATTTTATTGTATGTTTGCAATTTTTTTTTTTTTAGCAGGTCTAGGCATCAGCCAGCTTAAGTGTGAGGCAAATGTCAGTGCACTCTGTAGAGCGCTGTCCTATGTGGTGTATGTCTTTCTTGTTTGACTGTATCCTCTCTGAATATTTTTAATTTCATTTTTTTACAGTTTTATCTGCAGCTATTGGGAACTTCACTCGACGAGCATGTGTGTTACCGCCACCGTACAAGTCTGTTTTACTTTGTGGTTTGTAAATTGAAACCTGCATTATACTGCCATTACAGGGGCCGATACAAGCTCCAATTTTTAGTTAAATGTGGTCGCATGGATAGGGATGGCTTCTTAGGAGGCAGAAAGATGTCTGGGAGGGCAGGAGGATGAAGGCTGGTCACACTGAAAATGGACATGGAGTTTGTGGTAAGACTTACTTGTTCACGGGCTCTTTCTTCGACAGGGTTTGTATTTCTGGGACATACATTTGTGACAGCAGGCTTGCACCAATAAAAAATTAGTGAGAGAAATTATTGTGTAGGAAGACGGATGTTGGATCTTTTGTGGCATGATTTCTGTTTTTTCTGTTGGTGACAACTCAGCGCTCTTTCAGTATAGAGCTTCAAGCACTTGTTTCATGGCACGATATGCGATGAGCTCCGGGGATGAGATGCAGTGGGAGATGGGTGTCGCGGGATTGATTTGTCGCTGTGCTGGGGCTGTGGTTGCCAGAAGTAGTGCATGTTGAAACAATATGCACTGATAGGGACACGGCTGGAGAGGGCTTCCAGCCAATCAGCATTCGAGATTTTATTTGCCCATTTTATAACAATCTTTATGCAATGGCAAGCTGCACAGGCAGTAGAACCACTGAAGACCTCTCTAAATAACAGCAGAATTCAGAAATAGAAAAAAGTTTGTTCACCAAACACTGTGCTGATACATACCCTTATGTACTGCAACCAACAACTGTGAGACTGAGCACTGCAACAGTAGAAGTTTGTTAAAAGAACAGTATAACAATGTCTAATGTACTGTACTAACAGCATGCAACAAATAATGTCATATTGCAGAAAGTTGTCATGGACTCGTGTCTTGTGATGAATGTCAAAATCAGGCTGGTGAAGAGTCCAGAAGCTTCACTGGAAGGCATTGTGGCAATGACTCAGTTTGAATACATTACATGTGATGCAAAAGCTGTGTATGTGCTACTCTTTTACACACTGAGTGGGATACCTCAGTTGTTGGTTAATGTCCAAAGCCACAGAAATCCCAACATAGCAATTCCCAGTTAATTGTAGAGCTGTAGACTGTCATTTTTCTGTAGATGTGCAGATCATTTTCTGTACTACTTTGTTGCACTGACAGTGTGGCAGTACAGAAGTCTGTTCACATCATGTGAAATTCTGTTCTGTACTCATCTGTGTTTGAAACGACTGTGCTCCTGAACAGCTGCTGCTTTGTCCAGGTGAATAAACGTGGAGCACAGTGGTGGAGGAATGTTACCATACAATTCTGATTTGATGCTGCATGCTATATGTAGTCCTTGCTCCTTGCATATATTCTGAGCCTCTTTGAGAAGGTGTTACACATACCCTGCAAAGGTAATAGGACAAACAACAACAGTTAGTTTGTAGTTAGTAGAGCACAGTATGTCCCATCACAGGGTCAGGTCACTGAAGTACATGTCATTTAGGTGAATCAGAGCAACACAAACTTGAAAAAGACCATCCCATCCTTATGCCACTGTGTACTGAATGCCTTACTAAGCACTAGATGGCTCTGCTTCACATCTGTACCACACAGCAGTTTCTGCACATGGTATAATGAAGAAATGTGCAGAACCTGTCAGGGAATCACTGTTCAAGACCTTTCTTTGTAGAGATAGCATTTAAACAGTACATCATGACCAAGGGTTAGATTAAGAGTCTGTGAATCACCCTGTAGGGCTGCTATGTCACACGAGGAATAGCTGAGGGGCATGTTGTCCCTAGGGGGTGAATCATTACCTGTCAACCTAAGACATGGAAGTGCCTCTGTGCTCTAAGTAAGATTTTGCCAATTACCTAGTCGTATACATTTCTTTTGTGAATGGTTTCCTCAATTAAAAGGAGATTTTTACTAACATAGTTCTTCCATCAAGAGCTTTAAACTGTAGGTGCAAAATAAGATTGGAGCATGTCAGTCATGCAGCAGTGTTGGTGGATGACATGCTCACAGGAAAGTTAATGTTCCATGGGAGCTGGCTGTCCACGACAGCACAACATGGAGTACTGTTAGACTGTTGGCACCATGACAGCACATAAGATTGCTGCAAATATGAAAGCAAGCTGTAAAGTGCTGTGATATTATGTATTGACATTGATGTGCGCAGCTGGATGAAAATGTAGGTCTGCCACGTAAAACTGTACAACAATAATGCCCCTTAAAACAGACAGTAATGTAGGTTGAGCAATCCAGTCAGCAAATAAGAGCTGCAAGTGTAAATCTGCATTATACAATGGCAAGAAAATTTTCTGGTCTCTGATTGGTCAGTCTGGGACTGGACCCTTGATGTTATCCCTGCACAACATCATGGGTCCAGTCTCAGGACTGTGAACCAATATGGACATCATAGAGCCCTTTTTTTTTTGCATCTCCCCCTAAGAAACTAACTTATTTTTCCTCAGTATTAAAAACAGTCTTTAACATTATTTTTTTTATATATAACAATGAGCCATTGTACAATGCCAATAATGCCCTTCAGGGTGTGTATCATTTGGGATAACGTCGCACTGCAGTTGTTGGATGCACTCGGCCTGTGGCCTCATGTCTTTCAACTTGAGACATTACATCATCCCAGCACGACACACACCCGGTCGGGCAGTATTGCTTAATTTTTTTTTTTATCGTACCTGACTGATTGTCAGTATGGCAGTATACGTTATGCAAATGTACATGCTGAGTGATTGCATTTTTCCTGCTGATGAGACTGTCAGTTTGTGCTTTTACCCACTGATTCGTACGTGGCCAGCACACAGTGTAGGTGGGCATGATGAAAGCCAATGTTTGAACAATGCCGTCTTGTGCTTTGCACTTTCTGTTATACATTGTGTACTCTCAAGACAGCTGATTCCATTTAGTCATGCAGGTCAACAGTACTGGTACTGTACTGCTGCACAAATGACAATGTTGTGCAACAGTAAGGTAGCAGATGATGCATACTGGATAGGCAGATGTGCACAACCAGTGTATTGTGCCACATAGAGGTTTTTAGATACAGTCTAATCTAGGGAGCACAGCGCAAGAGGTACAGGGGAAGTAGAGCCCCAGAATCGCAGAACGCAGAGGTTGCACATACAGTTTTTCATCCTATATATTAGTAATATTGTATTCAACTGTGTGAAGTATGTGTGCATGACACTTCAGCCTTGTAAACTGAAAGTGCTACATGCAAGCCCTAAAGGTTCTACAATGCAGTTCTGTAACAGTAGGGCACAATCAAATGCCATGACCTTTTGATGTGAGGTACTACAGCATTTTGAAAGGGATGCAATGGTACACAGAACCGCAGTTTAATATGCACTGTACTGTGCTTTGCTTGTACAGATATATTTTTACAGTTCATGAAATGTGCAGCACCATACTAGATAGTGATGTCAAGTGCAGCATCTTTGGCTGTCATCCTGCCAAGCTGCACAGTTTATCAATCTATAAGTAATAATGGGTGTCTCACAGTGTGTAACGTAATGGTATCACTGAGTTCCCCCTTGCAGGGCTCCAGACTGAAACATTACTCCTACATGTGTACATGTTTCAATTCTGTCACTATCTTTAATGTTAGCACAGGCTGTACTGGAACACGATTCCACATATCAGTGTAACTATGAATTGTCCTTGTATGTGCCACACTGTGACAGAACTCTGAGAGGTGTTGAAACTGTCATGTGACCACAGGTCTGCGACTGCTGCAGTATGTTTCTTCCAAATGTGGTTGCTTTTTTCTGAAACCTTTGCTTCAGCACAGACCTGCAGAGCTTCAGACTCCACAAGACCATTAGGAAAGGGGGGGAAGGGGAAAGTGCTTAACCAGGATAGGCACAGTAAGCCACAGCTTGTGTACAGATGTGACCTGGGAGCACAATGAAGTTACGTAGCTTGCTCAAGATCACACAGAGTATGCAAAGGGGGGCTGTGGGATTCCCACCCTGGTCTCTGGATATGTAGCTCACAGCCCTAACACACTGCACTATACCACTTCCACATTACTGAGTTGTTCAGTGCCCTCTCCCCCCCCCCATAGTAAGAGTCCTTCACCGTCTGACTCCTGTTAGGGAAATCACCAAGTGCGCAAAAGTTGCATGTGTGACTTTTGGTAAGCCAGCAATGCATGGGCTTTCCATGCCAATGGAGCATCCAATTATCTTAACATCAAACTGTATGATATGACAATCATGTGTATATCTGTAATATTATTTAGAAAGCCTATGGAGTAAGACATAATGCCACCTTTCAATGGAAACATACTGAAAGTTGGTTTCGCCAACACTTTCTTCACAACATGACCTCCCTTCTTGCATTTGGGAAAATTAATTGAGAATCTGCCAGTGCCGTCTTCTGTTGAAGCTTGCAGTCTTCCTTTGTTCTCATTGTAATGCATGATCACTAATAGAGTTCTGTATGATGTTGTGGAGAATCACATAACATGTCAAAATGAATAGTGTGGCATTCTGGATATGCTGTAGCTGTGGAACATCGATAGAGAAGATTCTTAGAATTAGACAAAAACATCATGCTCCTGTCCTATGGGACCAGATGTAAATGTAGTAGCATAGCATGAATATACAGCTGAGGAAGTGGGAGTGGCTGCCTGTTTGTCCACTGCCATGTTGGCAAAGCCACCAAGTACGAAAAACCTTTATGACAGACCACAGACATACTGATGTCAACTACCTGTGCATGGAATACTGCACTTTCTGAAATCACATTTCAGGGCAAGTGTTGTGGCATGACCTATATCAACTGTTCGCATTCCAAATGTCTCATGAAGGCCATATCATGTAAGAAACCCTGCCTAGATAGTAAGTAAGGAAACAGTTCAGCTGCGCGCGCACACACACACACACACACACACACACACACACACACACACACAGTCTACCGTCCAGCAGCAAAATTCCATGTGCTTGTTTACCTCACTGTGTTTGCTGATATGTCCATTATTTCATCTACCATTTCTGTGTTTCACTTACTTTAGAAAGCAATATATAGGAGCCATGTTGTACCTTCGTGTAGCTCACTCTCTGAAAACTTACCTGCATTTCATGCCTATGTACGAATAAACATACATTTTGGGTGTAAATTGATTTAAATGGCTGTGGAATGCCGCGATGTTTGAAGTTTGGTATAAAGGGGACATCCTTGACACGTCAGTACACAGTCTTCGGTTGTACACCAGTTCTTCCAGCTTTGCAGAAGCCTTTTTCCCTAGATTAGAGAACAAGAATCTGGTTACATAGCACTGTTTCAAACCTATTGTATGGTACTAATTGTGACTATTTGTGTAGAACTGCCTTATGGCACTGACACCTGGATCTTGCAATAATCCAAGTGTGGCAAGTTCTGTCATGCACTTGTGATATTACTGTTCTGGCTGGCAGTAGGAGTTGGTCATACTGTAAAAAGCTAACATATGTTTTGCTGTGTGTGACAGTGGTTTAGGTGTCATTGACAGATGCTATATCAAACATTCTATATTCACAGGAGATGAGGTTGTGGAATTGTCTGGGACAATGTCTGCAACAACAGCGTTGGTACCAGTAGGTAGGGAAGAATGAAAAACTGCATAAACAGACAGGCCATACGGAGTGGTTGGAATGATGAGTCGTTATGAAGGGAACAAGTGCAGAGTGCTGCTGACTTTTCCAGCTTCACACCATACAAGACTTATTGTGTGTGTCTGCTGGTGGACACGTAGATAGCAAACAGTACAGGGTTTCTGTTGTAGCAGGTATCCCTGAATGCACACACTGTGGAGGGTGTGGGTTTCCTCTCTGTCCTGCATGTGGCTGAAGTGCACAGCCACAGAGTGTAACAGTGAATTGTGATCTCATTTTTCAGTACAGTCCTTCAGTGAGAAGATAATTCACTCTGTGGAGGTCTGGTGAGGGTAGTCAATAAAACGGATTTACCTTGCATGCCAGATTGTCTGTGCGGACATGGGTTACTGTAATGGTAAAGAGCAATTCAGTGGATATCGGTCACAGTACAACACAGTATGCATTTCTTAGTGTCCACATAAGTTTCCATGTGCAGAAATACATCACTCATTAAGCAATGGATCACTTTTATATGCATTTCATCAATTTACCTTTTCACATGTTTGGGAGGATCTGGAGGCTCTGAGAGGGTGGTCAGAAAAATGGAAACTAAAATGGCATGTGAGGAAATGCAAGGTTCTGCACCTGGGAGTCAGAAATCCAGGCCACAGATATATAGTGGGAGGAGGTAAAATTGAAGTCACATAGGGTGTGAGGGACCAAAGGTAGTGGTAGATGTCAAAAAGAACAAGTCAGAGACCAGTAGCATGACAGTGGCAAGGGCAAATAGGATGACGGGATGCATCTCCGAAGGAGGATTATGTCCAGAAAGACAGAGATGATAAGGTGTTATGTCAGTGAAAGGGTGGTTTTGCAATGGAAAGCACTGCACAGGTAGCTGGTAGAGGTGCACACTGTGGACGGGTGTAAAAGGGAAAGGTACAGCTAGTGGGGCAATGTACGTCTGAAAAGGTGCAATGCAGGTGGCACATCTGGGAATGGGGCCTGCATACATAAACCAAGGGAGAGGGGAAGACACTAAAAAGAGCCCTCAGTGCGGGTGCTGCAAATCAAGCAACCTCTAGAGATCATTAGGCCTAATCTGCTGGCATTTTAGTATGTATAATGTTTGGAGGTTACCTCTAGTTAACCATTTCTTCTTGCGATCCTGCCACGTAATCCGCCATGTGAACATTTTGGAAATTGCGATTCCTCAAAGGTGTGTAGATTTTGTGTGCAGCCAACAACTGATCACCACTTAGCAGCAATTACTTCTTCATTCTGTTTGTCTGATGATGATGCACTCCAGTACAGGTGGTTCACCAAGCTGTTAACCCAAGGTTTCAGCTCCTTACATGACTTCTCCTGTGAGATGTTTAATTTCTTTCGCACACCTACTGTGAATGTTTCATATTTGTTCTGTTACTACATTGCAGGTTTGTCTCACTCACTCGCATGTATTCAGACAAATATCACTTTTGAAAACATGCTTTCCTCTCCAGTATGTGACATTGCATGGCACATTGCACTACAAAAACCATTGGTGCCGGAATGATGTCAACTGTGGTAGGGCCAACATTGTGAAGGGCATATTCTCCCTACTACACACATTTGAGGACTGCAAAACATGATAGGGACAGTTATGCAAGTAATATGGCCATGGCCTAGCCCTACCCTGCGAAACTTGAAAACAGGATGTGGTGAAGAGCTTACAGAGACAATCAAAAGGGTCATAGTGCTAAAACACACCCATGCATCACAATGGAATACAAAAGACGGTTAGCAGACTGTTGCTGTGGCCCTCAAAGTAAGCAGAAGACACAGTCGGCACTGGAAGGGCAACTGTCATAACATAAAAAGCAATCATAAGGGCATAACATAGGAACGCTTTTTCTGGTGACGCACATCACTATGAAAGGCTGATGGGGCATCACAACTGTGGATGGAGGAGTGTCTGTCCAAGTCCTTTCAAATAAGAAAATATAGCGATCACTACTTGGTGAAGTACTGTACGTGGAATTACTGTGTTGTGCCTCTTAAGAGTTCTGATGCCCTCTTACCTGGACAGCATGGTTAGAGAGGTCCATGGGAATCAGAAAGCTGCTATAAAAAAACACAATGGTTGTGCCTACTGACGCTCGTCTGTTAATTGTGTAGCACTGCATGATACTAGGTGGCATATGTGTTTTGACATGTCATCTACTTTCTACCAGAAACTGTGTCTTGCAGCCTGTAGAGATGCTCACATGCAGGTATACCACAGTTGGGCAGAGTTACATTATATGACCTGACACTGTGGTAGAATAGCATTTTGAAAGGAATGCAATTCAGTACATCACAACAGTCCTCTATGAATGAGTATAACTTTGCTACACATATCAGTGACATAATGATAAGTAGGCCTGTATGTCACAGTGAAATGGGAAATGGAGATCACAACAGGTTAACCTTCTTAACCTGAAGTGATGAATGGTCTGCATATGTCCCAGGGTATGGCCTTGGGCCTACCATGTATAGAACAGAAGATGGGCAACACAGTGCGGCAACAGTTCACTTCCCCAAAAATATCACAGAAACAAGATTTGCCCCTGGTGGCATCTTGGTTGTCACCAAGTCACTTACTATGTGACTCTTCTCAAATGAAGGTAACAGACAGGGTGCCAAGCGTGTAGTTCCATGGTATACAATCCAGAGAGATGAAGGTGGACACTGTGGGACCACCCTTTTTTCCTCATTGTTACCCCGTGTTCAAAGTGTGGCATGGTGAAATTGCATAAAGACTAGCGGGACAATGCGATCACATCAGCACACTGATCTGCTAAAAAAATGCCGAGTAGTATGCATAACTGTCACCACAACCTATGTCAATAATCAATAATGAAGCAAAAGTAGTGCCACACCTGTCAGAAGTACTTACTTTTGCAATGTACCACACATCAAGTAATGCGCATGATGTCAGGCATACTTTCACCGAACCCACTTGTTAATTTACTGCGAGTGCCAGTCGGTGATCAAAGTGCCGATGTGTAGTTGTTGGATTCAATGTGATAACTGCACTCTTCAACCCTCTAACTCCATGTATGAGCTGCCACCACATTCATTGCTCTGTTAATGTGAGACAGCAAAATTACAAGGATATGCATATATTACCTTTACTATCACAAGTTGCCATGCACTGCTGTGCAACCTCACTTGTATTCATAACTACAGTTCAGTGGAGTACCCAGCAAAGTAAATGAGTTGTACAACACTGAAAGTCTTGCTTTGGGTTGTATGCACAGAACATGCAGTATTCAATGTTTGTGCCATACAGAAAGTCTCTTTCCCGACACATTCGCATATTTTCTTGTACACTCCATACCTCCATAACCACTCCCTCTGTTACATGACATGAAACTGCATAAACGCTTGTTAACACTGTCCCACGATAATGTCTTCAGGATGAATTGTCCATGTTCAAAACTGTGCAAGTACATAACAGCAGCAATACCAGTACACTGATAGGTAAAGTGCATTGATACATTTATACTAGTCATCACCACCCTATCAATAAGTGACAACATCAGACATGGAAGGAAAATGCATGCTATAAGGCAACAGCTAGGTCAGTACAGTTTGTGACTTATATTGATCTTGCCTGTGTAGCAATGAGCTACAGTACCCAAGGATGCAAGCGCGACTGATGCTGAGGCACAGTCTTCAATAACGCTACATCGACAACCATGGCTCATGGAAAGTATCCTGGAGCCAAAAGTAGCGGAGGAGTTATGATTACATTCCAGATGACAGTAGTTCTACTCCACAGGGAGGTTGGTTAGAGTATCTGACACCACGACGGACTCCTGGCAGATTACAGGAATTCCACTGCGGGTGGCACCTGCAGCTTTTGGAGGGTGGGGTGGACACAGGTTGTTATTTCAATTCTCACTCCATACAGTTCACAGCACAGAATATGTCCACACCGCCTAATGAGCAAGCTACACTCTCATCCACTGTGGGCACCAGAGTTTGACTACTGATGGCCCCTGGTAGGGGAAGGGGGGCCTAATTATGAGACTTTAGCTGCCAGAGCCCAGCAAGGCCACCTATGTGCTTGAGGAGCCAGGGCCAAAAGAAAAAGGGCAAAAAAATAAAATCTGGGGCCTATATGACGATGCACCGAGTCCACCAAGTGTACACTAAGGGTCGACTCCATAGGCAAAGGTCATTATAGCCCCTGGAAGGGCAGACAGAGGCCATAACTCCCACCGTGAAATTTATTATAGTGGATAGGAAATGGGTCAGTGCATGACTTACGTTGTATACCAATAAAGTACTGTGACCTTCTAGCTGTTTCATTTTTCCAGTGTCATACTTCCTCTGCCTGCTAAACTTGCACTCTGTGATCAACAGATGGTTGGTCTGGAATTTGGTAGATGAGCGGTTTCACAGGATGCAATACAATTACACCACCATTCCTCAAGACAGATAAATCAGCCTCCATTGGGTGACACAGAAAAGCATGCCTACCTGTATAAGCTGCACATCAATAATAGTGCCTGAGTCCATCTCCATGACTTTATAGGTTAAATATTTAGCACTGTTCCTGGGACTATCTGCTCTGCCATCAGTGCCAAACACTATATCCCGTTGTTCTGCTCTCAACCCAGACAATAACCAATCTTGAGTTTCATGCCACACATTCAGAATGGCTGGCTGAAGAATACTGGACTGATGTCTGTAAAAAGTCCTTTTAGAAATGCAGAACATCCCCATATGGGATAGATCCGACACATAGTTACGAGTGCCAGATGTTCCTATGACAGCAACTATCACACACTAATGTAAACAAGCAGCATTGTCCTTTCTTTTTTGAACTCAGTCTCAATATCCACACTCCTCCACCTAGGACAGTGGCACCAGGTTAACAGTCTGCAGATTGAGGAATTAAATATAATGCTGTTTTCATCAACCACTGGTGGATCTGTCTCAACTCTGTCAGTGTCCTTGGTGTCCTCCACAGTGCTGTTGGTGTCATGCATTACTTGCGATGATGGTAAGTATTGAGGATCTTTTTCAGATGGTATGATGCCTTCATCTACCTCTGACGATGTCAACTCACAGAAAGGTTCGACAATTAGAATGCACTGCATGCCTACAGAGACATATTCCTTGACAACTTGTGTGGTGGCTGATTTCATTCTTGGCTTCACTTCAACCCCTACAGTGAGTCAAAGTAAAAGGTCTTATAGTTTTATTGCATATTCCAAAACAATGCAGATCATTGTATATTCTGTGACACTGCAGCACACCTCACCCCATCACAATTACTAAACTACCCGTGGGTATGAAGTAATAATACGTCACCACGAGGTGTTATGAAACGATTCCCTATCAACCTAGCATTGCCAGTTCTCTAGAAGCACCATCCTTCGGCCTGTAACAATAGGTGGCCAAGGTCAGAGAGAGCTGCAGCCTCCACCTGAGGTGCTGTCTGCCAGGCGGCAGCATGGATCACAGTCACTCCCCCCCCCAAGCCCGGCCACCAATGACCCTAGCTCATTCACCTACAGTGGTCGCTGGCAAGGCATGAAGCTTGACATTCACAGGCTCAGCCATCAGTACCACAGGGCCTCTAAATCAGTTTTATTCCAGTTACTGTAGTGATCCCCACACCCCTCCTCATAATCTCTGCATACAATCCCTTTGGAGACATAACTGTTAAGCTACTACTCCAGTGGCCCCCTAAACCCCCACACATCCTTGCACAGAATCCCACCACCACAGCCATCCAATAACAACACTGTTGCCCTGCCAATCTACCACACCCTCCTCGGCCCACAGTCGCTTGAATGATGAATGGGCGCATATTACAGTAGTAATTCCTGACCTAATCGCTGCACTCGCAGCCCTGGATGCTCTGCTTCCTTGAGCACTATATTTTGAAAACTGAGACCAACGATACTCCTCTGAATATTTTTGCTACTGCTCCTGTTCACCAGTAGCACAGCAGACAGTTGCACTTCAGACCCAAATCTAAGTTTTGCATATCAGGCCCTACCACCTGTCACTGTACAGCCACCTAAGAGTTGTTATGTTGTAACAGTGTTACAGAAGCCCTACTTTTGCACAGTGTCTGTGAACAACTGTCATAATACAGATATTACCATCTCTGAAGAACAACTTAATGAGAACAGTCATGACCTCAGCACTGGCAATATGAGTTTCTATGTGGATCAGTTGCATAACTTCTTCTATCACTGTTCATGTAACACTAAGTTTGCTGAACACATAGTTACCTTACTATACTACTTCTCACAGGGTCCTGCGTCTTCCTGGATCAATGAAGGTGTGAGTCATCTGCTCACGTTGGGATATACTGCTGCATCACTTGGGATAGGATGGGTTATCAGAAGCTGACATCCTCATCCACCACAAAGAGATATATGATATTCTGATGTCCAATTCCTTAGTCTGAGACTGTTTCATCTCTTAAAACCATTGTAACACTGGGTTCCAGAAGGTTTTGGTCACTGACATTGATTCCCTTAGAGTAAACAAAATTAGATATTTAGTTGAGCCCGTTAGTATCTGCCATGCCTAGTAAGACTCCCTGGTCCATGTCTGTGCATCCTACCACTACATAGCTAGTCTGTCTCTGTTAATGAGCATTTACACCATTGGAGAGATGAGGTGCCGTCAGCGAGAAGGGATGTGATGAGCGGGGTCCACAGCGTCAGTGCAGGACATTCCTGTTCAATATCTACAATACGGAACGGTGGACAACCTTAGCAGACGAACTGGCCCACTGCGGATGACCTGCTAATCTGCAATGGGTTGCATAAACGCGCGAATCAGAAAATCACAGACTGGTAACATGACAGGATGGTTCATCAATGACAGACTGGTGGAATTCAGAACCAGACTGTGGGGGGGACTGGGACTGTGTGTAGTTTCAAGACGCGGGACACCAGCACATAGGTTTATGGTGAAACACACACAACATGTCCCATACACACCCGTACTACTCCCAACACAATTCTGCAATAAGCCCACAGCGGTGTGGGCTCTCCAGTGGATTACCCACAGCGAAGTGGTTTGCCCATGATGCTCAGCCCAGTGGGTAAATCCACGCCAGCCATGAGTCAATCCCCAAGAAGCCACATTCCCAGTGGCTTATTGTGCTGATATCAACAATTTGTTTTCCTGTTACTAAAACAAAAATATGTTTGTTATATTGCTTATATTACTCAGTGAGTAGTACAGTTGTTTTTATTTTTGTTCCAGTGACGCACTGGGCTGCCTTTTTCAGTCTCTGCTTAGCGTAGAAAAGAAGATGGTGTTGGCAGTTCCATGATTTTGCTGCTGGCCTGTTTAATTTTTAACAATGTGGCTGGCTGCACACCTTTCCATTGCTAATGCTAGATTTGAGAGCAGTGGTAAGGTGCTAGCCAGCTATTTTATTATAGTTGTTCAGAGGTGCATGGTGCAATCAAACTACAACTCATGCACAAGGCACGCATCACAATAGTTTGCTTTACAAGTAGTGGATGCCATCCAAACGACCCACTATCACAGTCTGTGACACTGCCTGCATGTACTCCAGGTTCAAATGTGCCTCATCCACCTTGCCACAGGTTTGCACCTAGTAACTCCATGTTGCATCGTCACAAATTGACTTGTTCCTGATAAGGACAAGCCACCCACAGTCACTGCAACTTGCCAGAACAGTGCAGCGACACTGCAAAACTCCACTTACATGACATCTGATGTGATGCAATAGTTGCATCACAGAAAAGCCCATGTACTATGTTATGTTCAACACTGCAAGACAAGGAACAAACCCATAATGGGTATGGTCACAAAGCTACCATGTTACACTGTGTTCATTTTGGATTTTGTACAACCATTCCTTCTATTTCTATTATATTATGCCATGCCATAATAGCAGCCAGAAGTGGGCAGTATTGGCTATACCACCCTGCCCAGGAGCATAATAAGGGCATGCCACCACCATCATACAGCACCCACAGCCCCTGCAGGGTAGCCCATACCGCCGCCTTCGAGTGTATTACTGCACTTACTGCAACTTATTGTACCCTGCCACCTACCGCAGTTCTAAGATGTATTACTTCACTTTATACACCACAGATACAGGAGACTGCAGACTACATATTCATATTGATATCCTTGTCACCTGACAATTGCAAAACTACTACATGGCAACACTGAGGTCATGAATACACTTTATTTGTGATTTCTGTTACCCAGTGGTCAGTTCACACTCAGAAAAAGGCCAGCTCGGTGGTGCTGAAGGTTGAGGTGCTGGACACCTTACCTCACAGCACACTGGCTTTGCGGGTTCGTGAATGAGCACGGGTCGCAGAAGGTTAGTAGCGGGGGGTGGGATGGAGCTGGATAGAGCTGCTGGCAGGCAGGCTCTCCTCTATGGGGAGGTGATGTGGCATCTCTCGGCCAATGGTGGCCCCTAGTGGAGGCTAGGGGTGGCATGGGCTTAGAAGGTGCCGGACACCAGGCCATGGGGTATGGGAATGGGGTTGTAACTGTGCCTATGCACCTCCATCGCATGCACTCCCACTCTGGGGGCCCTGGGAGGAAAAAAATGGTGGAAGAAAATGCCGTCAACAGGATGATGACTGACTCCCACAAAATTATCTGGTGTCCAGTGGTTAATCCCCTACATTCTTAAACTCTCAAACACCTGGCACCATCATACTAACATACTAAAATGGCAGCAGAGCAGGCCTATTGGTTTTTCATGTCTGCTCATTTAGTCAGCCCCCAAAATGGGAGCTGATCCTGGTGTCCCCCCCCATCCCCTTGTGATTCTCCATTTCCAGTAAAAGAAATTCCCCCTGTATTGTACTTTGTCAGCAAACCCCACCACCATTTCCCCAAGCTTATCCAACAGGCCCCCTTTGAGGAACTGAGTCAAATGCCTTGTTGAGGTCAAGAAAGAGGATGTCTACCTAGGTCTAGGGCACTCGTCACCCAACCGAAGAACTCTACAAGGTTTGCCTGACATGATTTCCCCGGGACTAAGCCATGCTATCATCAAGGTACTCCAAGTTTTCTAGTACCCCCAGCCCTTCTTTGATAATACCCTCCATCACCTTGCCCACCCCCCAAAGTCAGGCAGATGGGCCTTTAGTTCCCTACCTCCTTTCTTGAACCTCCCTTTTGGATAGGCATGATATGTGCCACCCTCCAATCCTGTGGCATCCATCCCATCATCAAAGAGATGCTGAAAAGGTCTGCCAGGGGTTCCACCAGAACATCCACCAGTTGCCTGGGATGTAATTCCTCTGGCCCTGGTGATTTCTCCATCCTAAGGGTGTTATCCCTGGTGGCAAGTGGTGCACTCCCCTCACTCAATGGTGGACCATTGGTTCTCTCCACCCAATTTGTGTGTTTGTATATACACATTAGAAATGTGATAGCAGAAAAGGACCTCTATGCCCACCCAGTCTACCTAGTATTTGACTATGCTGCTGATGTGGTTTCCCGGTTTTGAATCCCCCCACATTCTTCTCCCCCACCACTACCTTAGCTTTCCCTGATATCCAGTGGACAGTTATTTCCCTCCATCACAGGTGCCACCACAAGTCAAGCATTCGCTGGTATACAATGGCCCGCAGCAAGTAGTCTCTACCAGTATACCCCCAAAAATCCTTCCACATTGTCCAGTAGTCCTCACAAATACCTTGCATGTTATATGCAACCACAAGTAAAGTACTTTTGTTGTCCAATGTCCTCCCCATGCCCTCACAATCCAAGTCACACCACATGTTAAGCATTCCTAGGTCTCCAATGGACCCAAACAAGCCCATCCATATCAGTACTATAATGACCAGAGACTTGCACTGAACTTTGCTGCCTTGGCAACCCATAACTGAACCAGCTGGGCACTTTGGCCCTTGTGTTCTTCCCCGAGCCTAACACACACATCTGTGCAACCAGTTTTCCTTCCTTAATGACGGACCACCTTTGGTCCACCCGTATCTTCTCTGATGCCCACCAGATGACTCCTTAGCACTCCACCCGTGTTCCTGAAATCTGCCCTCCTGAAATCCAAGATTTTGGTCTTAGTCGGGTTGCTTTCCCAACCCATATCCAACTGGAACCACTCTGCACAAATGTCACATCCATCCAGTGGCTTCCTGACCATTATTTCCTGTATGAACTCCTCATTTGTGAGCACTAGAACAAGAATTGCCTCAGCTTTTGTTGGTTCACTCAGTCAGCACCTGTGAAGTAACAGCGTGTGACACAACGCACTGTTCCAAGATGGCCAGGTGAAAGAGAAGCCAAGCATGGTCGGCGTCCTACTGCCTTTTGTTATGAATCTTCAAAGTCAGTCCCAAATGCCAGTTTGTTTCTCGTTTTAGTTATTTTCAACTTCTCGCATTTGTGTTTTATTCGCTAAGCATTCTCGGAAAATTCTCTCAAGTCAAGATCAAGCTGATATGCCGACGAATGAAGCTAAGTATTTCTCTTTAATTTCAATTGTTAAATGAGAAGAGAGTTACAAGGTACAGCATTTATAATTATGCGGAAATATAGCAAGTGAAAAAAATCCCTTTATCCGAGCCTCGCATATTGGCTGCTGAGCTGTTTCGGTGTAATTATTCCCTTCCCTATTGAAAGCTACATTTTACTCTGCTAGCCTCTGCGGTGTTGTAATGTTTCCCTGATTAAAACATGGATGCCATAATACACTAAGGGAAAAAAAAAAACTAGGTACTCCTTTTTTAATTTACCGTTTAAAGCATAAGATATACGGTATTGTGTTTACAATCATTGGTAATTGCTCAAATAAGTGAGAAGAAGATTCTTAATGTTGCTATTCAAGCTTGGTATGACATTTTTGTAAACCACCACTGTAATGCAATTTAGCAGTGAAAGCAGAGAATACCTACGAAGTACTGGCATTGGCGATACTTTTAATCTTTCATCAAGAAGAAAGAATTTACGAATTGGGAACAGGAGAAATGCTGCCATAATGCTCAAAGCCACTTGGTCAACTAAAGAGGTAGCAAAGTGGTATTTCTTGGATAAATATAAAGCTTCTTCTGAACGGAATCATAGAAATTGCTTTTTTGATAAAATATCTCATTATAATGAACTGAAACAGGATCAGCCTAATCTTAAGGAAACAAGGGATGGTAAAAGGAAACTGTTGGCACTATACAACACACCAGTCAAAAGATTCAGAGCTGCTTGCCCCCAATAATGTCTCCAAAAAGATCGAAACAGGGGTGAAGTATCAGATCATGGGCAAACCTCTATGAAAAACACTTAACAAAAATAGTGATTCTTCAAAATCACAGAAACAGTTATAGTTCATAAAGAAGTTAATGATGCAAATGCTATTAACTTAATTGATAGATCAGAGACTGAAGTAGATAAACAAGTGGAAGAAAGGGAAGGAAATGAGCAAACTGTTTTAGCCACTATGAAAGAGATAAAGAAGATATTGCAAGAACTTTGGGTGAAATGAAGGAGTCTATAAAACAAATAACAACATTGGTAGCTGAATTATCTACTAAAATGGACACTTTGGCCCAGATATTCAAAATGGTTGCTCATGGCGCAACAGTGTTGCACACACGCAACCCACTGATCTTGCCCAGGTGTGATATTCAAAAGGAAAAATCTGGCACAAATCCTGATCGCGGAGCACATCAGTAATATATGCAGGAGCAGGTGGGGGGCGTGCCCATGCATAACCTGCACAGCCCAATATTCAGCCCAGGATGTGCAGAGTCATGCATCGCAACCCTACCTGCACCAGCACAAAGTTGATCCAAAAAAAAAAAGGAACAACTCATGGCCACCCACAGGTGAGCTGCCACATTGCAGGGCAAACCGCAGCAGCTGCCACCTGTGGGTGGCCACCCGAGTTCTGGCTGCACCTGGTGGTGCCCCCATGCCCAATCGCGGGCATTTGTAATAAAGAAATTAATTCCCCAATATCCCTGGTGGTCCAGTGGACCCGCTGCCTGCTCAATCGTGGGCATCTGTATAAAAAAATAAGAATTCCAATATCCCTGGTGGGCCAGTGGACTGCTATCTGCCTGATTGCAGGCATTTGTATAAAAAAAAACAAGTCCAATATCCCTGGTGGTCCAGTGGACTGCTATCTGTCCGATCACAGGCATTTGTACCAAAAAAAACAAGTCCAATATCCCTGGTGGTCCAGTGGACTGGTATCTGCCCGATCGCGGGCATTTGTAGAAAGAAAATGAATTCCCCAATATCCCTAGTGATCTAGTGGTACCCCCCTTCCCCACCCGCCCACTGGGCCCCACCACCCCGCTCCCCCAGGTCGGCTGGCGAGGCAGCACCCCACCTGCCTGCGCTCCACCGTCCGACTGACACCTTCCTCGGGGGCTATGCGCCCATTGGTCCACAGCATGAACCAATGAGCACGCAGCCCATACCATACTACACATTCAGATATGTGAATCATCATTCACATATGCAGATAATATGGCTCTGTGTAAACCAGCTCATGCTCTGGATATACTGAACTTACTGGCGAAGCATCGGACGGGTGGCGGGGGCAGCAGGCAGGTGGTGCTGCCGCCCGCCAGCTGAACTGGGGGAGGGGCTGTGGGGCCTCAGTGGTAGGCGGGGAGGGGCACCACTCAGAACAACCCGGATATTGAGGAATTCATTTTCTTTCTACAATGCCCACAATCGAAGATAGTGGTCCACTGGACCACCAGGGATATTGACTTGTTTGTTTTATACAAATGCCCGCAATCAGGCAGATAGCGGTCCACTGACCACCAGGGATATTGGGGAATTCATTTTCTTTCTACAAATGCCCGTGATTGGGCAGATAGCAGTCCACTGGACCACCAGGGATATTGGACTTGTTTTTTTATACAAATGCCCGCAATCGGGATGTGGAGCACATTGCCGGCTGCAAGGGGTGTCAGTCCCCGACAGCTGCTGCCTGGCAGGGCACCAGGCACAAGTCATCAGGGATCAGCGCACCTGCATGCAAATGGGGCCATAATGACATGCAAATGGCCCCATGTGTGCCTTGCATACATTATGGCCCCATTTGCATGTTATCTTTGAATATCACGGTTGCTGTGCAGGCGCAATGGAACTTGCTCTAGCGCATCCCATGCTACCTCTGGCCACTTGCGCTGGTGCAGTGCCTGTGCCATGCACATTAGGGGTGGCCGGTGCAATATTCAATGCTGCTGAGCCATGAACAGCTCTGTTGAATATCGCCCAGCCCACACCCCTGCGCAGCTAAGTTGAGCTGCGCCCAAGCTTTCGCCACAGCCTGGCGCAGTTTGAATAGCTGGGCCCTTGTCCATTACCTCAATGGATATGCAAAATAGGATATCAAAATTAGAGGATGATTATGTCCCTTTGCAAAAAACACAAACTCTTCATGAAAATCAGCTGCGTGCTCTTACAAGCAAGATGGCAGAACAAGAAGATTGTGCTAGAAGAGGAAATTTGCACCTAAGTAGGATACCAGAGGAAGTGGAAGGAACACAGGTGCAAGAACAGCTTAAGTTTTTTGAGAAACTTCTTACAGAAGCTGTTGGTAGATCATACACAGAAAATAAGATTTCTTTGGATAGCTCATAGAGCAGGAAGAAGATTTCTGGCAGCAAATACGAGTTTGCCTCGGACAGTTTTTGTAAAACCACATAATTTCCAACACCATGAAGAGATCTTGTTCAAAGCCAGAATGGAGAAGGGGCTTAAAGTGGGGGATATTCATTTTCATGTCTATCCAGAGCTATCATTTGAAACAACAACTAAAAGAAAATTATTCAACCCTTTCAAAGCAAAGCTGTATGCAAGAGGAATAAGAGCCTCTATGTTATACCCTGCAAGAATCCGGTTTGTTATTAATGGTAAACGTCAAACCTTTGAAGATCCAATAGAAGCTGAAGAAGCATATGAAATGTATTACTCTGAAACTTCAACACCGGTTACACAGTGAAATGCATATGCACATTCTTCAAGGCCGACTCCATATCCAGAACAAGCATAGAGAACTAATATTGAACAAGATTCAATTCAAATACAAGAATCTAGAACTGATCTGAAACAGATGAATGATCGGAGACCCTCCCCTTTTTTTCAGATTTGAATAGAATTAAATGGATTAACAGGGCAATTTGAGAAAATAGTAGAAATGATTGAAAACACTTAAATCCCTCTTATTTTTCTTTTTTTATATATTTACCCTCCTTCTTAAAGAGCTCCTGGACGAGGGTAGTAATGATGCAGTTTTGGCAGAGAGGGTAGGTTTTGTCATGGGGTAAGTGTTTCTCTTGTGGTTGTGGTGTTAGCTGGATACAACATTTGCTGGGATGGCTTCTGGCTGGGTGTTAGGCAATGCAGTGAAAAGCCCGCCTTTGTGCGCTAAGGCAGCGTGAGTGGTGTGCTGACGTCATGTGTAGGGAATGTTGGTTGGCGCTGCAGTATTGGGTTCATAAATTGTCACTAAGGAAATGAGCATCCCAGCACCTAACGATAGTGATATGTCAGATTCAGAAATCCACGAGCAGGATTACATCCATGGTGATGACATGTTTGGGGGGGAACAAGTTGGTGTGCCTCATAATGTTATTTTGCCTTATCAATTTGAGCCTGAAGCCTCAGACTCCACTGAGGGAAATGATACCGATTTGTCTGACAGTGGTGCGGAATTGGAAGGTCTGAATGACGGCAGACTTAAATAGCGAGTGGTAAATATGGAATGTCAGTAAATAGTTTTGTTTTTGGAGGGGCTGGAAAATGTATGTGTAATGTGTCATGCAAGTGGCACCCTCCCACCACACACACACACACCGAACACCAACACCAGCACGATCCCACTAGAAAAATTTGTGTGTTGTAAATAGTGCAGCATGTGTACTGCCACACTGAAAGTCACAGAAACTTTGTTTTCTTTGCCGTTAGGCATGTACTGTCTGTGGGTGTGAGTCTGCATGATCGGGAGGTTTATAAAGGGACAAGAGAGATAGTCGTTGAACTGTGAGAAGGCAGCAGTCGCCGGACTGCTAGTGACCCTGGTTGAGGTGTGATAGTAGGGTGCGGGTGGACAGTTGGCTGTGTGGCACTGTCACATCTGTTAATCCAGGATAGATGCTAACATCAGCTGTAAATTTTTTTTGTACTATACTGTGTTTTGTTTAGTGGGGCTCGGAAGTGTATGTGTAAGGTGGAATGCTCGAGTCCCCCCCTCCATCCCCATCAGCAGCAGTGTTGTGAAGAACGAATGTGTAAGCTGTCATGTGAAGGCTCGTAGTATTATGTTTGATGTCAGCTGGTGTGCTTAGGTGTAGTTGGGAGCCTTTGTCAGGGAGCGAGAGAGAGAGAGAGAAGGCAACAGTGACCTGGACAGATAGCAAGTGAGGTGGAGCTGTTAACGTAGGGTGTGGCACAGATGAGCGAACACTGTAAGTGGCTTATGTGGTGCTTCCATAGCTGTCATTTTGTGAGCGATATCACCAGCATGTGGAGAAGGAAAGGTTTTGAGGAATACCTGTGTGATGCATGAAATGCTGTAAACGCTGTGTTCCTAAACATAAGTCTGTTGTGAATCACAATTGCCACTCTGTAAATAGTTGTAAAGTGCTGCTTGCCATGGGGAAAGGTTTACTCTGTGGTGGATGCATAGTGATAATGTAGTTGGGTATGCACATCACTCGTTTCTACGTGAATTGTAATGGTGTGTGATATGTAACCGGTCGGAGTAATGAGGATGTTGCTGGTGGTAGATGCGTGGCTTGTTGCATTTAACGCATGGAACGGAGACAAGGGTTAGTGTGGGAGCGATTGTTGCCTCCTTTCCTATTCCTTATTATTTCCCCCCATTGTTGGGGTTGGTATGCAGTTATGTATAATTTGTTAAGCAGTAGCTGGTGAAAGCCTATTGCATTTGATGGCATACTGTGTCATAAGTGCTTGTGCACTGCTGTGGTATGTCACTTGTTGTGGAATTGAGTGTTAATTTTGGTTGTTTACTTTTTGGAATGTCAGAGGTTGTCCTCACTGTAGTTTAATATCTAATTTTGTTCATGGATACTACAGCTGCTAAAGGTCATTGCAAGGTAAGTCAGAAAGGAGCACACTGTACTGTATGATGTAGAAGCAGTGGCACTTCCCTGGTATGGCTCGGTTGGTTTGCAATGTGTGAGAGCATGAATTGCTGATAGTGTGATGTTGTGGGAAGTGAGGTCCACCTCAGTATGTACCAGTGATTATGTACATCTGTATGTATAGGGGTACTAGTCTTTGGGTGGCACAGTGAGACTTTGCCTTTTGTGGAGATGCTGTTTTGTTGCTTGTGGTGTGTGTGGCAGTTCTGAGTGTATGTACTACTGACAGGTGGGTTTCTATGTTGCTGCCTGGAGTTTCTTTTTCTCTTTTTTTTTTTTTCACTAATTGTGTTTCTCATGTTTTTTGAGCATACAAGGTTTGTTGTGATCAGTGCTATGGACTGCTTCTTCTGGGAAACACAATAGGTATATATGTTGAAAATCCTTTTCTGTAGTACACAGAGGGAAAGCATCCTCCATATACTTGAAATATGACAAGGAAAGATTTACGTAATGTGATTAATGTGTTTTGTAAGTCAGTTACTGTTCTTGTGGTCTGTCTCAGGAGATTCTCTGAATATGTATGTGTTGTACTGCAGTGCATGCAGGTCATGTAATAAATTTTGTTTAGAGGGTGGAAGAAATTGCTGTCAGTGTATGTCAATTGCAACATACTGTGTCTGTTTGTGTGTCACTGTGTTGTTGCAGCTGTAGTCTCATGAATGATTTGTTATGAGGTAGGCTAAGATGCTGTAGTGTGTGTATGTGTGTGGAAGGGGGTTAGGATGGTGGACACCATAGCCCTAATCCTAACTGTCTTCCCAGCACTAAGGGACACCGTCTTTGTTTGACTTGGAGTGTGGGAAGCTGAGTACTGTAGCTGTGACAGAAATGGGTAGTCTTTGAAAGGTGGTTTTATTTCCATTTATGTTCTGACTCGTAGTAGGTGTGTTTCTGGCATGGGTCATGGTAGGCAAATAAAAGATGTGTCACTGGCAGCAGTGAAGAGCTAAGCAGAAGTATGGTTATGTTGTCATGCTGTAATGTGTGGATGGTGAGTAGTGTTCATGGGTTTTGGAGGGGGGTGGGTTGTAATGTAGAACTGGAATGTTTGACTTTATCCCCAGCTTCTTGGGGCCCTAGCAACCAGTTTGGTTAAAAAACAGGAAAAAAAAAAATTCATAAGAGTGGGACTGAGTGAGTAACCAACTATGCAAGTAGTAGCAGTGTCTTGGTTCCCCAAATTCAAGCACTGCACTAGTTCCCTCCATGACTGTTGCTTCCACTCCCTCACAGTGGCTTGCAGGAACTGCACAGGCAGTAACCAGTGATTCTTCATGTTGCAAAATGTCTCAGTTTCAGAAAGAAGGAAATAAGAAGGAAAAGAATGGAATGGGGGAGCCCAGATGTGATAAGCAGAATTCAAGCAGTGAAGTAGGGACTGGAGCTGTCAGGTAGTAGCTCCAGCTACTAGAGCACAATCTACCTTATTTTTACTGTTTATTAGAACAGATAGCTCCACATCGGTAAAAGGGGGGGGCATTACTGCCTTTGTTTTCTCTTCATAGTGAAAACAAGGCCTTGTAGCATAGCAATAATGCACTCCAGGGTGTGTTGTGCTGGGATGACGTCATGCTTGGGGTATTGGATGCTCTTGACCTGTGGCCTCATGGCCAACCATTTCAGGCTGGATGTTATAACTGCAGAAGACACCCTGTTGCACATTATTGTGTAATTGCGCATATAGTCAGCAGAATAGTTTTGATAAGAATGTGTGTTAATATGTTGCTTCTACTTTGTAGGTGTTCATGCAGTAATTGTGAAGTAATGCCAAAAGCTGTGGAATATATCTGCTGCAAGGAAATGGATGTTGTACTGCAAGCCATGAATGAGGTGAATGCTTCCTGCATTGTAGCCCATCCAGGCTTTATGACTGTGTGCATTGATGTGTGGGTTCTGCGAATGGCATACAATGCTTTTAGACAACAGTATGGGGAGCTAGAGGAACCCCATCGACATAAGTATGTAAATTTTGGTGTTATACTGTAGCATTTGTATTACCCTTGGTGGTCATAGCAGGGAGGATGGAAAATGCACCAATTGTGGAATATTGGGGCTTAAAGTGTATCTGCTTTGAAATAACCTGTGAGTATGGGACCTTAGTATGTAAAAAGTAAACATCAGTGCCCTCTGCAGACAAATGTTGCACTAACACTGCACAAGATGGAGTACTGCACAAGTACTTGTATTTTATATCTTTTGTATGTATGGGACTTGTTTAACATGCTTGTTTTTAAATGAGTAAAATTGTTAGTTATGGGTCACTTTCTATATGTAATACAACCCTTCTGGGTGGCTGTATGGACTCTGCAGGACCTTCCAGTGGCTGCAAGGTGCAGTGGCTACAGTGACAGGCATCATTACTTCCATGTATAGTCTGGTACAGCCCTATACCATCCATCCTGGAGGGTATGCTTGCTTGATGCTTGCCTCTCTGATATGGTTGATGATGGGTATTTACAATGTGATGTACACAGATAGTGTAGTACATCTGCGGTTGCTCATAGTGTGGAGTGGTGGACAGTCTACGCACTCCTAGGCCCTTTGACGATCCAGCTGAAGTGTGGCTCAGCACTCATTCCAACACCTTTCCTTGTACCCCATCTATGTTTCCCCTTCACCCTCATGTCATTGAGAAACCAGTATTATACAGTGACACAAGAAGAATCACTGGAAATCTGTATTCTGATGGGTTGGCTGTCACCTTTTTTCATACGAACATACGAAATTTGCCAGCAGATAAAGGCCTAGAGGTCTATCAAGTCTGCTTGAATGTGCAGCTAGCATCCCTTATTCTGCAGCTGCCCTTCCCTTCCACCCTTCCCCTTCATTGACCCTCCCCCTTGTCCTGTTCCATCCCCTTTGGAAGTAGTTCGCTGTTCAGCTAGATACCACTTCTGCAGGTAACGCATTCTACCCAGCCACCACCCTCTCTGTAAAATAGTGTCTCCTAATCTCACTACTGAATCTTCCTCCCTTCAGTCTCATATCATGGCCCCTGGTGTCCTTCCCCTCCCTTACTTTGAACAGTCCCTCTTTACCTGTCTTGTTTATTCCTTTCATGTAATTAAAGGTTTCAATCATGTCCCCCCTGTCCCTCCTCTCCTCCAGTGAGTGCATGTTCAACTACCTCAGCCTCCTTTTGTATGATAAGTCCTCCAGCCCCTTGATAATCTTTGTCACCCTGCGCTGCACCCCCTCCAGTAACTTAATGTCCCTCTTCAGATATGGGTGCCAGTACTACACGCAGTACTCCAGGTGCGGTCTAACTAATGACCTATACAGTGGCAGAATCACCTCCTCTCTCCTCGAGGATATACCCCTTGCAATACAACCCAGCATTTTGTTGGCCTTTGCAGCTGCCTTCCTACATTGTGCCGAGTTGTTCATTGACCCTGTAATGAGAACCCCCAGATCCTTCTTCTTCTCTGTCCGGGCTAGCTGCACTCCCCCCAGCTGGTAACTCCTCCTTGGGTTCTTCATCCCAAAATGCAGCACCTTCCACTTTTTGGCATTAAACCCCAGTTGCCAGCTGTCTGACCAGGTTTCAAGCTTTGCCAGATCATTCTGCAGCCCCTGTGTTCTGCCAACTCAAACCAGGCAGCTATTTACTCACTCACACTCACATACACACAATAACAATACAATAAAGTACAGCAAGCCAAAGCTTTATTATAACAAAATATAATACAAAGGTTATACATCACCGATTCAATAAAGCATCATTCAAGCCCTCTTCCAATGGCTGGGAAGCTCTTGTCAGCCTGGCTAGAGTCTCTCGAACTGAACTGCCCCACAGCGAAGGCCCACTCCTGCAGGAGAGGCTTCTAACCAGGCATCTGGAAAGTCCCATTTTATATGTTTTATCTTGGTATTTAGAAATGCTAAACCATCATGTCCTCAGCACTGGCCAGGTGCCCAGAACATCACGAGTTCAGCATGACAAACACCACTTATTCTCATAATAAATAGTTGGCATTCGTTAGATCATCATGCCCTAAGCACTGGCCAGGTGTCCAGAACATCATGAGCCAAACAATGCCAGAGATTCTCACAACATCTTGTGCGACCTTCAAGTCAGCAAAATACACTGTCTGAAGCAAAACATAATAATGAGGCTATCTAAAGAGCAAAACACCAATTAAATGAAGCAGCATGTAAAATGGAGTCACACAATACAAAATGGAGTATAAAATAACATACATTACATGAAATAGCATACAAAATGGAGTAACAATAATCAACATATTATACTATCACTACATTCGGTCCTTTGATTATTGTGAATACGATTTGTATGATATTGGTACCATAGCAAAATTACTACGAATATAACATGATAAGTAACAAGTCCAAATAAGCAAGATAATTGTCACTACAGCAATGATTATGATAGGATGTATCAGAATATTTAACACTTTTGTAGCTGATGGAGACCATCCTGTAAAAATATCCCACCAATAATGAGTAGTCTCTTGTTGAATCTTGGAACTTAAATCAATCATTTTATTTTTAACTATCGTAGTTTGCACCTGACTTTGCACTAATGATTTATTTCTCATTGCCAAATGAGCCTGCATTATGTCTGTTTCCTGAATTATCTGTTTAATTTTATTTAACAAGATACTCAATCTTGATTGATCTAAAATATTGGGCTGCCAATACAAAATAAGCTTCTGCTCATTATCAGGGACCTGTGCATTTTACTGTGGTGGATGACATTACAATCCAATGATTACTAGGAATCCATGATTTGAACACGGTCCTCCATATATTCATTATTACTCATTAAATCACTCTGGGCCTTATTTCTTTGCATTATAGAATACATATGTCACATTGTGCATTCTGTCCAATCAATAAATGCGAAATATTTTCTGCTACTCCCATTCCCCATACCTGTGAAGCATTAAATAACTGCAAGAACTCAAAATCATAATTCAAAGTTAATCTTTGGGGTAAGAAACAGTTGGCATCCATTGAGCTTGTAAGTTAATTAAGCTAAATACATCAATTCCTACTGCCTGAAGCCTGTTAGTCAGTGTTTCTATATCCACACTATTTAAAATTCCCATGTCTGCCCCTGCTCCACCTAATAGCGATCATACCAAGCTCTTTATATTTGCATTTTCTACTAAACAGAAACGTAATGTTAAAATGGATTACATTTTTCTGATACCGCTGCGCTACTTGATGTACATGTGGATGGAACCTTAACTATACTATCATTGCTAATTACAGGATGATTTTTTAACACTGTAATGTGATCTGCCCAAGTAGTTCTATTAGTTATTGCAGTAGCATTCATGCAGAATAACGTGTCTATGTCAATCAAAGTAATACTTGCATTGAAAATGTCTGTTTGATTCATGCAGCAATCAAGTCTATGTTGTACAGTCACCATGCAACTATTCGTAAGTTGCAGCATTTAATAGCAGTCTTATTCTGCAAAGAGATTTCATCTGTTTCGTAGGCATATTGTCCTGAGCCACCAGTTGTCATCCAGAGATTGACCCTGGTGAAAATGTCATGTTCAGTACACACACTTCTGTCCGGATGGGCAGCTAAAGTTCCCTAGGTTCTATCTTTGGTATCATTTTTCCAACTCCAGGTTCCTTTAAACCAGTGTCATTACAGTTAACCCTTTGAATCCTTCCTCCAGGGGTAACTAGCTCTGCCAAATGGACCATAAGACACACCAGCATTCCTTTTAAAATCCATTGCTGGACCTAGAAAGACACAAATTTAATTATTTTCGAAGATAACATTTATGTGCAGGCACGTATTCCCATTTTCTTTCCCTGATCTGATTTAGCACAGTGTTGTCTCTCGTCCGTGGCTATCACCTCAGCTGGTTCAGAGGGCCATTTGGGTTTGTAACCCATATTTTGCCACCATTGTTAAAACCTCCTGTAGATCTAAAACCTTTATCCCCCTTGCTGTTAAGAGTGTGGGGCTTGTCCTTTATAGGGGTCATTTTGTTAACTGGAATAATTAACAATTGAGCCACTCTGTCATACTGTTGAATTAACAGATTTTGTTCTCTACTATTCAACAAAATTACTTTCACTTCTCCTTGGTAATCACAATCAATCACCCTCCCAAAATTTGTATTCCCTTGAGGGCTAGTTCTGATTTAGGTGCTATCCAACCAAAATGTCTCGTGGAATTTGTATTCCAGTACCAGTTTCTATCACTTGAATGTTTCTGCTGTTTATTCTGTATTCTTGAAGGGCATGTAAATCAAGTCCAGCAGCTGCTGGGGTTGCCCTGCAAGGAGACAGAGCTCCTGGTGTAACTTCCCAATATAACACTGTTTCTGTAGTTGAGTAAGCCTGCACTTGCAAATTAGGAGTTATCATTCGCATTAAGGGGGTCTCAGATTCTCCAATTGGTCTATTATTTAACATCTGTAATGCTTCATGCAAATTCTCTTTCCATTTTCGTAGGCTCTCCCCCCCCAATTGTCCTTTCACAATATGAGGGATTGGTCTTTGTTGCCCATGTTGGCATGTAGGACACTGAGCAATAACAGTTTTAACCAATCCAATGTTAGGGGTACACCCCTACTATATGCCCACCTGTAAGTGGCTTTCTCTCCCAAATGTCCACATTTTTGATGTGCCCATTTTGTCAGCCCTGATAACTGCTGACTTTGAGTTTCTTCAATATCCACTGGAAGAATCTTAGCTTTTTCATCTGCAATAGAATTATACCATCGTTCTAGTGTATCTGAAGCACAATGAGCATCAACATGAAATACAGTGGTCTGAGTATTTTGCACCATAGTCCATATTTCCTGCCACAGTTCTTTTCCCCATATTTCTTTCAATAAATTTTCCACTCATTCTTAGCCCAAGTGGGCAGCCAGGTTGTTAAACCATTGGCTACAGACCATGAATCAGTATAAATATGACATGTACCTTGCAACCTTTGTGGGTATTACACTGGAAGGGAGGAAGGGTAGCTACCCTCCTCCAAGCTCCTACTGGTGGAAGACACAGCTCGAGGTGCAAGAGACAGCTCGAATACTGTAGCAATAAAAGGTTAGCTGTGAAACACAGACAACAAAACAAACACACATCAGTTTAAAAATAAAACAAGATTATTTCCATAGGATAAAAGAAGCCAAGCGTCCCTGGGTTCCCTTATCCTAAGCATGACAAAATGTCCAGATTGATGGTAATACCGACGTACGTATCTCTGTAGATGGTAAACTCTCAAAACAGCTGTAATAGTCCTTTTCAAAATTGTAAAAGTTTGTTCCTCTTCACTTAGAATACTAGTTTTGCAATAAAAAGTCAAATTACATGGTTCACTCTTGGTGTGCTTTCATGAAAACATACATTTTGTGTGAAAAGTTGTGCTTTAGGCATGGAATACACATCAAGTTTGAACTGGTAGTAACATAAAATGTTGAAACACAAGAAGGTCAAATAACGTGCAAAAGGTCACAGTGTGCATGCAAGGGTCATTCAAACCCAGCCATTTCTGTAGTGTCCTTGAACACCACCAATATTAAAATATCTTTACACAATAAAACTGCTGGCCAAGACAGTACACACATACACATACACAAAAGAAATACTTAACACAAAATAAGACTGACATTGTTTCACACCAATTTGCTGAGGTAATGCCCATAGTTCCATTAGAAAACTGTACGTGGTTTAGATATGTGTTGCCTCCTGCCTGTCTTGTAACACTGACAATTTTTAAACCAACACATTTATACATATTGCCATGCCAAATCTTTCCAGAACAAACACTGTTTAAACACATCATCTGTAAGTGAACACATCTCGTAAAACATGATTACACCTTTTGGCACATAACTAAAATATGGCACTCTGCCATTTTGCAAAAGTTCTGGTTTTAACTAGAAGTATGATAAAGCCATTTATAGCTGTTAACACATTACATTTTCACCTAGCAGTGGTTTGGCACGTTGCTTTGCAAACTACAACTCTTTCTGCACATTGCAATCTATATGACGCCATAATTTTTCACCATCAACGCTTACCTGCTCCAACCAACTACAAACAAAAGTTCTTCACTGACCCTATCTAGGCAGCACAAATGTTCCTAAAAATAAAGCCACTAAAACAGTCAGCTATGAGGCAAAGAACTTTTCTTCTCTTTTTTTTTTTTTTTCTGTAACATGTTGTGCACTGGAAGGCAGTCAATCCTATCTCGCAACCTTGACAATAGAACATAATTACAGAACACAGATATAAGCTAGAAAATATGCATGAGAAAGACTGAGCATTACCTTGTTTAGTATACGTATTACAGAAATAAAACAGACAGACATAAAACAACTTTGAATAAAAAAAATTCAGACTTACCCGGTGCCAAGGTATTTTTCTTCTTCTTTTCCGATACACTAGTCTAAGTAAGAAAACTGACTGCAGGACCTTCGTGATAATTTCCAAATGCTGCAGCTATTAACTCTTTCAAAGGTTTTAACCCTTTCAAAGGTTTCTTTTGGCCATTTTAGTAATGTGCCAAACCAAGTCTTTTTCCAGAGCTCTGGTTTGCAGTTTAAAAACAAAACAAACAAAAATCTCTAACGGTACTAGGTTGAGATAACTTGAAATTGATACAGAAAACTTGAAACTACACAAGATAGGGCAATATGGGGGAGGATTTTCAAATCATCCTGCTCTGTAGTCACTCTACTGTGCGTGACATCCACAGTAGTTTATTTTTTTTCTAGATGTTGCTTATCTAACTTCACTTAATCAGCCGCTGCTTTTCTCCTAAAAGCAGCCTGAACTGTGAAAGCCATCATTGGCTCTAACAGTATATACTTGCAGCAAGCACAAATTACAAGTACAAAGGGCAGTTGCCCTTGCTTGTTTGAGCCTTAATACACCTTTAAAAAAAAAGAACTCATCCTTTTTCCTAAAAATAGACATTTTATTTTCTAATCCTGCCGACTACGCCAAAAAATGTTCTGCCAACTCAAACCAGGCAGCTATTTACTCACTCACACTCACATACACACAATAACAATACAATAAGTACAGCAAGCCAAAGCTTTATTATAACAAAATATAATACAAAAGGTTATACATCACCGATTCAATAAAGCATCATCCAAGCCCTCTTCCAATGGCTGGGAAGCCCCCTTGTCAGCCTGGCTAGGAGTCTCTCGAACCGGGAACTGGCCCCACAGCGATGCATCCACCCTGCAGGAGAGGCTTCTAACCAGGCATCTGGAAAGTCCCATTTTATATGTTTTATCTGGTATTTAGAAATGCTAAACCATCATGTCCTAAGCACTGGCCAGGTGCCCAGAACATCACGAGTTCAGCATGACAAACACCACTTATTCTCATAATAAATAGTTGGCATTCGTTAGATCATCATGCCCTAAGCACTGGCCAGGTGTCCAGAACATCATGAGCCAAACAATGCCAGAGATTCTCACAACATCTTGTATGCGACCTTCAAGTCAGCAAAATACACTGTCTGAAGCAAAACATAATAATGAGGCTATCTAAAGAGCAAAACACCAATTAAATGAAGCAGCATGTAAAATGGAGTCACACAATACAAAATGGAGTATAAAATGACATACATTACATGAAATAGCATACAAAACGGAGTAACAATAATCAACATATTATACTATCACTACACCCTGCCATCCCCCTAGGTCATCCACCACTGCTCCTACCTTGGTATCATCAGCAAACAAACTGATCTTGCTCTTGATGTCCAGTGATATGTCTGCAATGAATATCCCAAATGACACTGGTCCCAACACCGAGCCCTGTGGAACACCGCTCATCACTACCCTTGGGTGTGAGAGCTCCCCCCACCACCACCCTCTGTTGCCTTCCCTGAAGCCAGTTCCCTACCCTTCTCACCAGCATTGCACCTGCCCCTGTGCCTACTAACTTACTTCCCAGCCTTCCATGTGGCACTGAGTCGAATGCCTTACTGAAGTCCAGATACAGGACATCTACTGCATGGCCTCTGTCCAGTTGCCTAGTTACCCAGTCATAGAACTGCACCAGGTTGGTTTGGCAGGATCTGCCCCATATGAAGCCATGCTGTCTGCTGTCCTGTAGTCCTTTGGCCTCTAGGAGGACCACCAGTCTCTCCTTCAGGATAGTCTCCATTAGTTTACCCACAATGGATGTGAGGCTCACTGGTCTGTAGTTTCCTAGTTCATCCTTGGGGCCACTCTTGTGGAGGGGCACCACATGAGCCATCCTACAGTCCTAAGGTACACACCCTGAATGTAGTGAGGCATTAAATAGGTCTGCCAAAGGTCCTGTAAAGACCTCTGCCAGCTCCTTCAGTACCCTGGGGTGGATGTCATCTGGGCCTGGCACCTTATCCACCCTCAGTGCCTTCAAACCCTCCCAAACTCTGCCCTCCATGATTTCCCCATCTGTCACCCCCTCACCCACTATAAATTGTCCAGTGTGCCCAGGGGAAAAAGTGTCAGCCGGCCCACCCCTGCTGCAACTTGTGGCAAAAACAAAAATGCCTATGACAGCCACTTGAAACTACTGCTGCCGCCATTTGTTTGTGCCACTCAGCGCTTGAATGGCATAACTGCAACTTAAGAAACCTGAATTGGTGCCTTTTCTTATATGACAAAACTGACCTATAAATAATTTTGACCTAGCAGAATCAGCCTGTAGCTGACAATATTGTGCTAGACACACTTCAAGAGCAATATGTGAATTCCACAGACATGAAGAAGGCTGGGCAAAAGTCCTGTCGCAATTGTGACTGGATGCGAAACTGCAACCACACAGCCTGTAGTACAGCTTCATGGGGATACTAAGCAACCACACAGAAAGAGTGAAAAAAGACATACATGAAAGAAAATATTAACCTTTGCATAATAGCTATTTTTCCCTGCAGGGTGTGGGTGTACCGGAGGGCTTACACTGAGTGGTGTGGGTTGATCCCTGGGCTGTGCCTCTTGACTGAACCACAGCAGCTGTGAAAAATGTGGCAGTATTCCAGCCCCTGGAGGGACAAATTGCTTAATTTCCAACTTGTTACTTGATACAGTGCCTTATAAATTGCATTGCAGTTTCTTATGGGGCACTGAGTAGAATGTTTTGTTCCACTATATACACAGGACATGTATTGCACGTACCCCTCCTGTGGTGTACTTACAGTGTCTAAGTTACTGTAATGGTTAGTATGGCAGCATGTTGCACTGACAAAGCCATGTTGCATGTTGTCCTGTAGGCAACAGTCATGCAGAAGCATATTCTCCCGTAACGTCAGGATACTCTGTACCAGCTTATGAAGACTGGTATAAAGGTCACTGCCCAGTAGTGTTATTGTTCATAGTTATGTGCAGTGTTGTTGAGGGGAGCCACATGAGTCATTTAAGCAGTGTACCACAGGAGAGTGTGATATACGGCAGCCGTTACCCATGGCTGGTGTGTTGTTTGTTCACGAGGTGCAGTTGAGTTACCAACAGCACATGAGAAGTTGGGAAACCGTGGGGTCACTAACAATGTCAAGTGGGATATAGCAATAGTATGATGTCTCTGGGGTGTGTGTGTAAGTAACAAAAGAAAATTTGATGTGTAGGTTTGTTTCATGTTAGTTGAAATAGGCACACAATCTAGCGACAGTTTGAAAGGTGTCAGTCGGGTGCTCGTAGTGATACAGCACGGGGATCAGGTGGGCTTTCAGCTGTCATTTCTTCTGGTGGGGTACTATCAGGATTTACATTGAAAATCCAGATAGTTAGCCAAGCACAAACCAGGATGTAAATTGCCCATTTAATAACATGTAAATCTTAGGTATACACTGTGCATTTACTGAGGGCATGGTAGAAGTCTGGTAGGGGCCATGCTAGCAGTCTTACCTCTTCCCTCAGTACCTAGGGCAAATGACTCACTCCATTCAAACGTGTCTTTCCATAGCTTCCCTAGTGAATTACCTTAGCCAGTCGCCTTTGTAAGGCCATGGTCGCAGTACAGCACAATTGAAAAACTCTGTGACCTCCCAAAAAGACATGACTGCTGGTGTGTTTGATGTCAGGTGTCCAGATTGTTTGCCATTCATACCATGGGTTGATGGCACGAGGTACATAACATATTGTGGCAACCAGCCAATCACGAACCAGCAGGTTCTTGGACGAATGGAAAAATGCTGTAAGACTACATGGTGACCAGTGACTATTGCACTGGGTGCCCTATAGAACAGAAATCAATTGTAGTTTTTACTTACTTCAAGTTATCCTCTCTATATACAGCTGCTGCACTGTGTACTGGTATGTGTTTGCAGTTAGCCCTTGCAGTACTGTTGCAGACTATTGTCTTGTAATCTGTTAATGTTTTTGAGGGTTGTTTATATATTGACCCTCCAGCAATGCATGCCACAGTCGTGGTGTGGCCAACTTTTGGAATTGTAAGGTGGCTTCAGCACCTCAGTCCCTCAGCTGGTTGTCCCTTTCCCTCAGAATGCTTTGGTCCTGCTACATGTGTCAACTGACTGGCTGAACTGTATCACCACTGTATGGTACTCAGTGATGCAGACATGAAGTGCAACAGTCTGTACTAAAACTTATGTATTAGCAGTGCATTGTTACTTGCATGACTGCTTATATATTCAGTTTCAGTAGGTGTTTTGTTTACAGACATATAACTATTTTTCTCTTGTATTTTCACTTGCACAGGAGGTATAGATACACTGCTTATCATCAGTTTGTAAGGTGGTGTTGGGGATACCTAGGACGGCATGTGCATGTTGTTATACCTTCCTGTGCTGTTGTTGCCATCCACAGTCACTTTCAAAGTGAAGAGTATCATGGCTTCAGTCTTCCGCCAATTTAAAAATGGCATCTCAAGTAAAAAGATACACACATGATGCATGAACTGCTTTGCAAAGTTGTTTTCTTGCTAGTTAAAGTTACTTATCTGCTGCATTGCAAGCTGATTATGAAAGGAGTCCAGAAATAAGTCTCTTATTTGTGTTAGATGGTTATGTTGTTCAGTTTAATACAACCAGTTAGATACAGTATGGCGCACATGTTACTATTACTGAAGATTGTAAAGCATTTCAGACCATGAAATAAACAGTATGTGTCTTGTGACTGTATATCGATTTTTTCCAGCATACAGTAAAAATGAATTTATGGAATAATTTGCAAAACAGGTACACCTCTTAGGCATCTACATATCAGCAGGTAGTAATTCATGGACAAAGCTGATTGGGTATACCAACAATCTCATTTATGAAGTAAGGGGCCCTGCACTGTGCGGTGTAGTAAATGTTTCTGTGGCACTGACTGTATGGGGTCTAGTGGTTATAATGGCAGAAAGCACAAATTGAGAGTTTATGTATTGTCTGAGGAAAGTGATGTCCTTTCCACGGGGTTGCACTCAAGTTGTACAAATCATTCATTGCTGAATCATGTCACTGACCATGGGTTTATGCATGTGCAGCACTGCAAGAACACTGCCAGGGATTAACAGTGACACTGTGTTTCTATTGTTTCTTGAGGGCTTATGGTCGAGCGCGTTCTATGAATTACATGGCACCTATGTGCACAGTAGCAGTAGGTATAATTCAAAGCAAAAATGGTAGAATGTGTCACAGGGGTCGTGCAAGACTACCCAGCAAATTTGCTTAAATTCATTTGTTAAGTAAATGGTGATGAATACTGGTTAACCTGACCTCCATGGGTAGAGATATAATTGTCCAGCACTGGATAAGTGCTCCATGTACGGGCCCCATTACATCCTATGAACATATCAGTGTGTAAATGGTGTCCTACCCAAGGTAGCAGACCGTGGCGTTGGTCTTCTCAGGGGCCCCCCTTCCCCCCCCTTGTGGCACCACTGAATATGTCCGTGGAGATGACTGTTACTTCTGAATGTTTCACAGTGTATACAACGGTGCATTTTGCAATAACACCTGTAAGTAGTGTGGGAGTTGCTGTCTCTTGCAAAGATGTACTGCAGAGTGGTGTGAAGCAAGCAATAACACATGATGAGGCATGGGTTACGTGCTGATAAGAGCATGCCCCTGGGTGTGCTCTTATCAGCACTTAACCCACACCTCGGAGTGTGTTATTGCGCTTATAAAATGGGCCCCCAATTGAATTTTCCAGTAAAAATAAATTAATGAAAAAATAAATAAAAGAAGTGTGCTAAAATCTGTTAGAAATGCAGAACATAGAAAAATAGTCCATCTGTACTGCATACCATATACAATAATATTATGCTACTACCGGAGGGTGTTGCTGTGTCTTTCTGTTGGCTAGTCTCTTTGTTCCCCAGCACTGTAACAGTTGTCCACCCACCCTTTCCATTTTATTGTATGTTTGCAATTTTTTTTTTTTTTTTTAGCAGGTCTAGGCATCAGCCAGCTTAAGTGTGAGGCACAATGTCAGGGTGCACTCTGTAGAGCGCTGTCCTATGTGGTGTATGTCTTTCTTGTTTGACTGTATCCCTCTCTGAATATTTTTTTTAATTTCATTTTTTTTACAGTTTTTATCTGCAGCTATTGGGAACTTCACTACGAGCGAGCATGTGTGTTACCGGCCACCGTACAAGTCTGTTTTTACTTTGTGGTTTGTAAATTGAAACCTGCATTATACTGCCATTACAGGGGCCGATACAAGCTCCAATTTTTAGTTAAATGTGGTCGCATGGATAGGGATGGCTTCTTAGGAGGCAGAAAGATGTCTGGGAGGGCAGGAGGATGAAGGCTGGTCACACTGAAAATGGACATGGAGTTTGTGGTAAGACTTACTTGTTCACGGGCTCTTTCTTCGACAGGGTTTGTATTTCTGGGACATACATTTGTGACAGCAGGCTTGCACCAATAAAAAATTAGTGAGAGAAATTATTGTGTAGGAAGACGGATGTTGGATCTTTTGTGGCATGATTTCTGTTTTTTCTGTTGGTGACAACGCAGCGCTCTTTCAGTATAGAGCTTCAAGCACTTGTTTCATGGCACGATATGCGATGAGCTCCGGGGATGAGATGCAGTGGGAGATGGGTGTCGCGGGATTGATTTGTCGCTGTGCTGGGCTGTGGTTGCCAGAAGTAGTGCATGTTGAAACAATATGCACTGATAGGGACACGGCTGGAGAGGGCTTCCAGCCAATCAGCATTCGAGATTTTATTTGCCCATTTTATAACAATCTTTATGCAATGGCAAGCTGCACAGGCAGTAGAACCACTGAAGACCTCTCTAAATAACAGCAGAATTCAGAAATAGAAAAAAGTTTGTTCACCAAACACTGTGCTGATACATACCCTTATGTACTGCAACCAACAACTGTGAGACTGAGCACTGCAACAGTAGAAGTTTGTTAAAAGAACAGTATAACAATGTCTAATGTACTGTACTAACAGCATGCAACAAATAATGTCATATTGCAGAAAGTTGTCATGGACTCGTGTCTTGTGATGAATGTCAAAATCAGGCTGGTGAAGGAGTCCAGAAGCTTCACTGGAAGGCATTGTGGCAATGACTCAGTTTGAATACATTACATGTGATGCAAAAGCTGTGTATGTGCTACTCTTTTTACACACTGAGTGGGATACCTCAGTTGTTGCGGTTAATGTCCAAAGCCACAGAAATCCCAACATAGCAATTCCCAGTTAATTGTAGAGCTGTAGACTGTCATTTTTCTGTAGATGTGCAGATCATTTTCTGTACTACTTTGTTGCACTGACAGTGTGGCAGTACAGAAGTCTGTTCACATCATGTGAAATTCTGTTCTGTACTCATCTGTGTTTGAAACGACTTGTGTGCTCCTGAACAGCTGCTGCTTTGTCCAGGTGAATAAACGTGGAGCACAGTGGTGGAGGAATGTTACCATACAATTCTGATTTGATGCTGCATGCTATATGTAGTCCTTGCTCCTTGCATATATTCTGAGCCTCTTTGAGAAGGTGTTACACATACCCTGCAAAGGTAATAGGACAAACAACAACAGTTAGTTTGTAGTTAGTAGAGCACAGTATGTCCCATCACAGGGTCAGGTCACTGAAGTACATGTCATTTAGGTGAATCAGAGCAACACAAACTTGAAAAGACCATCCCATCCTTATGCCACTGTGTACTGAATGCCTTACTAAGCACTAGATGGCTCTGCTTCACATCTGTACACACAGCAGTTTCTGCACATGGTATAATGAAGAAATGTGCAGAACCTGTCAGGGAATCACTGTTCAAGACCTTTCTTTGTAGAGATAGCATTTAAACAGTACATCATGACCAAGGGTTAGATTAAGAGTCTGTGAATCACCCTGTAGGGCTGCTATGTCACACGAGGAATAGCTGAGGGGCATGTTGTCCCTAGGGGGTGAATCATTACCTGTCAACCTAAGACATGGAAGTGCCTCTGTGCTCTAAGTAAGATTTTGCCCAATTACCTAGTCGTACACGTTTCTGTTGTGAATGGTTTCCTCAATTAAAAGGAGATTTTTACTAACATAGTTCTTCCATCAAGAGCTTTAAACTGTAGGTGCAAAATAAGATTGGAGCATGTCAGTCATGCAGCAGTGTTGGTGGATGACATGCTCACAGGAGAAGTTAATGTTCCATGGGGAGCTGGCTGTCCACGACAGCACAACATGGAGTACTGTTAGACTGTTGGCACCATGACAGCACATAAGATTGCTGCAAATATGAAAGCAAGCTGTAAAGTGCTGTGATATTATGTATTGACATTGATGTGCGCAGCTGGATGAAAATGTAGGTCTGCCACGTAAAACTGTACAACAATAATGCCCCTTAAAACAGACAGTAATGTAGGTTGAGCAATCCAGTCAGCAAATAAGAGCTGCAAGTGTAAATCTGCATTATACAATGGCAAGAAAATTTTCTGGTCTCTGATTGGTCAGTCTGGGACTGGACCCTTGATGTTATCCTGCACAACATCATGGGTCCAGTCTCAAGACTGTGAACCAATATGGACATCATAGAGCCCTTTTTTTGCATCTCCCCTAAGAAACTAACTTATTTTCCTCAGTATTAAAACAGTCTTTAACATTATTTTTATATATAACAATGAGCCATTGTACAATGCCAATAATGCCCTTCAGGGTGTGTATCATTTGGGATAACGTCGACTGCAGTTGTTGGATGCACTCGCCTGTGGCCTCATGTCTTTCAACTTGAGACATTACATCATCCCAGCACGACACACACCCGGTCGGGCAGTATTGCTTAATTTTTTTTTTTATCGTACCTGACTGATTGTCAGTATGGCAGTATACGTTGTGCAAATGTACATGCTGAGTGATTGCATTTTTCCTGCTGATGAGACTGTCAGTTTGTGCTTTTACCCACTGATTCGTACGTGGCCAGCACACAGTGTAGGTGGGCATGATGAAAGCCAATGTTTGAACAATGCCGTCTTGTGCTTTGCACTTTCTGTTATACATTGTGTACTCTCAAGACAGCTGATTCCATTTAGTCATGCAGGTTAACAGTACTGGTAATTGCACTGCTGCAGAAATGACAATGTTGTGCAACAGTAAGGTAGCAGATGATGCATACTGGATAGGCAGATGTGCACAACCAGTGTATTGTGCCACATAGAGGTTTTAGATACAGTCTAATCTAGGAGCAGCAGCCAAGAGGTACAGGGAAGTAGAGCCCCAGAATCGCAGAGACGCAGAGGTTGCACATACAGTTTTTCATCCTATATATTAGTAATATTGTATTCAACTGTGTGAAGTATGTGTGCATGACACTTCAGCCTTGTAAACTGAAAGTGCTACATGCAAGCCCTAAAGGTTCTACAATGCAGTTCTGTAACAGTAGGGCACAATCAAATGCCATGACCTTTTGATGTGAGGTACTACAGCATTTTGAAAGGGATGCAATGGTACACAGAACCGCAGTTTAATATGCACTGTACTGTGCTTTGCTTGTACAGATATATTTTTACAGTTCATGAAATGTGCAGCACCATACTAGATAGTGATGTCAAGTGCAGCATCTTTGGCTGTCATCCTGCCAAGCTGCACAGTTTATCAATCTATAAGTAATAATGGGTGTCTCACAGTGTAACGTAATGGTATCACTGAGTTCCCCTTGCAGGGCTCCAGACTGAAACATTACTCCTACATGTGTACATGTTTCAATTCTGTCACTATCTTTAATGTTAGCACAGGCTGTACTGGAACACGATTCCACATATCAGTGTAACTATGATTGTCCTTGTATGTGCCACACTGTGACAGAACTCTGAGAGGTGTTGAAACTGTCATGTGACCACAGGTCTGCGACTGCTGCAGTATGTTTCTTCCAAATGTGGTTGCTTTTTCTGAAACCTTTGCTTCAGCACAGACCTGCAGAGCTCAGACTCCACAAGACCATTAGGAAAGGGGGGGAAGGGGAAAGTGCTTAACCAGGATAGGCACAGTAAGCCACAGCTTGTGTACAGATGTGACCTGGGAGCACAATGAAGTTACGTAGCTTGCTCAAGATCACACAGAGTATGCAAAGGGGGGCTGTGGGATTCCCACCCTGGTCTCTGGATATGTAGCTCACAGCCCTAACACACTGCACTATACCACTTCCACATTACTGAGTTGTTCAGTGCCCTCTCCCCCCCCCCATAGTAAGAGTCCTTCACCGTCTGACTCCTGTTAGGAAATCACCAAGTGCGCAAAAGTTGCATGTGTGACTTTTGGTAAGCCAGCAATGCATGGGCTTTCCATGCCAATGGAGCATCCAATTATCTTAACATCAAACTGTATGATATGACAATCATGTATATCTGTAATATTATTTAGAAAGCCTATGGAGTAAGACATAATGCCACCTTTCAATGGAAACATACTGAAAGTTGGTTTCGCCAACACTTTCTTCACAACATGACCTCCCTTCTTGCATTTGGGAAAATTAATTGAGAATCTGCCAGTGCCGTCTTCTGTTGAAGCTTGCAGTCTTCCTTTGTTCTCATTGTAATGCATGATCACTAATAGAGTTCTGTATGATGTTGTGGAGAATCACATAACATGTCAAAATGAATAGTGTGGCATTCTGGATATGCTGTAGCTGTGGAACATCGATAAGAGAAGATTCTTAGAATTAGACAAAAACATCATGCTCCTGTCCTATGGGACCAGATGTAAATGTAGTAGCATAGCATGAATATACAGCTGAGGAAGTGGGAGTGGCTGCCTGTTTGTCCACTGCCATGTTGGCAAAGCCACCCAAGTACGAAAAACCTTTATGACAGACCACAGACATACTGATGTCAACTACCTGTGCATGGAATACTGCACTTTCTGAAATCACATTTCAGGGCAAGTGTTGTGGCATGACCTATATCAACTGTTCGCATTCCAAATGTCTCATGAAGGCCATATCATGTAAGAAACCCTGCCTAGATAGTAAGTAAGGAAACAGTTCAGCTAGTTTCACACACACACACACACACACACACACACACACACACACACTACCGTCCAGCAGCAAAATTCCATGTGCTTGTTTACCTCACTGTGTTTGCTGATATGTCCATTATTTCATCTACCATTTCTGTGTTTCACTTACTTTAGAAAGCAATATATAGGAGCCATGTTGTACCTTCGTGTAGCTCACTCTCTGAAAACTTACCTGCATTTCATGCCTATGTACGAATAAACATACATTTTGGGTGTAAATTGATTTAAATGGCTGTGGAATGCCGCGATGTTTGAAGTTTGGTATAAAGGGGACATCCTTGACACGTCAGTACACAGTCTTCGGTTGTACACCAGTTCTTCCAGCTTTGCAGAAGCCTTTTTCCCTAGATTAGAGAACAAGAATCTGGTTACATAGCACTGTTTCAAACCTATTGTATGGTACTAATTGTGACTATTTGTGTAGAACTGCCTTATGGCACTGACACCTGGATCTTGCAATAATCCAAGTGTGGCAAGTTCTGTCATGCACTTGTGATATTACTGTTCTGGCTGGCAGTAGGAGTTGGTCATACTAAAAAGCTAACATATGTTTTGCTGTGTGTGACAGTGGTTTAGGTGTCATTGACAGATGCTATATCAAACATTCTATATTCACAGGAGATGAGGTTGTGGAATTGTCTGGGACAATGTCTGCAACAACAGCGTTAGTACCAGTAGGTAGGGAAGAATGAAAAACTGCATAAACAGACAGGCCATACGGAGTGGTTGGAATGATGAGTCGTTATGAAGGAACAAGTGCAGAGTGCTGCTGACTTTTCCAGCTTCACACCATACAAGACTTATTGTGTGTGTCTGCTGGTGGACACGTAGATAGCAAACAGTACAGGGTTTCTGTTGTAGCAGGTATCCCTGAATGCACACACTGTGGAGGGTGTGGGTTTCTCTCTGTCCTGCATGTGGCTGAAGTGCACAGCCACAGAGTGTAACAGTGGTGTGATCTCATTTTTCAGTACAGTCCTTCAGTGAGAAGATAATTCACTCTGTGGAGGTCTAGTGAGGGTAGTCAATAAAGCGGATTTACCTTGCATGCCAGATTGTCTGTGAGACATGGGTTACTGTAATGGTAAAGAGCAATTCAGTGGATATCGGTCACAGTACAACACAGTATGCATTTCTTAGTGTCCACATAAGTTTCCATGTGCAGAAATACATCACTCATTAAGCAATGGATCACTTTTATATGCATTTCATCAATTTACCTTTTCACATGTTTGGGAGGATCTGGAGGCTCTGAGAGGGTGGTCAGAAAAATGGAAACTAAAATGGCATGTGAGGAAATGCAAGGTTCTGCACCTGGGAGTCAGAAATCCAGGCCACAGATATATAGTGGGAGGAGGTAAAATTGAAGTCACATAGGGTGTGAGGGACCAAAGGTAGTGGTAGATGTCAAAAAGAACAAGTCAGAGACCAGTAGCATGACAGTGGCAAGGGCAAATAGGATGACGGGATGCATCTCCGAAGGAGGATTATGTCCAGAAAGACAGAGATGATAAGGTGTTATGTCAGTGAAAGGTGGTTTTGCAATGGAAAGCACTGCACAGGTAGCTGGTAGAGGTGCACACTGTGGACGGGTGTAAAAGGGAAAGGTACAGCTAGTGGGGCAATGTAACGCTGAAAGGTGCAATGCAGGTGGCACATCTGGGAATGGGGCCTGCATACATAAACCAAGGGAGAGGGGAAGACACTAAAAAGAGCCCTCAGTGCGGGTGCTGCAAATCAAGCAACCTCTAGAGATCATTAGGCCTAATCTGCTGGCATTTTAGTATGTATAATGTTTGGAGGTTACCTCTCGTTAACCATTTCTTCTTGCGATCCCTGCCACGTAATCGCCCATGTGAACATTTTGGAAATTGCGTATCCTCAAAGGTGTGTAGATTTTGTGTGCAGCCAACAACTGATCACCACTTAGCAGCAATTACTTCTTCATTCTGTTTGTCTGATGATGATGCACTCCAGTACAGGTGGTTCACCAAGCTGTTAACCCAAGGTTTCAGCTCCTTACATGACTTCTCCTGTGAGATGTTTAATTTCTTTCGCACACCTACTGTGAATGTTTCATATTTGTTCTGTTACTACATTGCAGGTTTGTCTCACTCACTCGCATGTATTCAGACAAATATCACTTTTGAAAACATGCTTTCCTCTCCAGTATGTGACATTGCATGGCACATTGCACTACAAAAACCATTGGTGCCGGAATGATGTCAACTGTGGTAGGGCCAACATTGTGAAGGGCATATTCTCCCCTACTACACACATTTAGAGGACTGCAAAACATGATAGGGACAGTTATGCAAGTAATATGGCCATGGCCCTAGCCCTACCCCTGCCGAAACTTGAAAAACAGGATGTGCGGTGAAGAGCTTACAGAGACAATCAAAAGGGTCATAGTGCTAAAAACATACCCATGCATCACAATGGAATACAAAAAGGACGGTTAGCAGACTGTTGCTGTGGCCCTCAAAGTAAGCAGAAGACACAGTCGGCACTGGAAGGGCAACTGTCATAACATAAAAAGCAATCATAAGGGCATAACATAGGAACGCTTTTTCTGGTGACGCACATCACTATGAAAGGCTGATGGGGCATCCAACTGTGGATGGAGGAGTGTCTGTCCAGTCCTTTCAAATAAGAAAATATAGCGATCACTACTTGGTGAAGTACTGTCGTGGAATTACTGTGTTGTGCCTCTTAAGAGTTCTGATGCCCTCTTACCTGGACAGCATGGTTAGAGGTCCATGGGAATCAAGCTGCTATAAAAAACACAATGGTTGTGCCTACTGGCGCTATCGCTCTGTTAACTGTGTAGCACTGCATGATACTAGGTGGCATATGTGTTTTGACATGTCATCTACTTTCTACCAGAAACTGTGTCTTGCAGCCTGTAGAGATGCTCACATGCAGGTATACCACAGTTGGGCAGAGTTACATTATATGACCCTGACACTGTGGTAGAATAGCATTTTGAAAGGAATGCAATTCAGTACATCACAACAGTCCTCTATGAATGAGTATAACTTTGCTACACATATCAGTGACATAATGATAAGTAGGGCCTGTATGTCACAGTGAAATGGGGAAATGGAGATCACAACAGGTTAACCTTCTTAACCTGAAGTGATGAATGGTCTGGCATATGTCCCAGGGTATGGCCTTGGGCCTACCATGTATAGAACAGAAGATGGGCAACACAGTGCGGCAACAGTTCACTTCCCCAAAAATATCACAGAAACAAGATTTGCCCCTGGTGGCATCTTGGTTGTCACCAAGTCACTTACTATGTGACTCTTCTCAAATGAAGGTAACAGACAGGGTGCCAAGCGTGTAGTTCCATGGTATACAATCCAGAGAGATGAAGGTGGACACTGTGGGACCACCCTTTTTTCCTCATTGTTACCCCGTGTTCAAAGTGTGGCATGGTGAAATTGCATAAAGACTAGCGGGACAATGCGATACACATAATCAGCACACTGATCTGCTAAAAAAATGCAGTAAGTATGCATAACTGTCACACACAACCTATGTCACAATATCAATAATGAAGCAAAGTAGTGTGCCACACCTGTCAGAAGTACTTACTTTTTGCAATGTACCACACATCAAAGTAATGCGCAGTGTCAGGCATGCTTTCACGAACCCACTTGTTAATTTGCGAGTGCCAGTCGGTGATCAAAGTGCCGATGTGTAGATTGTTGGATTCAATGTGGCTAACTGCACTCTTCAACCCCTCTAACTCCATGTATGAGCTGCCACCACATTCATTGCTCTGTTAATGTGAGACAGCAAAATTACAAGGATATGCATATATTACCTTTTACTATCACAAGTTGCCATGCACTGCTGTGCAACCTCACTTGTATTTCGCAATACAGTTCAGTGGAGTACCCAGCAAAGTAAATGAGTTGTACAACACTGAAAGTCTTGCTTTGGGTTGTATGCACCGAGAACATGCAGTATTCAATGTTTGTGCCATACAGAAAGTCTCTTTTCCCCGACACATTACGCATATTTTCGGTGTACACACCTCCATACCTCCATAACCACTCCCTCTGTTACATGACATGAAACTGCATAAACGCTGTTAACACTGTCCCACCGATAATGTCTTCAGGATGAATTGTCCATGTTCAAAACTGTGCAAGTACATAACAGCAGCAATACCAGTACACTGATAGGTAAAGTGCATTGATACATTTATACTAGTCATCTCACCACCCTATCAATAAGTGACAACATCAGACATGGAAGAGAAAATGCATGCTATAAGGCAACAGCTAGGTCAGTACCGTTTGTGACTTATATTGATCTTGCCTGTATGGCAATGTGAGCTACAGTACCCAAGAGGATGCAAGCGCACTGATGCTGAGGCACAGTCTTCAGTAACGCTACCGACAACCATGGCTCATGGAAAGTATCCTGGAGCCAAAGTGCGGAGGGAGTTATGATTACATTCCAGATGACAGTAGTTCTACTCCACAGGGGAGGTTGGTTAGAGTATCTGACACACGACGGACTCCTGGCAGATTACAGGAATTCCACTGCGGGTGGCACCTGCACGTTTTGGAGGGTGGGGTGGACACAGGTTGTTATTTCAAATTCTCACTCCCATACAGTTCACAGCACAGAATATGTCCACACCGCCTAATGAGCAAGCTACACTCTCATCCACTGTGGGCACCAGAGTTTGACTACTGATGGCCCCTGGTAGGGGAAGGGGGGCCTAATTATGAGACTTTAGCTGCCAGAGCCCAGCAAGGCCACCTATGTGCTTGAGGAGCCAGGGCCAAAGGAAAAAGGGCAAAAAAATAAAATCTGGGGCCTATATGACGATGCACCGAGTCCACCAAGTGTACACTAAGGGTCGACTCCATAGGCAAAGGTCATTATAGCCCCTGGAAGGGCAGACAGAGGCCATAACTCCCACCGTGAAATTTATTATAGTGGATAGGAAATGGGTCAGTGCATGACTTACGTTGTATACCAATAAAGTACTGTGACCTTCTAGCTGTTTCATTTTTTCCAGTGTCATACTTCCTCTGCCTGCTAAACTTGCACTCTGTGATCAACAGATGGTTGGTCTGGAATTTGGTAGATGACGGTTTCACAGGATGCAATACAATTACACCACCATTCCTCAAGACAGATAAATCAGCCTCCATTGGGTGACACAGAAAAGCATGCCTACCTGTATAAGCTGCACATCAATAATAGTGCCTGAGTCCATCTCCATGACTTTATAGGTTAAATATTTAGCACTGTTCCTGGGACTATCTGCTCTGCCATCAGTGCCAAACACTATATCCCGTTGTTCTGCTCGCAACCCAGACAATAACCAATCTTGAGTTTCATGCCACACATTCAGAATGGCTGGCTGAAGAATACTGGACTGATGTCTGTAAAAAGTCCTTTTAGAAATGCAGAACATCCCCATATGGGATAGATCCGACACATAGTTACGAGTGCCAGATGTTCCTATGACAGCAACTATCACACACTATGTAAACAAGCAGCATTGTCCCTTTCTTTTTGAACTCAGTCTCAATATCCACACTCCCACACCTAGGACAGTGGCACCAGGTTAACAGTCTGCAGATTGAGGAATTAAATATAATAACATTTTCATCAACCACTGGTGGATCTGTCTCAACTCTGTCAGTGTCCTTGGTGTCCTCCACAGTGCTGTTGGTGTCATGCATTACTTGCGATGATGGTAAGTATTGAGGATCTTTTTCAGATGGTATGATGCCTTCATCTACCTCTGACGATGTCAACTCACAGAAAGGTTCGACAATTAGAATGCACTGCATGCCTACAGAGACATATTCCTTGACAACTTGTGTGGTGGCTGATTTCATTCTTGGCTTCACTTCAACCCCTACAGTGAGTCAAAGTAAAAGGTCTTATAGTTTTATTGCATATTCCAAAACAATGCAGATCATTGTATATTCTGTGACACTGCAGCACACCTCCCACCCCATCACAATTACTAAACACCACGTGGGTATGAAGTAACCAATACGTCACCACGGGGTGTTACTTGGGCAGTTCCCTATCAACCTAGCATTGCCAGTTCTCTGAGAAGCACCATCCTTCCGGCCTGTAACAATAGGTGGCCAAGGTCAGAGAGAGCTGCAGCACTCCACCTGAGGTGCTGTGCTGCCAGACGGCAGCATGGATCACAGTCACTCCCCCCCCCAAGCCCGGCCACCAATGACCCTAGCTCATTCACCTACAGTGGTCGCTGGCAAGGCATGAAGCTTGACATTCACAGGCTCAGCCATCAGTACCACAGGGCCTCTAAATCAGTTTTATTCCAGTTACTGTAGTGATCCCCACACCCCTCCTCATAATCTCTGCATACAATCCCTTTGGAGACATAACTGTTAAGCTACTACTCCAGTGGCCCCCTAAACCCCCCACACATCCTTGCACAGAATCCCACCACCACAGCCATCCAATAACAACACTGTTGCCCTGCCGAATCTACCACACCCCTCCTCGGCCCACAGTCGCTTGAATGATGAATGGACGCATATTACAGTAAGTAATTCCTGACCTAAATGCGCTCCACACTCGCAGCCCTGGATGCTCTGCTTCCTTTTGACACTATATTTTGAAAACTGAGACCAACGATACTCCTCTGAATATTTTTTGCTACTGCTCCTGTTCACCAGTAGCACAGCAGACAGTTGCACTTCAGACCCAAATCTAAGTTTTGCATATCTGGGCCCTGCCACCTGTCACTGTACAGCCACCTAAGAGTTGTTATGTTGTAACAGTGTTACAGAAGCCCTGCTTTTTGCACAGTGTCTGTGAACAACTGTCATAATACAGATATTACCATCTCTGAAGAACAACTTAATGAGAACAGTCATGACCTCAGCACTGGCAATATGAGTTTCTATGTGGGATCAGTTGCATACAACTTCTTCTATCACTGTTCATGTAACACTAAGTTTGCTGAACACATAGTTACCTTTACTAATACTTCTCACAGAGGTCTGCGTCTTCCTGGATCAATGAGAAGGTGTGAGTCATCTGCTCACGTTGGGATATACTGCTGCATCACTTGGGATAGGATCGTTATCAGAGAAGCTGACATCCTCATCACACCACAAAGAGATATGATATTCCTGATGTCCAATTCCTTCGTCTGCAGACTGTTCATCTCTTAAAACCATTGTAACACTGGGTTCCAGAAGGTTTTGGTCACTGACATTGATTCCCTTAGAGTAAACAAAATTAGATATTTAGTTGAGCCCGTTAGTATCTGCCATGCCTAGTAAGACTCCCCTGGTCCATGTCTGTGCATCCTACCACTACATAGCTAGTCTGTCTCTGTTAATGAGCATTTACACCATTGGAGAATGAGGTGCCGTCAGCGAGAAGGGATGTGATGAGCGGGGTCCAGAACGCGTCAGTGCAGGACACATTCCTGTTCAATATCTACAGTACGGAACCGGTGGACAACCTTGGCAGACATGTGGCCCACTTTGCGGATGACCTGCTAATCTGCAATGGGTTGCAGTAAGCCGCCGAATCAGAAAATCACAGACTGGTAACATGACAGGATAGTTCATCAATGACAGACTGGTGGAATTCAGAACCAGACTGTGGGGGGGGGGGACTGGGACTGTGTGTAGTTTCAAGACCGCAGGACACCAGCACATAGGTTTATGGTGAGAAGCACACACATAACATGTCCCATACACACCACCGTACTACTCCCAACTTACAATTCTGCAATAAGCCACGAGGCGGTGTGGGCTCTCAGTGGATTACCCACAGCAGAAGTGGTTTGCCCATGATGCTCAGCCCAGTGGGTAAATCCACGCCAGCCATGGTCAATCCCCCAAGAAGCCACATTCCCCGAGTGGCTTATTGTGCTGATATCAACTAATTTGTTTTCCTGTTACTAAAACAAAAATATGTTTGTTATATTGCTTATATTACTCAGTGAGTAGTACAGTTGTTTTTTTTATTTTTGTTCCAGTGACGCACTAGGCTGCCTTTTTTCAGTCTCTGCTTAGCGTAGAAAGAAGATGGTGTTGGCAGTTCCATGATTTTGCTGCTGGCCTGTTTAATTTTTAACAATGTGGCTGGCTGCCACCTTTTCCATTGCTAATGCTAGATTTGAGAGCAGTGGTAAGGTGCTAGCCAGCTATTTTTATTGGTTGTTCAGAGAGGTGCATGGTACAATCAAATACAACTCATGCACAAGGCACGCATCACAATAGTTTGGCACAAGTAGTGGATGCCATCCAAACTGACCACTATCACAGTCCTGTGACACTGCCTGCATGTACTCCAGGTTCAAATGTGCCTCATCCACCTTGCCACAGGTTTGCACCTAGTAACTCCATGTTGCACGTCACAAATTGACTTGTTCCCTGATAAGGACAAGCCACCCACAGTCACTGCAACTTGCCAGAACAGTGCACGACACTGCAAAGAGCTCCACTTACATGACATCTGATGTGATGCAATAGGTTGCATCACAGAAAAGCCCATGTACTATGTTATGTTCAACACTGCAAGACAAGGAACAAACCCATAATGGGTATGGTCACAAAGCTACCATGTTACACTGTGTTCATTTTGGATTTTGTACAACCATTTCCTTCTATTTCTATTATATTATGCATGCCATAATAGCAGCCAGGGTGGGCAGTATTGGCTATACCACCCTGCCCAGGGGCATAATGAGGCATGCCACCACCATCATACAGCCTTACAGCCCCTGCAAGGGTGGGTGTAGCCCATACCGGCCGCCTTGGAGTGTATTACTGCACTTACTGCAACTTATTGTACCCCTGCCACCTACTCGCAGTTCTAAGATGTATTACTTCACTTTATACACCACAGATACAGGAGACTGCAGACTACATATTCATATTGATATCCTTGTCACCTGACAATTGCAAAACTACTGTTGTGCTGGAGACTGATCCTCAACCACAGTGGCAATCGTCTTGACCAAGACTACTGTAGTACAACTTGTCACCCAGTCCGCTCTCAGGGAGTGCTAGTTCTACACCTAAGCCTTCAAAGGCCACAATAATGATGAAATCTGTCCATTTCCCAGTTCAGTTCACCAGCAACAACAGACAGTATCATAGAACATGTTGTGGTCTGCTGAACCCACTCCATTGTCAGGCCCTGAGTTTACCATTTAAGTTCACTGTACTAGGCAAATATTATATCACTTATATCAATGCCAGTCTTCTATACACTTGTACACATTTCAAACATCTCAACAAAGCATGCATGTATTTATACCTCCCACAGGTCGTGAGTCTGTGTGTTGGAACTGCATGTGCTTGCCCTTGCAGTACATTTCCTGGAGGGTGATGTTCTTCCAGACACCAACGTGAAGATGGAGAGCACAGCATCACATCGCAATTTCCTATGGCAACGGGAGACAGACAGACAGACCAAATTACACCTTCAGACTATATTCCGGTTCAAAACTGTCATGGGTAAAATGGTCACTGCAGATCCTACTGTTTTTTGTTGCTGTTGTCCAATCCTTACGATACTGTCTCAGTGCCTGATCCCACTTAGTACACATCACTGGGTTAACTGGAAACTTGTGAAGACTGATGCCCTTTCCTGAGGTGTTGGAGCACCCAGCAACAATGCATGTGGTCACCATTGTATCTGTTCAAATTAAAAAGTGAACCGTATTAGCAACATGCCATTACGCTATCTAGCAGCATACACATTAACATTGCATGCAAGTTACATGGACTTCAGATAAATTGTGAGTATCCACTACTACTAGCACAATGCTTAGCTCAGCAAGCTCTGACAACTGTGTACTTACACAGTCTGACTCTCATTCTTACATATGTACAACATGCCAAATGTGCCACGGTCTCTTTACCAGTGACAGTATAGGTACTCCTCCATGGCAGTACTGTACACCATTGTACAGCCTTCTAATGTGGCCCTTCCTTTATCTTCTTCCACTGATACACCCCAAGAAGTATCCCCTCAATCCCTTGTGCCAATCTCGGCTGTACCGTCAAGATAGCCCTTCAGCAGGAACGAAGCACCATAAGAGGAGATGGAAGGGATTTATAACCTGCAGTTACAAATCCCTGTATCCTTATTGGCTGAGACTTGGTTGTAGCCATTGCAGTACCAGAGTACTACTACTTGCTAAAACACATCGCTTTCAACCAGGAAAACACACCACGGTCATAGACCACCTACTTCCTAGTGACCATCATAAACATGGCTATAGCCTTTCCTGATACATAGAAACACACTCCAGTTAGGCTCTAAAAATAACAGTCCATTAGATTAAGTACAGTAACTAAATACTTGTATGTTATTTACACTCATGGACCCCCTTACACACATACAGAGATATACAAAATGACCTACTATTTACAGTTTCCACTGCTGGAGTTTGTTTGGTGACCATAAAAATTCCCCCACCTATCACTGCCACTGTTCTGTGAAACTCCCTGCTCCTTACCTGGCACCTGATAACTCTGAGATTCTACCTCCATTCAGACCTGTGCGAGTGTCTCTTCCTGTGTACGCAACTAGAGCTGTGAAAAATTTTTCACTCATGTGACCATTCTGTGTGTGCGTGGAGTGAGGGCATTCTACTACAGAAATACTGAGAGATTAGCATTCTTTTACCCCATGGTACAGTATCACACAATGTATTGCGTGTGCAGAAAGACCGATGACTAACAGGTACACAATATCTGTGTCATGCCAATTTAACATTACTTGGCAACATTTTATTTATTTAAATATTTTTTTTCTTTAACAACATTTAGTATGTTCTTTTTCCTTTTTTACTTATGGGCCCATTTCATTTAACCAATAAGACATGGCTGGCTGTTGGTAGTACTGACATACCCACACACCCAGTGGCTGAAGGCAGTCAACCTCTGGTCTCGTGCCTAACTATTCCTTTGGCTGTGCAGGTATCTCAGTCATACCAACTGCCAGCCATGTCTTTTTGCTTACATAAAGTGTGTGCATTGCATATGGAAATCCCCAGTGTCAGTGTCTGGAAATCCCTGTAGTTTTTTTAACTCTTCTTTTCTTCTCCAGCCCTTTGGTTGGCAATTCTTTCCAGGTATCCTTGTCTCCAGCCAGTGTTTCTGACCACACTTTTGCACTGCAGCCCACCGCTACTTTCCCCCACAACTTACACACCCCTTGTGAGGCTGCAGGGAGCCCCTCATCTTCCACACCAAGTCAACACCCAGTATTGCCACGATGTCCTCAGAGCTGGACACTCCAGAAATGGGCATCAAACTACACAGGCAAGGCCTTATTTTTCATTGTTTCTCCCCTTGCGGAGAAGAAATGTGCAGGACACCAGTGGCAGGCCCACACACAAGTCTGTACCTGTCACTTGATGCTTCTGCCCCATTATCAACACTATCGATGACCCGATCTCCAGCGACTGCCTGGGGCCAGTACTGAACCCAATACCTGAACCCCCAACTCCCCGGACAAGGACAATAGTCCCTTGCACTCTTCATCCTTCTGCTTCCCTGATGACCCCTTGTAACTCCTTCTCATTCCTGAACACTGGTCACAACCTTAGCATGAGCTAAGGCATCCAGCCCCTCCACCTTCTGCAGCACCAGAACAGATGCGAAGCCCTTTCAGTAGCCTTCTCCTTTTTATGGCTGTCCTACCATTTCATGTCATCTTTGAATCCCTGCTTTATGGAGATGATGTTACATATGCTGCATGCCAAGATACGTTACTTTACCAATGTAGATAGTACTACAGGCAACTAAGTAATGCTCTATCCCTCCCCCCAACCTTGGTTTACTTTGTGACAACATTTGTCCCAAACAGAGTACACAGTGGAGGTGGATGTACTAACTATAATAGAAATACAAAGAGATGTGGGGGTACTCATATCAGATGACCTTACAGTAGGTACACAATGTGAAAAAGCACTACAAAGGCTACATGGATACTTGGATAAATAGGGAGAGGCATCAAAAGTAAACAGCAGAAAGTTGCTATCCCTTTGTACAGACACTTGGTGAGACCTGTAGTACTGCATGAAGTTCTAGAGACCCCATGTCCACAGGGACATAAACAGCAAGGAGGCAGTCCAGAAGATGGCAATGACACTGGTGCATGATCTGCACCATAGGCCATACTGAGGTAGAGAACAGCACCTTAACATGTATTGCCGTGAGGAGAGGTGGCAGAGGGGGAATGTCATATAAACTTTCAAGTACCTCACGGAATCTATTACATCCAAGATGGTAGCATCATTGTGAAAAAAAGATGTATAAGAACAAGGGGGCATACTTTGAAAATAGAGAGAGGGAGTGGCTCAGGGGAAACTTAAGGAAATTCTTGGCCAAAGAGTGGGTGGTGGATGCAAGAAACCCCCTTCCTGAGTAGGTTGTGGGGTAACAACCAGTGGGGGACTTCAACAATGCATGGGAAAGACATGCAGCTATTTTAATGATGGGGGAGAGAAAGCACAATGCTGAGCACCTGGACATTGCATCTTATCAGATAGGTGGAATATAGAAGACTAGGTAGGCTAAGCGGTTCATTACTGCCATCAAAGTCTATATGTCTATGTTTCTATGTTAGGGCCAGCAAAATGATGAGCTGCATTGGAAGAGGCATTACCTGCAGAAATAGAGGGGTCAGACTACCCTTGTACTTCCATATAGTAAGTTCGAGTATGGAGTCCAGTTCTGTAGCCCATACCTGCGGAGGGCTGTGTGGAGGGTACAACAAGTTCTGAGTAGAACACCAAAGTTGGTTATGGGCCTCAGCCACCTGTCCTATGAAGAATGGTTGGAATTATTGACCCAGTTCTCCATGGAACACAGCATTGACTTGATTGGGATATTCGAGTACTAAACGGGTACACACCTAGTTACAGTGGGAAGTGTCTTCCAGTGAAGAGGGATTAAAAGGGGAAGGGGATATGCCTTACATATTGAGTGGGAACACTTCAAATGTAACATTAGGAAGTACTACTTCACAGACAGGGTGGTGGTTTACTGCATTTGACTCCCAGAGGAGTTGGTTGGATAATCAACCGTGTAACACTTCTACAGTGCATGGCACACACACGAGGGATTGCTTGGTAGTGGGTGTTCCTGTCCAACCACATAACTATACAACTGGACAGACTAGGTGGGCATGTCACTCCTTTTCTGACATCACACTTCTATGTATGTATATATCTATGCAATGACCGGATCTAGGTACATAGGTTCACAGTAAGCACCGTACATCAAGCTTCCATGCAAAGTTGAGGGAGGCGGCCACAGTAGCAGCAGTCACCTGCACAGTAATCACCCAATTATGGCAAAAAGGAAACACACAGACCCACAACAAACCAGACAGGCAACAATCACAGGACAGCAAGGACAGTGTAACTCTTATTGTATCGGTGTCATGTTAAGGCCTTTGGCCTTTGCTGGTGGGTTCTGCGCACTTATGCCACCTGCCCAATACACTAACAAAAAAATCTTATTACTCAAGTACAAAAAGAAACAACAGAGGACAAAAGGATAAACAGAGGACTTGCAATTTGAGGTGAGGGGGAGGACTGTGGTAAAGCATGGCAGTGCATATTTCAAAGTATGCTGATATGGGGGGTGGGCCTCAGCTTTGAGTACAAGTACAATTTACTTTTCACACTACACTGGGGAAGGAGAGGTGCTACAGGGAAGCACTACATCCAAGATGCTTACCATACAGTAAGCTCCAGGAGTCAGGGCACATTACACATTGCATGGTACACATAATCAACATCATACTGAGGTTTTACATTCGCAGAGCACAGCACGCATTCCATCCCATTGGCAAAATGATGATCACACTCCAGCATCACACTACCCACTTTTGCAAAAAGCCACAAGCCCCAACAAGTTTATGGTACCATTGCACTACTTTCAACCCTTTCCAATCATGATCCCCTTGATTGTGCAGCTCCTCCACAGTAGGACTTCACCACAGCTGAGTGGTGGGTTGTGCCAGTCACCAGCTGGGGACAGGGTGGTGGGTGCTGGGTGAGCTGCCACAGCTGAGTAGGGAGTGGGGGACCAGTAGACTACCAGGGACATGGTGGTGGTGGTGGTGTTACTTTGTTTCATTACAATGCTGGGGGGGGGGAATAGACTACCAGGGAAATGAGGGAGTTATTCATTCATTCTACATTGATCGGGGGTGCCAGTAGACTACCAGTACTTCTCTGGATATTTGCCACATAAATGGTTGATGATTCAGGGGGGTAGGGCATGCACGGGTGGGAGATGACTGCACCTCCCTGTGGGGTGTGTTACACTGGGGATTCGGGGGAGGGGCATGCAACACCCTGCAGGGCACGGTAAACACGTAGAGTCAATGGGGCATGGGGAGAGCAGCCCTGGGAGCAGTTACTGTGTGAGGTTATAGGGGAGGTATGCACCCAACAGGGGTTGGGCTGGGGTGTGCAATGCCCATTTGGACCACCATCAGAGGAGGTCTGGCCATGGGGAGGAGGGCACAAGGCCCAGGTCTACGGGACTCTCGGAGGAGGCTGTAAGTTACGCCACCTAAATATAGGTGTACCTTATGTTGCCGGTTCTCTTCCAGGGCTTCTTGTACAATCCCGACAGTGGTGACTTTGTGAATGCCCTTCTAGAATGCGGCCCAGCTGCTGACACTAACCCCCTAGCACCCTGACGCAGGGGGTCTATGGCGCAACTGCCGGCGTAACTGCTGTTTGTCAGAAGTGGCCTACGCCATGTTGTAGGCCACATTGTAGAATCGCATATGTCACAACTGCTGGTGTAAGGTGCTACATATGGCATTCTACTGGGCGCAACTGCTGCTATGCCAGGCCTAACTCTTGTAGAATCTGGCCCCAGCATTGCAGGAACATGCACTATGTTAGGTTACTCACCAGTTTCATGACTCTTAATCAACAGTAGTCCCATGCCTCCTGCTGCCTCCTTTTACAAACAAGCCCCATACCATGCCTCAGCCAACCTTACCAATCTGGACAGCTCACTACTGCACAGCAGAACCATACAGGACAGCCACATTCATTGCTTTCCAGAAGCAGTCCACTGGCAAGCTGATCCATAACTCCATCAGCCACACTGGTTAAAAAAAAAATAATTTACTTAACTAGATGACATTGCACTTTAACCCCATCACTATCACCTCATCTACCCTATGACAACTGCACTTCCATCTCTGTAGCAGGCTGCCCTCCTGCAGCTCACTCTCATATTAAGATACATAATATTCACTATGCTGACTAACATCATCAACAGTTGTCTGCTTGCATAACGACCATACCCTACTAAGATGTGCCATGCAGCAGGCCTTGGCCACACGCCACCATACCAGATTCCCTAAGTCGACCACAATTACTATCTCAAAGGTTAACAAGGCTGATGGTTTATCAATTGTGCAAAATGACAGAACAATACACACTGCATGTAGGTCATCATATCAACATCTAAAGCTAGAACTTCAGTACACATTAGGATCTCAACACATTCCACACGTCATTAATTACCATTTCTCAACAGCACACTTCAACACCGTTTGAACACATGGACAACACAACACTAATTTCAGCTCGCACATACTGACGACTACTTCTACATTCAACTATCAGGTCACAATGCCTTTTCAAAAACTACAACAAACTTTATGGAACTGGGGGGGGGGCTGGGGGTGTCCAACCCCACCTGCCACAAAATAAATTGGTACTCATACTCATGTACTGTACGCATACACTACATGTCTTGTAACAACAGTGTTGTCCCCAATACATAAAACTGCATATATTGGGTGTCGGGGGTTAGATGGAGTGAGTGTGGGTGTGGGTGGTGGAGACAGAGAGGAAATAAATGCCAAATAAAAAAAAATTGTCTTCATTTCACAAAATGCCTGTTTTGTTTCAGTGCCACACTTGCAGACAGAAGTGAGAATAGTTACTTCCACTTCGTCGGGACTACCAGACAAACAGAAACATATAGCCACACATCACATGCAGCCACCAGTCCTCTACCAAACAGTTATTTTTTTTTCTACCTCTGGACCTCTTCTATTTGAGACACCATCCTAGCAACCACCTAACTCACTATAAATATACTTTTGCGCAATACACATATTATTGCAGTTACACAAGTGACAGAAAGACCCCATAATAACACTGCTGCTTTCACACTTGAGAATTTCCATCTTGTTATCACAGTAAGAGGTACATCAACTGCCTAAAAGCAGTCTATGCATTCCAGGAAAAAAAAAAACAGCAACAGAAGAATGATAACTTACACATGGTTGACATTCTATGCCAGACACTGACAATGACAACGGGATACAAAACAAACCAAGTACTGATAAAGAATCTTTCCACAACACTACACATACAGTCAAAACATAACGTCTACTCATGCTGCATGAGCACACTGCAGACTAAGTATCATCTGAAGACAATGTCACTGCAGGTCTGTTACTCCGTGAACTACATACCAGCACTGCAACATAGACTGCTGTACAAACATTACGCCCTTCCCCCAAGACATAACCTCTGGAAGAATGCCATTGCAGCACAGTGTCTAAAACTTCCCTAGTCCAACACACCCCTGTGCATGTTCTTGCGTGACCCCCTTTCAATGAAGTCATATGTCCCACTGTAGGACACACTCAAGCCAAACCCTAGACTTTATAAAAAAAACTTCACTGCGTACCTCTTCCTTCTATGCACTGCCCCACTGTCCCCATCCCAGCAAGCATCAATGAAACATCATCCACCCAGAAAGCCCAAGATGCTACAGCAAATTGCACAACACACACAAACAGCAGGAGACCCACATGCACATTCTGCACTGCACCTACTGTGCACCATTGTAAATGCATCTAAGCAGGCAGTTCCCTCACATCTCCCACTATGCAGCTGTGCAGTCTCCATTTTCTGCAGCTTTCATTGCCATTACAGTGCCATGACATGCAGAGTAACCACACCATACACAGACTGCAACCACATGCAACTGAATGTCACCAACCACACACATATTTCCCCACACTGGCAAACCTTTCCATACCCGGAACCCAAAGCTGAACCTCCACAGGCCACCTTTTAACACATCACACCATTGCATGCTCATGCAGTACTCACCATATACACTGACAACTCGCTACTACTTGAGAGACGCATAGGCAAACTGTGGTCATTTCTAAACTGACAGAATAGTAACCACATGAGCCCAGCCAGACTGAATGCCATTACCACCATATAGAAGTGCCATGAAGCACTCTTTACATAGCTCCAATGCTGACATATTCAACAGCTTATAGCACAATAGAAGGGGCAGATTTTTACCCAACACAGAAACCATTCAATGACAGTGCCCAACACACTATATGCCACTTGTATTTGACTATCCACATATTCTGCTCCATATATAGCAGCACCTCTGTGATGATAACACACGCAAATCCTAACAACAGCACAAATATCTTTTTGCCATCACAAGACACTAGAAGCAGTATGAAATAATGCCTACCTTCCATGACCTTGTAAACACATGGAACAGATGGCACCTATCAACACTACACATACCTAAACACACATTGTCAGTATCACAAAGCCAGACTAAACACATTGTTTCTCCCACACATCTTAACTACTACTGCTGCACCTTTCACCATTTAATACCACTTTTCTTCGCATGGAGACTCTGTCGCACACCCGCGACTCACACAGTGTTGCTGTCCTTACAGATTCAAAAAGTGAAAGTGACAGGCACCGACAGATTCACGCTCTGCAGCACAGACTACCCTACCTATGACGTCACCCAGTAAACAACTCGGTACTCGCAACCCACGCGTGGGAAAAATGGGGTAACTTGGTCTGAAGGAAATAAACAGATAAAGTGAGAATACACCTACAATGCAGTGCCTAGCCTACCTGAAATCACAGACAGTGACATACAAAGACATGAAAAACCAGCACACATGCACATCTCATCAGGAGCTCTTTAAATAGTCTTATCCAGTATTAAGGATAGTGATATTTTTTTTTTGGGAGGGGAGAATGTAGATGGGGGGCTTGATAATACTGAAATGGAAAAGGATAGAAGGGAAGAAGGAAAAGAAAAACTAATTAGTAGAAACTAATAGAAAACAAGCAAAAAAGTATGCAGAAGATGTATGCAGAAAGGGGATCGACTTTAGATATGCTTTTCCTATTAATCTTTTTTTTTTTTGAGGCAGGGATGCTGCTGACGGTGCATATGCAATAGATGGCACCATTAGCCATCTACAAGAATAATAAAGGGAGAGGGGAGAACTTGTTTCTCCCAATAATGGGAGGTTGGGGGTTCTATGCGATTAATGGACCTAACAATAAAAAAATGGCATTATATGGAAATGACATACAAAATATGGAAAAACAGAACAAAAATATATACAGTATATACTTATAAACTTGGTATGCAAGGGTCCAAAAGAGGGAAGTTAAAGTATGTCTATGGCAAATGTATATGAGTAATGTCAGTTACTTTGAGAATTGCATCCTGGAATGTTGGGGGCTCAAATCTAGAACTAAACTATGTAAAGTTATTAAATATCTTAAGCTCCATAAAATAAATTGTCTCTGTTTACAAGAGACACATTTTAATAAACAAGAATCAGAGTGGTTTGCTAAGAAATGGGGACCTGGATTCTTTTCACTACATAGAAATAACTCAAGGGGAGTAGCTATTTTATTTAAAAAAGCAATTATAAAGCCAGTTATAACTAAAATTTATATAGATCAATTTGGCCGTACTGTAATTATAGAGCTCCAACTACTTAATTACAAATTCACTTTGGCTTCTTTATATGCACCAAATGAAAACACACCAGGTTTTTTTAATGAATTTTTCTTACAATTAGCCACTTTTTCTCCACCTTAAATTGTTGCAGGTGATTTTAAAATAACACTCTATAGACAAGATAGAACTTCAGATGTAGCTTCAACATTTAAGTCATCAATCAGAGTAGTTAAAAATTTTCAGGCAGATTTGAATTTGACTGATCCATGGCTATTTCTAAACCCTGAAGTAAAAGTCTATTCCTATTATTCTCAAGTACACAGGACATATTCGAGAATAGATTATTTTCTATGTTCAGGAGAAATACTGCATATGATAGAAAAAAATGATTACCCTGGAATATATATTTTGGATCATTCACCATGCCTATGCTTCTTAAAATTAGAAGGTCTTTATTATTCTTATAACTGGTGAATGGATATATCCTTGCTACAAAACAATGAATGAGTTGTAATAATAAATAGAAAAAAGACAGAATTTGTTTTATGTAATGATAATGGAGATACAATGATGGATATTTTGTGGGAATCCTTCAAGACTTAGATAAGAGGTTTACTTCAATATATGGGGAAAAAATGAAGGGAGCTAGGCATAGACAACAAATATTATTAGAGCAACAAATTAAAGATTCGCAAACTTTACATAGCCGCAATTTGGATCCTCAGATTTTTAAGGATTTGGCACAAAATAAAATTGAATATAATAGAATATTATCTGAGCATGAAGAAAAATTGATATTACAAACAAGAACTAATTATTACATACTGTATATTCTGATAAGCCATTAAAATTATTATCTTGGCAACTTAATAAAAAAGAGGACAGAATGCAATTTATATAATACAAAAAGAAGATGGTACATTAACATGAGATCCAAAAGAGATTAATACTCAATTTTTTGAGTATTATGCAAATTATACCAGTCTCAGTTAGGTTTGGACCCTGTAAAAGTAAAGGAATATATAGATAACGTACCATTACAAACAATACCAGAAGACTTTAAATACATATTGAATACTGAATTTAAATTACAGGAGATAATAGCAGCTACTAATCAGTTACCAAGGAATAAAACACCAGGACCAGATGGATTACCCATAGATTTTTACAAGAAATATTCAGACTTTATTTCACCAATACTGCTAAAATTATTTAACTCATTCAACAAAGCTCAGTCAATTCCAGAAACTTTTAATGATGCCATAATTCATTTGATACACAAAAAAGGAAAAGATCCACTGAAACCCCAATCATATCAACCAATATCTCCACTTAATGTAGATTATAAAATATTTACAAAAATATTGGCAGCTAGATTACAAACAGTCATGAAATATTTAGTTCAAAATGACCAAAACGGTTTCATAAAAGGTGGCAAAATTAGTGATAACATTTGAAGAACCATCAATATTATTGATATGAGTACTAATTTAAGCATATATTTACTATCAACAGATGCAGAAAAGGCATTTGATAAACTGGAATGGAATTTTACGTTCCAGACGCTAGAAAAAATGAAACTTGGTCAGAGCTTTGTTGATTGGGTTAAACTCATATATCATTTGCCGAAAGCTAGAGTAAAAACAAATAATATTCTTTCAGGGAATTTTTTTATTAACAAGGGGAACCCATCAAGGATGCCCTTTGTCCCCCTTGATTTTTGCATTAGTTATGGAACCATTAGCTTGTTTAGTTAGAAATAATCAAGATATTAAAGGTATTATTTGCTTAAATACAGAACATAAGATTAGTTTGTGCGCCGATGATTCCTTGTTTTATTTATCGGATGTTCAAAAGTCATGGGAAATATTAGAAAAAACAATGGAATCTTGTGGTCAAGTATCAGGCTATACAGTTAACTGGCAAAAATCATATTTGATTTCGTCCAAACCAGTGAGTAAAGATAAAGCTCTAGTTCTTCACAAATGTAATGTTATACAGTATATTTCATATTTAGGAATAAATATCTCCTGTAATCTAAATGAAATCAATCAACAGAATTATGACCTTTTGTTATTAAATGTGGAAAAAGAACTAAATAGGTGGAATACCCTTCCATTAACAAATCTTGGTCGCATCAATGTTATAAAGATGTAGGTTTTGCCTAGATTTTTACATTTATTCCAAAATATCCCATTACATCTTCCAGAAATTTATTTCTCAAAGATCAGAAAATTAGTAACTAGATTTGTATGGTTAAACAAACATCCAAGAGTTGCATATAACACACTAAGTCTAAAGTTCAAGGGGGAATGGCACTGCCTGATTTTTATAAATATTATATAGCTACTCAATGGTCAATAATTTGGTAATGCATGAAAGATCCTGAGAGATCATTTGCTACCAAAATGGAACAAGAATCCTGCAAGATAAAGCTTAAAAACACTCTGTTCATTTTTGACAATAAACGTATCAAAGAAGTAATTAATAAATATAGTACAGTTATGTAAGAACTTACCATAACAGTTGATCTTTGAGAACAGCTCTTGCAGCAGGTTATACCATTAGGACTAAAGCCAGCAGGTGCCAGGACCCCACAGAAATTTTCTAGCTAGCAGTATTCAGTGGGGACCGCCTCTGACGTCGGTCCCTCCCCTGACGTCAGGCATAGTACATAAGGAGGTGGTCCCCCAGAATCCCCAGTTCTCCCTCCAGAGACTCCCAGCCACTGGATGACATCAGAAGAGGAGACTGAGGATCCACCATCAAATGGCAATCAGAGTGGTGTCGAGAACACCCGATCCTAGAAGAAGGATATCAGAACAAAAAATCTACCTCCAGCAGGGATGGTGGGAGGGAAAGTACCTGCTGCAAGAGCTGTTCTCGAAGATCTACTGTTACAGTACGTTCTTACGTAACTGTACTATCTTACTTTGAGAAACAGCTCTTGCAGCAGGTTACACAATTAGGACTGATTCCCAAGCAATAACGGAAATCCCACACCATTGGGAGGAGGGAAGGTAGAAATCCTTAATAGAACCTAAACCTAGGACAGAAGTCCTTGAAGGACTGCTAGACCAAAACCTGCTCTTCTCCTTGATGCAACATCCAGGCTATAATGCCTGATGAAAGTGTGCATGGTGCGCCAAGTAGCTGCAGCACAGATGGCCGAGGTGGATATGTTCTTTAGGGCTGCAAAGGAGGTAGCCACCCCCCTTATGGAATGACCCTTAACCACGCCCGGTAAGGGTTTGTTGTGCTTCTGGTAACAGAATGTGATACATTGAATGAGCCACCTGGACAGTGACTGTTTGGAAACAGGAGCTCCCATCATCCTGTGGGTAAAGGAGACAAAAAGCTGGTCTGATTTTCGGTGGTGTTTGGTTCTGGTGAGGTAGTATCGAAGACACCTATGCACATCTAAAGTGTGCAACAGGGCCTCTCCTCAATTAGAATACTTGGGAAAGTACACTGGTAGATCGATATCCTGATTAAGGGTGAAAGCTGAGACCACCTTAAGCAGAAACTTAGGATTAGTCCGTAGGAATACCCTGTCTTGGTGAAAAACCAAATAAGGTTCTTTGCACATAAGTGCATGAAGTTCAGAAATTCTTCTGGCCGAGGTATCGGCAACTAAAAACAATGTCTTCCAAGTAAGGAGACGTAACTCGCAATCTGTGGCTGGCTCAAAGAGTGGCAGCGTAAGCAGCTCCAGGACAAAGGGTAAATCCCATGGCGGAATCATATCCTTAATTGGAGGTCTAAGGTGGAGAACACCTCTCAGGAAGGCTTGAGCCGTGTCCAACTGAGATATGGTGCATTGGCCTAAAGGAGTGTGATAGGCTGAGATGGCACAGAGGTGTACTTTAATCAAGGAGTAGGCCAAGCCTGTCTGAAAAAGGGACAGGAGGTAGTCCAAGACCAACCTTTCTGGACAATCCATAGGCAAAAAAAGTGTGCTTGAACCCATAGACAAATCTGCACCAGTTCATGGCGTAAGTAGCATGAGTAGCCAGTTTCCTAGCAGCAGCAAGAACGTCTGCTACCTCTTGTGAGACCCCGTATCACATCATGCTATATCTCTAGGTGCCAAGCGTGCAGGTTCAGTGAACGAAGGTCTGGATGAACCAAAGAACCCGCCTCCTGAGACAGCAAGTGGGATCCGATTGGTAGAGGTACTGGAGGTTCCCGGGACAGCTGATGTAGTGGGGGAACCAGATCTGCTTGGGCCAAAATGGCACAGTAAGTATCAGCATTGCTTGCTCTCTATGAAGTTTCATAAGGACCCTCTGGATCAATGGAAAGAGGGGAAAGGCATAGGGGAATCTGCCCAACCAGGAGAGGGACAATGCGTCTCACCAGAAAACACCATGCCCTGGATCTAGCAAGCAAACATTGGGCAGTTTTGCATTGGATGGGGACGCGAAAAGGTCTAACTCTGGTGTACCCCATCTGTGAAACAGATCCTCTACTACCTTCTGGAGTAGTTCCAACTCATGGACTCTGGCCTGAGAGTGGCTCAGGCTGTCTGAAATGACGTTATCCACTCCTGGGACATGAACAGCAATGAGGTTTGCGCCGTGTTGTAAAACCCAATCCCACACCCTCATGGCCTTCCTGCAAAGTGGGTAGGAATGGGTGCCTCCTTGTTTGTTGAGGTAATACATCACCGCAGAATTGTCTGTTTGTAACAGAAGAGCACCCGGTGGAATCTCCAACTGGAAGGCCCACAGGGCCTAAAGAAATGATATTTATGTGGAGATGAGTCTCTTGGGCTGTCCACAGGCCCTGAGACTGGACACCATTGAGGTGTGCTCCCCATCTGAGCCCTGAGGCATCTGTGGAGAGTGTCACAATCAGAGACGGTGCAGTGAAGGGGAGTCCTGCTGATAGATTCTCTGAATCTAGCCACCATTACCCAACCCTGATTATGGCCTTCGTGATCTGTATTGGGAGCTGCAGATGGTCTTGCTTTTGATCCTATTGGGCCTGTAACATCCACTGGGTCACCTGCACGTGGAGACGGGATAGCGGGACTGTTGCAATGGCCGCAGCCATGTGTCTGAGCAGGCAAAGGACCAGTCTGGCAGGAACAGTCTTCTTTGCCAAAATGTCCCTGATGAGGGATCTGATGTGTTCTGCTCTGTCCTGGGGTAGAAAAGCTTTCCCCTGGATGGTGCCCAGAACTGCACCTATGAACTTCAGAATCTGTGATGGAACCAGGCATGACTTCTCTTGATTGATAATGATGCCCAACATCTCAAACAGAAACTGAGTACAATGAATGGCAGACATCAGGGCCTCCCGAGAGGGTGCCATGAGAAGCCAATTGTCCAGTTAGGGGAAAACGTAGTGGCCTTGTCTCCCCAGAGTCGCCGCTATGACCTCCATGCACTTCCTGAATACCTGAGGTGCTGATGACAGTCCAAAGGGGAGGGCTCGGAACTGATAATGGTGACCCTGAAACTCAAAGCGCAAAAACTTCCTGTGCGCTTGAGCGATGGGTATATGCAAGTAAGCATCCTGCATGTCCAAGGACACTAGAAAAGCACCCTGCTTGAGCATCAGAATCAGACCTGGGAGGGTCACCATGCGGAAGCATTTGTACAGGACTGACTCGTTCAGGTCGCTGAGGTCCAGTATCAGATGGAGGTCCCTTGTTTTCTTGGGAACCAGAAAGAATTGAGAATAATAACCTGCATCTCACTGGTTCCATGGTACGTGCTCTATAGCTTCTTTTCCGAGAAGCGCGAGCACCTCCTGCTGTATGAGCAGGGCGTGCTGACCCGAGTAATGGAAACGCAGGGAAGGTCTTGCCAGTGGGTGGTCGAGGAATTCTATGAAGTGGCCTTTCTTGACCAATTGGAGAACCCACCGGTCAGCGGTAATCAAAGTGGTGAGCGATGCAACCCCCCGACCTTTTGTGCCCGTTGATCCAGAGGAGGGGCGGGGGCCGGGAAGAAGTCATGCTGTGGCAGCACTGGTCCCTGCAGGCTGGGCCAGTTTAGTGTGACGCTGGCCTCTGCCTGGGGACAACTTAGCCTGGGCTTTATGTTGAAAAGTGCCCTTTTGTTGCTGGCTGGAACGTGGCTGCTGCCTTTGTTGCCGGCTGCGAAAAAGGCTCTGTTCCTGCGAAAGAAACCAGGCCTGGATTTTTATGTGGCTTGTACAGACCTGACTGCCTTCCCAGCAACCTGGAGTTTGGTGATAACCTTCTCCAAGGGTTCACCAAAAAGTATTTCGCAGTTGTAGGGGACGTCAAGAATGTTCTTCTGTACGTCCGGGGGTAAAACCAGAGACATGGAGCCAAGAGTGTCTCCAGAGACAGATGCCTGAAGCTGCAGCTCTGGCGGATGAGTTCACAGAATCGTATGCGGCTCGAAGCACTTTGGTACCCACATCAGAACCTGTGCGGAGAAGGTTTTGGAGCTCCGCCTTCTGATCGCCATCCGGTAGTTTATCGGCCAGGTCCTGGCCCTGTTCCCACAGGGCATTCTGAAACTGTTCAATGTGAGATAGATAGTTCAGGGACCTGAAGGAGCATGTAGCAGCTGCATACATGCGCCTCCCCAGGGCATCCAGTTGTTTGGATTCCTGGTCTGGTGGCTGTGTACTCATGTGCTGCAGTTATTGGGACCGGTCATGTGAGGCTGTAATGACCAGGGAGTCTGCCAGAGGTTGTTGAGCCAAGTACTGGTCCTCTTTCAGGGCCTTGTACAGGTGGTCAGCTTTCTTCGGCAGAGCGGGAGTGGAGTGCGGATGCTTCCATGCAGCCTTGGTGATGTCCGCGAAGGTGTCCACCAAGGGTGGCACTACCACAGGCTTTGGGTCTTTCTGCCAAAGATAACCAGCATGGCACTGTCTTTTGGGGTCGAGGTCTTCAGCATCCCATCCCATGTTGTCCTGGATGTCCTCATGATCTTGGAGAAAGAGGGATCATCCAGAGGAGACCTGGGTAGGTCATGTGGGTCAGGTGATGGAATGCTGAGTGGAGAAGGAGATCTGGAATATTCTGAGGTATCTGATCTGGAGTCCTCCCCTAACGGAGTGTACCAATGACATCTGGGTCACTTGGGGCTGGGAGACCCTGATGGACATCTTGATGGAGTCCTTCTCCGGTCCTTGGATCTACCCCTAGGAGGTGGAGTCTGCTCCTTAGGGGTTGATGGTCATCCTGCTGGCCCCTTTGGTGGAGTAGAAGGCATAGGAGGTGAAGGAGTAGGAGGAAGAGGAGGAGGTTTTACAGGGACCACATCCTTTCGGATGGTGTCCCACCAGAAAGTAAAGAGAGCCTTTACCTCTTGTAGATTCATGCCTGACGATGGGCCTGGTGCTGGTGGTCTGTCGCTGGGGTCGGGCGTCAGGTCTGTGGGTGTCTCCAGGGTGGGGGAAGGTTCCTACGGAAGCCCGGCATCCTTTGTGTCACCCGCCTAGTCTTCGAACAGTGTCATGTCCTCCTCTGTGGAATCCCTGTGACCGGTGTCCACCGGTGACTGGGGGATGGTCTTCGGCTCCGGTGAATGCGAGGCCAACATCAGTCACTTGGCCGACGCCTTCAGGTTCGGCAAATGCCCAGCCGGTGTCTGGTGCCTGGCCGGTGTCCGTGGCTCCAGCGAACGCCTGGCCGACTTCAGATGCTTGGCCAACATCGGGTGCTTGGCCGACATCGGGTCCGTCATTCACTTTCGGGACGTCAGGTCTTTCGTCTTCCTGGGTGGTGGATCCATACCTCTGGTAGGCTGGAAGACTGATCTGGAGGTGGGGTCCCAATGTCGGGTCGATGAGGAAGACTTGTGGCATTTGGAAGACTTGGAAGAGGCCTTAGAGGGAGTTGAGGAAGCCAAGGGCCTAGAAGTCTTGATGGGCTGAACAGTCGAAGAACCGCCTGAAGCCCGGACTTTGACCAGAGGGGGCTGAGAATGAGCCCTGGAGGGAGAGCAGTCACATCTGGTGGAGCCTGAGCTATAGGAGTTCAAGGCCCGGTTCAGGGATCTGGACCTTGCTTTCTCCCGGTGTTTGTTCTGGTGTTTATGGGCCTTGGAAGAAGAATCACTCCTGGAGGAAGGCTCTTTGTCCATCCTGCTAAGTTTTTCTTCCAGCAGAAATGCCTGAAGTGCCTTCTGACAGCAGATCCTGGTGTGGTTGTTGAACCCTTGGCTAAAGGTGCAGGCCTTGGTGTCATGGTCCGGGCCTAAGCACTGCACACAGGAAGAATGAGGATCCTTGAAAGGGATCTGTTTTCTGCAGGCACACTTTGAAATGTGTCCCTCAAGTGAAGGAGTTGGCGAAGACATTAGTTTTGAAGAAACTCTTGAAATTCTAAGTCGTAGTGTGCTAGATAGAGACCGAGAGGCAGATGCTGGCGAGTCGACATCGGGAAAAGAACTGGGGATTCTGGGGGACCACCTCCTTATGTACTATGCCTGATGTCGGGGTTGGGACCGACGTCGGAGGAGGTCCCCACTGAATACTGCTAGCTAGAAAATTTCCGTGGGGTCCTGGCACCTGCTGGCTTCAGTCCTAATAGTGCAACCTGCTACAAGAGCTGTTTCTTGAAGTAAGATATAAACAATCAATCTACAGTTACTACAATTAATGCATTTTAATATATGGATATGCCATTTAATAGGTCTGTAAAGCATACAAAAAAAATCCTGAAATACCCTCAAAGGTTCAATGATAATACTATTGTCAATCACTGGTAATAGTATTGTCAATTACTTTTAATAGTATAGTTTTGTGCTCCTAATAGTATCGTTGCAAGCTTCAGGAAATATACCATGTGCCACCATGTCCTAAGCAAGCCTCCACATTGGCCGCTTTTCCTGTGTGGGCGGGCAGAACAGTTTAAAAAACATGGTGGCCCTTCTGTCGCTTACCAATAGCGAACACGGTCGTCGCACTTCTCCATTTTTTTATTTTCCTTCCCCCATCAGCAAACGAAAATATCTGTCTGATCCTGCCATTGCAGTGATGAAGAGCTGGTAGGATCTGAATTTTCCGAAAAAAAACAGGCAGGTGCCAGGAACCATCAGGAGCAAGCAGACAGCTCAAGGCACAGCGCGAGACAGTGCGGCAGTTCACCATGACCCAGACAGTCCTTAACTGAACTGGTGAACTGCTCATCTGAAAAGACCTCAAAACACACTCCGATCCGTATATTAAAAAAAACAATGTATGGTTCCGTGTGTATTACGGGTCAGCAATACCATCTAGCGGTTCTGGACATGTGGGAACCTCTCAAGCTTCGCTCTTGAGGTTCCTACATGTCCAGAATCTCTCAATGGTATTACTGACCAGTAATACGCACAGAACTATACATTATTCTCTTTATGTAGTGCACACATAATAATTAATCATAAAATAAGGATATCACAAAACACACCAATATACAGTAATCCATCAAATGATATGTTTATAAGTGATAATACTTATAAGAAATGGTCTGAAAAAAGTTTAACACATTTCCATCATTTGTTTAATAAAGATAAAATGAAGATGTTTAATCAATTAAAGCAAGAATATCAATTACAGGAGGGCAATTCGTTCCAGTATTTACAGCTCAAGACTTACACGATACATATAAATGGTTCATGTATGTTATATAATTCTCCACTTTATGATATGCTACACAGTAGGTTGAGTAATAAGAATTTAATTGCTGCAATCTATGGAATATTAAATAACTATACAGAAGATCATGTGAAGAAACTAAAATGTAAACGGCAACACAAGTTAGGGATCAATATAGATGATACCTTACGGTTAGAAATCTTAAAATCCCTATTTATCTGCATAAAAACATCCAAAATGCAGCAGATATAATATAATACAATTCATAGAGTATACTTTACTCCATCAAAATTACATGCAATTAATTCCATAATTAGCTCCAGTTGTCCAAGGTGTGGATGCACATCAGGTACTTTAATACACCTAATTCACGCATGTCATAACTTGTCAAATTTTTGGCCAGAAATTTAGAAACATAGAAACATAGAAGTTGACGGCAGATAAGGACCGCAAGGCCCATCCAGTCTGCCCATTTCTTTTTCTACTTTATAAATGTGCCATTGGCCTTTGCTCTGTCAGTGGCCTATCTATTCATAGTCATTTGTATTGCTCCCTTATGCCTATACCATGCCTGTTTGAAGCCCTGCACTGTATTCATAGCCACCACTTCTTGTGGTAAGCCATTCCATGCATCCACCACCCTTTCTGTGAAAAAGAATTTCCTCACATTCCCCTTAATCGGCCTCCTCTAATCTCATGCTGTGTCCTCTTGTCCTGCTATTTTTCTTATATTTAAACATGTTAGACTCTTTCACCTTGTTTATGCCCTTAAGGTGTTTGAATGCCTCAATCATATCGTTACCAAGGATGGGGCCCTAGCTAAAGGGACCCACAGAGAGCCTCTGGAGACAGGGGTACTATTACAAGGGGGATGAGGGTGCGGGGAAGGAAACCATCAGGGCCAGGATAAATGGTTCAGATAGGAGAGGGTTAAAGGGACACCTATTCAGAGGGGTTTGAGTTAAGTGGGCAAAATAGCAAGGGAGGCAGAAAGGGGAGGGTGACAAGGGGGTCTCTAATAAGGCAGGAAGACTCCCATGAAATTGCGATCATGAATAAAGTGGGGGAGGGGGCTGAGAGGGCATAGTGGAGGTAACCATAAGGATGATGGCGGTGTTAAGGTTCTGTTACTGGGAGACTCGATGATTAAGGGTATCCATTGGGAGGGACAGGGGGTGGATGCCATAGCCAGGTGAAGGTAGTGAGTATCTCTGGGCTGACAGTGCACAGAGCAAAGTTCATGGTGTATGAAATGGTTAGGGATTGTGGAGGGAAACCGGATTTCCTGGTGCATTTGGGAACTAATGATCTAGAGGGAAATAGCATTATGGAAATCCAAGCAAGGTTCCAAGAACTTGCCAGAGTCTGTCTGGATAATGGATGCAACATTTCCTTTTCGGAGATATTGCCAGTACCAAAGGCCTCAGTGGAGGAAAAAAATAAAGCTCACAGAGGTTAATGAATGGCTCAGGAAGTGGGGTGAAGAGAATGGGTTGGGGTGTTAGGGAACTGGAATGGAGTTTGGGAGGATAAGGGACTATATGCAAGGACAGGTTTCATCTTGCCCCATTAGGGAAGAAGTCCTTAAACAGGGATGGCTGACTACATACAAGAAAGGTGGGGTTTAAACTTGTAAGGGGGAAGGGATATGAGGGGCTGACGCAAGCCTCCCCTCCAGATGAGGGAGTAGCCTTCAAGCCCAAGGGGGAGGGGGAAACAGACTGGAGGTGGAGGTTTCAGGAGGAGCAGGGGAGGATGGAAGTATAAGGAATCTGGGTGGGGTTCGACAAAAAGGATCAGGGATAAGGGGTGGGGGTTAGTGTTAGTAAATGCCAGGAGCTTGGGAAACAAGTTGCCAGAGTTCCAGGCCATGCTGTTCGGGGTGGATGTGGCGGCAGTCACGGAAACATGAGCCAACAAAAACCATGACTGGGACCTAAATGTACGGGGGTACACTATGCTTAGGAAGGATAGAAAGGAGGGCAGAGGGGGTGGAGTGGCTATGTTCATTAGAGATGACATAGAAATTGCTATGGTAGAAGAGGCAGAGGGAAACGTGGAGGCCTTATGGGTCACCTTACGATCCCCAGCAGGAGATAAGGTCAAGCTGGGAGTAGCATATAGGTCGCCCAGGATGAGTGATGTTCTAGAGGATGGTTTGCTGGACAACATCATTGCCCAGTGTGGTCCAAAAGGGGAAGGAGTGGTGTTGATGGGGGACCTTAATATGCCAGGTACAAACTGGGGAACCATGTCCTCTAAGGTGGCCAAGGAGCAGAGGCTGCTGGATGGCTTCCAGGATGTGTTCTTAACACAGCATGTGATGGAGCCCACAAGGGAGGGGCATGTCCTGGATGTGGTTCTGGCAGATGGGGATCTGGTAAGGGACATGGTTGTACAGGACCCCCTGACTGGGAGTGACCACAATACTGTCTGGTTTCAAATAAGCATTGGGGGGAGTGGGGGTGAGATCTAGGACACTGGCAGTGGACTTCAGGGGGGCAGACTTTATGGGCATGGGAAATATTCTCAAGGATCACTTGAAGGGGATTACCTCAACAACAAGTGTGGAAAGGAGATGGGAGGTCATAAAACGGGGACTTCATGAGGCAGTCAGGATCTGCGCTAAGTTGAAACGTAAGGGAGCAAGGTCACATAAACCATGCTGGTGGTCCAGTGAGGTCCAGGTAGCAGTCAGAGAAAAGAAGGCGGCTTACAAAAAATATAAAACAACAAGAGGGGATAGGGATAAGGAAATGTACCAGCTTGCATCTAGAAAAGTCACCCGTATGGTGAGGGGAGCTAAGTCCAGTAAAGAGCAACGGCTGGCACAGGGGATACATGGAGGGGAAAAGGGGTTCTTCCGGTACATTGGGGAGCGGAGAAAAACTAAGGGCCATCTCAGCAGATTGAGATCAGAAGGAGGGTGGGTGGAAGAGGCGAGGGACCAGGCAGAGGTATTTAACGAGTACTTTGCCTCTGTGTTCACTAGGGAGGGGGATGGGATATCTACAAAGCAAGGCACAAAGGGGATAGAAGCGGCAGGGAGTGGGATCAGGGGAGCAACAGAAATGGAGCAAAGGGAGGAAAGGTACCCCAGGGTGTCACATCTGGATAAGGATAAAAGACCAGTAAGGTGGAGGGGCGGATGATGCCATCCCCACCAAAAGGGTGTGGTTTGCCCTCAAGGCCCTAAAGAAAGACAATCTCCTGGGCGGATGGCATTCATCCGAGAGTACTATGGGAATTGGCGGACATACTGGCTGCACCTGGCGGAGCTTTTCAACAGGTCACTTGAGACAGGAGGGTACCTAGGGATTGGCGAGAGGCACATGTGGTACCAATCCATAAAGGGGGTCAAGGAAGTACCAGGAAACTATAGACCCATCAGTTTAACCTCGGTGGTGGGAAAATTAATGGAGAGTATACTAAAGGAACGATTGGGGGTTTACTTGGGAGGTGGGAGGTCTGGATAGTCGGCAGCATGGGTTTGTGCCAGGTAGATCATGTCAAACCAACCTTGTGGAGTTCTATGAATGGGTAACATCAGAACTGGACAGAGGTAAGCCTGTGGATGTATTATTCTTGGACTTCAGAAAAGGTTGACTCTGTCCCCACAATGGTCTGGTGGAGAAACTGATGGGTTAGGAGTAGGCCTTTGATGGTCAGATGGATTGAAAACTGGATAGCTGGACGCACTCAGACAGTAGTGGTCTGTGGGGAGCTCCGAACCCTACAGAGGTTGGTAGTAGGGTACCACAGGGCTCGGTCCTGGGTCCAATCCTGTTTAATGCATACATATCAGACATCAGGGATGGTATAGGGTGTGAAATGAGTCTCTTCACGGATGACTCCAAGATGGGAGCAGTAGTTGAGGGAGAAGAGGAGGTTGGCCCTGCAAGGGACCTGGACACCCTGGAAAGCTGGGCTCCACACATAAATTAAATTTCAATATCACCAAGTACAAGGTGTTGCATCTTGGTCGGGGAAACCCTAAACACAGGTACACCCTGGGAGGGAGGTGCTGGAAGCCTCAACAGGGAAAAAGACCTAGGGGTCATGGTGGATACATGTATGAATAACACTGAGCAGTGCAGGAGAGCAGCTAGCAAGGCAAACAGGATGTTGGGATGCATCGCAAGGGGATCACCTCTAGGAGCAAGGAAGTGATTCTGCCGCTGTACAATGGACTGGTTAGACCACACCTTGAGTACTGTGTACAGTACTGGAGACCACATTGAAGAGGACATACAGCTCCTGGAGAGGTACAGAGGAGGGCAACAAAGATGATCACGAGGGCTGGGGATTTGACTTACGAGGACAGACTTGAGGAGCTCTGCCTGTTTTCATTGGAGGAGAGGAGAGACAGGGGACATGATTGAGGTCTTCAAGTACCTCAAGGGAATAAATAGTAAACATGGAGGATCTTTAGACTAAAGCAGGGAGGCATCACCAGAGGGCATGGTTTGAAGTTGGAAGGTGGAAGGGTGAGGGGGAAAGAGGAGGAGGTTTTCACTGAGAGGTGGTGGACCCTTGGAATGCTCTGCCTGGTGAGCTGGTTCAGAGATCCACAGTGGAGAGCTTTAAGAGAGGTGGGACAGACACAGAAAGTGGATGTATCAGATGATGGCCTGTCGGGGGTGGGGATGGATGATAGGGGTTTCTGGAGCACAAGGGATGGGAGGGTCTCGGCACCCAACTAAGGATCTAGGTTCGAGCAGACTTGATAGACCATAAGGCCTAATCTGCTGGCAAATAATATGTTAGTATGTTAGTATATCACCTCTCTCCCTCCTTTGCTCAAGGGTATACATATTGAGCTCTGTTAATCTGTCCTCATATGTCTTCTGATGCAGTCCCTGCACCATTTTGGTTGCCCTTCTCTGGACTGCCTCAATTTGGTTAATGTCCTTGTGAAGGTGTGGCCTCCAATACTGCACGCAGTACTCCAGATGGGGCCTAACCAGTGTCTTGTAAAGAGGGATTATTACCTCCCTCTTACGACTTGTGATACCCTACTAATACACCCTAACACCCCCCTAGCCTTACCTACTGCTTTAGAGGTCTGCTTGGATGATTTTAGGTCATCAGTGATGATGATGATGCCCAAGTCTCTTTCTTCCTTTGTGACTGCTAGCAACTCTCCTCCCAGCCTATAGGTGGCTTCAGGGTTTCTCTTCCCTATGTGCATGATTTTGCACTTCATTGCATTAAATCCCAGTTGCCACTCTTCTGACCATTCTGCTAGTTTATCCAGATCTCTTCTCATTCTGCCCACCCCATCTGGATCATCTACTCTGTTGCAGATCTTGGTGTCATCTGCAAACAGACAAGCCTTACCCTCTAGTCCATCTGCAAGGTCAGTAATGAAGATGTTGAAGAGGACTGGCCCCAGGACTGATCCCTGAGGTACCCCACTTGTGACTTGCATCTCTTCTGACTGTATACCATTTACCACCACTCTCTGTTTTCTGCCCGTCAACCAGTTTGCCACCCAGTTGACCAACTTCTGACCCACCCCGAGCCTACCCAGCTTATTTATCAATCTTCTATGTGGAACAGTGTCAAAAGCTTTGCTAAAGTCAAGGTAGGCGACATCAACTGCTCCCCCTTGGTCCACCACTCTGGTTACCCAGTCAAAGAAATCTATGAGATTAGTTTGACAGGACCTTTCTTTTGTAAACCCATGCTGTCTTGGATCCTGTGCCCTATGGATTCCAGGTGTTGCACTATCCTTTCCTTAAGGAGTGCCTCCATAATCTTGCCCACTACTGAGGTAAGACTGACTGGTCTGTAGTTCCGCCTCCTCCCTGCTACCACTCTTGTGGAGTGGGATCACATGAGCCCTTCTCCAGTCTTCTGGGACCTCTCCTGTGCTCAGAGACTCACTAAACAATTCTGCTAATGGCTCTGCTAGTTCCTTCTTTAGCTCCTTAAGTACACTGAGATGTATGCCATCAGGTCCCATTGCCTTATCCACCCTGAGCTTAGCAAGCTCCTGTAGGACCCTTTCTTTTGTGAAGGGAGTAGTGCTCACCTCCCTCCCCTGTGTCCATGATGCTGGCTGTGGGCCCTGCCCTACCTTCTCTTCAGTAAATACTGAGCAAAAGTATCTATTTAGGATAGATGCCTTTACAGGGTCCTCCTCCTCACATGCTCCCTTTTCTCCAAGCTTAGCAATACCCCTCTGGACTTTCTCCTTTCACTAATGTATCTATAGAAAGTCTTGTCACCTTCTTTGCTGTTCGTGCTAGTGTTTCCTCAGTTTGGGACTTTGCCTGCCTTACTGCCTTACCTGCTTCCCTTAGGGCAGTTTGGTATGCCTCCCTATCTTCATCCCGCTGTGTTCCCTTATATTTCCTGAAGGCCACCTTTTGGCTCTGACCTTTTCTGCTACTGTATTTGAGAACCAAAGTGGTTTCCTTCTTCTTTTGCACTTCCTTTTCTCTCTAACACAATGGGATGTTGCTTCAAGTATTGCATCCTTAATGCTTGCCCACTTTGCCTGTACCCCTCACCTGTGTTTCTTTTGCCAGGGCTAGCTTAACTCTGTTGGCCATCTTATCAAAGTCAGCTCCTCTGAAGTCCCATATTTTTGCCTTGGAATGGGATGATTTAGATGTAGTAGCCAAATTGAACCATACCATGTGATAGGCCTGGCCTCGGTGACCTTCTACCTGGAGTCTGTGATCCCTTCCTTGTTAGTCAGTACTAGATCTAGGATAGCCCTGTCTCTTGGGTTGCTGTACCAGTTGTTTGAGGCCCTCCCCTGCAGGGAATCCACTATGTGTCTAGTTCTGGCAGATGTTCCTGCTGGTATTGACCAATCTGTATCTGGCATGTTGAAGTCTCCCATTATCAGAACCTCCCTTTACCTGTCATGTTTGTATATCTTCTAACAATAATGTGTCTATGTCCTCCCCTGGTCTGGGGCCTGTAGACAACCCCAGTTCTTATGGCTGTCCCATTTCCTGTTTCCAGGGTGACCCGTTCTTCTGGCTGCTTATGTGTATTCTGAATTTCTGTAGCTTTGATATTTTCATTGACATACAAGGCCACTCCTCCCCTTTTTACTCGGTCTCTTCTGAACAATATATAGCCAGGTACCGAAGTCTCCCAAGTATGATTACTGGTGAAACCACGTCTCACTAATTGCTACTATGTCCAGTTTAGCCTCTGACATTATTGCCTGCAGGTCTGGGATCTTATTTCCCAGGCTGTGAGCATTGTTACATGATTTTCCATTGGCCAGATTTTGGTGTGTTAGTTGTTGGGTGAGGTTGGCATTACCCCTGTGCGTATGGGGAGACAAACCTTTTTCTTACCTAGTGATGCAAAATGAACTGCAAACATGCTGAATCCCTGTTTGACCACTAGCTGGGGGGTGTTCTTCCCATTCGGCGTATGGGGTGCTGCACGCCTCTCCATTTGCTAGTTTAAATATTCTGCAAAGATGTCAAACTTCTGCCCCAATGCACTGACTCCTCCTTAGTCAGATGCAGTCCAGAAATTTAAAGAACTTTCGCTCCCAGAACTGTTGCCAGTTCCTACAAATCTGTGTCCTTTTCCTGGCACCAGCCCTTGAGCCACGTGTTTAGCTCCCCTATCTCCCCTTCTCTGACCTTCCGTCTATCTGCTCCCTCTCCCAGACTGGCAGGATCTCAGAGAGGAGATGCCGGATGAAATAGATGATAGTTTGTCACCCAGCCTGGTCAGGTGTTCCTTGGTCTCCACAACTGACCGGCTGGTGAGATCATTAGTCCCTATGTGTACCAGGACATCAATGTTTTCTCCTGCTTTGTGAACAATTTTAGCAATGCGGTCAGTGTCTCTCCATGCTGATGTACCTGGGAGACATCTGACCATTACCCCTGGCTGGAGATGGGTATCAACTCCCCGAATCATGGAGTCTCCTATGATCAGAAGTTTTTTTGATTTCCTTTTTGCTTTTTTTGTTTTGGTTCCTGATTTGGGTGAGTTTTGTTGTGCTAGCTCCTGTGCTGCAGTGTCCTGCTCTGCAGTGTCTTCTGCCTCTTTGTTTGATTTCAGAGATAGAGGCAGATACCTGTTTATAGTGTTTATATGGTTTTGGAGGTAATGTGTTGGAGAGCAGAGGTGATAGGGCACCTGATTTGCCCTCTAACCACCTGCCAACCTCCTGGACCAACTACCCTCTGCGGTTGAGGTTTTTCTGTTGGATGCTGGGGAAATGGCAGGTGGTTCTTATAACGTATTTCCTCTTCAATATGAAATTTGAGGCATGCAATCTCTGCCCATGCTGCCCGGAGCTGAGCCCTAAGATCTCCAAAGGCCCAGCATGTAGGACAGTGTCATAAATCCTGTAAGACTGTCCTTCTGAAAATTGTTCCACAGTACCTGCAGTCAATGATATCCATTCCAGATATGTTGCTGGGTTTGTAACTTAGTCAGAGTAATTAGAAGGAAAAAAAAAAAGGAAAAAAAAATGCAAGTAATGGTTTGATTGTGTTTTGTTTAACTTGTTATAACAAGTTAAATTACTAGTGCCCCTGTAAATGAGCTCACCTTGTGGAGGCCCCACTGATCCACCCCTTCCTGCTCTGCCACAGGAAATGTCACAACTGTGGTACCCTATAAAAGGGGTGTAGTGTGGGGTGGTTGGGGATGGGGGTGGGTATAAAAGGGGTGTAGTGTGGGGTGGTTGGGGATGGGGGTGGGTTTTTGAATGTTTGAACAGATGTAGTAAACAGAACATGCAATTCACACCAATGGCAACTTTATTGTTGGTATTTAACTTCTTAGATACTTCAACAAACTATCTGAGAATAGTCTATACAGCTGCAATGATTATTGTATGGAAATGTATCCTACTTAAGTGGAAAGACTCCAGCCCCCCTATGGTACAGACATGAATTAATTTAATGAAGGATGCAATGGCATTGGAAGATATATATATTATATGAGAAATGATCAGAAGGATATATTTGATTCAATATGGTACCCCTTCAGGATGTAATAAATTTTTGCAAGATTTAGTAAATGAGAAGGAAAAATAGTCAATTAGTTTGTATGTTTTGGACCCTAAGGGAGATAGGAAGATATGTTGTATGCTGATGGGTATTCAGCATGTTCCATATTTATGCCATTTATGGAATATTCTAGCTGAAATAACCTTTACTGAGCCATACCTATAGGAAAAAAAATAAAAAAGAAATGAAAAAGCTTTTGTTGGTTCAGTGACACCCTGAGTCCAGAACCCTCTCTGCAGTCCTTCCAGGATCACCTAACTCTTACCACATGTTGTGGATGGTATACTCCAGTCCACCGTGGGCAGGTTGATGTCCCCCACAATTACCATCTCTCCTTTCCCCACAGCTTCCAATATTTGTGAGATCAGTTCCCTGTCCCTCTCCTCATTTTGCCTGGGTGGTCTGTAAACTACCCCCAACCTCCCCTTTCTCCCTCTATTGGACCTTAACCAACCCATAATGCCTCCACCTCCCCTTCCTCCGACTCCTCCCTCGTGCAAGTTTTTCCCTCCCTGATATAAACTGCCACCCAACCCCCCCTTCCAGACTACCCTGTCCTTCCTGTATAGTTTATATCCTGGGATCACAAGGCCCCAGTCAAATATTTCTTTTGTGCCATGTAAACTCACTCCATCCCCTGGGAAGGGCACAAGTCAAACATTTTACCAGTCTGCCCAACCTATACACACAGCCACAATGATGACAGGAAAATACTTTGTGATTTCTGAGATTGTGCAAATCTTTCTTTGGTGCCCCGTGATAAGTCTATGTTGTGTACGACTGACAGCCTACTGTACTGTACCCCCACCATACCACCCCCCCAGAACCCCTAGCTGCCTCCTAATCCTCTCAACCTCCTCCCTGAACTGTGCCAGCTGGTAGCACACTGGGCAACCACTGAACATCCAAGCCTAGTTCAGCATCATGGCCACCCCACACCATGTGCACTCCACCACCCTCCCAAAGATGCCAACCCTAACGATGTTTGGTCCCATCCCCCTCATAGTAGGTTTCCCTGTGTGAACCACCAGGATCCCCACTGATCGAAGATACAGTACTACACAATAAACAGGTTCTACAGTAGCTAGATCAGGCCACCCTTTTCTTCTGATTCCACTCCCTCCGGCTATTTAACAGAGGCCGAGTCTCGGTCGGGGCCAGGGTGAGGTGGTGGGAAGCAATTACAGCTCTCCTAGTACCAAGATCCCAGAAAGCGGCTGAGCCTGCCCTTGATAGCACAGCAACTAGTTTAAATTTTGGTGCACTGTTCTCCTACTTATTTAACAGTTCTGAACTGCCCAGCCAATACACAAACCACCACACTGATAACAATATACTTTATTTGTGATTTCTAAAATTGTACAGTCATCTCTTTGGTGCCCCATAGTCTATCTCTTCCTCTTTCCCCTGTGAATGGCACAAGTTGAATATGTATTTTATGTCTGTCCATGCCTGGCCTATACATGCTATCCCGCTAACCCCCCTTTATACAGTATGCCCCCCTTCCTGCCCTTTTATGGAATTAGCTTCATGCACCATGTAAACCTAGGATCGATATTTTTTCATCAGCCTGCCATTGTCTGGACTTTACACAAAAGCCACATTTAGTACAAGAATAAACTTTATTGTAATTTATGTACCTCTAACCCTATGGAGAGAAAATCATCCACCATATTTTCTGACCCAGGAAAGTACAGTTATGTAGGAACTTACCATAACAGTAGATCTTCGAGAGAGGTTCTTTCAGTATAGGTCATCACATATAGGACTGGCTCCACATGGCATCAGGCCGCACAACAGACTTTTCTAGCAATACCTGATGGGGGGGCCACCCACCCTATGTCACGTGACAGACGTCAGCGTGACCATGCATAGTGGACAGCCCCCATGCCTGCCCTCCAGTTCGAGTATGGGTCTGAAGTCCCCTGACTTTTTTGGGACCAGAAAGAAGTGGGAGTAAAACCCCTTTCCCCTTTGCCCAAGGGGAATGCACTCTATGGCTTCTTTGAGCAAGAGCGAGCTGACTTCCTCTCGCACGAGGAGGGCCTGATCTAGGGAGTAGGAGGACCTCTTTGGCAGTTTCTGGGGGAATTTCCAGAAACTGTATGGTGTGTCCAACGGACACTAGTTGCAGGACCCATTCATTGGAGGTGATCACCCTCCACTCCTGCTCATGGCGAGTGAACCTCCCTCCCACCTGCTCCCCGTTGGTAGACTGGGAAGGCAGTGGGGAGTCAGGAAGTGGTGGGGCACTCAGGCAGAGGGCACCTTGAATGCCTCTGGTTCTTAGAGACTGGAGGGGTGGCTGTACCTATGTTCTTGCACTTCCCTTGGTGGCATGCCAGAGCATTCTTTCTCTGCCTCCAGGTCCTCTTCTGAAAGGGCTGCTGCTGCTGAGAGCCCGATCAGTGCATGGACCTGACAGACCTCAGGGCCAGACCCCAATCCTGAAGGTCTGTAATGATATCCTTGGTGTCCCCATGAAAAAGCACCAAGCTCCTAAACAGGACATCTTGGATCACCGACTGGACCTTGTTAGCAAGACCAGAAAGGCGAAGCCAGGAGTGCCATCTGAGGACAATGGCAGTTGCCGAAGTATGCTCCACTGAGTCGACGGAGTCATAGGTGGCACATAAGGCGTGCCTACATGAAACTTTGGAGAGGCGAAGGTCCTTGGCAAGTTCCTCTTTAAGAGGTGAGAGGTCCACAGAGTGGACCCCAGCCTCCAATCTGGCCAAGGTTGCCTTCTGGTGGGACACCATGTGGGCCACATAATTAAGAGAATGGAGGGTGCACGTGTCAGATGAATAAATCTTCCTCCCAAACTGGTCCATCTGCCTTGACTCTTTGTCTGGAGGAGAGGTGCTCATGTGCTTGGGTGCTGAAGAGCGGTCATGAGCAGCCGAGATGACCACAGAGTGAGCCTTAGGATGAACCTTCAAAAAAGGAACATCCTTCAGCACCCAGTAGAGCCTGTCCACCCTCTTGGGAACAACCAGGAGGGAATGAGACATCTGCCAGATGGTAGTGTTGAGGTCTTGGTGAGGGGCAATCCATGGAGGAATGGGGACCGGAGACAGAGACTCTAGATCCAGGTGCTCTGCGAGCCTCTGCCCCATAGGGTCCTGATCCTCAGACTTCCAATTGAAGTACTTCTTCATGGACCTGAGAAGATTCGAAAAGGCAGGGTCCTCTGGAGGGGATTTGGGGGAGATCTTGCCTGATGGACCATCTGGTGTCAGGTAAGGCGGAGGGAGTCTCTTGTCTCCGACATAGGGGATCCTGCGAAGGGTCTGGCATCGGTAGACAATGCTCTACCTCTCTGGTGAGTTGAGCCTTGGTTTCAACCCACCAGGGGGCCAGGGTCTCCTTCAAATCCACCGGTGGCTGGGGCGAGGGTGACAGAGGAGGAGGAGGGGGATATGGATACTGAGGATATCTGTACATTGAGCATCCATAACCCGATGGCAGGAAGACCGGCATTGGGTATTGAGGTGATGGGTACTGTGGCATTGAGCAAAACAGCATTGGATACTGTGGCACTGGGTAAGACGGCACCAGGTTTTGAGGTGTCGGATACCCGGGGAGCCAGGGGCTCTGATGGAGCAGAGGGACCTGGCAGGGGCCCAGCTGGCGGGCCAGGCAAAGATGGCCCAGTGGACATCGGGCCCAGCATGGGAGCACCATCTGGTAGGGGGACGTTGGCTGGCATCAGGTAAGACAGTGTCTGAGGGTCTGGCATCAGGGTGTCTGGCCCAGTAGGAGGGGGCCCTGATGGCAGCGTGTCCAGGTCCTCCGTGATGACCAGGGAGGGAGGGTTGGAATCCCCGGGGTTCAGTAGAGGAGTCACAGGGATTTCAGAGGGCAACACCAAGTGATGCGGGGAGCATGGGGCGTAGGGCTGGTCAAAGGGGTCTGACGCAGGCTCCTTGGACTGGTGGTTGTTGGAGAGGCTGTGACAACACAAGCTGTTTCAAGAGCAAGAGCAAAAGCAAAAAGAAATCCCTAACTGCCCATGTCATGGCTGCATCACACCCCCCAAGCACTCCCCTCCTCCTCCTCCTCCTCCTCAAGCAGACATAGAGGGCTGAAACAGTTGCTGAGCCTAAGGCCCGACCCCAAGACCCCCCCCCCACGGTTCCTTCTGTGCAGCCCCAGGTACCCGACTGCTTCCTTGGGAGTGTCCTCCTTTTGGGTCTTCTCTGTCAGGGTCCCCAGATACCTGCCTGATTCCTTGGGAGTGCCCTACTTTTGTGTCCCCTCTGTCAGGGTCCCCATGTGACCCCCAAGTACACTCATGTGCTCCTTTTCCTATACCCCTGTCTCTAGTGCTTGGTGCAGTCCCATGGGTGATCCCCTGCCCTTCCCACCATACCATCCCCTCCAGGTTCACTAGCTGCCTCCTAATCCCCTCAACCTCCTCCCTGAGTTGTGCCAGCTGATAACACACTGGGCAACCACCAAACTTCCAAGACCAGTCCAGTATCAAGGCTGCTCAACACCCTGTGCACCCCACCACCCTCCCAAAGATGACAGCCCTAATGATGCGTCATCCCATCTCCCTCACAGTAGGTTTCCCTGGGTGAACCACCAGGCTCCTCAGTGATTGGTAGCTCTTAAAGAGACAGAGCACAGAGGCATTAAGGCACTCTAACACAAACACTTTTAAAGCGCTAAGACACAGGATACCAGCCTGGCAGTTGGCATTTAAGCACACCCAAGGAAGACTTCCAGGAACCCCCATTTGTAAGGAGGTTACAAGTAAGATCAGGCTTTTAGTCTATGACACCAAGATCTGTGTGATGGTTGATGGAGGGGGAAGTCAGTACAGTACTCCATGAGGAAAGTATCCAGGGGGAAAGGAGGCGATTCGATGGGCCAAGAGGGTCCTTTTCTGCCTTCACATTTCTATGATTATATGATGCTCACCACTGCCCCCCCGTTCACTTCGTCAACAAATCAAAGAAATTGATTAAGAAATATAGAACATTGTTGGCAGATAAGGACTGCCAGACCCATCCAGTCTGCCCATAAGCCCAATGCTAGTTTGCAGCCTCTGCCCCTACCTTGCCATTAGCTTTTCACCCCTACTTACCACCTCCAAGGTTCCCTTATACCTGTCCCAGGCATGTTTACATACCTCCACTGTGCTAGATCCCACCACCTCATGTGACAGATTATTCCATGTGTCCACAACCTTCAGGGTGTCATATGCAGCCCTCTCCCTCTTGTCCCCATCCCTCCCAATCTGGTGCTGGCAGAAGCCCACTCCCTTTTGTTCGATGCTACCCCCTCCTACTCAGAACCCCCCGCGAGTATCCTTTTTTGTATCCCTAACCCCCTGACGTAACTTGGGCATTTTTTTACATTTTGACACCAAATTTTCAACATGACCTCTTTGGGAGCCCACCTCATGAACAATGGCACTGTCATTTCACTACTTGGTCCCGAAAGATGATTTCAATACACCAACCATAAAATCTCCTTCCAGGCCTGATTAACAAGATGACTGTCAGTGTTCACGAGGTGGGGTCCCAAAAAAGGCTATGTTGAAAATCTGGTGACGAAAATACAAAAAAAACCCAGAAACGATATCAATATAAGTTCCAAACACCATACACAGCAATTATATGAAATGTACCTTGTTTTTTCAATTTGTGATTTAGCTTTGAAGAGTGTACAACTGTCCCAGCCCAGCGAGGATGACAGCACTGACTTACGGAGGCAAGTATATGGCAATGGTGGGGTTCTCAGTGGGAAGGCCGGGATGGGGGAGGGGTAGTGGTAACAAGGTGCCAGTTTCTTTTTCTAGGCATCATACAAAAAAAAAAAAAAAAAACACAAGGGCCAGAAACATAGAATTTGACAGCAGATAAGGACTGCTTGGCCCACCCAGTCTGCCCATTTCCCTAACTATTGCATATGCTGCAGATTCCAGATTACCCAACCACCTACTTCCTCCTTCCCCTCACTATAATTGCCTTATGTGTGTCCCCCCATGTATTCTTGAATTACTCAGCTGGTTTTGACCCCACAGCCTCCTCAGGAAGGTGGCACAATCAGTCCACCACTCTCTCTGTGAAAAACTACTTCCTCATGTTGCCCTGAGCCATCCCCCCTCTATCTTCAAGTTGTGCCCCCTTGTTATAGTCCAAGATGAGAGCATCTTTCAGTTCTTGGGTCAGAAAAAAAAATTGTGTCAAGGAGTATTAATAAATAACATGGAGTTGGCCTAGTGGCGCTGAGGGCTGAGGCGCTAGTCGCCACACCTCGCTCCATGCCGGCGACTGGTGTTCGGGAATGAGCACGGGTCACCGGGGGTCGGCTGGGGAGGAGAAGGATTGGTTGTCCAAAGGACTGCTCTCCATGTCTGGGAAGGGTGGTCCATGGCAGTCAGTGTGTGGTTACCTCTTGGCAGAGGCTGGGAGACTACACGCTCCGTTGCACATGGGGTGGAGCTGAGGGCAGATGTCTGGAGGGAGCACATGCAGATGCGTGCACTCCCCCCTCTGGCGATGTCATTGCATGCCCTCGGCTCCAAGGGGCGAAAATGGGCACCCAGTTGAGCAGCTTGATGGCCATCCACGAGCTTTGCCTGGTGGCCGGGCACCCAGGTTGGATCCATGTTCCAAAGGGAGTCGGGAGGCTCCTTGTGGCCCTGCTGTGGAGGGTACACAGCGCAGGGGCATATGGGTGCCTGAGATTGATTGGATAGAGATGAACAGCAGCAGGAATCCTGGACCATATGCGGGGAAAAGAGGGGAGCAGACTGGGCAGGCCAGAAAAAAAAAACTAGAAATTAGTAGCTAAAAAAAAATAAATAAATACATAAATAACATGGTGGTGGAGTCTACCTCTAACCCTAAGGAAAGAAACACATCCACCATATTATCTGCCCCAGGAACTGCAATATTCAACTAACCTTATGTTCACCATCTGAATTTGTTTAAAATTGCCCTTTTTTCCCTACCTTAGTATTGGCCAGCAGTCCGACAGTCACCCTGTAGCTCCTCAGAGTCCAATCCGGTGCCTTTTCTAACAGATATGTCCTGTTGTGAGAAATCAGTTCAACTACCAACTCTCATCCAGTGCGGCCTGGAAAGGAAAAGATTAAAAAAAATAAATACAAGAAATGTAAAAATAATTTCCCAATGCTTCCTTGTCCCGCTTCTAGACCAGTGTCCCCACTATGTCCTATTTGTCCCTGTTCTGCTGAGCAAAAACCAGAAATATTTTACCAGCCTGCCAGGCCTCTACACAAAATACTTAGAAATTCCTGTGACTGAAACATGTCTGCATGTTCCCTATTAGTCTCTGTCTCTCTGTCTCTGCTCTGGATTGCATAAGTCAAATATTTATTTTACCACCCTGCCATTGCCCTGCCTATTCATAAAAAGCCACATTTAGTCCAAAGAGTAATCATTATTTTTGATTTTTTAAACTGCAAAATATCTCTGGTGCCCGTAATCTCTCTCACTACCCCACACTCTGGATGGTTCTAGTCAAAGGTTTAAATTGCCAGTCTGCTGATGCCCCATCTGTATATACAAAATCACACTGAGGCCAGTAATACACTTTGTGATTTCTTTGACTGTGAAAATATCTCTTTGGTCCCCAATAGTCAATCAGTCTCCCTCTCTCTGCTCTGGATTGCACAAGTCGAATATTTATTTTACCAGCCTGCCATTCCCAGCATGAACACAAAAACAAAAAGATTTAGTCCAAGAATACACTACGTTAGTAATGAATGTGACTGTAAGAAATCTCATTGGTGCCCCTTAGGCTCTCATTCAATCCCACCCCCAGAACAGCACAAGTCGAATGTTTATTTTGCCAGTCTGCTCTTGTCCCATCTGTACACACACAGCCACACCGAGGCCAGGAATACTCCATTATTTGTGATGTCTGTGACTCTCAAAATGTCTGATTTATGTGACTGAAAAATATCTCTTTGGTTCCCCGTAGTCTCTCTATCGCCCCTGCATCACCCTGTATGGCACAAGTCAAAAGATTATTTTGCCAGTCTGCTCTTACCCAGTCTGAACACACACAGCAACACTGAGGCCAGGAATACACATTATTTCTGATATTTAGGACTATAAAAATGTCTTCTGTCCCCAGTAGTTCCCCCCCCCCCTCCCAGAAGTAAAAGATTTATTTTACCACCCTGCCATTGCCCTGCCTGTACATAAAAAGACACATTTTTAATTTATTAGACTGTAAAATATCTCTGGTGCCCCGTTCTAGTCAAAAGTTTAATTTGCCAGTCTGCTGATGCCAAGTCTGTACACACGCAACCACACTGAGTCCAGGAATACACTTTGTGATTTCTGTGACTGTATGTATGTATTTCTTCCCCAATAGTCTCTCTCTCTCTCTCTCTCTCTCTCCCTCCCCCATCCTCTCTGAATGGCACAAGTCAAAAAGATGATTTTACCAGTATGATCTTGACCTGTCTGTAAACACACACAGCCACAGTGAGGACAGGAATACACTTTATTTATGATATTTGGGACTATTAAAATTTCTCTTTTGTCCCCAATAGTCAGTCAGTCAATCTCCCCCCCCCCCCGGATTGCACAAGTCAAATATTTATTTTACCAGCCTGCCATTGTCCAGCATGTAAAAAAAAAGATTTAGTCCAAGAATAAACTATACATTTATGTGGCTGTAAGATATCTCATTGGTGCCCCTTAGGCTCTCATTCAATCCTACCCCCATCTCTTTTTGGTCCCCAGTACTCCCTTCCCCCCGCCATTGATGGCAAAAGTCAAAGATTTATTTTACCAGTCTGTCCCTACATGGAATATGCACGTACATCCACACTAAGAACACTATTTCTGATTTCCATGGACTCTTCCTCTCTCTCTCTCTCTCTCCCCTGTGAATGGCACTCTACCCCTGCCCGGCCTATACACAAACAGCCACACTGAGGATAGGAATATACTTTATGAATTCTGTGACTGCAGCAGCAAAGCTAGTTCATTTCAGAATATAGATACACAGAAATGTGAGAGCAGAAAAGGACTGCCAGACCCACGTAGTCTGCAAACTTGCCTAGCTATTTGCTAGAACATGCCCTTCACCTCCCCACCTGCCCCCATTCTCTACAATCCCTTGGGTCTGTCCCATGCTCTTTTGAAACCATCCACAGTTATTTCTCCATTCAACTCCACAGGGAGCCTATTCCATTTATCCACCACCCTCTCAAGTGTCTGGCAGTATAGTCTAGAGGTTAGAGTAACAAGCTGTGAATGAGCTTGGTACATCCAGCAGACCTGCGCTTGATTCCCACAACCTTCACTTGCATACTGTGTGATATAATCACCCAGTGCACACAGATCACCCCTGAAAACAGACACTTGTGCCTAATGGCCCTTACCCGGTTACCAGGACTAAATACATAAAATACTGTGCCAATGAGTGCCAGTTTCTCAATATAATGTGCACTCAGCAGGGACTCTTACTGACTTGTAACCACATCTCTCCCCCCAAGTACATTTTCCAGCACTATTTTCCACCACCCCACACCAAAGAACCACAGACAAACAAACACGATGAGCTCTCCACCACCAAAATGAACTGGACACGGACTTTCTGTATCCACTCGGTCTTTCTCCCTTGAATTGAGCTATGCGGATGGTGAGACACTGGTTCAATCAAACATTGCATTACTGTACTTACCATCCCTTACCAGTACCTCCTCACGGCAGTGGATAGGAAGGTTGCTGCTATGTCCTCAGTGTTCACTCTTGCATGGAAATCCATGTGGTGGGCTGGCAGGTAAACAACACAGCAGTAGCCAGGACTATTGAACGAGTCGCAAACATAGCCACTGCAAACCTTTTACAGCACTTGGGATGTGCTGTCTGTCTCCCTCCCTTACTGAGCCCCATTGAATAACTATCAAGATTGGCGGAGGCTGAAAACCAACAAACAGAAAGGCATAAAAAAACAAAGAGAACACCATATGTGAGACAAGCCCATTAATTCCAACAAAATGGCCCCCTGATTACTATACACGAGATTCGGATTGTTGATCCGCCATTACAAATGTTTGGTGTAGTCAGTTCCAATCAAGCACCAAAAAAAGAACTACACATGAATAAAATCATGGGCATTTGCTTGATATAGTGACCATAATAAATAAAATTGATTTAGAAACACAGGTAGAAAGTGCAACCAGTAGAGATTTGTGAAAGCTTCTGTAAGCAAATTCTTCTTCACTAAACTTTTTTTTTTTTTTTGGCATTTTGTCTTACAATCACAACTAAAACCGAAAAAAAACTCTTGCATTCACATTATTGAAAACAGTAAAGGCTCTGACTATTTTATTCCAGTTTTCAGATTTGAAGCTATGAAACAAGCTATATTTCTACAATTACATTTGAAACAAGATGGAAGGCTATTCTCGATTAGCAAAGGGCTCCCAAACAAGGTTTCTCTTTCTGTTTTCTTTTGGCAATCTTTTTTTTTCTCTAAAACAAGTCACAAAACTTTGAAAAACATTATGTTACCCATTGATTTTGCCAAAAATGTTGTCATATTGTGCAAAACTGCCAATTTGCTGTGGAGAAAAAAAACCAGGAAAAGAACAGACCTCACAAGACATGCTATTTGATGACTTCATAAAGCGTGGAGTTCAGTTCAATGCTCTGCAGAGTGAATGCCTAGATTCAAATGAATACAGACAATGTGCTACATTCTAACACTACTAGCAGCCCAGAAAGGAAAATGCAAGTGTGCACAGACTCAACAACAGACAGTCTGGAGAGAAAAAAATGGTATGTGTTGCGCTGTGATTGGTTGATTTGACTACCAATCACAGAAAGATAAAGGTCTCTACCACGTATAGCACTAGGCAGATTTTAAATAAATACAACAGCTTGTCAGTACAGCGGCTTTGAAAAAAAAGAGTTATGCTGGATGAGATATGCCGTCAGCGGCAGCAATGGTTGTAGTAAAGCAGGACGAGTTAACTCGTCCGTGGCAGGATGGGGGTTAATATCCTTTTTAAGGTGTGGTCTCTAGAACTGTATGCAGTACTCGAGGTGTGGCCTCACCAGAGATCTACAGAGTGCAGGATGACCTCACTTTTTCTGCTAGTAATCCCCCTGCCTATGCAGCCCAACATACCATTTGCCCGTAGTGCTGTTTTCTTACATTGTTTGGAAATACAGTATTTAGGTCATCAGTTATAATTATTCCCAGATCCCTTTCTTGTTTATAGGATTCCAGTTGTATTCCTCCTAGATAGTAATCCTCTCCTGGGTTAACCTTTCCAAGGTGCATGACCTTACATTTATTTGCATTAAAATTAGAGTGCCATGTTTTTGATCATTTTTCCAGAGCTCTAAGGTTGGCTTTCATCTTTTCCACCCCACCTGGAGTGTCTACACTATTGCTTATTTTTGTGTCATCTGTGAATAAGCTCACCTTCCTCTCTAGTCCCTCAGATACGTCACTAATAAAATTTTTGGATAGGATCAGACCAATCATTGATCCCTGTGCCACTCCACTAGCTACCCTCTTTCTTCTGAAAGTGAGCCATTTACTAGCACCCTCTGGGTCCTTCCAGTAAACCAGTTCTGTACCCAGTTCACCACTTGCTGTCCTACTCACATGCTGTTCAGCTTGTTGAGTAGCCCTTTATGTGGGACTGAGTTGAATGTCTTGCTGAAATCTAGGTATACTATGTCTGCTGCTCCTCCCTGGTCTATTAGTTTTGTCACCCAGTTAACAAAGTCAATTAGATTGGTTTGGCATGACCTTCCCATGGTAAAGCCATGCTGTTTTGTGTCTAATCTGTTGTCCTCTAGAAATTATATAATTCTCTCCTTGAGAAGGTTTTCCAGTATTTTGCCCACCACTGAGGTGAGGCTTACTGGTCTGTAGTTGCTTGCACTTTCCTTGCTCCCACTCTTGTGCAGAAGAATTACTGTGGCCCTCTTCCAGTCCTGTGGAACCTCACTGGGTTCAAATGATAAATTGAAAAGATCTGCCAGGGGAGCTGCAAGTTCCTCTCTTAGTTCTCTTAGCAATCTAGGGTGAATTTCATCTCTTCCCATGGCCTTGTTTGTATTGAGTTTCTCTTGTTCCTTTAGGACCCTTTCTTTTGTAAAGGGACCTGAGTATACTCCAGTGCTTCCTTTGTTTCATGCTGCAATGTTGGGTCCGCACCCTTCTTCCTTATTGGTGAATACAGAGCAGAAGTAACTGTTGAGGATTTCCACTTTGTCTTTGTCATTCTCGGTGTCCTTCCCATATTCCTTTGTGAGTCTGACAATACCCCCTGATGTCTTTATTTTCTTGATGATATATTTGTAGAAGGTTTTGTCTTCCTTTTTGACTTCTTTGGATATCTTACCCTCAGTTGCTGCCTTTGCTGTCCTGATGTCTTTGTTTGCTTCCTTTTTTTCCCTTGTATTCATCTCTGTCCATGTCAGGTTTGGTTTATTTGTATTTCCTGAAAGTAGACCATTTCTCCCTGACCTTAGTGGCTACTTCTTCAGAAAAGCAGAGTGGTTTTCCTTTCTTTTTAGCTTTGTTCACCTTTTGTATGCTATGGTTTGCAGTATGTAGTATAGCCCTTTTGAGCTTTGTGCAGTACTCTTCAACATCCATCCTCCGTGTAATATTTGCCAGACTTTGTTTAAGATCCTCCTTCATTTTTGTGAAGCCTGCTTGTCTAAAGTACATGACTTTAGTTTTAGAGCATTCTGCGTCTGTGAAATAATCTTGAAGCTGTAGCCCACATACTGTGAACTAGACCCTGGTCCAGCATGTCTCTTAGTGGGATGTGTGTAGTCCATATGCCCAGTGCTTGCTGAGATTATCTGCTGCTTGCTTTTGAAGGGGTTATTCCCTCATGGTCTGAAAGAGGTACTGGTGAAGTCCCTCCTGAAGAGGTCTCTCTTGACCCTGACATGTTGTTGAATTATTGACCAGTCTCAAACCTTTCCTTTCTGGATAAGGTTATTGAGAAAATAGTGGCTCTGCAGGTCGAGGCATACCTCACTGCCTTTGACATCTATGAGTCTCTCCAATTGTGATTTCTGTCTAGACATGCCTATAGTACTGAAACTGCATTGGTCAGGGTGCCTAGTGATCTCTTCAGGGCTAGAGATAGAAGTGAGTGGTCAATTCTCATTCTCCTCAAGTTCTCTTCAGCTTTTGACACTGTGGTCCATGGTGTGCTGTTGGATCACCTAAGGGAGCATTGTGGACTTTCTGGCACTGTCATTAGCTGGTTTGAGTCCTTTCATGCAGGTAGGATGCAGAGGGTGGTGATGGGGGAGTTTTATCTCCTGCTCAAAGCCCCTACTGTATAGCATTCCTCAGGGCTCTGTTCTCTCACCCATACTGTTTACAGTGTACATGCTGCCCTTGGGATAGATCATTAGATGTTAAAGTGTGGGGTTTCACTGCTACAAGTATGCAGATGATGCCCAGTTGTATATGTTGTTCACACCTGGGACGTATGACGCTGTGGCAGTACTGAATACATCTCTGACTAAAATCCAGGATTGGATGTCTTCTAACTGGCTGAAGTTCAGCCCAGAAAAGATGGCTGTGTTAGTGATCAAGCCTGGTTATTGGCAGGATGTGGAGGCTGCCAGGATGGGAACTGGCTTGATGTTGGGCCAAACTCCACTCGTGGCCTCTGCCAAGGTGAAAAATCTGGGCATCATTCTGGATGACCGATTGACTTTGAGGTACAGGTGTTATTTGTTGTTTGGAGTGTTTTTTTACCATAAAAGGAATATTGGCAGGATTAAAGCCTTAATCCTGCCAGATGACCTGCCGAGACCAGTGCACAGTTTTGTAACATCCAGACTTGAATATTGCAATTATTACTACCTCAAGGTCAGTGGATGTACCCTGCATCACCTACAATTAGTGCAGAATGTAGCAGCCAAGTTAATGATAGTCCTTCTGAGGTCCTGTCATGTGACTCCTAAAGTACACTAAAGTAACAGTATGTGGCACCTATAGATTATGGAAAGCCATGTAGTGAAGCACATGTGAGTGTTGTATATATTCCTAAGTGCTCTTTCAGTTCAATAAAGGAGTTTGGGCAACAAGAAATCTCTAATGGTTTCTCATACTTTACATGATGTCAGAAGTGAAGAAATAACTGCTGAAAGAAGAAAAGAAATTGAGCAACTAAAACTTCTGAGCAGCATGTGTCTAGAAGGCAATTTGGCAGAAAATTGGAGAGCATGGATATAGAAATTTGAGCTATTTGTGGCTGCAAGTGGTATAGCAGAGAAGTTTGAGAAGGTACAGTGTGCCATGTTTTTGAATGTAGCTGGAGAAGAAGCAATAAAGGGTATTTAACACTTTTTAATTTACTAATGCAGAGGGGTCTACTAGTAATTCCCATAATCATTCTGCCTGACTCTCCCTATCCTGATGCTGGGTGCCTGTAAAATGGGTGACCAACATCAGGATTTTCCCTTCGGCAGAGTTTATTTTATGTTTTGGGGGGCTGTGCCTCTGCAGCCTTGCTACTTTAAGATTCCAACTCCACCATGGGCAAATCCCAATGTCGGACACCCATGTTTTGGGCTCCCGGTGTTAGGATAGTAGGAGTTGGGCGAAGCGATTATGGGAAGTTATATGGTTACAATGCAGAGGATAGGAACAGGATAGAGCTGAAAGCAAAGTTACAACAGTATTGTGAGTTGAGAAAGAATATGCTATATATTAGACACATGTTCTTTACTAGAGCACAAGGGCCATCAGAAACAATAGATGAGTATGTGACTGATCTTAAAAACAAGGCCAAGACTTGTGAGTTTAGGCAGCTAACTGAGTCACTTATAAGAGACAGAATTGCATGTTGCATTAAAGATGATCAAGTCAGGGGCAGTCGTCTTATAGAAGTGGACCTCAAATTACAAAAATAAATTGATTTATGCCATCACATGAGGTGAGTTACAGTTGAATGTGCTTAATGATGAAGCAGAAATACAAGTCCATTAACTAAAGAAAGTAACACAGACATAAGACAAAAATGTCCTGCCTTTGGAAAAATGTGTAAAGCCTGCCAGGCTGCCACAAGAGAAACCACTTTGCAAGAATGCATAGAACATAGCCTCAGACTCTGCCTAGAAAAATACGGTTCATCCATGCCAATGTACAGGAGATGTGGGCAATGTACATGAGGCTGCAAGCAAATGTTGCCAACCAGAATCACAGGTTGACATTGCTCCACCTGAATGTATAATGCCTAAGGACCATCCAATGGAAAACTTGAGTTTTGAAGGGGCTCTGCACTCTGCACCCCTCTGTCACGAGGGGGGCATGAACCCCAGCACACTCGGAAACTAAATATAACCAACTCATGGGCAGGCACACTGTGAAAGGAATTTGAATGGTGTGGATGCTGAAATGATTTGAGTGTGGGACCTGTGAAATCCAGCACACCCCTGTCACTCACAACCTCATTTTGGTGACCATATGTTGGTGCACAAATCATGGTGCCCTCACAGTGGCACACCAGAAAATACATGTGTTAAACGAGGAAGATGCTGATGCAGAAATGTTTATTGGAACAATTAAAATAGAAAAAATCAGAGATAAGAGCAAAGTGCAGATTGGAGCTGTTACTGTTAAAAATATTACTGAGGACAAAACAGACTGGACAGAAATATTTAAAATAAAAAACAAAGCAGTTCAATTTAAGCTTATATACTGGGGCATAATGTAATGTTATATCAACACGAATGTTTAAGGTGGTGAATTTGAAAGGTGATAAGTTGAGCAAGCTCAGTTGCAAACTAGTTACTTACTTAGGACACCAGAAGATTCCAAAAGGGCAAAACGAGCCCTCATGTCAATATAAAGGCCAGAAACATGACATCCAGTTCCAAGTAATTGATCAAAATACATCAGCAATATTGGATCATGCAACATTCTTGCAGTTTGGCATGCTATAAAGGATCTTTATTATAAATAACAGAGGAAGAGATATTCTGAATAACTATGAAGGCTTGTTTACAGGTCTCGTATGCATACCAGGACTGCACCATATCCAGACAAACCTCCTATTAAACCTCTAGTGCACCCACCCACGAAAGTGACAATAGCACTGAAGGACAGAATCAAAGCAGAGCTTGAAAGAATGGAAAAAGCAGACGTCATTGCAAAACAAACTGGCATACAAACTAAGTTAACAACATGGTATCAGTAGTAAATCCTGATAAGCTCAGGATCTGTATCTATCCAAAAGACTTACATTGTGCAGTACAAAGAGAGCACTGTCCCCTATGAACAATGGAAGAAGTAGTAACTGGAATGCAAAGTGCTAAGGTATTCTCAGTACTGGATGCAAACCAAGGATTTTGGCAACTATAGCTTGATGTAGAGAGCTCCAGATCATGTGCATTTAATACACCATGTTAAAGATATGGGGCTGGATATTCAAACTGCTCCATTCTGTGGTGCAAGCCCTTGCGCTGCTCAAAAAAGTTGCGCTAGGGTGTGGCCGGGGTGATATTCAACGGAGTTGCACTATTGAGCAACTCCTTAGAATATTGCCCCCTTGCCACAGCCACTGTGCAAGGCGCACTGGAACTTGCGCCACCAAAAGTGGTCAGAGTGGAGCATTCAAGATGCGGTGGTGCAAGTTCTATTGTGCCATGTGCAAATTTCCGATATTCAAAAGGTGACATGCAAATGGGGCCATAATTCATGCAAGGCGTGGGGGGCCATTTGCATCTACTTAGTCTCATTGCATGCCATTAGCATGCAGAATGCGCCGATCCTGACAACTTGGCGTGGTGCCCTGCCAGGCAGCAGCCATCGGGAACCGATGCCCCTGCAAGCCGATCATTGGGCATGAGTAACTTCGACTGGCCCGATCATGGCATAATGATAGTAACCCCGACTGGCCGATTACAGGCATAACATTAGTACCCGACTGGCCCGATCATGGGTATAACACTCAGTATCCCACGCCCAACTGCCTGACGGTGGCAACAGAATTGAACTCATCCCACTGCCCGATCGTGGTAGAATGTTCAACCTCAGCGGTTATCGCGGCTGACGTTGTGGCATTAGAGCTGGCTTTCAGTTCTGCAGCCTCAGGATTTGCCTCACCCCACCACCATACCTCACCACCCCTCGCCGCCGGCGGACGCAGCACCTCACTCCACCTTTCCACCCCCGCCACCGACTGACTGCTCGGCAGGGCTGCACGCCATTGCTTAGCAAGAGCCATGGCTGCAGCCCATACCGTATAAGGCAAACATATCTGGACGCCTTTGTATGGTATGGAGTAACACCGATGGCTCTTGGTCTGAACCAATGGGCGTGCAGCCCTACTGAGCAGTCAGTCGGTGGGCTGGCGGGTGGCAGTGGGTGGGTGTTGTCACCGCTGGATGGGAGGAGGTGGTGGGGCTCAGTGGTGGGTGAGGGGCCACTAGATCACCAGGGTACTTGGACCTGGGGGGGTTGAATCTACTGCCCGCGATCGGGCTTCTCGGTCCACTGGACCACCAGGGATATTGGTCTTTGGGAGGGGTTGAACTCTGTTCTGCCCATGATCGGGCTAGTGGGGGGTGAGGTTCAGTTCTGTTTTGCCAGCGATCGGGCCAGTCAGGGGTTGGGGTTACTAATGTTATGCCCGCGATCGGGCCAGTTGGGGGTTACTAATGTTATGCCCACGATCGAGCCAGTCGGGGTGGGGTTACTAATGTTATGCCCACAATTGGGCCAGTGGGGGGGTTACTAATGTTGTGCCCGCGATCGGGCAGGCAGGGGGTTCATTTCATTTTGCCTGCGATCTGGCCACAGGGTGGGCACAGGGAAGGAGGGCCACCTACAGGTGGCAGCTGCTGTGTTGTGCCCTGCAATGGGCAGCTCACCCGCGGGTGGCTCTGACTTGATCCTTTTTGGCTCAAAGTCATGCAGGCGCAGGTTGGGGTTGCGCCTGCACACCCCTGCATAGCCCAGCTGAATATCGGGCTGTGCAGTTTATGCATGGTTCCTCCCTCTGGTTGAGCATGCCTTCATTAGCATTGCTTGTTGCTCAGCATGACTTGGGGTGCAACTGCCTCCTGCTGAATATCGCAGAATGGCACAATTCAGACTTGCGTAGAAGAACCTCATTACAAAGATGGCGCAACCTCTTTGAATATCCAGCCCATACTGTAGATTCAAGAGACTTCTGTTTGGCATCTCATCAGCACTTGATGTGTTTCAGAAAATTATAGCACAGATGATTGAAGGCCTTGAAGGAGTAGTGAACATCATTGATGACATACTTGTATGGGGTGAAAACGTGAAGCAACAAGATCAGAGATTGACTCAACTACTGGAGGGACCCACAAGTATAAATTTGAAGCTGAAAAAAGTGCAAAATTACAATGACTGAAATAAGATACATAGGTCATATTCTGAGCAGTGAAGGGTTGAAGCCATCACAGAAACGAAAGCTATTCAGCAGATGCCAGAGCCAGAAGACAACCCAGCTCTGATGAGATTCATAAGTATGATCTAGTATTTAGTGCACCACTAAGAAAATTGCTGAAGAACAAGGTCCAGTGGCACTGGGAACAGCAGCAGAAAAATTGCTTTCAAGAGCTTAAGAATCTGGTAACTTATGCACCTGTTCTCAAGTTTTATGATGTAACTAAATCAATGATAGTTTCTGTTGATGCCAGCTCTGAGGCCTGGGAGCAGTACTAATGCAAGATGAAAGGCAGTGTATAGTTCTAGAGCCACTGATTGCCAGAAGAACTATGTCCAAATTGAAAAGGAACGCCTAGCGATTATCTATGGATGTGAGAAATTCCATCAATATTTATATGGGAAACAAGTGCAGGTGGACTTTGATCATCATCCATTGGAGGCAATATTTAGGAAGCATGTCATTCAAGCACCACCAAGACAATAAAGGATGCTTATGCAGCTGCAAAGGTATAGTCTACAAGTTAATTACAAGCCTGGGAAAGAAATGCACATTGTAGGTGCATTGAGTAGAGTTTATCTTAAAATGTGACTGAATATGATAGAATAAAAAGCTGGTGGTAAATCTACTTGCTACTCAGCTACTCATTTCAGCAGAAAAAACTACAAGAGTTCCAGTCAGCCAAAGATAAAGACATGATGCTACAGAAACTTAAAGCAGTTGTATTAAATGGACGGCTTGCAGAAAGGGACAAATTGCCATTAGAAATCAGAAACCACTAGACTTTTCATGAGGAAATCATATACTTTAACAAGCTATTGTTCAAAGAACCAAAACTGATAGTTCCATAACAAATGAGGAAACAGCTGCTCCAGAAAATACACTAAGCCCACCTTGGCATCGTAAAATGTAAACATAGAGCACAAGATATTCTATACTGGCCTGGTATGTCAAAACCAATTGAAGAAACAGTTTTACAATGTGCTGTTTGCAAAGCAAATAAAAACAATAATCCTAATGAACCTCTGTTGCCCATAACATACCTGACGGACCTTGGGCTAAAATAGGAGCTGACTTCTTTCAGTTCAATGGAATCAAATATTTTCTGTGTGAACTATTGCTCAAAATACCCTGAAATAAGCTCAGCAAGTCTACCATCAAGACAGCTATCACGGCCATGAAGTCACTATTTGCCAGTCATGGCATACCAGATATGGTAATGTCAGATAACGGTCTGCAGTTTTCTAGTTCAGAGTTTAGAATGTTTGTAGATAGCTGGGAATTCAAACACTTCATATCTAGTCTGGAATTCCCATGACCCAACAGACAACATAGATACATAGAATGGTCCAGCAGATGGGGACCACAAGGTCCATCTAGTCTGCCAATGTTTTTTCATACCCCCCCCCACTTGTAATCACTTGTTAACTTACTGGCATGTCTGTCCCATGCTGATTTGAACTACTTGACCATCTTTGCCTCCACCACCCCCTGAGGCAGTCTGTTCCATCGATCTATCACTCTTTCAGTAGAAATTAACTTTCTTCTTTTTCTCCGAAACCTACCCCCCTCAGTCGCATGTCATGTCTTCTTGTCTTACTGCAACTGCTAATCTAGGAGAGGTCCTGTGATTGTACCTTGTTGATACCCTTTAAATACTTGAAGGTGTCAATCATGTCCCCCCTCTCCCTCCTTCATTCCAAGGAGAAGAGGTTTAGTTCCGTCAGTCTTTCACTGTACGTCTTATGGTGTAGGCCATGAGTCATCTTCCTTGCTCTTCTCTGTACTGCCTCCAACCTATCGATGTCCTTTTTGAGGTGGGGCCTCCAGAACTGGACACAATACTCCAGGTGGAGCTTCACCAAGGACCTATACAGTGGCATTATCACCTTGCACCTCCTGCTAGTGATGCCTCTCCCTATATAACCCAAGAGGCCATTCGCCTTCTGTGCCACCATCTCGCATTGCTTCCCCATCTTTAAGCTATCTGAGATGATGATTCCCAGTTCAGGCTCATACTTTGTAGCTGTTAGCTTCTCCCCTTCCAGACTGTACTCTGCCCCTGAGTTCCTCTTTCCTGCATGCATCACCTTGCACTTTTTCACTTTAAACTTCAGCTGCCAGTCTCATGACCATCTTTCCAATCTTAACAGGTCCTTTTTCATTTTTTGCAACCCCTCTGGTGAATTAACTCTACCACAAAGCTTCATGTCATCTGGAAACAGACACACCTTTCCTTTTCCAGACCATCAGCAGTGTCACTGATATACACATTGAACAAGATTGATCCCAGCACTGAACCCTGTGGAACCCCATTTGTCACCATCCCCTCCCCTGACAATGCTCCATTGACCAACACTCTCTGTGTTCTGCTGTTTAGCCAGCTTCTCACCCAGGCTATTATTTTGTGGCCCACTCCCATGTGCTCGAATTTCCTAATCAATCTTCTCTGGAGAACTCAGTCAAAGGCCTTGCTGAAGTCAAGATAGACCACATTGACTGCATCCCCCGGTCCACCATCTTAGAGACCCAGTCAAAGAATTCCACTAGGTTGGTTTGGCAGGACCTTCCTGCAGTAAAACCATACTGCTTTGGGTCCAACTACCAGCTCACGTCTAGAAAAGACAGAATTCACTCTTTCTACAAGGGATTCCATCATCTTACCTTCTATCAAGGTGAGGCTGACTGGATGGTTGTTTCCAGACTGCTCCCTGCTCCTGCTCTTCTGCAGTGGCACCACTGTAGCACTTTTCCAGTCTTCTGGGACTACCCCGCTTTCCAGAGATTTGTTGAAGAGTGCAGCTAGTGGAGCTGCTAATTCCAAGTTTCTTGAGTATCCTGGGATGCATGCCATCGGGTCCCATTGCTTTGTCCCCTCGCAGCTTGTTGACCTCTTCCAGGACTCTTTGTTTTGTGAATGGACTCGTGTCCACTCCCTCAGTGGTGACTTCCTTTCTGGTTACTGCTGGAAATGCAGAAAGGACCATGCAAACAGTAAAAAACTTATTAAAAATGACACAAGAAAGTGCTGGAGACCTCTATCTTGCACTGTTAGAATACAGGAACACACCTTTGGAAGAATTGGATTTTCTCCTGCACAATTACTCATGGGACACAGGTTAAAACTTAAGTTGCCAGCATCAACATGGCTTTTAAAATCTGAACATAAGGTTGACATGAAAGACAAGCTGAAATCAAGACAGTTTACTCAGAATCACTACCATGGTAAGCATTTAGTGGAACAGCATGGGGTCATATCGCTGCATACAAAAACTACGCAGCAATGTACCACACAGTAAATACAGCAGACACATTGCTGCTGTTGTAACACAATGCTGAAAATAAGTTCAGCAAACAAAATTAATGGAGTTCTTTCTTTCTTTTCTGTGGGGGGGCACTGCACCCCACACCACCTGTTATGGAGGCTGTGCCCCCCAACCCTCTCCTATAAATATAATCAACCCTGGGAGGTTCAACACAGGGAAGAGGGGAAAACACTGGTGGTGGAGAAAAAGAAAACTGCACAATGTGGTTTTGCAAAAGTCTGGGACCAGAATTCAAGCCCCGGTTCACAGACGCAAAGCTACTTTACACTGCTTCAGTTCATTCCACTGAGCCATGGTGGCTGTTCGGTGGACAACCTCCCCAGCAGAGGGCTTGACCTCTGTGTCACTCCTCCCCACCACCCATGCATAACAGGGTACAAAACTGCATGCAACATATGTGCCTTGTGGGGTTTTGTACCCTGTCATGCTAGTGCACCATGCTATAGTGCACGGTTTTGCTTGCATGGTCCTGTACATGGTGATATGACCTAGTATCCACAGGAACTGCAAGTCATTCAGAAGGGAGACCTATCACAGATTAGGCGTGAGGAGAAGTTTCTACCTGTAGTTGTTCTGGCCAATCATGATTCTCCCAGATCTTATATAATAAGTAAGCTTGGTGGTAAAATGTACAGAAGAAACCAGAATCATCTAAAGTAAACACAGGAGGAAATATTCCATACTATCATCCCTGATTACCTTGAAGTGTAAAGCTCAATAATACCAGGGGAACATTCAGAGAGCTATGAGCAACCTGATGTATCCATATCTGCTGAGCTATCTGACATTCACAAGGAAAATATACAGCTGGAGCAAACACCAGGAAAGATAACCAGAAATACAAGATGTGGCAGAGAGATCAAAGCTCCAAGAAAGTACAGGTATTGAGATAATACTTAGGACAAAAGGATGAGAAGACTGCAGCATGGACTGGTGGTAAAGATCAGGTCCCACTAGGGTTATGTGCTAGTAACTTCTGGCCCTAATTATGTGTTTACAAATACCAGTCATTTTTGCTTTTTTGCTAACTGCTGATTTTGATAAAAGAACTGAACTGAACTAATAAAAAGGAGATGTAGTATAATGAAGTAATAGTAGGTGGTGTCTATAGAATATAGAAAGCCATGTAGTGAAGCACATGTTCCTGCATGGGAGTGTTGCACATGTTCCTAAGCACTCATGCAGTTCAATAAAGGAGTTTCAGCAACAAGCAGTCTCCAGTGGTTTCTCATACTTTACAACCCAGATCCTATGTGATCTGCATTGGCTGCCAGTGATGTGGAAAATTACCTTCAAGGTGGGTCTTCTCACCTATAAAACCCTGTACAGACTGGGTTCTGGCTAGCTGAGTAAGCTCCTAACTCCTCGACACTCTCAGAACTCGCTCCACTACTCTGAGGAGGACTTCTTAGGAGTTCCCAGGGCTTGGCTTAAAACATTGAGAGACCGTTCATTTGAAGTGGCAGTACCAGCCCTGAGGAACTCACTACCAAGGCCTCTTAGGGAGGCCCTTTGTTGGACGCCTTCAAACAGGGCCTAAAAGCACATCTATTTAGGGATGCCTTCTGGATTTATTAATTTCTCCCAAGCATTATTTACCCTAGCTACTTTATTATGCTGTTTTAATTAAAATGTTTTATTTATGTGTTTTAAATATATTGGTAATTGTATTGTTGAAGCTGTCTCTGCCTGCATCCTATACAGCACTGATAGTCACATGGATAAGGTGCTTTTTAAATAAACTTTTACTTACTTTACTTACTTGCAGTATATAGATCATCCTCTTAAATGGGGCCATGAATAAGAAAACAGTGGGGATGTATGGGGCAACTGAGGTGTTCCCCCATCAAGGGGAGGTACTGTCAGCCTTCTGGTGCAAGAAGGTTTCCCCAGACAAGAAGGTGCTCCTTGAAGAGTGTTTTCAGTCCTATTCTCTTAGAGGTGCTGCCAGAAGACAGAAGACATACCAAGCAAGAGGCAAGACTGATGACCAAGTTAGGAGCTATAACTACATTGTGTCAAGAAAGAGTGCAATCCTGGGATGTAAAAACCAGTACAAAATCACATAGTACAAACCACATTAAGGGAGCTAATATATTGAAATGCTCACTAATGAATTTTAGGAGCTTAAGATACAAAATTAATGAACTTATTCCACTTGCCATCGTGCAAAATGTTGTCATAATAGCTGTCACAGGAATATGGTTGGGTGACAGAGACATGGGGTAAAAAATACCAATCTTTATAAAATGGGGAGAGAAAATTCTGCATTTTAATTGGTTTTGCTTGTGCATAAAATCCATTCAACGCACAGGTAAAAACTAGTTCTCAAACGTAGGACCACAATTAAAAAAAAAAAAATCAATGTCCCATTAGAATGCTTAACTTTTAAATGCTACCAATTTTTTCTGTCACTAAGCTGGCTCATCCCACACTTGTCAACTGATCAGAGCCACTGTAAAACAAGCATTTGTCAATGCCGAATGTTTGCTTGCTGGCATTGGCAGTGGTAGTGTAGAAGTTACAGAGCTGCGTAATAGGAATGGCAGTGAAGTATTGAACTGAAGCCAACCCCACCACCACCCTGCAGAGAGTGACAGGCATTGAGGTGTGCCTTTGGGTCGTCAGCCATAACCACCACGCCATTTCAGTACACCCCACCCTGCAGACACTGGCAAGTGACACGGTGTTCCTTGGGGTCTTTGGTCCTTATGCGCACCCCATTCCATTAGGAAATACAGTGGGATGGGTGCGATATAGGAGAATGGGGTGAACTTTGGGGCCGAAGAGTCCAAGGCATACCTCAATGCTTCTCACTGGCTGCAGGGTGTGGAATGGTATGAGCATTACAGGCAAGAATCCCAAGTCACACCCTGATGCCTGTCATTCTCTACAGGGTTGGGCGTTATGGTTGGAAACCCTAATACCTCAGGCATTCGTTGGTATTTTCTCCAAATGTTCAACATGGTTTTTGTGACCCCACCTCATGAACAGGGGAATATCGGTTCTTAGCCGAAAGCTGCTTATGCACAGCGACTTACAGCATTTAGCACCACAGGTCAAAACATTCCGAACAGGATGTAAAAATGACAGCTGTACTGTTCATGGGGAGGCGTAAAAAATGGCATTGTTGTAAATCTGCAGTAAAATATTTAAAAACATGGTGAAGTCATGAGCTACTATAGAAACTATACACGCACACCCGTAATATAATTAGGTTGGGGATTTTTTACAGCAGATTGTCACCTCAGGCATTTGGTGCCTCCGATCATGAACAGTGTCACTGTGATTTTCTTTATCTGTCGAACAATAATTTCCCCAGTGACCACATCTCTGCGTTGAAAGTGTGAAAACACACTTCGGCCATGTTGTGAAAAATGACAGCTGTACTGTAAATAAGGCAGTGTGGAAAAATGCCACTGGTGAAAATCTGGACCTAAAATATTACAAAGTCATGAACTTATGAAGGTGCGTGGAAACTGCGCAATGCTCACTCATAACACAGTCATTTTATGGACTTTTGTCACCAAATTTTCAATATAGCCATTTTAAGACCTCTGCTCATGAACAGTGTTAACTGTGATTTTCTTAATCTGTCCCAAACATTGCTTTCACACACCAACAGCACCATTGTGCACTACATGTCCGAAAACGCATTTTGGCAGCATATGAAAAATGGCAGCTATACTGTTCATAAGGAAGTGTAATAAAATGGCAATGTTGAAAATCTGGAGTGAAAATATTAAATTTGCAAACTTATGAGCATGCATAGGAACTGTGCAACGCACGCTCGTAAAACAGTCATTTTTAGGAATGTTTTCACCAAATTTTCAACATAGCCATTTTAAGACCTCTGCTCATGAACAGTGTCACTGTGATTTTCTTAATGTGTCCCATACATTGATTTCGCACATCGACTGCGCCCATTGCACTACATGGGCGAAACACATTTTGGGCAAGATGTGAAAAATGACAGCTATACTGCTCATAAGGAGGGTGTGGTAAAATGGAAATGTTGAAAATCTGGAGTATAAATATTGAAAATTCGCGAACTTACGGCGTACGTGGAACTACTATGCGCTACGTAGAAACAGTCATTTTGGGGAATTTTTTCATCAAATTTTCAACATAGCCATTTTAAGACCTCTGCTCATGAACAGTGTCACTGTGATTTTCTTAATTTGTCCCATACACTGATTTAGCACACTGACTGGGCCATTGTGCGCTACATGGGCGGAAACACGTTTTGGGTGAGATGTGAAAAATGACAGCTGTACTACGTATAAGAAGGTGTGGTAAAATGTCAATGTTGAAAATCTGGAGTGAAAATATTGAAAATTTGCGAACTTATGAGCGTGCATAGGAACTGCACAATGCACGCTCGTAAAACAGTCGTTTTTTGAAATTTTTCTACCAAATTCTCAAAATAGGCTTTTTGAGAGCCCACCTTATGAACACTGGCAGTGTAATTTCATTAATCGGTCCGGAAAGGTGATTTCACGCAGTGACTGCGAAATCACCCTTCAGGCCCGAATAACGCAATGACAGTGACATCATTCATGAGAAGGGGTCCCAAAAACCCCATGTTGAAAATTTGGTGCAAAAATTCCAAAAAATGCCTGAGATATGCAACAAAGTTGAAACCCCCCTATCTAGCCCATTATACAGCTTACCGGCATTTCCTCAGTTTGCGGTCGGCTTTGAAGAGTGCAGACGTGTTCCCGGTCCACCGAAGATCGTCGCGCCGAGGTCCAGAGGTAGGTATGGGGTGAGGGGGGTGTGGGGAGGCAGGGTGTGCAGTGGGTGGGTGCGGGTTGTGGGAGGGGGGCCAGGGAGACTACGTGGGACCGTTTTTTTCTTTACAGGTGTTCTTTTTGTTTCCAATGATGACGCAGGATGTTTGCCACGCTGGGGTGGGCTCCCAGCATGGCACAAGGATGGTTGGGGGGCATTCAACCAATGGGGGATTGGGCACCCCCATCGCCCAAAGCATCGATTGCCACGCTGGGGTGGGCTCCCAGCGTGGCACCCAGTACTCGGGGGGCAGTGAGGACAGTGGAGCCGACGGGGGATTTGGCACCCCCTGGCTATATCATGAGTTGCCACGCTGGGGTGTGCACCCAGCATGGCATTTGGAAGGCTTTGGGGGGGCGTGGGGAGTGCAGCACAGCCGACGGGAGATTGGGAACCCCCATCGACTATGCAGTGTGTGCGTGCTTGCGGGGGGGGCGCGCGCACGCCTGTGTGTGTGTGAGGGGTGGAGCTGCGCATGAGCAAGTGATATCTTATCACTGCTCACTGAAGCATAGCTCCCCCTTTGAACTGTATGCCACTGCATTTTGGAGCTTGTCATAGACAGCTCCATGCTGCATTGGCTTACAGGGGCCGCACCTGCCAACACACTGAATTGGAAGAGCGGGTGACACACCTCTGAAATCTCGGATGATGGCACTATGTTTCTTGCACATGCGTGCAAGCAAACATAACAAACATAATAAATGTATCTTAATTTTTGAAGACCTTTTTTCCTTTTTTGTGCGTGCATATGTGACGTCTGAATGAGGATCCACTCACTGTAGAACAAGGGAGGATGTGAAATGGTGTAGATACATGGGGGGGGTGAACAAAGTGGTAGACAGTAAGCCCTACCAGAGTTTCAGGCTGATGTAGCACAGCGATACATGGGGGGGGTGAACAAAGTGGTAGACAATTAGCCCTACCAGAGCTTCAGGCTGATGTAACACAGCTGGACTAAGACAAGGGAGGATATGAAATGGTACAGGTACATGGGGGGGTGAACAAAGTGGTAGACAGTAAGCCCTACCTGAGCTTCAGGCTGATGTTGCACAGCTGGACTAAGGCAGAAGCACCCACTGCATGTTCTTATAGTCCCCATTTATATGTCCATTTATGTTCTTACAGCGCTGATTGCCTAACTGAGCCAAGATGTAAAACAGATACTAAAATGTCAGGTTTATTTCAGGTGACCAGGATCATAGTGGGGAGAGGAGGCAAGTGAAACAATGTCCTGAGAATGTGCTTAAACTTATTAACCGTTGCTGTGCCAAGGAGTGATACACCGGTCCAGAAACCCTATACATTTAAATTATGTTTGCAGCCTAAAGGTGCTTAGGTGGATTGGCATTTACATTACTCAGCGGCAAATCTTTTTCATACTTTTTGTGATCATCGGTTAAGATATAACCACTAACTGATGAGACACTTGGGGGCATGAAACTATGCTACCAGCAAAGTTGCATTTGCAAAGCCCTGAATATTTATCTGTTGATAATAAAATTAAAACTGTCAGCTGATAACATTCAGCCACTGTCCATTGCACAGAATAGACATCTCACTGATAGATCTGGAGCAAAGGGACATGCACTTGCCAATAACACCACTACAACTCCAGACATGGAAGAAAGAAGTTCATGCACTTTCATCACTGTTAACTTTTTCAGCATTTTAAAACAGTTACTTAGCATCTGCACTAAGATGTTACACGTCGCTGAACTGAATTGTGACACCAGAATCCCTGTGATCAACATTTGTCAGCAAAAGTGAATTGGAAAAATCAATAGATGTATAAAATGGTAAGTGACATGAGTCAATAACAACGTATCTGCATGTAATACTTGGCTTAAAATTTGAGCACCACCATATTCCGCACCACAGCGTCAAACAGGGATGCCATTTATAATTCAGCTAATGTCAAGCAGTTTTCGAGCCATAAAAAGTATTACTGTATTAGTATGGTGGCAACAACAGGATCAGGAAATTATGAAATAAAATGCAACAGCACCCCCGTCAGCCATATGTTGTGCGGGTGGAGGGAGTGCATGAGCACCAAGGGGTGACGGCTTCAGATTCACCGGAGAAAAGGGTGGATTCAATTGTGAGCCACGGCTGAATTTGTGTTTTCTTTTTCTATACCTAGTTTCACTATTTTGTTAGGGGCACATGTCCAACCCTAAGATGTTTAGGGTCACAAGGTGATGTGACTTCATTGAGCATCTGATTTGAGAAAGAGCTGTGTGATTCTACCTAAATGCCAGCTCACAGCAATTCAGAGAAAAAAAAATATTTTGAAGCTGCATTACCAGACTAAGTCTGCAGTTTAGTGAATTACCACACAGGGGTGTGTATATGGCAGCACTAAAAGGCGCATTAAAGTGCTTCAGTCATGAAAACCTCCCACTGGTTGCTGCTGAAATGCATAGCAGTATGTTCTCCTTTGTGCATTCTGGCTATTATTAGCTTCAGCTGCAGGTAGTACAGTATGCTCAAGTTCGTTTGCATAGGTTTTAGCAGTGAGGAGTTCACATTGACAGAGTCTAGTAAGAGAAAATGCTTGGAATTACACATACAAAGAAGTCTGAGTTTTCACATCAAATGCTGAGGTATTTTTTTTCTGGAGGATTAGAACTCATGGGCTCCATGAAGGTGTGCTTTGGAGAGCTGGCGTGTGTAAGGACTGTTAGGCACCCACACATTTTGGTGGTCCTGCTTTGGCAGGGAACAGTTTATTAAAGTAATGATGTGTGGCTTGTCTCTCTAAGCTAGACAAGACTACACCATCCTATCAGGCAACCAACACAGTTGATCTGTGTGTGTGTGTGTGGGGAAGCTGCTCACTGAAGCGTAGCTCCCTCTTTCAACTGTATACCACTGCATTTTCAACTGCTGTCATAGACAGCTTCAGCAGTGATTGGAGAACTGTGACCACGCCGGCAAACACACTGACTGAATTGGAAGATGCTGACACACCTCTGAAAAACTCAGATGATGGCACTATGTTTCTTGCACATGCATGCAAGCAAACATAAAAATCAGAAAACAGACAAGTGTAAAATAAAATTTAACCCTGCTGTGTCTGTTCAGGATAACTTCCCCCTACCATAACTGGACCCATCTTCGTCAGTCGCTCCACTGGTGCTCTGTTAGCCACTCTCTTTACATTTCTGTTACCTATGCTGTTCTCTACCTGCAGAAACCCTCACTATCCCACACTCTCTCTTCAATTCCTACTGCTGTTTCAAATATTTTTTTATGTATTTCCACCATCACTAATTCAGATAAGCTCGGGGGAGGGATTGAAAAGTAGTACAAAGGAAACCTTTGGTATGGCCGTTCCATGTGTGTGCATATATGTGTGTGTGTGTGTGTGTGTGTGGTGGAGGAACACTGCAGTACATATGCTCGCTCACTCCAACTAGCCACCAGAAGAATTAAATAACAGAACTGAAAAACTAAAGGAAAACAAATTAGTGAAAACACTGACACTGGCTGTTGTGGTGGTGGTGGTGGGGGGTTACCCGGCTTCTTCCATACCATATTAATAACAGATCCCTACAAAGGACAAATGTCTTTCGCGAAAACACACACACACACACACACACACACCAAAGCAGGGCAATTTTACAATAAGAATGGCAAATTAATTCACTTTTTTCATATCTAAACTTTTTCTATTGTTTATAAATGATGTAAAAAAGGGACCGCATATTGTAAGCACAGTAAGATGCTCCAGGGTGTGCACTGAACAGTTATTACCACACTTCCTAGGTGAAGGCACTCAGCCTATAGACTTGTGCCTCACTACGACCCTGGGCATGAGGAAACATCTGTTCAATGCACACCCCATCATGTCTTATTATTTACATAATCTGCATAATAAACACAGAAGGCCATATATTCAGATGAGATGAGTGGCGCATCCCTTGGTGCACCGCACATCTCTGGACTTGTGCAGACTGTCGGGGGCATGGCCATATTCAAAGGCCACCGATGCACCCTGCAGCCCCAACTGTGCTGCCAAGCACAATATTGTGAGGCACCTATGCAGATAAGGGGTTCATCATGCATATGCCATGCATCACAATATTTGAAATCACCCTGGTAAATACATGGCTGACTGCACTGGTGTAAAGATAAGTTTTTCAAACCCTACCCTAACTATGCATGGGGCAGGCTGGTGCCTCACACACAGTCTAGGGCCAGTACACAGTCCTTCCCCCAACCCCTGATCCCTGAACACATGTGTAAAAATGTACACCTCCTCCCTGAGCCCTGATCACATATATAAAATTGTACACCCCCCCTGCCCTGAGCAGTGTACATAATAAAATATGCCCAGATCCCTTTTCGATAGTGTAGTGGCCCCTTTCCCCTGCCCTGAGCACTGTACATAATAAAATATGTAGCAATCCCTTTTTACGTAGTGTAGTAGCCCCTCTCTCTGATCACTGTATATAATAAAATGTGTCCTAATCCCCTTCCATAGTGTAGTCCTCCCCACCTCCCACCCAAAGCATTGTACTAATAAAATATGCCCTCATTCCCTTTTTGGTAGTGTAGTGGCCCCCCTCCCCTTTCCCAAGCACTGTACATAATAAAATATGCCAGATCCCTTTTTCCATAGTGTAGCAGCCCACCTCCCCTACTCTGAGCACTGTACATAATAAAATGTGCCCTGATCTCCTTTACCATTATGTAGTGACCCCCCTCCCCTGCCTCAAGCACTGCTAGAAATAAAAAAAAATTCTGATCCTCTTTTCCATAGTGTAGTGGCCCCCATCCCCAGCCCTGATCACTGCTAAAAAACATCCTGTATCCCCTTTTCTATAGTGTAGCACCCCCCAGCCCCAATCACTACTAAAATAAAAAACATTCCCAATCCCGTTTTCCATAGTTTTGTTGCCCCCTCCCAGCCATCATCACTGCTAGAAACAAATATCCCTACTCTTTTCCATATGTATTGGTCCCTCAGCTCTGATCACTGGAACAATTATTCAAATCTCGACCCTCATTCCCTGTGGCTAGTGGTCCCCTCACTCCAGTAGGCTGTAACCCAACACCCCACACCCCACATCCCAACTTGTGCCAGTGAATGGCACAGCACTCTTCACCCTGCCATGGCCAGCTGCAGACTGATCAGTAATGGAGTGTGTACAGTAAATAGTAAGCACCCATTGGTTATCTCGACAAGGAAGGCTGTTCCATTCATTGGCATGTGCTGGGATGGGGGTGCATGGTTGCGGGTTACAGCATACCAGAGTGGGGGTTGGGGGGACCACTAGCCACCAGGGAACAGCGATCAGGATTTGGATTATTGTTCCAGTGATTGGGGCTGGGGAGGGTGCCACTACACTACTGAAAAGGAGAAGGGGATGTATTTTATTTCTAGCAGTGATCAGTGCGGAGGGTGCACTTCACTATGGAAAAGGGGATCGGGGATATTCTTAATTTCTAGCAGTGATCTGGGCCAGGGAGAGTGGGCTACTACACTACAGTAAAGGGGATCTGGGCATATTTTATTATGTACAGTGCTTGGGGTGGGGGAGAGGGCCAGGACACTATGGAAAAGGGAATCAGGGCATATTTTATTATATACAGTGCTTGGGGATGGTGAGGGGACCTCTACACTATGGAAAAGAAGATTGGGGTCTTATGTTATTTCTCACAGTGATTAGGGCTGGGGGATGGCCTGCTGCTTTTCACCAGGTGCAGCCATGCAAATGAGCCCATAATGGGCATGCAAATGGTCCCTGTTTGCCATGTATGCCCAATGGGCTCATTTGCATGTTTGGGCTGAATATCACCCATGGGGGCTGCAGTGTATGCAGGTATGTGCCATGCATTCCCCTATAGGCACTTCTCAGTCCAGTACCCTGGATGTACTGTGCAGAGCTTGGCACCCCCTGCTCTGCTTAATGCATCCAGAGTCTGATATTCATACAGACTGCATGGTCTGTTCTGATCATGCATTTTGTTTAGATATCGTACCAGAGCTGACTAGCCCAACTTTTTTGCATGGCACACCATTATGTGTGCACATATGGTGTCCATATGTAATAAAAAAAGGAGGGGGTGGCTTTACAGTATATATTAAATAAGGGCTGTAAATATTCAGTATATCTAACAAAAATATAGTTGCATAATAGAACTGGATGGAATGAGAAAACTCTGAATTCATGAAATTTCAATGAAATGTGTAATTCTGTGCAATTTCACAGAATTTTATCAAATGTGTTTGCTACATTTTTAAAATGTATTAATTTGGTCATAACCTGACCATCTAATGAGCTATGCTCTGAAACTTGCCATACTTACTTTCTAGGACTAGTCCTAATGAAGTGCCAAATATCATGAGATTAGGATGAATCTCCAACTTATAGGTGCTCAAAGTCTGCAATTTTATTTTGTGTGGGAACTTTCATGAGCATTTTTATTTGCATATACCTCAGCCATCTATTGGGCCAGAGATCTTAAATTTTGCATGATTACTTGATGATAGGTGCTCTAACAATGTAACAAATTTCATGGCATTAGGATGAAATGTCTCAAAATTACATGTGCTTAAAATGTAATTTTATTTTTGTTTGAAATTTCATGAATATTTTTATCTGCATATACTTCAGCAGTCTATTGGGCCAGAGATCCTAAATTTGGCATGATTTCTTGATGATAGGTCTTCTAAAAATGGGCCAAATGTCATGACATTATGATACATCATCTTATAATTGTATGTGCTTAAACTCTGTCATTTCTTTCAGGAAATGTCATGAAACATTTTATCTGCATATAACTCAGGTAACTTTGGAGCTAGACGTGCAAATTAGCACAACTTACATTTTTGTGATGGTTATAGAAGCATCTAAATATGGAGAAAATTGGATTAGAAACTTTTAAGTTACATGGTTGACACATTTTACTATGTAAATATTTGCAAACTGTAAAAAATGTGGATGTGTGTAACTTATCTGCTCTTGCAGGCATAGACTTAACATTTGACATGCATATCCAATGTCAGTGTATCTGGTTGTCTAATACAATTGGATAAACTGGTTTAGCAGTTTTAAATTTGCAGTGAAAACATGCACACACACACACACATATATTGGTAACATTTTGTAAGATATTTTTGATGGCATATAGATAAAGCATCCATAATTATTTTTGTGGAATTTAACATTCACAATGGATGTATCGCTCCTTCATTTGATCAGCTGGGATATGCTTTCTGCAGTCCTCCTGTTCCTCTCTAGGTGACTGTTTTGCCCCCCCCTTATCCCTTAGCATAGCCAGATTGTCTTAGTAGAACTACTTATCCCGCTGATATCCTCTTTGTTGTTTACAGACAAAATCCCTTAAAACAAAAGAACCCCACTCCTTTTCCTATCAACCTATCGTGTTGAAATAGCCAGAAATCTTCCTTTCTGGTGCCCCAGACATTGTTTTCCACCACTACATCTTTTTGAGTACCTCTGAGTCCCAGACTTGCATGCAGATCAAACTCACTGGATCATCGGTTTACTGGGTGTGATCCTTATATATCCTGCATTCAGGTGGGAATTGTTGACATTCTGAGCTTCATTTCCCCGACTGGGAGGTCCACCACATGTGTGCTACCCAGTTCAGCTGCACATTTCTTGGGGAAACTATGCATCTACTGTAACTCCTAAACCTGGTGACCGCCCCCCCCCCGCACTACCTGCCTCTCATATCTTATCCTTTAATTTGAATCTCCCAGATAAGGTTGAGTGAAATTAACAACATCCAATTTCATGTAATTTTCATAAAATTCCACAATTTTCACAGACTCATGGGATTTGACTTTAAGTACAGATGTTATTTTGCAGTTTTTGGAAGCAAGCAATTAATAAAACTGACATACACAGTCTCCTTCTATGGTCTAATAACCTGCCAAATGTAATGGTATTACATTCTTTAAAGTTTCAGGGTGTTATCAATTTACAGTTTACATTCTTGCAAAATTTAATTTTAAAATGTTGTGAAAGTTTGACTACTTTTAATTCAGTTCCATTTAAAGCTGTAAATATGACTTTTGTCAGAAATGATCATGTGGTGTAGTAGTGTAAATGTTTCAAACCTGGTTAAATTTGGATACGTTGTTTTAAAATTAGAGATAAATAATTGAAGTGTAAATTTTGGCAGCATGTTTGGCAGGCTGTAACTCATCCTCATTTGAAACTACTGTAGCACTCCAAAACTATGTGCATGTATAAATGTAGTGATACCCTGTGTATCTTTAAAATGTTATAACATTCCAAATCATACTATCAAAATTATACTAAAATAACAAATCTAGATTTCGCAAAATGTTAGACTATCTCTAAAACAGACCCTTTTGAAGCTTGAGACTTCAAATATAGTGTACATATCCATGTTGTGTTTTTCTCTAAATCCAGAAACTGTGGAAAAATTTGAATAAGGAATTTTAAAATTAGATCAAAATGACTGACAATTAAATGTTGATTAACTGTTTGTCCACTTATAGTGCCAGTCTCTTTTAGCCTACAACTCTGAAATGTTGTACACTTATGTAAGCAAATACTGTCTACATACCAAATCTGGTGTCAGTTTGATGTCTACTGTTAAAAGTAGAACAAAATAACTTACATTTAACATTTGGCAAAATTCTACAGAATTGGAATGGTAATTCAATGGACATTCCATGGGCAGAATGTTATATTCTGCACAGCTCTAGTACATAACATAACTATAGAAACTCATGGGCTGAAAGTAAACATGACTAATGTTAGCACCACATTATTGTAGGAGTCTGCTCCAGACTCCCAGAGACCTCAACAGAAGGAACTGCTGCTACAGCCAAAGAGATTGAGCTGGCTTATGGACTTGGAGACATTGACCTCATGGGTGATTTAGTTTAGGTGACAAGACTGGATGAAGTCAAAAGCACACTCCACTGTGGGTAGCTGCCTGATTATCAAAATGGAACAGCTACATACAGTATGAAATAACATGTTAGTTATCCAACAAGAAATTACAAGATTCTAAATCTTGTCATAATTTCACAGGGCATAGGTGGTAAAAACTATAAGATGAAGCACTACTTGCAAATGGTGATTACGACTCTGTTAATATAACACATACATGTGATAGCTCCCTCTTTGTGCAGGAGACTCCTGGTTTTTTGACTGAACTCCATCTCTCCCTCTTGGGAAACAAAGTCTCCTGCTTAAGTAAAAATATGTTCAAAATATCCATTTATGTTTGTTTTTGGCAAATAAAGACACATGAAAAGTAAATTAGTGATGAACAATATAAGTAATAACTTTGTACAACTGGTTGTTGATTCTTTTTAGTGCATATTCTTGACAAAATGAAATATTTTAAATGCTTTCATTCTTATTTTTTGACACCATTTAAGGACAAACTCATGATGTTACGGCATCTCCCTACTAGTAGGCCAATCTCCCTATTAATTTGACCTAACTCTCCCTCTTAAGCAAGTTGGACATATCACATGTGCTGTATATATCAGTGTAATTTAGAATACTGAAAAAGGTAATACCATACTATATCCCTAAAACAGGGCAGAACAGTCAGCCTTAAAGACCTAGAAACAATAGACTGTTAGACTATTTTTAAATAAAACTGCAGATGATGGGAGGTTTTGACTAACAAGTGTCTTGTACAAAGATGGAATTATACACAAGCTTTCGAGGCCACACAGGTCCCTTCTTCAGGTGAATAGCTAAACTGAGCAACATAAGCAGTATTTATATCTACTGAGAAGCAAATAAAAAAAATAGCTGGAAGTGAAATATCTCTTTTTACTAAATAAAACTGCATGTGATATGTGGACCACACTCAAGAGCATTACACTAAATAGTTTTTCAGAAGAATGTACCTACTGTTACTAAATAGAAGATGTATTTCCTCACAACTTTCTTGAACTCCCAAACCAGCTTCATTGCATTCTTTATGCTCTTTCTCATTTGAAAGAGACAACCATTGCACCCTGTTGGGTATTTGTATTATATATCTCTATCATGTCTCCTCTCTTTCCTATCTTCCAGGGAGCACATTTTCAAATCCCTCAGTCACTCCTTGGGGCTTTTAGTGCAACCCATGCTCCATTTTAGTTGTCCTCCTGTGGACTGCCCATGAACTGTTTATGTTCCTTCAGAAATGCAGTCTCCAAAAGTGAACACATTAACCAGGTGGTGTCTCAAAAGTGAGTGATGCAGTGACAATACTACCTCCCTCCTCCTGCTGGAGAAAGCCTACCCTATCCAGTCCAGCATCCCACCAACCCTACTGAATGCTTTGTTCTAGGGCCCAGCCACCATGAAGTTCTCAATGATGATAACTTCACAGTTCCTTTCCTGTTTAGTGACTGTCAGGGTCTCTCCCAGCCTATACTCAGCACCTGGGTTCCTATGCCCTTGGTGCATGATCTTGAACTTTTAGGCACTGAATCCCAGTTGCCATGCTTTTGACCTCTCCTCAAGTTTCCCAAGATCCTTGAACATTCTCTCCACCCCCTCCTTCATGTCCACTCTATTGCAGATTTTGATATCATCTACAAAAAAAGCATAACTTCTGTTAGCATACACTTTGGGATCTGTTATCTACACAGTCATACATGCATTTCCTATATGAATATTGTTAATTACATAAATTCATACAGTAGGTGTGGGCAGATTAACAGTGAAATAAATTCATTTATTCTCACTGCTGTTGGATAAAAGGTGGTTCTAATATTTATCCAACACCCTAATGCCAATCAACCACCATTTATGCAACACCCTGCCAGTAATCACCCACCCCTCCTACTGGCACTCGTTACTTACCCCTACTCACCAACTCCACAACCTCTGCACCCTCTACTGACACTACTTCTGCTTCCTGAAAGCCCCTCATACATGCCATCCATCATACATTATTTGAAAAACACATGCCCTTCCCTATCTCCCTACCAGGATTCAAAGTTAGTTTTTTTTCTTTTTAGACATGACCGCAGGTAAGCACTTATCCCCACTCCCCCTCCCACTTGCTCGCCCACCAGCTCACTCACTAAGTGACTCACTCACTAGTATCTTTCACATTTCTTTCTTCAGTGGGCAGAAACAAAAATCTCTTCAAGAACAGACCCACAATGACTTACTGACTTTAAAATGCAAAGAATGTGATCTGCTTTGTTACCGCATGTTTTTTCTTCCACATAGGCTCCTTCTGTGTTCTGCTGTGCTGCCGTTTGCCAGCCACACACCACGACACTCCACCGTCTGCTCTGCACCACACATCTAGAGATGCAGTGAATTTAAATTTTGCCGGCAAAGTGGGCACTGCGCGTTGTCACTCCGCTTCACGGAGTGGCCATCATGAAATGCCCACTTTGTCTTGTTATTATTACTTCGCGTTGTCATTCCACCTTAAGGTGAAGTAAGGCAGAGTGACAACAATATTGGCAGCCCCCAGAGACACAGCCACTAGAATTAATGTGCATCCCCAAAATGCTACTGTCATCTTGTCTCCAGAAAATTCCCCAGTGCTGATGAAGTGAAATGGGAGAGTAACAAGAAATGCAAAGTCTCCCAGAATTAATGGCACACTCAGTCATCAGGGCAGTTGTCAGACAAAGTCACTTGAATTAATGTTCATCCCCAAAATGCTACTGTCTTGTGTCCCGAAAATTCCCCACTGTTGACGAAGTGAAATGAGAGTGTAACAAAACATGCAAAGTCACCCATCTTAGAGATGCAGTGAATTAGAATTCCACCCGTGAAGTGCCCGTGAAGTGGGCACTTTGTGTTGTCACTCCGCTACGCAGAGTGGCCAGCATGAAATGCCCACTTCACCTTGTTATTGTGATTGTGACTTGTCGTTGTCATACCACCTTAACCTGAAATAAGGAGGAGTGACAACAATATTGGCAGCCTCCAGGCCCCCACACATCCCACGGCTTCCAGTACTGTAACTCGTGCTGTACAGGAACATGAATGCCTAAAGCTGTCCTTCGCCCTTGACAATGACGTGTATCACAAAACTCCCCAATTTGAAAACTCATATCAATGAGTACAGTGCTGAAGTCTGGAGAGATACTACAAAACAGGCTTACATGATGCAAGTAACTAGTAAAAAAATAAATTTTGTGATTTGTGATTGAATTGGGACTGCATTTGTGACCGTTAAATATGAATTTATTTTTCTCGGACTTGGAGCTGATGAGCCTATTGGGAACACGAATGCCTACAGCTGTACTTCCTTGATGACCTGGCTGTTTACAAAACTCACCAGCTTGAAAACATATCAATGGGTACAGTAGTGAAGCCTGGAGAGATACTACAAAACATTAATTTTGTGATTTGTGATGTGATCGTGAATTGTGTGCACCACACCAGTATTCTGAAGGGAAGCCAAACAAACAACTGTGACTCAAGTAACAGATGGAGAGTGGGCCCTAAAAATATGCAAATGCACAGACAGATTAAGATTGCGCTGCACACTAAAGAGATGCAGACACAAAGGCATGACAACAGCACTTAACCAGTGCTCACCATCAGAAATCAAAATTTGGAAAAGAATACCTTTTACCATTGGGGGGGTAGTGCACTGCAGTAATAGTCCACTACTACCAGTAAATATACCACAAGAAGCACAAAAAATTCATGCAGGTGGAGTGGATAGCAGGTTCACACTGCTGCAAGTATTCTGTGGCACAATAAATGGTATCTGATTTAATGGCGCACATGTATCACACACATACACACTCACACACACACTACAAGTAATGCACAACAAATTGAAAACCTTTAGTAATACAACCAAATGTTTTAAACAAACTGAAATTATATACTGCTGCACCACAAAAATCAGCAAAAAATGCTAAGAATTACTGAAAATATTACTCTGTGTACATTAACACAGTTATACAAGAAAAAAATTAACCAAAACAGAAAGACTGATTTTTTTCTCTCACTCTACCTACACCACAGATATGCACCTCTCCCAAAGCACACTTCACAATACACAGAATGACTGTTCTAAATTAACATTAAAAATCCACACACAAACAATAACACCCAATGATATGAGCACAGGAGGGTTTCCTACAATCGATGTACTAAATTTTGAGCAAAAAACATGGCTCAAAAAGGCTTAACAGCTTGTAGAGGATTTGAATGTCAGAGCTCTGAGAGGAAACTTTCTCCATCTTCCACTACACACACACTACACAGAACTGAGGTTGTGCAGAACAATCTAGAGCCCATGTAACCTGCAATCCCATGAATCACTGCAAATTCACTTTGGAACTCAATAACAAGGTGAAGTGATGTGAAGTACATTGATTTCAGAGTTACTTCACCTTAAAATTGGTGGAGAAGTGGTTTGGGGAAGGCGGAGTAATGTGAAGTCATTGTTTTCAATGGACTTCGTGTTCCCCATTATAACGCGAAGTACTCTGCTTCAGGGTTATGGAGCACTTCACAGATTCACATTTCCATGTATCACTGCCGGAGTGAATTTAGCCCACTTAGCCCACCACTATACACATCAGAAAATGGACAGTAAAAGTAGGATCAACCAGATAAATGATCACTTAACAGAAACATAAATTAACAAAAAAGAAAATAAATACAGCCCACCCTATGCCATCAGAACACTAATTCGAGAAAGCAAAAAATGGAGCCACCATATTTTCAAAACTCTCCAGCCCATCCACAAATGAAAACTAACTAATAAAAACCTTAGCTGCACAGCAACAGAGAGAGTGACAACTAAAACCACCCCACTGTAAAGGAAGAATGCATTAAATAACTCCACTAAAATTATACTTAAACCCAAACTCCACAAAATATAAATACAAAAAATCTCTTCTTACTGCATAAGTTAGAAGGGGCCTATTGCATAAATAGCACATGTGATGGGTTGATACTGTATACATGATTTATTTGAACTTGCAGTGAGTGATCTCTGATAATCTCACTAGTGGCTTCACCACTCATGAGGTCCCCGAGGTCACTTACTGCTCATTCAAATAAATTGTGTATGCACCAACAACCCATCACATATCCCCTATTTATTGGCTGCTATTGGTTAGGTTTTAGAGAAATCTATTGTCATAGAGTTTCTAGTTTATTAGACTTAAGTGTCTTTTAGTATTTCTGAGTGACAATTTATGTACATGCTGCTATGCATTAGTTAGTAAGGATTTATTAACTACTAGTGGATATTCACTGAGCAGTGATTTTTTTTAGCTGCACTTGAAAAATGGGACTGCTGAGTTAGGGAAATATACAAACTTCTGACTATGGGAAATAATATTTTTTTGCTATATGTAAATGTGCAAAAAAAGAGGAGACAGGGAAATGTACTTTTCTACAAGGTTAGGAAGCTGGTAAGAGCCAGCTGCACATGTTACAGAAAGTGCTGGCAGAACACTGCCACATATGGTCATATTCCTGTTTCCTGAGTAAGGTAAGGAACAAAAGCACTAGTTATGAAAGAGAAAAAGTGTATAAATAAAGAATCATTTTAAGGGTCTTGCTGTCCAACAGCCCACGTTATATTGCAACCTGCAACTTTCATGTCCCAGAGTTGGTGTGTATTATGGTTCTCCTTGGAATTTTTGCATAACTGTAATAAATTCTTTATACACCAGTTTTGTATTGTCTGTTTATGACTTCAGAACTCATCACAAAGTAAAGACTCGGAAATATGTATAAATTTGCACTGGCACCCCAGGACAAGAGGTTATTAAAGGGAGCACAAAACAGCATCAGGGTATTTAAGGATCACCACTAGTCATGGGAGAACCTCAAATTCTGATAAGCAAAAATGGTTTGGATACTTATCTGAACATTTTATAATCTTTATTGTTTTATGGTAACTATGTTAAACATCATTTCAAACAGCTTTTAATCAACATATCTGTATAAAAAATTAAACAATTGTTTAGTAGTAATAAACAGCATGATTAGTGAAATGAGATGAGAAGGAGTGAATGATGTGATTGTGGATGTGCCCAGTGCACCCCTTCTGCTCAACACCCAGATATCGAAACACGAAAAAAGACCATTATGGCGACAGTCGCTGTAATGGTCCTTTTCCGTGTTTCGCTTTCCCCCAGTCTTCTGCCCCCTTCTCAGACCAACTCTGACCTAGAGTTGATAATCCTTAAGTCTGGGGGGGTGCAGGAGGCAGAGCCCCCTGCATGGGGAGTGTGTGTGTGGGTGCTGCCCCCCACAGAAAACACTCACAGATTGGGTGGCACAATACCTGTATCAATATTGTGCCGTCGCTGTGTGGGAGGTTAGCACTTTCACTGTCGTCCTCCTTTGGTGCTTCCGATGTGCCTACTGGAAGTGTAATGCTGTAATATGTGATGCACTTGCTGAACCTCATAACTGGAACCCACCTCCAAGATGATGATGATTTTGTCTAAAGGCAGGCAAGTCTCAGAACTCTGACCAGGTCTTATAACTTTTTAGTTACAGCACCAGTATGAACACTTAATCGCCGACAGCAACCCCCCCCCCCATACTGTCTGTATGATTTTGCTGAAAGGCAGGCAACTCCCAGAATGCTCTTTAACTGCTCTTCTGTTTCTGACATTTAAGAAAGTAATATTGTATATAATAGTTAATAACAATAGTGACTTTTATTTCTCAACAGGCACCACAGTGAATGTCTCTCAGGAGGAACACACCACCATAACACAGAATCAGAAACAGCAAAAACCAGTTAGACAGCCAGTCAGAGAGCTAATCAGCCAACTGCTAGCTCAAAACTGCTAATACCCCTGCCTACTACAATCAAAGGAAAAAAGAATTGCTATACCAGCACAGATATTAATATGGTTAAGGCACATTTACTAAAAAGGACTTAGAAAATAATGAGAAAGTGACTGTGTGAGATACCAGCAAGTTCCAGACCAGATCTCTAGTTTGTAACCAGTCTCCTGAGTCTGATTTTTGTAGAAGGGGATTGTGTATTTGTATAGCTAGTTTTATGTCTCAGGCACAGGCAGCACTTTGTTCAGCAATGGCTCTAGGTATGGAATGCAATGCACCACTGTTAGGAAGCAACATGAGAGAAGAGCACCAGGTAGTCTGAATTCCAAAAGTCACCACATCACCATTTCTACTACCACTACTATTGGGGGGGGGGGAAACAAAGCCAGCAGCATTTAATCAAGCCAGTTAAGGTGCATTTAGCTAAATGATCTCCTTAGAATGTGAAATGTGAAAGTGATTGGGACTTGTTTTCCTCCGTTGCTACCACAGAAACATAGAAACACAGACACATAGAATTTGACAGCAGATAAGGACTGCTTGGCCCACCTAGTCTGCCCATTTCCCAACCTAACAGATAAGCTGTAGATCCTAGTTAACCAACAGCCTACTTCCTCCTACCCCCCACTAGAATTGCCTTATGTCTGTCCCATGCATTCTTAAATTCCCCCACTGTTTTTGACTTTATGACCTCCATAGGAAGGCTGTTCCATGCATGTACAACCCTCTGTGTGAAGAAATACTTCCTCACATTACCTCTGAGCCATCCCCCTCTATCTTCAAATTGTGCTCCCTTGTTCTTGCACATCTTTTTTTTGAAAGATGCTACCCTCTTGGACTTTGTTGATTCCCTTGAGGTATTTGAAAGTTTCTATCATGTCCCCTCTCCTCCTTTCCTCGAGGCTATACATCTTAAGCTCCTTTAGTCTTTCTTCATATGTCTTCTGGTGCAGACCCTGCACCATTTTGGTTGCCTTCCTCTGGACAGCCTCCACCCTGTCTATGTCTTTGCGGAGATGGGGTCTCCAGAACTGTACACAGTACTCCAGATGTGGTCTTACCAACTGTCTGTACAGAGGGCCAACAACTTTTTGTTTTCTACTGGTGATGAATCTTCCTATGCATCCCAGTATCCCCCAGCCCTCCTTACTGCCTTCTCACATTGCTGGCCCACCTTTAGGTCATCTGATATGACTACCCCCAGGTCCCTTTCCATTTTTGTTGTTGTCAGTATCTCACCCCCCATTGTGTACTCTTGCCCTGGGTTTTTGTTTCCCAGGAGCAATACTTTGCACTTCTTTGCCTTGAATCTAAGCTGCCATACATTTGACCATTCCTCCAACCTTGCCATGTCCCTTTTCATTCTTTCCACCCCACCTTGCATATCAACTCTGTTGCAGATCTTTGTGTCATCTGCAAAGAGACATACCTTCCTCCCCAGTCCCTCTGCAATGTCACTTATAAAGAAATTAAAAAGGATCGGCCCCAGTACTGTACCCTGCAGTACCCCACTAGTAACCCTCCTTTGTTCACTGTGAACTCCATTTACTATTACCTGCTGTGTCCTGTTGTCCAGCCAGTGTTTCACCCAGGCTACCACCCTGGGACCCACTCCCAGGCTGGCAGATTTGTTTATTAATCTTTTGTGTGGGACTGTGTCAAATCCCTTGCTAAAGTCTAGGAAGGCCATTTCCACAGCCCCTCCCTGGTCTACTACTTTGGTCACCCAGTCAAAGAAATCAATTAGATTTGTTTGACATGACCTTTCTGCTGTGAATCCATGCTGCCTTGGGTCCTGTGCCCCACTGGCCTCTAGGTACTCAACAATTCTTTCCTTCAGAAGTGATTCCATCATTTTCCCTACCACTGAGGTCAAACTGACAGGTCTGTAGTTTTCTTCCTCTGTCTTGCTCTCACTTTTGTGAAGGGGAATCACATCCGCCCTTCTCCAGTCCTCAGGTACCACACCATCCTCCCATGATTTATTAAAAATGGACGTCAGTGGTGTTACTAGTTCTTCCCTTAATTCTTTTAGAATTCTGGGGTGAATCCCATCAGGCCCCATTGCTTTATCCACCTTCAGTTTTAAGAGTTCTTTCAGAACCCTTTCTTCTGTGAAAGGACTGATATCTACCCTCTTATCAGAGTGCTTCTATTGACTGGATTAGGTCTCCCCCCTGCTTTTCCATTGTGAATATTGAGCAGAAATATTTGTTCAGTATCCCTGCTTTTTCACTGTCACTCCCTGCCCAACCACCTTCCTCTTTATTCAGCCTCAGTATCCCTGCCTTCATCTTTGTATTGCTCCCTAATGTACCTATAAAAGGTTTTATCCCCCTTCTTAACCGAGTTGGTTATCATTTCTTCAGTTTGGGCCTTTGCTATTCTGACTGCCTGCCCTGCTTCCTTCTGCTTTAACTGGTACAGTTCTCTGTCCTGCTCCTTCTGTATTTCCTTATACTTCCTGAATGCTATATTTTTCTCTACTACTTTCCCCGCCACTTCTTTTGAGAACCATAGTGTTTTTTTCTTTTGTTTTGATTTGTTTATGTGCTTCACACAAAGGCTTGTTGCCTCTGTGATGGCAGTTTTGATGTTTCCCCATTGTTGCTCCACCTCACCATCTTGTCTGTTTGCTAGTGCTTTTCTGAGGCACTCTCCCAGTTTGACAAAATCAGCCCTCCTGAAGTCTTGTACCTTTACTTTTGTGTGGCTTGACTCTACAGCTAAGTTTATCATGAACCACACTGTTCTGTGGTCACTTGTTCCCAGATGGCTACCCACTTCAGGATCAGAGATCCTCTCTCCTTCCCCATTTGAGAGTACCAGGTCTAAGATTGCTCCCTCCTGAGTGGGTTCCAAAACTAGCTGTCTGAGGCATGCCCCCTGTAGGGCATCAAGAATGGCCTTGCTCTTGGATGTGACTGCAGCAAAGGTGCTCCAGTTAACATCTGGCATGTTCAGGTCCCCCATCAGCAATATCTCACCTTTCTCTGCCATCCCATGGATGCCTTCTATCATTTACTTGTCCATTTCCTCCCCCTGAGATGGGGGTCTATATACAACCCCTGTGCCATTTGTGGAGACATTTCCAGTCTCCAGGTTGACCCACAGTGCCTCCTCTCCTCCATGTTTACCCTTTAGTTCTGTTGCTTTGATCCCTTCCCTTACATAGAGAGCTACTCCTCCTCCTCCTCATTTTCCCTCCCTGTCCCTCCTTCAGATTGTGTACCCTGGTATGTTGACATCTCAGTCATGGTTCTCTGTGTACCATGTTTCTGTGACTGCCATGATATCCAGGCATCCCTCTTCCTTCAAAGCCACCATTTTGTGGAGCTTGTTTCCTAGACTATGGGCATTGGTACTTATTACCCTCCATTTTTTTCTGGCTTTATTTCTTTTTGCCCCATTCCTGTCCTTACTGCCTTTGTCTTTTTCTGCATTTACCCCTGCCCTTATCCCTAGCTACTGCTCTATCTTGGTGTTTACCTCATTAACTATGCTGACTTTTGGGGCGGGCTAGGATTTCCCTTCTCCTTTTCAGTGCCTCCCCCCTTGGCTAGTTTAAATGCTTGCCAATGAAGCATTTAAACCTATCACCCAGAATCCTGGTTCCCCTCCAGGATAGATGCAAACCATTGTGCTTGTTTAGGCCTGCATCCCTCCAGGTGGAGCCCCAGTCCCCAATGAAGCCAATTCCCTGAGCTTTGCACCAGTTTTTCAACCAGTCATTGAATCCCATGGTGCAGAGTACCCTAGCCTCATCCATGCCATAGACAGGTAGCACTTCCGAGAAAGTTACCATGTGTGCTACTTGTCTAAGGCCCCTCCCCAACTCCACAACTCCTGTTGCACTGCTCTGATCCCATTCTCAGCCAGGTTGTTAATCCCTAGGTGGATAATGACATCCAGCTCACTTCCCCTTGTAGCTGCTTCCATGATCCTGAGGATACATTTCCTGCCACTCCAAGCCATGGTGCCGGGCAGGCACCTTACCTCCCTTTCCCTTCTCTCCTCCAGTTCTACCCCCGTCCCCCATCAGGAGTTATTTCCTTTCCCTGTGGGGTCCTGTGCCACCCTCCTGTGGGTCTCCATTCTGGAGTACCAGTACAATGTCATGTACTGGCTGCAACTCCCACTCACCCCCTGGATGATGATAATTTGGTCCAAAGGCAAGCAAGTCCCAGATCTCTAGTCTGTTTTTTTTAACCAGTCACATGAGTCTGATTTTTTGTAGAAGGGGGTAGTGTGTTTGTTTGTATAGCTAGTTGTATTTCTCAGTCACAGCACCACTTTTGTTTAGCAAATGGCTCTCAGTATGGAATGCAACATGAAGCAATGTGAGAGAAGACATAATACCAGTCAGTCTGAAAGTCATCACTTCACCACTGCTACTGCCACTACTATCAGTGGGGAACAAACAGAGCTAGCACCATTTATTAATACTGATTATAAAATGGGTAAAAAAAATGCTTCAGTTTCATTGGCTCAAACAACCTTTCAGCTGTGTCCTTATCAGTGAGTATCTGTGCCAACTGGCACTTTTGTCACCTTGGTGATCTCACAACTCAAAAAAATCACTGAGCTATTTGAGCTGGAATCCATTTTTCTGAACTGGGTACATGACCCACAGCAGAAGTGCAAAACACCACAACATCTTAACAGGAAACACCAAGTAACAGCACAACCACTGCACTGAAAGAGCACTGCCAGCAGAAAACAACAGAACACCCCCTCCATTTCCTCCACCACCAAAAAAAGTCTGCCTTTTCCATTTTGTTTTCCATTCCCATTTATCCCTGGCCAGTGTGGATTCATCTCTTGATCTGTCCCAGCATTTCAAACTGACCGAATGGTAACCACTACAGCACCTGCATCGCAAGAACTACACTGTCCTTTCTCGCATCTGTCACAGCACAGCATAGCACGGTATGGCTTATTTTTCTTTTTGAACTGCTAGTTTTTTTGTACATTTTACTGTGTTTTACTTTTACTTTGCAACCAGGAAGTGGAAACCAGGCAGTACAGTGGCTGCAATGGGACACACTCACTCACAACCTGCGATGTGCTTCTTGAGGAACTTACTCGCTCCCAGAAAAATCACTGTCCTGCAATTACTTAAAAATGATACAAGTGTTTAATAAAATAAAAATACAACATTGGTTTCAAAAAGGAAAAAAAAACAACTAATACTAAGCAAAACACCTATATCTCTGTTGCTAAGTATGGGATGGCTCCTGGCAAGGGAAATGCTCGCTCTGAAATGAAAAGGGATGCTGGCTCTGAATGAAATGCCTGCTCCGCTCATTAACAGAGACAAATTAAATTAAAATCAGTGTGTCTTAGTCAAGTATACAGTGTGAACAGAGATGGAGGAACAACTTCACCAGTACCTGTCAGTGTGTTTAGGTGGGGGTTGAAGATAGATGGGGGATGACTCAGGGACAACATAAGGAAATATTTTTTCATAGAGATAGTGGTGGACACAGGGAATTGCCTTCCTGAGGAGGTTGTGCAGTCAAAAACATGGGGGGGATCAAGAATGCATGGGACAGACATAAGGCAATTACAGTGGGTGGTAGGAGGAAGTAGGCTGTTGGTTAACTAGAAGTTGCGGCTTATCCAATAGGTAGTCAAACGAGCAGACTTGGTGGGCCATACGGTCCTTATCTGCCATCAAAGTCTATGTTTTTCCTGTTTCTATGTTTCTATGTAATATATCTGATAAGCATAAGCATGCTATTGAAAATAAACTTAAGACTCAAAGCTGCATGTAGGATGCGTCCATCTTCATGTCTGACACTGTTACCATGCGTCATGTATCAGTGACACTCAAGAAGCAATGATGAAGATCTTGCCTGTAGCTTTGAGGTTTGGCTTTATTTTCAATGGTACGCTTCTCAGTTATATTAATGAAATAAATATATCCTGTAATGGATTTAAATTGGATTGTTGGGCTCTGCAGAATTGTGGTGAAAACTAGTGGGTATGTGGTTGGTTGAGCTGGTGTATGGGGGTGCTGTATCTTAAATTCTACAGAGTTACATTGAAGTGCATTAATGATGGAGTTTGGATTACTTTAAATGATTGTCTTACTACAGTAGTAGCCAGAGACATGGTTGGATACTTCCAGATATTTCTCAACATTTCTAACAAGTTTCTCCTCTCTGCTGCCTCTACTGTGGAAGTGGACAAAGCTGCAGATTTCTCTAGAAATATTTCAAGGATTTTAAGGAATTATGACCATTTCTTTGGCTGTGACTACAAAGCATGCAGAGGAGGCATATATATAGCAGTTGGGCCACCTGGTTCATTCTTTTTACAGCACACTCTGTACCGATGTGCTGTTGTGCTCCTAGAGCCCATGTGGTGGTTCAAATTAGAAAACGATTAAAATAATGAAACAAGTTACAAAACAGAACTGATCAAAATCATAGCTTAACATGTACTACATATTGGTAAAAAATAATTACGTCATGATTTCGATAATTTTATATCCAATATACTGTGGATGAGGATTTAGAAAATTATTATTTAAGCAGCACAGAGAGCTACCTAGCTCTCGCTTAGAGGACACCATTCTGTGGCACGTGTGCTTGCCATTTTTTAGAGCAGTCAATGCTGTAATTTTGAAGGGAGAAGGCTGGGTTTACATCAGATGCAATTGAAAGGGGAAAGATATAACACCACCAAGAGAGGGAGGTAGTTCAATCAATGGGGGATTAACATCTGGAATGCACTCCCCTCGGAGGTTGTATGTGTAAACAGTTTATCAGCCTTCAAGATTGCACTAGATAGGCACATGGAAGAGAAAAACATGGGAATTTGACCACTGATTAGTGGTAGGACCATGTATGGCTCTAGAAGCTAGTGGATCTGTAATCGTACAAGCTATGAAGCTATGAACCTATGAAGAGCCAGTAATACACAGCTACACTACAGAATAAAAGGATGATGTTGATGATTTGATACTGATGATTGAGTTGTAGTCCAGATGACAACAGATTTTACATACCAATCTATCAGGTTAGTAGGATTTATATATATATTTTTTTGTAATTTCTTTTATGTTTTGCTTATGGTATATTTGCCAAAGAAACAAAAGTGTTGCCATATTACAATGATGCATTAAATGTATGGAATAATGACATTAGCTTCATATGGTTTTCATTTTATTGTCATTTATTCTGTAAATATTGTTAGATGCTAGTATTGCTTTTTGCATAAAATATGATTTAGGCTGCTACTTTAACTGTTGCATCTTCTTTTCAGTTCATGTAAAATTTGTCTTTGCTAATATGTATTTTATTTGATTTATCGCTATACAGGCATACTCAGTTCTGCTATATGTTATATCCTCTCCTGTGAATATATCAGTGTAACTGTTTAGGCCAACTTCCTTACAGCATTACTGGTAAATATAATAGGCAGGATTCACAAAGAGGATGTGCCCAGCGCATCCGAGATGTGCTGGCAGATCCCTGACTTGTGCACTGGCGTGATTCTGGAAAGGGTCCGTTGCACTGGTATGTCCTGGATGCACCAACATGTTGCAGATGCACCACACACCATCCATAATGATATGCAGTGCATCTGGAGGGGTTGTGCAGGGAGCGTGCCCATGCATATGGTGTGCAGCCCCATTCTCTACCTATCTTGGAGGTGCATCCCCAGAGCAAATCCGGAGATATGCCTCCAAGAGATAAGTCTACATCAAATGGATGTAAGTGGGTTACCACCCACAGGCAGGCTACTGTATTGCAAACAGCAGCATGGTATCCTGCCCACTCTGCCAATCCAGAGTGCCCCTACTCCCTGCCCACAGCCCTGTTTTGTATGCCACACGCTGCGGCAGTATATCCATGTATGATGAATCCCCCATCCCTGCCCACAGTCCCATTTTGTATGCTGCACCCTGCAGTGGTATATTTATGTATGATGAAACTCCCTTCCCTGCCCAAACCCCCATTCTGTTTGCTGTACCTTGCGGCAGTATATCCATGTACAATGAAACCCCTCTCCCTGATGGAACCCCGATTCTGTATGCCACATCCTGCAGCAGTAGAGCTATGTACCAAGAAACCCCCCTTCCTGCCTGCAGCCCCATTGCCAAGCTGCACACTGCGGCAGTGGATAGTCATTAATAGAAGCCCCCCTTCCCACCCCAACACACACACCACCGAAGGTACTCCAAATGACCCCCCATCAGTCCAGCAGACTCCCCACCGCCACACCCACTCAGGCATCCTCTCTCCACCCCTCTTCCCCTGTCCCAGCAGGTCCTGATGTTCAACAGGCAGCAAAACCCACCCACATACCACCATAGCTGCCTGCTGATAAAGCTGTCCATGAATGACAGCTACTGTACTACTGAAAACCCATTGGTAGACGTTGTTGACCAATGGACTTACAGTGAGTACTGTACTTTCATTCACATCTTTGTGAAAAGCAGAGTACAGTACTCACTGCAAGCACATTGGTTGACAAGATACACCAGTGGGCTTTCAGTAGTACACTACCTGTCATTCATGTACAGCTTTGTCAGCAGGCAGCTATGGTGGTATGTGGGTGGGTTGTGCTGCCTGCTGAACATCAGGACCTGCTGGGACAGGGGACCAGGGTGGGGAGATGGTGCCTGAGTGAGTGTGGTGGTAAAGGGTCTGCTGGACTGGTACGCTTATGAAATGCAGAGGCTCACTATCCTGACACTGACCTGCCTGGGTAGCATTGCCCGACTGGGTCAGTATAATGACAGTGAGGATCCCGGCATGAGGAATCCCGAAGAACATTGACAGGGATAAGGTAGCGGATGTGACGGCTTGCTACCTTACCCCTGTCCCTAGCATTGAAAGTCATGAAAAATCAGAAGGCTGGTTGAGCTGCCCCACTGATGTTGCAGACCACACCATGGCAGCTCAGCCTGCATGCTGTGTAGGCACGGGTTCTATCCACGCTGCAGGCAAGATCTATTTTAACAATCCAACTACCCATAACCATTTGATTTCTAACTCTGAGGTCCGCTCCTCCTCGGAGTTAGATATTTTAGTAACAGGTGATGTGAGGCACTGCCCCACATGGGGTAGGAGGCTAAGCCCCCCGATATGCCTAATGATTCTTCAATCAGATGCCTGAAACCCTATTTTGGGGCATCTGATTGATTTGGCAGCCTGAATTTCAGGCCAGTGGGGTTGTATCCCGAGACTCAAGTTACTGAGTTTAGGGATACCATAGTATATCCGCTGGACTGATGGGGGGGTCATCTGGAGCACCATCAGCAGTGCATGTGTGTCAGGTTGTGGAGGGAGGTTTTTTGTATGAAGATCCACTGCCACAGTCTGCGGCTTGGCAACAGAGCTGCGGGCAGGGATGGGGGTTTCTTGGTTCATAGCTCTACTGCCACAGGGTGCGGCATACAGAATGAGGGTTCCGTCAGGGAGAGGGGTTTCATTGTACTTGGATATACTGCTGCAGTGTGCAGCATACAAAACGGGGGTTAGAGTAGGGAGGGGGCAACCACTGAACCACCGGAACTCATTCATGGGCATCCTCACAGCCAGTAAACAAGCTGGGGATTGTTGGGGGGTGCAAATAGCCTCCCTAGGGCTATGTGTGTGGCACATAGCCATTGCAGGGCACCTGGCACTTTGTGCCAGGTGCATCTCTGCACGGCAAATGCAAATGGGGCCATAGTAAAATGCAAATGGCCCATTGTGCCTTGCATGCCTAATGGCCCGATTTGCATGTTGTTGGCTCTGAATGACAACTTTGGGCACAGTGCATCATGGGATATGCTGCCCCATTGGTTTCCCAGCTCGACCAGGGGGTTGTGCCAGCACATCCAGGGTTGGGTGCAACTGTGGTACTCATAGAGGGGATGTGCCGGAAGCATCCCCAGGTGCATCTTCTATGAATACCCCAGTTGGTGCTCAATGCATCTCATTTGCATCAGGATATCTGAGATGTGCTGAGCATATGTCCTTTGACAATCCTGCCCAATGTTTTAATGGTCACTAGGCTGCCTTTTTTTTATTTCTTAAAATTATTGTATCTGCATGAGAAGTGTACATTGTATGCCCTACCTCTATGTAGATAGAGTTTGTCTGTGGGGAAGGCGGGGGGGGGGGATATGAGATGTAGCTGCAGACCAGTGCTGTTTTTATTATGCTAAGTACTGTTAGAGACAGGAATTTGTTTATAAAATGGGTAAAGAAAATTGCTTAATTTGATTGGCTGACAGGACCTCTGAGCCGTGTCCTTATCAGCATGTATCTATGCCAACCAGCACTTTTCTCCCATAGGCAACCTCACAACACGCAGAAATCAGTAACCTAGCTGAGCTGCAAAGTATTCTAAGAAGTGAGCACACAACACACAGCACCAGTGTGAAATGTCACACTGCTGTGACAGGCATCAAACAACACAAAGCCTAACTCTCTCTCTCGCACTCTAAGATGAAAGTGTAATAAAAATAATTGAAATAAATTCAACCATAGCATTTTTTCCCCATGTTAAAAAATGTAAATAGCTCAGTCACACTGCACCCGCTAAAACCAGAATTGCTTGGTGCCGATAGCATTCATTTTCACTACATGCTGCCTCCAGGTATCCACAGAATTGATCCTTTGTTCCATCATTGAGAATTACACATACACACACAAAATCAAAACACTCATCACAGACCTAGTTCTCCATAAAAAAAAAATCCTGTACCTTGTGAGTAACCCTGAGAAACTTGAATGCAACACTGGAAATGACTCAGTCACAAGCCAGCTTGTTCAGTGGTTGGCACCGTTAATCCGCTATCCTCGCCCTGCCTACACTCCAAATGACCATAGTAAAAAAGTACAAAAGATTACACTGTTGTGAAAACCTGTAAATATGAAGAAATTAAATATGACCCAACTGCAAAACCGGAAGTGGCTCAAGCGAGTACAACAGCTGCCAACTCCTGGCAAACATGCCTGATTCCAACCTGCTCCAACTGAAATACGGCCATGCTCCTGAACAACCTACTACTTAAATATAACAAAACTTTAAAAATAAAAATAAATCAACGTGTGTGTCTTGGGGGAGGGGTAAGTTACAGACACCAGCGCTCTCTAGAGGCTGCCTTTTACATACATTCTAGTTATGAATACAGTACAAAGACAGGGACTACTTTTCTATATTTGTTTTTTTTTTTTTTGTTTATAACTCTTTTCCCTCCTATTCATGGTCCAAGAAGCCTCTCTCACGCATCTAGGTGGATCCTACCCATCCAGAAGTCCGCCTGTCTGAGCCTTTTCTCTCCTCCCCCTCACTTTGCAGCTGGCACCCCATCTTAACCCCTCCGGGGTGGGGCCACCAATCCTCTCTGGGTGCACTTACATACACAGACTCCAGCTGCAGGCACAGACCTGGGCGAAGGAACATGAGAGACCAGACAGGACAGACCCGGCTATGGGCATCGGGACTGGTGCCATCACCTACCCCAAGGACCGGGCTTTTCCTTTGTTCTACAGTCTCCCCCCATGTGTGGCACATGCCCCAATGCACTGGCACATGACAACCCTGCCTGCATCGGCCATGCTGATCACATGCTGCCTGGCATGCTGCAGTGCCCTCCGGTCTCAACCAGGGGCCACTGGCATGTCAGGCTGTCCCTCCCTCCATCCCAGGTAGGAGAGCACCACAAGGGTACTTGATCCTCAACCCTCCCCCACTGACCCCCAGTGCCCAAGCTCACTCCTGAACCTGCGTTGCCAGCGAAAGGAGTGTAAACCCTGCCTGGCTGGGCTGGCCTACTTTTTCTATTTTTTATTTACATTAACATACTTTTTAAACATTTTAAAACTTCTTACATAAACTTTTAAAATAACCTTTTTTTTACAAGGGAACCCATTATAAAAGCGCAATAACACACTCCAAGGTGTGGGTTATCTCCTGATAAGAGCACGCCCAGGTGCATGAGGCACTCAGCGCAAGCTCCTCATGGCTCATAACACACCTGAGCATTCTCTTATCGGGAGATAATCCACACTTCATTGTGTTTTATTGCTTGCTTAAGCTGCTCAACCAATCAGCATTTCCTAATCTAAATCAAAGTTGCTTGCTGTATTTTTTCTCTGCAACTCTGTTCTTAATTTTTTTCAGGTCTGCAGATAAAATGCTGCTTCCCATATGGTACTACTACTGCTTCTTCTGCTGTCTGGAATGAACTTTCTGCACCAGGACTCTGGCTACCTGTGGTGTTTTTTACTATTGGTAAGGTAAGCATTTGCATTTATGTTGTGACATTTTCTCCTTCAACGTAGAGCATAATAAGTAAGTCTGATAGCTTGTTTTACATTGTATGCACATCCTTTATGAATGGAGAGATCAGATGGGAGGAAAGTGTCAATTGTTGGGAGGGAGGAAATCTATGAGATGTAGCCTCAGATCACTGCAGTGCTTATTATGTGAAGTCAGATTGGAGATTTCCTAGGATTATTGTTGTCAAAGTTGTGCCCAATCAATCAGCCTTTCCTAATCAAATCAATGTTAGCTGTTGTGTTGTTTCTCTGCAACACTGTTCCTCTATAGGAGAGATTGCCGGAGGACTGGGAAGAGAGTAACAGTGGGTTGAATCGGAGCACCAGAGGTCCAGAACTTGGGGACTAGCAGAAAAGCAGCAGGGAAGTGTGGTATTAACTGTTCAGTTTCAATATGTACCTCGCTGGTTTTGGGTGGAGTGGGTTTTATGTAATCATGTTACTCTTGCTGTGGGGCTGAAGTGGTGCACCAGAGGACTGGAGCTCAGAGGTGCTCAGGAAGGTACGGTTGAGTAATGCATTTCATTGTTTATTTCAGAGGACTCTTGATTGATTATTTTCTACACAGGGCAAGGTGAGCAACAGACATGTAGAGATATGCAATTTTGAGTAGGACAGGTCTGCAGTGTTTAAAATAAGTTGAAAGAAATGGCTGATTGTTTTTACACTGTAGTAGGTGATTGGATTAGGTCTGCCATACCCACCCCATCCCACCCACCCCTGGCTATCCCACCTTTATAGGAGGGCAATCAGGAAGAAGGGCTCTACTTCCTGTATCAAGGCAGGGCAAGAAGGACTGCAACCACTCACCAGGGCTATGTAGAAGACTCACAAAGAGGAAACTCATACACATAGGTTACAAGTCAGGAAGAAAGTAAGAAAAAATAAAATACCAAGGGGCAGATAGGAAAGAGTAGGAAAAGTAGAGTAAACAAGCATGATGTATGGAGCAGTGCAGTGCAGTGTTTGTGGGGCAGCAGTGTTCAAGAGGACATTCTAGGAACTGCAGTTCTGCCCCATATGCAGGCACCTCTCTGAGGGTGGAGGTGGGTAGTCTCTGGGCCAAGCTGGCAGGCATACTGGGATCCATTGCCCCCTCCCAGAGACCACCATGTAGCCAGCCAGCACCCCAATGGGTTCCTCAGCAGAAGATAGGATGGACTACAGTGGACTCAGGGAGCAGGGCCCAAAGCTCATCTCCAATCTGGTCCAAGTCAGAAACAGGTATGATGTCCTAAAGGAAAAGGAGAGTCCCATAAGGGAACCAGAGTTGAGATCAAGAAGGATGTGCAAGTCATCCAGAAGACAGATTAGGGGGTGAAGAGAACCCAAGAAGAGGAGGAATGGAATGGGAGGAAGGTACAGTCAAAAGAGGGAAGTGGAGGATGAGGAGTTGTAGTGATAGAGGATTCTATCTTGAAAGGGATCAAGTGGGAGGTAGGGTGAATGGCATAATCAGATATGGGTGGAACCTGTGCCAGGCCTGACAGCAGACAGGGCAGGGCAGGCTCTGCTTAGGTATGTTGGGGAAGGGAGAAACCTCATGTGATGGTACATGTAGGCACACATGACCTGGGGGACTGCACAATGGAGTTGGTCAGGGAGAGATTTGAGGAGCTGGGGAAGTTGTGCTTAAAAATCGGGAGCTCAGTGGCCATCTTGACGGTGTTACTGGCTCCAAGGGCAAGTGGAGCAAGAAATTAAAGGATAGCGTAGTTTGACTTGTGGCTGGAAGGGTGGTACAGCTCTCATAGGTATGGGGTAGTAGGAGGATGGGGGATACATGGAACAACAGTGAACTGTATGCAGGGTACAGATTACATCTGAGTTGGGCAGGATGGGGGTGTTGAAATGTAAGCTGGAGGAATATATAGTTTCAAATGGGTTTTTAAACTAGATGGGAGGGAAGGGAGTGTGCAAGTAGTATGCAGGATCACCAGAAAGGGGAGCTGAATGAGCTGACCCTTCATAATAACAATGACTACAATAGGGTGGGCCACAGAAGGCAGGGGGGCAGGACACGGGACCATGGGATGGAGGGAAGGATGGGAATGGGTGGATGGTGGTCTCCCTGAATGTAAGGAGCCTAGTAACAAAACAGCTGAGCTCCAGGCTGTCTTAGCTGAAGGGATGGTGGATGTCACAGCCATCAAGGAGACTTTGGCCACCCAACACCCAGACTAGGATCTGGCAATCTTGGGGTACAAAATTTAGAGAAATGACAGAGGGGTGGGGAGAAGGGAAGGGGTGGCAGTCTATGTAAGGGATGGGACTAGATGCACTAGAGATGAGGGGGAGGAAAGGAGGTAGATGGTCTATAGATGCAGCTCTTGGACTCAAAAGGTAGAAAGCTGAGGCTGGGGGTGGTGTGCAGACCACCAGCCCAATCCGAGGAACTGGATAAGAAGTTAGCAGAATAGGTTAGGTTGATATGTAGGAAGGGGAGTGTGGTGATCGCGATGGACTTCAATCTGCAGATGGTGGATTGGAGTATCCCTGCCACCTCCAGTGCCAAGGATTAGGTACTCCTGGATGCATTCCAGGCTAGTCTTCTAACACAGCCGGTCAATGTCCCAACTCAGCTTGGTAAAACACTGGACCTGGTACAATCGAACAGGGAGGCAGTAAGAGAACTAAGAGTGGAAGATCCACTAGCTGGGATTGACCATCAATTGGTGTGGTTTATGCTCAGGTTGAGTGTGGAGACTGTAGGCTCAGAAACAAGGGTGGTGGACTTCAGGCAGGTGGACTTCAGGAGGATGCAGGAAATTCTGCAAGGGTGACTAGAGGGGAATAGGCTGGAGGTGGATGCACAATAAAAGTTGGATATCATTAAACGTGGCCTAGCAGAGGCCACAGAGGCTTGCACCAGGACTCTGAGCAAGAAGAGCATAACCAAAAAGCCATGTTGGATAAACAGTAAAGTGCTGGAGGTGTGAGGGCACAGAGAGCTGCATACTGGAGACTCAAGATGACGGGGAGGGAAGAGGAGAGGGAGGTGTATGTGAGGTGGTCCAAAGAGGTAACCAAGCCAGTGAGGGAAGACAAGGCTCCAGGGAGCTAAGGCTGGCTAAGGGCATTAAGGGAGGGGAAAATATGTGAGGGGGAAAAAAGGAAGTACAGGGACAAAATAGTACAAATCAAGAGTGGTGGGTAGTGGGTGGAAAAGGGATTGGAACAAGAAGAAGCAATGAATGAATACTTCTGCTCTGTGTTCACACAGGAGAAAGGTGATCCATTACCTCTGTGGACTGGGAAGGTGGGGTCAGGGGGAAGGGATGACTGGTGGAATGATTGAGGAGAGTAGAGTACTAGAGGGTCTGAAGACATTGGGGTGGACAAGGCACCAGGTCCTGATGGCATTCACCTCGGTGTAGGGACAAAACCCTTGATGAAAAAATTATATAGAGAATAATGGATAGGCAAGTGTGTGTCATGCATATTCTTTTCACACCCGAGTTCTTTGATGAACAATAAACCTAGAGAGCGAAACTCGAGAGGTTTATTTGGTCATCAAAGAACGAGGGTGCAACAAAAATATGCATAGGTTAACACTTGCCTATATTTTATTTTTTATAATAACAGGTGACCCCCTTTAATATCCTGAACAGTGCTAAGGAAAAACAGTCTGAGAACTGCTGTGTGTTTTTTTTTTATTTAAACTCATTGAACAGTCTATCTATGAAACCATTTGTTTTCATGCTTAAGGTTTCTCAAACTATATTACTTCTCTTTTACATAAAAGTGCAATCGTTTTAAAATATTACGATTACCAGTTCAAAACATCGTCAGGGAATCCATCTTGGAGCTAGGCTGAATGTGGTATCATTTTTTAAACTATTAATAAATACGGTTAAAATGAACAAAACATTTTCTTTTAAAACATTTTTAAATACTCTATTCTATCCAGCGGTCGTTGATTTCTCAATGCGCCATACATGAAGTCACTCTGTGTATTTTAAGATCTCCCAGTTGTTGTGGTGAACCTAGGGACAGAGAAAAAAAATACTGTTAGGGACCGGGTTCAAGTTCTTACATTCGTCACTTTTTTTTTTGGATTGACAGTTGGAAATTTACTGCTTTCTGTGTTATTTCTGAGTGGTTTGTAATGCTGTTAGATTAAATTGTGGTACTCACATGCTGCTGCTTAAGTCAGAATCAGTGTCGTAGATGATCCAATGCCTGGGTTTTTTCACGACTGGACCTTGATTTGTTACGTTTATTGTCATTCCCTAATGGAAGACACAGTTGGGACCGAACATACTGTGGAGACTTTTTGTGTTGTCGTCCATGGACAGTCTTGTGGGTGCTAGTCTTGTTGGCATTGGAGATCTTTGGGGTGCTGGGGCTGGACACAAGAAATGTTTTGAGGTACTTGGAATGACATATGGAATCAGAACTTTATTTAGGATGTCCGAGATGTGTCTTTGCTTTTCTTCACTTAGCACAGAGTAGTTGTTGATGCTGTGTAAGTTTTTATGTCCGGAGACCTGCTGAACATCTATGGGTGGCACATAGGCATCTATGAGATGCTGAATTAATGTTTTGCGAGTGCTGTGATTAGTTATTCATTTTTCTTCCAGTATTCCTGCAGACAGCTTCATGTTAAACATCATCTTATGCAATTTGTTCATTCCTATTTTCATGGAACGGAACCACAGTGATTTACCAGGGACATAATTTATGTTTGTTGCCAGATAAAAGGGTGACTGTACTGTTAGTGTTGATTTTGGATGGTTAGATTTATAGATGTCATAGGCAGTAAGTGGGTCTCTGTCTGGATTGCAGGAGTTCTCGTATAGTCGAGGAGCCACAGATCAGACATCAGGGGGTTTTCACCCGTTCTTGTTTTTGTCTGCCTTTCAGTATATTCTAAATAGCATGGCCATCTGAGTCTTTCCTTTCACTTATGTCTCCCCACGTTAAATTGTATTGTTCCTTTGTTCGCAGAATGAAATGCAGTCCAATGTAAAAAAATATTAAATTCAGTAGTACTGTTGGTGTTCGAATGGATATGGTGCCAGACGAATGTAGAAGGTTTATGTCTTCCTCTGACAGAGCTTGCGCTTTCAGTGGTCAGTTTCCCTTTCCTTTTTTTTTCAGGAACTTTTGTTTTGCTCTTAATGTTTCTTTTGTCTGTGTGAATTCAGAGTCAGTACTTTGGAATATGGATGTGGGGTATTTCTCGTTTCTGAAGTGCCTGTCAATGCTCGCTAATATCCCTCGTAATGTGCTGGGTTCATATTCAGAACCATCTGCTTTTTTCACACAAAAAATAAATTCTGCCAACAGGAGATCCAACTCTGTGGCACTTATGTATTTTAGGTCTCTTATTTCATTTTTCTGTACCATGAATGCTTTTAACAACTTTAAGTCACTACCTGTCTTTCGCGCTGCATCTTGATTCTCTTGGTCAAGAATGAAGATTTCTCTCTCATTTCCTGAAGGTAACTGAAATCTTTGTGCCATTTTTTTTTTACAGGGAAATGTGATGTACAAGAGACTATACAGTGAGGGAGGATGCTGCTCTGAATCTAGCGACGGTAAGTTTAACTGATTTGTGGTTTAAATCTATTGCTTCACCGCTTGGAATGTCTCGAGCTTAGACACGCTTGAGAACTGTGAATTAAGAATGTTTTGGAAATGCTGTTAATAACTTGATTTCAAGTTATTATGGTGTTTCAACAGAGTCAGATAAAAGGATATTAAAGGGGGTCGTCAGTAATTATTTTATTTTTATTATCAAGAATTGATTTTGAATTATTATTATGTGATTTTTATATGGTATTAATTATATGGGAAATGTTTACTCTAATTTCTGGTTAAGAGTACTGTTTACATAAGTTCCTAAGAGCAAAACAAAAAGTGTTAGTAAATTAAATCTTAAAACAATGTATCTGGCTTTAAAGCTTAAAAGGGAAAATATCTCTGTTTCCTAAGCATCCCTTTGCCATATGGTAGATGAGATCTGAGAAAATGAAGATAAGACTCCATTTGGGTTTTAAGCCATGATATTATTGGACTCTTTCCAAGTTGAGTCTAGACTTCAATCAGATAGTTATGTAGTGTGATGTTTACTTAGGGGCCTCTCCACAGAACAAGGACTGTCATGTGCCTTTGAATAGCTACTAGTTAGCTAGTCTAACTGAGAGGTTACTATTGTAATCACATTCCAGGGAAGAAACATTTATTAAAATTTATGGTTTCTGTGCCAACCAGTATCTGGTACAGCCTGCTATGTTCCTTAAAGAAAAAAAAGTCCATTACCTTGTATATTAAGAAAAGTAGTTTGCTCATAACTTAAAAACTCTGTATGTTGCTGATCTGAAAATTTAACAGATGACAAACAGTATTATAATAAATAATCTTATCAAGTTTCATAAGTGCAGGACCAAAGATTCAGGAGTGATGTTTAAAAGTTATTTTAATATCATTTTCTTATTAAAAACTAAACAAAACTAATCCCTCATGCTAGCTCACATGCCAAGGAGTGTGAAAATGAGACTCATAAATCTGTATCTTGTTGTACTAAAGAAAGAATAATCCAAAAGACTATTTTGACAGTTTAAAATGTATTGCCTCTGAGCAGAACAAAAGAATCTCTTGTGTTTCTACAAAAAATAGTATTTAAAAGACTAATAATGGATTTTTCTAACAAATCTTATATTATTCTGTAGCTTAGAATATTTAGAGCAAGACTATCACTTAATTTTAAGAAGTTTTATTAAAATTGTGACATTATAATACTTAATAGTCTAACTTAAAACATATCAAAGTGATCGAAACGGGTTTGCAGCAGGAGCCACCCAAGTGAGCTGTAAAGGGTGCAGTGGTGTGTCGCATAGGGGGCAGACAAGGTGAAATGATAGGCACTGTTTTAGGCTTTGGAGAGTTTGGCCAGGATAGTTATGGCTGTCCTGGAGTAAACAGGGTAGTAGTAGTCCAGGATAGGGAGAAGATTGCCCTAGACAATGGCAAGTCTGAAAGCAGTACCAAGTTTTTGGTGGAACCTAATGACTAGTAAGTTTATGTGTTCAGAGAAGGAGAGGAAGGGGTCTAGCAAGACTTCAAGGTATTTAAAATGCATGACTTCTTTGAGGGCTTATCCACTGGGGTTAAGATGTTTAGGTGGGAGTCTGACTTGCATTTAGCTAAGAAGAGCTTTGATCTGAGCCACATTGCTTTTGTTTTTTTTGGTGTTTACCAGGAGGAGGTTGTCAGCAAACCAGTTGTGGGCCACAGTATAGTTCAGTGAGAGGGTGGAGGAAATATGAGTGCTGGATTTATCACTGCAGAAGAGCATGAGGTCATCTGCATTAAGGAGTGAGTGACAACTGAGACTGTCTGAAGGAAGGGTGTTTATAAACAAAGAGAATAGGATGGAGCCCAGGATGGAGCCCTGGGGGCACCTGTAGAGACCTGAAGGGCTGGTGAGCAAGCAGACCCAATACACACTTATTAAGAGTGATTGGTGAGGAAGCTTTTCAACCAGGCTGTGACCTCCTAGGAGCAGCCAAGGTAATTAAGTTTTGAGAGGTGGAGGGCATGATTTAGCATATCGAAAGCTTTGGAGAGATCAACAAAAACTGTGATGGTGTCATTGCTGTAGTCCATGTTAGAAAAGATGTAATCAGTCAGGAGTGCAAGGGTGGTGGTTATGGAATAGTTCTTATGAAAACCATGTTGATGGCTACACAGAAGTTTATATTTGTCTATGTAGTCTGTGAGCTGATGGTGGACGGCTTTCTCAAGCAGTTTGCTAAGGTGGGGAAGGATTGAGGTTGGACGATAATTGTCCATGGATTGAGGATCACCAGTTTTGAAGATGGGGATTACCTTTGCAGTTTTCCAGGTATCAGGCATGGAGGAGGAGGATAAGGTGAGTTTGAAAAATGAACATGAATGGAGCAGTGATGGCAGGGGAGATATGCCTAAGGAAGACAAGGGATTGTCCATCAGCTCCAGGGGAGCCATGGTTTGGAAGGCTCTTTAGGAGTTTGGCTGTATCAGTGCATGAGAGTGCTTTAAAAAAATGGGGAGTTTGTGACTGGGTGATAGACCCAGCGGGTGTCAGCAGAGAGGTGGGGTGGGGTGCCAGGTTATTTTGAAGGCCATTTAGAAGTTTGTTCAGGTTCATGGTAGGGTCTGAGAATTTGTCATTGAAAGCTGAGGCCACATCCAGGGGATCCATTATAAGGTCATCAGTGGAGTTTAGCTGCAGGCCTGACTTACTAAAGAGGGGGTTTAAGAGGGAGCCATTGAATGCCCAGAACTTTTTAAGAATTTTCTAAGGTTAATAGCAGATGTACAACATCAAGGGGTCATTAAAGTCCCAGTTATTGAAACAACCTTGGTATCCACAAGAAAGTTCCTTAAATCCAGTATTGCTATGGACTGTGCAGATTGAAGCTGTGTTATACAAATCTAAGAACTGACTTTTGGTAAAGTGACTTTTAGCAAAGGAAATTTACCAATGTTTGCCCATGCCAAAAAGTTCCAGGATCAAGAAGATTAGCTGACTAAAAGAGACTTTTTTATCCAGAGCCAGACTCAACCAAGAGTTCTAAGTTGAAAGAAGAACCACCACTTCTACAACCAGAAATGTAAGTATAGCTTTGATTACTTTTACTAATTAATTTTGATTAAAAGTTAAGTAATTTAAATTGGCTTATCTGGAAAAGTAACAAGGGAATTTACTTTTAATGACAGAACCTGAGCATCTTGTTTGGAAGCTTTAAAATTAGAAGTATTTTGCATGATCTGAAAAGTTAAAACTGACTTTTATGAAAGTACAATACACAACACTAATGTAATGAGTTGTTGCAAGTTCTCATAAAATATACATTTTACATGCTATAAAGTTTTAAAACAAGTTTTATACAGACATAATCTGAGATATTGATCTTATGAGTTGCATTTTGTTATGCATGAAGGTTATGTTAAATACTAAGTATGCTAAAAGTCTAGTATAACGATTACCATTTACTATGCTAAATATTGCTTATTCATTTGCATTGCTTATTTGCTAAAATTTGTGTTATTAGTTTGCTTGATTTTCTGAAACAATTTTGTTGATGTTTAGAGTTATGCTTGCTATTTATGCTAATGAGGAATATTTAGAATTATTGTATAGGTGTAAATAAAATATGCATTTTTCATAATGGTATAAGTGTGGAAAGCAGTGTTCTTGCCATTATTTCTGAATCTTGAGAACATAAGATAATATCATATCTGAATATTTATTAATGTTGGTAATTCATGAAATAATTTTTGGGTAAGAATAGAGGTGAATCTAAGTGCATCATTGTAAAAAATGATAGTATAGCCTTTTTTCTCATATCTTTGGGGTTCTCGTCCATGAGATAATTGTTAGTAAATAACAATCCATAATTACATTGTATGAAAAATGAATGTTATTATTGTTAGTATTTGCAAGATTTCTAAATTGCAGAAATAATACTTTTCTGTTTTGTTTTTTGGAGCCTGAAGCTACCTTAAGCAAAAGAGAAGGGAGCTAAAGCCTAAAAGTGAACAGAATAGAATTTCTGACTAACAGTAAAGCAGCAAGAAAAAGAAAAAAGAACTTTTAAAGCCTCAAGAAAAAAATATTTTGTTTGTTTAAATTGTTGTGTAAAAAGTTATTGCTATTTTAACTGTTGTTCAAAAAATATTTCATTGTTATTGTGAAGGTTGATAATCACTGTTACATAGCCATAACAACTTTAGCTGTAACTGCAGATATGCTTACCACAAAGACAATAATTTATACTCCAACACAACTGACTTTTATTAAAAGTAAAAATGAATGACTATGACAGCTGGAGAAAAATGTTGGAAGATAAATGTTTTGAGTGTGGTAGGGTTTGTAGGCCAGGTAGACATTTTTGGAAAGCTTTTACAGGAGTGTAAAAATGACCTTTCTAATAACTAATGTGACTTAGTCAAGCTAAAGGCTGAAAATGCTGCTTTGTAAAGAGAGTTAAATGCAGCTAGACAATGTCAAGAACAGTGTTTGAATTTGAAAAGAGAAAATGTTAAACTAGCAGATGCTTATGCACAGGTTAACAAAGATTTGGTTGAATTAAGAGAAAAGTTTTAAAGTTTATAAAGTAAAAGTCAAGTTAAAGAAACAATAAAAGCATTCCAAAGGTAAGATTGTTTGACTGATTCTGGCATATCATTGGGTGTATCATCTGACTCAGAAAATTAATTGTCTCTGAGGTAAAAGAAGATTACCCTTGGATTCTGATTCAAAGCATGAAACATTCAAGAAATACATTAAAAAGCACAAGATTAGGCAAAAAGGGAGTTCATCTTTTCCTCAAGCTAAGGTGTTGGAGGCCACCACTTCTAATACTCTGGCTAAGAGGGGAAGACAATTTACCAATGTCTAACAAAGAACAACAATTAAAGTCCATGCTTGGTCAAACTGTGGCTTAGCAGCCTTATCAAGACTCAGACCAATGCCAACACTGAAGTCCCTCTCAAAAGGGGGGAGGGCCAGGTGTGAGGCATGGTTGTGAACATGGTGACAAAACTGACCACAGGAGGTGTCACTATTGTGACTACAATCAGCAATGTTACAGTGCAACTCAAACAGGTCTAAGCATAGTTCTCCAGTCTAAAAATAATTAGGCATAGTTTCATAAAGGAAGAGAAAAGGTATAAGAAACTAGAGGAGATACAAGCTCTTATTCAAAGTTTACTCCAAGTTTCTCAATCACCTCCAGACTTTCTCATTTCTGTGAAAGATGCATCCTCCACTGTACCCTTTACAGGATGGGACTAGTAGTGCTATGTGACTTTTAAATCCTGTTCACACTATTGCTGACATGGCTACAGAAACTGCTATTGTTAAAAAGGATAATGAGATCGGAATAAGATTTAAAAATGAGAGTCCAAGTGAAGTTGAAAATATTATCTCTGTGATTATCCTTCTCCAATAGGATCCCAGAGCTAGTATCAACAACAGTTTGTAAAATGTCATTGTAAAACTGTTCTGTTGCCAGGAAAGAAATATAAATTCTGCCTGGGCAACTTAATTCTGGGAGGAAAAGCAGAAAGATTTTACTGTGACATAAACATTTGGAACAGTCTAAATCATAAGGCTTTACTTGATTCAGGGCTGAAGTAAGTCTCATGTCTAAAATTCTCTATTATGAAGTGATTGATGCCTTAGGTGACTCCAAGAAGCAAAAACCCTTCCTGACAGCTTACAAATTGTAAATTATGAAGAGAAAGCTCAGAAGACCTTAGGCAAAGTTTGGTTGAAATTGAGATTTAGTAAAATGGTGATTAAATATCCAGTGTATATTACAAACAAAACAGGTAATGATTTCTTGATTGGAAATGACCTTCTACGGAGATTTAAACCTATTCTAGACTATGGCCAGAAAATCTTAGGGTCACAGGTGAAGAGGCTTATTCCATTTAAAAAGAGTCAGTAACGTTTCTAAACAATGAAATTCATGCTACAGTAAGGAAAATGATTCAATTATTAAACTGAATTTTGTAGTTCTAATGTAATTGATGTATTTAGTTTTGGTCATTTTAAAAACTGGTTAAATGGAGAAGTAAAGCTTATGTGGCTTGTACTGTATGTCAAAACAAGATGTGGTAAATCTGTAACTAAAACAGATGCCTAACTTTCTTCACAAAGAAAGTAAGTCCTATTTTTCCAAGTGCCATCCTGTATTTGACAGAAACATTAAACTCTTAAGTACCAGACCTACTGAGGACTGTGGAAAAGAGGTGATGACACTCAATAAAACCAGAGGTAAAGCCAAGCTGCAAGACAACAACAGAGCTGGTGAAGTTCTGTATTGTCCAATCAGTGTACAGGTTTACCCAGTTTTAAAATAAATGATTACAAATGTTCCAAACCACAAATAAAGTTTGAAAAGTATAGGCACTTGCCTTGAAACTCCAGATGTGAAAAGTATACTACGTCCTGTATGTCATGCAAGGTTTGACATCTCCCATGCCTTGGGATAGATGCACGTGTACAACTGGGTGTGTATATAAGTCTAGCCAATAACATTCTGTGGTCACAATTAAGGTAAAACCCCAATAAAGTGACATCACAAGCCTAGAGGTCTGGATAAGTTATCCCTCAAGTGTGCCACATGGTGAGGTACTCACTGCAACAGTTTCAGATAAAGTAAAGGAATTTTCTGTTAAGATTAATGGAAAGGTGTCCTACAAAGTGCATGGTTTGTGCCTAACCTGCAATAGTAATTTGGACTTGAATATCCAGTACACACTTTACCTAGGCATGTGTACTAAACTAATGCATGTTTTTCCTTAGTATATAAATCCAAACCATTGCCCATTACTTTTAAAACTAACTGTGGTTAGCAACAAGTGAAAGGGGGGAAATCCTTTACAGTTCAGATATTTGTTGTTCCAGTATTGGGGAGACTAAGAGAAGCTATTACCTAAAAAGAGATAAAAAAAAGTTTTAAAGAAGCGTATGTATTTGATGATGTAAAACTAAGATGGATAACGATGAGAAAAATAAAATGTTGAGAAATAAGGTAAATTCAGGTAAAACATTTTTTATTGATATTTTGATTTAAAAGAAATGCACAAAGACAATGAAGTTTTGATTTTGATTTAGTAGAATTATAATAAAGTAACAAAGTGGTAAAAACCTTTTGTGATTTCATTTACGTAATCTGAATGTAACTATGATTGTTATAAAGGTAAACTCTAAATAGCTTAGACTTAAATCTGTGTAATATCAATAAGGTAACTTCCAATCAAGGAATGATATCTTGGGAAAAACTGGTAAAAGTTACAAGTGCCAGTTCAGTAGTGCTGATTGGAATTTTCAAATTCCAGCAGAACGAAATTCCACGGAATATTCAAAATTCCATCTAATTCTGCCAGAAATGGAATGGAGGAATTCCACAGCATAAAATAGTTGAGGAATGATCTTCAATGGAAAAATCACTGTTCCACAGAATATTATTCCACAGATCTTAATATTTTCCACAGACATTCTTATGGAATAATTTTCAGCAGAAAAATTACTGTTCCACAGAATATTTTTCCAAAGATCACAGTAGGTGGAATTCCGCGGGTGAACAAGCAAAATTCTGGTGGAAATTCTGTCAGCAGAATGGTCATTCCACACTAATTCCACTAGCTGAATTCAGCATTCCACACAGCACTACAGTTTATTAGTGCCTTCAGCACATAAGGGGGACAGAACTTATGAGATGCAACAATAAGCAACTACTAGCCTTATTTGTACTGTAATACTAAAGATTTAAAAAGGTACAAGAATTTAAGAGTGAAAATAATGAATGACAGTTAAACTAAAATGTTAATTGTAATGCTGATTTTTGAGGTTAATGAACAAAGATAATTTGTTGTATTTGAGAAATGTTCAAAACCATGTAAAAATATGTTATTTTGAAAGTGTTCATAATTGTAATCATGTTAAATCATGTTTGCTCACATAGTACTGTACATATTTCTATGCAAAAGGTATGTCTCCAATAATTTCATCTAGTGATGTCACATCCAATGATGACATATGTGATGATGTAATGTGCTGATGATGTCATAAGTTAACACATGGTGACACAACTTTGTGTTTTATGTTTCATTTTCCCTTCAATGCTTAAAACTACATATCCATATATAGTAGGATTATAGTTTTGAATTACAAATGCATTTTTGGGGTGCATTTTAATTTAAAAGGGGGAAATGTAAGGACAAAGCCCTTGATGGAAAAATGATTTAATTTTCATTATCAAGAATTGATTTTTTAATTATTATTATGTGATGTTTATATGGTAATAATTATATGGGAAATGTTTACTCTAATTTCTGGTTAAGATTACTGTTTGCAAAAGTTCCTAACAGCAAAGCAAAATATTTAGTTAATTAAATCTTAAGATGAGGTATCTGGCTTTAATGCTTGAAAGGGAAAATATCTATGTTGTCTAAGTATCCTTTTGTAATATGGTAGATGAGGTCTGATAAAATGAAGGTGAGACTCCATTTTGGTTTTAAGCCATGATATTAGTGGACACTTTCCAAGCTGAGTCTGGACTTCAATCAGATAAAGTCATGTTGTGTGATGTTTTCTTCTACTAATGGGGGACCATGACATGCCAGATTGAGACTGGAATACTCAGACTGCAAGTACATCAAGGAGCTGGGGCCTCATGTCTGCCATGTATGGGCAAACCTAAGGCACCTGGTGGTTGGGCCCAGCATGGAGGAGTTTGTACTGGATTTAGTGCTGACAAATGGGGACAGAATCATGGATGTTGAGGTGGGCAGTCCCCTTGGTACCAGTGACCACAGAACTGTGTGGTTTAGAGTCAACATGTTGGTAGAAGAAAGTCATTGAAAGATTAAGATCCTAGATTTCTGGAAGGCCAACTTCATGGCAAGGGGAGAACAGCTCAAAATTGCCCTGGCAGCAGAACATATGGGAGAGGGGTAGAAGAACAGTGGCATAGGATCAAGAGATCCATAGCAGGAGTGACAAGTCAATGTGTCAGATTGCTTAGTGAAAGCAAAAGAAAGAAGCTGCCACTGTGGTTCTCTATATCAGTAGCTGAGAAAGTGTGAGAAAAAAGTAAGGCATTCAGGAAATACAAAGAGACACAGAAAAAAGACAGACTGAAATATCTGGAGAAGCAGAGAGAAGCTGGGAATACTGTCAGAGGGGTGAAGGCAAGAATGGAGGAAGGAATGGCACAGGTTATTAAGAAGGGGGACAATACTGTCTTTCATTATATTAGTGCAAGGAAGAAGACCAGAAATAGAATTGTTAGGCTAAAGAAGGGAGAGGAAAGGTGGGTGGAAGATGACCTAGAAAAATCAGAGGTACTGAACAAATGTTTTTGCTCAGTATTTACCAAGGAAGAGGCAGGAGAGGGGCCAAGGCTAATGAGGAAAGATGTACAGAGGGAAGAGGTGGACACCAGCCCATTTATGGTGGATAGAGCCTTGAAGGAACTAGGAAAAGTAAACACAGACAAGGCAATGGGGCCAGACAGGATTCACCCTAAGGTGTTGAAGGAACTAAGGGAAGTCCTACACTAGCAGCCACAGACACTGCCAGCTATTTCCTGAAATTTCTGCAATATTTCCAGAAATATCTCCTGCTTTCTGCATTTCCACAGTAGGGGCAGGAGAGAGAAACTCTTCAGAAATTTTGCAAAATATCTGGAAACAGCTGGCAATATCTGTGGCTACTACTGTAGCAGGTCTGCTGACAGCCCTATTCAACCAATCACTAGAGATGGGGGAGGTACCTGGGGACTGGAGGAGGGCAGAGGTGGCCCCCCTGCACAAGACTGGAAATAGGGAGGATGCAGGCAATTACAGACCTGTAAGCCTGACCTCAGTGCTGGGGAAGCTGATGGAGTCCCTGCTTAAGGAGAGGGTAGTGAAGTTCTTGGAGTCAAATGGTGCAAAGGACCCAAGGCAGCATGGATTTACTGAGGGTAGGTTCTGTCAGACTAATCTTATCAATTTCTTTGACTGGATGACCAGGGTGGTGGATCAGGAAGGGGCAGTGGATATGGCCTACCTGGATTTCAATATAAGGCCTTCAACACCATTCCTCATAGAAGGTTGCTTAACAAATTGGAGAATCTGGGTGTGGACTCTAAAGTGGTAAAATGGGTTGGTAACTGGCTAAAAGGCAGGACCCAGAGGGTGGTAATAAATGGCATAAAATCAGAAGAGGGGGGAGGTGACCAGAGGGGTTCCACTGGGATCAGTGCTGGTTCCAGTTCTATTCAATGTCTTCATAAGTGACATTACAGAGGGACTGGAGGGAAAAGTATGCTTGTTTGGACATGACACTAAGATCTGTAACAGAGTTGACACACAGGAGGGACTAGATACAATGAGAAATGACCTAGGACTACTTGAGGAATGGTCAAGGGTTTGGCAGTTGGGTTTCAATGCTAAGACGTGCAAGATAATGCAACTGGGACACAAAAACCCAAGATAGGAATACAGGATGGGGGCAGGTTCTAGCCACTACACATCAGGAGAGAGACCTGGGAGTTATCATATCCGATGACCTGAAGTCAGCCAATCAATGTGAAAAAGCAGTGGGGGAAGGCAAACAGAATGCTGGGGTGCATAAGAAGCAGCATAACCAGCAGGAGGAGTGAAGTGGCGATGCTAATGTATAGATCACTGGTGAGGCCTCATCTGGAATACTGTATCCAATTCTAGAGACTGCATCTCAGGAATGACATAGGCAGAATGGAAGCAGTCCAGAGAAGAACAACAAAAATAATACATGGACTGTAGCACAAAGATTATGAGGAAAGACTCAAGGAACTAAACAGCTATTCACCGGAGGAGAGAAGGGAGAGCGGGGATATAATAGAGACTTTCAAATACCTTAGAGTACAGGACAGGAGCTTATTTTAGAGATGAAAATGCACAAGGACAAGAGGGCATAACATGAGAATGGAGGGAGGTAGGCTTAGGGGGAATGCTAGGAAGTATTTTTTTCACACAGAGGGTGGTGGATCAGTGGAACAGCCTACCAGCCTAGGTGATGGAAGTGAAAACAGTAAAGGGATTAAAAAGTGCATGGGATAAGCATAAAGGCACCCTGCTCTACAGCAGAGCAGGGGAAAGGTAGTCCAGATAAAAGTAGAGATAGTCAAACCAAGTAGGGAAATGGGCAGACTAGATGGGCTGTATAGTCTGTATTTGTCAACAGATTCTATGTTTCTATGTTTCTTAGGGGCTTCTCCACAGAACAAGGACTGTCACGTGCCTTTGAATAGCTGCTAGTCAGATAGTCCAACTGAGAGGTTACCATGGTAATCACATTCCAGGTAAGACATTTTTATTAAAATGTATGGTTTCTATGCCAGCCAGTATCTGTTACAGCCTGCTATGTTCCTTAAAGAAAAAAAAATTCCATTACTTTGTATATTAAGAAAAATAGAAACATAGAAACATAGACTTTGATGGCAGATAAGGACCTCTTGGCCCACCTAGTCTGCTCATTTCCTCACCTACTAGATAAGCTGCAGATCCTAGTTAACCAACAGCCTATTTCTTCCTATCCCCCCAACAAGAATTGCCTTTTGTCTGTACCATGCATTCTTGAATTCTCCCACAGTTTTAGACCCCACAACCTCCTCAGGAAGGTGATTCCATGCATAGTTTGCTTATAATTTGAAAACTCTATATGGTACTGATCTGAAAATTTAACAGGTGACACACAGTATTACAATAAATAAGCGTACTAAGTTTCATAATTGCAGGACGAAGGGTTCAGGAGTTATGTTTAAAAGTTATTTTAATGTCATTTTCTTTTTAAAAACTAAACTAATCTAATCTGTCATGATGACTCACATCCTAAGGAGTATGAAAGTAAGACTCTTAACTCTGTACCTTGTTTTAATAAAGAAAAATATCATCTGAAAGAATCTTTTGACAGTTTAAAATTCATTGCATTTCAGCAGAACAAAAGAAACTCGTATTTCTACAAAAACTAGTATTTAAAATACTTTAATAATGGATTTTTCTTACAAATCTTATATTATTCTGTAGCTTAGAATATTTAGAGCAAGACTATCACTTTATTTTAAGAAGTTTTATTGAAATTGCGGAGTTATAACCCTTAATCGTGTAATTTAAAAAATATTAAAGCTAAAAATATGGAATTTATACCAAAATGTTCCCCTTGAGGAGAAACATCTGAATATGTAAGTTTATTTTTTAAATAAGGTTCAATAAGAATGTTATTAAGGAAAACAATTTTGAACTAAAAACTAGTCTGGAGAAAAAGGGGATGTCTTAGAAGGCATGTCTGTATGTCATCATTTATCATCTAAGAAGTTCTACCTTTTAGTGACTCAGGCCAATCAAAATCAGATGAAGACATCGCCAGGGCAGTTTCACATTAGTGAATTTATCTGAGACATGCCTCAGTCTGAGCCATACACCAATGTACAGTGGAAGGAACTGTGCTAGTCTAACTAAAAATTCTGCTGGCTTTATAACCGTAGCTAGGCCAAGAAGCTTTGGGCCACACCTGTGTTTAAAATACTGGAGCCAGCCTAAGAAGCTTGAAAGCTTATGCAGTGCTGCCATGAGGTCCAGGTGCAAGAACCAGATGCAAGGACTCATTGTGTATGAAGCAAGGTCTGTGTTTTATTTGCTGAGCATTTTGACTGAAGTAATATTGTCTGCTGATATCGAGACCAGAGACTTAACTTTAACATTCACACAAGCTACTGTTTACAGCATTGTGAGTAAGGGAAAGTCTAGTGTCTAAGGTTAACAGCAGATGTACAACATGAGGGAGTCATTAAAGTTCCAGTTATTAAAACAACCTTGGTAGCCACAAGAAAGTTCTTTAAATACAGTATTACTATGGACTGTGCAGATTGAAGCTGTGTTTTACAAATCCAAGAACTGGCCTTTGGTAAAGTGCCTTTTAGCAAGGGAAATTTACCAATGTTTGTTAATGCCAAAAAGTTCCAGAGTCAAGAAGATTAGCTGACTAAAAGAGACTTTTTTATCCAGAGCCAGACTCAACCAAGAGTTCTAAGTTGAGAGAATCACCACTTCTACAACCAGAAATTTAAGAATAATTTTAATTACTTTTACTAATTAATGTGAATTAATAGTTAAGTAATTCAAATTGGCTTATCTCGGAAAGTGACAAGGGAATTTATTTTTAATGCTAGAACCAGGGTATCTAGTTTGGAAGCTTTAACATGAGAAATATATTTCATGATCTGAAAAGTTAAAACTGAGTTTTATGAAAGTATAATACAAAACACTAATGTAATGAGTTGTTGCAAGTTCTCATAAAAATACATTTTACATGCTATAAAGTTCTAAAACAAGTTTTATACAGACATAATCTGAGACACTGATATTATGAGTGGCATGTTGTTATGCATGAAGGTTATGTTAAATATTAAGGCCTAGATATTCAAACTGCGCCAGGGTGTGGTGCAAGCCTGGGCGCAGCACAACTTGGCTGTGCAGGGGCATGGACTGGGCAATATTCAACGGAGCTGTGCCATGGCACAGCATCATTGAATATCGCACCCTGGCCACCTGCAGTGTGCATGGTGCAGTGGCACTGCACCAGTGCAAGTGGCCAGAGTGGAGCAGGGGGATGCGCTAGTGCAAGTTCCATTGCGCTGTGCGCAGCAACCACGATATTCAAAAGTGCACATGCAAATGGTGCCATAATGTATGCAAGGTGCACATGGGGCCATTTGCATGTCATTATGGCCCCATTTGCATGCAGGTGCGCTAATCCCTGATGACTTGCACCTGGCACCCTGCCAGGCAGCAGCTGTCAGGGACCGACGCTCCCTGCAGCGCAGCAATGTGCCCCACAGCCCGATCGCGGGGAGCAGTACAAAATAAAATAATCCAATATCCCTGGTGGTCTAGTGGACCGCTGCCTGCCCGATCGCGGGCTAAGTAAATAAAATATAAATCCAAAATCCCTGGTGGTCCAGTGGACCTTGCCCACCCGATCATGGGCTAAGTAAAAAAATGAAAGATCCTATCATCCCTGGTGGTCCAGTGGACCTGTCTGCCTGCCCAATCGTGGGCTAAGTAACAAAATGAAAGATCCTATCATCTCTGGTGGTCCAGCGGACCCTGTCTGCCTGCCTGCCCACTGATCCCCACCACCCTGCTCCTCCCCATCAGCGGCAGGCGGCAGCACCCCACCTGCCTGCCACCCTGTTGCCCACCAACTGACACCGCCTAGTAGGGCTGTACACTCTATTGGTTCAGTGTGTTATCGGCATGCAGTTCATACTGTATATTCCAGATATGTGAATGGGATCCATTCACATATCTGGAATGTGTAGTACGGTATGGGCTGCATGCCCATTGGCTCACACGCGGATGCCACCTGCCAGTGATGTGAGCGGGCGGTGGGATCAGTGGGTGGGTGGGGAGGGTGCATCCACTGGACCACAAGGGATGATAGGATCTTTCATTTCTTTACTTAGCCCGTGATTGGGTGAGCAGACAGGTCCACTGGACCACCAGGGATGATAGGATCTTTCATTTCTTAACTTAGCCCATGATCGGGTGGGCAGACAGGTCCACTGGACCACCAGGGATGACAGGATCTTTCATTTCTTTACTTAGCCCGCGATCAGGTGGGCAGACAGGTCCACTGGACCACCAGGGATGATAGGATCTTTCATTTCTTTACTTAGCCCACAATCAGGCAGGCAGACAGGTCCACTGGACTACCAGGGATTTTGGATTTATATTTTTTTACTGATGCCCACAATCAGGCATGGGGGGCCACCACCACGGAGGTGCAGCCGGAGCTCGGGTGGCCACCCACAGGTGGCAGCTGTCATGTTGCGTCCTGCAATGCGGCAGCTCACCTGTGGGTGGCTATCCCTTGTTTCTTTTTTTTTGGATCAATTTTGTGCTGGCATAGGTAGGGGTTGCACATGCATGGCTCCGCACATCCCGGGCTGAATATCGGGCTGTGCAGAGTAGGCACGTGCACGCTCCCCCCACCTGCGCCTGCATACATTACTGATGCACTTCGGCACATCAGGATTTGTGCCGTGCACTTTCCCCTTTTGAATATCGCGCTGGGGTGCATCAGTGAGTTGCGCATGGTGCGACACTGTTGTGCCATGTGCAACCCTTCTGAATATCTGGGCCTAAGTATGCTAAAAGCCTAGGATAACTAGTACCATTTATTGTGCTAAATATTGCTTATTCATTTGCATTGTTTATTTGCTAAAATTTGCATAATTAGTTTGTTTGATTTTCTGAAACAATTTTGTTGATGTTTATAGTTATGCTTGCTAGTAATGCTAATTAAAAATATTTAGAATTATTGTATAGGTGTGAATAAAATATGTATTTTTCATATAAGTGTGACAAGCAATGTTATTCCATTGTTTTTGAATCTGGAGAGCATAGGATAATATCATATTTGAATTTTTATTATTTGGGGTAATTCATAAAATAATATTTGGGTAAGGACTAAGGTGAATCCAAGTGCATCACTGTAAAAAGTGATATTATAGCCTTTGTTCAAACATCAGGGTGCTGAGGGAAATGGTGGAGTTGTTGGCCAGGCCACTGGTGGATCTGGTCAGCACCTCCCTGGACATGAGATGCATGTCACAGGACTGGAGGATGGCCCATGCGGTGCCTACAAACAAGAGTGGCCCATGGGATGAGCCAGACAACTACAGACCTGTCAGTCTCACTTCCATAGTGGGTACACTTATGGAACTGATACTGAAGGAGAGACTGGTGTCAATTCTCAAAATGAATGGCCTCCAGTATGGGCAGCAACATGGGTTCATCTTGCGGAAATCTTGTCAGACCAATCTAATCGAGTATTAAAATTGAGTAACAAGAGAGAGATGAATAGGGGCCATGCAGTGGATGTCCTATATTTAGACTTCAGTAAGGCCTTTGATTCAGTGCCTCATGGGCAGCTAGGGAGGAAACAAGAATCCATGGGGGTGAGGATGAAGCTGGTTAACTGGATCATGAACTGGCTGAAGGGGAGGCAGTAGTCAGTGGTGGTGGAGGGGGAACTCTCAACACCTAGGCCAGTGACGAGTGGAGTGCCGCAAGGCTCTGTGTTGGGTCCAGTATTGTTTGGGCTATTCTTATTGAATATGTCACATGGAGTTGAGAGCAGGAACAGTCTATTAATAGATGATATTAAAATGTGGGTATGAATGGATGAAGTTGATTTGTGGAAACAACTACAGGGGATCTAACCAAGCAGGAGGAGTGGTCAACGAAGTGACAGCTGGGCTTCAATGTGAAAAAGTGCAGAGTTATGTACTTCAAGGCCAAGAACTTGAGTAGGGGAATATTGGTTGGGGGGTGAGGCTGGGGGTCACTGATGGAGAGAAGGAAATAGGGATGATGGTAACAGAGAGCCTGAACAACTCTGCTCAATGCAGGAAAGCTGCAGCTAAGGATAACAGGATGCTGGGGTGTATTGCAAGGGGATTGTTGTCCAGACATAAGGAAGTGATCCTGCTCATCTACAGGTTCTTGGTCAGGCAGCAGTTGGAGCACTGCATGTAGTACTGGCATGCATATCAAGAAGTATATTAGACTGCTAGATGGGGTCAGCACAGGGTGACAAAAATAATTTGGGGATGGAAGGCAAAATCTATGAGGAGAGGCTAAAGGATCTGAGTTTGTTCAACCTGGAGGAGAGGAGGGATGGGAGATATGATTGAAACATTCAAGTACTTGAAAGGAATCAACAAATGTAGTGCTGATGGGTTATTTAAGCTGAGAAAAGGAAGGGACAAGAGAGGGCTGGGCTAAGATTATAGGGGGACAGATTTAGGTGAAAGATGAGGAGACATTACTTCATGGAAAGGATGGTGTCAAAATGTAACACCCTACCAGAGGGAGTGATTTCATGTAAGACAGTGGGCAGTTTTAGAAGGACATGTAACAGGGCATGGGGAGGGTCTGGGTAAGTAGTGAGCACTTTCTGGAGGTGAAGGGGGAGGGCAGCTGCAATCTAGGGGTGCTAGCTGCTCACTCAAGCAGACTTGGTAGACCATGAGGCCTGTTTCTGCTGGCAGATTCTTATGTTCATATGTTGTGCATATGTTTTGTTTTTTCAGGTCCACAGATAAAAAACTTCTGCTCGTATGCTGTTGCTACTGCTGCTTCTGCTTTCTGTAATCAACTTTCTGCGGCAGTACTCTGGCTACCTGCAGTGTTTTTCACTTATTGGTAAGGTAAGTATTTGTGTTTATGTTGCAACCTTTTCTCCTTCAACATAGAGCATAATAAATAAGTCAGATAGCTTGTTGTACATTGTACGCATGTCATTTATGCATGGAGAGGTCAGCTGAGAGAAAAGTGTCAAGTGCTGGGGGGAGGAGAAATCTATCTATGTGATGTAGCATCAAACTACTACTGTGCTTATTATGTGAATGTGAAGTCAGGTGAGAGATTGCCTAGAACTATTGTTTGAGTTGTACCCAGACAATCAGCCTTTCCCAATCAAATCAATGTTACTTGTCATGTTGTTTATCTGCAACTCTGTGTCTCTTTTGTCTTTCAGGTCCACCGATAAAATGCTCCTACTCATATGGTGCTGCAGCTGCTGCGACGTCAACAATCATGTACTGCCGATCTGACGTCATTAAGCCGTACCAAATTATAGCAGAAATAGTAATTGATATATGCTTTGTACTGATGCTACTGCTCCTGCTGCCACTGACCATCACTACTGCTGTACCTTCACTGCCTGCATACACCACAACTGGTGACAATGAACAAATAAAGAAAACCATACAGGTGAACTACTAGTCCCAGTAATGCTGCCCCTGCTGCTGCTGCTGCTGCTGCTGCTGCTGATGATGATCTGACCATCACCCTAACTGTGCCATCAGTGCCTGCATGCAGTCACCACTGACAATGATGAACTAAGGAACACTGTAAAGAGGAAGTATTGGCCCCCAACTACTGCTACTAATACTGCAACTGATGATAATGATCTGACCACCACTCCTACTGTAACATCAATGCCTGCACACCGCTGATAATGTTGAACTAAACTGTAAAGAGGAACTACTAGGCCACTAACTACTACTACTACTACTACCACTACTGCTGCTGCTGAGCATCTGACCACCACTCCTGCTGTGCCATCAATACCGCCTGCACCCACCCCACTGCTGCTGACTGTGCCACAGTAAGGAACAGCATAAAGAGGAAGTAATACTGTGCTGTATATGTCACCTGCTGATACAGAGAAAGAAACAGCCCTCATTCCATCAGAGGCCATCAGTTGTATGACAGCATAGTCAAAGGAAATAAGTGAACACAGATAGGAAATCTTTTAACGTAATAATCTTTATCTAGAAAATCTGCCAATAGGCAAAAATATGAAAGGTGACAACTAACAACTCCAAGAAGACAATCAGGAAAACAACTACAAACAAGAAAACTTTAAAGATAAGCTATTAGCTATGCACACAATATACTGAAGAATTAGAACTAGTTAACAAAGCTGTCAAAAATGACAATAAAACATGTTGCCTGTCAGTCACTTTTCTGTGGCTGTGGGTGGGTCTTGCTCCGGGACAGCCATCTGCCCATTCCCACTACCTGCAGCAGTATCTGCACCCTTTTGCAGCTTCTTACACTTCTGCAAGTTTTGTTTTTTGACCAGTGAGGTCAGAGTCATTACAGACTTCTTAAGTTCATGAATTTCATGCTCTATGCAGGCTTGCCCTTTAGTCAGGAAGTTAATTTTCTTCTTTATCTCCCTGAAGTCCTCCTTGGTCATTTTATCTCCACCATTACCTGTGGGTGCTGCTAGGGGCTTCAAACTCAGTTTGACAGGTCTTGTTGTTTGTGATGGGGATTTTCCGGTTGTCCTCCTAGTTCCCCTGCTGTCACCACTATGTTGTCCCTCCTCAGTTTGGTCTGGTTCCTTCTTGGCTATTTGCATCATTGCCTTCTGCAGATGCACCAATCGGTTCTGTGCTCTCTTGCTTTACAATTGGTCAGCTGCTGTGACAGTGTACTGTGTTTGACTAGTTTATGTATAAAAATAAAATGTTTTTCTTTTATAGTTTCATTTCTATAGTTATATATATATATATATATATATATATATTTATAAAATAGGGTGGGAGCAATATTAGTGTGATAACCTCAGTTATTTCCACTAGAGTGTGATATCTGATGATGACATCACCAGAGTTAAAATATCTGACAAATATACATATACATACTTTGCTGATGCTGCCACTCACTCACTGCAGTCTGCATTCTAAATGGAACTGCTTCACAAAACAGATTCTGTTTCTCACTGCTACCTGCAACTAACTCAATTAGCACTGCAAAAGATGCTCACCATTGTCCCAAAGTGTTTCTGAGACTCCCAGTCCATTACTATGCTGATCTCAGCTTCACTACAGTCTGCATTCTAAATGAAACTGATTTACAAAACAGTTTCTCTTTCTCACTGAGGCCTGCAAGTTACTCAGTTACCATTGCAAAGGAAACTCACCTGTAGGCCACAGTGTTTCAGAGACTCCCAGCCCATTCAGAAAAACACATACACACTCATACCACACACAGAAACAGCAGACAGCACACAGAAACAAGAAAGGAACACAGGAAAACATTGGGCACCCTTTGGCCCCCTCTGGCTGGGTTCCCTGGCCCCCCAGCCCACAGCTGCCTCTTCACAGCTCCATGTGCATTGCCCCTCTGACCAGGGCCTCATGGTCACCAGACATTTCTTTGCCCACCCCCTATGTACCAAACCTGTCCCCCAAGCCCCTCCTTCACAGGGCAGGTGGGGGCTCCAACCTGGCCTGTCTGCCTCATTTTATGAACCTTCCTGACCCCTACCTTGTTAGCTCCACCTAACTCCAGTGCCATGGGCCTGGTCCTCCATTTTCCCTTCCACTACTTGGGATCCCATGCGCCTGCATGCTCCACCATCTCTCCCTGAGGCTTCCCAATAGCCCCCGCAGTATAACTCAAAACAGTTTGCAATGATCCAGATTCCTCGATTCCTCCTGATCTCCTGCTCCGGAATCTCTTGCTAGGGCCTCCATTCCTAGAGTGCATCCCAGTTTTTGCCCCTGCAGTTCATACAGCATGGGGTTTTGGAGTGGCACACCCTTGCTATACCCAGCTGCCAGCTGCCAGCACCCATCCCACACTGCTTTGAGAGGGAAACCACCTGCTGTAGGAGATGGATCCAGCGCCCTGTACTGCCATGGCCAGCTAGTTTCTCTAAGGGCAACACCCTTCATTGTCCTGCTGGTCACTACCTTCTTGACCCACCTCCAATAGTCCCCCTGGTCTGCCCGCTGCTGATCAGCTGGTCTACTGGCACCAAATCTCCATTCCCAGCTTCTCCAGGCTCTCCCGCTCCTCCTGCTTGTCTGGGCTGTCCTCCCCTCCCTCCTGTGCATAGAACCCCCTTGTTCCTCCCCCCCTTCCCTAGAGGAATCCCCTTTGTTCTGAAACCCTTCCAGATCACCTCACTCTGTGGTTCAAAATCCCCCCCTCGCAGAGCTGGGTACCAGACCCTCAGCTCAGGGGTATGAAGAGCACCCACTAGGTATGCCCTCCCCTGGCCCTGGGCCCACTTTGTATCAACCTGTCCCTGTCCCCCCCTTGAGTGACCTGCCACATCCCCTGGGCCTAAGTGGGCCCACTGAGGTCCAGGGAATCCCACCTGCTGGTACTGTTGTATCATCAACCTGGTGCCCTTCCCTTGGCATGCTATTTCCTGCCCTTGTACCTTCTGCAAGGGACCTGAACCACTGACCTTTAGATCAAAACCATAATGCACTACTCAGTTGTGCCACAAAGACAACATTCTGGCCACACGGGATTCTAGGTCCCTCTTCCTTGCTTGCTACCCCTTCCTTTCCGACTGGGAACCTGTCAAGGGGGGCCTGAGTGAGTATCTCCACTAAAGGCCTTGCCCGTGGGGTACGCCAATGCCAGTTGGAGCCGTGGACATCCCATGTCCAAGACTCCTGGTCTTGTAGCCTGGGTTCCCCAAGACCTCTTTGCCCTATTGCCCCCCCAAAGTAATTACTGAGACTGTATTGCCTCTTGCCAGTCAATCCTTACTGGATTAAAACCTTCCCTCATCTGCCTGTGCTCCACTCCCGTCCCCTTTCCCAGAATCCATCAGCACCTTGCTGGGGTGATCAGCTTTCAGGTACCCTGGAGCATGCCCACCCATGCCCTGTACTGGTCCTCCCCTCCCTGGACCAAAGCTGACCCAAGTTAACCCCCCCATCTCTGGCAATCCTTGTGGCCAAAAACATCTTGCCCAACCTACCCCCATACCCTTTACATGTTACCTGTATATGGTAGCCTTACGAGTCCTTGGCCTGACAGTGGCCACTGGTACATTCCCTTCATCCCACCCTATGCGTACCACAGGCCATGCCCACCTTGGTCTTCAGCAGGGGCTGGATCACAGTGTGTATACCTCTCCTAATGTTCTGCCTGGTGCCTAATTGCGGATCCCTTCCATATTGGGTCAGGGAACAACTCGCCCCACTGATATTTTTTACCTGTTCAGGCCCTCCCTCCAGTACTGATGCAATTCCACGTTTGTATCATGGGTTCAGCATTGTTGCTATGGCAAAGTTGTCACTACGTTGAATGCTCACAATGTGACAATTCTGGTCGAATACTGTCAGCATGTGTTGCAGCAATATACTGCTACCACCGTCTCCAGCAACATCAAGGCAATGCTGTACATTCACCAATGTCTGCCTCAGTACCTGCAGCAGTGGAATTGATTGGCTAATGGAGGTAGGCTTGCCACTCACTGCCTGTGTGGCATGTTCAAAAGGCCGCAAAATTGTTATTACAGAGTCCATGAGGTGCCACTGTTCAGTCAACATAAACATGGAGACCCCAGAACTGTAACTGCTAGTGTGCATCACAAGATATTCTGAGATGGCATTGTATTGTTCATACAACCTCTCTGCCATGTATAAAGTAGAGTTCCATCGGGTGACAACCTCCAGCTTCAACTGGTGCTGAGGCAGGCTGTTTTGTATCTGCAACTGCCACAGTTGGTCACGGGCCTTTCCAGATCATGAAAAGTGAGAGCAGATAAGTTGTTCAAAGGTCAGCATTTCCTTTAAATGAGGGTGCTGCAGAAACTACTGCACCACAAGAGTTAAACAATGGGCCATGCATGGAACACGACAAAAAACACCATTCGTGATGCATTTCACCACATTTGACCCATTGTCACTTTCTATGAACCCAGCTCTCAGGGACAGGAGGTTTAGCCATTTGTCAATTTCAGTCAGTACCACATCCAACATGTTCTCACCAGTGTGTGAACAGATCACATTGTGCATAGCAATTGTCGTATGCTGTCGAATTCTTGGAAGATTGCTGCCATGACAATCCACCTTACTGCACTGATTATTGACACTGCCAACATCGCAAACAACCCCCGGCACCTGTGTCCAGTGTGCAGTTATACACAAATATGAACTCCCCACTGCTTTGCCACTTGTCCACATATCCATACTTAAATGGATGAGTGTAGAGGAGGAATGTTGAAGGGCATGTCTTACTGAGTGAGACACAGTGTGGAACAACTCGGGGACAGCACAGGTAGAAAAGTATGTCCTGGATGGGACTTTCCATTTTGGACAGGCATGTGCGGAAAACCACTGGAACCCAGAATTCTTCACAAAGGAGAAGGACAAAAGATCAATTGCCAGCATTTCAGCTACAGTAGCATAAAGTTCATGTGACACTGTATGATTGGGGGGGTACTCCAGCTTATGCACAAAAACACTCTGTAATGTGGGCTGACTTAAACGTTTTACATGGGGTGTGATCACAAATGGTTGTGCTCTGTGATGAATATCATTGGCAGGGGGTGGAGTGTGGACGTTTGATGAAGATGGTTGCACAGGTGATGATGACAAACCCAGAAATGCATTTATTTTGCCAGATTTGCCAACCGGGGTTGATGTACCACTTGCACTAGACATACTGCATTCACCACCACCACCACCACCACCAAAACTGATACTCTCACCAGCACTGGACAACATTTCAAAGTCATTATGCTCCTCCACCTCATCATGCCTGTAGTAATCCTCTGTGCTTATTACCTCACTACTACACATGTTTAATTTACTACTGGACTTAATAGTCATGGAAGGGGATAACATGCTCGCTGTGGTTGCTAGTGATGAGAGTGAATGCCCCACTGTGGTATTAGGTGCCAGCTTGTACTGGGTCCACAGTGCCATGTGCCTATTCTTAAGATGTGCATGCTGTCCTGCTGTGCCCAGATGGCTCCCCTTTTTACCTCGACTCACACACAAATGCCAAACCTGGCAGATTGCAACTGACTCATCATTTGCATCTTGAACAAAAAAATTCCAAACAAGGGATTGTGATGCTCTGCTTTTAACATGTCCATGATGATGGGGCTTATTTAAGTCTGTTATTTTAAGCACTGAAGTGGGAGAGGGGCACGTGATGTTTTAGGCACTGAACATCTGGACTGCAACTGACCACCACGACTACCTATCATATTGAGTACTGGGTCATCAACATCAACTAAAACCAATAAATCACAAGTTTTTACAAGGGGGGATTCCTGCAAACAGACTCAGACACAGCCACTTTTAATTTCTTTTTCTCCGGTTCCCAACTGGGTCAATTACATTATCATCATATTCATCAACATCACACACATCCACATCTTCTGCTTGGATGCTAGCATGTGGACTGCATGTTGCAACAACAGCAACATCATCGTCATCATCACATTCATCACCAGCATCTACACCACCATCACCTGATATTTTTTCACCACACTGTGAAGCACTGCAGAGAAAATGCATGACATTAACCACCACAGTGGATGAAATATCACATTGTATGCTATCATTGACATGATTATCAGAATCATCAGGTTCAGTTACTGGGATGTTACTGGGAAGTATGACATCATCTATGCTGCCACTCACTTGCACTGCTTCACACTCAATATTTTTGGATATGGTACACTGGTCAGAATTAGAACTTGACACACCAATACTAATACTACCACCACCACCACCATTAACACCAGTAACACTAACACCACTGGCTGGGAAAACATCATCTTCTCCAACTATGAGTTAAGCTACTGATTGGGCTATAAAAAACATTGCAGGAGAAATACCTTTCCTCACATCAGCAATGCACTTCTGTGTCTACGTATTACCATGCCCACAGACTATCTTACTGCCAGCATTGCCATGTCAAGAACCAGCTTTGCTTGCACGTCCCTTTGTGGGCATTTTGGGGGATCAACAACAATATTATAACCAAATTTAGATTTTGATACGTTCACTCTCTGATTGGAGGGACGTTGGATGTGAAGCCAAAGAAAACAACTGTAACTTCAGCAACAGATAGAGACTGTCACACAATGAAAACAAATTCAGTAACCAGTGGTGCTGATGAGGTCACAAAAACAATCCAATATGGTAAAAAATTTATTTTGCCGGTAGGGGTGGGATGGAACACTGACTGCAGATTGTTAGGGCAGTACAAGCAGCAAAACAAAGAACAGATACCATGATCGCAGTACAAGATCAGGCAGCTGCAGTGGCTAGTAAGTTCACACTGCTGCACCTGCCCTGCAAGTACACTAGTCTGTGGCACAATAAAAGGTGTATTATTTGATGTCATGCAACACCACCCACACACACACAGAACAGTTTCTCTACAATGGTGAATGAGTAATGCACAGCAAATTGAAAAGTTCAGTAATATGACATGTATTGTAATGTAAACAACCAGAAATTATGAACTGCTGCACCAGACCCACACAACACACAATCAGCAAGAAAATGTCAACAATTACTGACAATATTACTGTGTGTACATTAACACAGTCAGTTATATAACAAAAATATAACCAAAAAACAAAGAAATCACTATTTCTCCAACTTAAATCTACCTACACCATAGATACACCCCTCCCCAAAGCACACTTTTACTTTCTTTCACTGCACACACTGAATGTTGTACATTAACATTCAAAATCCAAACAAAAATGCTCGATGATATGAGCACAGGAGGGTTTCCTGCAATCGATGAACTAAAGGTGGAGCCCCCCAAAAAAAGCAAAAATGCTTTTTTAACAGCTTTTAGGAGGTTTCAATCACAGACAGCTCTCAGAGCACATTGTCTCCTACTGCTTCCTACACACACTACCATGAAATGAGGCTGCGCAGATCAATATAGAGCCCATGTGACCTGAAATCCCATAAATCACTGCACAATTCACCTTTGGAGCTCAAAAACAAGGTGAAATGTGTTTATCCCAATGCACTTCGCTTAAGATTTTGTTGGAGTGGTGGTCTGGGAAGGCGGAGCAATGTGAAGTCAATGTTTTCAATGGACTTTGCGTTACCCATTATAATACAAATTACTCTGCTTCACATTGTGGAGTACTCCTCAAATCCACCTTTGCTCTGTGAATCACTTTGTGGAGTGGATTGAGCCCACTTGACCCACCACTAGTCATTAGTGGGGTCCCAGAAGGGTCAGTGTTGGGCCCACTCCTGTTTAATGCTTACATCTTGGACATCAAGAACAGTATCAGGAGTGAGATGAGCCTCTTTGCTGATGACTTGAAGCTGGGAGCAGTAGTGGATCGGGAAGAGGCTAGAAGAGCCCTACAGGGGGACCTACAGACTCTGAAGAGGTGGTCACATACTTGGAAATTGAGGTTTAATGCCATACAATGTAGGGTTCTCCACTTGGGGCTTAGAAACTTGGGTCATGAGTACTTTTGGGGAGGGAAAAGGCTACAGGTCTTGGGGGAGGGATCTTGGGGTGGTCATGGATGCCAACATGAATAACTCTGAGCAGTGTAAGAGATATGCAGCTTAAGCAAATAAAATGCTTAGGTGCATTGCCAGGGAGATAACCTCATGGAGGCAGGAAGTGCTTCTTCCTCTGTATAACTGCCTGGTTCAACTGCATCTGGAGTACTGCATGCAGTTTTGGTGTCCTTACTTAAAAAAGGACATTGCACTTTTGGAGAGAGTCCAGAGGAGAGCAACCAGGATGATACAGTGCCTAGGGTAGAGATCCTATGGGGAGAGACTTGAGGAGCTGAACTTGTGCTCCCTGGAAGAGAGAAGGGACAGAAGAGATATGATTGAGGTCTTTAAATATTTATAGGGAATGAACAGGGTCTGCCTCAATAATGTGTTCCAGCTAAGGGAAAAGGGGGCCATCAGGGGGCATTCCATGAGGCTGGCTAGTGGAAGGCTCAGGGGAGAGACTAGAAGATGCTACTTTACCGGGAGGGTAGTGGACCCATGAAACACACTGCCTGCAGAGTTGGTGGCTGTGGGTACAGTGGATGGTTTCAAAAAGGGCTGGGACAGATATATGGGGAAGGTAAAGCAGAGAAATGCCAGATCTGGAGGTACAACTCTGTTTTTGGATGGGGTTGGGGGAATTATGTCAGACTAGGGAAGGGAAGCAACAGTGTCCAGACCGGGTGCTGTAGGGATGCTGAGGTGCATAGGGAGGTGTATCACCAGTAGAAAACAGTAAGTGGTGATACCACTGTACAGACAGTTGGTGTGATCTCATCTAGAGTACTGCATTCAGTTCTGGAGAACACATCTCTGAAAGGACATAGACAGAATGGAGGCAGTCCAGAGAAGGGCAACAAAAATGGTACATAGACTGCACCAGAAACCATACAAGGAGAGACTGAAAGACTTCAATATATGTACCTCAAGGGAATAAACAGAATTCAAGAGGGCACCATCTTTCAAAAAAAGAAAAGCACAAGAAACAAGGGTGCAATGTGAGGAAGTATTTTATCATGGAAAGGGTGGTAAATGCTTGGAACAGCATCCTGGCAGAGGTCATGGGGCAAAATGATAAGTGAATTCAAGAAAGCATGGGATAGACAGAAGGCTATCCTAGTAGAAGGTAACAGTAGATGAGCTGCAGATCAATTAGAATCTGGAGTTTATGCAGTTGGTAAGAAAATGGGCAGACTGGGTGGGTCAAACAGTCCATATCTGCCATCAAATTCTATGTTTCTATGTGTCTTGAAAGTGAGATACATGGAGACTTGGCATTTTCTGAAACAATCTTTTTGAGCTGTGAGATATAGTAGTGGTTGTAGTAGTAGTAGTGGTTGAAGGGGTAGGGGTAGTAGGCAGAGTGGTGTGTGAGGATGATGAGTTACCCTCAAAACTGACCTAGTGTGCAGTAAGAGAAAGACAAGCAATAGTTTGGCTGCTGGTCCACATGTCAGTAGTAAAGTGAAATAGCTTGGCCTCAGTCTCTCGGAGAGCATGCCTTACTTGAAGTATTAGGCTGTCATACACCTTGGGCACAGCAGTTAGTGAAAAATATTTTCTACCTGTCATTAAATATTATGGGTCTAAGTATTCTATAAATCTTTGGAAACCCATGTTTTCCACAATAGAATATGGTTACAAATGAAAGTACAGTCATTAGGGGTAAAGTTAGATTTTGTTAAGGGTGTTGTACTACATGCCTTGCCTAGTAAAACAGAGGACCTTACAGAATTAACCTGAGGCAAAAGGGTAATTTTGGATCTTGGCTGGTGATTATCATTTCCTACTGTTTCAGCAGAATGTTCCTGTTCACCACAAGACTGGCTACATTTCCAGGCCCCAATGTTAGACTATTTGAACCATATATAACAATAGGGTGAATTTGCATAAGATGTTGCATAATTGTTATGATTCTAAGATGACCTTTCTTTCCACCCTGCTAACATAAGTATTGCACTGCATGCATATAGTTTGGCAAGGATCCTTGGGGTTTATGTAAAAATTATTCCAAACCATAGAGGTGGACTGTCTATGTCTGGTAACTAGCTCAGTATGGGTGTTGTGGCTGGGTTTAACTAGGGAAGACAGATCAGTGGAGGATGCAGGTTCATTGGGTAAGACAATCACATAATCCTCTGCATCAGCATCATTGACATCACTACTGTCAGACCTTGTTTCACTTTGTTTGGCTTGAGCCTTTGACACTTTCTTGTTCCCTCATGACACTGTAGTACTTTCTTCGTCCACATTGTAACTATCAGAATGAGTAATAGGTAAAGTCAGACTCAGAAGCACAATCATGTCATCAGTATCACCATGACCATGGTCGTCGTTGTCGTCATCATCATCATCATCATCATCATCATCAGATTCAGTACAGCTAGCACTGTTACTTGGAGAGTGAGTTATTTGATATTCATGTGTTGTAAATCAAGCAACTCCACTGCAAGTTGCACCTGCAAATTCTTTAACTCTGTATAATTGGAATACCCTTTGTGCTTGCAATTTTCTCAGACAATTTGCTAGTAGATGCCTTATATTCTTTCAAAACTTTGATAGCTATTGCACTAATAAGCCCTTCTGAGATAGACAGTCCCACCCCCAATGCTGAGTTTTTAGCATTTTGAAAGTTAGCTGACACATCAATAGTAGAAGCATTTAGTGCATCCCCTTCAATAGACTGTTGTACTGGTAGTTTGCTTTTTAATGGGCCACTCCTTTCTGGATTCCTGAATAAACCTTTACATTTACTTCCTTGTTATCTCCTGATTTTTGCTTTACAATTGTTTTGAGTACTCATAGTACCAGTCTGTCTAGTGCCTTGTTCAGGGTCACAGTCACAAAATGTAATTGGTGGTGGCTGTCAGACTTCTAAATTTAAATTTTCAGACACAGATCTGCCATATTATTCTGGTTCACATGCAAGTTCACACACTGGACCTATAAGGGCTGGTGCTGCTGCAACCAACAGACAAGGCTAGAGCTCAAATTGAATATTCAGTGGGCCACAGACTTTACCTAACCCTCTATGACACTGTACTTTTCCTTCCAAAGCAAAAATTATTTTTATGTATTTTTAATGCTCCATGGAATGCCCACTGAGCCAAAGCTTGTAGATGTAACCAACAGGGCACAAGGAGGAGGAGAAGAGAGCTGACAGACATGTTTAGGATCACACAGAAAGTATGCAAGTGGTGCTGGTGGCTGGCTGCCAGATTTTATTTCAGACACATCACTGCTATATTTATTCATTTAAATGTTTAACCAGTAAGTACATACTGAGCTTAAAACAGTTCATTTCCAGATGTGTCCTGAGGAGAGGGGAGTAGGTGATAGCTAACAGTAAAAAAAAATAATAAGGTATCATACAATAATATCGTTTTACAAGGAGAATCATAAATACAATACTGTTGGAAAAATATTAAATGAAGGCATCTACAGAATAATGCACAATCTAATTTTTCAATGTGTAGTTCATAGTGTAGTGCTTGTATATACTTATGAACTTGAAGTTATGGATTTGAATGTTATGAACTTGAACAATTATGATTTGGAATTTGGCCTTTCTCTGTCCCCACCCCCGGTAGGAATGCTGGGTAGGTGCAGGAATAGAGACCCAGCATCTAGGGTGAGATAAGAGTTCTGGATAGAGAGGAGGTCAGGGAGAATGGTGGGCTATTTCAAAATGGTCGAAGCTGAGTGATCAGAAGTGCTGCGCTTAAGTAGGGGATGTGGGAGGAGCAACCCCCCCACTGAACCTCAGGCTTTAAGCCCTCCCATTCAATGTGTGATTCATAGCATAGTGTTTGTGTATACTTATGAACTTGTAGTTATGGATTTGAATGTTATGAACTTTAAAGTTTATGACTTGGAATTTTGCCTTTCTCTATTCCCACCCTCGGTAGGAATTCCAGGTAGGTGTAGGAATAAAGGCCCAGAAACTATTAACAGTTTGATTACCTCCTCCAGCTCTGGGGATTGAGACCAGTAGCATGCAGGAGAGGAAATACCCCTGTGTGGCAATCCTTGAGGACCCATGGCTACTGACCTGCCTGTCCTAAAAGATGTGGACTTAGGTTTGAGTCTGGATATGCCCAAGAGTCTTAGCCTCGGTTTCTTGTTGGTCGATGAAATGTGTCCTCTGAAACTTGATGATGAACAGGAAGGTTAAATCTTTACCATTGTAAAAAGGCAGGTCATGTCTGTTGGTTCCAGAAGATGAAGGAGAATCTGATTTGGATGAGTGTCCAGATAAAGAAAGATGGATGATTTAAATGATGTCCAGGATTTCTGTCATGATGCTCAAGAAATAGAGGTTTGACATGAGGATGGATCCAGGAACAGAACCAATGGATGGTTGAGCACTAGACGGTAGTGCACTTGAAGATTGCAAAAGGAATACAGAAGGAGGAAGTCCAGGAGGCAATCCAGAGCCAGAACAAAGGTGGGGAATCCAAGTGGAAGATGATGGAAGGGCCAGCATAGAGGGGACCAAAGCAGGTGGATGATGGGCAGGAGGAAGGAATGGATATGAGGAACAGACTCCTATCACCAGCAGATGAAAAGGCTGACCTTAGCTCAAAGACACCCAGGCAGAGCTAGAGATGGAGATTGTTCGAGGAATGAATGAAGAGGAATGTGTATAGGGAATGAAGTTAGAGACAGCAATCTTCCATTCCTGGTGGCCAGTGCAAGCATGCCTTCACTCAATACCCCAAATGCAGAGCTAGGGATGGAGGGCTATCAGGTAGAAGGTGATGGAAATAATGAATGATGGTAGACATGGAAACAAGGAATAGCTCCTGACCCTGATGGATTTATTTATTTATTTATTTGCTTTTGTTAACCAGGTAAGCACACTAGACAACCAAGTGCCTATTTTCAGATGCGACCCGGGAGAGTTACAGAGCATACAGGTAACGTAATACAAAGTGAATATTACAGTCAGGAGCCACAGTCTCTACATAGGTGAGAGGTACAGGTCAGGCACAGGCAAGGCTAGGCAAGCAAACAACACAGAAGTAAACAACACAACATCGGGATTCAAGGTATTCTGCTAAGTCAAAACGCTGAGACACAGCTTAAATGGCAGTGCAAGATAATACATAAACTAGAAAAAGACAGAGTTTAATAAACTAACAACAAGGGGGGTAGTAAGTACTAAACTGGGGGAGGGTACAGATAAATAATGTAGCAGTTCCCCCCCAGGGGCAGGAGGGATAGAGGGTATGCCAGGCCTGAGCAAGCCCACTTTCATTCAATCCCTCAAAGGTAGAGCTAGGGATGGAGCCCAACAGAGGATAATAAGGAAAGTTACAGTAAAAGAAAGCCAGACCAGATTCCCCAGTGGGGATGATGTTATGGAACAGGGCTGTGGTTCTTAAATGAAGGAAAGTCCATTGCCAGAGTGAGGAACTGGAGGTGAAGCAGTCAAAGTGTAGTGCACAATTCACAGGAGCTGCTGAGCAGTAAGCTGTGATGTAGCCCAAAAAAGGCCAGAAGAGGAGAATCAGGAGGTCTTATGGGGAACACAAGATCGTCAGGCAGCAGAAAGTGTCAGGAGGAGATGGGACAAAGCCAGTGGTAGCAAATGACAATTAACTTGAGCAAACCTGGAACTGCAGCCAAATAGAAGGCACCAGTAAGTCAGTGACATGTAATCTGAATAGTACAGTGGAAAGCAGTCCTCCCAGATTGAGGTAGCAGATATCCTGTAACACCAGAGCAAGTGTCCTGAGTAGTCCTGCAGAATACATTAATGTCTATGGAAGCTGCAGTGAGCAAGAGTCCTGTACAGTCAAAGCAGGATCATGAGAAGCTGCTCCAAGGGGATCAGCAAAGCACAGAGTGGGGAAGTATACTGGGAACAGAGATGGCAGGACCCACATGGAGAGCATAGGAAGCAAGGAGGTCAGGTTGTTCCATCAGGAAAGGTCATTAAATGCCTTTGAGGATTAAGCAGTGGTGCTAACAGCAAGCAGGAAAACAGCCCAGGAGCAATGCAGAATTGCAGCTAATCAGTGAAGTGTCAAAGTTCATTGAAAGCCCATTACGTGACAGGAGCATATGCAGCACTGATACAGAATGAACTGGATATGAAGTAGGGAAGTTCAGAAGGGCAACACAGGTGCAGACTAAATGCAAGTGCGCTTGACTAGAGCTCCCCTTACAAAGCCGCTCCATTTTAAAAAATAAACATGGGTACCCAGATTCTGAGTGATGGAAGCCAAGGGCACTCCCGCAAAGTGACTGTGCAGGCCACCTCCAAGATAGAATGCTCCACCAGTGCTGGCAGCTGGAAGCCAGGTGAGGCGGATGACATTGCACCAGAAAGCAGTCACATCAGGAAGGTTTAGTCTGAGGCTTGGATCAAGGCCAGAAACTGAGGTGGCATAGAAGAGATATGGAGCAATGGTTGGCAGTGGAGGAGAAGCCCATAAGAAACAAGAGGAGGCAGAGGAAGGGCAGAAAAAAGACAAATGAGGTATGAGGAGAAGCAGAACAACAGGAGGAATGGGGATGGGAACAGATGAGGGAGCAACTGAAGGGAGAATAGCAAAGGTGGAGGAGGGGAGGCAGAGAAACAAACACAAGGATGAAAACAGGTTCCAAGGGCAGAAACGAGCAAGAACAAAAAGGGGAAGTGCACAGGCAGGAGAATGGAGAACAGGAGAGGAGAAGGGGAAAAAGAGCAGGGAATGCCCAGCCATGCCAGCCATACAGCTGCAGGAACTAGCAGCACAGAAAGCCACGGACCAGCCAATCTGATTTTGAAAGGGTCTAAGCTGAGTAATTGGAAGCGCAGCACTTAAGTAGGGAATGTGGGAGGAGCTATTCCCCCCTCATTGAACCTCAGGCTTTAAGCCCTCCCAATACAGAAAGAGAAAATAGCAAAACAGAAAGAAGACGGCAAGACTAATGAATGTCAAAAAAGAGGAAGGTTTCTAAGCAGTTGTAAGTAGGATGACAAAAGTCAGAAAGAAGATATTTATGAAGGAAGGAAAAAAGGCAGAATGAATAGGAAGAGGAAGGGAGGATTAACATTTTGGAAAGTGATAAGAAAAAGTAGCTTGGCCAACAATAGATATTCTAGAAGGAAAAGTGCGAGAATGGAAAATATTATTGCAGAGAGGGTAGGAGGAAGAAGGAGGAGGGGAAAGAAGGGATTTGAGATGAGGGGAGAGTGCCGAACCAGAATCTGGATAAAAAAAGAAACAATGGGACCAGCACCTAGCATATAGAGAGAGGAGAGAAGGAGCTGAGTAAAGAGAACAGTGGTAAGTATGACAGAAGCAATCTAAAGCAAAGTGGCAGAAAGAATGAAAAATGGGATCCAGTGTGGCAAGGGTGGATTTAGGGACTATACTGAAGACTAAATCCCCACCCTCCACATGCATACAAGTGTAGCTTCAGTAATCGGGCAGGTAAAGTTATTATGCTAGACTGGATAACATGGAGGAATTGTATGGCACTTGTCTGCAGGTGAGGATTTGTGTGAGTAAAGGCATCAAATTATATAGGCATATTGGTATATAAGAATGTGATTAAACCCCTACCCTATACTGTACATAGGGAGGATCAGGGATACTGAACTCACCCTTTTAAGAGGCAAAGAGTCCAGCCAGCTGTCCCACTGCTTTCAAAGGTTTGAACTTAGTGTGTGTGTATGTATGGGTGCGTGTGGGGGGGGGCACATACCTAACTGTGAAAGGAAAAAAAGGTTATCCTGCTTTTTTCTGCTTATTTGAAGTCATTTGTAGCTTTTCCATTGCAATGGCAGAACCATCTTAGTTGCAAGGGGGACCCAACTTATGGTAAACCCTTATTGTGTTAACTACAAGTTTTTTGTAGCATGGTGGGTTCATAAATGTTTTTTCTCTCCTTCTTCAAGGGGTGGGGGGGTAGCAGTTTCTAACAGAGGTATCTTGAACTAATACTGACTAAGACGTGGTAACATTTCAAAAATGTTACTTTTCAGTTATACTGAAGGTCACCCTTCTCTCAATAGGGAGTAGATGGTTGAAATCCAGTCCACGTGAATTCAAAAAACCTTAACATAGAAACATAGAGGTTGACGGCAGATAAGGACCACAAGGCCCATCCAGTCTGCCCATTTCTTTTTCTACCTTATAAATGTGCCATCAGACTTTGCTCTGTCAGTGGACATTCCATTCATATTCATCTGTATTGCTTCCTTATGCCTATCCCATGCCTGTTTGAACCCTGCATTGCATTCATAGCCACCACTTCCTGAGGTAGGCCGTTCCATGCATCCACCACTCTTTCTGAGAAAAATAATTTCCTCACATTCCCCCTTTATCGGCCTCCCTCTAATCTCATGCTGTGTCCTCTTGTCCTGCTATTTTTCTTATATTTAAACATGTTAGACTCTTTCACCTTGTTAATGCCCTTAAGATGTTTGAATGTTTCGATCATATCACCTCTCTCCCTCCTTTGCTCAAGGATATACATACTGAGCTCCGTTAATCTGTCCTCATATGTCTTCTGATGCAGTCCCTGCACCATTTTGCTGCCTTTTCTGGACTGCCTCAATTTGTTAATGTCCTTGTGAAGGTGTGGCCACCAGTACTGCATGCAGTACTCCAGATGGGGCCTAACCAGTGTCTTGTAAAGAGGGATTATTACCTCCCTCTTACAACATGTGATACCCCTACTAATACACCCTAACATCCCCCTAGCCTTACCTGCTGCTTTAGAGGTCTGCTTGGATGATTTCAGTTCATCGGTGATGACGATGCCCAAGTCTCTTTCTTCCTTTGTGACTGCCAGCAACTCCCCTCCCAGCCTATAGGTGGCTTCAGGGTTTCTCTTTCCTATGTGCATGATCTTGCACTTCTTTGCATTAAATCCCAGTTGCCACTCTTCTGACCATTTTGCTAGTTTATCCAGATCTCTTCTCATTCTGCCCACCCCATCTGGGTAATCTACTCTGTTGCAGACCTTGGTGTCATCTGCAAACAGACAAGCCTTACCCTCTAGTCCATCTGCAATGTCACTAATGAAGATATTGAAGAGGACTGGCCCCAGGACTGATCCCTGAGGTACCCCACTTGTAACTTGCATCTCTTCTGACTGTATACCATTTACCACCACTCTCTGTCTTCTGCTCCAACCAGTTTGCCACCCAGTTGACCAACTTCTGACCCACCCGAGCCTACCCAGCTTATTTATCAATCTTCTATGTGGAACAGTGTTGAAAGCTTTGCTGAAGTCAAGGTAGGCGACATCAACTGCTCCCCCTTGGTCCACCACTCTGGTTACCCAGTCAAAGAAATCTATGAGATTAGTTTGACAGGACCTTCCTTTTGTAAACCCATGCTGTCTTGGATCCTGTGCCCCTATGGACTCCAGGTGTTGCACTATCCTTTCCTTAAGGAGTGCCTCCATAATCTTGCTCACTACTGAGGTAAGACTGACTGGTCTGTAGTTCTCTGCCTCCTCCCTGCTACCACTCTCATGGAGCGAGATCACATGAGCCCTTCTCCAGTCTTCTGGGACATCTCCTGTGCTCAGAGACTCACTAAACAGTTCTGCTAATGGCTCTGCTAGTTCCAACCTTAGCTCCTTAAGTACCCTGGGATGTATTCCATCAGGTCCCATTGCCTTGTCCACCCTGAGCTTAGCGAGCTCTTGTAGGACCCTTTCTTTTGTGAAGGGAGTAGTGCTCACCTCCCTCTCCCCTGTGTCCATGGTGCTGAGCTGTGGCCCTGCCTTACCTTCTCTTCAGTAAATACTGAGCAAATGTATCTACTTAGGCTAGATGCATTTACAGGGTCCTCCTCCTCACATGCCCCCTTTTCTCCTTTGAGCTTAGCAATACACCCTCTGGACTTTCTCCTTTCACTAATGTATCTATAGAAAGTCTTGTCACCTTCTTTTACTGTTCTTGCTAGTGTTTCCTCAGTTTGGGACTTTGCCTGCCTTACTGCCTTCCTTGCTTCCCTTATGGCAGTTTGGTATGCCTCCCTATCTTCATCCCACTGTGTTCCCTTATATTACCTGAAGGCCAGCCATTTGGCTCTGACCTTTTCTGCTACTGTATTTGAGAATGAAAGTAGTGACCTTCTTCTTTTGCACTTCCTTTTCTGTCTAACACAATGGGATCTTGCTTAAAGTATTGCATCCTTAATGCATGCCCACTTTGCATGTACCCCCTCACCTGTGTTTCTTTTTGCTAGGGCTAGCTTAACTCTGTTGGTCATCTTATCAAAGTCAGCTCCTCTGAAGTCCCATATTTTTGCCTTGGAATTGGATGATATGGATGTAGTGGCCAAAATCAACCATACCATGTGATGGTCACTGGCCCCCAAGTGACCTTCTACCTGGAGATCTGTGATTCTTTCCCTGTTAGTCAGTACTAGATCTAAGATAGCCCTGTCTCTTGTGGGTTGTTGTACCAGTTGTTTCCTTACAAAAGTTGTAATTAAACAGGGTAATATGTGTATTTTGAAATTAACCATTTCATTTCAGCACCTTATGATGTTAACATTTCATCAGTGAAAGGATTCCCTGGTGTTATTATGTGTACATGGTCCATGGTATTGCATATGGGGTTGACTTTTGGTACAGCTTCCTGTCAGTGTCCATCTACAGTAGTCACTGACTAGACTGCCTTTCAAGCTCATCTTATGGCACCACCCCAACCTTTGATTTACACATTTTTCATATTCTATGTGGGTTTGCTACTCCCTAATGTTGTTTTCACTTGTCTGTCAGCATTTCCATTAAACTGCCTTGGATGGTGTGCCCCTAGTTTATGCTGTGTTACTACAGTGCATTGGGTTAAAACTCATTCCAAATCAACTCCCTTTAGCAATGGCAATGCCCAAGATGATCTCCTTGTGAAGCGAGCAAGGCACTCAAGGGAGGAGACATGGACCTTTCATGTGTCCCCACAACCTGGGGCAAGCTTCACAGAAAAGCAAACCAAGCGCATTTACCTTAGCAGCTTCAATTGTCAGCTTATTGTTTAAAAAACATAAAAAAAATTGCAATTGTTACCAGAGACTGGAAGTTCTGCTGTATGCATGTCCAGGAATTGATTTTGTCAGTACCTGATGTGCCTATGGAAGGCAATCAGAGGGCAGACAATACCATTCAGAGGAGCCCCTCAGTGTACAAAGAATGAATGACTTCTGGTAAGAAAGTCACTGACAAGTGGTTTCATGCAAATTAGTTAACACTCTTTAAATGTCAGAATTAACCTACCAGTGAAGAAGGGGACTGAAGCCCTCCTCTTTGTTTGTTTTGTCTTTCAGAAATTAAGCACTATGTGGCGGGCAGCCACAGGACTACAGGTGACAGTGCACCAGGGAGTGGTGTCAAATTATGAAGGAAACTCTGTTCTTCTACCTGTCACTTACATTTCAACCATCAAGGCATGCTTGATATGATGACAGCAGGCATCAGACAATAAGGAGATGCTATGTTTCAGTTCAACATCACCTCCATTGGATCACACTATCAAACTCACATACATATGTATAAAAATAATCATTGTTGATCAGTCTAGTGCACTGATCTGATGCAAGCATTTATAGAAGTGACTATTACAGAGCAAAGAACAATCCAGGGCCTGAACTGGTGAGAAGTATCATTTTGAGGGTCCTTATACTGTCACTACTGGCTCCCAACATTATGCAATCATCTGTATCAGAGACTCATGTAGAAAATGAACATTGCTCAATAGTGGAACCATGACCAACTTGTGGACTTACTACTACTGTGCTTCTATTCTGGGGAATGGATAAATAATACACAGTTTATGTATATACATGTTGCTTTTAATGTTTTGCATTGGGACATGATAGAATATGGCCCTTGTGTGGGAATACGTGTATTATGTTTAATGTTTCTTTGCTTTTAGATGTTATTGTCAATCATCATACAAAGGCCCAAGATCCCATAATGGGCCAAGAAACTGCCTGTTGGTGGGAGACATATGGTTCCAGATGGCTGCAGAGCCTGGATGGAATGTTTGGGGCCATCTCAGGGTTGTTTAGGTCTGGCATATCAATCTGGAATTGAGCAGACCTGGAAGTCATCAGGACACATCAGTTATTTTGAACACCAATCTGCCTAGTCTGCTTTGAGCCCTGCATTACAGGGGAGTCAAGGCTTGGCCACTCAAGAAAGGTATACTGTGTATACATGATATAGTATGTTTGATTACTGCAACAAAAACTAAGATCAATGCATTAGTTGCAAACACTCTTTGAAGGCCTGATACAAACACAAGGGGGAGGGACTTTTTAACCAGGAAAAGGACCCTGAGCTGGAGCTTGTTCCTATGTGTGACCTGGGAGGAAAAGGAAGTTAAGTGACTTGTGCAGGGTCACACAGTATGCAAGTGGGGGCTGATAAGACTTAAACCGAGGTCTCCAGATTTGCAACTCAATGACCTTAATCAGTACACTATACTGCCTCCCATACATAGGCAGGGAAGTAATATGCACAGCCTAAGGGAACTATGTTCTTTAATTATTTCTAACTTACTCAAGAGATGTGGAAACAAGACATTTCACTGACCTCATCTCAGATAACTACTTGATCAAATGATACTGCCCTGTCTGTGTTATCAATACCCAGACAATCTATTCAGGATGCTTGAAAGTCTGTCAGAAGTTTTCATCTGTGAAAGCTAAAAACCTGGGGTATGTTACCTTGTACCCTAATCAGGGCAAGTGTTATGGCAACAGGTCCTGTTCTATCCAGGATACCTTGTGCATTTCATTTACTGTTTCCCTACCAATGTTTGACCCAGCTGAAGCAGTTTTTGACAAAGTGGGCATAGTTCATTCAATACGTTACCTAGAGGGAGATATTTATAAAAAGAGAATGGACACACCATCCCTATTGGTATATAACCCCACTACATCAATATGGCAGGCACCACACACAACATGTGATGTTTTTGATGGGGGGTAGAAGACTTGGTTTGCTGGCCAAGGCACCTAGCTTCACCTGAGCTCTTTCCTTCTAAGACTGCTTGAAAGGCAGAGTAGAGAAACTTACCAGAGCAAGGGAGAAGGATTAAGACTTAGTTTGGCTAAGCAGATTTACTGTGTGGTGGTGTTTTTATTTTTTACTCACAGGGATTGCTACTGTTTGTTGCTAACATTTCATTGCTTTATTTTTTCTCTGATTCAAATTGTTGTTGCTGGTATACCTTCTTCTGCATTATTACAAGGTGTGCCTACAGGTGTGCTAACAGATTACTGCTGTAATCTTCTGATTCAAATTGTCTTTTGCAAGGTATATCTTCTGTTACTGCTTTATTTTCTCTGGAGCAAAGTGTTTCTTACAGGTATATCTTCTCTGAAATTATTACAGGTGGTGCTTTACAGGTTTTACAGTTTTATCTAACATTAGGTTAAGCTTTCAGGGTTACTGCATTTGTTGTTGACTGATTGTTTCTGCTCTTACCTCCTTGTTCTTTCGTCCGTGGTTCTTCTTTTTAGGCAGGGGAAGGGCCCAGCCACCCACCCCCATCCCCAACCACCCCACGCTACACTCCATTTATAGGGTACCACAGTTGTGACATTTCCTGTGGCAGAGCAGGAAGGGGCGGATCAGTGGGGCCCAAGATGATCTCATTTACAGGGCACTAGTAATTTAACTTGTTATAACAAGTTAAACAAAGCACAATTAAACCATTACTTGCATTTTTTTCCTTCTAATTACTCTGACTAGGTTACAAACCCAGCAACTTATTTGGAATGGATTTCATTAACTGCAGGTACTGTGGAACAATTTTCAGAAGGACATTCTTACAGGATTTAGGACACTGTCCTACATGCTGGGCCTTTGAGATCTTAGGTCTCAGCTCCGGGCAGCATGGGCAGAGATTGCACGCCTCAAATTTCATATTGAAAAGGAAATACATTATAAGAACCACCACCATTTCCCCAGCATCCAACAGAAAAACCTCAACCGCAGAGGGTAGTTGGTCCAGGAGGTTGGCAGGTGGTTAGGAGGAGCAAATCAGGTGCCCCATCACCTCTGCTCTCCAACACATTACCTCCAAAACCATATAAACACTACAAACAGGTATCTGCCTCTATCTCTGAAATCAAATAAAGAGGCAGAAGACACTGCAGAGCAGGACACTGCGGCACAGGAGCTAGCACAACAAAACTCACCCAAATCAGGAACCAAAACTAAGCAAGCACAAAGGAAATCCAAAAAACTTCTGATCATAGGAGACTCCATGATTCGGGGAGTTGATACCCATCTCCAGCCAGGGGTGATGGTCAGATGTCTCCCAGGTACATCAGCATGGAGAGACACTGACCGCATTGCTAAAATTGTTCACAAAGCAGGAGAAAACATTGATGTCCTAGTACACATAGGGACTAATGATCTCGCCAGCCGGTCAGTTGTGGAGACCAAGGAACACCTGACTAGGCTGGGTGACAAACTATCATCTATTTCGTCCGGCATCTCCTTCTCTGAGATCCTGCCAGTCTGGGGAGAAGGGAGCAGATGGACGGAAGGTCAGAGAAGGGGAGATAGGGAGCTAAACACATGGCTCAAGGACTGGTGCCAGGAAAAGGACACAGATTTGTAGGAACTGGCAACAGTTCTGGGAGCGAAAGTTCTTTAAATTTGATGGACTGCATCTGACTAAAGAGGAGTCAGTGCATTGGGCAGAAGTTTGACGTCTTTGCAGAATATTTAAACTAGCAAATGGGGAGAGGTGCAGCACCCCATACGTTGAATGGGAAGAACACCCTCCCCTCAGCTAGTGGTCAAACTGGAATTCAGTGTGTTTGCCGTTCATTTGCATCACCAGGTAAGAAAAAGGTTTGTCTCCCCATACGATGCACAGGGTAATGCCAAACCCTCACCCAACAACTAACACACCAAAATCTGGCCAATGGAAAATCATGTACACAAATGCTCACAGCCTGGGAAATAAGATCCCAGACCTGCAGGCAATAATGTCAGAGGCTAAACTGGACATAGTAGCATTAGTGAGACGTGGTTTACCAGTAACCACACTTGGGAGACTTCAGTACCTGGCTATGTATTGTCTAGAAGAGACCGAGGTGCAAAAGGGGAGGAGGGCCTGTATGTTAATGAAAATATCAAAGCTACAGAAATTCAGAATACACATAAGGAGCCAGAAGAACTGTGGGTCACCCTGAAACAGGAAATGGGACAGCCATAAGAACTGGAGTTGTCTACAGGCCCCAGACCAGAGGGAGGACATAGACACATTACTGTTAGAAGATATACAAAACATGACAGCTAAAGGGAGGTTCTGATAATGGGAGACTTCAACATGCCAGATACAGATTGGTCAATACCAGCAGGAACATCTGCCAGAACTAGACTCATAGTGGATTCCTGCAGGGGAGGGCCTCAAACAACTGGTACAGCAACCCACAAGAGACAGGGCTATCCTAGATCTAGTACTGACTAACAAAGAAGGGATCACAGATCTCCAGGTAGAAGGTCACCTGGGGGCCAGTGACCATCACATGGTATGGTTCAATTTGGCTACTACATCTAAATCATCCCATTCCAAGGCAAAAATATGGGACTTCAGAGGAGCTGACTTTGATAAGATGGCCAACAGAGTTAAGCTAGCCCTGGCAAAAAGAAACACAGGTGAGGAGGTACAGGCAAAGTGGGCAAGTATTAAGGATACAATACTTGAAGCAACATCCCATTGTGTTAGACAGAAAAGGAAGTGCAAAAAGAAGGAAACCACTTTGGTTCTCAAATACAGTAGCAGAAAAGGTCAGAGCCAAAAGGCTGGCCTTCAGAAAATATAAGGAACACAGCGGGATGAAGATAGGGGGCATACCAAACTGCCCTAAGGGAAGCAGGTAAGGCAGTAAGGCAGGCAAAGTCCCAAACTGAGGAAACACTAGCACGAACAGTAAAAGAAGGTGACAAGACTTTCTATAGATACATTAGTGAAAGGAGAAAGTCCAGAGGGGGTATTGCTAAGCTTAATGGAGAAAAGGGAGCATGTGAGGAGGAGGACCCTGTAAAGGCATCTATCCTAAATAGATACTTTTGCTCAGTATTTACTGAAGAGAAGGTAGGGCAGGGCCCACAGCTCAGCATCATGGACACAGGGGGGAGGGAGGTGAGCACTACTCCCTTCACAAAAGAAAGGGTCCCAAAGAGCTTGCTAAGCTCAGGTGGATAAGGCAATGGGACCTGATGGCATACATCCCAGGGTACTTAAGGAGCCAAAGGAGGAACTAGCAGAGCCATTAGCAGAATTGTTTAGTGAGTCTCTGAGCACAGGAGAGGTCCCAGAAGACTGGAGAAGGGCTCATGTGATCCCACTCCACAAGAGTGGTAGCAGGAGGAGGCGGGAACTACAGACCGTCAGTCTTACCTCAGTAGTGGGCAGATTATGGAAGCACTTAAGGAAAGATAGTGCAACACCTGGAATCCATAGGGCACAGGATCCAAGACAGCATGGGTTTACAAAGGAAGGTCCTGTCAAACTAATCTCATAGATTTCTTTGACTGGGTAACCAGAGTGGTGGACCAAGGGGAGCAGTTGATGTCGCCTACCTTGACTTCAGCAAAGCTTTTGACACTGTTCCACATAGAAGATTGATAAATAAGCTAGGTAGGCTCGGGGTGGGTCGAAGTTGGTCAACTGGGTGGCAAACTGGTTGACTGGCAGAAAACAGAGAGTGGTGGTAAATGGTATACAGTCAGAAGAGATGCAAGTCACAAGTGGGGTACCTCAGGATCAGTCCTGGGGCCAGTCCTATTCAACATCTTCATTAGTGACCTAGCAGATGGACTAGAGGGTAAGCTTGTCTGTTTGCAGATGACACCAAGATCTGCAACAGAGTAGATGATCCAGATGGGTGGGCAGAATGAGAAGAGATCTGGATAAACTAGCAGAATGGTCAGAAGAGTGGCAACTGGGATTTAATGCAAAGAAGTGCAAAATCATGCACATAGGGAAGAAACCCTGAAGCCACTTATAGCTGGGAGGAGTTGCTAGCAGTCACAAAGGAAGAAAGAGACTTGGGCATCATCATCACTGATGACCTGAAATCATCCAAGCAGACCTCTAAAGCAGTAGGTAAGGCTAGGGGGTGTTAGGGTGTATTAGTAGGGGTATCTGATAAGTCGTAAGAGGGGAGGTAATAATCCTCTGTGGCCAAGATACATTGTTAGTCTCTATCTGGAGTACTGTGCAGTATTGGAGGCCACACCTTCACAAGGACATTAACTAAAATTGAGGCAGTCCAGAGAAGTGGCAACCAAAATGGTGCAGGGACTGCATCAGAAGACATATGAGGACAGATTAACGGAGCTCAATATGTATACCCTTGAGCAAAGGAGGGAGAGGTGATATGATCGAGACATTTAAACACCTTAAGGCATAAACAAGGTGAAAGAGTCTAACATGTTTAAATATAAGAAAAATAGCAGGACAAGAGGACACAGCATGAGATTAGAGGGAGGCCGATTAAGGGGAATGTGAGGAAATTCTTTTTCACAGAAAGGGTGGTAGATGCATGGAATGGCTTACCACAAGAAGTAGTGGCTATGAATACAGTGCAGGGCTTCAAACAGGCATGGGATAGGCAAAAGGGAGCAATACAAATGACTATGAATAGATAGGTCACTGACATAGCAAAGGCCGATGGCACATTTATAAGGTAGAAAAAGAAATGGGCAGACTGGATGGGCCTTGCGGTCCTTATCTGCCGTCAACTTCTATGTTTCTATGTTTCTATGTCATACCTGTCTGTGACCTTGATGGGGATTTCAAGCAGAATACCAGTGTCATTGTTACACAAAATGATATCTCTCCAGTATGGCTCACAAAATTGCATCTCCCCATAGTAAAAGATAAACCTACAGCATGGATGGTCAGGACTGTATAACCTTAATTATGAATCATTCACTTGTGGGAACTTGATATGTCCAGTAACCACCCCACACTTCTGCTTCACACCTACTGCTTTTACTACTGTCATTTGTCAAACTGTTATATTTCCTATACCATTTACATAGATACACAGACAGTGGCGGCAGATAAGGGCCTACGGCCCACCCAGTCTGCACATTTGAGCTTGTAAGTTTACTTTATGTTTTCTTAGAAGTCTGTTGCCCCTTGACACTGACCTCCAGAATTCCTTTATGTCTATCCCATGCATTCTTAAATCCCATGATTGTTTCATCCCCCACCACTTCCTCTGGCAGGGTGTTCCACTTATCCACCCCTGTTCTGTGAAGAAATCTTCTCACGTTTCCTCTGAATCATCCTCCTCAACTTCATCCCATGCCCTCTAGTCCTGTAACATCTTTTCACTTAAAATAGTGTATTCCTGCACCCTATTCCTCCCTGTAAGATACTTGTATGTCTCTATCATATCCCCTCTCTCCCTCCTCTCCTCCAGGGAATACATATTCAGTTTCTTCAACCTGTCCTCACAGGACTTGTGATGCAATCCATGTACCATCTTTGTTGCCCTCCTATGAACCTTCTTTACTCTGTCTATGTTCTTACATAGGTAAGGTCTCCAGAACTGTACACTGTACTACAGGTGGGGCCTCACTAGTGTCTTGTATAGTGGAATTATGACCTCACTTTTCCTGCTGGTGATGCCCCTGCCTATGCATTCCAGCATCCTATTTGCTTTACCTGCTGCCTTGTCACACTGTTTTCCCTACCTTGAGGTCATCAGAGGTGATAACCCTAAGATCCCTTTCCTGCTTGGTGCATGCTATATCCTCACCCCCCAACTGATATATTGTGTCTGGGTTTTTGTGCACCATGTGCATTATCTTGCACTTCTTTGCATTGAATCTCAACTGCCAAACCCCTGACCATTCTTCAAATTTCTGCAAGTCACTTCTCATTCTGTCTACACCCTCTGGTGTATCTACTCTGTTACAGAGCTTTGTGTCGTATGCGAACAGGGAAATTCTGCCTTCTAGGTCCTGCGCAATGTCACCGATGAAGATGTTGAATAGGACCAGTCCAAGCACTGGTCCCTGTGGTACCCCACTGGTCAATCTTCACTCTGTGGAGTGACAGCCATTTACCACCACCCTCTGTGTCCTGCTGCCCAGCCAGTTACCTACCCACTGCACTACTGTCCTGCCCACACCCATATTCCACAGTTTGTGTGATAGTCTTCTATGTGGCACAGTGTCAAAGGCCTTGCTGAAGTCCAGATAGGCCATGTCCACTGCCCTCCCCTGATCCGCCTCCCTAGTCACTCAATCGAAAAATTAAATGAGATTGGTCTGGCATGACATCTTCCTGGTGAAACCATGCTGCCTTGGGTCCTGTAGTCCATTGACAACCAGATGTTCCACAAGTCTCTCTTTCAGTAGTGCTTCCATGATCTTCCCCACTACTGAGGTGAGGCTGACTGATCTATAGTTCCCCGCTTCCTCTTTGTTCCCACTTTTGTATAAGGGGACTACATCTGCTGTCCTCCAGTCTTTGGGTACCTCTCCTGTTTCCAGTGATTGGCTAAATAGGATTACCAGAGGTTCAGCTACCACCTCTCTTAGTTCTTTAAGGACCTTGGGGTGCACCCCATCAGGCCCCATTGCTTTATCAACTCTTATTGTTTCCAGTTCCTTCAGGACCCTTTCTCATGTAAAGGGACTTGTGTTCATTTCTACACCATTCCCACTCTTTGTACTCCCTTCAGACTCATTATCCTTCTCTTCCTCAGTAAAGACTGAGCAGAAATACCTGTTCAATATGTCAGCTTTACTGTTGTCATCCTCCATGCAGCCACCATCCTCCCCTTCAGTCTCATTATCCCACCCTTTGCCTTTCTTTTTTTCACTTATGTACCTGTAAAAGGTTTTGTCCCATCTACCCACTGATTTTGCTGTGTGCTCTTCTGTCTGAACTTTGGCTTCCTTACTGACCCCCCGCCTCCCTTTGCTTCTCCTGGTACTTCTCCCTATCCCCTTCTGCCTGTGTCTTTTTGTATTGCCTGAATGCAATCTTTTTGGCTTTCACTTTCTCCGCTACCTCCTTGGAAAACCATAATGGCCTACTCATCCTTTTCCCTTGCTAACCTGCTTAATGCATAATTCTGTTGTTCATGTAATCCCCATTTTAAATACTGCCCACTGTTGCTCAACCCCTGATTTCTGCCCCATTCCCCTTAATGCCTCTTTCAAGCATCTCCACATTTTCCCAAAGTCTGTCCCCCTAAAATCCAGGATATATGTTTTTGTGTGGTTTGGCTCTGCTCCTTCTGTGATTTCAAACCACAGTGACTGGTGGCCACTGTTCCCCAAGTGCTTCCCCACTGTTACCCCCATCATACTGTCCCTGTTTGTGAGCATAAGGTCCCGTATTGCCTTCTGCTGAGTTGGTTCCATGACCAGTTGCTTGAAGAAGGCACCCTGAATGGAATCCAGGGTAAATCTGCTCCTAGTTGATGCTGCTGCTGAGATGCTCCAGTCCACATCTGGAATATTTAGGTCTCCGACCTGCACTACCTCACCCTTGTCTACCATCCTTTGGATGGCTAGCATCAGCTCCCTATCTGTTTCAACCTCCTGGGCTGGTGGTCCGTAGACCACACCTGTGCTGAAGGCTGGCCCCATTTTCCTTTCCAGCTTAACCCACAGTATCTCTCCCCCATTTTGTTTCTCCTGGATCTCTGTGACCCTTATTTAATTTTTCGCATACAATGCCACTCCTCCTCCTCCCTTCCTACCTGCTCTGTCTCTTCTGAATATGTTGTAGCCAGGTATGGCCATCTCCCAGTCATGGTTATCATTACACAAGGTTTCTGTGATGGCCACAATGTCCAGGTCTGACTGTACCATGACAGCCTCCAGATCCTCCATCTTATTGCTAAGGCTCCTGGCATTGGCACACATGGCTTTCCATGATTTGACCTCCCTAGACTGTTTTGCTGTTCTACTCCAGCACCTATCCTGGTTGTCCTTTATCCCTGGTTCTCCTTGCTGTCTGCCCTTCTGTTGAATGTTGCCTCTTTTCTGCTTATCCACCTCTTGGGCACTTATCTCCATCTTTTGCACACTGCTTTGTAGAGATATCCACTCCTCTGGTTCACTGGTTCCACTGCTAGCTGTGGGGGGTGAACAATTAGGTACCCTCCTTCCTGGCCTGCCAACCCCCTTGGCTAGTTTAAATTCTTGTCAATGTAGCATTTAAAGTTATCATTGAGTGCTTGGATTCCCCTACAGGATGGATGCAGGCTGTCAGGCTTGAACAAGCCTCCATCCCTCCAGGTGGGTCCCTAGTCACCAATGAATCCAAACCCTTCTTCACAGCACCAGTTCTTCAACCATGAGTTAAAGTTCCTGGTGCATGTACCCCTATGATCTCCCATGTCTCTAGCAGGTAGTTCTTCCGAGAAGGTGACCCAAGTAGCTACTTGATTGAGACCTTCACCAATTTCCTAAACTCTTCCTGAACTTCCTTTGGCTCCCCATTTGCCAGGTCATTAGTACCTAGGTGAATAATGACATCCAGCTCACCCTCCCATCTTGCCTTCCCAGCAATCCCCAAGATCTTCTTTCCATCCCTCCATGCCGTGGCACCTAGTAGGCACCTTACTTCCCTGTCCTCCCCCTCCTGTGTTCTTAGCTAGATCCCTTTTATGATGGAGTCCCCCACCAGGATTCACTTCCTCCTCCTCTGGGGTCCACTGCTCTCCCCACTGATGCCACCTCCTTGGCTAACCTCCACATCCTTTCCTTCCACTTCTCTGTGTACCTCTGTTTGGTTGTCCCCATTTGCCAATGTGGCATATGAGTTCTTGAGTGGAATAGAATCTTGGATGTGCCTCTGCCTGACTGCCCTAACCCTCCCTGAGCCCACTGTCATCCAAGTGCTCATCGTTCTCGGCATCCTTTGAGGCAGTGGCATTGGACTGGGTGGTCTCTGGATAGGGGTGATGGTACTCCTGACCCAGTTTCCTTCCTCTCTGAGTCTGGTTACCTCATCCTGCAGTCCAGAAAGATGCATGCAGATAGGGCAGCACCTCAGCATCCAGAAGATCTGCCTGAATATGGCTACCCTGCAGCCACTGCATTGCACCACTCCCAACATTATACAGTACTACACTTATACTGCTATTCCAGTACTTGTCTGTTACTGAAGCTCTCCTAGTTCCCTTTTTATTAATTTACTGTCCTAAAAATCCTGCCACTGATCCTCAGATACCTTTCCTTAAAAAAGATAAAAAAATGAGTCAAAACACTTGTCATGCTGAGGGCGGGCATTTTCCCCCTTATGCCCCTCCTACTCCACAACCCCTACTATCTCCTGTGCTTAGCTCCTGTCAATCAGATTTAACAGGGCATATAATTAAGAGTTGGGGGCAGGGGAAGGAGTGGAGTGAAAATTTGCAGCAATTAAAGACAGCACTTCATGATGATCAATAAGTTCTCAGTGAACTATGTCATCAAAATTATGTCATAAATTACATTCCAACACTCAGTGTGCATATTGCTCCACTCGCCTTATTTTTTCAGCTTCCATTGAATCTTAAAGATGAATATGTGCTAAGAATCATTAATAGCATGAATCAAGCACTGCAATCATTGTATACTCTATAACCTGATGGTGCATTTTGTTAATTTCAAATTTGTGGATTGAGATTACTTTAAAACTATTAATCATGCTACAAATAATTTAGTGCTTATTGTATTCATTATACCATGTCATGTCAGGTATCACCTGAAACAACATTATAGTGAACTTAGGGTCTTGAAATATGCTCATGCACTATGGGCTATATAACATTACAGATCCTTATTTATTGGGAATACACTTTGCAAGGGTATCAAAAGGGAAATGTTTGCATATACTTTTGGATTTGTCACATATACATTGTCACACATACATTCCCTACAGTATTTGCACATTAGCTGCTATTCATTATGGTGCAGAGTTACCACACAAAATGCATGTAAACCAACCGTGTAACTCTGCAGGCATGCTCCAGCTGGCAGTCACCATCACTGGACGCCAATCCTCGGTCCCACCCCCAGGCACAAATGGTCATGGGGAGTAGATGGTTAAGGAGCAGTGGACCAAGGCAGGCATCTAATCGGATGCCAGTCCAGGGTCCCAGATTAGATCCCCCACTCCACTGGTGTGGTAGAGGGTGGGAAACTGCAGCCATTGCACATGGCAAAGAAAGGGCTCTTGCTCAAATGGCTACCCCCAGCACACCTAGGTGATTGAGTGGGCTGGGCTGGCTGTTTGGCAGGGATCTGATAGCTGTCTGCCCAGGTTGGTTGTAGCACAGAGTGACACATCCTAGTTACATGATGGTGCATCTCCCATACCCCAGCTCAGCACTTCATAGCATTCCACACCTTAGTCAGTGGCATGGAGTTCAGGCACACCCACTGACTTGCCCTGAACTACCTCTGGCATGAACCCATGTGGGCAGCGGGGGGATCCACCATGCAAGGAGCTAGTGCACCTGTGGTGAATGCCACATGAGTCTGCTGGACCCCCACTGCACGGCTTTCCCATGTAGAGTTGCCTACATTTCTCGTATATGCAACACATAGGCAACCTGCCCCGTAGTAAATCACTCACATTACTAATGATAGAAATGTATTTGCTGCTATAGGTTAGGTTTTAGTGAAATCCATTGTTACAGAGTTACTAGTTTACTAGTGCTTAGTGTCTTTTGGAATTGCTGAGTAATCATTTATGTACATACTGTTATGAATTTGTTTCAATTCAGTTTTTTGTTTAGCTAAAAATAGCTATTACAAGGAATACACATAAGTATAAAATAATTAAAAGAAAAAAATATACACATAAATAGAATTTTAAATCTTAGTTAAAAGTCTAATGCTTAATGGATTATACCCTAGGGACTGACAGAAGAAGAATACTATTATTTGCTTTGCATCAGTCTAGTTTTAACTTTGTTGGAGACCCAGTCTTCGCAAAGACATAGACAGGATGGAAGCTGTCTAGAGGAGGGCAACTAAAATGGTGCAGGGTCTGCACTGGGAGACAGATGAAGAGAGACTAAAGAAGCTTAATATGTATAGCCTCGAGGAAAGGAGGGAGAGGGGGGACATGATAGAAACTTTCAAGTACCTCAAGGGAATCAACAAAGTCCAAGAGGGTAGCATCTTTCAAAAAAAGAGGTGTGCAAGAACAAGGGGGCACAATTTGAAGATAGAGGGGGCGGCTCAGAGGTAATTTACAAAGTATTTTTTCACAGAGAGGGTTGTGGATGCATGGAACGGCCTTCTGGAGGAGGTTGTGGAGTCAAAAACAGTGGTGGAATTCAAGCATGCATGGGACAGTCATAAGGCAATTCTAGGGGATGGGGGTAGGAAAAAGTAGGCTGCTGGTTAACTAGGATCTGCAGCTTATCCAGTAGGCAGGGAAATGGGCAGACTGGGTGGGCCAAGCGGTCCTTATCTGCCGTCAAATTCTATGTTTCTATGTTTCTATGTTTGATTGCCTCAAAGTACTTAACTACTCTCTCTGTAGTCTATGCATCTGCTGTATGCAGAAATATAACAGTTAAGAGTTCATTCTCTACCTGGTAGACCTGATTCTGGAATGGTCCAAACCATAACAACCTTTCTTTTACATAAAAGGTACATTTCCACATTACATGCAATAGATCCTCTGGTCTACCAGCTGAACAACCACAATTTTCAGTCATATGTGTCTCTTTGTGGTATCTATGTGCTAGAACATTACTTGGAAATTGTTCAAACTTATACTTTGTGAACAGGTTCTTAAGACTTATGTTAGTTAAGATATCGTGATTTGGTTTAAACCCCAAATCAGAATTATTCTTTTTAAACCAAGCCAAGTACCTGTAATGTGAATCAGCAATATATTTCACATCTTTAGAGTTCCAGTAGTTTAATATTTTTTTAAGAATCTACGTCTTATACTGCCAGCTGAGTGTGATACCCGTATCCACTGCTTTTTTAAGCGTTAACAATGCATGCTTATTCTGGAGTGTCAAGACTAGATTGATCCAATAGTCTCCTTTATAGCCAAGAAACTGCTAATATTGTTTTCTTTTTAAGACAAAGCTTTACTAACCTGTCTTCTGAGACACTTGTTATTTTTATCCAATAGTTTAGTTTTCTAACCTCAATCCTAGCCTGGATGTTAGGAAGTCCAAACTATGCCCTTATATATGCAGAAGGGCAAGAATGCCCTACTTTCAGAATACTCCTCAGGGCTTTAAATAAAGGAGATGTCACTTTATCAAGTTTTGGGTCATTAAACTCCCATGTCTCCATATCATATAGGATATGTGTTTCTAGCTTTACTTTTATTGCTTGCACTAACATTCTTATTGTCAACTCTCCTTATTTATAGTTAAATCTAACTAATCCACCTATAGTTTTCTTCATTGTTTCCAGTGCTGAGAGGAACTGTGTGTTCCATTTGCCATTAGCATGAAAGTACATCCCAAGATAGGTATAGCTCTGTACAACTTCAACTGTTTGTGTACCTATTTTCCAAGTCCCTTTTGTGCTCCTTTTCCCAAATATGACTAATTTTCATTTGTTGTAGATTTATCTTTAATTTTAACTCAGAGAACGTTGCATGTATATAGTTTAATTTGTGTTGTAGGCCTTTATTCAATAGAGAGAACAGGACAATATTGTCCACATATGCAAGCAATGGACAGAGATGGGTAGGAATTTTAGGGTAATCTGAGGGAGGATTTTCAAAATCTACCAGCATCTTATCAAAGTATAATGAAAAAAAGTAATGGAACTAGAATACATCCTTGTCTCACTCCTTTATTAATCATGAAAGAGGATCAGGGTCAGACTGGGCATATAAGGGAGGGAAGGTGTAGACAAGAGGCCCCTTCATAATGGCAGACACAAAAATCCCACTTATGCATTAGAGCTGCACGCACGTTGCTGAGTCCCAGACACCCACAGCACCCTCTCTTCTGTTGGTGTCCCTGTCCCATTCTGCCCGCAGCCTCCACTTGGGGGCAATCATTTGGTGGGACTGCCGACCAACCCACCCTCTCTGGGGAGGAGAGCTGTCCTCCAGATGCTTGATCCACTCCCTCTCGGTTAAACCCCAGCAACCCGCTTGCACCACAAACACAAGTTACCAGTGTAGCATGAGGTAAGGCAGCGATGCCACAGCCCTCCATGCCACTGGACCAGCCACTCCATGCCATTTTAAATTAAAGACTGAAGTCTGTTCTGGCCTGGGAGTAGGACTGAGGAACAACAGGAACTATAAAAATAAACATAATTTAAAATCACAACAACTTAATAACAAGCCTGCAAGGTCTCCAGTCTGCACACAGTGACATAGGCTAGGAGGAAAAAACAAACAACAATACACAGCTAGCACCAGCATATGCCTACCTAGGCTACCTGTGGCCTCTCTTGAAATAAGATACTAGCATAGTGCAGCACCCTCTCCCCCACACACATCATCAGTACCTCCCAATTGGAGGGAATAGTGCAACATTAAATATGTATTAAACAGACCAGCAGCACAGCACCTATAATCTAAAAATGAAATGCTGCATTATAGGCCAGTGATAGCAGATTTACAGGCAGTTAATTCAAGCATAATACTCAAAAACAACAGTGCTACTTCTAGTTTCAAAAACACAGGAAGCAGCCATCAGGTAAAACATCCAAGCCCAAAAGGTGAGACCAAGCAATATTCTACATATAATTTTAGTACAATAAGTGGAAGTGTATCTCCCCTCCAATATTGGTGGTCCCCTATCATACTATTCCATTGAAATTAACATAAGAAACCTCCCCCATCTTTTAAAATTTATTTTGTTCCTATTATTGACACTGGCAATAATTGTTTCTATTTTCAGAGAACCCAGCATTTCACTGTGCTACTACCTGTACAATGGGACCTCTCAGTCCAGTCAGTGCTTTGTGAATTCTTCTTGCCTACAGTTGCCACCATGGCCATATGATATTTTTGCATTCCACGAACCAGAAGGTCTCCATAGTTCCTTAGCAAACAAATTTCAAGGGATTTCAAAGGTTAACACATCTCGCAGTCCCTGCAAGGGGGCTATGTTTGCTTAATTACTGATCACACCTTTGATTACTTCCATAATATATGCAGTAGGGATCCTTCATGCTCTCCGCATCTTATACATGTAGGGGTGTTAAAATGCCCCATTTTGTAGAACCTATGGGCTGGAAGTTATTTAAAATCTATGGACCTGTACTGTGTAAGCCATAAGTTGCCCATTTTCATACATGTATCCACATTTTCCCTTTCCAGATGGTTTTCCATGACCAATTATAAGTGCCACTGGGACACATTCACACAATAGTGGCCTACTCCCTCTCATACATTCATGTTAGGGCTGAGTCAGAGATTACTGTCTGAGTACAACCTTGAAATGGTTTGGCATATTGTCATTAGGTCCACTTGCAAATGTCCTGAGAGTGATTTAAATCCAAGCTGTGCATTATGCCAGGGATAAGACCTTACATATGTGGCAATAGATAGCATACTTTTTAATTGCAGGAATTTGTTTGTGTTCGGTTATGATGCCAGCAGCATCGATCACTCTCCCCAACCTGCTCTCTGCTTTAACATCCATGCTGGCTAATTGGTTTCCAATCCATTTCCTCCACCACTGGTGAGAATAGTTTTTTTTTGTCAGAATTTGTCCATTGCCCTAGAAGTCTTTCTTTATGGGTGTTAGCTTTAAAAAAGCAGTCTACTTACTTTACTCCTCAGACTCCACCAGGGTGTGCAGCATGCTGTATTATACAACGGGGGCTGAGAATTCCTGAATCTGGTTGGCTAAGTGACACCTTTTACCATGGTAAATCCTACAATATGCCAATGGGTAAAAGTGTCAGTCGCCAGCAAGCCTCATCAAGAACTGCTCCCAAGGTCACTCCAAACATGAGAAAGCCATCAGTGCCAAGACATATGGACTGCAAGATGCTCCTTCACAATACCGACTATTCTGAAATACTTCACAGACCCATACTACTCAAATGTTTCCCGTAACCTGTTCCACTCGGCTCACCTCAAAAAGATTTTTTTTCCTTCCGGTTCTACTTTGTTGCCGCCCCCTTTTTACCTTGTTCCCCAATAGATTTGACAACCAGTAGATTTGCATAACATAACTTAAAAATTACTCTTTTCATGAGCTGTCCCATGATGAACTTTTATTAAATATTTCAGTGGGCTCCAAACTGTTTCACCATTTAATCAGCCATGTGAGTCCCATAGGGGGATCTGCTTCAAGAATGAAAGTTTTATTTTGGCAGAATGCCAGCAGACTGAATGATCTTGCAGTCCAGGATGTGAAAGTCCATCTCTGTATCAAGGTTCAGCCATCCAGCATGCTAGGGGTCAGAGAAAGGTGCACCTCTGGGATCAAGAAAAGGTCAATGGTAAGGCTCATCTCAGAGTACAAACCTGTTTTTTCAGAGTAAGCATTTGCAACTGACCATGGAAATAAATAGCTATGTGCTGTCCTTTTGCAGTACCTGTAGCTTACTTGTTTCTGACCTGCTGTAAAGCTGCATTCCTGCTGTAAAGCTGCACAGCATTGCGACTTCTTATTTTAATTTCTACAGGGAATAATAAGTATGACCAACCCAACGGAAGCCTTAGAAACGGTATTGAGTGAGAAAGTTTAAAAAAGGCTGTTCTGTGAGGGAGCAATAATCCCAAGCAACCCAAATAAAGCCCTAGCAACCCATGACTATTTTTTCTGGCACAGCAAAAAATGAAAGAAAAATAATTTAAAATGCAAAAAACAACTATTTTTTTTTTCTTGCCACAAAAAAAGGCAGACATTGTATAATCACAATAAACCACTCCAGGGTGTGGGTTATGCTGGGATTTACCAACGACTAGCATGGTTTGGCCATGTGGATGCAGGCAGAGTGGTCAAACCATGCCAGATATAGGTAAATTACAGCATAACTCATACCCTGTCATGGTTTATTGCTTATGTAGTGGTGCTGTCCATCACCAAGAGAGAGTCTCTGACAGACCCTGACCCACTCTGAGTTCCTGGGCCCCCTGGGCTGACTGCAGTGTCCCACTCCCACAAGACACCTCTCATCAGTTCTTCAACTGTCCACAAACAGGGTAGACCACTAGGCCACCAGTCAGGATGTAAGTCAAAGAAGAGTCCAGAGTAGAACAGAGTTGACAAGCTGTCATTAGGAACTTCTGTGGAGTGGCGGGCGGCACCACTGATGGCTGGCCTGGCTTGCCTCCTTGAGTGGAGTGTCTCACTATCATCAGCATCACTGGTGGAGACCTGGCCTGATGGGTTACACCAAACAAATTCCCCAACTTCCTCACCTCAACCGACAAACTGTCTCACTTCACAATCCTTTTCATGACTCGACTCCCCAAGTCTTCCACCCTGGCTCGTTCCTCTCCAGACTCCCTTCAACTGAATCTGGCATTGACTGCTTAAATTGTGATGCTGTCTGCTACCAGCTAGCCCAAAGATTAAGAGAATCCAGCCCATAGCCCACTGTGCACTCCTCCCAGGCTCCAGTGGCAGCAGCAAATGGAAATGGTGGCAACAGGTGCCAAAATTTACCCAGCCAGAAGGACTGCTGCTGGGAACGTGCACATGTTTGGTTTGGGTAATGTTCAGGGAAGCTGAGAGCAAGTGTTGTGACATACACATACAGAGTGCATGATGGAACTCGAGAGAGAGAGAGGGAGGGACTAGACTAGGGCACACTACTGTGGCATGGGCATGGCTGGGGAGATAAAAATCAAAGGCAAAGCGTATAAATTATTTTTCTAGTTTTTTTAATTTCCTATCACTCACCCATGGGCCAGGGAAAACTTGAAACTTAGGGTTACCCTGAAAAAAATGTGTTGCCTAGCCTTGGGGGCCCCCTATAGGGTGGGACCCCCAGGGAATTTTCCCTGTGGCCCTGTGGGCCAGTCTGACCCTGAAGAGAATGTCATGTTTCCAGAAGTACCAAGTCTTATTTTTGCCCAGGTGTTATGATATAGACTGGCTATTATGTATACCAGACTTTTTTCAGTGCCTTTTTTGATTAAGATAATCCATAGTAGGCTACGAGAAATTAAGTCAAAAGCTGCTGAGTAATCAACACATACTATGTATTGTTTTTATTTACTGCTGAGTACATATTTTTCTATTAAGTGTCTTAATATGTAAGCAATAAGACACAATGGGATGTGCATTAGACAGTTCGAATGCATGGCTAGGAGGACGTAGTGAGGCACGAGGCCATAGGCTGAGTGCATCCAGTCCCCTAGCCATGCATTAGAACTGTCTAATGCACATCCCCAGAATAGCTTATTGTGCTTATAAAATGGGTCTGTGTATTCTAAATGGGGGTTCTAGTTTTAACTGTGCATTAGACACTTCTATCGCACGGCTAACAACCAATCAGATTGCTTGAAATCCTTTGCCCATTTTATAAGTATATATTGTCAGTGGTGGAATGATTCAGTCTAAAACCTGCCTGATATTTGGAAATACCCCCTGTATTCTCCACCTGTATTTTAACTTTTCTAGTACAATTCTTGAGAACATTTTTAGGCTAACGTCTAACAGACTAATTAGTCGATACATGGCAGGGTCTGTCAAGGTTCCTTTTTTTACGGATTGCTGCAATAGTAACACTTTTCCAAGTCATTGGAAAGCACCATTCAGATTCAGAAAGACACTTACTAAAGTATGAAGTAAAAACTTTACACCAGAAATATGAATAGCTCAAATATGCCTCAGATGGAACACCATCTGGGCCTGCAGCCTTGTTATGTTTTAAAGTACCAATTGCCAAATATACCTCTTCTATGGTAAATGGGGTAAGCTTTCTTTCATTAATTTCTCCAGCACATATTGGACCTTGTTCTATGGGGTCATAAAAAATCTGTGTGAAAAATTCCAGCCATTTCTGTTCCAAAATACTGTATAAGTATCTATGGCCTCTCTACAGGAATTAGTAGCTTTGGAAACTAGAGTCCAAACTCTTTTTGTGTCATTTGTTTTGAATACTTCTAACATCTTCTGCCACTGTTTTGGAAAAAAAAAAAAAACATTTTTCTACTATTGATAAGTGACATAATTTCTACACTGCAAATTAAGTTCTTCTAGAGTTTGCTTAATTGGATGTTGTCTATAGTCTTTATGCAATTTCCTTATTTTAGACTTGTACTTTTTACAATCTAAGTCATACCAACCAAAATAATTTTTCTTGGTCGATCTGACTGGACATTTTAATTTTTGTTTGATATCATCATAAATACCCTGTATGGCTCTTGAAATCTGTGTTATAGTCATCTTATTTATTTCTACTAAATGTACTTCCAAAGAAGATTCATGAATTATAGAGGCTATTTGGATATCTGCATCATTATACCATTTGATCTTAGATGCAGCTCTAATTTTTTTAGAACTGTAAAGGATCCGCAGTAACTGTGTTGGTGTTTTTTTGAAGGTCACATTCTAAAATAAGGGGAAAGTGATCACTTTCTGGTCATGTGACAATGTGCATAGTTTCCCCTGTATCTACTGAACCTGTCCAGAGTGCAAGATCCACTGTAGAGGCACCTCTAACTGAAATATGAGTAAATTCTCCCTCAGAATCTGCCAGAATTCTTCCATTAAGTGGATAGAGGACATCGTCATTTAATGACTCAATTAACTTCTTTCTTGTGGCATTAAAGGGACACTGTCAACCCCCTTAGGCCTCAAAGTGTCCTTAGTTTAAAAAAATGCATTTTATGATTGTTCACATTCTGTAGAGACTGCTGATGCAGCTGCTAGTTTGATACAGATAATTTTTCTTTTAAAAAGTGAAAAACTGAGTGCTCACCATACTGGTGTTACCACACCAAAACATGTTTGTTTACATTTCTTGGCCAACTTCCACTGTATCTTTCCTGGACTCAGGAGCACCCCCATCACAATCTAGCCACTCATAATGCAGTGGGAATAGAGGAGACCCTGGTATCATGGGTGGCTGAACTGTTTGAGGGTATTTCTAATGATCAGCAAGTATGCAGTAGGAGTACTTCAACGATCTGAAGCAAAACAAGGCTGGTTAACTATACATTACCATGCATTTCAGTTCTAATAAGCAAGGAAGCAGATAAAACAACCAGCAACATTAATGAATTTTAAAAAAGGTAAGCAATCATAAAATGTGTGTTTTTACTTAAAAATAATATGATGCAAAAAAGGTTGACAGTGTCCCTTTAACTTTAGAATCTTTGGCATTTCTTGTTATCATGTCAGTTTGGGGACAAGTGTATAAAACACTGATCTATCCGTTAATACTTCAAACTTCCCAATTCATGCATTAAAATCACCTATAAGAAGGATATCAGTATTTGGGAGAGTACCTAGAGCCTGAGTAATAAAATATTGGTAAGATCATTCCATACATTAAGAGAGTAAACATTTGAGTTATCTGGGGGATATAGCCAGCAATGAGAATAAAACTTCTACTTTCCAGGCTCAACAATAATGTCACAAAGTTTTCATGAATCTTACAGCACAGTACTTTGGAAAAGATCCCAATTTTTACAAAAAGTATTAGTTCACCTGGGAGTCTATCTAGTTTGTACATTCTTTTCCCCTTAGAGTGGTAACATTCATATCCATTGAGACTGATTACACCAGTTTTACTGTGCCAGGTTTCTTGAAGACTTAGTATATCAAAACCTACTATATATAATTTCCATTCCTCATTCATAATATTAGTATTCCAGCCTGCAATGGTCCAGGATAATATTGTAATGCTCACTGGAACATCTGTGTTTATTTCACTAGCATTTTCTGGTCTGGAGCCATTTATGGCCATATATCAACTTTCATCATAACCAGCTAAGATCATGAATCTACTTTAAGGGGAGATCAGTAGTAGTTCTCACTGGTGAACAATCCTTTTCTCATTAATACTAAAAATAGCTGCATCACGGATATTAACCCCTAAGTGATGCAATGCACTGTCTTTTTTTTTAATTCTTTTTTCCTTCCATTCACGGTTCTAGGAGCCTCTCTCAGGCATCCAACCTTATCCTGCTTGCCTGAAGTCTCCCCAACCGAGCCCTACTCTCCTCTGCCCACACCTCTCATCTGGCACCCCCAGCTTAACCCATCCAGGGTGGGGCTGCCCCTCCTACCTTGGGCACTCTTAATTTTGTAGACTCCAGCTGCTTGACTTGGGATCCTGGGCGGAGGATCCATGAAGGCCGTCTGAGTCAGATCCAGTCATGGGCATGGGGGATGGTACCATCACTTACCTCTAGAACCCTGTTTTTTCCTGTGTTCTGTTTCGCCTGTCCACTTCCCTTGCATGTGCACTCCCCTGACACAATGGCGCAGAGCTACCCTGCCAGTGTCAGGCATGCTATTACATGCTGCGCTGTGCTACTGCAGTGCCCCCCAGTCTCCACCGGGGGCTGCTGGAGCACTGAGCTCCCTGATGCCCTCCCCCTGAAACAGAAGAGCAGCCCTGTGGGTGCTTAATGCAGTCCCTTCCCTGCTGACCCCCATCACCTGAGCTTGTTCCCGAACATGGGTCGCCGATGTGGTGTGAGGTGTGGCATTGGGCGCCTCAACCCTGAGCACCACCGCGCCGGCTCAATACACTGTCTTTGTTAAGAATCATATCAGACAATTCCCTACTAGGTAGGTAAATATCTATTTGTGTACTACCATCAATTCTGTAAACTGAAATATCTTTCTTAAACTCTCCTGGAATTGTCACAAAGTTTACCATAAGATCCTTAATTGTTATTGAAAAAGTTGGTCTCGTTTCATTATCTAGGATCTCCATGCCAAAAATTCACAGACTAGTTTGATTTTGTTGTTTCAAGGAAAGATCAAGTTTGTCTTTTTGTATTAAACTGGTCCCTATTGGGGTAGGTGACTATTATCTCTTTCTCTAACAGACGTTCACTATTGGGCCAAACATAATTAGCTATGCATGGAGAAGTGAATATAATATCTAACATCAAGGCATCTTAATGGGTTATATTTCTTATTTTAGCAATGTCTTCCAGCTCTTGCTCCAATTCCAAGGTGGTATTTAGAAAGTTTATCAGCTGTGTCTCACTATCAGCATGGTTAAAATTACCCCAATTAATGGGGCCTAGAAATCTAAGAAATGATTGTACTTTGGGGCTTCTTCTCCTTCCCCTTGTGAGACTTCCCTGGTTACTGCTTTGTTTTCTTTTGTGGTATTTACATCCAGGAAATCTTTTATTGTTGTTCCTAACTGAGAATCATCTTCATCTTCACTGTTCTCTGTTGAGCCTATTATAACAGGTCTGCCTAGTTGCTGGTTTAGAAAGTTTAATTCTTGTTTTAGCTGTCTCAAGTGATTTGCCATATTTCTCTTTGGCAAGTCAGTCTGAGCCCGATCTTTACAAACAGGCTGACATTTCTCTGCCGCAATTGATGCTTTACCAGTACTCTGATGGAGCTCAGTGCAAGTGTTTTTATTCCCTGATACTTCTTTGAGATCATCTTCTCCTGAACTCTGTGTTAGCAAAGTAGTGTGTATCTAAGGTCTTGATGTTTCTTTTCTTTTCCTTCCCTTTTTTTCCTTTCATCTTTTGATTTCTTTGTTTCCTATGTGGCTTGTTGATTTTACTCAAAGGACCACCTGGTATGCATATAACACTAAAATCTGGTCACAAATGTTGTGTGCTTACCTCTTGCACCTTTATTGTTTCTACCTCAGTATGATCACTGCATAGCTCATGATGAGGAAGTTTAGAAGGATATACTATGGTCAGCCAAAATGCATCAGCCTGACCGTCATTATACCGACCCGGGGTGCCTGAAACACGGTTGCCCGACATCGAGCTTTTGCCTCCAGGGAGAAATTCGGGGGGATTCGCCCCCTGCCCTCCCAATGGGGGGTCAAAGCCCCCACACACCCCCATACTTAAGGATTCTCACTTGGGGGGGCCAAATTCCGATGTCGGGCAATCGTGTTTTGGGCGCCCTGGGTTGGGATAATGATGGTCGGGCTGATGCATTTTGGCCGATTGGAAGTATCCTGTTTAGAAAGTACCTCATCAGGTTTAGATCTCTTAATAGCGCCAATCTAAGATTTTCCATCATATTTTTATTTGTGGTCAATTGATCCATAATAATAAGATTTGTGTATACTAGATCCCTTAATAATTGGACTATGTCATCAGTCAAATTATTAGATGTATAAGTATACATGTGTCCAGTTCTACAGGTATCCTGGATGTTGACTGGCTTAAGATTATTTTGGCAATGGGCACACAGTTGTGGGCCAGTGAATTTCTCCTCACAATATTTTAGACCATTAATTGTAATCTGTAGATCCTCTATTACACTTCCCAGTCCATTTCGGTTAGGAGGATCTTCAGGGATACTTTCATCTGACTGCCACAATTTAGCTGAAACTTCAAGCTCCTGGATTTTAGGAGCATTTTTGGATAAGGTAAGGAGAGGAGGCAGACTAGCATTTGATAAATCATTACAATTGTCATTTTTAAGATTTCCCTCAGCAGGCTTAGATGTAAGCAATAATGCCCGACAGGGTGGGTGGTATCGGGCTATACCAGACTACCCAGGGGCGTAATGAGGCCCAACACCACAGGCAGAGGGCCTTATAGCTCCTGAAAGGTCCAGTATAGCCCACACTGCCCACCCTGGAGGGTATTATTGCACTTAGAAAATGGGCACTGTAAAGATAAATAAGTTTAATGAAATATTGTTCATTAAAAAAACATTTAAAATATGTTTTGTGATAAAATAGTTCCTCTGCCTGCATCAGAATATGTTTTTTTTTTTCATTATGGACTTTTGTGTTAGTGGACACACACACACGCGCACGCACACACACACACACACAAACACACACCTAACTTTTGGGAACAGCATACTTGTTCAGTGAACATGATTGCAAATCAGGGAACTTTCTGTTTTTGTTTCTCCTGTTTACTGGATGGCAATAAGAGTGCAATTGCAAGTGAGGGGATTTGAATTTTTTCCTTTACTAGATGGCAGCAGGAGCGCGATAAGCAGTCAGTAGGCTTTCTGTTTTTTTTTTCAAATGGCTGTCAGAGTTACAGGGCAGGAGTGACTCCCAGCAACGAGTACTACGGGATCCTCTGCTGACACTCAGGAGACCTGAATGCTGACTCTGCACTCGTGTTTGGTCACCGTGGAGGTAGCTGCATGCTGTCTTGCATCTGAGCATTTTTTAGCAACAACTAGCCAGGTATTACTTGTCCCACTGTAGTGGGTGTTGTGTTCTGTGCTATGCTTGTGGGGAGTATTGGAGCCTGGTGAACAGAAAATTGCTGGGTCGAACTCCATAGGAGATTGCTGGTATTTTCTTCATCTTCCATGCTGCAGGAGGTCTATAGTTTATTAAAAGTGTGTAGTAATTCTTACTGTATACTGTAAATGACCAGAAGATCTCATGCAGATTTTAAAGTTTTTCAGAGTTTTTAGCTGATTAGTTCAATTAGTTTATGATAGAGATCCACAATGAAGAATCCTCCTACTTCAGTCAGAGGAAAAACCAGACTGAGTATGCTGGTTGACAAAGTTTCCGGTATTAAATCTCCTCTCTCCCAGGTCTTCTTCACAATATATGGAAGAAGGGGTAGTGCTTAGTAAAATTAAATGGAGTTAAGGCACAATCTATTTTAATGCAGTCAGGCAAACAAAATAAATGAGTTATTAAAATCAAACTAGTAACAGGTGTCCTTGATATACTATACTCTATGCAAGCACTATACAGTCATGGTCACAGTAAAAACACTATTAAGGTAAAAACTGTAATAGGTTAATTTTTAACAGTATCAAAGATAAAACAGTGATAACACAAGAAAAAAGACATATAAATCTCACTTTTAAATCATGTGCAACAAAACACAGCAGCAGAAATACTGATGCTACCCAAATGGACAACCGGGTATTAAAGTGCTTGAAACTCAGCTCCCTAGTATCTCGTTGGCTTGCAGAATAAGTTTGTCAGAAAAGCAAGCACAGATTAGTAAAAACAAACATGGGGTGAGCACAAATGGCCAGCTTACTTAGCTGCTTCTCTTCTCAGTATGGTGATATGATCTAATATTCGGACACTGAGCATGTGTGTTTATACAAGAGGGGAGGTCATGTGATGGAGAATGGCATGAAACAAAAATTAGATTAAATAAAAGTTGACAAAACCTCAAGTATAATTAGTACGATGCAATATTAATACATTTATAAAATGCTATGGTAAACGTTATCTCCAAAAAGAGAAATGCTAAAACAACTTGTAACTCCACGCTGATATGAGCTCTTATTAGGCTGGCCTATTTGAGTATAAAAAAGGGAAAACCTCATAAAGAAATATTTATAATCATGAGCTAAGAAAATTAGCTCTATGTACTCAGTAGCACAGAACACTTCCCTGTAAAGTTGTGTGGTTGTCGAGGTAAAATATGTTACTTGTAAAGGTATCAATGCAAGCGTCCCCCAGTGCTCCAAATGCCATTCCAGGCAGCTACATGAAGAAAATTCTGTCAGCACACTGACAAATTTCTCCTCGGGAAAGACTCCCGACTAATCATCAGAATAGGGTCTTCTTCATATTTGTTTTGCTTGTCATCATCCCTGGGTCCACTATTTTTTGTTCAGTGCAGCTTCCAACTATCTCAGTGCCCTTCCCCTGGTCATTAAGCCATCCTGAGTGGCCTCCTGTAGCTCGTAGCTCTGGACTACCAATCCACCTCTTTGCAGCTTTCCTCCTGTGGCAACAAGAAAGGCAGGGAGAACACTGCACAGTACAGAGTAGCAATAAGATGGTTTAGAAAGGTTGTACTCCTAGCATAGGTGGCATGCCTTTCGTAAAATAAAACTAATAGTGTAACCCTGCTTCCTGTGCTTACTCCTCAAGAACAGGAGCATGTAGCTCTCCTCCGGATCTCCAACTCAGGAATGACACCCTATTTGCAACTCTGAAATTGTTTGGGCTCCAGTATATCTTTTCCATTTTTCTATTAATTAATTAGTAAGGATTTACTAGTTACTAATTGATATTCACTGATCAGTGCTTTTTAGCTGTACTTGCAATATATACCTGCTGAGATAGGGAAATATATAAATTACTGACTACAAGGAATAATACATTTTTGCCATATGTAAAGTTGCAGAGAGAGGAGACAGAGAAAACATGTACTTATGTGACCTAATCTTATTAACTTTGCTCAACTGTTTGGATCCTACTCTCCCCTTTTGTGCTGAGGGCATACCTAACCTCCTTACAGTATCTTACTCTTTCTTTCCATCCTTTAGTATCCAGGGTCTCCAGCACCACAAAACATTGGTCGCTTAGGCTGGCTAGCTTCTTTGATGTACATTGCTCTCTTCTGCTGTGCAGACCAGCTCATTGCTTTATCCTTACCTCCCCCTCCATTGCCTTGCACCTCTCCCCCCCCCACCATGTGCTGTCTGGCCTGCCTCTAAGTTTATGCTTCTTCTCATCCCGTTTCCCTTGACAAGGGGCTGCTCTTCATGGGTTTTGACTCTGTAAGCATCTGCACAGTCCCCATGTTGCTTTATTATTGTCCTTGAGACTGCCATTCACTGCTGTGTGGGTCTATGCCAAGGTCCTCCTGCTACTGGTTTGTGCCAGGGACATTGAGATTAACAGCAGGCCCCTTAGTCCCACTTTTACTCCTATTTCCATAATTTCTAAATCACCATACCCCAAATGCCTAAAAATAGTGCATATGAACATCTGTAGTTTACATCAGAAAATGGCTGAATTAGAAGCTTGGGTCACTTAGAAGGACACTGTTATTGTATGTATTTCTAAATCCTGGCTTAAACCAGATCACAAGCAGCATGAGGTGACTCCATCTGGCTATAACTTCTTTAGGAAAGATAGATGGTACAAAAGGGCCGAAGGTGTGCTTATCTTCACCCGGCTTGAACTGGATGTTACAGAACTCTTTACATCTGACGCCATACCCACTACAATGGAAGCCTTATTTATAACTCTGACTCTTGGTAAGGTCAAGAAGTTAATCATTGGGTGCACCTACCTCCCACCTGATGTTGCCTCCATAGGTTTGTCACCTTTTCTGACCTCTCTTGCCAACCTCCCTTGTCATGATCCTATACTTTGTGGTGATTTCAATAATGACTAGCCTGGTCCCTCTAGTAATAAGCTGCTGTCCATGTTAACTGACTCCAGCCTATCCCAGCTCATACCCAAGCTCACCCATGTCAATAATAAATCTGGCAAAAATACATTGCTTGACTGGGTGGTCACTAACTGCCCTCTACAGGTCAAAGCAGTGGGTGTGCTATCAGATTGTTTATGTGACCATTCACCTACTATCTACGTCTGGAGGAATACTTTCCCTAACCCACCTCCTCGGATCTCACTTGAATGGGACTTATCCAGGTTCGATGTTAATAGTTTCTTCACATCAATCAGTCTCACAAGTTGGAACCCTATTAAGGTTCTTCCTGACATTAATCAAGCATTGAATTTTTTCATCTCTACCCTTTCACAAATTATTAATAAGCATGCCCCTCTCATAAAAATGCAGGTCCAAAGGTATTAAGGCTCCTTGGCTTACAAAAGATGTCAGGATCCTCATGTCCTCCAAGGATCGGGCCTGGCAGTCTTTCAAAAAAAAGTGGGTTGCCATCTGATTGACAGTACTACAGACAGCTCCACAACAAATGCAAGAACTCTCTACATAAAGCCAAATGACACCATTTTAAATTCTTAGAGACAGAACACCTGTGTAACCCCAATGAATTTTGGAGACAGGTCAACTCCATTGTAAAAGGTAAAACAGCTTTACTGCCTAGCTCTCTTACCACCCAGGGCACCATCCTCACTGACCCTCTGTCTATTGTTACAGGATTTAATAAAATTTTCACTGATCTCCAAAAATATAGCTTGTTCTTTCATAGCTTGTCTGCTCACTCCCCACCCCCTCCTCCCACGGCCTATCTGGGGCTCACCCTGATTTTCACCTAAAACTGGCAACTCTTAGAGATTCAAAGGCTGCTCTCCAATCTGAAATCTGAGAGTTTTCCAGGTCACAGTACCCTTGAACCAAAGTTTCTCAAGCTTGGTGCTCCTGCCCTCACTCGTCCTATTCGTGATTTACTCAACAGATACTTTCTGTCTTGGACTGTTCCTGACAAATAGAAAGTTGCTGTCACTGTGCCAGTGCATAAAAGTGGGTCCAACTCTGTGGTTGAAAACTTTAGGCTCATCTCCATTCTCTACCCACTTGCCAAAATTCAGTAGTGCATAGTTTAAAATCACCTTCAGAACTACCTGGAATTCCACAATTTATTACCCCCCTTCCAACATGGGTTTAGAAAGAATCATAGTACCCTAACTGCTTTATTGAAAGTGACCTCAGATATTGCTCAAGCCATGGATCAAGGATCTGCCACTGAAGCCATCTTTGTGGATCTCACTAAAGTTTTTGATCTGGCAAATCACGGTCTCCTGCTTCAGCAGCTCCAGATACTTGGTCATGATTCTGCTGCCCTCAACTGGTTCCAAAGTTATCTTACCTGTCATTCTCAGAGGGTTAAATGGGTTGATTCTCTCTCTGAACTTAGACCTATAACTTATGGAGTCCCTCAGAGGTCTATCCTGAGCCCATGGTGTTCTCCCTTTTTATCAATGACTTACCAAACTGTTGTGGAGGGGCCTCTGTGCATCTCTATGCTGATGATGCTATCCTATATTGCTCATCATCCACCATTATCCAGATTCTCATGAACTTACCTCTGATTTCACTGCACTGGAAGTGTGGTTTAGACATAAACAACTTGTTCATAATACAAAAAAAGGTAAATGCATGCTATTTACCCACAGACCCTCTGCCCTAAGTACTCTTGCCCCCCTCAATATAACCTCTCTTAATGGGGATGTAGTGATAGTATAATATGTTGATTATTGTCACTCCATTTTGTATGCTATTTCATGTAATGTATGTCATTTTATACTCCATTTTGTATTGTGTGATGCCATTTTACATGCTGCTTCATTTAATTGGTGTTTTGCTCTTTAGATAGCCTCATTATTATGTTTTGCTTCTCAGACAGTGTATTTTGCTAACTTGAAAGTTGCATATTATCAGGCAACCTGTTTTTGTAGTTTTGTTTGAACTTCTGCTTAGCTCATAGTGTTCTGGGCACCGCCAGTGTTTGGAGCACAGTGACCTAGGTAGGTGAATTCTGAGCAGTCCATGGTGTGAATTTGCAGCATCCTCTGGGAAGCCCCGCCAGCTTCTAGAATGTGGAAAACAACACTATGAAGGCTGCAGTTATTTTTAGCATAGAATAAGATATAAATGTAGCTTTCTCAATGCCTGGTTGGAAGCCTCACCCATGCAGGGGTAATGCATTGCTGTGGGGGCCAATTCCGGTTCATGAGACTCCCTAGCCAGTCTGACTAAGGGGGCTTCCCAGCCATTGGAACAGGCTTGGATGTAGCTTTTGGAATCGGTGATGTATAACCTTTTGTATTATATTTTGCTATAATAAAGCTTTGGCTTGCTGTACTTATTGTAGCCTTTTATATTATATTTTGCTATAATAAAGCTTTGGCTTGCTATACTTATTGTACTGTTATTGTGTGTATGTGAGTGTAAATGGCAAATAGCTGCTTGGTTTGAGTTGGCAGAACAGGGGATAGTCTGGAATGTGTCCCTACTTTTAAATACCCGGTCATCACTCTGGACCTGTCACTCTCTCTACTTACTCTTGACTCCTTGCTAATTAAATCCCTGAACCAAAAGATAGGCCTCCTCTATCACATTCATACATTTCTCATTGCTGCAGCTTGCCATCGGATTGACTCCTCATCCCCTCTCCCAATCCTAACCTATGGTGCTCCTCTACTGCTCTCTATAAGTGCTGCTGCCATGTCTCTTCTCACACAAGCATACCACAGAGTGGGGAGGTTAGCCCTTGAGGTCAGTACCTGTCACCATCAGTGTGATGTCCTTTCCTCCTTGGGGTGGTTACCCTATGAATCAAGACTAAGATTCTCCACCCTGTGTTTCATGTTTAAGCAAATTCACACTCATACTCCCCACTGTCTTAGTTAGTTAGTTTATTGTCCGACACCTTTTTTTTAAAGCCATTACAAAAATCATACAAATTAGACAATTATAAAATATTACAAACTGCACATATTACACGTTCTCATTGCTAGACAATTTATAAACCTATTGTTTTCTCTCTATTTTTCATATAAATTAGATACATCTCATAACATTGATATCATAGATTTCTGCTATAGTTAAAATAAGTTATTACTCCCCTTCATAACATTCTTATAATATTTAATACAATGCATCAAACTTTGAGCATAAGAATATAATTTCCTTCAATTATCCCTGATCTAATAAAACACTCTGTAAACCTTTCAATTAGACATCTCATTACTTTTGATAACATGATTTTGTTCCTTTTCAATTAAGGAGGGATGCTGGGGAGGCTACATGGATTAACACCTGTAAATCACTTGTTTTCAATTGATATGTAGCCAGATGGTATGAGTCATAGTCTAAGTACTCAAAATATTTTCCCAATGATTTTTTCCTATCTTTTTCATATAAGGGGCATACAATCCATAGGTGTATTAAATCATCCTTTTCCAACCCACATTTATATTTTCCTTCCACTCCCATTGTTTTTTCCCCTTTTTTATAAATTTCATTTCACCAATTACTGTTGTTACATTCAATTCTAAATCTGGATATTATTTTTCTTTGACAGGGATTTTTCAATATTTTTAAATATGATTCCAACCTTTGATCTCTTGTTTTTACACTTCCATTTACATATTTTGTATTGTCTGCATATCTCCATGTCACTTTGTTTATAAATATCCTTGATCCTTACTGAAATTTCATTACTGATTTGGTCAGATGAAACTCTAAATATATAATTTATTTATTTACTTAGTTTTTGTTAACCAGGTAGGTACACTAGACAGCATAGCTGCCTATTTTCAGGTACAACCCAGGAGATTACAACAAAGGTATGTAGACAATAATAGATACAAGAAAACATCATGGAAACAAGAAAAGTCAGACATAGAACACTTATACAAAATGTTCAGCAATTACAGCGCATTTGCAGTAATCCATTTGTAGTAAAAAAACAGAAATATAAATGCAAATAACCAACAGTCATAAGTCATACAACTAGTGAGTAAGTGCTAGAAGAGAGGAAATAGCAAGATTTCCAGGCAGGTTTGAGAGTAGTAGAGGTTGGAGCCGGTAGACAACTAGGAGGAACCAGTACAGGACTGGGTGGATAGAGAACAGGAGCAGGGTTCAGAGCTTAGAAAAGCCATACAAAGCTCTTGTTTGAAGCTGTGTGGAGAAAGGGAGATTCTTAGACTCAGTGGAAGGGAGTTCCATAGTTTAGGGGCCCATCATAGATACAATGTAACAACCCATAAGGTATATGGTATTCTCAATAATTGACATGCAAGGGAAAATCAGGCACTGATTTACATAATTTATTGCTTCATCTATACACAAGCTAGGTAATCTAGATTTACTCATGGCACAAGCCTTAATCCGGTACCTCAATACTTTCTGTTTTTTTTGGCACTCTACTGGTAATTGTCCAAGTTCAGCCCTAACTAAAGCTGAGGATGTCCCCTTTGATAATCGCATCAGATGTTTCTAGAATCTATTTAGATGAGGCTCTTTATTAGTCTTTGGGTGAATCCCTCATATTTCTGCTCCAAATAATAGCTAGCTTTTTCTTTTAGCATTAATTTCCATTAAGTTACCCTTAACTGATGGTTCCGGTCAGTAACATCGCGGAACAAAATAAAGTGGACAAAAATAAAGAGGCAAAAACAATGTCACCATCAATATTGGCAGCTCAAAATGTAAAGTGCCAGAACAATACAGGCCACACAACATGCAGGTAGCAAACAATGTCCACCACATGGAGGCACTGCACTGGAACACACAGCAGCAGGCACCTGTGCATAGGAACAGCACAGGGGTGCAGCGAGATGGAATAGGGCAGGGCACAACCACCACTGGGGGAAGCAGGCCACTGGACACCTACCATGGTAATCTAATGTCCCAGACACCAACATGGTGGGGTACCCCCACCCAGAATGCTGAGTGATGGAGAACGTGCAAGGGGGTAACCACTGGAGGACAGGTGGACCATGGCCACCATGTGGATGGTCATGTATAATGCAAAGGGCCAGGAGCACAGGCCAGCATGTCTCCAGCAACACACACAACACACACAGGACAGGGGAGATGGTATGCTGGCTTGCGCTCTTGGCCCCTGTATTTCCAGTGCAGTGCCTCCATGTGATTGATGTTGTTTACTACCTGCGTGTCGTGTGGCTGGCATTGTTATAGGCACGCTACATTTTGTGCTGCCAATATTGATGGGGACACTGTTTTTGCTGCTTTATTTTTGTCCACTTTATTTTGTTCTGCAACGTTACTGACCAGAACCTAACTGATTTACCGCCATACATGCGTGAGAAAGATTTTATTACAGGAGCAACATTTTTTACCTTTTTTCCATTTGTGTTATATGATTTCTCCAGGATCCATCCTTTATTTATTTATTTATCAAGTCTAGGATTACAAATACCTTTGAACCTTGGCTCTTTTACAAAGGTTCCACGTCAGAGAAATACAAATTATGGGGAACATCAAGACAGACATTACAACAATGTGGACATTGCAAACAGAGTACAGATTAATACAATTCAAGGGTAGCATTGTAACAAGGCAGCCAACGGCATTTGTCAGAGAAAATAGACAACAGATAAGAAGTGCCAGAGTCATAGGGAGAGGGAAGAGAGGAGGGGGGGGAGAAGGAATGTAGGAAGGATGGGGAGTGGGATCCTGTAATGCTATGATCCCTAAATAACAAAATTGTTTCACCACTTCTAATCTAGTATTCTTAATGTAATATTTGTCATCCCTATTATTCCCTCCAAATATCAAAATTTGTGTTTTATTATAATTTATTTGCAAATCAACCCTTTCACATTCTAAACTGAATTGGTTCAGCATCCTTCTCAAGCCTAATGCACTTGCAGATATTAGTGCCATGTCATCTGCATAGGCAGGATATGGCACTTTCTCTCCCCTATTTTTGGTAAATGGAATTCTTCATTATATATTTTTTTTTTTTGAGAACTGTTTCAAAGAATATGTTAAATAACATTGGGGAAATAGTGCAATCTTGTTTTACACCTATATTTAATTCCAGTTTCTTTGTCAGTTCTCCCGCTGTATTAAATCTTATGCATATTGAGTTATTCACGTATAATCTTTGTAGCATGTCAATTCTTGATTTCTGCATTCCAAGTTCTTCCAGTCTTTCTCACAATAACACCCTGTTTACCCTATTGAATGCTGCTTTCAGGTCTATAAATGCACAGTATAGTTTTTGCTGTTTTATAACTTTATATTTCTGTACCAGATGTGTCAAAACAAATGATTGATCAATAGTAGAGTACTGTGCCCTGAAACCAGCCTGTGCCTCATTCAGAATGTTATTTTCTTTAACCCAAGTAGTTATTCTATTATTTATAATACAGGTAAAGATTTTGGCTGAACACTCAATAAGACATTGATCTATAACAACTTGGGTCTTTTTTATCACATTTTTTTTTAAGAAAAAAGGTGCTATTATACTGTTTTTCCAACTATCAGGTATTACTCCTGTTTCCCTCATATAAATATACACTCTATAGAGCAAAGATAACCATAATTCTTTTAGTTTACTGATGACGTTAGAGGGGACACCATCTGGCCCTGGTGCTTTATGAGCTTTAAATGAGTTCATAGGTCTGTTGATTTCTTTTTCTGTAAACAGATTCATTTTCATTCCACCTACTGGTTTTTCACCTATTTCTTTAAGCCTCTTAATATAATCAAAATTGTTATTGAAAGACAATTATTTAAAGTGACTAGTCCAGCTGTCTGCCTCTATGTTATGTTCTAGCTCTTCTTGGTAACTTTTTATTCCTCTACCTAGTGTATTCTGTCACAGCAGATGCCCCCACAAGCAAGTTACCCGGGATCCCCACATTCCAGGCACTGGAGATGTCCAGTCATCTGAAGGGCCCGGACCACTCGTCACCACAGCGAATGCCTCCACCAGCAAGTTACCAGGATTCCCTCGCTCCAGGAATAGCCACATTAGACTCTCAAGCCCTGCTGGGCTTAAACTAGCCACTAGAGCTCCCAATTGGCTGCAGCTTGAAGGAGCAGCCCATGGATTGGATGCACATTCAAACCACTGCTTAGTCACCGCTCCAGGCTCGCTCTGAGCTACCACTTGCTCTTGTACTTTGGACAGTTTGTGTCTTTTTAACCAAAATGTTTAAAGTTATAAGCAGTAGGAAAATTGCTTAGGGGGGACACTTGAGATCTCATTCCTAAAATGTGTGCTTTAACCAATATGTTTAAAGTTGAAAGCAGCAGGAAAAGTACTTAGGGGGATATGTGAGAGCTCTTTCCTAAACTGGGGAGTCAGTGCTTGTTTTCTGAACTAGGGAGGCGAGCTGTGTGTCAGTCGGGTAACTGAGAATTGCAAAAACAGCTGTAATCTGTGTGTAAACATAGAAACATAGACGTTGATGGCAGATAAGGCCCACAAGGCCCATCCAGTCTGCCCATTTCTTTTCCTACCTTATAAATGTGCCATCGGCCTTTGCTCTGTCAATGGCCTATCTATTCATACTCATCTGTATTGCTCCATGATGTCTATCCCATCCCTATTTGAAGCCCTGAACTGTATTCATATCCACCACTTGCTGAGGTAGGCCATTCCATGCATCCACCACCCTTTCTGTGAAAAAGAATTTCCTCACATTACCCCTTAATCATCCTCTCTCTAATCTCAAGCTGTGTCCTCTTGTCCTGCTATTTTTCTTATAATGAAACATGTTCAAATCATTCACCTTGTTAATGCCCTTAAGGTGTTTGAATGTTTCGTTCACATCACCTCTCTCCCTCCTTTGCTCTAGGGTATACATATTGAGTTCTGTTAATCTGTCCTCATATATTTTCTGATGCAGTCCCTGCACCATTTTGGTTGCCCTTCTCTGGACTGCCTCAATTTGGTTAATGTCCTTGTGAAGGTATGGCCTCCAGTACTGCATGCAGTACTCCAGATGGGGCCTAATCAGTGTCTTGTAAAGAGGGATTATTACCTCCCTCTTCGGTCTTGTGATACCCCTACTAATACACCCCAACATACCCCTTGCCTTACCTACTGCTTTAATGGTCTGCTTGGATGATTTCAGGTAATCGGTGATGATGATGCCGAAGTCTCTTTCTTCCCTTGTGACTGCCAGCTACTCCCCTCCCAGCCTATAGGTGGCTTCAGGATTTCTCTTCCCTATGTGCATGATCTTGCACTTCTTTGCATTAAACCCCAGTGGCCACTCTTCCAACCATTTTGACAGCTTATCCAGATCACTTCTCATTCTGCCCACCCCATCTGGATCATCTACTCTGTTGCAGATCTTCGTGTCATCTGCAAACAGACAAACTTTACCCTCCAGTCCATCTGCAATGTCACTGAGGAAGATATTTAAGAGGACTGGCCCCAGGACTGAACCCTGAGGTACCCCACTTGTGGCTTGCATCTCTTCCTGACTGTACTCATTTCCACCCCTCTCTGTTTTCTGCCCATCAACCACTTTGCCACCCAGTTGACCAACTGACCGCAACCTGAGCCTACCCAGCTTATTAATCAATCTTCTATGTGGAACAGTATTGAAAGCTTTGCTGAAGTCAAGGTAGGTGACATCAACTGCTCCCCTTGGTCCACACTCTGGTTACCCAGTCAAAGAAATCTGTAGGATTGTTTGACAGGACCTTCCTTTGTAAACCCATGCGGTCTTGGATCCTGTGCTCTATGTTCCAGGTGTTTACTATCCTTTCCTTAAGTGCCTCCATAATCTTGCCCACTACTGAGGTAAGACTGGCTGGTCTGTAGTTCCTGCCTCCTCCTGCTACCACTCTTGTGGGCGGGATCACATGAACCCTTCTCCAGTCTTCTGGGACCTCTCCTGTGCTCAGAGACTCACTAAACAGTTCTGATAATGGCTCTGCTAGTTCCACCCTTAGCTCCTTTAGTACCCTGGGATGTATGCCATCAGATCCCATTGCCTTGTCCACTCTGAGCTTATCGAGCTTCTGTGGGACCCTTTCTTTTGTGAAGGGACTAGTGCCCACTTTCCTCCCCCCCATGTCCATGGTGCTGAGCTGTGGGCCCTGCTCTACCTTCTCTTCATTAAATACTGAGCAGAAGTATCTATTTAGGATAGATGCTTTTACATGGTCCTCCTCTTCACATGCCCCCTTATCTGCTTTGATCTTAGCAATAACCCCTCTGGACTGTCTCCTTTCACTGATGTATCTGTGCTAGTGTTTCCTTTGTTTGGGCCTTTGCCTGCCTGACTGCCTTCCCTGCTTCCCTTAGGGAAGTTTGGTATGCCTCCCTATCTTCATCCTGCTGCATTTCCTTATATTTCCTGAAGGTCAGTCTTTTGGCTCTGACCTTTTCTGCTGCTGTTTTTGAGAAGCAAAGTGGTTTCCTTCTTCTTTTGCACTTCCTTTTCTCTCTAACACAATGGGATGTTTCTTCAAGTATTGCATTCTTAATGTTTGCCCACTTTGCCTGTACCCCCTCACCAGTATTTTGTTTTTGTCAGGACTAGCTTAACTCTGTTGGCCATCTTATCAAACTCAGCTCCTCTGAAGTCCCATATTTTTGCCTTGGAATGGGATGATTTAGTTCTAGTGTCAAAATTGAACCATACCATGTGATGGTCACTGGCCTCCAGGTGACCTTCTACCTGGAGATCTGTGATCCTTTCCCTGTTAGTCAGTACTAGATCTGGGATAACCCTCTCTCTTGTGAGTTGTTGTACCAGTTGTTTGAGGCCCTCCCCCTGCAGGGAATCCACCATGTGTCTAGTTCTGGCAGATGTTCCTGCTGGTATTGACCAATCTGTAGCTGGCATGTTGAAGTCTCCCATTATCAGAACCTCCCCTTCAGCTGTCATGTTTTGTATATCTTCTAACAGTAATGTGTCTATGTCCTCCCCATGATCAAAGGGCCTGTAGACAACCCCAGTTCGTATGACTATCCCATTTCCCATTTCCAGGGTGACCTACAGTTCTTCTGGCTCCTTATGTGTATTCTGAATTTCTGTAGCTTTGATATTTTCATTGACATACAGGGCCACTCCACCCCCCTTGTTGCACCTCAGTGTCTTCTGAACAGTGCAGAGCCAGATACTGAAGTCTCCCAAGTGTGGTTACTGGTAAACCACTTCTCGTTAATTGCTACTATGTCCAGTTTAACCTCTATCATTATTACCTGCAGGTATGGGATCTTGTTTCCCAGACTGTGAGCATTTGTGTACATGATTTTCCATTGGCCAGATTTTGGTGTGTTAGTTGTTGAGTGAGATCTGGCATTTCCCCTGAGCGTCGTATGGAGAGACGGACCTTTTTCCTTACCTGGTGATGCAAATGAACTACAAACATGCTGAACTCCTGTTTGACCACTAGCTGAGGGGAAGGGGTGTTCTTCCCATTCGACGTATAGGGTGCTGCCCCCCTCCCCATTTGCTGGTTTAAATATTCTGTGAAGACGTCAAACTTCTGTCCCAATGTACTGACTCCCTCCTTAGTCAGATGCAGCCCATCAAAATTAAAGAACTTTCACTCCCAAAACTGTTGCCAGTTCCCTATAAATATGTGTCCTTTTTCCTGGCACCAGCCCTTGAGCCACATGTTTAGCTCCCCTATCTCCCCTTCTCTGACCTTCTGTCCATTTGCACCCCTCTCCCAGACTGGCAGGATCTCAGAGAAGGAGATGCCAGACGAAATGAATAATAGTTTGTCACCCAGCCTGGTCAGGTATTTCTTGGTCTCCACAACTGACCGGCTGGCGAGATCATTAGTCCCTATGTGTACCAGGATGTCAATGTTTTCTCCTGCTTCCTGAACAATTTTAGCAATGCAGTCAGTGTCTCTCCATACTGATGTGCCTGGGAGACATCTGACCATTGCCCCTGGCTGGAGATAGGTATCAACTCCCTGAATCATGGAGTTTCCTATGATCAGATGGTTTTTGAGTTTCCTTTTTGCTTTTTTTGTTTTGGTTCCAGTTTTGGGTGAGTTTTGTTTTGCTAGCTCCTGTGCTGCAGTGTCCTGCTCTGCAGTGTCCTCTGCCCTTTTGTTTGATTTCAGAGATAGAGGTAGATACCTGTTTGTAGTTTTTATATGGTCTGTGGAGGTAATATGCTGGAGAGCACTGAACGATGGAGCACCCAATCTGCATCTCCTAACCACCTGCCAACCTCCCAGACCAACTACCCTCTGCGGTTGAGGTGCTTCTGTTGGATGTTGGGAAAATGGCGAGTGGTTCTTATAATATATTTCCTCTTGAATATGCAATTTGAGGTGCGCAGTCTCTGTTAATGCTGTCTGGAGCTGAGCCCTTAGATATGCAATAGCCCAGCATGTAGGACAGTGCCCTAAATCCTGTAAAACTGCCCTTCTAAAAGGTGTTCTGCAGTACCTGCAGTTAATTATATCCGTTCCAGATAAGTTGCTGGGTCTATGACCTGGTCAGAGTAACTAGAAGGAAGAAAATGAAAGCAAACGTTTGATTTTGTGTTTTGTTTGTTTTGTCCCTGGAGCAAAAAAAAGGTTGAAGTAGATAAAAAATTTCTCTTTTATCTGACCTGAAACTCTCTCCCCCATAGCTGAATCACATGCATTGTCTCAGACAAATCTGCCCCAACCCCCATTCTCAGGTCCCTGGCACCTCTCGCCTACAGTCTCAGTCTGCCCTTTGTCTCTGCAGACTACTCTGAATATCTCAACCTCTCCACCGATTCTCACCTGAAACACTAAGATAAGAAGTATTTCTCTCCCCTCAGGCACTGGGGATTTCCAGTCTTCAGTAGGGCCCAGACTGCACACAGCCACAGCGGACACACCCACAAGCAAGCTACCAGGATCCCCTCACTCCAGGTATGGCCACATTAGACTCTCAAGCCCTGCTAGGCTTTAACTAGCTACCAGAGCTCCCGATTGGCTGCAGTTTGAAGGAGCAGCCTGTGGATTGGATGCGCATTCAAACCACTGTTTAGTTGGTGCTTCAGCCTCGCTGTGAGCCACCACGTGCTCTTGTATTGTGTCCTGCCCACCCTCCCTGACCCCAGCCTCTATTAAATACAAGTTGGACATGCCCACATCTGTGTCCTCCTCCCACTCTAAAAACATAAACTGCCCACTTGCCCCTTTAAGCTAGCTACTCATAAAAGTACTCTCTGTGTCTTCCTCCCACTCTCGGAACTTAAACCATCCACCTAACCCTTAAAACTACCTACACATGAAATTATCCTCTGTGTCTCCCTCCCACCTACAGAACATAAACTGTCCACCTTCCACCTAAAGCTACCCATGCCAAAAAAGCATTTTCTTCCTTATCTGTGGGGCCAGGCTTACACTGAACAAAATCATCATGGGATGCTCTCACCTGCTGCTTCTCATCGCCCTCATTGGGTCAGCAGGCCTTGTAAACCTATCCGGCCTAAGCCTCCCCATAAAATATCTTTACAGGTTTACTATTGGTGGTCAAATGCACCCAAGGCCACAAATTGTCCTGGAAGCAATAGGCATTATACCCTATACTGCCACCCAAGCATGGCATTCACCCAGACTACCACTGAGTGTGGAGTGTCTGGAATTAATCTCACCCTAAGCCTAGCACTGGAGCACCTGCACCTCTCACACCTGAAGCTACGGCAGTGGAAGGTGCAAGGCAAAATATGTATCACCCTCTCTACCATAAAGATGATCTTTATGCTACTGCTTCTCTCTGGCAATATACACTCAAATCCAGGACCACCAACCCAGACCTGCAATGGAGTCCATAAAGCAAATGATCTAAAAATAGCATCACTGAATATCTGCAGCCTAACTGTTAAACTGGATCTACTCCAGCCATGGGTGGCACAACATGCACCTGACATACTCTGCCTGATGGAGACCTGGCTTTCCAGCAGGGTTAAAGATGGTGAGGTGGCTCTAAATGGCTACCAAGCATTCAGGTTAGATAGAAAGGACAAGCGAGGTGAAGGTTGCCTATATGTGCCAAAGACTTGCTGCGCTGCTCTGTCCTCCCCGTCACTAGAATGACAGAGGATCATGAGCTGCTAGTGCTGAAAGTACAACTTGGCCCAAATGTCAAGACTCTTACTCTTGCCACAACCTACCTTCCCACCAAAAAAGCCAAGGATGGCCTTACTGCTGTGATGGAAGCAACCAGCACACGTCCCAAGGGCATGGAGCTCATCATCATGGGAGACTTTAATATAAACTTGGATTGCAAAGAGGCAGCCCCATACAGAGATGTGATAGTGACTAATAACCTCACACAACTAGTCAGAGACCCCACCAGGCAGAACTACAAGACTGGAAACAGCACCCTCTTGGACTGGGTACTGGCTAATTCACCAGGACAGACCTCTGAGCTCAAGGTTCTCCCAGACACCCTGAGTGACCACTCCCCCGTATCTTTCCTATGGATCACTAAACTCACCAAATGCCTGCCAGTCCTTATCAAAAGCAAGGTCCTATGGAAGGGCAAGCTAGAAGTCCTCAAATTTGCACTCAGCATAAATGACTGGTCCCCGATCAGCATAGCATCATCACTAAACCAGGCCATCAGCTACTTTATTGGTTGCTTCAGTAGCACCTGTGATGCTTATGTCCCTCGCACAAATAGGAAAATTAGGGGACAGGAAAATGGCTGGATCAACGGGGAACTCCTCTCCCTCCTGAAGGAAAGGGACTGCTCTGGGATAAGGCCAGGAACTCGGTAGTAAACATGACTACCAGTGCTACAGAATGGCAAGAAACCATTGTACCAAACTAACCCAGCTCGCAAAAGCAAACACCAAAAGACCCAGCTTAGCAATGTGAAAAGATTCTCAGCCAACATAAAAAACTTTCTCGGCAAGGAAGACAAGCAACACCCTAAGTTGTTTAGTATTAATAACTCCCTTTTAACTGATCTCCTAGAAATTGCTGATGCCTTTAATAAATCATTTACTGACCTGTCTGCAGTGCTGCCTCCTGATTACTTTCAGACTGATGAAAACCATGCCAACACCCAATTGCCTCTTCTGCTTCAGGAGGGTGACAGTAAAGGAGGCCTAAAATTTGGTCAAGAATAGTCTAGGCAAGGCAAGACTTGGTAGTGATGGGGTAGACATGAAAATATTGTCTCTCACTCTGGATGCTCTTATCTGGCCCATTACAATGTTTCTTAACAGGTCCCTGTCCCTGGCTCAATTCCCAGAAGTCTGGAAACAGGCCTTTGTCACACCTGTGCATAAAAATGGAGATAAGGCTCTGGTAACAAACTGCAGGCCTGTCTCAATCCTCTCACCACTATCCAAAGCTCTTGAAAAGATTGTTGCAAGACAACTTATTGAATAGCTCAGTAAATACAATCTGCAATGCCCAAACCAGCATGGTTTTAGGCAAAACCACAGTACTACCATGGCTCTGCTGGATTTTCCTGACTTCAAACATAAAGCACTGGAAGAAGGCAGATTTGTGGAACAAGAGGGGATAGGGATAAGGAAATGTACCAGTTTGCATCTAGAAAAGTCACCCGTATGGTGAGGGGAGCAAAGTCCAGTAAAGAGCAACGGCTGGCACAGGGGATACATGGAGGGGAAAAGGGGTTCTTCCGGTACATTGGGGAGTGGAGAAAAACTAAGGGCCATCTCAGCAGATTGAGATCAGAAGGAGGGTGGGTGGAAGAGGCGAGGGACCAGGCAGAGGTATTTAACGAGTACTTTGCCTCTGTGTTCACTAGGGAGGGGATGGGATATCTACAAAAGCAAGGCACAAAGGGATAGAAGCGGCAGGGAGTGGGATCAGGGAGCAACAGAAATGGAGCAAAGGGAGGAAAGGTATCCCAGGGTGTCACATCTGGATAAAGATAAAAGACCAGTAAGGTGGAGGGACGGATGATGCCATCCCCACCAAAAGGTGTGGTTTGCCCTCAAGGCCCTTAAGAAGACAAATCTCCTGGGCAGGATGGCATTCATCCGAGTACTATGGAATTGGCGGACATCTGGCTGCACCCCTGGTGGAGCTTTTCAACAGGTCACTTGAGACAGGAGGGTGCCTAGGGATTGGCGAGAGGCACATGTGGTACCAATCCATAAAGGGGTGGAAGGAAGTACCAGGAAACTATAGACCCATCAGTTTAACCTCGGTGGTGGGAAAATTAATGGAAGTATACTAAAGGAACGATTGGGGTTTACTTGGGGAGGTGGGAGGTCTGGATAGTCGGCAGCATGGGTTTGTGCCAGGTAGATCATGTCAAACCAACCTTGTGGAGTTCTACGAATGGGTAACATCAGAACTGGACAGGGGTAAGCCTGTGGATGTATTATTCTTGGACTTCAGCAAGGCGTTTGACTCTGTCCCCACAATGGTCTGGTGGAGAAACTGATGGGGTTAGGAGTAGCCCTTTGATGGTCAGATGGATTGAAAACTGGATAGCTGGATGCACTCAGAGAGTAGTGGTCTGTGGGGAGCTCTCGAACCCTACAGAGGTTGGTAGTGGGGTACCACAGGGCTCGGTCCTGGGTCCAATCCTGTTTAATGCATACATATCAGACATCAGGGATGGTATAGGGTGTGAAATGAGTCTCTTCACGGATGACTCCAAGATGGGAGCAGTAGTTGAGGAGAAGAGGGAGGTTGGCCTGCAAGGGACCTGGACACCCTGGAGCTGGGCTCACACATGGAATTAAATTTCCAATATAGCCAAGTGCAAGGTGTTGCATCTTGGTCGGGAACCTAAACACAGGTAAACCCTGGGAGGGGAGGTGCTGGAAGCCTCAACAGGGGAAAAGACCTAGGGGTCATGGTGGATACATGTATGAATAACTCTGAGCAGTGCAGGAGCAGCTAGCAAGGCAAACAGAATGTTGGGATGCATCGCAAGAGGATCACCTCTAGGAGCAAGGAAGTGATTCTGCCGCTGTACAATGGACTGGTTAGACCACACCTTGAGTACTGTGTACAGTACTGGAGACCACCTTGAAGAGGGGACATACAGCTCCTGGAGAGGGTACAGAGGGAGGGCAACAAAGATGATCACGAGGGCTAGGGATTTGACTTACGAGGACAGACTTGAGGAGCTCTGCCTGTTTTCATTGGAGGAGAGGAGGAGGGGGCATGATTGAGTCTTCAAGTACCTCAAGGGAATAAATAGGGTAAACATGGAGGGATCTTTAGACTAAAGCAGGGAGGCATCACCAGAGGGCATGGTTTGAAGTTGGAAGGTGGAAGGGTGAGGGGGGAAAAGAGGAGGAGGTTTTTCACTGAGAGGGTGGTGGACCCTTGGAATGCTCTGCCTGGTGAGCTGGTTCAGAGATCCACAGTGGAGGGCTTTAAGAGAGGGTGGGACAGACACAGAAAGTGGATGTATCAGATGATGGCCTGTCCCGGGGGGGTGGGGATGGATGATAGGGGTTTCTGGAGCACAAGGGATGGGAGGGTCTCGGCACCCAACTAAGGATCTAGGTTCGAGCAGACTTGATAGACCATAAGGCCTAATCTGCTGGCAAATAGTATGTTAGTATGTTAGTATGTTAGTCTTCATAGACCTAACCAAAGCCTTTGATACCGTCAACCACCCTCTGATGTTATCTCAGCTGCATAGCCTGGGCGTGGCACTCAACACCCTTTACTGGTTCCAGAACTACCTGTCACAGAGGAGCCAAAGGGTCAATGTGGGGCAGACATTATCCTGTGCAAGAGAGGTATACCAAGGGGTCATTCAAGGATCAATTCTGGGGCCCCTGCTTTTCAGCCTATTCCTAAATGACCTCCCCTTTGCCTGTGATACTAAGCTCATCCTCTACATGGATGACGCTGTGCTTCTGTGCAGCAACACCTCGTTGGGTGGTCTCCAATCGGAACTTCAGAGCTCCTTCAATAAACTCAAGGACTGGTTCAGTAGGCACAAATTGGTTCTAAACCTCAAGAAGACCAAGACCATGGTCATATCCAGCCCCCATCACAAGCAAAGGCTTCACCCCTTCGCAATCTCCAGCACTCGCAGGGACCCGCTTGAACGATTACGCATGTTGAAGTACCTGGGCATCACCATAGATGATTCCCTCACTTTCTCGTACCACATTGACTCTCTTGTCAGGGCAGTAAACACCAAGACAGGTATTCTCTACAGGCATAAGAAATCCGTCACCCCGGAGGTGCTCCACCTATCGGTCTCTAGCGCCATCCTATCTGCTATAGACTATGTGCTAGTTGTGTAGGAAGCCACCTCTGATACAGTGCTCAAGAGGGTCCAAACTGCACTCAGTAAGGTTTGTCACCTCTCATTGGATGCTGATCACTGCACTCATACCTGTTCACTGTATGAATACATGAATTGGCTCAACTTAAGGAAGAGGATCAAGTTCCAAATCTGCCTTCAGTGGAAGAAGGCACCAGTGGGTAAAACCCCTCCCTGTATGGGAATCTGTTAGGGGCCCCCCTACTCATCGCACACCACCAGAAGATGGACAAAAGGGGTAATATCCATCCCCTTTCATTGCACCTCACTAGGGCAATGTGCCTTTTCCTATCAGGCACCCCTATGGATGAATGAACTACCAGTGTATCTCATGTCTTCCAACAGCCTGACTCAATTCAAAACTGGCCTCAAGCAGCACTTAATAACAACTTCAAAATGTACATGCCCCTAATGCCGCCACCCCTCTGCCCATTGGCCTGACCTAATACTGCATCCGACAGGCAACGTTTGAACATCCCCACCACCCCCCCACATCCTGATTGGGTCCCCAATACCAAGGAACTCCCTTTTTCACTGCTGGTATGACACTTCCAGACCATGCCTGGACGCATACTGCTCAATTCATTTCTCACCCTATGAATTTGCTCCTCACCTCACTCCAGCCCAACACTATCCTAAACCCCTCTTGACAAGGCCCTTGAAGCTGCTTGCCCCTCTCTCTCTCTCTCTTCTCCCATCTCCTCCCCTCCCACCTTTCTCTCTCTCTCTCTCTCTCTCTCTTTATCGTCTCCTTCTCTCGCCTCTCTCTCTCTCTCTATCTCTCTCTCTCTCTCTATCTCTCTCTGTTACAGTATCACACCACTGCACATCCTAAGGCACTGCCTGTACCAGTCTTTGTTCTCTAATAGGGGTATCACCAAGGGCTACCACTAAGCCATTGTGCAGTACTTCAGATTGTAATTGCTCCTCTCACTGTGGGATTCTTATGTACCTTTTTTTTTCATGTAAATGTAACCATTACTGTACTGTATGTTGTATTAGTTTTGTCTACTGTGACATGGAGCCTTTGTAAAAGAGCTTGCGCTCAAAGGTCTTTTCTGAACTACTAAATAAATAAATAAATATTCCAGAATGTTTTACTATTTTTTCCATTACTGCCTTTTCCAGTTCTGTCCATAACTTTTCTATATATTTTCTTCTATTAAATTGTAATACATTTTTGTAATTCTTTCTTAATGTATTCATAATCTTGTTATTATTAACAGTTGCCTTTGATTTTAATACTCTAAGATGTCTATTCAGCTGCTTTTTAGCCATTCTGCAGTGTTTATTGAACCACTTTTCCCCTCTTTGTTATAATTATAACTATTTCTTTCCTGATGGCTCTAGCCACTCTCTTTATGATATGTTCAAATCTGGATATTATAGTGTTATTAGATTTATTATTAAGAACCAATCCTATATCTCCTAAAATCCCACCAGTCTCTAGTATCTTAGCAAAATCACTTATATCTATTAAATCCCAACCTATACAGTTTTTCCTGATCACCTTCAATATTAAATCATCATTTTTTCTATCATGGTTGTTATTGACATTGTTAATTTCTTCATTTTTAATTTCAAATTCTACCACATTATGTAGGGATTCTGTTTTCAGTATCATTTCCAGTCTTGGAGAATTTTTCAGAATGTCTCTACTGACCCAAACAAGATCTATAACTAATGCCTCATTTACTCCCAGATATGAATAATTCTCCTCTTCATCTTTTTCTATCCTCACATTTAATAGTAATAGGTTTCTTGTTTGCAGCAGATCTAGTAAATCCCTACCTATCTTACTACACTTATTATCCCTTGATTCTCTAATTGAGTTTATTTCCTTCAATGGAATGGAAGTCAGATAGTTTTTGATTTCTTCTGAAATCCCCTGTAACTGCCCAACCATAGTATTGAAATCACCCAATATAATTAAGTTTGCCAGGGGATACCGCTCCATTAAATCAGCCACTAAACTGCCAAGCCTCTCTAACCATGCTTCATTTGATTTTTTTTTTCTGTATGGGTCTCACATAACAATTTATTAATATTAATATTAATACTTGTTTCCCATCTTGTACTACTTTAACAATTAGTACATCCTTCATGTCCATTTTAATTTCTACGGTCTGTATATTCTTATTTAATTTTCAGAAAGTGGCCACTTCTCCCACACATCTTCCGAATTTTTTATATATTTTTTTTTTATCTTTACTATATGCTTTATATCCATTCAGGTAGACGACATCCTTATTCCAGGTTTCTTGGATACATATAAACTCAAACGCATCCAAGCAACCTTCCAATTCTGGATCAGCAAATGTGTCACCTCTTTCTGGGATAGTCCATGATAAAATGTTCCTAGTTTTACAGGTGTTACCATGTAGCCTCCCTCCTTGTTTTTGTAATTCAACATGTCATAATTCTACTTTTGTTAAACTTTCATACCTATTGGCAGTTTCCACCATACTTTTCCAATCATCCGACACCTTTTTGCTTTCATTTTTTCTAGGTGTCGTTTCATTGTCCTTATAATTTCCAATCATTATATGAATTCCTAAATCATCCAGTGTTGTCAATTTTGCTCTGATCTCTTCTAAGAGTATACCTTCATACAACCATATTGAGATCTGACCATCTTTTTCCCATCTGTCTGCTTTAAGAATCTCATGAGTATTGACATGCCTGTTCAGTAGTGTACTGAAAGTATCTGCCAAATTTTTATTTAAATGTTCCTCTCCTTCACCCTTAAGTTGTTTTAACCCAAAAAGTAACACATTTCTTTGATCTTTTTTCCTCATATCTGCTTTATTTGCATAATATTAAGGAAAAAGTGTCCCCAGGGAACAAATTTCCCCTATTTTTATGCGTAGTTTCTTAATGTCAGGCATCTTAGATTGACTTGCCCTTATTAAATAGTATTGGTCAGTAACAATCAGTACCAGTTGTAAACCCAGGATTGGTCTCACTCTACTGATATGGTTCTTTACATGTCTATACTCATTGAATATATCAGAAAGAATACTCTGAATCATATTATTGAGTATTTTTTCTGTCTCTTAAGGAATACAAACCACTTTATACAATGGAATCATAAAGTCTGAATCTAAGGCCTTTCTTAAAAATTCCTGAATTTTTCTTTATCCATTTCCTGCTCTTTTTTAGTTGTTTGTTCTACTCCCATTACTTTTTCCTTTCTCCTTTCTTCTATTCTCTCTTCCTCTTTTTGTTCTGACTCCTTTTCTTTCTCTTTTTCTTTTTCCCTTTTTCTTTACAGAGTTCCTATCTCTGTCTTTTTTGCTTTTTCACCCAATTTTGCTTCTTTCTTCCTACACTCTTCTTTGGATCCCTTCCACTCCTTCTTTATCTCCTTTCTCTCATTCATTCAGACATTTAATTTTTTCATTTTCCCATTAACATCCTTCTTCTCCTTACTCTTATGAGTCTTAATCTTTCCTTTAAATCTTCCCTTTTCTCTATTATTCTTTGACTTATTTATGGCCTTTCTTTTCTTTGTTCCTTGATTTTTTTTATTACACTGTGCCATCTTGTCTTGTTATTCTCCTTTGTTGCAAAGCTCAGAGTGCATCAAGCTCCATTCACTGCAGATGCTATTCCTCCTGAACTCTGCATCTGGTATCATAATAAGTTCGGCTTCATCGTCTAATGATTCCTCTATGCTGATTATCACTTCTTTATTAGTCTCCTGAGGATCCTCCCCATCAGTGCTGTTTATAGCTTCATTGTTAATTGTGTCAATTATCATAGAGTCTTCATTAGTCAAAATTTTATTTGCTATCTCTTGAACATCTTCCCCTACACTATTACTTTCATTCTGAAGATTATTTCCTTCTTTCTTAGATTGTATCTGTGTTTTTCTTCAGTAACATCAACACTGTCATTTCTTTTGTTATTTTCTAAATTTTCTAACCTTATCCTATTTTCTACATCTAGTCCTTTGAGAAATGATAAATCTTGTTTTATTTCTATTAAAGTCTTATATAATAAGAAATTGGCATTGAACTGATTTTTTACTGTTAATGCCATATCTCTGGTTACCCCTTCTATCTCAAATGCTCTTATACTATCCAGACTCATTGTCCAAGATTCCTCAGTGATGTCTGTTATTTCATCTATATTTGTCTTATTTGTATTTTTTAAGTCAATAGTTGTTTTCCTGTTGATGATTGAATTTCTTTCTTTTCTCATTGATTCCTTCGGTTCTCTAACCTCTCAATGTATTTCAGTTAAGCCATCAAATACATTAAAGAAATCCAGATCCAAATCTGGGTTTATAATGTTCATTTCATTTTTACCCAGTGTGTGTTTTGTTTTTCCTTCTATCAACTTTTTTAATTTCTCTCTATCTTTCTCCTTAAATTGCCTATATTCATACTTTGCAACAGGAATTTCATGCTTACAATTACCAAATTTCCCAAAAAATCCATAATAGGGATGAAGGCTTTATTTCTTAGGTCTTCCTTAATGTCTTTCTTTGTTCTTACCCCTAATTTCCTCCTTTTCACAGGCGTTTGAATTTTATTCAAAGCCTTCAGTGATAATTGTTTTAGAGAGAGAGAGAGAGAGAGAGGTTTATTGATTAACCTTTTTTTATCCCAGCTCCATTCCACTTCTTGCCACTGCTGGCATCTTTAAGGTTCTTAATTATCCTTAAGAACTAATTGTTCTTAGTTGTCTAAACGTTCTAAGTATCAGGCTCTTGCTTGTGATTCTTCTGGTTAAGCTTCTTATTTTATATACTTTATTTTCACCAATTATACTTTAAGCACAACTATAATTAATTCTGTGAGTCCTTTGAGTTATATGTAGTATATAAACTAGGTGTAGCAATCTGATTAACAGATTAACAAATCCCTTATCTTGATGGGTATCAGTTAAAATTTAAGCAAAGTCCCACCAAAAAAAAACCATTTATAACCATCAAACAATGACTCAACTTGTTTAAAAAGTTAATAATACAATAGTAGCCACAGACATTGCCAGCTATTTCCAGATATTTTGTGAAATTTCTAAAGAGTTTCTCTCTGCTGCCTCTAGTGTGGAAATGCAGAAAGCAGGAGATTTCTCTAGAAATATCAAAGACATTTGGGGAAATATCTGGCAATGTCTGTGGCTACTACTGTAGGTAACTAGATGAAACAGAATAATAGACAATATTCCAAACCAATTCAAGTCCTGAATCAATACCCATCAATTCTGGACCATGCCTGAATTCAGTTCCGAGTCAGTCCCAGAGTTTTTCTTGATAGCCCCCAATGATGATAACAATAAGAATCAACTAATTTCCATCAGTAAAATATATGCATCTGTCCTGTTCATTAAGGCTCAATTAATATTCGATTAAGAATTTTTTGATTCTCTAATAGCAACCCCTCATTGACTGTGGTACTTGATTGAAGAGCACTAATACAGCAGAGGTGCAAATACTTCAAACCTGTGAACCTCGCCTTGGATTTAGGCTTAAATAGCTTAGATGGTACATCCAGAGACACTTCAAAAAGAAAAAACAAATAGGCACTTAGAACGTCAAATCCAAACAGTCTCTACACTTCTTGATACCTCTCAATACCCCCTGTTAGCAATTTATTAACAATCTGTACTATGAATTATACTCTAATTACTAATTACTAATTTAACTAGTTGCAGATTCCCGAGTGCAGTGTAAGTGCTAATGTTACAGCTATCAAAGTATTTTAAAGAATATCCAGCATCTGACATTAAACTATCCAGTTAAAAACAGAAAAACTGTGTGATTTCAAATTTCCTCCAATTCCTTTAGTTCATATTTTAAAAAAGCAAAAAAGATAGATAGCAGCTCAAATGAAACACTCACTCATTAATTCTATGTACTTTGTCAAAAAAACAAATCAAAACATTTCTGCTTCCTTTTTCTTGGTTCCTGTAGTTAATCATACAAATCAACACACACCCTCTCCAAAGATCCAAAAGGTCCAGGAGTCCAGTTGCCAATGTAGCTAAAATACAAGAATAATGAGACAGATTTTACTCTCACACACAGCTGGACACAAAAGCAGCTTTCTGCATATTTAAAAAGAAAGGAAGAAGCTAAGGATTTGCTGCTAACCACTGACTGCTTTCCTCGCCTATTCCTCGGTAGTTCAAATCGGCGGCTTGAATTCAATTAGAGATTCTAACAGATCTAGCAGATCGTAGATATATTAGGTCTGATGGTGAACTAGCACACTTATGTTCTACTTAGTTTCTACTCAACTGATTGATTTATTCAAAAATGACGCTTCTGTCTAAACAGACGCCACACATACAAATAAATAGCACTCTTATGGAGTACTCTTGCCTCGTGCTAATCTGGATCAATAAGGCTGTATTGGAATCAGCCTAGAATCAAAAATCGGGAATCAGGAATTGTAGAAAGGAAGTGGGGATTTAAACTGCTTATTCTGCTTTAAAATAACACAATAGAATAAAACAGCAAAACAAACAGTAACTGTTAAAACTAGTAAGGGTGTTAAAGTGCTAAAGGTACTAAAAACTTTTAACAGATAGTAAAAGATAAAAATGATAAATTACAAACAGAAATACAGGAAAACTACAAGTATCAGGTAGTAAGAATATTATATTCTTGTATATTCTTGTAAGAAAGTGTCCAAAGTGTCAGTACTCAACATTTGACAGGGAGTTTAATTTGTTAAAAAAAAAATTCTTCCAACTCACTGCACATTACAGGAGATCTTTGTCAATCATTTTCAACTCAAAAACAGAGTTCCAAAGGTATTTCCAAGCCAGACACTTCGGTTGCTGGAGATACAGCTCACTTGGGAAAAGACCCTTGTGGTCCTTACGCTCTCCACAGAGCTCTTGACTGCTTCTCTCTCTAGCGGATCTGTCTCCCAGCCACCTCTACAGACTACACGCTTTGGAGAGAGGGGGTTGAGCAGGACCACAACTCTTTCCCATTAAGAAGACAGTCCAAAGATTACCTGGAATGGTCAGTACTTTTATTAAAAAAATATAGGCAACAGTGGCATACCTTTTGTAAAATAAAATGCGCCTGTACTGACTCCTGCTACAACACTGTTCTGGTGTTTAGCAATGACTGCCTGCTCCGATAGTTCTCCTGGAAGTCCAGTCTCAGCTGTGCCAGGGTTGAGTAGAAACTGTAGACTGGGACTAAGCTCCCCCCCCGTCTTAAAGATAAAACATTTGCTTTTCTAAAGAAATTCTGCCTGGATGAGATTTCTATATTTGTGTGTGACTATAGAAGTTTATTAATAATCTATGTCTGCCAGCCCGGTGGTGCTGAGGGTTGAGGCACTAGATGCCACACCTAGCACCATGCTGATCACCCATGTTTGGGATCAAGCTTGTGTTGCTGGGGGTTGGCAGGGGTAGAGAAGAATGGATCATCCTCAGACAGCTCTCCTTCTCTGGGGTGGGGGGGTCTCCAGCAGTCAGTGCTTGCCTGGCCCCTAGTGGTGGCTGAGGGCTGGCACACCAATGCTGTGCCTACAAGGAGGGGCAGAGCTGCAGCCATTTGATGTGCTGTGGGTGGACACACTTGTGGTATGTCCCCCTATGGCATTGCATGCTCCACTGCCTAGGAGAGAGAAAAGTGGAAAAAGAAGGTATTCTGGTCAAGTGGCTTGATGGCCATCCAATGGAACACTGACTCTGGGGGTGTCACCTGAAACTGAATCCAGATAGGGTGGGAGACTTGGGGGCTCTGCACCACCTCACTGTGGGGGATAAGCTACAGGGGAAGAAGTTGAGGACCTTAAGAGTGCAGTGCAGATGGACAGTGACTGGAGTCCCCAGGGATGCCAGACAATGGGAGCAGACCAGGTATGCCAGGAGAAATAGTATAACAAAAATAAATAAATTAATAATAATCTGTGAAAACTGTCAATTGCTTAGAGGGACCGCCATAAGCAATCAAATTAAGAAAATGGTCTGTAAGGGACATCTGGATAAAGAAAAGGGATAATAGAAGTGTTTGCAAGGGATTTGAACCAGGCTTTTGCATGTCCTGTAGGGAAAAGGCCAAATTGGGTTTTACATTGCTACCCTTGAAGAGAGTGTGATGCCTGAGTCTTCCTCCTTTGTGTAATAGCCAAAGAAGTCTGCCCCTAACCAGGGCTCACAGCTCCATTGATGTTCAGGACTCATCCCCCGGATGGACAGCGTCTCTGGAACCGCCACCTGAGACTGCAAGCCCAACCACAAGACCTGAAGAGCTGAAGTCTGCCCCTGACCAGGCCTCACAGCTCTGCTGATCTTCAGGACTCGGCCCCTGGATGGACGGCATTCCTGGAGCTGCCACCCAACACCTCAAGCCCAGCCTCAAGAGCTGAAGTCTGCCCCTGACCTGGGCTCACAGTTCCACCAATCTTCAGGACTCGGCCCCTAGATGGACGGCATCCCTGGAGCCGCTGCCTGAGACTGCAAGCCCAGCCACAAGACCTGAAGAGGTACTCCTGCTGCTCCACCAATCGGAAAGCAAGCACTTCTTCTGGCTACACTCCGATTGGTCACTTTCTGACCTCTGCCTGATTGCTGCCTGGCACTGTTTAAACTGTATTTTTTACTTGTAATCTCTGCCTGAAAGACCTGTAATTACTGCTGAAAAGCAGAAAATTGTTTAAGCTGTTTCATTTAGAACCAATTTACAGACTTAAGTGATCACAGCCCTTTACTGAATATCTGTCTCTGCTCAGCCCTTTTGGTGCCTAAAACCCTTTTGTCTTGCTAATTTCCCCTGCTGAGACTGTCTGCCGCACAGCCCTCAGCCTGCACTTAAATATTCCCTGTCTCTCTCTTTCTCTCTCTCCTCCAGCTGAAGTTTGCCCCTGACCAGGCTCACAGCTCCACCAATCTTCAGGACTCAGACCCCGGACAAACAGCCTCCCTGGAGCAAATGCCTGAGACCTCAAGCCCAGCCACAAGGCCTGAAGAGGTACTGCTGCTGCCCCGCCATTGCTATGCACCGGCTCCCCACCCACCCACACCCCTGCCCTATCTCAACTATTTTATTTATAACTGTAGCAAGTCACATGAGCTGAAATTACTAACAGCCTACTTTCCCATTGGCTCCTCATATTCTCCCACCACTAGAGGGGACATGGGAACCTTTTTCTCACCCTACTGCTTTGGCTGCATTACCCTCACAGGCACCTAAACCTATCTCCTGCCACTATGCCACCTTCTAACATGTGCCTGCAATACCCACATCACCTACTCTTGGTGTTATTGATCTGTGTCATCCTAGGGCCAGCAGTTATGACTGTTTCACCGACTACATATCCAGTTACTCACCTGAAGCCGCCACCGTAAACTAAATTGGAATGCTGCCCTACACCCTAACTTTATGCCACAATATCAACCAGCACTACCCATTGCAACCTTGTGCCTCCCTTACTGGCCTGCCTGACCTACTGATCGAGTTGCTCAAAATATCTTCAACTGTTCCCTGTAGTGAACAACTACCTAGATGCCATGCTCAGTGCTACTCAGCAACCCATAAATACTGCAAAGCTAGATACTTCACTTTCCTGGTCCTCCTCCTCCTGCTTGCTGGTGATGTCCACCCCTACCCTGGTCCCCCGTCAATGAACTCCCCTACCCCTCCTCACACCCTCCACTCCCCTAGCCCTCCTGAATGGCCTAAAAATTATCCACCTAAATGCCCGCAGCCTTACCAACAAACTACCTACACTGCAGGTCATGGTCCTCGAATATAAACCTGACATCATCATTTCAGAAACTTGGCTCTTGGGTCATATCACAGACCAAGAAGTCCTTATTCCTGTATTGATTTTAACTCAGATGGAAAGACACGGACAAGGTGGAGGAGTGGTGATCTATGTCTCTACCTCCCTACAGCACTCAGTTGTGTTAAAAGTCAACTCTCCTTCCTCTCACGAAGCTATCCTCCTCAATTTGAAGGTTCCCTACTCTTGCCCTCTATTTATAGCAGCAGTTTACTGTCGTCTGGGCCAACCACCATCCCAAGTCATGGATCTGATCAAGAAACTAATGACCCTTGCCCACTCAGGTGAGCTGTACACACTGGGAGACCCTAACATCAACTGGCTCTCTAACACATTAGCCAAAACTCGCTCCTACATAGAGTCACTTAACTAGACACAGCTAATACAGGAACCTACTCCCCTGCACTACAAAACTAATAACCATTCCTTTCTGGACCTAGTCCTCATATCGCATCCCCTCAGGGTCAAGGCCACTGGCCTCCTACCTGATGCACTAAGTGACCATCATCCTGTATACATGGTGCGCAAAATACATAGGCAAAAAATACCACACAAAATCCTCCTAACCCACACCTACTCCTCCCTTGACACTCTACCTCTTCATCATGACCTCACCAACACTGACTGGTCCCCACTTGCCACCTGCACTTCAATTGACGCTGCACTCCAACTGTTCTGCGATAGGTTCCTTCATGTTTGGAACCAACATGCACTACTGCTTAAAACCAGAACTCCTGTCCTACCAAAGAGCCTGGGACACCACTTGGTGTTAACACAAGGTAACCAAGTGCCCCAGGGACCTCCAGCATTACAAGGAACTTTGAAACAAGTGTACCAAGGCTATTCGGTTGGCCAAAACTGAACACTACCACGCTAACTTGCAAGTTAACACAAACAAACCTTCCAAATTCTGGAAAGTTGTCCAGTCCCTCTTTTCCCCTTCTACCAAGCCCCCTACTCCTACCCTTAGTCTATATCTCTCAGACATCTCAGAACCTATGGCTGTCACTGACTGCTTTAACTCCCATTTCACATCCTGTGCTACAATGCTCCAAGAGGTCCCCCTGATGCCCATGTAGCTCTCTGGCTCACCCCTCCCTGGATGATACCAGCCTTCATCCACTCCCAGTTCCCAGTTCCCACTTCCTCTACTCCTCCAGCTCCTTCTCCTTCTACCACCTATTTCTTCATCCACATCTCCCCTGCTGCTGCCTTACAAGCCCTTCAGTCCATTAACCCTGCCAAAGGCTTCTCTCTCGATGACCTGGACCCTAAGCTCCTCTCTCTGTCTGCTCCTGCCATTGACTATCCTATATCCCTCTTGCTAAACCTCTCCTTTGTCTCTCCCGCTGTCCCTACAGCTTAGAAACATGCCACAGTTCTACCACTCTCTAAAGGGGGTGATCCCTCCTCCCTCAGCAACTACTGCCCTATCTCTCTCTCCTTCCTACTCTGGTTAAGCTGCAGGAGCACATAGTACTTGAACAACTCTCCTCCTACATTATTGACTCCTCCTTTCTCATGCCATTCCAATCTGGCTTTAGAAAACACCACTCCACTGCCACTTCCCTATTATGGCTGACTGACACTATCGCCTTGGGCATGGACAAAGACCTCATAACCTTAGCTATCTTTATTGACCTGGCCAAGGCCTTTGATACGGTCTCCCACCCTATATTCCTGTCCTTCCTCAGGTCCACTGGTCTCTCCCCGAATGCCACTGATTGGTTTAAGTCCTATCTGTCAGGTAGATCACAATCTGTCCATATAGTGGATGCCATCTCCTCACCCCTCCCCATTACCATGGGAGTCCCTCAGGGATAGGTACTTGGGCCTCTCCTTTTTTCAATCTTCCTCAATGATCTCCCTCAGTTTTGCTTATTGACTAACAAAAACTTGCATGCTGATGACACTGTACTGTTCACAACTGGCAAATTGGTCCCTGATGTCACCGCCAGGCTCCAGCTGGATTTCAACAATGTACAACACTGGCTAAGTGAGCATCACCTCTTCCTAAACTCAAAGAAAACAGTCTCCATGACTTTTGGTACTAGGTAGAGGTTGGCAAGGCTCCCCTCCTTTACCCACCTTTTACACCATCGATGGATCTGTATTAGAAGAAATCTCTTCCTTCCGCTACCTCAGAGTTTGGCTGGATAGGTACCTAAACTTCTCTGTCCACATTGATGCCATTCTAAAGAAACTCCAGCCTAAGCTAGGGGCCCTCTACTGTAACAGGTGTTGTATCCCTCATCTGGCTAGGCACGAACTGGTACATAAAATGATACTGCCAAATTTTGACTATTGTGACGTTGTTTACGGAGCTGCCCCTTAAGCCTTCTTATCCATGCTGGAACCTCTCTTTAACTACTTCTGCCAGTTTGCCTTGGATGCCCCTGCTCTGACACACCACTGCACTCTTACTACACTCTAAATTTTCCCTCGCTTATTGACAGGAGAACCTTGCATGCTGCAAAGTTTACCTCAAAATTCTGGCTAGGCTCACTCCCGCCTTACCTCTACACCTCCTTATCTGCTCCTCACCCCTCCAATTACTCTCTCTGATCTGATGATTTCCTTCTCTGAATATACCATACAGAAATACTACATTCAGCCAAATGGCATTCTCCCATCACTGACCTAAGCTCTGGAATCAACTACCGACCCAAATCCACCACTCTTCTTCAGCCTACTCTCTCTCTACATCCCTAGCAAACTACCTAGTGATGAACTGCAACTGCACCTAGCTATGCAGGGCCCTGACTAGCTGTTGGTCTATACCTCCTCCTTCCTCCAGCTGGGCCAAATATGTCCCCCCATCCTAACCCCTCTTGCAACCTAGCATTTACTGCAACCTACACTTTCTGTCACCTCTCCTGTATCACCCCCTTCCTAAATACCTATTGCTATACCTCCTGCCAGTCTCTCTCTATGTATCGAAGTCTAGAAATGTTATTAGCTATTGTTGGTTTCAGTCCTGTACTGTCTGTCTATATGCTGTTAAGCTACTTCCTGATGTATGTATCCTGTTGTAGTACTTATTATTCCCACTCCTCTTCCCCCAGGACGTACCATGAGACAAGCTTTTGTTGCTCAGTGTAACCTTCCTGGTGAAACATTTCAATAAATAAATAAATATTTGTCCACAAGACCCAAGACTGGTATTGTGCCCTTATCAAGAGCTAGAGGGACTCCTGGGTCCTTGTAGCAGAGTTGCAGTCATGACTTTGGTGAGCATTCAAAAAGGACAAGAAGGTTATCCTTGACCCCCCCAATATGGATTGCACCTAAAGGTAGGCACTGTGAGCTCAGTGGGAATGGCTTCCAGGAGTGGGTTTGTGACAGATCTGGAGCACAGCTGTGGGATCTGAGAGATCTTGTTACATACTGTTGTGATTCGAGATATTGGTGGCACAGGCACAACAGTTGGAATCGAGCCCAATGTATCAGATTGATAAACTGTAAACAGTCCTCACACAATCAAGACAGAGATTTAAATATATATATATATATATATATATATATATATATATATATATATATATATATATACATAAAATGTGGTTACAGTATAAAGATCCCTACCTGTTTTTTGTTGTTTTCTTGGGTGTACTGTATATTTAGTGTAGCAGTAGTTAGGGAAGAAGGTGGCTTCTATCTGCAATGAATACACTGCAGACTATCTACAGCAGTTGTGTCAGAAAAGTGGGGTCCAGTGTGAGGGGTGAACCAAAAAGCACCTTGTGAAGGCTCTTGTGGCAGCCAATGAGCAAGCAACTGCCCAACACCTCGAGTCACTGCCAGTGACTGAGAAAGGCCATACCTTTAGTGTCGGGGTGCCATGGGATGTCACAGTGTCCAGTCCCAGGGAAGAGGACAGCAATATCAGAGGGAAGCAGAGCCACAGCACCAGGGAAAGATCACCAGAGAGCTGGAGCTGAAAGGGATCTGGCTACAGTGTGAGCTGAGGAAACTGCAGTTCAAGCAGAGAAAGTTTGAAGCTGAGCAGCAAAGGGAATTTGAGCAGAGAAGGTTTGAAGCCCTGTAGCAGAGGAAATTTGAGATGGAGATGCAAGAATGGCAGTGACAGAGAGATTATGAACTGGGGAGGCTAAGACTCCAATGACCAGTGCCAGAGAAGGTAAGTGGCAGGGGTGAACCTGAAGCTCCAGGGCTGAGGTACAAATTAAATTCTAAAGTAACTGCTGAATTTAAAGAGGAGGAGGATATGGATGCTTTTTTTGAATTCATTTGAAAAGGTCTGTATTCAGGCCAGAAAACCCAGGGAGCCCTGGAGCTTCCAACTATCCCTGCTGCTACTTGAAAAGGGCATGATGCTGCAAGCCAAATGGACAATATGGACAGTAGTAATTATGAGAAACTTAAAGATGCATTGCTTAAAAAGTATGAATTAATGGCTGAAGCATACAGGGTTAAGTTCTGTAAGCTCTGGAAAAGCCCTGACATGAGCTATGAGGTACTCACCAAAAAGCAATATCGGTTTTTGAAATGTTGGTGGGAGGTAATGGAAGCAAACTCTGTAGAGAAAATCAATGAGGTTGTACTTTTGGGGCAATTCTTTTGGGCTTACCCAGCAGAGTTGAAAACCTGGTTAGAGGACCAAGACCCCAAAATAGTGCAGCAGGCTGCTGAGCTCTCGGATCACTATGCCAGGAGCAAGCCTGCTCTGAAAGGGAGTGGGGTGGGTATGGCTGTTCAGAAGGGGAAAAGCACACCTTCAGGAAAGCTAAAATGATCACTGCCTCCACAGAAAGGGGTAAGCCCCAGGTTACCAAAAAATGATTTATTGGATAAAAGAAATGATGATTATTGGTTTTGCAAACTGCCAGGGCATCTTGCTAGTCTGTGTCCTAGAAAGGTACAGATTGGACAACATGGTGCTCGAACAGAGTTGGGTGCAACTCACTCAACGCACTGAGTATCCCTGAAAACATGCCTATAAACATGAGAGAGCACACACCTGGTCACTGTAAATGGGGTGCAGATCCATGGGTTAAGGGACATGGGGCATCTTTTACCTTAGTAAAAGGGGATTTGGTTGAGTCTGAACAGCTTATACCTAATTAATGCATAATAGTAATGGGATTAACTAGGGGGGGACCTCTGCCACTTGCTAGTGTTCTCCTGGACTGGGGTGAAACAGGAGAGAGGGTGCAAAAAGTGGCCATAGCAGACAACCTCACCCTGGATGTGATTATAAGGAACAATCTCCAGAGGGGAGTCATGTATGTGTGAGGTTACCCACAGTTAGATGGCAAAGGTCGATTGCAGTTCCCTGGACCCGGTAGAAGCCCCCGTGGAAAACAATGGGAGGCTGGTTTCCCAGCCTGTCTCCTGAAATGGAAGGTACTGAAAGGGAGGTAGGACTTCTCCAAGTAGTAGTTCACAAAACAGCTACAGAAGGTTTCTCTGAAGAGGGAGGCGTACTAGTGGTCAGAAGGTTAGGGATGGCAGTGACCCTAAATGCCCTTACACTAGCGCTATGGACCCCAGTTTAGGAACTGAAGGGGACATGTCCCATGCTTTGGGAAAATGTGAAGAATTTGCAGCTGCTCAGAGGACTGATCCTAATTTAAAGAGGTTGAGGTCATGTGCAGAGTCTGATAGGACACAGGGAGGTGACATGAGATAGAATATATTGAGACAATGGACTATTGTATATTCAGGACGTAAGGACAGAGGAAGGGGTGATGGGCAGGCGGCTTGTCATTCCCCAAGGGTACCATGAGCAGTTGCTCAAGATTGCTCATGATATCCCGATGTCCAGACATCTGGGAATCACGTGCACCATGCAGCAATTGACCCTTAACTTCTATTGGCCTAGCTCCATGCAGCAGGTGAAGGAATATTGTAGGTATTGTCACTGGTGCCAACAAATAGGGAAGGCAGGTAGTAAAACCAAAGCCACCCTAAGTCCCGTGCCCATTGTGGAGAAGAAATTGCAGATGGTAGAAATGCATATTGTGGGACCTTGGAGTACCCCCAGCTCCTCCAGGAAGAGATTTATCCTGACAGTGGTAGATTATGCCACCCAATATCCAGAGGCAGTCACCCTCTCCTCACTTAGGACAGACAAAGTGGCAGATGCCTTGCTAGGGATTTTCTCCCATGTCGGGTTCCCACCAGAGGTTATTTGCTGATTGAGGGAGCACCTTCATGTTGGACCTGATGAAGCATTTGTGGGAGAAGTGTGAGGTGGTGCAGAGATGTATGATGCCTTATCACCCGCAAGCCAATAGGCTTGTGGAAAGGTTTAAGGGTACCCTAAAATCGATGCTCCAAACATTTGCTGAATAGCCTGGGAGGGCCTGGGAGAACTACCTTCCACACCTGTTGTGCACATACAGGGAGTTGCCCCAAGAGTCGACAGGGTTTTCCCCCTTCTAACTTTTACATGGATGTAGGGTGTGTGGGTACCTAGACTCGATCTGGGAAGGCTAGGAAGGCGAGCACACCACCCAGGGAATGCCTTTAGTGGAGTATATCCTAATGTTTAGGGAAAAGCTGAAGCAGCTTATGGGAGCTTCCCAGAGCAACCTGTCATCCATCCAGCAGAAGCAACAGGTCTGGTATGATCACAGAGCTAGAGCTCTCTCTCATTCAATGTAGATCAAAAAGTCATGGTCCTAATTCTGGTTTGGAAGGATAAGCTGCAGCCCAAGTTGTCACTGCCATACAACATAGTCCAACAGGTAAATGATGTGAACTATATTGTAGAACTACCTGACAGGAGGCATACCCATAGAATGTACCATGTTAACATTACAAAGCCATATTCAAATAGGGCAGACATGGTAGTTGCAGTGTGTAGTCCTGGGGAGGAGATGGACGAAGAAGACACCCTACTGGACTTGCTGGAGGAAAGCAAATTGGAGTCCTTTGTGGAGGCAATAAAACTGTCACCCCAGTTGACCCTGAAGCAGACCCAAGAAGTGATGGAGGTTTTAGTGGACTTTGCCACTTTGTTTATGGCCAAGCCTGGGCAAACCCCCTTAGCGACACATGGTGTAGACACTGGGATGCAAGTGCACATATGGCAGACAGCCTATCGGGTGTCTGAGGCCATATTAAAGTACATTAGGAGGGAGGTGGAGGAAATGCTGGATTTAGGGGTAATCCAGAAATCCCACAGCCCCTGGGAGTTACCCGTAGTCCTCGTTCACAAGCTGAATGGCTGTACTCACTTTTGTGTGAACTATACGGGACTCAGCACAGTCACGCAGTCTGACACCCACCCAATGCCATGGACAGATGAACTACTGGACAGGTTGGGAGGGGCGACATTCCTTACCACAACTGACTTGAAAAAAGGGTACTGACAGGTGGAGTTAACTGCCAGAGCTAGGGCGAGTTCATTCTTCATCACTCCAATAGGATCGTTCTAGTTCAAGGTAATGATTTTTGGAATGAAGAACACCCCTGCCACCTTCCAGAGGTTGGTCAACCAGGTGTTACATGGTACTAAAGAGTACACAGTGGCATATCTGGATGATATTGTCATCTTCAGTGCCAGTTGGTGGAAACACCTGTCCCACCTGAAGGAAGTGGTGGGCAGGATACAGAGGGCAGAGCTCACTGTCAAGGCTGAAAAGTGCCAGGTGGACATGGCGGAGGTGGCATACCTAGGACATGTAGTAGAGCTGGGGCAGCTCCATACCAATCAAGACAAGACTGAGGTAATAGAGGTGTGGCCTAGGCCTGAAACCCAGAAGCAGGTTTAGAGTTTCCTAGGGTCCGTCAGGTACTATCAAATGTTTGTACCAAATTACAGTACCCTGGCAGCTGCCCTCTCTGGACTGCTAAAAAAAAGAATGCCCAAACGGGTAAAATGGGAGCAAGCCTGTGAATGAGTCTTCGCCCAGCTAAAGGAGGCACTGTGCAGTGCCCCTGTGTTGGTCAGTCCAGATTACAGTAAACCAGCTATAGTCCAGACAGATGCCTCATATGTGGGGATTGGAGCAGTGGTCAGTCAGATCTCTAACCAAGGGAAAGATCACCCCATAGTGTACCTTGGCAAAAAGTTGCTTCCCCGGGAGCAGGCATATTCCACAGTTGAAAAGAAATGCCTTGCACTGATATGGATCCTGAAGAAATGAGAGCCATACCTCTACTGGAGGCACTTTGAGGTACAGACCGATCATAACCCCCTGGTGTGGCTGACACAGATGGGTAAAATTAATTGTTGTCTCTTAAGGTGGAGTACTGCCTCACAGGGCTATGATATGACCATTACCCACAGGGCCAGCTCAACCAATGCCAACGCAGATGGGCTATTTCACCAGACAAAGCAGTGAACAGAATTTGTGAAAACTATACGATGCATAGGGATGATTCCACAAATTCAGTCTAGGGGAGGGAGGAGGTGTTGTGAACTACCACACTGTTAATCCTTATTGGTAAACATAAGTCTGTTGTATATATTTTTATGTAATTATATATATATATATATATATATATATATATATATATATATATATATATATATATATATATATATATATATATATATATATATATATGTATATATATATATATATATATATATATATATATATATATAGTACATGCCACAAAAACTAGTGTTAATTCAACTGGACATAGAGAAAAGACTGGATTTTTTTTGAAAAGGTGTTGACCTTCCTTTGACCTGGAAGGCCAACTTGCTTGCCAGGAATATGACAAGTTATTGTCAAAGGCTTTGGAGTTAACTGATCAAAGAGGTATTTCCAATGGTTAACTGACCAAAGGAAAAATGAAACTTCCTTCTAACAGACCTGTGTGAGATTGTAATGTTAGGTGTCATAAATGTGGGCTGGGTAACATCACCAGGTGGCAGAGCATTGTGTTGGGGAACCACAAGAGTGACACCCAGTGGCCTAAAATGGAAGGGCCAACCTCTATCCACAAACGGGTATAAATAGCTCCAGCTCAGGGCATTTTGACACACTTTTTTTTCTGGACTCCACCTGGCACACAAGAAGCCAAACTGTTGAGACTCAGTGGCTGCCAACACACATTTTCATCTGGACACTGTCTGACACACCAGGAACAATACTGTTGAAACACAGTGTGGCTGCCAGGGCTAAAGGAACTGAAAATCTTCAACTGCTTTTCCTGGACATCAATTTACTGCAGATATAAGGTTGACCTTCACCTAACAGTTTTAGTGCATTCTTCAGTATATAATTTTCCCATTTTGTTTCTGCATACAGTAACACAAATTAGAGTATTTTCTTTTTAGTTGTAACTGTATTTATTTAAGAATTTTAGTAAAAACATTTGTTTTTCTAAAGAAATGCTGCCTGCATGAGATTTCTATATTTGTGTGTGACTGTAGTAGGTTTATTAATAATCTGTGACAACTATTAATTGCTTAAAGGGGTCACCATAAGCAACCCGATTGAGAAAAGTGTCTATAGGGGACACCTGGATCAGGATAGGGAGAATACCAGTGTGTGCAAGGGATTTGAACAAGTCAGTTGCATGTCCTGGAGGGAGAAGGCCAAATTGGGTTTTACACTGCTCCCCTGAAGAGAGTATGTCACCTGGATCTTCCTTCTTTGTGTAATAGCAAAGGAAGAGTTCATATTTGGCCACAAGACTTGAAACTGGTATTGTGCCCTTATCCAGAGCTAGAGGGATGCCCTGGGTCCTCGTGGCAGAGGTGCTGCTGTGACTTCGGTGAGCATTCAAAAAGGATGAGGAGGGTATCCCTGCCCTCCCCATTACGTATTGCACATAAGGGTGAGCACTGTGAGCTCAGTGGGCCTGATCTCCAGGAGTGGGTTTGTGACAGACTGTAACACTGATGTGCCAGTGTATTATGCTTTTCCTTGTAATTTGGTATAGCTGTAATAAATGCTTTATATGCCAAACATGTGCTGTCTCTTTATGACTTCAGAACTCACAAACAAGGTATATAGAAACACAGAAACATAGAAAGTGATGGCAGAAAGAGACCAAGGGTCCATCAAGTCTGCCCATGAGTTACCCAGGACCTATTGATGATCCTGGGACCTAACCCCATTTGTGTTTTTATCCTTCCCTGTTCTAATGACTTCTGTTTGAGCCCTTGCTCTGTCCCACCCATGCCTGAATGCTGTTACTGTCTTTGCACCCACCACCTCATCAGACAGGCTGTTCCATGGTTCCACCACTCTTTCAGTAAAGTAGCGCTTCCTTAGTTCCCTCCTAATGCTCCCTCCCCCTCAGCTTCCATTTGTGCCCTCTAGTTGTGCAGCTGGTGACTCTGTTGATTAGTTCTGAGTGGGGCACTTTATTTATACCTCTCAGGAACCTGAAGGTTTCAATCAAATCCACCCATCCCCCCCCTTGTCTATAGAGGGTACATGTTCAGTGAGTGCAAGCGCTCCTCATAAGAGAGTTCCTTGAGGCCCTCTATCATCTGTGTTGCCCTTCTCTGTACAGCCTTGAGCCTATCCCTATATGTCTTGATGTGTGTGCTCTAAAACTGGACACAATAGTCCTGGTGAGGTCTCACGAAGGATTTATACAGGGGAGGATTATCACTTTTTTCCTACTTTTTATGCCCTTTCCTATGCACCTTTGCATTCTATTTGCCTTGCTGTGAGTTTTGTTGTATTGACTTGATTGCTTTAGGGTGTTGCATATGATGACTCCCAGCTCTTGCTCCTCTTGGGAGGTACTGAGCCTAATCCCATGTAGACAATATTCTGTTTTAGGACTTCCCTTCCCCTGGTGCAACACCTTGCACTTTTTCATGTTAAACCTCAGCTGCCAGACATTTGACCATCTTTCTGGCCTGAGGTGTTTTTTTGTTGTAGGTCCCTAACCCTTTCCACACTGTCCACCCTTCCTCCAAGTTTAGTGTCATCTGTGGAGAGGTCAAGCTTGCCCTGGATTCCTTCACCAGTGTCACTGATGTACATGTTAAGAAGGCCATGCCCAAGACCAATCCTTGAGGTACTCCATTTGTGACTTCCCCTTCACTTGATCTTACCCATTAACTAATATGCTCTGTCACCTATCCTTGAGCCAATTTCCCACCACTTGATAATACTCTTAGTGGTATCTAGGTCCTGTATCTTTCTTAGCAGGCAATTATGTGTCACCGAGTCAAATGCAATGCTAAAGTCAAAGTAGAGGAGGTCCACTGGATGGCTTTTTATCAATTTCCTTAGTTACCTAATCAAAAAATGAAATGAGGTTCATCTGGCAGGATCTTCCTGCCACGAACCCATGCTGCTTGCTATCCTGAAGATTGTTTTTTTTCTCTAGGTATTCCACTATGTTCTGTTTGATTAGGGTGTCCATTAGTTTCCCCTCAATAGATGTGAGGCTAACTGGTCTGTAATTGCCTACCACTTCCCTATTCTCACCCTTGTGGAATGGTACCACATCTGCCCTTCTCCAATCTCCTGGCACAACACTTGTTTGTAATGATCTGCTAAATAAATGTGCCACGGGGTCAGTCAATTCCTCAGCAAGCTCCCACAGTACTCTCAGGTGTAACCCATCCTACCCTGGTGCTTTCTCCATTTGAGGTGTGCAAGCACCTTCCTGACCCTGTCTGTGGTAATTTTAGATCATTCCATTTGTGGGATCCCCCTATTGGCTGCCTTGAGGCCACTTTCAGGCATTGGTCCTGAGTTTTCTCTTGGGAATACTGAGAATTTGTTATTTAGGACAGTGGCCTTTTGTCCATCTTCCTCAATCATCCTTTGCCATCTACCAACTTCACTATCCCTCTTCCATTATTCCTTTTTTCCTGAATGTAATGAAAGAAGTGTTTTTTCCAAGATTTGATTCCCTCAGCAAGTGAAGCTCAGCTGCTGCCTTTGCATCCTTTACTGCATTCTTTGCCTTCCTATTTTTCTGTGTGTATTCCTCCCAGTCACAATCCCTCTGGTTCCTTTAGTACTTGTGAAAGCCTTGTCATTTGAGCCTAATTATTTTCTTGACCTGGACTGTGAACCATATGGGACTTTTGTGTTTGTTTTTTGTCACTGTCCAAATACATAGTTGTGTAGCCTCCCGTGTGGATTGTATTACCAATCCTCAGATGACTTCTACCTCTGACTTTTCTTAGACCTTGGACAGTTAGTCCCTGACTAACTGCCTTATTTTTTCAAATGTAGCCCCATTTAAGTGCAGGATCTCTCCCATGAGATTGAGATTTTACATCCTCTAGGGATAACTCAAATCAGATGGAGCTGTGGTCACTGTTGGTTAGTGGTTCTCCTACCCTGACAGCTCCAACTACCTCTGAGTTTCTGAGGAGTACAGCTAGGATGGCTTCCTGCCTGGTTGGAATGCTCACCAGCTGGGCATGCCAGCAGTCCTGTAGGACTTCTAACGTAGCTCAACTCCTTGAGGATTTTGCTATTGGGATGCCTCAGACTACTTTGGGCATATTCATATTGCCAACCACCACCATCTTCCCTTTTGCATCAAACATCTGATTTCCTCCATAAGCTCGCATCCCTCTCATCCCCCTGTCCTGGTGATCTGTGTATCATCCCAACATGGATTGATTTGCCTGCTGTTGAGCTGAGCTGCACCCACAGGGATTAAACACCTTTGTTTTTGTTCACGTCTTATGATGTGTTTTTTATTCCTTCACAAACATAGAGTGCTACCCCTCCCCTTGGCTCCTTTCCTGTCCCTTCCATAGAATGAGTAGCCCGGGACTGAGAGGTTCCAACCATTGTTCTCTGTGCCTCACATCTCTGTGATGGCAACAAGGTCCAGTTTTGTATCTGCTATCAATGCTTGCAGATCACTCATTTTATTTCCTACACTCCTGGCATTAAGACACACTCCTTTCCATGAACTGGTAAGAGTAGTACCCCCCACCACTTTGTCGCATCTGCTGTTTAACTTTTGCCTCACCCACTTCACAGGCACTGCTAATCCAATCCCCTTTAGCATTATGTATTTGTTCCTAACCCCTGTTTGTGTGGGAGTGGCAACTAAATTCTCGTCTTTTCTGTTGTTCCTGATAATTTCTCCAGCTTCATATCCCCCTCACCTAGTCTAAACATCAATATAGATGTCAAACTTCTGCCCAAGTGCACTCACCCCTTATTTTGTTAGGTGTAGTCCATCAAACTTGAATAACTTCCTCTTCCAGAAATCCCCCCAGTCACCTACAAAATGACACTCTTATTCTTGACACCATTTTTCCAACCATTCGTTAAACTCTTCAGTCTTTTTTTCTGACACTTTCTGTTAGTCTTCTCCCTCCTTCCACTGTAAAGAGTGAGTAGAAGTACCTGTTATGCTGCCAGAGGTTTTTTATTTTGGTCTTCCCCTGTGCCAGTTCCTCCCTTCACCTTTCTAATCCTCATTGTCCCTCCTCTAGCTTTTCTCTTCTCATTAATGTATCTGAATAATGTCTTATCCCCTTTGTGACTCTTTGATGATCCCTTCCTCTGTTTGTTTCTTTGCTCCCTTCATAACCTTGACTACTTCCCTCTGCTTCACTTGGTATACCTCCCTATTCTCCTCCCTCTGTGTTTCTGTATATCTCCTGAATGCCACTTCCTTCACCACCTTAGCCTCTTCCTTAGAGAACTACAATGGCCTCTTTATCCTCTGATTGCATTCACATCCTGCATGCAGACATTGGTTACTTTAATTATGCCCTTCCTGTTTTCACACACTTTGCCTCTAGCTCATACTTTCAACCCCTCTGAGCAGTTTCTGATGCAGTCCCTCATTTCTTTAAAATATGACTTCCTAAAGACTATGAACCATATCCTTGCATGGGTAGCCTCAGTTCCTCTCTTTATGTTAAACAATATTTGAAACCAGCCTCTCTCCTCAGCCAATTCAAGACTGGTTACTCGAGAGCACTCAAAGGGTAAAGCTATACCCTGACAGTTGTTCTCTGGGGGGGATTCACTGGACACAGGATGATCATGCTGTGAGAGGCCCAACTTAGTTAAGAATGGGAAATTAGAGAATGAATACGCATGGTTCTGGCCTTCCCATGATTCTCAAAGGGAAAAGGCACCAGAACAGTTTTGAATAGCATGGGGCTAAAGAGAAGGGAGCAGTTCAGCCTCTCTGTCTGCAACTGGGCTGAGAGGGCCTGCAGTCCCAAGGATGGTGGCAGGGTCCCAGAGATTTGATGACATTTGTCCCCTTGTGCCTGGTCTCCAGAGAACAAGACCATTGGGAGCAGCTGGAGGGATGAACACCCAGGAAACTCACCTTAAGAAGACTGGAGACCATCAGCCCCAAAGGGTGTATTTGAGAGATTGGTGGGCCACCCCTCAAGGAAGCTCACTAGAACCCTTGCTGGCTCTTTCCAGGCTGAGTGAAAAAGGATTGGGAGAAGTCAGTCTGAGTTCAGAACAAAACTAGTTAACCTGGCTTGAGTGATGCTCATTGTGTAAATTCTTAGGCATTTATTAATGAAACTCCTGCTTAGTAGCCGAATGAATGAACTTCAGGTAGAAGAGGGCCTAGCAAGGGCTGGGGTTGGTAAGTCTCAGTGTGAGGAACCAGTATGAGAGGTCACTAGGGATAACAGTGTATTGTCAAAGGGAGGCATGCATGACCAGATCAATCATGCTGTATTCACTTAATAGTGATAACATATGCTGATACACTTTCTATAATTGTTGTCATACTGGGTACATTGAGACATGTGCCAGCAGAGCTTGCCCTGTCTAGGGAATGTGCCACAACAGAAATGATCTTGGGAGCTCCAGGGCTCCAGGTAACTAACAGGGAGGTTAGGCTAATAGGGCTTGTATGGCTGAAGGAGACCAGTACTGTATTCACAGCATTATTATGCCCCTACAGTTGAGGAGGTGTACCTGGAAAATCATGTAGCTGTGGAGTGTGCAACAGGCCCCACAAGCAGCTGGGTACTACCAGACAATGTATAGTAGCAGCAGTAGTACATTATGCACAATAGAGATGGGGGGTTGTAAAAGCCCTAGGAATATGTGGAGTAATGCAGGTATAGTGCATGGCCCAATAAATAATGCGTGCAAGTAAACATCATGAGATGGAAATTATATGGCCAGGGATATGGTAGAAGTACTGTGAGCACTGGGTCAGGTGAGTGCATACAATAATAGCGTCGCAGTTTAGGCACTGATTCTTTTTTTGGGGGGGGGCCTGGGGAAAGTTAATTATTTTGGGGCCAGTACAGCCACATGCAAAAAAGAAATTAAAGTCCCGCAGTGTGCTAAAATGGTCTGAGATTAGGATTAGAACTCTGGTCTCCACCATTGTTAGGTGAGTTATTCAATGCCCCAACCCTCCACACCACAGGAACAGCTCATCTAGCCGGTGGATCACTGGTGTACTTGTCCTCTTTCAGGACTATGGACAGCAACCAGTAGAGCGCTTATAGCAAGCACTGTAAATTCCTGGTCGCTGTACTTTTCAGTGCTACCAGACTAGTGCTGTATAATGCGGCACTATTCTGGTAGCGCTTAAATGATGGTGTACGAGTGCAGCATACCATCTAGGCACATTTAAATAAAAATTACAGTGCTTGATCCCCACTCTGTTACATATGTTCAAGTTTGTGTGTGATCTCATGTTTTCAGTGCCCCAGAGTATGGTTTTAGTGCTCCCCTGATCCCCTTCACTCTGACCTGAGTTAGCAAGGTGACTGGTGTCCCAGCTGATCAGACTTCACATGTGCTGCTTGGGAAAGAAATGAATCAGAATGTGTAATCTAAATTAGAATGACATTGTCTGGGTGGATCCATGGTGTCAAGCGGTGGAGAATCCACTTGGCACACTGGCAACCTGGGTTCAAGCCCAGAGCTTGGGACATCAGGAGCAGAGGCCAGCAGGGAGAGTGATAGAGCATCTAGACAGATGCCCTCCTCCCAGAGAGGGTGCTGCAGAGCACCACTCAGAGAGCAACACCTGCTGGTGTGTGGAACCCTGCCAGTGATGGTGATCACATGTCAGCTGGCTCTACCTCCAGGGTGTCTCTGCAGTGCACGCCATTGGGGTGTGGGGAGGGGCCCAGAAAATGAAAACTATCACCTGTCTCAGTCTGCTGGATGAAGCCTGCCTAGGTTCCCAATGCCACTGTCCCCTAGTGCACTGCTCCTGCCCCACCAGCCCTGTGTACCTTGGAAGACCCACAAAGAAGGCTAATTCTCTCCTCTCTCCCAGGGAGGGGGGCCCCAGCACAGATAAGCCAGACCTGCCAGGGATGCAGAAACAGCCTGGGGAGCCATGTGGCAGAAAATGGCATTTAAGGGTGAGACAGGCAGACAGACAGGGATATTGAGCCACCTAAAGGAGCAGGAGGTTGGGGGTGCAGGGGAAGGCACAAAAGAAATGGCATTGTGTGATTGAAGTCTGACCCCCCCCCCCCATTTTGCAAATAAGCAGAGCTAGATTATGGTCTACACACAGGTCATGTGCATGAGGAGCAGCTCACACATCAGTGATACAGCACAATAATTCTGGCAGTGACACAGAGGTCAAGGAGGACGGCTACAGCAGATGATGAAAGCAGCAAGACATTTGAACAACAATATAACTTTTGATCTATGAGGACAGCAAGGACCCCGTATCATCTGGAGCTGCAGAGACTGTGCCCCAGGAGTCAGATGCCACCTGGAAAATTCCTTATCCTCACCATTACTTGTCCAGAAGAGGAAAATCTGCACAAGGACCCCTGCTCACCTTTGCTGTGCAACCACAACAAGGGACTTTTGCCTCAAATCCACCTTCTGGAGATTTGAACCATGTCCTTCTTCAGATTGTAAAACGAGACGTGGAGACAGTGCAAGGACTGAAAGACTGAAACTGTAAATGCAACTTACCCGGTCAACAAAAACTAAATAAATAAATAAAATAAACTCTGCAAGTAATTGCTTCAAGCCTCTGGTGTGCACATGGCATGAACTGTGTATATTTAACTTTATTAAACTTCCACAACAAAAAAGAAAAGTGATTCTGTCAAGGGAAGAGGACTAGCATAAAGAGCCATTGGGCCTTGATTACAACATGGCCAAATGGTTGCACTGTCAACACATGAGGGCTCTCAGCATGCAAGGGGAAGGGACGGGCCTAGAACAGTTCCTGGAAGAACAGGCCACAGGCCTTGGGGGTGCCACACCAATGTGCAACCTTCAGAATATTGTGATCTCTTTCTTACAAGGGCTGTGCAAATACCTTTTCCTGAATATTCGGCCGAATATTCGATGTTCGGGTCCCAGGTATTCAGTATTTGTTATTTGGTATTCAGCCAGAAAAGATGTTTTTTTTTTAAGGAAACTTTAAAAAAAGCACTTTAACAACACCATTAATCACCCATTAAACCTGGTGTAGCATATACACCTCAGTGAGACTTCAACCACCACCGCAGAGCTCTCATTAATGCAATACAAGCTACATGCGTCACACTCAATCTACCACACCACACACATAGCACTCCGAAAACGATATCAAGCATTGCATTATGTCAGCACTGGAGGGTGTTCATGGTCACAGACACAGTAGCTCATGACATGGGCATCGGTGATTGAATGCTTGCAATAGCGGCAACCCAATCCTGGTGAATGTCAAAGGGGCTACTGCTGAGGAAGGGTGACCGGATGGGGAGGTGGGCACATATAGCGACAGGATGTCGCTGTATGTGTACATGTGTGGGGGGGGGCCAGCATGATGGAAGAGAGGGAGGGTTGGCCTGGTGTGGTTGGCATGGGGCTGCCGAGCTGGCCCCATAGCGTGGTTGGTGGTTGTCAGCCTAAATCAGCGAGGGTTCCGTGTTCCGGGTTCGGGTCCAGGCACACTTACATTTTTGTGCACCCGGCCCCCCATTTTTTTTTCCTTCAGACTTTGCATCCCCCTGACATGCACCCCCCTGGAGTTAAGAATCTTTTAGAAGGGGGTTGGGGGGGGAATAGCCCCCCCATGAACAATCAAAATCTAAGTCCCCGGCACCATTTACTTGTGCACTGGGGGTGTATATCACAGAAATTGATTTTCAGTGATGTACACTTGCCCTGCCACCAATCACGATTGCGCTTTTGTGGTTATTACATAAATCCACAGACACGAGATAGATGGTGCTTCGGACATGAGCATAGTAATAGTGGTAACAGTGGCTCCTGTAGTGGTTATAGCTGAAAGGGTGGCTGCTGCATGAATGGCACTGGTGGTGGTGGGAAGCACACTAACTGTAGATGTAGCAGCCATAGTGATATCAGTGCAAACACTGGTGGTGGTGGTGTCTGCTGCTTCCTGCACAAAGTGTGTATGCTCTAATGCACTCCTACTACTGCACAAATGGATGTGACAGTGAATGTACAGATGGAACAGGTGGTGACATCAGTAGTAGTAGTAGTAGTACTGCTGGTGGTATTAGTAGTAGTAGTACTATTCCCAATGCTACAAGGAATAAAAGGATTGCTTGGGGAGACAAATATTTGAGACATTTAATAAAGAAACACCTGCTGTAATTGTCCATGTAGTCTATCTCACCACCTTCTCTGGAATTGTATTATGTATCAATAGTGTACAGTGGAGCAAGACAAGATGCAATTCAGTACTTTGCAGTAAATACTTTCACAAAATATTGGATTACTAGAGGGCTTAATTGCCACTGAATTACATTGCTCCTTGCAGCATACTGCAGCACTTTGCAGTAATTTTGCAAGATACTGCACTGCATACTGTTTAGTGCCACTGTATGAACAATGGTTTATAATCCTGATGCAGTGTTTCATCCTTGGGCATGTTTGTCTTGGATTGTTTTGTTATACAGGCATCTCTGTCATTTATTATAATGGCACTTATTTATAGTGTGTATTTTTTTAAGCAGTATAGCGCAGTGGGTTAAGGCTCTGAGATTCAGATCTGGAGACCTGGGTTTGAATTCCACAGCTGCCTAGATGCATACTGTGTGATTCTGAGCAAGTCACTCAACTTCCTTGTGCTCCCAGGTCGCATCTGGAACAAGCTTTGGCTTGGTGTGCTACTCCTGGTTAAACAATGTTCCCTTTCCCCTATCTTTCCCTTTAAGGGTTGTAAGTTAATAGTGTGCTTGTATGTTCATGACATGCCCCCTGACAAAGACCAGGTTCTGGTCAAAGCACCAGGGCTGTACTGGCATTCTACAGCTTTAGCACAAATAAATATATTGCAACTTTATGCACCTCTGCTCTTAACTGTATTTTGTTACTGCACCCCCGGAGTGCTTCCTTTGTTCTGCATAGATTGTTTGGGGTTTTGGCAGCCAAGGGACAACACCAGCAGTAATTGCCTAGATGTGCTGTACATTTATGGGTCTGTCATCCTGTCCCTCACCACTTGGGACCAGCAGTGCAGACGCTTTTCTGGGGCTGGACCAAGCATGATAGCAAGGTTGCTAAAGAGACATGATGGATCAGGTTTCTAGTGGTTACTGTGTAAAACACAAACTATTACTACATAGTGCCTGTGTGTGTGATGCTTTATTTAGTGCTTGTGGAACTACAGTAATACACTGACCTCACTAGTTCTACTGTACCACAAAAAAGTAGCAGCAAATAAAAAACACTGCTACTAAGAAGGGGGAAGACTAGGGCAACCTTTTCAGTCAAACATGGAACCGAGCAAGGAACACACAAATGACAAACAGTCAACTCAGTGAGACAAGCCTGCACCACTAAGTGCAATGGTTTAATTAACAAAATAACGACAACAACAAAAGAACATGCATGTGCACAGCTGTGCACACACAGCACAGACTCGGGGGGAGGGGATATATTTCACATGCACAGATTAATTGTGTGCAGTAGGCTATGGAAGTGGGAGGGTGTCAGCCAACACACTCTTCATGTGTACAGGGCTCTAAGCCCAGAACCAGAGGACTAACAATAATAATTCAGTGAGTCAAGCCTGACTGTCTTAGAACTGAAGAAGTTTATTTCAAAATCTGTGTGCACATGTGGGGTCCAGCCTCATAAAAAAATATATTAAGCATGCACATGCAGGACATAGCCTTACAAAATCAAATATCATACACGTATACAGCAAATCATAAACAGTGATCTTCAAGAGGGGGAGTTAGCAGACACCCTCATCAGTCATGCAGGAAACCAAACCTGGAACCAGACAACAGCAAAAAAAAAAACAACACAAAAATAAAATGTGCTCCACCCAAAAAAATCACACTGGAGCTGTGCCAGAGAGCAGTAGAGCAGGGGTGTTAGCAGACAGCCCTCCTAGTCCCTGTAACTGAGTACAGCAATACAGACAAAAATACCTGTCAGAAAACCAAACATAACTTTTCTGACACTGATCAAGCAAATTATACTGACCCAAAAAAGCCTGTGAAGCAAAAATCTATTTCTTTTTTAGCAAGTTTAAGGTCTCAGAAGTACTACAGAGCAGCTCTCAGAAACCACTGTCTCCTGTCTTCTACCAGCTCAGAGTGAAGAAGTCACATGGTGTGCTTGCCTTTGAGCTCCAGAAACAGCTTTGGATTAGCCAACAAAGCTCTGTGAGACTTTAAATCTCACGAATAGTAGTTCCGAATAGTAGCGAATAGTGAACTATTAGGGAAATGCATCCGAATATTCGGGACGCCTACTATTCGTTGTATTCGGAAAATACTATTCGGCCCATGCACAGCCCTATTTCTTGCACACTCAGGCCTGGACAGTAAAAGTATATGACATTTGTTATGAGTATGCTTTACTGGATGCAGATGTTGCCACTGCACCAGGTTCCCCAGAAAGAGTGCCTAAACCATTGACCACTGAGAATCATGACTAAAATAAAGCAACCACTCTGGCCCCAGTTACCACAAAGCTGATGCCAAATGAAACTGCTGTCCATGCCAAGGACTTCGAAGAGGTCAAGAAAACCTTAATCTATTAATCTGTATGTTTATTGCTAAAGGCAAAATTTATTACAATTTTTTTTTGTTTGCTTTTTTTTATAAGCTCTGCATAATAAAGTTCATGTCAAGTCCACCAGAACTCAAGCAAGTAGAATAAAAAAACTAAAATTGCTAACTATTGGGTAACACATGAACATGATGTTGTCAGGTGTTTCATGTACACTTACACAACTGAAGCATTCACTGTCATCCATTCCTATTCCTTCCATGCTTTTTGGTTGTTTTCTTAAAGTTTCTATTTTCATCCCTTACACTTCTCAGCTGTCACTCTTAGGAGTACCATTTGCAGGCTAGTTCCAAATCCCAGTGCTCCCATCTCCAGCTGGACAACCAACTCTGCAGCTAACACCTCCAATGGTAAGGTTAGCAGGGTGAAGGGGAACTTACCACACCAGTCTCAAGGCTCCAGTCCCCAGAGTAGTAGTGGTTGTGGCACTCAAGATATGTAGGAAGAAAAAAGATATTCTGTGCAAACAGGTGCTAACTCATAAGGATTCCCTACCCATGATACTGTACATGGTGCATGTTGACTCTCTTTGTAAGCACCAGTTTATGAAGGCTTAGCATGAAAGCATGTACTGTTTTCATATCAAAGGGTGCCCAGATACATCACCCTGATATGCTGAGTATTCCTTCTTTTCTGTCACTTGGGTGAAGTCAGTTGAGCAGAAGTATGCACACATACAACTGGTGAGGGTATGTTCTGTCAGGCAACCAAAACTCACTGCAGTGAGCACTGAGGTGCACTTCCACCTCTGACCATTCAGATGGTGCTAGTGTAGTAAACCCTAGTACCCCACTCATCCCTTGGAGGAGGAGGAGGAGGAGAGCATCATTGGAGGTGTGGAATACTTTTCTGCCATCCCTCTGATGTGCCACAGCTAGAGTGAGAAAGAGAAAGCACAGACAGCAGGAGAAAGAAGTGTGTTATGACCTCCAGAATAAACAAGGTGGACACCAGCAAGATGGTCACAATGAGAAGTAACACAGGTACCAGGGGTGAAACTGGTGGTTGTGATGGGAGGCAGGTTCAAGAATGATGTCATGAAGAACAGTAGATTTTTTTACAGAAAGAGTGGTGATGGAAAAGTTTCCAGAGGACGTCATCATGATTGAACCAGCTGAAACAAAGAAGGGCAACAAAAGTGGTGCAGGGCATGCAGTAAAGCTCATATAAGGAGAGACTGGAAGGAAAGCAATATGCATACACTGGAGGAGAGGAGGGAGAGGGAGACACAATAGAGACATTTAAGTACCTCAAGGGGATTAATAAGGTACAGAAGGACAGCATCTTTCAGAAGAGAAGTTGCTCTAAAACAATTAAAAGGTATGACTTGAGACTGGAAGGGGGTAGACTGAGGGACAGCATGAGGAAGTACTTTTTCACTGAAAGGGTGGTGGATGCTTGGAATGGCCTGCCCCAGGAGGTGGTGGGAGCAAGCACAGTGGAGGGATTAAAACATGCATTGGATAGGCATAAGGGAACCTTACAAGTGGGGGAAGGGGAGGAGAGGCTCCAGCCGATGACCAAGTAGGGTCAACAACAGCTTATTAAAGGTAGGATATATGAGCAGACTAGATGGTCCTGGTGGTCCTTATCTGCTATCAATTTTCTATGTTTCTAAGGTCAGCTTAGAGGAAGAGGGTTAAATCTAGCCAGATCACCCAAGATAACAGAGGCAACCATTAGAATGCAAAGAGTGTAACTCAACCAGTCCACTTCTTATTGGTGTGATCCCAGTGGTGGTCTGGAGAGTCTTCCCTGGCTGATTCTGCACTGAAGGAGTGTGGTGAATTCATCTATGTGAGTATGTCATGATTGGAAGCAAGTCTGGCTGGCAATCTGGAGTGGCATACCTGCATACTGAGCCTGATTATGCCCTCTGATTTAATGAATTCACCCATGGGCATAGCTGCCAATCCTCCAACTGGTAAAGAAGTCAGTCCCCTGCTGGCCCTGCCACAGCCTGAGAAAAACATGGAGAGCATCCAGGCTGTCACCTAAGAGCCAAATGAGGTAGTGGAAGTCAAAGAACCAGAAGACTGGGACAATGCAGCAAAACATTTATGTGCAAATTCTCCTCTAGGAGCACCTATAGCCTCCCCCTTATGATTTCCAAGTATTGCCACCAGAGGTCTCCAAATTAGCACCTGTGACAATCTTAACAAGTGTGCCCCCAGAGCTCCAGGCAGAACAAAAGACTAAGGAACAACGAGCCTTAAAGTATGACATGAGAAAATGGAACAGTGAACACTGGTTACCACTGGGTCATGAAGTTATAAGAAAGTATTAGAAAATGTGGAAAGCCAACAGATCCATCAAACTGTGGTTACCACCACTATCACCTCTGCTATTGAAAACCAAAAGCTTCTTTCTTCAGCTAAGAGAGTCATAGTTCCACATCCTTGGGCATCCAGGTTTTATCTCCTTCCCAATATCTACAAAACAGGTAACTCTGGATGTCCTATTGTGTCAGCCTGCTCCTACCCCACATCCCACCTCTCTGCATTTTTGGAGAGCCTCATGAGACCACTTGTTGAATCCCTGCCCTCCTTTGTTTAAGACACTAGCCATGCTCTCCAGTTATTTGACAGGTTCAGATTCAATGGCTTCCATCAGCTCATATTCACCATGGACATCAAATCTCTTTACACACAGTGATTCCCCACAATGATGGCCTGACAGCTTTGCAGCATTTTCTGAATAAGCAGGAAGTCCACCAGTCACCCACACACACACACACACACACACACTTACCCATCTGGCAGAACTTGTTCTTAAACTCAATGCTTTTTTTCTTTTAATAACAGTGAAATTGCCATAGGTACCAAGATGGGTCCCAGCTTTGTCAATCTGTTTGTGGGTTGGGTGGAGGAACAAGTTTTTCTCTCATTCACAGGACTGTGCCTGAACTCTACAAACACTACATAGATGACTGTGTAGTGGCTACCTCCTGCTCCAGAGAGACCCTTCAAATCTTCTTGGACAAGTTTACCATCGCCAATCCTTCCCTTAAGTATACTGTTGAAGTATCCTCTACACTGCCTTTTCTGTATATCAAACTGTCAGTGCAGGAGTTTATTACAAACCCCCTGACTCACACAGTTTCCTCCTCCACAGCTCCTTCCATCCCAAACATGTCAAGAATGGCCTGCCATATTCACAGTTTCATGGACTTTGCAGATTATGCAGTGAAGATGATGATTTTGCTGAGCAATCCCAAACAATGCATAGTTTTCTTTATTAACAGGGGATGCCCTAAAAGCACAGTGGACAGAGCACTCCCTGGGTCAGTAACATGTCCTGTAACTTTAAGCCCCGTAGAAAGGATACTGTCATGCAAGAACAACAATAAATTCCACTAGTGCTTCCCTTCTTTCAGAGTACACCTTCTCTTCACAGGATCAACACCAGTAACTTTCCTATTTTGCAAACTGACCCTAATATTGGTGCTTCCTTTAGAGAACCACCCATTGCCTCCTAACACCTGCCACCCAACCTGTGGAGTCTCCTGGCAAGAAGCAGCCTACCTACTCCTAACATTTCCTCCCTACCAGTTACCAAACCTTGTAACAGAACTTACTGCTACACCTGCTCATTTATTTCTAGTGTGACTGAAATGTGGGTCCCACAGGTGTTTTTTCCATCATCAAGGAGTTCTCATGCACCTCCACTTATGTGGTTTATTGTATTCTTTGCAGGAAGTGTGCAGCTGTTTACATTGTAGAAACTGGTAGACACCTTGCCAACCATTTCAGAGAACATTACAGGACAGTCAGGAATGAAGACACTGATAAACCCATTGTATCCCACTTTATTTCCAGGAACCACAGTGTCAATGATCTTTCTGTTTGTGTCCTTCAGCAGGACTTACATGATTATGAACATAGAGAAAACATGGAAACCCAGCTGATCATTCACCTTGGCTCCCTGCTGCCCTCCAGTTCAAACGATAGACTTATTTTCTACTAACATCTTTCAGCCACCCCTTGTTTTCCCTAAAGTCTCTTTGTATCTGTACACATCTATTTTCATTTTCACCAGATGTTTCCATCTCTGTCTCCTTCACCCATATTTGTCACATTTCAGCCATCTTACTAGGCCCTATTAATTAATCTCCACCTGGGGACTTCTCTAGCTCATTTACTACTATTATGCCATATCATTCCCATCATCACTTTTTTGCTTTCCAGATTCTCTGTTTGTCTTGCCATTTATCACTTAGCTCAGAGTCTCCCTTTTTTTTCTTTTCCCATATATATATTTCTTATTTTACCTCCCCCACTACACTAACTTAGTTTTTTTCTGTTTTACATATTTCCTGAAGACCTAAGATCAAAACGTCAATTTTTAACTCTTTCTTTTTATTTTCAGCATGCATCTAATACTTTATTTTTTTTTCCTTTCGGACCACATGCTGATACAGCACCTTGATTTTGTTTTTACATTTTGTGAGATCCATCAAATGATGGGTAGAGACAAAATATGAGTTCTGCTTTCCATACATGTCTGCCTGGGTATGGGAGATTGAGGAAGCTCACTGAGAAATAATTCTTCTAGCCATTGCAAGGAAAGACATTGCTCAAAGAGAATGAAAGTTCTGTTTGGCCTACAATGAAATATAGCTAGCACTAGCAGCAGCTATAGAAAGAAGGGTCCGGTTTACATTTTTGACTTTGTGATTAATCTGCTGATTAATTTGTGCAGTTTCTGGCTATTTTACAGGTTGGGATGGCAGAGAAAAATGCAGGAAGTGGGTAGAGCAGGCTAAGAGGAATGGACCAAACAGGAGACACAAAGAGGTCCCTTTAAACACAGGCAGCCAAATGTTTTTAACACACAAGGAAGCACAGCTAATGTAGCACCGGAAGCATCTATATAAAGAAGGGTTGGGCAAACTTTCTTTGACTTTGTATGTAATCTGCTTACTAATTTGTGTGGTTTCTTACAGTGTCAGGCTACTTTTCAAGTCAGAAGTCTTGAGCAAAATAAAGGAAGCAGGTAGAGGAGACTGAAAGAACAAGACCAGATTGGGAGCCACTGAGAGGTCCATTTACACCGAGGCAGCTAAACCTATTTTGGCACACACAATGGAATACAACTAATGCCACTAGCATCAATACAAAAAAGGGTCTGGGTGACATATTTTTGACTTGTGAGTAATCTGCTGATTAATTTGAATAGATTTTTGCAGCTTCTGGTGTTTTTACAGGTCAAGAGGTTGGAGCAAAACACAAGTGGATGAAGCAAGCTAAAACAACAGACCAATTGGGAGCCTCCAGGAAGGATTTGAGGATCCATTCCTTGAATGTCCCATCATGCTCATGTCCTATATCATAAGTGGAGCAGAGCAGTAGTGGAACAGGAGAAGTTATTGGCATCTTAGGCATTGTCAGGCATCCACAGACAATTTCAGGCTAACAGGGAACTTTGTTGCTCCAGTGAGGTAAGGCACAATGCATGTGTACTTGTTGCTGCCTGAATAGAAAGAGCTGACAGAGGGAAAATGGGTTAAAAGCAAGAGGACATCTGTACTTTAAACAGTAAGTACATGTGTGTAGATGAGGGAGATACACCATATCTAGGGTAGAGGTACAAAAAGTGTAGGGATGCATAAATGATCCCTCCATCCAGGGATCAAAATAATTCTTGAAATTCAGCAGGCATTGGGGCTTTGATGGGAAAAAATGACATTATTTATAATGGAAGAGTTCCCTCAGATGATCTGGAAACTCTTCCTGCTTAAAACAGAACAGTGAATCTTTAATTGATTATTTTGTTTCCTTGCCATATACTTTTGATAAGTATCAAGATCTGCAAATAATAGATGGACTGTAAAGTGATCACTTCCATCTAGCTGTACAGAAAAAATGTAAAGGTACAGCTCTACCTGAGAGTGAGGATTTTTGTGAAATTATTAACCCTAGAAAGATGTTGTGGGATAGAATTCTCCAATCTGAGAAGGAGTTACATATTCTTGAATATAAAGCAAGATTGGTAGATATTTTGGATTTGGATAAGGAACTGTTATACATCTATCAACAGTTACTAAAGGCATAAAATATATTAAGTATATATATATATATATATATATATATATATATATATATATATGTATATATAATCATTTTAGAAGTTTACAATGTGACAGCTGGTTCAGTAGAAACTGTTAACAAAAAAGAAAACTAGCAAATGTTTGTAAGAGACGTCAAAAAGCTCCATCAAGACAGAAGCTTAATGATTTAAATGACAGAAAAAAATATGTTTTTGTTCAACATCAAAGTGAGTTACACTATAAGGATCTGTGGAATAATATGTTAGAAGCTAAAAGAGGAAGTAATTCTACATTTTTGGGGAAGCCTGCTCTCTCTGGTACCAAACATTATGACATACAGTACAGCCTGATGTTAATATGTCATCTTCTGTTTGGATGACTTACTGTAAAAAAAAAATATTTAGAGTTTAACAGAAGTGGAAGTCTCCCTTCATGGGGAGTTAATGGAACCCTTCTCTTGGATAACTGCTGCTAAAGTTGAAAATGTTATGAGAGCTGTTAAAAACAATGAAACTCCTGAACAAGACGATATTCCTTCAGGTTTTTTTAGACTTGATATTTCATGGTGGTCCCGCATTTTAGCAAGTGTTTTCAATAAAGCAATTATGTGTGCCTTTATTCCCCGTACATGGAAAGGTAATTTTGTAGTGTTCATTTATAAAAAAAGGATCTAAATCAGATCCCCCAAATTATCATCTAATTAGTCTAATTGATAAATGGCTAAAATGTATGCTGGGGCTTATTAAAAAGAATGACTAACTAGATTACTACAAATAATATTATAAATCACCTTTACAAGATGGATTTAGGAGAAACATTGGTGCTATAATGCAATGCTTCATACTAGGACATCTAATAGAAAAATGTGTAAAACTAAGGAAATAAAAACTATATTTAGCATTTTGAGACTTTATTAATGCTTTTGACTCTATTTTGAGATCTCTTTGGTGGCAACAACTGAACTTTTGCAAATAGATCAGAATTTATTGGTTTTGATCAAATATTTGTACTGTAATACTTTGGTTAAGATCAAATATACAAATTATAGGGACTATACAGAATGTATTGAAACTCACTGTGGAGTTCTTCAAGGTTGTATATTGGCCCATACTCTTTTTAATCTCTATATAAATGAGATTCTTGAAAGATTTTTTGAGCAGGATTTTCATGCACCAAAAGCATATGACAAAAAGAGTTCCTTCCCTTGCATATGTGGACGATTTGGCCCTTATTTAACAATCCAAAAAAGGTTCATAGGAAATGTTAAATGAGCATGTTTCTTTGACAAATCACTTAAATCTTCTCCCTAATACCAACAAGACAAAAATAATGATCTTTCAGCAAGAATCCAGCCTTAGAAAAGATCATTTTTTGCTTAAATCAATCCGCTCTTGAGGCTGTGACATAGTTTCCTTATTCAGGACTTGCATTTAGTTCAAACAGTAAGTGGAATGAACATATTGTTAATACATGATAAAAATGAACATATCAGCTATGGCAGTCAAGCGTTTTAATAGGTTTTATTATATGGTGATGGCATGAACATGATGACTCCACTAATCACTGCAATAAATGCAAAACTGATTAACTGAAGGATCTACACATGTGAAATTTGAGAATTCGCAGAATGAAGAACTTTAGAAAGTATTATAAATCGATGTAAGAAAGTTTGGAGTTCTATCGTGGATCATCCATCTTTTTCTGTTATTTCTTGGGTTGGGTGGGTTCCATAGAAACACAGAAACATAGACTTTGATGGCAGATAAGGACTGCTTGGCTCACCTAGTCTGCCCATTTCCCTACTCATTGGATAAGCTGCAGATTCTAGTTAACCAACAGCCTACTTCTTCCTACCCACCACCAGAATTGTCTTATGTCTGTCCCATGCATTCCTGAATTCCCCCACTGTTTTTGACCCCACAACCTCCTCAGGAAGGCCATTCCATGTGTCCACCACCCTGTCTGTGAAAAAAAATTCCTCACATTGCCCCTGAGCCGTCCCCACTCTATCTTCAAATTGTGTCCCCTTGTTCTTACACATCTTTTTTTCTGAAGGATGCTTCCCTCTTGGACTTTGTAGATTCCCTTGAGGTACTTGAACATTTCTATCATGTCCCCCTCTCTCCATTTTTTCCTCAAGAGTATACATATTCAGCTCCTTTAGTCTATTTTCATATGGCTTGTGTTGCGGACCCTGCACCATTTTAGTTGCCCTTCTCAGGACTGCCTCCATCCTGTCTATGTCCTTGTGGAGATGGGGTCTCCAGAACTGCATGCAGTACTCCAGATGGGGTCTCACCAACTGTCTGTACAGATGGACAACAACTACCTCTTTTCTACTGGTGATGTCTCTCTCTATTCATCTCAGTACCCCCCCCAGCCATCCTTACTGCCTTCTCACATTGCTTGCTTACCTGTAGGTCATCTGATATGTCTATCCCCAGGTCCCTTTCCATTTTGTTGTTGTTAATTCCTCCCTCTCCCCATTGTGTACTCTGTCCTGGGTTTTTATTTCCCAGGTGCATTACTTTGCACTTCTTTGCATTGAATCTAAGCTACCATACTTTTGACCATTCCTCCAACCTTGCCAAGTCCCTTCTCATCCTTTCCACCCCCACTTGTGTATCAACCCTGTTGCAGATCGTTGTGTCATCTGCAAAGAAGCATACTTTTACTTCCAGTCCCTCTGCAATGTCACTTATAAAGACATTAAAAAGGGCTGGACCCAGTACTGAACCCTTCGGTACCCCACTAGTAACCCCCCTTTCTTTGGAGTGGACTGTTTACTATTACCCTCTGTGACATGTTGTCCAGTAAATTTTTACCCAGGTTACCAACCTGGGACCCACTCCCAGATCAGCTAATTTGTTTATTAATCTTTTGTGAGGGACTGTGTCAAGTGCCTTGCTAAAGTCTAGGCAGGCCATGTCCACAGCCCCTCCCTGGTCTATTACTTTGGTCACCCAGTCAAAGAAATCTATTAGATGCATCTGACATGACCATCCAGCTGTGAATCCATGCTGCCTTGGGTCCTGTGACCTGCTGACCTCTAGGTACTCAAAAAGTCTTTCTTTCAGAAGTGATTCCATAATTTTCCCTACCACTGAGGTCAAGCTAAAAGGTCTGTAGTTTCCTGCCTCTGCTTTGCTCCCACTTTTGTGAAGGGGAATCACATCCACCCTCCTCCAGTCCTTAGGTACCATACCATCCTCCCATAATTTGTTAAAAAGGGTGGTCAGTGGTGTTGCTAGTTCTTCCCTTCATTATTTTTGAATTCTGGGGTGAATCCCACCAGGACCAATTGCTTTGTCCACCCTCAGCTTTATGAGTTCTTTCAGAACCATTTTTTTTTTGTGAAAGGACTGGTATTGACCCCTCTGTCCAAAGTGCTTCTATTGATTAGATTAGGTACTCCCCTTCTCTTCTTTTGTGAATACTGAGCAGAAGTATTCATTCAGCATCCCTGCTTTTCACTTTTCCTCTGCCCACCCACCCTCCCTCCCATTTATTAAACCTCACTATCCTCCTTGGACTTTCTTTGCTCTCTAATGTACATATAAAAAGTTTTATCCACCTTCTTAACTGAGTTGGCTATCTTTTCCTCGGTTTGGGCCTTTGTTATTCTGACTGCTTTCCCCGCTTCTTTCTGCTTTAACTGGTACAGTTCTCTGTACTGCTCCTTCTCTGTTTCCTTATACTTTCTGAATGCTATCTTTTTCTCCCTAACCTTCACCATCACCTCTTTTGAGAACCATAGTGTTCTTTTCTTTCTTTTTGATTTGTTTATTTGCTTTACACAAAGGCTTGTTGCCTCTGTGATGGCAGTTTTGATGTTTCCTCATTATTCCTCCACCCCTCCTTCTTGCCTGTTTGCTAGTGCTTTTCTGAGACTCTCCCATTTTGACAAAGTTAGCCCTCCTAAAGTCAAGTACCTTCACTTTTGTATGGCTTGACTCTGTGGCTGTGATTATCCTGAACCACACTGTTTGTGGTCACTTGTTCCCAGATGGCTACCCACTAGTAGATCTGAAATCCTCTCTCCATCCCCCATTTGAGAGTACCAGGTATTAGATTTCTCCATCCTGAGTGGGTTCCAACACTAGCTGTCTGAGGCATGCACCCTGTAGGGCATCAAGAATGATCCTACTCTTGGATGTGGCTGCAGCAAAGGTGCTCCAGTTAACATCTGGCATATTTAGGTCCCCCATCAACAATATCTCCCCTTTTTATGCCACCCTAAGGATGCCTTCTATCATTTTATTGTCCATTTCTTCCCCCTGAGATGGGGGTCTGTATACAACCCCTGTGCGGATTGTGGTGCCATTTCTGATCTCCAAGGTATCTCCAGGGTGACCCACAGTGCCACCTCTCCTCCCTATTTACCCTTTAGTGTGTTGTTTTGATCCCTTCTCTTAGGTAGAGAGCTACTCCTCCTCCTCTTCTACCCAGTAGATTGGGTACCCTGGTATGTTGACATCCCAGTTATGGTTTTCTGTGTACCATGTTTCTGTGACTGCCATGATATCCAGGAGTCCCTCTTACATCAAGGCCACCAGTTCAGGGAGCTTGTTACCCAGACTATGGGCATTGAGACTCATTATCCTCCATTTGTTGATGGCCTTATCCCTTTTTGACCCATTTCTGTCCTTATTGCCTTTTTCTCCATTTACCCCGCCCTTCTCCCTATCGACTTCTCTATCTTGGTGTTTGCCTCACTAACTACCCTGATATTTTTTGGGGGGGGGTTAGGATTTCCTTGCTCCTTTTTAGTGCTTCCTCCCTTGGATAGTTTAAATACTTGCCAATGAAGCATTTAAAATCTATCACCTAGGATCCTTGTTCCACTCTCAGACAGATGCAAACCATCATGCCAGTATAGACCTGTATCTCTCCAGGAAGACCTCCCCAACAAAGCCCAAACTCTGAGCTCTGCACCAGTATTTCAAACACGGACTGAATCCCATTGTGCAGAGCACCCTAGCCTCACCCTTGTCATAGACAGGCAGCACCTCCGAGAAGGTTACTGTGTGTGCTACTTGTCTAAGACCCCTCCCCAGCTCCACAAACTCCTCCTGCACTGCTCTGATCCCTTTGCCAGCTAGGTTATTTGTCCCTAGGTGGACAATGACATCCAGCTCCATCCCCCCTTGAGCAGCTGCTCCCACGATCATGAGGATTTGCTCCCTGGCCTTACAAGCATGACACCAGGCAGGCACCTTACCTTCCTCTCCCCCCCTCCTTCAATTCTACCCTCCTCTCCTAACAACAGAGTCCCCCACCAGGAGTTGTTTCCTTCCCCTGTAGGCTTCCATGCCCTCCTGTTGGTCTCCTTTGTGGAGGTTCCCAGAATTTTCCTTGGTCTCCACTGTGGGTGTCTCCATAGAGGAAGCACACTCTGCCAGAATGACATATGAATTGTGGAGATACAACTGGAGGGATGCACCTCCATTCCACCACTCTCACCAGCCATGAGCCACTATGAGCCCACTGTGATCCAACTGTGGTCCAGCTGCTCTGATTTTGTTTTATATGGTATTTCTCGATGAGCTATTTTGTGTTTATTTCTTCTGATTGTCATTGTAATTCAATGTTTTGTTTCTTTATGTCTCCTTCTCACCCCTTCTCACCACCTTGCTTCCCTTTCTTTGTGAGACTCCTTTGCAGCCTTGTACATCCCTGCTCATCACACCAGGTGCTACTGCAGTCCACCCCCCCCACAGAGCCTTGGTTGTACCCCCTCCAGATGGGTATGGGATGGTACCACCCCTTACCATCCTGAAATGTCTGTCTTTCATCAGAGAGATGCTGTCATCAGGTGCTGACAGAGGCAATGGGATTGGTGCCTTCAGGTCCATCTACAGGGAACACTGCGGGGTGTTCCATTTTCTGACCCCTCTCACAGAACGTTGGCATGCTAGGGGGGCCTAGGGGTGGTGCACATCAAGACGTGCGAGCGCTTCAGCCCCGACCAATGTTCCCCCTCCCTTCTTTCTGCAGTCTCACTGCACCTCCACCTGTGATCACCCAGGTGGTGGTAGAATGGCAGGACATGCATCCCACCCCACCCCAGAGGAGGAGAGCAGCCTCTGGGCTATCAATCCTCCTCCTCCCCCAGCTGACCCTTTAGCAGCCCAAGTCTATTCCTGAATCCGGGCCACTGGTGCCATGAGCAGAAGCCCTACCACTACACCAGCAGGCCAGCTAGTAATTCAATGTTGATAACTCTAATAAAGTATATTTAATTGAAAATGTTTTGAAACTCCCTATGGGTACCCAAAATGTATTAATTAGAACAGAACTGGGACTAGTAAGTTTAAAGTATGTCATACACTGAAGGATATTCAAATTTTGGCTAAACATTGGTTACATGTAGCCAGGATTCTCATCTGGTTATGTATTTGAAAGCGATACAATATTGGGTTTTCTCCTAAGAAGTGCTGATTAAATCAAGTGCTAAAGTTTCTTGGTGAATACAAACTTCTTTTTTCATAAAAGTATATAAATTCTGGAATTAAAATCTGGGAGCCTGATTCTCAAAAGCTCCTGGAATGGAACAAGCAGCTTGTGCCACAAGGAATAATGAAAGTGTACCTTACGCCAAAAAGTGCATCAGGAGTGATTCTCAGAGGCAGCTTGTTGCAACTGCAGGCTGCCTGCACCAAAAGGGACTTGCACCATCCCTGCAGCTCAAACTGATCTGCAACATGGCATAATGAGACATGCGGCAGCCACAAGCTGCATTATCCCCTAATTCGGTATTCTTGAGACCCTCCTGGGGTGAAATTCTAAGTAGCCTTAGATCAGCCACACCTGGTTGAATGGTACTTAGAAATTCACCCTCTGGGAGGGTTAATGCACTTGCACCACTCTTAAGATGTGTAACAGTAGTCCACATCCCTAATCCCTATTTATCAATATTAATCCTGTCCCTGATTATTTAGTGGCCCTCAAGCCCCAATTCCCTGTCATGAAGTAAAACACTTGTTTGATGGTGTAGCGAACCATCCCATCCCAGATCCTCATTTATTAAATAATACACATCCCTGGTGGTCTAGCAGAATCCCCCAGCCCCAATCCTCACTTATTAAATGAAACACATCCCTGGTGGTCTAGCGGAGCCCTCCCCTGGCCCAATCTGGTATGCCATCACTATGGTGAGACTTTTACCGTGACTGACACTACAGCGACAACAGCACCGGGTCACTGTAGTGTCACCACAGGACCCCGGCACTGCTTTTTGGGGGGTCTTGAACCCCCTTCCCCGAATCAGCTCCGCCTCAGAAAAAAACATGGTCCGAAGTTACTGCCTTTATGCTGACTGCAAATGTGGTCAACATAAAGGGGTCACTGGAACATCGGTCGACAACGAATTTGTCAACCGACTATCATGGATCCACCTGATCTGCCCAGAACCATGGTCTGGTTGGTCAGTGTTTGGCCAGGTGGCGATCTTGGATGTCATGATGATCCTCCAGACTATGTAGCCGACCTTCTGTAGTTTGGACCCAGGCCCAACCCGCCTCTTTGTGGGGTGTGTGGATGTTATCAGCCCTGTCCCGGTGGAGATGGTCCAGAGTTCATTGGAGACTAGGGTGTTAACTGATTCTTTATAAGAAGCAGTAGTGATTCCCCTTCTTAAAACCTTTTCTTTGGACTCAGACTGTCTTGCCAACTACAGGCCCATCTCTAACCTTCCCTTTGTGGGTAAGGTTATTGAGAAGGTGGTTGTGCTGCAGCTGGAGGATCATCTTGCCATCCATGACATCTATGATCCCTTCTAGTCGGGTTTCAGGAAAAGGCACAGTACTGAGACTGCCACTGTTCAGGCACTCAATGATCTCCTTGTTGTGAGAGATTGGAGGAGCCGTACTATCTTGGTCCTCCTTGATCTCTCAGTGACATTTGATACCATGGACCATGGGGTATTGCTAGAGCACCTGCAGATGAAATTTGGGCTGTTTTGTACAGTCCTCAGATGGTTCCATTCTTTCCTCATTGGCAGGTCCCAAAGAGTGGAGTCAGGAATTTTTTCCTCAGATGCTTTCTCTTTGCCATGTGGAGTTCGCAGGGCTCAGTGTTTTCCCCCACGTTTTTTGTGGTGTACATGTTGCCACTGGGGGTCATTGTAAGGCAGTACAGACTGTGTTTTCACTGCTATGCAGATGATACTAAGCTGTACTTGTCCTTTGCACCCAGTCAGAATGTTGTACTCACAGTATTTAATTTCTGCCTATCCGAGATCCAGGACTGGATGAGTGCCAGCTGGCTGAAGCTGAATTCTGATAAAACCAAAGTTGTGGTGGAGGACACAGGACACCAGGTAGAGGGGTCTTCAGAGGGACGATCATCTGGTCTGGTAGTAGGCAACTTCCAGCTGAGGACCGCTGAATGAGTGCATAGTCTGGGCATTATCCTCAAAGAGGAATTGACCTTGAAATCTCAGGTATCATCTGTCGTCAAGACCTCATTTTACCATCTGAGGAATATCATTCAGATTAGGCACCTGGTTCCACCTGGTGACCTTCCAACACTAGTCCACACTTGTGTGACCTCTCGTCTGGATTACTGCAATACCCTCTACCTAGGGCTACCAGAGGTTGATATCTGCAAATTGCAGCTAGTGCAAAATGCAGCAGCCAGGCTACTAATTGGGCTTTCTTGATCTAGCCATATTACTCCTGTGCTGCAGGCACTACACTGGCTGCCAGTGAAATGGCGGATCACCTTTTTGGTCACCTTGCCGACTGACAGAGCCCTACATGGACAGGGTCCATGTTACCTACAAGAGCATCCTTGCCCTTACTGCCCCCTCCTCCCCCTTTGTTCTACTGACAAGGGATTGATAGAGGTTCCCAGGGTGCAGCTGAAAACATCTGGTGCTCATTCATTTGCTTATGTGGTGCCCACCCTGTGGAACTCTCTACCTCGTCGGGTTCAGGAGTGCCAGACCGTGGAGAACTTTAAAACTGCACTAAAAACACACCTATTTAATCTTGCATTTCTGAACAGCTGAACTAATTCATAAAGTATATTGGATTGTATTCTTTTTCTTTCATTTCTGATTTTACATTTGTGCAGCGCTTTGACATTTAAATTGCATTTTATAAATAAAATTATTATTATTATTTATTATTATATACTATATATAAGGTGGACTCCATTTACTATTACCCTCTGTGCCCTGTTGTCCAGAACATTTTTTGTTCAGGCTACCACCCTGGGACCCATTCCCAGGCTAGCTAACTTGTGTATTAATCTTTTGTGTGGGACTGTGTCAGATGCCTTGCTAAAGTCTAGGTAGGCCATGTCCACAGCTCCTTTCTGCTCTACTACTTTGGTCACCCAGTCAAAGAAATCTATTAGATTCGTCTGACATGATCTTCCCATTGTAAATCCATGCTGCCTTGGGTGTTGTGCCCTGCTGGCTTCTAAGTACTCATACTCAACAATTCTTTCTTTCAGAAGTGATTCCATCATTTTCCCTACAGCTGAGATCAAACTAACAGGTCTGTAGTTTCCTGCCTCTGCCTCGTTCCCACTTTTGTGAAGGGGAATCACATCCTCCCTCCCTCCTCCAGTTCTCAGGTACCACACCATCCTCTCATGACTTGTTAAAAAGTGTGGTCAGTGGTGTCACCAGTCCCACCCTTAGTTCTTTGAGAATTCTGGGGTGAATCCCATCAGGCTACATTGCTTTGTCCAACTTCAGTTTTAGGAGTTCTTTCAGGACCTTTTCTTCTGTAAATGGACTGGTATTGACCCCCCTCTATCCAGAGTGCTTCTATTGTTTGGTTTAGGTACCGCCCCCTCCTCTACTTTTGTGAATACTGAGCAGAAGTATTCATCCATTATCTCTGCTTTTTCACTGTCACCCTCTGCCCACCCATCCCCTCCCCTTTATTAATGAAAAGATATTCACTGTGTTTGTGTTATTTTTATGTCAGGTATCCAGCTGTCCTGCCTAACACAGAACTTTGCCATACCTTGAGTGTTGTGTTTATTTCTTTTGTGTAGATATTTTTTTCATCTAGTAAAATTTTTGTTAGTTTCACACACACACACACACACACACACACACACACACACAGAGAAAGGACTTATTTTGAAAAAAACACTGCCTGCCTGGAACACAGAATCAGCAGTAAAAGTGACATTAACTAATGATAGAACACTGCTGATTCTGCTGTTCATCTCTATGCGGATGTGTATGATTACTCTGGTACCACCTACGTGCTCGTACCTGTGTGTGCATGTGTGAATGACAGCTGAGATGAATGTCAATTTCTGGTGGTCCACATGAGCAAAGTAGTCTATCAGATGTAAAACAGTGTAGAGTAAACTACAAGTCAGTAGGGGTACATTTTTAAGAATATATTCCCTTAGCACCTGCTGTTCTTAATAGGCATATTTTTTATTTTGTCTTGGCATTTCTGGGAGGGGGTAGGGGATGGAGAGAGAGAGGGAGAGAGAGGAGAGAGAGAGAGAGAGAGAGAGAATGAGAATATGTCTCATGGATTGCATCGACCAGTGAGGAGATGATGTTGTATTTAGCATCTCCTATATCTGTTTATACTGTTTGCCTTATGACCCAATCCATGCAATGCTTTCCAGTAAGACACCTGAGTTAACTGTTTTTTTTTTATGTTTTCTGCTCCTGTTCTCTCTTGCTATCTCTCACACATCGCAAACCTCTGTTTTAACCTGTCAGCCCCTCAGTAATATTTGTCAAGCCCCACACGCACACACAGATGAAGCAATCACACATGCTGCAGACAGTCAGTGAACCCTTTTGTGCATCACCTTCCTCTCAAAAGTTATTCACTAGCTCAGTGTCTACCAGATATGTGTGACAAAGATCTATTTCATAGTAGAAATCAGACAAACAGATTACAGCATTAATCTCAATGTGTACAGTAACAAGCTCACACCTTATAGTGAACGTCACTGTCACTTGCTTTCTGGATCTGAAGTTTGTCTGCCCAATTATCAGGGACACTGGTTTGCCGTTTTCACGGAGGAACAGGAAAAAATGCGGATTCCTGATTGGCCCGCGGATTTTCGGCACCAAAACAGAACTAGCGTTTGTTCACGGAGTTGCCGTGATCTTGGGCTTTAAAAGGAGAAGCAAAGCATGCAGTCTGCCTTCTTTCTGGCTCTCCTGCTGCTCTAGGATTGTTGCTGTTGTCCCTCTATGCTGACGTGAGCATTTGGCTGGAGTGCTGTGTAGTAAGTGCAAAATACTAATATTCTGTTATGTTCTAGCCTGTTTTCTGAAATGTGGGTTGTAAGAAAGGGCGCTGCAATGATACTGCACTGGCTTTGGTTGTGTGTGTGGGGAGCAGCAAGATTAAACCAAAATAGTATCTGTATTTTATCTATTTTTTTCTGTCTCACTAATTTATGTGCTATTATTAGCAGGACTGTGTGCTACTAGTGCTATTTTTCAGTTAGAGACAAAGTGGGGACTTTAGTAATGGCTTTCGCTATTGAGTAATGCCGTTTGGTTGATGTCTCCGATTTTACCTGAGTTCTGAACTGCATGCTGCAGAATTAGATCGGCGATGCAGTTCAGAACTCAGGTAAAATCAGAGACATCAACCAAACAGCATTATTACTCAATAGCGAAAGCCGTTACTAAAGTCCCCACTTTGTCTCCAACTGAAAAATAGCACTAGTAGCACGCAGTCCTGCTAATAGCACATAAATTAGTGAGACAAGAAAAAAAATAGATAAAATAAATATGGAGACTATTTGTACACTGTGTGCCACTGTGGTGACCGTGCCCTACTAGCCATGTAGGAGGAACGCACCCGTAGTAGCCCTACTAGCCCCGCTGATGGTGCTGACCCTTCCATCTACCGCCGATCGTCCAGCAGGTTTCTGGGAAAGCCACTGATCTGCCCGCCCGATGAACGAATGAAGTCTCGGTGAGGATTGTGAACGAGCAGCTGACGCGCCTATTTCCACCGAGAAGGACCATCGGTGTTGTTGTGACTGACTGTCTGTGAGTACTAGTGCCCACTGCAGTGCAGACAGCGCTTTCTTGTGTTCAGGAATGGGGGGGAGCACACTGGGGTCTCCAGGATAGGAGGGGGGCACTGTGGGGATGGGGACAGTCACAGCGGGACAGGAGGACAGAACGGAACACTGGTGTGTTAGGAAGAGGATTGAGGAGTGGGATGGGACAGGATGTCTTCGAAATAGCTGCTCAATCTACTAAAATTAGTGAATCTAGGCTAATCTATGGCCCGGGCTAACCTGAACTGCCTGAATTGAACTACACACGGGGTGCCAACCTGGATGTAACCTGAACGTCCATTAAAGTGACAGTAACACAGTCAATGCAAATAAAAACCTCTGTGTTGTGTCTCTTAGCTCTTAGATTCACTAACTTTAGTAGGTTGAGCACTAGTTATTTTGACAAGGAATTATCAGGAGCAGTATAATATAGGAGTGACACAGGAGTGAATGGAGTGGAGACACAGTGAGTGCATTTTGATATAAGCCTGCAACACAAAGGTAATTTCATGTATCTAATATTGAAGCTCTAACTGTGCTGCTGTATGCTACGTATGTATTTGTGTTCTAGTTTTACTTTTTAGAATATTGTAATGGCTTATTATGCCAAACAATAAACTTTTGATGATGATGATGATCATTGTGTACCAAAAGTAATGCCAGTAGATTGATCCGCTGAGCGGACTGGTCACATGCTAGGGAAAAATGGTTCTGGCCTGGGAGGGAGGGGTGAACAGGCATACTGGCGCAGAACCATTTTTTCCAGCATGCATTCCAGGCTGCCGGGTCCATGCCACGCTCTGGTGGTTGGTGGTTTGATGGTCGGCAGGCGGACGGGCTGGGCGGACTGGTCACATGCTGGGAAAAATGGTTCTGGCCTGGGAGGGAGGGGTGAACAGGCATACTGGCACAGAACCATTTTTTCAGAGCATGCATGCCAGGCTGCTGGGTCTGTGCCATGCTCTGATGGTTGGTGGTTTGATGGTCAGCAGGCGGACGGGCTGGGCGGACTGGTCACATGCTGGGGAAAATGGTTCTGGCCTGGGAGGGAGGGGTGAACAGGCATACTGGTGCAGAACCATTTTTTTCCAGCATGCATGCCAGGCTGCTGGGTCCATGCCATGCTCTGGTGGTTGGTGGTTTGATGGTTGGCAGGCAGACGGGCTGGGCGGACTGGTCACATGCTGGGAAAAATGGTTCTGGCCTGGGAGGGAGGGGTGAACAGGTATACTGGCGCAGAACCATTTTTTTCCAGCATGCATGCCAGGCTGCTGGGTCCATGCCACGCTCTGGTGGTTGGTGGTTTGATGGTCGGCAGGCGGATGGGCTGGGCGACTGGTCACATGCTGGGAAAAATGGTTCTGGCCTGGGAGGGAGGGGTGAACAGGCATACTGGCGCAGAACCATTTTTTCCAGCATGCATGCCAGGCTGCTGGGTCTGTGCCATGCTCTGGTGGTTGGTGGTTTGATGGTCAGCAGGCGGACGGGCTGGGCGGACTGGTCACATGCTGGGAAAAATGGTTCTGGCCTGGGAGGGAGGGGTGAACAAGCATACTGGTGCAGAACCATTTTTTTCCCAGCATGCATGCCAGGCTGCCGGGTCCGTGCCACACTCTGGTGGTTGGTGGTTTGATGGTCGGCAGGCGGACGGGCTGGGCGGACTGGTCACATGCTGGGAAAAATGGTTCTGGCCTGGGAGGGAGGGTTGAACAGGCATACTGGCGCAGAACCATTTTTTTCCAGCATGCATGCCAGGCTGCCGGGTCCATGCCACGCTCTAGTGTTTTATATTTTGTTGGTTGTACTCTCCATGAAAGAAATACAGTATAAAATGTGTATAAAATGTGTCATCTGTGTGCGTGTGTGCGTGTGCCTGCGCATGTCTGTGTATGCATGTCTGTGTCTGTGCATGTTCGTGCATGTCTATGCATATCTGTGCATGCGTGTGTGTGTGTCTGTGCGCGTGTGTGTCTGTGCGCGCGCGCGCGTGTGTGTGTGTGTGTGTGTGTGTGTATGTTGAATAATAGACACAGTTGGACAAAATAATTTTATTAAGCCACATCAAACTAAATAATTTAATAAACCATTCCATGTCTAATCTGTGCCCTTCAAAACTGTCAACTGCAGATTTTCCTCCTTGGTTTCCTTGATCAATTATGGAGGATGTAGGCATCAGATTACCTAGGGGGTAAACAAAGACAAGTTGATAAACTGTGTAACTGCATGTAATAATCTTACCACTTAAGTTGGACTTTTGCAGGAATGTCTAATGGAATATTTTTGGAAGTATTGGGGAACTACAGAGAATTGATAAGTTCTTAAAGGTGAACTACCAGCAGAGGTGAAGCCCTGACCACTGTACGGATTGGGGCTTCACCTCTCAATCCCCCTCCATGAGCACTATATTAAAATAATCTTTGCACCTGAGTGATCACTCAAACTGGTGATTGGGTGCAAAGATCAATTATTCTGTTGACTGCAGGGGGTAGGGAGATGAAGCCATGAACTACACAGTGGTTATGGGCAGCTGTACCTCTGCTGGTGGAACACCTTTCCTGAGTTTGAGCTCCGACATGAAAACTAAGAGGCTCCATTTTCATGAGGACAAGTTAGAAAGTGCCCAATTTACTATGGGTGCAATTCCTGGTTGGTTTATTGTCTGGTACAGATTGTTGATCTCTCCATTAGCATCCTCAATCCTCATTAATCAGTTTTGGATTTGTTTTAATTGGATGCACTTTGTTTATATATAATAAACCAATCCAGGCAGCTAGATGTTAGGGACTGAACCGACGGAGTCCACCTTGGCGTCCGGTGGTTCGGCTTAATTCACATCAGAGCTCTGTCAAGCTTTGGTACATGGCATTGGGTGAGTACCGTCATTCTGCCTCTGCTGCCGTCACACCTGAGGGGTGGGGGCTGCACCTGCTGCCATCTCACCTGAGGGTTGGGGGCTGCACCTGCTGCCATCATGCCTGAGGGGTGGGGGCTGCACCTGCTGCCGTCATGCCTGAGTGGTGGGGGCTGCACCTGCTGCTGTCTCACCTGAGGGGTGGGGGCTGCACCTGCTGCCGTCATGCCTGAGGGGTGGGGGCTGCACCTGCCATCACACCTGAGGGGTGGGGCTGCACCTACTGCCATCATGCCTGAGGGGGTGGGGCTGCACCTGCTGCCGTCACGCCTGAGGGGTGGGGTGCACCTGCTGCCATCATGCCTGAGGGGTGGGGCTGCACCTGCTGCTGTCACACCTGAGGAGTAGGGGCTGCACCTGCTGCCGTCATGCCTGAGGGGTGGGGGCTGCACCTGCTGCCATCACGCCTGAGGGGTTGGGGGCTGCACCTGCTGCCGTCACGCCTGAGGGGTAGGGGCTGCACCTGCTGCCGTCACGCCTGAGGGGTGGGGGCTGCACCTGCTGCTATCTTGCCTGAAGAATCGTCAAGACTGCTGTTTCCATCTTGCTGGGAGTCTGTGAAGTCTTCATAAACACCATGCCTGTGCACTGCTGCAAATTCATGCTGATGTTGATCCACCTGCCAACACTGCTACCAGCACCTCATGCAGTCATGCTTATTCCTTTGCGCCACTCTTCAAGTAAGTATGTGTGGGTGTTGGTGGCAAGTTGTGATTGGAGAATGCATTGATGAGGATGAGGATGTGGATGATGATCTTTTTAACAGTTATGTGTACATTTTTCTGTGGGCCACGTAAACATTTCAATTATGATTTCAGGCCTTGAAGTGTTGTTGGACGTGATCTGCTGCAAGTGTATTCAAGACCACCATAAAAGGTACAGTTTGCTTTCTTTTTGCCCACTAGTGGGTCTTCCATGCTAAAATTGTGAATGCTTTGTTGGTGTTGCAGAACTATTCCTTACGTGTTTTTTTGTTTTGTTTGTTTTTTGTAGGTCAATCTGTGAAAGTGGTGTTAGTGATCTGCTGCTTTGTCACTTTTAGTTCTTTGGAAATATCGCATCACTACACCATCAAGATGGCAACACCACCACCACGAAAGATGGCCAAAATCTCCAGCATTACTGTGAAAGACCGTGCACTACAGTTCAAGGCAATGGGAATGTATGAAGATGGAGGGAAAATGTTCTGCCGGTTTTGTGCCCATCCAGTGGACCACATCCGGAAGGATACCATTGTAGACCACTGCAACAGCAAAAAGCATTTAAAAAACACGAGCCAGAAAGAAAAGTGAGAACAGACAGGTAACATTACAAGCGGTTTCAAGCCACCACTTCTGCTGCTGCTTCAAGGGAAGAAACAGTTCTCGACACATTGAGGGCTTGGTGTGGGGCCAATATTCCAATTGAGAAACTTGATCAACCCTGCCTCAGAGACTGGATGGGAAAGTATATTAAGAGCATAGGTGCACTTCCAAAGGCAGACACTCTCCATCAGAACTACCTGCCAAAACTGCAGAATGAGATGGAGGAGTCAATTCGCCAACAAGTGAAAGGAAAGAGCATCACAGTAATGTGTGATGAATCCACAGATTCAGATGCTTGGTGTGTACTGAACATTGTTTTTGTTACCGATGGTGGTAAATCTTATATTGCAAATACCATGGAGTTGGTCGCAGTGAACCATTCAACTGTTGCGCAAGCCATTTTAAAAACTCTGCAGAAATATGAGGTGGAGATGGAACAAGTTGTGGGTTTTGTCACTGACAATGCCAGATACATGATTAAATGTTTCAATAATGCATTACAGGGAGCTATTGGGGACCATGTCATCCATGTCGGTTGCTGGGCACATGTACTGTCACTTGTAGGTGACACATGGATCGACCATTTTGAGTTAGTGAACAAACTGGTCGCGCAGATTAAATATGTGTTCCAGCAGTCCCCAAAACGAAAAAGGGAGTACCTGGCATTCCTCACAGAGTTGGGGGTGGAGAATAACACTTTACCTCCTGTCCCAGTACTGACACACTGGAACACATGGTTTGAGGCTGTGAAATACCATGCCACCCACTTGCAATATTTTCGAGATTTCTTGCAGGAAGACCAGAGTGATGCAAATTCATTGAAATCGCTGCGCAACTTATTTACCGAATGGATGGGAGAGCTTCAAATTCAGACTACATTTATTGCAGAAAATAGTATGGACATAATAGAGACAATACACATGCTGCAATTGAAAGATAAACCACTGGCTGTGTCTATCTACGATACACTAATGGCAATCAAGAACAGATTTGAGGCTGGTGTGTTAAAGACCGATGGCTTTGGAGAGAAAACTGATGAGCAGCTTCATCAGCTTAGAGGTCTGTGGAGCCTCAGCTACCAGTGCTGGCTAGAGCTGCCCAGCAGGCAATTTGGGTCCCAGTGTCCAGTGCTGATGTTGAAAGGTCATTTTCTGTATATGGTCAGATCCATACGGATCAAAGGAGAAACCTGCGGGTGGACAATTTGAGACTGTTTTCAATGTTAATGTTCAATAAATAGGGTACTTTATGTATTGGTTGCCACTGCTTAGCTGTTTTTGTTAGTTAACAAAATGTTCAATTAAATTGTAAGGCTTTAGATTAACTGATTCTTTTGCACAGTTTACTTTGTTTCACTTTTGCACATTTTAATGTTTGTGGATTTTAGTCCAAAATGTTAGTTTTCTCCACTGTTTCTGCACTTTTACTATTTGTATATACATTTTAAATGTTATTTCTTACAGTATTTGGTTTATCCTTATCGTATTTAATTTTTTGCTGATTATAAATTTTGCACATTTTAATGTATATGATTTTGGACTGTTTCTACTTTTTGCACCACTTTCTGCACATTTATAAACTAAATTTTATTTAATTTAGCTTGTCTCTTTTTATTTAAGTACCTGGTGGCATGAAAAGGCATACAGAGCCAGCATTGGCAATGCCCTATGTTCCTTTCCATAATGTAGCATTGACACACAGTACAAAATAATGGTACATTCAGCCAGGATTTATTTAGGTGTGGTGGCATACTTGCAGTGTTTGTTTGTTTTCCAGGGCTGACTGTATTCACTGTGTTGGAGGGAGCTGGAAGTATTGGTGGTGCTGCCACCATCACCCCTGATGGAAGGGGACCATAGTGCTGATTCACTGCCATCACACCTGAGGGATGGGGAACGTAGTACTGTTGCTGTCACACCTGCAGGATGGGAGACTGCAGTGCTGCTGCTTCTGTCACACCGGAGGGAGGTGGGGGACATAGTGTTGTTGCTACTACTGAACCTGAAGGATGTGGGCCATAGTGCTGCTGCTGCTGCCATCACATCTTGTACCTACAATAACTTTAATTGGTACAAGGATGGATTGATGTATTAATAGTGGAGATAAAAATTGCTAAAATGCATGTTAACACAGTTAAAAATTGTTAAATAAAGTGCACAAAACAAAACACCGGTAAAAACGGATTTTGGCTTGGCAGACACCGGTGGCAATACTGGTTTTTACTATGTGCAAAATGGAATTTGCCCTTTTGCAATCACGGTAAACCAGTGTCCCTGCCAATTATCCTTGCAAGCAAAAGTCAACTTGATTCATCCTTCAGAATATGTCAACACTAAATCATGCAGCACTGTTCTGTGGTTTATCAATGGAACTGAAGTAAATAATCCCACCTTTAAAAAAAAATGCTTCCCAATCTGAAAAAAAAGTCATCCTCCTGTGAGAACCAAACCCACAGCTTTTATACCAGTGGCAAGCATCTAACTCACTGAGCCACTAACACTACTTGAAAATGTTATATATGTTTTACCCTTATATAGCAAGTCTTAGAATGAATAATAGTAAAAAACATGTTAAAGATGTTAACCCAGGTTAAATAAAAAATCCCTGTCTATGTTAAATATTCAAGTCAGTAATGAGAAGCACTGCTAAGGCAATTCATTATGCACCGAAGGAAACAAATGCTGTAAAACCAATGCCGTGGTTCATAAAGGTTTAAACTTAGCAACTTGGTGTTTTTTTCTTGTTTGTGTTCTGAGAGTGCCACTTGCTTTGTGTCTTTTTTGCTTGTTCTATTTAGCTGCACCAACCTCTCCAGTGATGCTCCTTATACCCGTGTTTTTATCTTACCTCTTTCCCCTCCCTCCTCCAGTTCTACCCACTAAAAATTGAGTCCCCCACCTGGAGCTGTTTCCTTCCCCTCTTGTGGCCCATGCCACTCTCCTGCGGGTCTCCACTGTGGAGGTTACCAGCAACCTCCTTAGTCTCCACTGCAGGTTCCTCCATAGAGGAATCACACTCTACCAGAATGGTATATGACTTGTGGAGAGGTATATCTGAAGGGAGGCACCTCTGTTCCACCACCCTCATCCTCCCTGAGCTCACGGTGGTCCAACTGCTCCTCTTTCTTGGCAACCTCCTAGATTTACTAGTGGGGTACTGCAGGGTTCAGTACTGGGACTGGTCCTCTTTAATGTCCTTATAGGTGACATTGCAGAGGGACTGGAAGGAAAAGTATGCCTCTTTGCAGACGACACAAAGATCTGCAACAGGGCTAATACTCGGGGGGGGTGGAAAGAATGACCAGGGACTTGGCAAAGTTGTAGGAGTGGTCAAACATATGGCAGCTTGGATTCAATGCTAAGAAGTGCAAAGTAATGCATCTGTGAAACAAAAACCCAAGAGAAGAGTACACAATGGGGGGGAGGTACAAACAACATCAAAAATGGAAAGGGACCTGGGGTCAGTCATATCAAATGACCTAAAGGTAGGCAGGCAATGTGAGAAGGCAGTAAGAAGGCTGGGGGGATACTGGTTTGCATAGGGAGAGGCATTACCAGTAGAAAACAGAAGTTGTTATCCCTCTGTATAGACAGTTGGTGAGTCCCCATCTGGAGTACTGCATACGGTTCTAGAGACCCCATCTCCACAAGAACATAGACAGGATAGAGTCAGTCCAGAGGAGGGCAACTAAAATGGTACAGATTATGCACCAGAAGACATATGAAGAGAGACTAAAGGAGCTTTATATATATATATATATATATATATATATATACACCCTGGAGGAATGGAGGGAGAGGGGGACATAATAGAAGCTTTCAAGTACCTCAAGTGAGTTCACAAAGTCCAAGAGGGTAGCATCTTTCAGAAAAAGAGATGTGCAAGAACAAGGGGGCACAATTTGAAGATAGACGAGGGAAGGCTCAGGGGCTATGTGAGGGAGTATTTTTTCACAGAGAGAGAGAGTGGTGGGTACATGAAATGGCCTTCCTGAGAAGGTCATGGGGTCAACAACAGTGGGGGAATTCAAGAATGCATGGGAAAGACATAAAGTAATTCTAGTGGGGGGTAGATTGAAGTGGGCTGTTGGTTAACTAGGATCTGTAGCTTAACCAATAGGCAGTGAAATGGGCAGACTAGGTGGGTCAAGTGGTCCTTATCCCCCATCAAAATCTATGCTTCTATATATGTATTCTGGAGTTGTCTGGTGGACCCCAACCCCCACAGGCAGTGCCACAGCAGCCGGCTCATCCATCTCGAACCTGAGCCAGTGACTGGCACAGCCCACTGCTCACCACCACAGCCAGCCACCAACTGAGCTCTTAATGAGCTCATATTGTATATAGTATGCACTCATTGACTGACAGCTCAGTGGGCTATCAATCAATGGGTGTGTACCATATACAGTACATGCTCAGCGATAGTCCTGTTTGCAGCTGGTCATGGTGGTGAGTGATAGGCTGTACCAGTCACCAGCTCAAGTTTGAGATGGGGGATTGGGGGAAGTGAGATGGTGTGGCACTATCTGCTGGTCTGGGGGTCCACTAGGCCACCCCAGAATATATATGGGCTGATTGGGCTGGAGGGTTTCTGCTAGACCACCAGAGAGGTGTATTATTTAATACATGGGGATCGGGGCTTAGAGGTTCACTAGATCACTAGGGAAATGTTTCAGTGTAATGAAAGTAGATTGGGGCAAGGGGGGATGCTGGCTGTGCTATAGTGGTGCACGGTTGGCCCGCAGCTTGCAGCAACCCATCTGCTGTGCCATCTGTTTGCTTTTTATGGCCTAGTGCCAGTCTGCAGGACATTGCCTCCGGGACCCTACCTGATAAAGAATTAGGGTGCAGGGTCCCTGGTGCATTGGCAATTGGTGTAAGTCACCTATGGAGTGGCTTGTGCCAAGTTTTGAGAATTGGGCCCCATATGTTTTATGGGAAGATTATTAAAAAGAGGCTACAGGATATTACCAGAGAAAAGGACATGGCCATGCTTGAAACTATTAAAGTATCCAAATGGCTGGTTAATAATACCAAGCAGCATCATTTAAAACCTTTCCTAAATATAGCAGGACATGCAAATTTATGGGAAATTATAACTAAATTTAAGTTTGAAGCTTTTGATAGTAATGTCTTTGCTCAGTGTTATTGTACTTGAGAAGGTTCTACTGCCAGTCTATGTTACTATGGATCTAATAAACCTGAAGACCTCTTGCATGTTATTTTAATTTGCTCATGTGGTAACAAGGTAAGAGAAGATTGGATTTGGCAGTATATTGATCCTGTCTCCATTTCTCTAGTAAGTCTTGGCTTGTTATTAAAACTGTTGTTCTTTTGTGCTTAAGAGACAGGATTACGCTGAAATATATTTTAAATACCCTAGCTTGGGTACTTTTATTATTCTGAGCTTAGTGGCTTCTTTACATGACTGGGTCTGTAAGCAGACCCAAACCTTGTCATGTCTAGGTTACATCTTGTTTTAACAAAATTATCTAAATGTTCTTCATCTTTAGTCTGCCTCTATTTAATATCATTTTAATATTGATGCATTTACATGTAAAAATATTTTTTTTCTGTGATTATATTTCATTGATGAATTTTATATTTGTAATGTATTTGTGCATTGATTTTTTTGTAATGTTCTGTGGTTAATAAAATAAAATAAAATTAAACTAAACTATAAAAGCTCCAAGAGGGGTTAAAGGGTATGCATAAGAGTAACCACCCTTAGTGGTGTGGGAAAAAGGAACACTCTATGGTAAAGGAACAAAATTATTAGGGTCCGTTAAGGGGGATATATAAGTAGAAGGAAGGCAGAGAGGAACAAAGGTCAATATATAAATCAAGGAGGTAGAAAAGGGGGACAACAAAAACCACCCCATCTAGGGTAAGATAAAAAAGTGTTTGCCAGAAGAAGGTCATGGGAACAAAGGTCAGAAACAATAGGAAGAGGGTAATAGGGTATATGTACAGTCAGTAAAAGTAGACAGAGAAGTGTTAAGGCAAGTAAGGGAGTGGTGCAGTGTAATGGGTTTGGAGCTGAAGTTTTCAAGGAGACTTTCTGGAGACTGAGGTGCTGCCTCATATGCATGCACCTCTCTGGATTGAGGAAGGAGGTTGCTTGCTTGTGGGCCATGCAGGCTAGGATCCAGAGAATCTCTTCCCCCACCCAGTGGCCACCAAGTCTACCACCATTGTCCCAGAGGATGCCAGGGAGTTGAAGCACCTGCTGAACTGTGGTAGACTACATGAGGGTAGGGGGGACCAGGGGCACATTCTTTAACTGATTCCACTACAATACACATTTGTCACACTGGCAGGACAGGACTGGGCTGGAGTCACCCTTGGTAGTAACCAGGGAGGAGGTGTAGTTCCTCCAAAGTGGAGGCCCGAAAGAGTGAGATGTGGACCCAAACAGAAGAGGAAGCAGCTTCTTGTGGGGGATTCAATCATTGTGGGGATAGACTTAGAAACAGGAAAGGGGCAGAGAGAGGTAAGGTGCCTACGTGGCACCATAGTTTGGAGAGCTGGACAGTGTATCCTAAGACCTGCTAATGTGGTAGGGCAGGGAAGAGAGCTGGATGTCATTGTTCATCTGGGAGCTAAAGCTCTAGCAAGGGACGGGCCTGGGATTGTGCAGGGGCAGGTCAGGGAGCTGGAGAAGGGTCTTAGACAGGTACCATACACAGTGCCATTCACCAAGCTGCTCTCTGTCTACAACAGGTGGAGTCTAGGGAACTCTGCACCTTGAACTCATGGCTGAAATAATGTTGCAGGGAAGTGTGTTTTGGCTATACTGGGGACCATGGACCAATTTAGAGGGATATGGGCCTATATATACTGGGGATAGTCTTTTTCTGCCTAGGAAGGGAATTGCAGTCCTCTGTGAAAGGTTTAAATGTTATTCTGGTGAACATTTAAACTAGCTGTGGGGAAAGGTGGAAGGAAAGAAGGAGACATAAACTGCCCCCCCACCAAGTAAGATTAGCAGAAAGGGATTACCTGAGGGGAAGAGAATCCCTTGAATAACACAATAATTGGAACAAACAGCAGAGAGGCAGAGAACAAGAGGGGTAAAGGAATGTAAAACACAAAAAGAAAGGGGAAGATGAGGTAAGACAAAAGTGGACAAAGAGGGGTAGCAGGCCAAAGGGAAGCAAGGTATGGAGGGCCATGTGTGCAAATGATAGGGGACTCAAAACTAAAATTCCAGATCTAGAGGCTTTCGTAGCAGAGGCAGACTGCATATTATGGCCATTACTGAGTCATGGTACACAGGCAACCATGACTGGGATATTGCCATACCAGGCTACCATCAATTTAAGAAGGATGAGAGGACAGGAAGGGAGGAGGGGTGGTGTGGTATGTAAAGGAGGGTATCAAACAGTGTTGGGTAAGTTACTTTTTCTATTACTTTTTGAAACTTTTTTATTTCCAATTGTTTAACCAGGTGAGACACAGTAAGTTGAAAGCTTGTTTACAGGTGCAACCTGGGAGCACAGGGAAGTTAAGTGACTTGCTCAGGGTCACACAATATGCAAGTGGGAGCTGTGGGATTCATACCCAGGTCTCCAGATTTGCAGCTCAGAACCTTAAACCACTGCCCTATACTGCCTCCAACTTGTTCCAGAAAGCTCTGTACAATCACTACTAAGGATGGAGAAGTACTGGAAAAAATGATACACCTTACAGTTATTATTAACATAGAAATGTAGAGGTTGACAGCAGATAAGGACCACAAGGCCCATCCAGTCTGCCCTTTTTTTCTACCTTATAAATGTGCCACACACCTTTACACTGCCAATGACCTATCTATCCATATTTGTCTGTATTGCTCCCTTATGCCTATCCCATGCCTGTTTGAAGCCCTGCACTGTATTCATAGCCACCACTTCCTGAGGTAGGCCGTTTCATTCATCCACCACTCTTTCTGTGAAAAATAATTTCCTCACATTCCCCCTTAATCGGCCTCCCTCTATTCTCATGCTGTGTCCTCTTGTCCTGCTATTTTTCTTATATTTAAACATGTTAGACTTTTTCACCTTGTTAATGCCTTTAAGGTGTTTGAATGTTTCGATCATATCACCTCTCTCCCTCCTTTGCTCAAGGGTATACATTTGAGCTCCGTTAATCTGTCCTCATATGTCTTCTGATGCAGTCCCTGCACCATTTGGTTGCCTTCTGGACTGCCTCAATTTGGTTAATGTCCTTGTGAAGGTGTGGCCTCCAGTACTGCACACAGTACTCCAGATGGGGCCTAACCAGTGTCTTGTAAAGAGATTATCTACCTCTTATGACTTGTGATACCCCTAGTAATACATCCTAACATCCCCCTAGCCTTACCTACTGCTTTAGAGGTCTGCTTGGATGATTTCAGGCCATCGGTGATGATGATGCCCAAGTCTCTTTCTTCCCTTGTGACTGCCAGCAACTCCCCTCCCAGCCTATAGGTGGCTTCAGGGTTTCTCTTCCATATGTACATGATCTTGCACTTCTTTGCATTAAATCCCAGTTGCCACTCTTCTGACCATTTTGCTAGTTTATCCAGATCACTTCTCATTCTGCTCACCCCATCTGGATCATCTACTCTGTTGCAGATCTTGGTGTCATCTGCAAACAGACAAGCCTTACCCTCTGGTCCTTCTGCAATGTCACTAATGAAGATATTGAAGAGGACTGGCCCCAGGACTGATCCCTGAGGTACCCCACTTGTGACTTGCATCTCTTCTGACTGTATACCATTTACCACCACTCTCTGTTTTCTGTCCATCAACCAGTTTGCCACTCAGTTGACCAACTTCTGACCCACCCCGAGCCTACCCAGCTTATTTATCAATCTTCTATGTGGAACAGTGTCAAAAGCTTTGTTGAAGTCAAGGTAGGCGACATCAACTGCTCTCCCTTGGTCCACCACTCTGGTTACCCAGTCAAAGAAATCTATGAGATTAGTTTGACAGGACCTTCCTTTTATAAACCCATGCTGTCATGGATCCTGTGCCCCTATGGATTCCAGGTGTTGCACTATCCTTTCCTTAAGGAGTGCCTCCATAATCTTGCCCACTACTGAGGTAAGACTGACTGGCCTATAGTTCCCTGCTTCCTCCCTGCTACCACTTTTGTGGAGTGGGATCACATGAGCCCTTCTTCAGTCTTCTGGGACCTCTCCTGTGCTCAGAGACTCACTAAACAGTTCTGCTAATGGCTCTGCTAGTTCCACCCTTAGCTCCTTAAGTACTCTGGGATGTATGCCATCAGGTCCCATTGCCTTGTCCACCCTGAGCTTAGCGGGCTCTTGTAGGACCCTTTCTTTTGTGAAGGGAGTAGTGCTCACCTCCCTCCTCCCGTGTCCATGGTGCTGAGCTGTGGGCCCTGCCCTACCTTCTCTTCAGAAAATACTGAGCAAAAGTATCTATTTAGGATAGATGCTTTTACAGGGTCCTCCTCCTCACATGCCCCCTTTACTCCTTTGAGCTTAGCAATACCCCCTCTGGATATTACTTATATATTTTTATGCAAAAGAAATACGTAACTGTAACTGATTACATTTATTTGAAAGTAACTAGTAACTAACCTATTACTTTCAAATAAATGTAATCTGTTACAGTTATTTATTATGTTTGTATTTTTTTTAATAAAAAGAAATTATAACTGTAAGGTGTATTATTTTTTATAGTACTTCTCCACTCTTGTTAGTGACTGCACAGAGCTTCCTGGAACAAGTTTTCAAACATAATAATAGAAAGTAATAGAAAAAGTAACTTACCTAACATGGGCAGCAAAGCAACAAATTGCAAGGGATGCTATGAGAAAAGGAGGGACTGGAAGTAGTGTGGGTTACCCCTGAGACAGGATCTGGAGCCATAATTTACAAAGGGGTAATCTACAGACTTCCAACACATGGGGAAGAATTGGATAGGGCACTGGGGGGGAAGCCATTAGCACAATGACAGAAAAAGGGGAGGTGCAGCTAGTGGGAGTCTTCAGTTTGCTCGTTGTAGAGTAGAATCTCTCAGGCACAGCCTCTGCCTGAAGCAGGGACATCCTAGACTCCCTGCAGGAGCTGTTTCTCAGGCAAGTAGTCAAGGATCCCATTTGTGAGGCGGCAATACTGGGTTGGGTGTATACTAACAAGGACAGTAGTGCAGATGTCCATGTGGGAGACCACCTGGGGACCAGTGATCATTGTATAGTGTCATTCAGCATAAGGATGGTAGCAGAAGCAAACTACACAGGGACAAAGTTCCTGACTTCAGTAGACAAGATTTTTTTTTTAAAATGGGTGAATGCCTCAGGGAAGACCTGGCAGGGTGAAATAGCCAGGGTGGGGTGAAGAACCAATAGGCCAGATTAAGGGATGGCATTGTGAAGATGACAAATCTCTGTGCAAAAGAAGTGAGCAAAGACAAAATAAAAAAGAGACCACTATGATTCTAAAGTGCAGCGGCTGAAAAGGTTAAGGCTAAAAGGGTAGCATTCAGAAGGTATGAAAAGATGCAGAGAGAAACAAGGATAGGAATGTGTACCAGAAAAGGCAGAATAAAGTAGGGAAAGCTGTGAGTGCAAAGGCATAAACAAAGGAAAGGATAGCGAAAGGGGTAATTAAGGAGGACAAGACCTTTTTAGGCTTAAGTGACAAAAGGAAGGCAGGAGGAGGGATTGTGAGGATAAGAAGGGCAGAAGGGGCTGTGCAGAAGAGGATCAATAAAAAGCAGATATCATAAACACATATTTTTGTTTAGTCTTCACTGTAAAAGAGGAAGAGGTTGGACCACATACAAGCAACAGAGATGCTGGGGTGGAGGGAGATAGACACAAGCCCATTTTCAAAGGAGAGAGTACTGAAAGAATTGACAAATGTGTAAGTGAATGAAGCTGGGTGTCCAGAGGGGATACACCCAAGGGTGTTGAAGGAACTCAGGGAGGTACTAGCCACACCTCTGTCAGCTCTATTCAACAACTCACTGGAATCAGGAGTGGTTCCACAGGACTGGAGGAGGGCAGATGTAGTCACACTTCAAAAATGGTAGCAGGGAGGAGGTTGGCAACTGTAGGTCAGTAAGTCTGATATTAGTGGTAGGGAAGTTAATGAAGTCACTTTTGAAGGAAATGATTGTGGAGTATCTTTAATGCAACAGGTTACAAGACCTGAGGCTGCATGGATTCACAAGGGGACGTCATGTCAGACAAACCTGATAGATTTATTTGACTGGGAGACAATGGAAATAGATCGGTGGAGTGGATGTGGTCTGCTTGGATTTCAGCAAGGCCTTCAACACCGTACCACAAAGAAGGCTCATTAGTAAACTAGGAAATTTGGGGGTAGGTCCTAATGTAGTAAACTGGGTACCAAACTGGTTGATGTATAGGCAGCAGCATGTGGTGGTAAACAGAATTCACTCAGGAGAAGGGACAGTGACCTGTGGGGTACCTCAGGGTACATTACTAGGTCCAGTCCTCTTTTATGCCTTTATAAGCAACATTGCAGAAGAACTGGAAGGGGAAGGTATGCCTCTTTGCAGATGATACCAAAGTCTACAATATGGACAACCCAGCAAGGTTGAGGGAATGTGCAGGGATCTGGATAAATTCAAGGAGTGGTCAAAGGTATGATAGCTGGGCTTCAGTGCTGAAAAGTGAAACATCATAAACCTAGGGCACAGAATCCCAGAGGCAAAGTGTCGTACAGTGGGGGGGGGTTAAGGTACTGAATATCGACAAACAAGAACGATACCAGGGAGTAATCATATCTGGTGATCTTAAGGTGGCAAGACAATGAAATAAGACTGTAGGAAAAGGCACTGGGATGCTGGGGTGGACAGGGAGGGATATCACCATCACACGGAGGGATATGGTGCTACCACTGTGTAGACCACCTGGAGTACCACATCCAATTCTGGAGGCTACATCTTAAGAAGGATATAGTCAGAGAAGAAGCATTTCAGAGAAGGGCAACTAAAATGGTGAAGGGGCTGCATGGGATACCTTATGAGGAGAGACTATAGGATCTCAATGTGTACACCCTGGAAGAGAGGAGGGAAACATGGAATATGATGAAGACCTATAATTACCTCACATGGCTGAACATGGCACAAAAGGGGAGTATTTTCCAGCAGAGAAGCTGCATAAGAACGAGAGGTCATGCAATGAATCTGGAAGGGGGTAAATTTAGGCAGGATGTGAGGAAATACTTTTTCACTGAAGGAGAGGTGGATGCCTGGAATGTTCTTCCTTCAGAGGTGGGAAGGGGATAAAAACAGTGGTGGGATTCACACATACGTGGGATAGGCACAAGGGATTCTTGTGAAATGGAGAGGGAGGGAGATTGTCAGTGATCAGACAGGTTCTGCAGTATACAGTACATATAGGCAGAGAAACAAATGGGCAGACTAGGTGTGCCAAATGATTCTTAACTGATGACAAATTTTATGCATCTGTGTTTCTAAGGATCAACTCAACTAAATTGCTGGCCAAAGCTAATGTTTCTACATGGGACACTGGAATGAGCATCCAATTGCATGAGGCCACCTGTACTGATATGGACGACTAGTAAACTGACTGCTTTGGCTAGGTAGGCAGACCTGATGGAGAACTGATTTGGGCTTTTGTGAACAAAAGCCTCAGTGAATCAACAAATCAGCCAAGACAGTGGGGTACTGACTTCAGCCCCAGAAGCACCAAGTTGTAATATTTCTAAGTTTAATTGTTGCTGCTTCCATTCAGATAAAATAATGAAGAAAGAATTCTTCTACTGCACAGTGGGCAGTAGTGGCTATAACGGGGGGGGGCAGCCTGGCCATGGCCCCCCCACTTGTATTCAAGAGGGGGCCACATATATATTTTGCCCCCCCCCCATTTTGATGTTTTTTTTTTTTTAATTAACAATTTACGGATCGTACAATCCAGCACTGGACAAACTTATATTTGTGCTGAATGTGCCTTGGTAAAAAGGTGATTTTAGATGGCTGCAGACTACAACAGTAATTCAGTAATCTGCTTGCCTGTCATACAACTGATACGGGAAACTGACTTTTTCTATTGCTTGTCCCAGGGAGTCTCCGATATATAGTATTTCTATGACGTCTTGGGCAGAACCCACACATCACCTGTTGCCATAGTAATACTGGGAGAAGTAATCAAAAATAAGAGAGTAACCTACGGCTCTTAGGTGCATAGCAGCCACTACTTTGAGTGGGAGTTCTACACATTTTTATGCTACGTCGGTCATCTGTTTCTGTGTAGTACAAGGCATGAACAATTCTCAGCACTGATTGACTAAAGTAAAAAAAAAAAAAAGAAAATTGTGCCTTTGTAAGAATTCCACTGCATTTCAATCAGGAATTGGGTCGGGAACTCCCAATAGTCGAGCAGTATGCCACTTGCATTGTTTCCCCCGGCTGAGAGTGAATACATCCTGTTTCAGAGATGCTGAGGTAAGGAGGAAACGAGTATAAGAGATCTGTTTTAAAGTACTTCTGCAGGTTTTTTAAGTTAAAAATTTACATTTGTCACATAACTGCTTGAAATTGGGCACTTTTTCAAAATATGTTGATTGTTGACTTACTTCATCCTTGAATGCAGGTTGTGGGATATTATACATGTGAGTGTCTCAGACATCATCTGAAAAGTAAGGAAAATTTCCTCATATTTAAAAACAAGAACTGCATTTTAATAATTTTTTTCACCGTAGCTTGCTATAGTAGTGTAAAGAATGTGATGCAGCTATTTGTATAAGTATCATACAAATATTTTTTTTTTGCTGTTCCAAATTATGTTTTGGTCAGCCACATGCACACATGACTGTATAACTAGAAAATAACTTATTTTTCTAGTTGCCTGAGGCTACGTTTGTTCATGAGTAGTAGTGAGTGTCTGATAGAAACTTTCAAGTACCTCAAGGGAATCAACAAAGTCCAAGAGGGTAGCATCTTTCAAAAAAAGAGGTGTGCAAGAACAAGAGGGCACAATTTGAAGATGGGGGGGGGTGGCTCAGAGGTAATTTAAGGAAGTATTTTTTCACAGAGAGGGTTGTGGAAGCATGGAATGGTCTTCCGGAGGAGGTTGTGGAGTCAAAAACAGTGGTGGAATTCAAGCATGCATGAGACAGTCATAAGGCAATTCTAGGGGTTGGGGGTAGGAAGAAGTAGGCTGCTGGTTAACTAGGATCTGCAGCTTATCCATTAGGTAGGGAAATGGGCAGACTGGGTGGGCCAAGAGGTTCTTATCTGCTGTCAAATTCTATGTTTCTATAGGAGTGGGCAGTTTTAACTTTTGGCAGTTACTAGTGTGGCGAACGTCCCCAGAGCGAGTCAAGACTGGGAGTTGCTGAGCCGTGAGGAAGGTTCTCAGGCTAGACAAATGTTTGAAACCCAGTTGTCATCCTGGTTCTAAAATAAAAAAAGAGGAAATGTATAATATATATATAGATATTCCTTCCATTCTATCGTGGTGTCTGGTGTGTGTGAGCAGAAATAAAGAGGGGGCAAGCAAGAGGTTTGATTGATGTTCGTGGACAGCCGTCATTGACTTGCAGGTGGCAGCACAGCACACCAAGCCTACCACTACACTGCTGGGTTGGGCTACAGAAAACAACATCAATACTGTGCGGAGACAGGATAGTCATCGGTCAGACAGTTGGTCCTGGGCTGGGAGGTCAGGACAAATCACACTCACGTCACAATCCAGTTGCAGTTCCCCTCCAAGGAAGAAAGAAAAAGCCTGCATGTCAGCTTGAAGCCAGTGCCAGACAAGTAACTACTTGAGGTGAGTGGGATGCATTCTGGATCTTGCCTTTGCATCAAATAGATTAATTGAAGAACTGCTGTTTAATTCATTTTTTGTTTGTTTGTTTTTTATTGAATTTGGTCTGAACTATAAAATTACCATTAGTTACTGTTAATATTTCTGTTTGTTTGTACTGTTATCATGGGTGATGTTGGTAAAGTGGCCATGTCATTTTCAATTTTTTATCGCTACCTTGTCTGAGTAGCCAGCGATGAACTCTGAGGAAGGCATCAGCGATACTATGAAATGTTAGTTCACTACTGGCACACACACAGGCACTTGCATCTCTAACTCTAGACCACTTTGCTGTTTTTTGATTTTAATTTTTTTTTTGCGGGTTATAAGTGTACTTACCAAAAACTAGACTGCATAGTGCATCATGTGAAAAGTTTGCACAGCACGTAGCACTTTGGAAAGTTGTTAAAGCTACAGACAGGATAACGGAAAACAGCAAAGTGTCCTTCTAAGAGCACTACCCTGCTGCTAAGACTCATTTGCACTGAGTGTGGCTCCTTATGTAAACCGCTTTGAATTTTGTTAGTCAGAAGCGCTAGACTTCAGAAAAAGGCTGTGTGATGAAACAGCAGCCTAACACTACTGAAGGCAATGATTTGCTGAACTGAGAGTGAAACGTAGTGGTATGACATTAAAAGTATTCTGATACACCATACTTTAGGCCACTGGTTTTTGGTTTTTAAATCCCAGATTCTGGACTTCCTGCACACTGGTAAAAACAAAGACTTTCATGGAATGCAGCATTTTATACCACAACAGTAAATCTTGCAGAACTTGTCTTTTTCTTATATTCTTATATTCTGGACAGTAGTAAGGGAACCTCCCCCATCCAGGGAGCACCAGAGCCACCACCACTACCTCAGAGGTTGTGAAGAAAGCACAGCAGTTGGACCACAGTGGGCTCAGGGAGGGTAAGGGTGGTGGAACAGAGGCACACCCAGTCAGTTGTTCCACTCCACAATCCATACATTATTCTGGGGGAGCATAGTTTCCCTATGGATGCACCCGTAGAGGAGACTAAGGAGGTTGCAGACAACTGTCACAAGGGAGACCCTCAGGAAGGAGGCAGAGGACACCACAGGGAAAGGAAGCAGCTCCTGGTGGGAGACTCAGTTCTTAGGGGGATAGAACTGGGGGGAGCAGGGAAAACTGAAGTAAGGTGCCTGCCTAGTGCCATGGCTTGGAGGGACAGGAAGTGCATCCTTAGGATCACGAGAACAGTTGCACGGGAGTCTGAGCTGGATGTCATTGTCCACCTAGAGACAAATGACTTGGCTCATCATGAGATTAGAGCAGTGCAGAAGGATTTTGTAGAGTTGGGAGGGGCCTAAGACAAGTAGCACACACAGTATCCTTCTCAGAGGTGCTGCCTGTAAGTGGCATGGGTGAGGCGAGGGTACTTTGCACCATGCAGTTTAACGAATGGTTGAAAAAATTGTTTGGAGCACAGGGGTTTGGCTTCATTGGGGACTGGGGTTCCACCTGGAGGGACACCAGCCTATACTGGCAGGATGGTCTACATCTGTCCAGGAAGGGAACAAGTCTTTTGAGCAATCGGTTTAAATGCTTCATTGGCAAGCTTTTAAACTAGTCAAGGGGGGAGGCACTGATAAGCAGCAGGAAAATCCCAGCCTCCCCCTGCAAAACAGGGTACTAAATGAGAAAAAGACCAAGGTAAAAAGGTCAGTGGGAGATGCTGCTACAGAAAGTAAAGCCATAAAAAATGGAGAGCAATGAGTACCCATGTCCATAGTCTGGGTAACAAGCTTCCTGAATTAGTGGCCTTGATGGAGGAGGAACATCTGGATATCGTGGCAGTCACAGAAACATGGTACACACAGAACCATGACTGGGATGTAAACATACCAGGATACACTATCTACAGGAGGGACAGGAAGGGTAAAAGAGGAGGAGGAGTAGCTCTCTACATAAGGGAAGGAATCAAAGCAACAGAACAAAAGGGTAAACAGGGAGGAGAAGAAGCACTGTGGGTCAATTTGGAGACAGGCAATGGCACCACAATCCGCACAGCAGGGGTTGTATACTGACCCCCCTCTCAGGGGGAGGAAATGGACAAGGAAATGATAGAAAGTATACTTAGAATGGCAGAAAAAGGGGAGATAATGCTGATGGGTGATATGAATATGCCAGATGTTAACTGGAGTGCAATTGCAGCAGTCACTTCTAAGAATGGGGTTATTCTAGATGCCCTACAGGGGGACATGCCTTAGACAACTAGTATTGGAACCCACTGGAGAGGGAGCAATCTTAGACCCGGTTCTCTCAAATGGAGATGGAGAGAGGATCACAGATGTAGAAGTGGGTAGCCATCTGGGAACTAGCAACCATCGAACAGTATGGTTCTCAATAAACACAGCAATAGAGTCAAGCCATATAAAGGCAAAAGTACTGGACTTCAGGAGGGCTGACTTTACCAAAATGCGTGAGTGCCTAAGGAATGCACTAGCAAATGGGCAGGAAGGAGGGGTGAAAGATCAATGGGGAATAATAAAAACTGCCATCACAGAGGTAACAAGTCTTTTGAAGCAAATAAACAAAACAAAACAATGTAAGAAACCACTATGGTTCTCAAAGGAGGTGGCAGTGAAGGTTCAAGAGAAAAAGAAAGCATTCAGGAAGTACAAGGAATCACAGAAGGAGCAGGACAGAGAATTGTATCAGTTAAAGCAAAAGGAAGCTGGGAAGGCAGTCAGAACAGCAAAGGCCCTAACCTAGGAACAGATAGCCAACTCAGTTAAGAAGGGGGATAAAACCTTTTTTAGGTACATCAGGGAGCGAAGGAAGACCAAGGGAGGGTTAGTGAGGCTTAATAAAGGGGAGGGATGGTGGGCAGAGGGTGACTGTGAAAAGGCAGAGATACTAAACAAATATTTTTGCTCAGTATTTACAAATGAAGAGGGGGAGGTGCCTAAAACAAACAACAGAAACACTCTGGATACAGAAGTTGATATCAACCCATTTACAGAAGAAAGGGTTCTGAAAAAACTCTTAAAACTGAAGGTGGACAAAGCAATGGGGCCTGATGGGATTCATCCCAGAATTCTAAAAGAACTAAAGGTAGAACTAGTGACACCACTGACTACCCTCTTTAACAAATCATGGGAGGATGGTGCGGTACCTGAGGACTGGAGGAAGGCAGATGTGATTCCCCTTCACAAAAGTGGGAGCAGGGCAGAAGCAGAAAACTACAGACCTGTTAGTTTAACCTCAGTGATAGGGAAAATGATGGAATCTTTGCTGAGGGAAAGAATTGTTGAGTACCTAGAGACCAGAGGGGCACAGGACCCAAGGCAGCATGGATTCACAGTGGGAAGGTCATGTCAGACGAATCTAATAGATTTCTTTGACTGGGTGACCAAAGTAGTAGATCAGGGAGGGGCTGTGGACATGGCCTACCTAGACTTTAGCAAGGCATTTGACACAGTCCCACACAAAAGATTAATATACAAGTTAGCCAGCCTGGGAGTGGATCCCAAGATGATAACCTGGGTAAAGAATTGGCTGGAGAATAGGACACAGAGGGTAATAGTAAATGGAGTCCACTCTGAAGAAAGGGGGATTACTAGTGGGGTACCGCAGGGTTCAGTATTAGGACCGGTCCCCTTCAATGTCTTTATAAGTGACATTGCAGAGGGACTGGAAAGAAAAGTATGTCTCTTTGCAGATGACACAAAGATCTGCAACAAGAGTTGATGCACAAGGTGGGGTGGAAAGGATGAGAAGGGACTTGACAAGGTTAGAGGAATGGTCAAATGTATGGCAGCTTAGATTCAATGCTAAAGTGCAAGGTAATGCACCTTGAAACAAAAACCAGGGAGAGTACACAATAGGGGTGAGATACTAAGAACAACAAAATGGAAAGGGACCTGGGGGTAGTCATATCAGATGACTTAATGGTGGGCAAGCAATGTGAGAGGGCTGCAAGGAGGGTTGGGGGATACTGGGATGCATAGGGAGCGGCATCACCAGTAGAAAACAGGAAGTTGTTATCCCTCTGTACAGACAGCTGGTGAGACCCCATCTGGAGTACTGCGTGCAGTTCTGGAGACCCAGTCTCCACAAGGACATAGATAGGATGGAAGCTGTCCAGAGGAGGGCAACTAAAATGGTGCAGGGTCTGCACCGGAAGACATATGAAGAGAGACTAAAGGAGCTTAATATGTATAGCCTGGAGGAAAGGAGGGAGAGAGGGGACATGATAGAAACTTTCAAGTACTTCAAGGGAATCAACAAAGTCCAAGAGGGTAGCATCTTTCAAAAGAGGTGTGCAAGAACAAGGGGGCACAATTTAAAGATGGGGGGTGGCTCAGAGGTAATGTAAGGAAGTATTTTTTCACAGAGAGGGTTGTGGATGCATGTAACAGCCTTCCGGAGAAGGTTGTGGAGTCAAAAACAGTGATTGAATTCATGCATGCATGGGACAGTCATAAGGCAATTCTAGGGGGTGGGGGTAGAAAGAAGTAGGCTGCTGGTTAACTAGGATCTGCAGCTTATCCATTAGGTAGGGAAATGGGCAGACTGGGTGGGCCAAGCGGTCCTTATCTGCCATCAAAGTCTATGTTTCTATGTTTCTGTCAGTCAGGCTCTATGTACCATGGCACAAACATTTAAAAGGTATCCTGTGTTGCTGAATATCACCGCTCCTCAGGAATTTGTAAAGTGTTCACTGACACTAGGTGTGTGTGTGTGTCATTTTTTGGTTTAGAAATAAAAAGAAACTGCATGATTTTCTTAAAAAGAATAATGCTCTCTTAAATTTGCTGTGTTGTTTTTGATGTGTCACTCCATTTGTTTGTGAAGTTCTGTAATTAAAAAAAATTGAAAAACATATTTGCAAGGTTGGCATAGCAAATATATGCAACTGTGTGTTATAATTTGATAAGCAAAACTGTGACTAGCATGATTTTCCTATTCATCATATCATTATTTATGTCTCCTGTCATTCCTGCATTTCTCTGTCAACCAGGAGGTGAATGGTATAGAGAGAAAGAGATAGGATTGTTGTTGACAATGCTGTCACATAGCCTGGGCTTTGCAGAAAGAAATAATAATAAGCCAAAGGAAACATTTATTTTTACAACACAGTTTAGCCTTTTTTTTATTTTATTTGTTCTGTTATTCAGTTATTAAATCAGTAAGTCACTCAGTACAAATCAACAAACTGGCACTAAGCAACAGGCAGTATGCTGCACATACAAGTTTTACTTCTGCTGTCTCCACACTACCTTAAAGTAACATAGGCTTGTATGTGTGATTGGTTACACCATTGCTCAGTGACAGTTTGTTGTTTTTGTGCAGACAGTCTTGTTTAACCAGGCTCAGCTGAACTCTGTTCTTCATATGCATGTGTCATGCAGCAGTGAATACATATTTACCAGCGAGGTGGTGTGTGTGTGTTTCTGGCAAAGTGTGTATTGGGATGGTTGTGAGGGGAGTCACAATGTAATTTTTATCTGCAAGAAAACTGCTTTACTATAATTCAATTCATTGGTTTGATTAGTGAGGTTGACCGATCACAAACTTGTGTTAAACACCACAAAAACTACATACATGACATTCTACAATGCAAAAAAAAAATCCCTGTCTGAAAATGTCAGCACATCAATAACTACTCTAAACTGGACAAGCATCAGTAAAGTCCCTGTCAAATACCTAGGCCTCTACATAGACTCCAACCTAACATTTAGTAGCTGCATTACCCACATGGTACAAACAACACACCAAAGACTGGGTGCTTCGTACAGAATCAACCACTTCCTTTCCTCAACACAACATCTCTTGGCCCAATCATTCCTTCTCCCACTTATCGATTATGGCAATACCCTCTACTTTGTGGCAGCTGATTCTGAGCTCCACATGGCCAAAACCCTGTACAACCAGTTTGCCCAATTTGCAACACCGCTCCACACCCGGAACCACCACTGTGCTCTGCTCAAAAAAGCCAACTTGCCTACTCTGTCCACCAGAGTCAAAATTCTTCTGGGTATCGTGGTAAGAAAAACTGTCATGAATAAATCACTGGCCATCTACAATTCCTCCTTCCTACCTAGAGTCACCCAGACTCAAACTAGATCAGAAGTCACTGCCTACTCCAAAATCTCCATGTTTAGAACATGTGTGGGCCAAAGGGCCTTGCTACACCAGCTTCATTGTCTCTATAACTTTCTACCACTGTATGTGATAGATCACCCCCTGTCTTTTATCGGTTTGGTTTTCAAATTTAAATTGTCAGAATGGTTACATATCACAAATACTTGTAAATGTCTGTTATATGCCCTGCTCAAGGTAATGACTTCAATCTGATTATTCAGGAACAAATTCTTGACATAACATAAGATATTTTTATGAATTAATCACTGTGTAACAACAAAAATGCCACAAAAACACTTACTGAAATTTTTGGCCCCCCCACAAAAAAGTTACTTGAACCACCCTTGACAGTGGGAGTAGTGTGTGGTCTTTCATTCCTGGGGCTTTGGCTTTTATGGTGTGCCGAAAACAATGCAGTAGAAGGTCTGTTTCAACTACCTCTGTATATCACTTACTGCTCTCTCAAGGGAGATCTGCCTGAAGCAAATTGCTGACCTCACAGAGGCTGTGTTCAGTAATGGACTTCCTTATTTACCTAGTTTAAAACCAAAAATATTATTTTGATAAAAATAAGAAAAAGTATTTTTTCATTTAGTTTGCTGTGTGTTTGTGTTTTTCTTCTGATTTCTTGCAGGTGGAGCTTGGCCTCAGTTATGTGTTCCTGCTGAGCAATGGAGTGGAGAAGCAGGCAAAACAAGGAGACACTGAAGACGTCACAAAAATGAAGACTGATGCAGAGTGATGGAATGCATTCCAGCCTTTAGGCACTTAACTGCTGGTTTAAGTGTGCAGCTGTTTTATTTCAAGTAAAGCAATGTGGTGTTAGAGAGTGTGAAGTTAGTATGTGCCCCGCCTATCCAATAGCTTAGGACTTATTTGTACATAGACCCACATGGTACACTTGCAAGGCCGCTTGAGTGTATTGGCCTGTGATGGTCACAGGTAAATTTGGCTTACAATCCACTTATTTGGGTGCAAGGAGGGCAGTGCCATCAAAACAGAAGATGGTACCTGTTTAGGGAGATCCTTGCAGGGACGCAAGAATTTGTAAACAGGGGAGAGTTATCTAGCTTCTTTCCTCAGCCAGCTTTAGGCTGATTACCAGAGAGCACTTGAAGGATTAACGCAGGCCCTGAGACCTGTGCACTGAGGGGAATTACCCGGAGACAGGCTATCTGAATGTTCATGTTGTGAGTGGTCTGACTTAGCTAAGAGTAGGAAACTAGAGCATAAATACAGTATGCATGGTTCAGCCCTTCCTCTACATAAGGGGATGGCAACAGGGTAGTCTGGACTAGTTTGGAGCTACAGAAAAAGAGAGGAGTAGTCCAGCCTTTCTGGCTGTGACTGGTCTGAGGGCATCTGCGGTTTCAAGGATGGTGGAAGAGTTCCTTGGATTGGGTGACAATGGTCCTGGTGTGTCTGGTCTCCTGAAAACAAGACCGTCAGGAGCAACTGGAGAAACTGATGCCTCAGGGAACATGCCTAAAGTTGGGTGGAGACAATCAGCCCTGAAATGCACATTTGAAAGAATGGTGGGCCAGCCCTCATGTGGCATCACCAGAACCCTCACAGATTCACTCTCAGCAGAGTGAAAAGCGATTGGGAAAAGTAAGTCTGTGTTAGAAAAAAAACTGAGTAATGCTCATTGTATAACATCCCAGGCAATTCATAGTGAAACCCCAGTCAGGTAACCAAATGCATGGGCATCAGATAGGAGGGGCCTGACAAGGGCTGGGGTATGCATGCCCCCATGTGAGGGTTCAGATATGGGAGTCTGTCTGGGGACCACAAGGGCTATCAGTGTATTGTAGCTGGACCAACCATGCTTTATGTACTTATTGTATGATCATATTATATGCTGATATGCTTTCCATAATTGTTGTCCTACTGGGTACATTGAGACAGGTGCCAGCACAGCTTTCCCCTTGGGTAACTGCTTGCCCTCCCTGGGGAGTGGGCTACTGCACAAATGGTCTTGGAAAGGCCAGGACTCCAGGAACCCCACAATGTAGAGTAGGATTTGTAGGATTGAAAGGTACCCAGTACTGTATTCACAATCTAATTATACCCATTTTGTTCAGGGGGTGAGCCTGAGTAAGCATGTAGCTGTGAAGTGGACAATAAGCCCCAAAACAGTTGGGTGCTACCAGCCATTGATAAGTATTAGCAGTATTAAAGTGTGCGCACTAGAGTTGGGGAAGTTATATAAAAGCCCCAGGAATATGTGTAGTAATGCATGCGTGGGTCATGGTCCAAGGAAGAAGTTGCAGTATAGTACAATATTTGCAGTAACATTGTGAAACAGAAGTTAAATAAGCAGGGAGGTGCCCTGAGAGATGTGTACCACATTGGCAAGCATTAAATAGAAACCACCCTGCTTGACCCCAGCTCCCATATGGACATTCTAGTTTTTGTGTGGTCTCAAGTTTTGGTGCCCCAGACTATAGTTTTAAGGTGCCTTTGATCTCAATCTCTATGACCTGTGTTAGCAAGGTGACTGGTGTGGTGTTCATGGCATGAATGGGCCCAAGTACACTCCTGTATAAGATACCATCCATACCTCTAGACAAAGGAAGGTGACCTGGGATCCCATTAAATGCTGTATAGTAATCACTAATACCCAGGAGACTGCCCACTGAGATGTCTGCAAAGCTGTCCCTGTTGACAAGCACCAGGTCTAGTACTTCCCCTCTCCTCATGGGTTATTTGACTAAATAGTTGCCTGAGAAAAATCCTTTTAAGGGAGTCAAGCATGGCCCTGCTCCTTGCCAAAGCTGTAGTTGTAAGGCTCCGTGTCTAGCAAATTGAAATCACTAACTAGCAGCACCTGTCCCCTTATTCTCATTCTGGAGATGGCTTCCCCAAGTGCCTTATCCATCTCCTCTCCCTGTACTAAAGGTCCATAGATGATCAGAGTATAGAAAGTACCCCAATGCCTGTCTCCTGTGTGATCTACAGCAGCTCCAGACCTTATTTTTCCTCTAAGTGCCCTGTACATCTGGGGCCTTGATTCCTTACCTCTCATATAAAGGACCCCTGCCCTGTTATTCCTGGACAGAGGTAGCCCAGTATGGCCATATCACAGGTATGGTGCTCAGTTCACCACAGCTCCGTTATGGCCACTAAATTTAGGTTAGCCTCTGCCATGATGGCTTTCAGCTGTAGAATTTTGTTTCTAATATTCCTTGCACTGGCACACATAGCTCTCCACTCCTTACTTCCCTCTGAATGTTACCTTGCTTCTCCTTCCCATTCCTTCCTGTACTTTTCCTTGAAGCCCCCTTACTCTCCTCTTCCTCTTTTATATACCCCATACAGTGTCTCCTTTATTCCTCTACCCTTGCCTACTTGACCTTTACCCTCTTTTCATTTTTCTTGTCCCCATCCCTGCCTTTCTGCACCTATGCTCCATTTGGTGAGGAGTAATTGTTGCCATCCTTGGTTTTACTGCCTTCCCCCCAGCTAATTTAAATGCTCATCTAAGTAGAATTTAAACCTCTTACCGAGGACTGTGGTTCCCTTCATGGAATGATGCAGGCTGTCTTTCCTGAAGAGTGCCATATTCTCCCAGGTTTGCCCTCAGTCCCCAGTGTAGTCATGCCCTCTTCTATGCACCATACTTTCAATCAGTCATTAAAATCCTCTGGTGCAGAGCACCCTTGCATCTCCCAGTTGTACACAGGTAGAACCTCTGAAAAAGTGATTGTACATGTCACCTGTATGAAGCTCCTTATTGACTCACTGAAGTTTCCATAAACTGTTCATACCTTATCTCTTGCCAGGTCATGCATCACCAAATGGATAGTAATTGTCTAGCTCCCTCCCATCTCTTGTTGCCCTAGCAATAGTCTGGATAATCTCTTTCTCTTCAAGCTGAAGCAATGGTGAGGTGTGTGCCACCTCCATAACCTTCCATCCCTCCCATTCTCAAATCTATCCCCCTGACAATAAAGACCCCTACCAGCTGCTGCTTCTTCTTGTGCTCTGGCCCCTCTCTCCCTCCATGGGAGCCCACTTCTGAAGACCCCAACCCCTTCCTTCCCACTGAAATGGGTACCACCTTTTGACTGCCCCATCCTGCCAGTACTGCAAAGGAGTTCACTAGTGCTAAAAGTGGAGGACTGTGTACCCTCCCTTTCCACTACCTGCACCCTTCCAGAGCCAAACAAGGGCCATCTGTTCTGCCAGTGCCTAGGAATATTCTGACAGAGTGGAATCAGGCATGGTGCCTCTAGGGGCAGAATGTCTGCTGTACTCTTTCTGGTTTAGTCTGAAGTCTAACAATCAGTGCCTGCATTCCAGAGAGGTGAGTACAGATGGGGAAACCCTAGTTTCTAGAAGGTGTCTAAAAAGACTGTGGCCTCACAAGTGTTGCACTCCACAACTCCCATGACCTTTCCTTCCTTTGCTTACTGTCTAGTGAGGCTTCCCTGTGCCACTGTATTTCTTTCTAGTCCTGTTGTACTGCTATCTCTCCTTTTTGGTTCCCTGAAATGAATTTGTTACTCTCCTCTAGATAGGGATTCTCTTGTTTTCCCTTTTAAACCCTGCTGCCTGTTGCCACCTTTTTCCTGGTAGTCAACTGGCCTTTTCACACTTGTACTCTATGGGTCAGATTCTAGAAAGGTTACGCCTGGTGTAACAGCACTTGCACCAAGTAGAATGGCACAAGTAGCAACTTATGCCAGCAGTTGAGACTTGCGCTATTCTACAAAGTGGCCTGTGACATGTTGCAGGCCACTTGTGCCAAACAGCTGTTACGCTGGCAGTTGTGCCATAAACCCCCTGTGACACGGTGCTAGGGGGTTTATGGCAGCAGTTGCACCTCATTCCAGAAGGGCAGCAACAAAGTACCCACCATCGGGATTCTACAAGAACCCCCGGAGAAGAACTGGCAATGTAAGTTACACCTGCAACTAGCTGGTGTAACTTACATCCATCCTCTGAGGGTCCTGTAGAACCCAGTCCATGTGCCCAACACCCCATGCCCAGACTCTGTTGTTGCCCCAATGGGCATCACACACCCCCACCCCATCCCCCATTCTGTACATGCCCCCATACCCCCACATAGTACCAGCCCCTCAGGGCTGCCCACACCAACTGCCCACTGATACCCAGTGCATCCAACACCACGCAGGGCTACCCATACCCCCATGTCCCAGGCTCCATCCTTCCAATATGCCCCGCAGGGTGGCACAATCACCCTCCACCCATGCCCTGACCCTCGTGTCGCCCGGCAACAACTGTGCCAATTAACCTGCCCTAGCAGCCTAGTGGCCCCATCCCAGATGTGCCAGTCTACCTAGCACTCTCTAACCATCTCCCAGCTGGCACTGGTACAGTCCACTCTCACACCACAGCCAGACACCGACTGAGTCTAGTGTGAGCGACACGAAAGAATTTCTGAGCGTGTCTTTACAGTACACACTCATACTGAACTCAGTCAGCGGGTTTGCCATGGTGGTGAGAGGTGGGCTATGCTAGTCACCAGCTGGGGATGGGGGCTAGGCAGGCTGGCATAGCTAGATTGAGGGGCCACTAGGCTGCCAGGATAGGGTAACTGCCACAGTCTGCAGCCGAACCGGGGATCGGGGCATGGGTGGGGGTTGATTATGTCTCCTGTGGGGCTCATGAGAAGGATGGAGTTGGGACATGGGGATTTGGGCAGCCCTGTGGGCTCTTTTAGCCACCTCCGGGGCTGGGGTGGGGCTTCTGAGGTGCATATCTCTGGTGGTGTCAGGGGCAGTTGGTGTGACCAGCCCTGCAGGGCTCTGTGGGTATATTTTGGGGGTCTGGGGGTGTGGGTAGTCCTGTGGGTGGCTTTGTGGCTTGCTGGGCAGGGGTGCCCTTGCAACCTGCATTTTGTGGCTTGCGACATGCTCGCCAGGTGCGCCCACAGTTCAGCGTACATGGACGCATGTCGCACTTCACAGGACTTAGCTATGGAGACCATGCCCCATCTAGAATAAGGTGCAGAGTCATTGTCACAGTTGTGGGTGGCTCAAGTTGTGCTTGGCGGCAACTTGCACCACCCTTCTAGAATCGGGCCCCGTTGCTACAAGCTGTAGCTACCTGCTCCCTAGCTGTTTATCACCATATTCAGTACAGTAAGCAGATTATAAGCTACCTCTTACTCTGGTGTCTCACTTGTAGAGTCTCCTGTGGACTGCAGTAATCCTATGGATAGCCTGCAGATGTCCCTATCATAAATGTTCCACTCCTGCAGAAGTCCGCAAGGCAGATGTTCCCCACATGCAGATGCCCATAAGGTAGATTCTCCATTTCTGCTCAGTCCCATTCTTGCAATGTGACATGTTCTGCTGGGGAGAAGTACATATCAGAGATCCACTGTAAGAACAGGGAATGTTCTTTGCCTGCTGTTTCTTAGGCCTTAGTGAAAACTTGGTTCCTAAGAGAGGAAAAACCCCAAGCATTGGGGTAATTTTGTGTTTTAGATTTTAGAGTAGGTGTTAGAGTGTTTTTTTCTGTCTGTAAAATGTCTGTTTAAACTTTCTTTAGCATCCCCTAACATGTTTTATTCATTTTGTATTTTACTGTATATTCAGAAATTTTGTAATGTAAATATTCAATATTTTGATTGCAAGGGACTTCCAGTTTCGGCTGTGACCAAGATGGCAACCGAAGAAATCAGCTCTCTATCTCAGATCTACAGTATGTCAAAATAATAAAAATCTTTAAAAACTTGTTTTTTAGCAAAATCCTTGGTGGATTTTGTTGACATTCATTCTCCTGAATTTAAAAAATATTGTTTTTCCAGGGTTGATTTGAGTTTTCTTGTCAAATTTATTTAAAAAAAAAAAAATCTGCTTTCTTATCACAACTAGGGAGCCGGTCAGTGTAAAGGCTCCAAACGGAGATCTGGCAGGTGATCCAGTGATACTGATCATGTTTGAGTGGATCCTAACAGAAGGTACAGGAGTGAAACAGTCAGTCACAAAGCTAGAAATTAAAATGGACAATTTAAGTTTTGAGGGTTCTGATACAGAGAATATACTGCAGCATCTTGATCTCCAGGGAAGACAAAAGGGACACTGAGAGTAATCTTTTACAGTTTGAAAATTCCCTGCTATGGGACAAGCTTGATGACATGGAGTGCAGGGGCAAAAGAACAATCTCCAAATTGTTGGAGTAGGTTCAGGTACAGGTTTAAGTTTATTGTTCGATTTATTAAACTCATTACAAACAGTACACCATAATAAAAAACATAAAATATTACAAATTACACATTACACTTTCACAATTTATACACATATTGCACTCTAAATACATTTATATAGACCTGCACTTGACATAGTAAGGCTAATATTGCACATTTCTCTTGTTCTAGAGTTCCATTATCGTCAATGTTTAACAGACTTAGGCCTTATTTATTTTTATTTCTTTGTGACTTGGATGATTGGGTAGATGCACTGGTCCAGTGGACTGCTTACAAGCATGTCCTGGGCCAGAGGCACTAAGTAGCACAATCATCGACAGTAACATAATAAATGCAAAGAGCAAGCACATACCAATAGAACAGGGAGATACAGACCACACAATAGAGAGAGCATAAAATATGACAAGGCCAAACAGGTAGACTATGGGTGCAATTGAGACAATGTACACACTGCATAAGGTATTTTGATATTTCCCACCATAGAAGAGGTTTTCAAAGACCATGTAGCCAATAGGAATAGGTGGAAATAATGGTCACAGAGAAGGCCAGTAAGCAGTCAGGGAGAGGATGCTAGCAGGTGGGACATTTACAGCATTCTTTGTCAATGAGCCATGCTTTAAGGTTGTGTTTGAAGCTTAGTTGTGACTCGGAAGATTGAAGTGGGGTGGGTAACCCATTCCACAGAGAGGGGACTGCTACTGAGATACCTACTTATCGTGGTATTCAGTATAAGCAACATACATTTTTACCATAATCGAAATATAGTGATTTAATATTGAACTACAATTTTGATTCTCAGCAAAACTAATAATATTGGAATATATCAAATTAAACCATTATTTCAATACTGGTCCTTATTTTCTGTGATAATAAGGTATTTTTTCCCTTCAGTTATTTTAAGTATGGAGGTCACTTGATATGATACTTGTTCATCTCTTGTTTTTAAGAGATGCGCAACCAGATGATATGGTTCATATTCAAGATACTTAAGGTATTCTCCATGCAGATGTTTCCTATTTTTTTCATATAAGGGACATAAAATCATTAAATATACTAAATCACCATTTCCCTTCCCACACTTACATTGCCCTTCCCTTCTTTCTGTTTTATTTTCCTTATTATATATTTCGCTTTGCCAGATACCGGAGATACATTCAAACCTAAATCTAGTTATTATTTTCTGAAGGCAAGGATTTTTGATTATTGTTAAATATGGTTCCAGCATATGATCCCTTTTATTTTTAGCCATCCACTTACACATTTTATAATGCTGGTAAAATTCGATATTTTTTTGATAATAAATATCTTTAATCCTTATTGTATCCTCATTGTTAATTTGAACAAATGGGACTCTAAATATATCACTAATGCAGTGCAGGAGACCATAAAGCTTAATAATGCTTTCAATAGTTGAAATACTGGGAAAAGGCCTACTCTGTTTCATATAATTTATTGCTTCATCAATACACATCCTAGCTAATCTGTATTCACTCATAAAGTAAGCCGTAAACCAATAATTTACCAGTCTCTGTTTTATTTTGCTTTCTACCTGTAGTTAGCCTAATTCTGCTCTGACCAACGCTGAATGTGTTCCCTTAGGCAGCCCTAACAAGTGTTTGTGAAACTTATTTAGATGGGGTTCTATATCTATTTTTGGATGTGTCCCCCAGACTTCTGTGCCAAATAATAATTGGCTCTTTATTTTGGCATTAATAACCATTAGGGTACCTTTCACAGATTTTCCTCCATGTTTATGTGAAAATGATTGTATTACTGGAACAACATTTTTAACCATTTTTTCCATCTCAGATGTATATTTTCTCCAGGAACCTTCCTGAGTAACTATTATTCCTAAATAACAAAAATCCTCTTCTACTTCTAATTTTTTGTCCTTAATAAAGTATTTATAATCCCTATTATTCCCTCCAAAACTAGTACTTTTGTTTTGTCTTAATTAATTTGTAAATCAGCTCTCTCACATTCCAGTTGGAACCTATGTAACATTATTCTCAAAACTAATGCACTTGTAGACAAGAGTGCCACATCATCTACATGCGTTAAGTACGTAAACCCTCTCTCTCCTATTTTAGGTAAATGGAAATCCTCCGCATATAATGTTTTAAGTACTGTCTCGAAAGGAATGTTAAATAGCATTTGCAAAATAGTACATCCTTGCCTTACCCCTATATTTGTACCAAACTTTTCATTTAAATCTCCAGCTTTATTAAATCTTACACACATATAGTTATCTGTATGTAATCTTTGTAACATATCTATTGTTGGTCGATCCATTTTTAATTTTTCCAGTCTCTCCCATAATATTACCCTATTAACCCTTTTGAAAGTTGCTTTCAAATCTATAAAGGCACAATATAATTTTTGTGGTGTTATGACCTTATATTTATTAAGTGTGCCAGAATGAAAGATTGATCAATAGTGGAATAGTATGCTTGAAAGCCCGCTTGAGCTTTATCTATCTAGCATTTTATTTTTATTAACCCAGATCACTAGTCTATTATTTATAATATGAGTAAATGTTTTAGCTATACAATCTATGAGGCTTATTGGCCTATAGCAACGTGGATCCTTTTTGTCACCTGTTTTATAGATCAGGACTAGTAAATTGTTTCTCCAACTATCGGGTACCTCTCCTGTTTCCCTTATGTGATTGAATACTCTGAAAAGCAGGGGTATCCATAATTCTTTCATTTTATGAATAACATCCATGGGCACACCATCCTGGCTGGGGGCTTTATGTGCTGTACATGAGTTTAAAGCTATACTGATTTAATTTTCTGTAAACCTATCCATTTTATTTTCACCTATGTATTTTTTTTTCTGTAATTCTTTGAGTTTTTTAGTATAGTTGGTGCAGTTTTTGTAAAACTGTTTTTTTTTTTGTTTTTTTTTTAAGTGCTTCACCCAGCTATCTGCCTCTATGTTATGTTCTAACTCTTCCTGGTAGATTTTTGCATCTTTACCTACTATACTCATTTTTTTTTACTATTTTGTTTTCCAATACTGCTTTTTCTAACTCTGTCCATAGATCATTGATAAACTTTCCTCTATTGCTAGGTAACACTTTTCTTTATTCCTTCCTCAGGTTATTCATAATCTTGTTGTTTCTAACATTTGGGTTTTATTTTAATATGTTCAATTCTTTATTCAGCTGCTTTTTAGCCATCCTACATTCCTTATTAAACCATATCCCCCATTTTGTTGTTATTAATGGCTATTTCTTTTATTACAATATTGGCCATTCTCCTTGTAATATGTTCAAATCCTGCTATAATTGATGCATCAGATTTTCTATTGAGAACCAGTCTTATATCCCTTACTACCCCATGTATTTCTAGTAACAAATTGTTGGTGTACCATTGGGGACAGAAGATAAAACAAATATTTTGTACAACACTTCCTATGTGAACATTTCTCCCTTAAGAATTGCCCCTTAAAGTCCAACAGGCACATTGCAACATGGCATCTAGGCCAAAAGCAGGGAAGAAGCCTAGGCCATTACTATTGCTGTCTTTTAGGAATATCAATAAAGAAAAATTGCTGAGAATGGTGAGGGAGAGAAGCATACTCCTCTGGCATGATCATTGGATATTCCTGTACCAGGATTGCTTTGTCCACCTCACCAAGAAAAATAAAAGCATTCATAGATATACGATATTCCTTCATGAAACTAGGGTGCCAATACAGAATGCACTATCCTGCTACATTTAAAATAGAATGAAATGGGGCATACCATGATGTCACAAACCACACAGACGCATCCACATTTGTTCAAAGATCTTGGGACATGCCTAATGCCCCAGCCAAGTCAGGGGCCAGGTCCCTACAGCACAACACAGGGCAGCAGCAGGTGGCAGAATCTCAGCAAGTAAACACATCACTTTACTTTTCAGCCCCCATCCACTAGTACTGCACCTCCAGATCAGTGGCAGAGGAAGAGGTGCAGGCAGAAAAAAAGCACAAAACAGCTATCAGGGGGTCCAACACAAGCCAGCCATCCCCACAGGAGCAGAAGCTGGAGGTCAAGGACATTGAACAATGACTCAGCCATTGATTCTCCTCCTCAGTGGTCTGACTTCTGAAAGCTCATGACTGATAATCCCATTGACATGCCAGAAGTTGTTTACTCTGGAACAGTTAGGCCACAGCAGCAGAAACCACAGAAGTAGTCCCTGCATCAGGTTGACCCAAATTTGCTGGCATCATAGGCTGAAGTAGCCCAAGGGCAGTGAAACAAATACTGATGCCATGGAAGACAGATCAACAGCCAGCCCTACACCACCAGATTGGTAGTACATGAACTCTTTAATTACTATAAGGACTGCCTGAATATGCTTCTTGGGGTAAAAACTATAATATTATTTTCTTTGTAGGCTATGTGATTATAATAAAAGTAAGATGTTCACCTACTTGCACTGGTTAATCTGCCCAGAGTTCCAGATACACTGCCCACCCCCATCCCACCTCCACACACTTCTCAACCAGGTGAGAGTATTCTGAGCAGGAAGGAGGATTGCAAGCAATTACTGCTAAAGCTCTCCCCCTATCACGGGACTGCAGCATGTGGCTTGAGGCCTTAGAAAGCACCTACTGCCATCCACCTTCTTAGCAAAGCCTTTTGCACAAGCCAAGTTGCAGTCCTTACCCCTTCATCAAACTATGGGCTATGATTATACCTGGAGGAAAAATAAGGTTTTAGGATAGACCTGTGCATTTTACATCAGTCTAGAACAAGGAACAGAATATCCAGACTCTCAGACCCCTGTGCTGAATATTCATCTCAAAGCTAAGTGCTAACAGGAGCAACAATTCCATGCCTACTACCAGACAGCTGACACCATAATATCCTTGACTCCTTCTGTTTCTAAAATTTAGTCCACAGAGGTACTCTGCTGTATGAGGGCGGTCACAGGACACATTCGACTTTTAAAAACCACAGCCCACTCAATCTGATTTCTCTCTCTCAAAGGTGTATCGAGTATTTTAGAGCTAGGAGCATCAAAAGATTGTATTAAAACCCCTTATAGATTTCCTGCCAACACCTTCTCTTTGGCCAAACTAATACCATTTAATTCACCACCTTCCCCCTTGATACCCTCATGAAGTGTGTCTAGGCCACCTGCCAAGTAGGAGCACTGACAGAAATCACACACTTAGTCAAGAAGTCACCTGAAGGAATCTGTATTGCATGCTTTCTGATAGTCCATGCTGACAATGCTATGTACTAATTTAGGAGTCTGTACTGGGTCATGGGTAATCTCTGCTCTTGGTAATGGGTCACTCCGTGTGACTGTCAGTCAGTTGGGGTCTAGTAAGAACTACATTGTTATGCAGATTTTCTGGAGGGCTGCCTTTACTGTAGCGCCCTGTTGTATAGCTATTTGGATTCAACTGAGTCTATACTGTACTGCCAAGTCATGGCTGGTCACCGGGTGTCAACTTCCTCAGTGAGAGATTGGTCTGGATGCCAGGCATGGCAACTCCTTTATGGAACCTGACTTTCAGGTGACAGCACAGGGCTTGGCAACCCAATAAAATGCTCAGGGGCTCAACATCTCTGCCTTTCCTGGGAGGATGCTTCTTGGCACCAATTAATATTGTATTCATTGCCCTATGTGTAGATCCCCTCCCTGAGGTATTGAAAACATAGTGCAGTTAGACAGCATCCCATGCAGTACAGTCTATTGATGCTCCCTGTTGAAGCAGTTATTGGGATGGGGGTGGAATCACTCAATGAGCTATTAGGGGATCAATGGGACAAAAGTTCTTGTAAGCCTAGTGTGTGCATTATGCCTTTTGTTTTAAACGTATTCGATGCACAACATCACCTTTTGGAGAGAGGCATGCTTCCTACCTTTTTGTAGTTAATTGACTTCCAATTGCCTTACACCTCAGAGTGCTCCAGGGCTTGCAGTTTATGAACAGAAACAAATGCAATATAATGTGTTAGAAAATGGGCAAGATTATTCAAGGTCACTGATTGGCTGACGGGCAGTACAGGGGGGTACATTAAGTTTCAATAGACGCCCACTTAAAACAAGTGCCAATTCAGGGTGCCCTATTTCCAAATTTATCCTTGGGCACCCTGAATTTGAAAAATCAAACCCGCCATTTTTTTCCCCGCTTAGTGAGCGATCGAGTTACCCCCCCACACAAACAGACTCCCTGTCAACAGCTCCAGCACGACTTTCTTTAAAAAAAACCCATCATAACCCAATCCAAAAAATGCACCCCATTTCTTCAGTCCATAAAAGAAATTGCTTCGACTGAAGTGGCAGTTCCTACAGCCCTGCACTTCCGGTACTCACCAGGAACGCGACAGACAACTGAAAACCCTCCTACTCCACAATCCTCATCCCTCACTATCCATAACAGATAGAATACTCCTCCCCACATCACATCAGTGTTTTTAATTTTTAAATACCTCCTCTTTTTTTTCTGCCGACTTCTCAGTTCTCTTGCGGTTGCCTTTTTAACGGAGCTGTCCATTCTCGTGCCTTCCATTCTCCACAGCTAAGCCTCCCAAACCTGGCTGCCTCTTCTCATATGCAGTAATTGCCTCAAACAGCAGCTGCTCTTCAGACTTAAAAAAAATAATAACTTAGTGCTGTTGTACCACGCTATACTTGTGACTCTGAACTTTGGAGGGGGGGATAACCAGAAGAGAATGGCTCTGTGTGGGGGGCAGCAATGGGAGATGGAACACTTTTCAAATGTAGGGACTATTTTATCTTTTTTTTCTAATTTTTATATTTTTTTAAACTCATTTCCTCACTTATTTGATCAATTAATTAAAATTTACACAGAAGCCCATTTTTTAAGCGCAATAATACCCTCCTTGGTGGGTGGTATGGACAATACCGGACCTTCAAGGGGCTATAAGGCCCTCCACCTGTGGCGTCGGGCCTCATTACGCCCCTGGGCAGTCTGGTATTGCCTAATACCACCCAACCTGTTGGGTATTACTGCAAGCTTATTTCTTCCTTGTAGTACAGTAGGAGTGCTTATTGATTGATTGATTGATTTACAATTATTCTAACCCTAATGACTCATGGCTCCCAGGGAGGACAACAGCAAGCAACCGTATAACTTACAGTAAAAAAGTGCCTCAGAACTCCTCTGTAAACTCTTACAGGCCCAACACAAGTTATACCATGGCCAGAGTGCACTAGAGCTTGGATCTAATGGAAATTCATCATGGGGCAGCCCCCTGGACCTCTGGGAGTTTACTGAGGAGTGCTAAGGCCCTTTGTGACTGTCTGTAATAGAAGGGGTTGGGTACCAGGCAGCAGCATCCATTTTCAGCATCAAAGTGCACTCACTCCCTTTGTATGCAACAGTATACCTAAGCATAGCAGAAAAACACTTGTGAACAATATACAAATACAGGGTACAAATGCAAAGTAAACACAAATAAAATACAAACAGTACAAACTTCATTACATGGTGACATACAGGGTAAGTGGAATAACAGTACTATGAAAAACTGGAAACATACAGGGTAAGTGGAATAACAGTACTATGGGAAACTGGGCCCTAATAAAACTGGTACTTATGCAAGCAATAGCACATGATAAGGTGTTGGTGATGTCCTGATAAGAGAATGGCCAGGTGCATTATAAGGCATGAGTAGAGATGAAGCAAAGTTTTGCAACACCCACATAGACAAAGTGAAGTTGTCAACTTCACATCCATGTAGCATTAAGCGAAGTTTCCATTCAAAGATCAAAATTCACCTTTAATGAACTTCACGTTTCAAACTTCGCATTAACTTTGTGTTACATTGTGAGAAGATGAAGTTTATGAGAAACATCCAGGTCACAGATCACACGTCTGACTTTCAGTAGGTCACATGATGCAGACAGGAAGGAAATCAGTCAGGAAGTCAGTGAACTAGTTTCACTTTGACTTTTGCTTTGCTAGAGAAGGAGCTGTGTAGCATAGAGTCTAGTGTGCTAGTCAAAACTATTAAAAGAAAGAGTTTTCTGCTTTTGATCCTTTTTTCCATAGTCCTGAGTTTTTTTAAACTACGTTCATCCCCAGTGCACCTTTTTTTGTTGTTGTCTGATTCTGTTTCTCTTTTTTTTAGTTAGTAATACTTTTAGTAATTTTTCTTTAAAAATGGAGAGAGGTGGAGCAAGTGGGATTCCTCTTGGCCCAATGATGCATGGGGGTCATGAGCAAACCATTTGCCTGAACTGTGGAAATGTTTTGCAATCCAGCACCCCCCCCCAACAAAATGTTGCTTCCACTGCCAGTGGATGTATGGTGCCTGAAGCAGCAGCAGCAGCTGCTTCTTCGGATGTTAGTGTTGCCAGCCCTGTAGCACCAATGACTACCGACACCCCACAGCAATCTGAGCAGCAGCAGCAGCAACAAGAACAGCAGCAGCTTGTTGCCCCCCCCAATTGCAAAGCAGACTACAACATCTGTGGTCCGCCATTGCCTCTGACTGGTCCCCTGTGTCTCGCCAGTGTGGCAGTTTTTCACTATACTGCCAGCGGACCCTACTGTGGTGAAATGCAACATCTGCAGCATGCTGGTGCATAATGGCAGAAAGGGCAGCAACCTGGGCATAGGTGGCCAAAGAACTCATCTGTTAGTGCACCACCATGACCAGTGGGAGGCCAAGGTGCAGGAATTATGAACTGCTCCTGCAGTGGAAGGTGCAGTGGAAAAGGGAGCAGTATGGTCACAGCCTGTGTATTATATAAACTGTAGCAGAAGGGAGAGGGCTGAACAAGTGGCAGCTCCCGTAGCTGCAGCCAACCCAGCTGAGATGCCAGTCACACAGGTGGACCTGGCCATCCTGTGGAGTAAGGTCAACTACCTATGTAACATTGTCGATCAAACTCACCAGCAGTTGGACAGAATGGAGACTCAACAACTGCAAATGATTAGTATGCTATGTATGCTGATTGATCAACCCCAGGCCCAGAAACTTTGTATAATTTTCTTTGTTTTCTGTCTTAACACATAGTGTGTCTTCTGTATTTATTTTTCCTCACTGTCCTCCTACACCTCCAAGAAAAACATAAAAGAAAAAAAACAAAATATGAAAAACACAAAAAATAATAAAAGGTTAAAAAAAATTCCTGTCCTCTGCTACTCCTTCTTTTTCTACTTAATAATCTTTTTACATACCGAATAAGTATATCATTTTTTTCCATTAATGTTTTCTTCCTGTTGTATGTTAAAGCAGAAGTGCAATAATCTGGTGACAATGTTGACTTGTTCTTTTTATTTATCTATTCATTTGATAACCAGGTTGGTGCACTGATCCAAAGAACTTTTTCAGGCATGGCCCAGGCCAGAAACTGGCACAGACAACGTAACATACAGTGAGGACAGTGTAGATCAAACAGGGAGCATAACAGGGAATCAGTGTAGGTTAAGCTAAACAGAGAAAATATAAGATGAACAGTACAAGATACATCAACAATTGAGCATACCAAATTATATCAAATTTAAGTAAATGGGGTAAAGTTGCTCCATCATTCAACAATAGGAATGTTAAACATCAGCAGAGCCAGTAAAGTACCTGGAGGTACTGTACATAGAGTTTAACAGGAATCACTTAGAAATAAAAACAAAGCCATATTACAGGAGTAAAAAATGACCTGTGAGCCAGTATTAGCGGTGGGAGAGGAGAGTAGAGCTCTAGAGGGGGAGTGGTTAAGGTTGGGCTGCAAGGGAGGTGCACCCATGTTAGCTACCTGTGGGCAGATGCAGGTCAATGAGGACAGAAAGTGCATTCTTAAGAGTGAATTCAGATTTAGAGTGGGGAAGATCATTCCATAGTGAGGGTCCAGCTGAGCAGAAGGCTCTTAGACCCATCCTCGTAGTTATGTTTGGACAGTCTAGTTGGAGGAGGGAGGACTGAAATGGAGTGCAGCAGTAGGTTCTGGGTCAGATAAGAACAGATAGAGAAGAGTAGGAGGGATTGTGCAAAGTATCAGCAGTGGTCTAGCCAAGCAGATGAGAGTGTTGCGCTTGTTGAGAGAGCCATTTAAGGGACTGGTAAAGAAAATACTTTTGTATTCTATTTTCAAATAGCCCTTATCTACTGAGTTATATGATACCCTTTTTTCCACAGTTTATTTGCATCTGCATTACTCCTTTTTTTCACATATAATATAATAAAAGTAGTGCTCCTTTTAATATTGCTCAGAGCTGGTTTTCATCACTATTCCCAGCTGTGTCTGAACACCTTCTGTTCCATAAGGTTATGAAGCCCTGTCTGCTGCATGCTGGCTCATTTTAGTCACAATAGAAATGATTTTAAATAATTGATGTACAAAAACAGGCAAGAACACTGATGAAAACCTGGTGCAAGCCAGATTAAATGGTGTGCTCCTTTTATTATTTCAGATGTGAAAAAAGTACTACAGCAGATTGAAATTGTGGAAAGAAGAGTTTCATGTACACAAGTCATTAGATAAGGGGCAATCTAAAATTTAAAAAAAAGTATTGATTAAAATTGTCATTGCTTTCTTGCACTGCTGCTTTAATTTTCATGCTATTTTACTTTTTGGTTAGTGTTGACTGTTTTAAATTTTTATAGTACACCCACAACTACAATCAAAATACCCTAAAATCCCCAACAATGACAATCAACCCCCAGATTGTCCTATCTTATGTCAAGGCAGCTGACATTTGGAAGGCTACAGCCTGTAGTTCAAGGGGGTGGTACAACTGGCCACACCCCCCTTTTGGCCTATTTAAGGGCTGCTGTGCTCACTCCACACACAATCATTTTTCCTTGCAGCCAGAGGCTCTGTTGATCTGTCTTCTCTACTGGGGTCTACTGGGCCTTTACCCCCAATGCGTGCTTGGACTCTGCTTGGTTTGTGCTGGACTTCTGTTTTTCTGTTCTTCTGCTTTTGGTTTGTATTACAGGACTCTGGCTGCTCCATGTTTCTGTTCGTGCTGGTTCCCTTCCTGCTCCTGTCCTTGTGTTTGTCTTGTTTGTTTCTTTTGGGCTTTCTAGTGCCCTGTGTATACATTGCTACTTGTGCTTCAAGTTATACTCTGTGTTTCCTTGCATCAAGCTACCTTTTGCCTGTACCTCAAGGCTTGATTTCTCATCTACTGTTGCAGCCCTCTGTTCACTGCATTGTTCTCTGTATGCTTTAGCTCACCCTGCTTTCTGCCTAACAAGCCTCAGTCCCTGCTATTGTCATTGTCTGTTTTAGCTCACACTGCAATGTGCTGCCTTGCTCCTCTTAATTGATTACACCTGGTTCATAGCTTTGCTGCCTAACTAACAACTGCTCCCTGTTTTACTGCTTCACAATAACCTAAGCAACCTAGTACATGGAACTCAATACTGCTTTCTGAACTAATGCCAAGGAAATATTGCTGTTGTTTTCAGTGCATTGCCTCTCCCTACAGTTCTATGTTCATTCAGATTGCTGCCCCTACGAGTTATGGTTAATTGCTGATGGATGCTGCTCAATTACTTTTGCACACTGCTTTATTACACTCTGGAGGTCAGCCCAGCTCCTGCTGTTGCTGTAAATTAGTTTTAAAATCTGCATGTGAATCACGGTCCTCCCCTTTTGCTTCCTTTTTTTTCTCACAGTGGGGGACTAGAGGTTTTGTTGAACAGCTGTGGCCCTATGTGGCCTAATCATCTTATGTTTGGCTACTGCCTCTGTCGCTAAACATAGAAACATAGAATTTGACGGCAGATAAGGACCGCTTGGCCCACCCAGTCTGCCCATTTCCCTACCTGATGGATAAGCTGCAGATCCTAGTTAACCAGCAGCCTACTTCTTCCTACCCCAACCCCCTAGAATTGCCTTATGACTGTCCCATGCATGCTTGAATTCCACCACTGTTTTTGACTCCACAATCTCCTCCAGAAGGCTGTTCCATACATCCACAACCCTCTCTGTGAAAAAATACTTCCTTAAATTACCTCTGAGCCGCCCCTTCTATCTTCAAATTGTGCCCCCTTGTTCTTGCACACCTCTTTTTGAAAGATGCTACCCTCTTGGACTTTGTTGATTCCTTGAGGTACTTGAAAGTTTATATCATGTCCCCCTCTCCTCCTTTCCTCAAGGCTATACATATTAAGCTCCTTAAGTCTCTCTTCATATGTCTTCCGTGCAGACCCTGCACCATTTTAGTTGCCCTCCTCTGGACAGCTTCCATCCTGTCTATGTCTTTGCGGAGATTGGGTCTCCAGAACTGCATGCAGTACTCCAGATGGGGTCTCACTAGCTGACTGTACAGAGGGATAATAACTTTCTGTTTTCTACTGGTGATGCCTCTCCCTATGCATCCCAGTATCCCCCCAGCCCTCCTTGCTGCCCTCTCACATTGCTTGCCCACCTTTAGGTCATCTGGTATGACTACCCCCAGGTCCCTTTCCATTTTTGTTGTTGTTAGTATCTCATCCCCCCATTGTGTACTCTTCCTCTGGGTTTTTGTTTCCCAGGTGCATTACCTTGCACTTCTTAGCATTGAATCTAAGCTGCCATACATTTGACCATTCCTCTAACCTTGCCAAGTCCCTTCTCATCCTTTCCACTCCACCTTGTGCATCAACTCTGTTGCAGATCTTGTGTCATCTGCAAAGAGACATTCTCCTTCCAGTCCCTCTGCAATGTCGCTTATAAAGACATTGAGAGGACTGGTCTATCTGAACCTCCGGTACCCCCCTACAAACCCCCCTTTTTTCAGAGTGGACTCCATTTACTATTACTCTCTGTGTCCTATTCTCCAGCCAATTCTTTACCCAGGCTGTCATCTTGGGACCCACTCCCAGGCTGGCTAACTTGTATATTAATCTTTTGTGTGGGACTGTGTCAAATGCCTTGCTAAAGTCTAGGTAGGCCATGTCCACAGCTCCTCCCTGATCAACTACTTTGGTCACCCAAACTAAACTTTGAGTATTTGTCACCTTTATTTGGCACTCATTGATGGACTGGTTGGCTAGCCTCACACCACTAAAGGCCCAGGTTCCCTTGCGCTGAACCTTGCTTTAAAAGATGTCTGACCTACGTATGGTCTCCAACACTCAGCACTTCCATTGTTCCACATGTTTACCCTGCTACTCATTGCTGCCTGTATCATACCTACTGTGTTTCTTTTGCTGCTTGGTACCTGATATTCTCTCTAGTGCCTTGTATGGCTAGTGATGGGTGAAGTGGTCCCTAATTTGCTCCTTGAAGTGGTTCATGGAGTGAAGGTGGATGCAGAGTGCTCCTGGCATAAGCGGTGCCGGCTTTGTAATGAATGCTAAGTCCATTGAAAACAATGACTTCACGTTACTCCACCTTCCCAAACCACTACTCCACCAATTCTTAAGGCAAAGTACATTGAAAACAATGTATTTCACCTCACTTCACCTTGTTTTTAAGCTCCAAAGGCGAATTTTGCAGTGATTCCTGGGATTTCAGGTCACATGGGCTCTAGATTGTTCTGGACAGCCTCAGTTTGGGGTAGTGTGTGTAGGAAGCTGTAGGAGACAATCTGCTCTGAGAGCTCTCTGTGATTCAAACCTTCAAAAAGCTGTTAAAAAAGCCTTTTTGAGTCATTTTTTTTTTTGCTGAAACTTTAGTTCATCGATTATAGGAAACCCTCCTGTACTCTTATCATTGAGCGTTTATTGTTTGTGTATGGATTTTGAATGTTAATGTACAACATTCAGTCTGTGTACTGAGAGGCAGTGGAAGTGTGCTTTGGGAAGGGGTGTAGGTAGATTAACTTGAAGTAAAAGACAGTGCTTTCTGTTTTGGTGATATTTTTCTTGTATAACTGTGTTAATGTACACAGTAATATTTTCAATATTTCTTGCCATATTTTTGTTGATCGTGGTGGTGCAGCAGTGCATAATTTTAGTTTGTTTAAAATATGTAGTTATATTACTGAAGTTTTCAATTTGCTATGCATTACTTATTGTGTGTGTATGTGTGTGGCGCATGTCATCAAATCAGACACATTTTATTGTGCCACATAATAATTTCAGCAATGTGAAGCTGCTATCCACTGCAGCTATGTGATTTTTGTTCTTCTTTGTGGTATCTTTTCTGGTACTAGTACTAGTGACTGTTACTGCCTCAGTGCATAATTTTAGTCTGTTTAAAATATGTGGTTATATTACTGAAGTTTTCAATTTGCTATGCATTACATGGTGTGTGTGTGACATGTGTCATCAAATCAGACACCTTTTATTGTGCCACATAATAATTTCAGCAATGTGAAGCTGCTATACACTGCAGCTCTGTGATTTTTGTACTTCTTTGTGGTATCTTTACTGGTACTAGTACTAGTGACTGTTACTGCAGCAGTGCAGTACACTGCCCCTCCCCGCAACCTGCCCCAACCGGCAAAGGTATTCTTTTCCAGATTTGAATTTCTGATGGTGAGCACTGGTTAGGTGTTGTGCCTTTGTGTCTGCATCTCTTCAGTGCACAGCACAATCTTAATCTGTCTGTGCATTTGCATCTCTTTAGGGCCCAATCTCCATCTGTAACTTAAGTCACAGTTGTTTCTTTGGCTTCCCCTCAGAGTACTGGACAGGTGTGGTGCTTAATTCTGCATGAACATTGTAATCATTAATATGCGTTTTTAAGTCAGGACCATCATCACGAGTCACTCATGTTACAAATCATGTTCTTCATCATCAAGGTTTCAAATGCAGTCACAAATCATGATTCACGATCATTCACATTACGAATCACAACATTTTTTTTATCTAGTTACTTGGATGTATTGCAAGCCTGTTTTGTAGTATCTCTCCAGGCTTCACCACCCTACCATTGTACTCATTGATACGTGTTTTTAAGTCTGGGAGTTTTAAGCTACAGCTCATCGGGGAAGTACAGCCATAGGCTTTCACGCTCCCAATACAGTTTCATACTGGTTATCTCACACCATTGACACCAAATCACATTCTTCATTATCACAATCACAAATGCAGTCACAAATCATGATTCATGATCACGTCACAAATCACAACATTAATTTTATTTAATAGTTACTTGGATGTATTGTAATCCTGTTTTGTAGTATCTCGCCATGCTTCACCACCCCACCATTGTACTCATTAATGTTTGTTTTTAAGTCAGGGAGTTGGACTGTGTCTGCAGTACATATACAGACTGGAAAAAAGACTGACTGCACACATGCAGTTTAGCAAAGTATACTTGCACTGCTCAGAATACAAAGTGTCACGCTTACGGAAGACAACAAAAAAGGGCATAATTACATACAAGGGTCGGGGATGGTGGAGGAATACATTTCATAACACATCAAGGAAGGTGTGGGGGGGCACATGGTGTGAGGGAAAAAAAACAATGTGGGATCCCATGGTGATCCAGCAGCAGTTCCAGCATGGACATCATTTGCAACTGGTGTCCCTCTATGTGATCCAGCCACTGCTCCACAGCACTCACCCTCTCGTTGTTCTCCTCGACAGCACTCCAGAGAACTGCCAAATCAGGCTGTGTTACATGCAGTTCCCTGGGGTCCACATGTTCTACAGGTTGACCTGCTGGTGGTGGGGGTGGGAGGGTGGGGGTGCTGCTGTGGCCCTCCTCTTCTTAGGGATGCCTCAATGCACAGCTGCACCCTCTGCTACAGAATGGCCAGCAGGTACAGGCATGGTCCATTCTGTGGCAGCCTGCCACTCCAACTGCTGGTGATTGAGCATATGGGTGTGCTGGCCCCCAGTCCCCAGGTGAGTCCCCCGGTGGCCACGGTGCACCTCTACCTCAAATAGGCAGTACTTGACAACACTGCTGTCCCCTCCAACACAGTCAAAACACTGCTAAACAACATAGGTGCGGGGAGGACCATTCACAGGCAGGGGATGGCCTGATGAACTGGCAGCCAGCTGGTCACAGTGCTGAACAGGGGTGGGATCCACACCTGGGCCCAGGGGAAATGGCACATCCTGCTCCAGTGTACCTGGTGCTGGACTTGGCGGTGGTGGTTCAACTGCCTCAGAGTCAGGACAGGAGGCGGTGCTGGTCCTGCTTCCGGGGGGGGGACACTCACAAGTTTTGAGTGGTCCAAGAGAAATGGGCACCCATGCCCTCCACACATGCACACGGTATGATGCTTACCACTGCCACACTCTCCCAGAGCTGCCCCCACCCCAGACATTCCCTCACCTTGGTCCATCTCTCCTACTGAGCTCCCTCAGTCCAAACAATCACTACTCACACTGTCACACAACACACACACGCACACACACACACACACACACACACACACACACACACACACACACACACAACTAACTACTTATAAAGGTAGGAAAAATACAATTTACAGAAAGACCAAATTAAGTAAAAAGAGAGTACAGAATGTACAAAAAAGTGTAGCTTTTAAAAAAGCTGTTGGGTCTAAATCAAAGTTTAAATCTCCTCGCTCTGATCTCAAAGTATCAGCAGTCACAAAACACACTACTCGCTCTCCGTCTGCACAGGAGAAAATAAAAGTGTCTGCTTGTATGACTCACTTTCTTCTTGTCTAGCTAAAGAGCATGTGACTTACACTACTGTCAGCCATGTGATGTGTGGGGGGGCTGCCAAATCTGAAACACCAAGTGTATCTCTTAGAATCATAATGAAGAACATGAAGTCCATTAAAAACAATGACTTCACCTTACTTCGCATTGCCATTCTGCCTTAATGCGAAGTGGTAATGACAAGGTGGAGTGAACAATTTGCATTGCCTATTTCGCGTAACGGAGTGGCAATGTGAAATGCCCACTTTGCATTCACTTCGCCGGTGGAATTTAAATTCACTGCATCTCTAGGTATGGCCTGCTTCATGCTGCATGAGATTAGTCAACCATGCCCATCAATTGGCTTGAGCTCACTCACAGCCAACTGTTTTACTCTGCACCCTAGTCCTCATCCTGAGCATGTGATGCCTGGTGTGGGGTCCTTTCTTTCTGGCCCATAGTGGGAATGTCCTCACTCCAGGTGGAGCTTTAGATGTTAAGTCTGAAAATCCATGTACAGTGGCACCTCTTGATGTCAAATTTTAACTAAGCTGCGAAGGGAGGCTATATTGCTGTCCTTTAGCTGTAGCACCAGCTGCCTGAGGCACCTTCTATGCTATTCTCCCCATGACTGCCTCTGGTTCACTTGATTTGTTTTTATATCAGTAAGCCAGCTGAGCACCTCAGCAGTCATCGCTCTCCTCTCCCCGCCTTGGAGGAGTTGTGTTGCAGAGTTCACTTGAAACTCTTCATGGTGTTCCCATTAGAGGGTAGTGTGAGAGCCATCTTTGAAATTGGAATATTTTCCAACCCCTGTGATTGGGTTTTCAAATAGCAGCAGCAGAGCCATCACTAATTAAAAACATCTCAAACCTGAAGGGAAGGTGACCTAAGCCTTGGATCCCCAGAGACTTCCTCCTCAAATAATTTTTTTCTCTCCTCCATGCCACAGGTCATAATATTTAGATAGCTTTAGGCAATAATCTGCATGTCACTTAGGTACAGTAGCAGCCACAGACACTACCGGCTGTTTCCTGAAATTTCTGTGATATTTCCAGAAATATCTCCTGCTTTCTGCATTTCCACAGTAGGGGCAGCAGAGAGAAACACATCAGAAATGTTGTGAAATATCTGGAAATAGCTGGCAATGTCTGTGGCTACTACTGTAGGTTTCCACTGTTGGATGGAGCAGGTGGCCATTCTGTAAGCATCCTGTGCACCCCTTTGGCTGTTATCTCTCTCCTTAGGAAGTCAGGCCTCCATGCCGTACAGTCAGACCTCTGTGTGGGCCACTATTCACCTATTGTTTTCTGCCTACTCTACTCAAACATGCTACCTACTAAACCTATGTTACCAACTGACCTATGTACAGGTCCTCAACTGTGATGTGTTCACTACCTGATATGCTTTGCTTGACACTCTTTTTGGGCTTCTTCCTAAGGTACCTTTAGCCAAGAGAATCATGCCCATGGCACCTCAAGAGGTGGAACCCTTCCCTAAGATTCCTTGCCTTTGTATCCCTACAGGGTGGTATAACCCATAGACAGAGAGGCAAACAGCCAAAGTTTATCTATGTTACATAAGTATGAAACCAGTAGCACAGGCACATTGAATTGAAAGGCTACAGTCTGTAGTTCAAGGAGGTAGTACAACCAGCCACACACACACACACACACACACACACACACACCCTTTGGCCTATTTAAGGGCTGCTCTCCTCACTCCACACACAATCATTTTTTCCTTGTCCCTCCAGACACCCCTTCTCCTCCTCCGGCAGCACACCTCTCACTCCTGTGGGCTTCTCCCTAATGTACCTTCAACCAAGGGAATCACTCTCATGGCACCTCAAGGGGTGGAATCCTCTCCTATGGTCCTTTCCTTGGTGCCCCTGCAGGGTGGTATATCCCATGGCTAGAGAGACAAACAGCAAAAGTTTATCTATGTTACACAAGTGTGAAACCAGTTGTACAGACACATTGAAATTCTGCTATCTTGCTACATCATTCAGCATGTGGTGTTAGTGTCCCAATTAAGAATAAGCATATGAAAAAGTGTTCAGAAAAGTAACAAGTATTTCTTGCCACACAGCTTCAAATTTACATAGATACATAGATACATAGATACATAGATACATAGACAGTGTCGGCAGATAAGGGCCTATGGCCCACCTAGTCTGCCCATTTGAGCTTGTAAGTTCAGTTTGTTTTCCTAGAAGTCTATTTCCCCTTACCCCTGACCTCTAGAATTCCTTTATGTCTATCCCATGCGTTCTTAAATCCGTGATTGTTTCAGCTCCCACCACTTCCTCTGGCAGGGTGTTCCACTTGTCCACCACACGTTCTGTGAAGAAATTCTTCTCATGTTTCCTCTGAATCGTCCCCTCCTCCAACTTCATCCCATGCCCTCTAGTCCTGAAACATCTTTTCGCTTAAAATAGTGTTTTCCTGCACCCTGTTCCTCCCTGTAAGATACTTGTATGTCTCATCATATCCCTCTCTCCTCCTCTCCTCCAGGGAGTACATGTTCAGTTCCTTCAACCTGTCTTCATAGGACTTGTGATGCAACCCATGCACAATCTTTGTTGCCCTCCTCTGAACCTTCTCTACCCTGTCTATGTCCTTACGTAGGTATGGTCTCCAGAACTGTACACTGTACTCCAGGTGGGGCCTCACTAGTGTCTTGTATAGCGGAATTATGACCTCCCTTTTCCTGCTGGTGATGCCCTGCCTATACATCCCAGCATCCTATTTGCTTTACCTGATGCCTTGTCACACTGTTTCCTCATCTTGAGGTCATCAGAGATGACAACCCCAAGATCCCTTTCCTGCTTGGTGCATGCTATATCCTCACCCCCCAACTGATATATTGTGCCAGGGTTTTTGTGCCCCATATGCATTATCTTGCACTTCTTTGCATTGAATTTCAACTGCCAAACCCCTGACCATTCTTCAAGTTTCTGCAGGTCCCTTCCTATTCTGTCTACACCCTCTGGTGTGTCTACTCTGTTACAGAGCTTTGTGTCATCAGCGAACAGTGAAATTCTGCCTTCTAGGTCCTGTGCAATGTCACTGATGAAGATGTTGAATAGGACCGGTCCCAGCACTGATCCCTGTGGTACCACTGGTCACTCTTCCCTCTGTGGAGTGACAGCCATTTACCACCACCCTCTGTGTCCTGCCATCCAGCCAGTTACCTACCCACCACACTACTGTCCTGCCCACACCCATATTCCCCAGTTTGTGTAATAGTCTTCTATGTGGCACAGTGTCAAAGGCCTTGCTGAAGTCCAGATAGGCCATGTCCACTGCCCTCCCCTGATCCACCTCCCTAGTCACCCAGTCAAAAAATTCAATGAGGTTGGTCTGACATGACCTCCCCCTGGTGAAACCATGCTGCCTTGGGTCCTGTAGTCCATTGACAACCAGATGTTCCACCAACAAAGAGCAAGAACTCCTTATCAGTGTCCCAAGTGGGAAAATTGCTTGCTAATGCCTGTTGCTGATGTTGTCTTGCAGTTTTAATTTCATGACAAGTCCTGATTAAGAATAAACAAATGAAAAAGTGTTCAGAAAAGTCACAAGTATTTCTTGCCACACTGCTTAAAATTTACAGAGACAGAACTGTGTATCAGTGTTCCAAGTGAGAACATTTCTTGCTGACGCCTGTTGCTGCTGTTGTCTTGCTGTTTTAATGTCATGACTGTTGCTGCTGCTGATGTACAGTGTGCTACTGAATGATGATAGCAACAGATGATCACTGGTTGAAGTATAATTTGATGTTCTTGAAATGACTTCTACTGCATTCACTGAAACATGCTCCCCGATGTGTATGTATTCATACCAGCAATCGTAAGTTATTATAGATGTCACTGTCATATTTGTTGAGAGACACTGCAGTTTACTTTGTATTGAATCTTGTTTGTTGTAAGCAGTCTGTCGTGCTGTTCCTTTGAAGGGAATCTTCATCATACATACTGAATCTTTCCCCCTTCATTAATGTGTTGGCCATGATGACATTCACATGCCATACATATGTGCCACCGTCTAATGTGGTACTGTAAAATGACATTTTTTTGTGGGGGGGGGCTACTGTTGTGGATCAGTAAGTTATAAACATTTCTCATTACTGTTCTTTTCTTTTACATTTTCGGATGGTATCACCCAGATTCAAAACCATATTGATGAAACCATTCTGCCACTGCAGATGGGTTCTACATGTGTCTGATTGCTGTCTTCAGCAGTACTACAATTTCAAGATATGAAAGGTATTTATTTTTTGGGGGATGGGGGTTGCCTCATTGGAAAACAATTTTCCTTAATATTTTTGCCTTCTTTCCAGGTCTTCAGTGTATCTGAAATGTTGTCCATCTTGAGATTGGGACATACCGCAGGTCCACAGCACCTCAATGTTACCAGCAAACAGATGAAGCAGAAATTTATTCAGAGTTCATTCCAGTGCCCTATGGTGTATCCAGTGGTACTCGTCCTGCCTTTTGTTATATCCTGCTTCAAATACATAGCTGTTACTCAATGCCTGTGAATAAAATAATCAAGTTTAGTAACACGCACTGGACCCAAATCTTACAGTCACCATGAGGAATACATGTTGTAGGCTCCTTGCATACTGAAGTACACCTGTCTCAACTGTGTAGAAAAAGAGATATTGTCTGACCTATATTTGACCGCTGATGAATACTTCATCCCTGCGAAAAACAAGAAAGGAAAAATTAAGTAAAGATTAAATCAGACTGATATTTGCCTGTACATACAATTATTTATGTGGCCACACTGCAATGGCATCATTGGTGCAGCTACAGTACTTTGTATCATTTTGGTCCTAGGACTGTATGATTGCAAGTTAAAACAGTCACCTGTGAAGAAAAATAGAAAATCATTTGCCTGTATTTGGCCATAGTAGCACAGTGTGTGCCTGTATAAAAAGGGAAAAAAGGATTAACAACACAATTCAAGTCAAAAAACACAGTAAATGATATTCATACTTACTGTAAATTACTGATGTTCTTGATGAGTACAATGTTAATTGTGTGATGGTGCATGGTATACCCCCCCTCGACAGCAACACCAAGACAGCGACCTATGTCACTGTTGGCAAAATCGACAGTTCACATCTGGGATTGCCCTAAGGTGGACCCTTTATGTGCTCTCATTAAGCAAAGGGTAGACCCCCTTTTAGGACTTAAGGACTTATTCTCTCCAAACATTTGCCTTCTAGGTGACTTTGCTAAGATTAATGTTCTTACTCGTAAATATCACATGGCCCTAATCTTGATGTCAGTTAAAAAACTTATGTTAAAACACTGGAAGAACATGGAGACTGTCACTTATATGGAATGGTTGCACGAGTTACTAGCCAATCTCAGAACAGAAAAGATGAGTGCAAGTCTCCACAATAAGCAGTCAAGATTCAACAAAATCTGGGTCCCCCTTTAATTTCTGTATTCCCTGCAGCCCACCTAAGGTTGCTTTTAATCACAGTCGCTTTACTTGATAACGAGAACTTTCCACCGTGCTGGGTTTTAGGTGGGAGGAAGGGGGAGTTGGTAGGGAGGGATTTGGAGGGAAGGGGGCGAGGGGGCAGGAGTTTGGATCTCCCAGATGTTATGGCTATGGCTTGAATTTCATTTATGATGTGGATCTATATTTGGAATGAAAAATCTTTAATAAACTTTGAATTTAAAAAGAAATCGACAGTTCACTGACAGGTCACTGTGTTGGTGCGACTGAGACAGGAGGACTCTGTCTCCCAGTCTTGACCCCCTCCCCAATTCAACTCAGACTCGGAGTTGATTATAATTAGTACAGGGGGTTCGGGGGCAAAACCCCCCTATAGAATAATGGATTGGGAAACAATCGGGATTTATGTCAACTGCAACTTGTGGTCAACATAAATCCTTTCACTGTGATGCTGGTCAGTGAAACTGTTGTCAAACCGGCATCATAGAACCATGGTGCATTGCTGGCTGCAGCTAGGTTTGTGGTGCAACACCTTCAGAGAAATAACCAGAGATAACAACCAACATTAGACATTATTGTTCACTGTGGCACAATTATTTTGATGTCATTTTGTTCTCATATTATCCTGTACTGATCATGCAGATAAATTTGAAATAAATCATCTAACACAACAAAGTAACTTTTTTTAAAATGATTTGTCCATCATTACTGAATGCTGGAATCCCTGTTAATTCTGAATAAATTATTTTTAATTACCAAGTTTAAAACAGCGGTGCTAAATTTGGAGACTTTATTTCAGGAATATGCAGCTATTACAGCTAATAATGTTGATGACAAGATAAACCAAATTTCTGCAAAACTGACTATAGTACCAAAGTGGGACAAGAAGAAATAAATGAATACATATTCATAGGACATGAAGTCATCATGGCATCAGAAAACAAGTGTTATCTTTACAGCCAGTACTGTACATGGCATGAGCCGCACAAGTCAGATGGTACTTTCTTGATGGACGTCACTTGTTGCATGTGCAGTTGGTGTCCTATTATGCTGACTGGCTGTGGGTTCTTATATAGGGCAAAGGCACCAGGTATGTTTGTCTGTCTGTCTCTGTCTCTCTATCACTCTCTTTCTCTCTCTCTCTCTCTCCGTCAAGAAGCAGAGTGGCTATGGCTATCTGTGGGTTCTTGTATTTTGCAAAGGCACAAGGTCTGTCTGTGTCTGTCACACAAGAAGTAGGGTAGCTGTTGCTGGATGTGGGTCCTTATATTAGCCAAAGGCACATGGTCTGTCTGTCTTTCTCTCTATCTCTCTCAAGAAGTAGGGTGGCTGTGGCTGGCTGCAGGTTCTTATGTTGGGCAAAGGCACAAGGTCTGTCTGTCTCTCTCTCTCTCTCTTTCTCTCTCTCTCTCTCAAGAAGCAGAGTGGCTGACTGGGGTGTCTTATGTATTTCTGTGTCAGGATATCTGTCATTCAATCAGCATGATGTCACTGGCTACAAGCTGACGTGTTTAGATGACTGCAGGTAATGGCGACTGCACACATTCTGGGAACTGTACTGACAAAAGAAAGAAAGACAAAGAAGAATTGTAATGACATCATCATGAAACTTAGAACAAGAAGAAGTACTTTAATGCCAATTTTTTCAGCAGCATGGGTAGAGCCATGCTGACATATTTCCATGATGTAGGAGAGTAAAATGACTGTGACAGGAATGTGAGGCAGTTTTCCTCTGCTAAGTGGTTCGACTGGTGCTGAGGCACCTATCTCTGCCTCCAGTTTAAAGCAGCAGTACAGTACTACACTAAAAAGTCAGTAACACATAGATGTCTTTCTTCTGATCTGTTGAGAACATAACTGTTTAAAATTCTGTTGAGCAGTGCAGCATTTGGGTAAAAAGTGCCCAGTTTCTTCTTTGTTTTTGTTTACATTTGTATGACTGCATATTGTTCCCTAGACCAGTTCTGCCAACTGCAGACGCACGCACACACACACACACACACACACACACAATGACATGCTGCTTTGTTTATAACTAGACTGGCTATGCTTTCTGTGTGGTATATGCATTCCTGCAAGAATGTACTAAAGTAAGTGGTGAATGGATTAATTTACAAAGGAATGTGACTAACAGTGGGGGCTGTAACTTAAGACATCTGATGCTATACAGATGGGGAACCTGAAACAACAATCTGAAACACTAGTTTCATACAATACATGTACTGTGATGGGACTGAGAGACACAGCGCGTGTGTGTGTGTGTGTCCATGTGTGTGTGCCAAAGGGGAGAATGAAGAGTGCTGTAGCACCCCTAGCTCCTTAGGACATAATAAACTGCCCTTTTAAAACTGCCTTCTTTACAGCACAAGCTGCTGTTTTAAACCCATCTAATCAGAATTAAATAGAAGTCAATTGAAATAGAGCCACATATGTGTCTCTCAGGTGTGAAGGGGTTAAAGCTGCCTGAGTCAGCAACAGTATCACCAGCAAAACCCAACCAGAGAGAGAGGACTACATCTGACTTCTCTCAAAAAAGCAAACTGATTTAATGATAAAATGTAATGTTATTGTTGTTTTGACAGTCAATCAACACAACATGGCTGTATGGTTTCAAACTGAAGTTTCTTTTCTGTTTGAGTTGAACTTGTGCATTCTGCTGTACATAGTTATTTAGGGAGGTTGTCAGCTGGTTATTGTTTGTTTCCAATGGCAAGCAATTACTGCAGTACTAGTACTTTTTTGATCAAACCTTTATTCTATAGTTATTTTTTATAGGCAGTTATGCTGGCTGGGCACTGCTATCTGATTTGCATATAGCCTGTTATAAAAAAAAATACAGTACATTTTTGTGAATAGTTTCCATAGGATAGGCTTTGTATGCACTGCAGAACAGGTATTTGTAAAGTACAAGCACACTATATACATGGTAAATCTGTTTTTAATTTTTCTCTTAATACAACCCTGCCACTCTCCCCAAAATTCTCACTAGAAATGCTAGCATTTCTATCTGTATAGTACAGTACAGTGTTTAGCCTTGCATCAATTTGACAAGAATTTTTAGTTATGGAAGATACCATGTTATATTTTGGTGTGCTGTTTTATTAATTTCAGCAGTTGTTAAAAGTTGTAGCAGACAGGGCAACACAGGGTACTCAGAGTCTGAACTGTTTTTACTTTCCCTCTTCCTTATGGGCATACCTAATATTTAAGGAGGTTGCCAGTTGCCACTACTGCTGTTAGGCACTGGTAATCTAAAGTATAGATAATTCATCAGAAGTGTGCAAATAAATAGGTGTTATTCCATTCATTTTGCACAATTATATACATATTGAGTATGATTAATGTGTTGAAAGCATTTGCTATTTACTATCAGAAACATATGAAAGCAGTAAGCACCATCTACATTATGATTCTTTTATGTGTAGTAAAAAAGTAACCTCCAGGGAAGAGACATTTAAAAAATGATGGTGGCAGCCATATTTATTGATGTGAATAATCAATTTCACAACTAGCAATACAAGTTGTTTTTTTAAATCACTGAGTTAATGAGAAATGCACTGATGATGAATACAATGATGTCAGAAATGCACTAAAGTTTGAAAAACTGATGCATGGATGACAGGATGGATGACAACTCCACAAGTCCCCCATAACTGATTTACATTATTCAGATATCGAAAACTATTACTTTGCTGGGCTGAAATATAACAGGGGTTTATATTAATGAACAGTCTAATGTCCAATAATTTAAATTACACATTGATACGATACTGGTATTTGTGGCAGATTTACTGTTAGTTGCCATTCAAATAATAATAAGTGGTGAGAGTGTGTGTGTGTGTGTGTGTGCATGTGTTTAGTGTGTTTAAGAGAGTTACTCCAAGGACCCCACATTGCTACAGTGTAAAATCATGTGCATGGTTCCCCCGGCTGGCACAACTTTAAAGAACCTGTTTCTCATATGAGCTGTTGTCCTGTATCATCTTCTGGCAGGCTTCAGAGAAATCCAGCTGCTCTGTCTGGACTGCAGTCAGGATGTGTGTGACATTGTGTCTATTTGGATGCACAGTCTGGACTGCAGTCAGGATGTATGTAACATTGTGTGTATTTGGCTGCTCAGTCTGGACTGCAGTCAGGATGTGTGTTGCATTGTGTGTTGTTGCTTATCAGTACAGAAGACACACATCTGATTAAATGTAATCCTATAGAAAATCCGTCTGCTGTTTGCATGCATGCAGTTACCCCCACCCATCATCCTTTTAAAGAGCTCATGATATCACATGAGAAGAATGGAAAAATACATGTATATACACACTTTGTTTTGCTATTTATTGACACAGGATAGCCCAGCTTGACACTTAGCAGAGTAGTCTGGCTTTTCTCTTTTTTTTTTTTTTTTTTGCAGATGAGCAGAGTAAACTAAGGAGAAGCTGAGTGTTAATTGACTTGTTCAGTCTCATACAGACTACTGTGGGACTTGAACTTGGATCTCCAGGTCCCAAGCCTATTGCACATATACTCATAGTTTTGTTTTACTGTAACTGCTGCAATTTTTGCAATTTATAGATTTTCAACTGGGCAGCCATTTAGCATCAGCTTAAGCAAAAAAAGGTTCTGTCTTCTTATGGAGCTATTGGAGCTTATGGGTTTAACAACTGAGGACTTAATATTCAATATTAAATATTTGTATATGTTGTAAATGTACACATTATTACTGTCATCATAAATGTGTATTTATTGTATTTCTGTATATCAATAACTGGTTCGGAAAAAGCGACCTTTATTTATTTATTTCATACTTCAGAAAATTACCTTTGAGCAAAATGCTCTTTTTCAAAGGTTGCACGTCAAGAGAAGGTACATGAACAATACAACAGTTACACCACAAATATGATCGGTTCATAGATAACATACTATGAAGGTATTGCACAATAAGGACATCATAATAAAACTATACATGTGGTTATAAAGCTCAAGTGAAGGATTAACATGTCAGTTGCAGATAAAAGAATTGGCAGGAGGAAGCAGTACAGCTGGAAAACATTGATTGTCATGTTCTTCCATGGGGTCAAGGAGACATTTATTGAACTTACTGATCCACAGAGGTAGGGCTGCCAGAGACAGGCATTGTCATGAAATATGGGGGGGGGGAGAGGTGAGGAGGGGTATGCATAGGAGGTGTATGCCAGTTTGAGATGTGGGCAAGGGCACCCAGTAGATAACCCTGACAGTCCTGTAACAAGTGCCCTTCTGACCTTCAACACCCCCAACTTTTACAGTCTTCCGGCACCCAAGTGTGTGTATGTGTGTGTGTGTATTTGTATGTGTGCATGTGCATGTGTGTATATGTGTGTGCATGCATATATGTGTGTGTGTTTGTGTGTGTGTGTGTGTCTCTCTCTCTATGTTCAGTGTACCTGATTCTCAACAACTGGGCACTTTATTAGTCCAGATGCTTTGCTTGGCCTTTCTTGCATATGAGGCTTCAGTTTAGATACAGACATCTATAGGAAAGAGAGCAGCAGCAAACAGTTATGCAGGCTGCAGCTCTGTTTGTCAAGTCCAAAATATAAAAAGTCCTCTCCACAAGCCAGCTCGATGGTACTCAGGGTTGAGGAGCTGGATACCACACCTCGCGCTATGCTGGTGACCGGGTTCAGGAATGACCTCGGGTCATCGGGGGAGCTGGTGTGGAGGGTGGAGCAGGAATGAGGATGCTGATGGGCAGCTCTCCTCTCCCAGGGATGGTAAGGGTGGTTGGCACCCCCCGTAGTTCTTTTCCTACTAGGTGGAGGTCTGGTGGGTAGCGTAGGTGGGGATAGGGTGGCAAAAGTATCGGAAGGTGGAAGGGGCTGAGCGGGTGGCACAGGGTGCGTAGCATGCCCCCACATGCTCATACAGCTGTGTGCCTGGGTCTTGGTGGGCCAGGGGAGAAAAAAACAGTAAAAATATCTTTGTGTCCCTGTTGTCCACAGATGTGTTGTATTGTACTGTTTTATTTCCTGTGAGGAGGACTGCACATCCAAGCTGGAGCTGGTATATATTTGTAGTAACCTAAGTGAGGGTGACTACTATTGTATATGCTGTAGTTTAAAAGTATAGATCCAACATCACATGCATTTCCATTTGTTAATCAGAAACATATGGTTTCAATACATAAAAGAAAGCAGTTGAACATGTTAATGAGCTTCTGTTGCATCACCGCATGCATGAGAGGTGACAATTGTTGATCTGATTTCAGTCTCTCCATTCCCATCTTCAGTTCATTTGCAGAGGAACGCTCTCCCAACTATCATAGCATCTGTAATTGCCTAAACCAGTAATGTATGTTTATGTTGATGTACAGTTATGCCACTACTGGCAAAAGTGATGTTTTTCATTCTAGTCTACCTCAGCACCATCAGGAGCCACTAAGAAGCAAGGCACCTAAAGTGATTCACAGCAATCTTCCTTTGGTAGTTTTTTGTTTGACTTTTGGAGGTGTGTGTGGTGAGGTCTCTCTTTCCATAGTAACCATACAGTGTCAGTCATGCTTAGGATGCTAATGATGTAAACCAAGCCTTTAATACCCACCTAATTGCTAGCTGTACAATGAAGATGGACTACGAATACATTTATGAGTGCCCCAGTGAGAGTGAGTGTGTGTGTGTGTGTGTGTGTGTGTGTGTAGTGGTGGGTATCCAGTGGCACTGGTGTTTGTGCAAAGACCTGGAGGAGTCATGTCTTCCCCAACATTTTAGTCATGGTTGCACGTGTGTGTGTGTGTGTGTGTGTGTGTGTAGACACACAACCACAAGAGGATTTACAATTATGCAAAAGTGTGCAACTTTATGGGTGGTGATATAATGTATTTTTTCAATGAAAGTGTGGTACACTGCTTGGACATTTGGTCAGACTTTGTTGAGGGGGTCTAACAGTATCATACTGCAATCTGTAACATGTCAGGAAAAATGTTTGATATGAAATTAGTATGTGCAGGAATATCAATTAGCTATTGTTGTGAGGCACTGTGATAGAGTATAAAATAATCCATGGGATCTAAATGTTCAAAGCCAGGAGTTGTATTCCAGGTTACTGTGCCAAGTGGATGTGACAAAATTGGCTCATTGTCCCGGATTCTCCCCTTTTCCCCCACAAAAGACAAAACCATTTGTATGTAGTTGTGCTCAGATTGGCAATTAATTTATTATATATCATAATTCCATTTACAATCCCATCATCATTTATTATAGTCTTTTTCACAATTGTATTTTATTGAGTCCATATACTGTATCAATCTCTGATCATCACTCTTTCTTCCTTTTCTCGCTCCCCCAGGTGAAAACCTGGGAGCCTTCTACTTTTCTTTTTCTGGTAGGTAACGGTGAGAACCGAGACTGCTTTTTCTCCTTCAGCTTCTTCTTCCTCTCATCATATTCCTTTTTCCTTCCCCCATCCCCTTCTTCCCCTTCTTTTTTCCCCATTGGCCAGTCTCCAGCTTGTATTGGATGACTGGCTTTCCCTCCAATTGAGGGTATTTCTCCCCCTGTTTGGGGTACAGCATCCTTTTTTCTTTTTTTTTTCTTTTCCTGCCTGTCTCCTCCATGCTTCTATGAAACCCATAATTTCTGTATTAAACATATCTATAGCTAGGTCTCATAGGTGCACTCCATCTGACCTGTAGAAATCCTCTACCCATTCCTCCACACCTCGCAGTATTATGTGCCGCCCCCATCTTTCTTATCAGTGTTCCCACCCTTCTATTCATCTTCCTCCTGGCCCTGTCTAAAGCTATGCGACTGTGTTCATGTCTCCATGCCCTCCGTGGGATCACATCTGACCAAACAAAGCTTACCCCTGGCCACCACTGTTGTATTTTCTCTAAGCCCCTTTTTACCTGCATATATGTGTCCCCCCATGGCTTTCCCCCAATATCATTACCCCCAGGTGTAAAATGATTAAATCTGGGGTGGGTCACTGCTCATTCATCTCTTTCAGGGTAGGAAGCATCTATGCCCATCTCATCCCTTGGATGCCTCGCCAAACCAGTGTACATTTTCTCACATCCTGGTACAGCTGTTTTCCCCAGCCTCTTTCTCAGCTCTCTTTTCCACCCAATAAATGTAGGAGTGACTGCAGATCCATACTTCCATGATCCTTCCTCTTCCTATAGGATTTAAGCAAAATATATCTTAAACATGGTCCTAGCTCCTTTTCATAGCACCTATCCCTTCCCCCCTCCCCCCAATGTGGTTCCGTACCTGAAAACAAAATACAGGTGATATGTCAGTCTCCATATTGCAGTTCTCAAATGTACCTCTTGTAACTGGCAGACTGCCAGTGCCCCCTCTCCAACATATTAGTCACCTTCTCCCCTGCTGCTGCCCACTGTGAAGCAGCCCCTATTAGAAAGGAGTGAGATGAATAATTGCCTGGGCCCTCGCCCAGGAATTGCATGCCTTTCTTGAGCATGGCCATGACCTGATAACTGGTGACCTTTTTTCTGTCTCCATGCACAAATAATCTCCCTTTCTTAAACCCCCACTCTGCAGCGTAAGTCCACAAAGATTTTACTGGGCATACTGTGCCATCTCCATGAGCCTTCAGGGTTACAGTATAACCCTTTCCCCATTGATCCATTTTAGACTTCTTAATTATGATTTGTATCTCCTCCATTCCCCAGCTTATGTCTTCCCACTCCAACCCCCCCCCCCTTCATCCTTTCTGCCTTGTTCCACAGCCTCACTCACTCTCAGGGACCCTGCAAACATTACTAGATAAATCATGTGAAATAACTGCATCTCATCTTTCAATCTGCAAATTGCTGGTAGTACCCCCTTAAGTTTTGCAAGCCACTGCTCCCCTATTGGTTGTCTATTATCCGTAGGTCTCTGGTTCAACCTACCCCATCCTTGCATCATTTTCCTGATCAACATTGACTTCATTGGATCCTTCCATTGCATTAGGCTGCAAACTAAACTAAACCCATCTAGATACACCCCCATCGTGGTGTGAGCCATTCCTCTCTGCCATTGATCTACTATGAACTTCCCTAACAGTTCCTCCATGAGTGGCCTACTTACCTCCATGCTGTGTGCTGCCCTGAATGTTTGGAACAACCGCCAAGCCCCTTCGTAGGCCCTCAATGTCCATGGTGCCCATGAGCTGCTAAACAGCAGTTCTGCTCCCTCTTGCCAATGTCCCAGATGTTCGTTGGTATGGGTGTTTTCCAATCCTCTGCTGATGGTGCCAGCATCCAGAAACAATGCAGCTGCAGATGGGAAAGGCTGTCAGCTAGGACATTTTTTACCCCTTCTATGTGTTTTGCCCTGAATGACATATTCTGTTGCAAGGCCCTTAACACCAAGTGTCTCAAAACCTGCATGACCATTTCTGACCTGGCTCCCCTGTTATTTAAAACTTCTATTACTGCCTTGTTATCACACCAAAATGTAACCTTCTGATTCTGTAGCTCCTCTCCCCATACCAGGGTGCAGGCCCAAATGGGCATGATCTCCAACAGCGTGATGTCTTTTACATTTCTGTCCCTCACCCAAGTTTTAGGCCATGGTTCTGAAAACCATCTTCCCCCCATATAACCCCCCATACCTAAACCCCCTGCTGCATCTGTGTAGAATTCATGATCTGTGTTGTACACCCAGTCCTCCTGCTAAAAGGAACAGCCATTATAGGTGCTGAGGAATTCTTCTGACACCCTGAAGTCATCCTTAACTCCCTTTGTCATGTCCACCCAGTGGTGTGGTCTGGTTACTCCTGCTGTGGCCCTTGCAAGCCTCTTTGTGAAAGCCCTCCCCAGTCCAATTTCCCTGCAAGTGAAGTTCAGATGTCCTAAAACCTATTGCACCTGTTTTAATTGCACTCTTCTCCTACTTGTATGTACTTGAATCAGCTCCTTCAGCTTCTTCACTTTGTTGTCTGGCAACCTAAATACCACTCCCCACGTGTCTATTTCAATGCCCAGAAATTCTAAAACCTTACTGGGGCCTTCTGCTTTTTCCGGTGCCAATGGAGCTTCTAACTCTCTGCACAATTCCTGTAAACTGGTTAACATTTTTTCTGTCTCTCTCCTCTCGCTGCATATTAAAGGGAAATCATCCAAGCAGTGTATGGCAGTCTTGTATCCATTTTTTTCCTGAAATATCCACTGTAAGCAGGTGCTGAATGCCTCAAATGTAGCACATGCTATGGAACATCCAAGGGGCATTGCTTTATCAAAATAGTACTGGCCCCCTATCTTAAAGCCCAATAAGTCCCAGTCTTCTCTCCTGACTAGAAGCAACCTGAAGGTGGACTCTATATCCATTTTGGCCATTCATGCATCCGTAGTCACTCGTATAATCTGCACCACCTCCTCTAATGTGGTGTATGTCATTTTACTATGCCCTCTGCTTATGAAATCATTCACTGAGTCCCCTTCTGGAAATGACAGGTTGTGGATCACCTTGTATTCTCCCTGCAGTTTTTTGGGGACCAAGCCCAGAGGAGAAATTCTCATGTTCTGCAATGGGGGTTAGCGTATGGCCCTTCTACTCTACCAGCTGCCTTTTCTTTTTCTATTTTTTGTCTTAGAATGTCCTCCTTCCCTTTAACTGGACCCAGGTTATTCGCCTCTCTTGCTCACCTGGGGCCTTTGCACTGCAATGGGAAACTGGTCTTAAACCCTTTCTTAACTGACACTGCCACTAGAGATGCAGTGAACTTAAATTCCGCTGGCGAAGTGAACGCGAAGTGGAGCATTGTGAATAGCATAAAGTCATTGTTTTAATGGACTTGCGTTGCTCTCATTATGATTCTAAGTGATCCACTTGGTGTTTCAGATTTGTCAGTCCCCCCACACATCACATGGCTTACAGTACTGCAAGTCACATGCTCTTTAGCTAGGCAGGAAGAAAGTGAGTCATACAAGCAGACACTTTTACTTTTTCCTGTGCAGATGGAGAGAGAGTAGTGTGTTTTGTGACTGCTGATACTTTGAGATCACAGTGAGGAGAAGATTTAAACTTTGATTTGGACCCAACAGCTTTTTTAAAAGCTACATTTTTTTGTCTTTTCTGTACTCTTTTTTACTTAATTTGTTCTTTCTGTAAATTTTTTTTCTTATCTTTATAAGTAGTTGTTTGTCTGTGTCTGTGTGACTGTGTGTGTGTATTGTGTGACAGTGTGAGTAGTGATTGCTCAGACTGAGGGAGCTCAGTAGGAGAGATGAACCATGGTGAGGGAATGTCTGGGGTGGGGGCAGCTCTGGGAGAGCATGGTAGTGGTAAGCATTGTACCATGTGCATGTGTGGAGGGCATGGGCGCCCATTCCTGTTGGACCACTCAAAACTTGTGAGTGTCTACCCCCAGAAGCAGGACCAGCACCACCTCCTGTCCTGACTCTGAGGCAGTTGAACCACCACCACCACCACCACCAAGTCCAGCACCAGATTCTCTGGAGCAGGATGTGCCTGTTCCCCCGGGCCCAGGTGTGGATCCTATCCCTGTTCAGCACTGTGACCAGCCAGCTGCCAGTTCATCTGGCCATCCCCTGCCTGTGCCTGGTCCTCCCCACACCTCCATTGTTTGGTAGCTTTTTAACTGTGTTGGGGGGCAGCAGTGTGGTCAAGTGCTGCCTATGTGAGGTGGAGGTTTGCCGTGGCCCCCGGGGGACTCACCTGGGGACTGGGTCCAGCACACCCATAACCCAATCACCAGCAGTTGGAGTGGCAGGCTGCCACAGAACAGACCATGCCTGCACCTGCTGACCATTCTGTGGCAGAGGGTGCAGCTGTGCATTACAGCATCCCTAAGAAGAAGAGGGCCACAGCAGTACCTGCTGCTCCACTAGCACCCCACCCCCCCACCACCACCAGCAGGTCAGCCGTAGAATGTGTGGACCTCAGAGAACTGCATGTAACACAGGCTGACTTGGCAGTTCTCTGGAGTGCTGTTGAGGATAACGAGAGGGTGAGTGCTGTGGAGCAGTGGCTGGATCACATAGAGGAACATCAGTTGCAAATGATGTCCATGCTGGAACTGCTGCTGGATCACCATGGAATCCCACATAAGTTTTTTTTTTTTCATCACACCATGTGCCCCCCACACCTTCCTTGCTGTGTTATGAAATGTATTCCTCAACCATCCCCAACCCTTGTATGTAATTATGCCCTTTTTTGTTGTCTTCCATATGCATGACACTTTGTATTCTGAGCAGCGCAAGTATACTGTACTAAACTGCATGTGTGCATTCAGTCTTCTTTCCAGTCTGTGTATGTACTGCAGACACTGTCTAACTCCCTGACTTAAAAACAAACATTAATGAGTACAATGGTGGGGTGGTGAAGCATGGAGAGATACTACAAAACAGGCTTACAATACATCCAAGTAATTATTACAAAAAATTAATGTTGTGATTCATGACATGATCATGAATCGTGATTTGTGACTGCATTTGTGACTGTGATGACGAAGAAACATGAATGTCTACTGCCTACAGCTGTACTTCCCCAATGAGCTTTAGCTTAAAACTCCAAGACTTAAAAACACGTATCAATGAGTACAATGGTGGAGTGGTGAAGCCTGGAGAGATACTACAAAACAGGCTTACAATACATCCAAGTAACTAGAAAAAAAATGAATGTTGTGATTCGTAATGTGAATGATCGTGAATCATGATTTGTGACTGCATTTGTGACCGTGATGATGAAGAACGTGATTTGTATTACGAGTGACTCGTGATGATGGTCCTGACTTAAAAACGCATATTAATGAGTACAATGTTCATGCAGAATTAAGCACCACACCTGTCCAGTACTCTGAAGGGAAGTCAAAGAAATAACTATGACTTAAGTTACAGATGGAGATTGGGCCCTAAAGAGATACAAATGCACAGACAGATTAAGATTGCACTGTGCACTGAAGAGATGCAGACACAAAGGCACAACACCTAACCAGTGCTCACCATCAGAAATTCAAATCTGGAAAAGAATACCTTTGCTGGTTGGGGCGGGTCATGGGGGGGCAGTGTAATGCACTGCTGCAGTAACAGTCACTAGTACTAGTACCAGTAAAGATACCACAAAGAAGTACAAAAATCACAAAGCTGCAGTGTATAGCAGCTTCACATTGCTGAAATTATTATGTGGCAGAATAAAAGGTGTATGATTTGATGACACGCATCACACACATACTCACACACACACCAAGTAATGCATAGCAAATTGAAAACTTCAGTAATATAACCACATATTTTAAACAGACTAAAATTATGCACTGCGGCAGTAACAGTCACTAGTACTAGTACCAGTAAAGATACCACAAAGAAGTACAAAAATCATACAGCTGCAGTGTATAGCAGCTTCACATTGCTGAAATTATTATGTGGCACAATAAAAGGTGCCTGATTTGATGACATGTGTCACACACATACACACACACTAAGTAATGCATGCAGATTGAAAACTTCAGTAATATAACCATATATTTTAAACAAACTAAAATTATGCACTGCTGCACCACAACAATCAGCAAAAAATTCGCAAAAAATAGTGAAAATACTACTGTGTGTACATTAATACAGTTATACAAGAAAAATACCACCAAAACAGAAAGCACTGTCTTTTTCTTCAAGTTAATCTACCTACACCACAGATACCCCTCCCCAAAGCACACTTCCACTGTCTCTCAGTACACAGACTGAATGTTATACATTAACATTCAAAATCCATACACAAACAATAAACGCTCGATGATATGAGCACAGGAGGGTTTCCTATAATCGATTAACTAAAGTTTCAGCAAAAAAAATGACTCAAAAAGGCTTTTTTAACAGCTCTTTGAAGGTTTGAATTGCAGAGAACTCTCAGAGCAGATTGTCTCCTACAGCTGCCTACACACACTACCCCAAACTGAAGCTGTGCAGAACAATCTAGAGCCCATGTGACCTGCAATCCCATGAAACACTGCAAAATTCACCTTTGGAGCTTAAAAATGAGAAGTAAAGCCAAGTACATTGTTTTCAACGTACTTCGCCTTAAGAATTGGTGGAGTAGTGATATGAGAAGGCGAAGTAATGTGAAGCCATTGTTTTCAATGGACTTCACGTTACTCATTAATAATGCGAAGTACTCCACTTCGTGTTGTGGAGCACTTCGCAAATTCGCCTTCACTCCGCAAATCACTCCGCGGAGTGAAATGGGCCCACTTCGCCCATCACTATCCGCCACCTCCCTATCTGAATATCTTTCTAGCCGCTTTTCCCACCTTTCTATCTTGATGGGGGTTCTTGCATCTTGGAACTGATTTCCTGCCCTCTTCCCTTTATTTCTATTACATCCCCCCCTCCCTGTCCCTTTCTTGTTCCTTGCAGTTAGTAAGTCTGGCTCCCTCTACCTGTGTGCCCTCTGCCACTCCCCCACTATTCCACGACTGCCCCCTATATCCCTGCCCTTCCCAAAAAAACTGTTGACCTGTTCCTTGCCCCCCGGACCCTTGGGTCCCATGTGCCCATGTCATTCTGCATCTACTCGCTGGGTGTGTTCCCCCACATTTTGAGCAAGCATGATGAAAACAGCATTGGGGCCAGGAGCAAAATGCTCTATTGTAACCCCAGCAACACCTCTGGGGTGCCCCACCCTTTTTCCCATCTTCCCCTCTGGAGTGGACTGGTCAGTTACATAATCTGTCCACAGATTTAATTGTTTCATATCCCATCTTATATCCCCATAACTCGCCATCCTTTGCCGGAAGAATTCATTGTACTATATCCACCCCACTCCTCCTTTTGCTTTCTCCCACCTTATTATCAGGGAATAAGTGATCAGTGGAATGCCCAGCTCAGGTTTCTTTTCCAGCACTATAGCTGAGTATGTGGAGAAACCTACAAACTACCCATCCCAAGTCTTACCTTTAGTAAATTTGTCCTCCTCTTTCTTGCCTAACAAAATCACTGCTGCTGCCATTTCACTCTTCTCAATGTTCTCTGTTTCCTCATATTTTGCTGCTGCTTCTCGGCTCACTAACGTTGAAATGTCCACATACTCTCCCTTCCATATTTTTTCTCTTATGAACAATGGTACGTGCTCCCCTATTCTCATTCCCGGGGTTCCTATCTCCCTTGTTCCCTTTCCTATGCTCTCCCCCCCTTCTCCCCCTCCTTTGTCACCGCTGTATCTGACCTAATCTCAGCCAGTGCTGACTCCATCTGACTCAACCCCCCTGTCCCAAGTGCTGAAATAATTTGTCCTATGTATTCTTTTATGCTTTCTCCTACCATCCCGGATACATTACCTGTGACCTTGTCCGCTCCTTGTGGCCTGCTGTCTGCGGGATGCCCTGGCATGTCCCCCTGTGGCAGAATAGCCAGTTGTACTATTGACTGTGGAAGAACCTCTGTGCTAGGAGGATCCGGTCTGGGTTCCACCGGAGGAACCATCACCTGGTCTTGGGGAAGTACTGATGGGACTGGGACATAGGGCTGTGGTGGTACTGGGCTAGCTGCTCTGGGAGGCATCACTATCTGTGTCTGCGCTCTGGTAGGGCAACGTGGCCTCCCTGCTGGCCTTTTCCCACCGCCCCCTTTTCCCTTCCCAGCTTTCAACTTCTCCCCGGATCTCCCCAGCTCCTCTCCTCCCACCATCTAATACATTCTGTTGGTCTTCTCTGTGAGGTCCACAATGACCTTGTAGGCATTGTCTTTAGATGGCCTGTTCTTTTTTGGTGCCATTTCCTCGTGTTCATCTGTGTAAGCTGTGGAGACAACTGACCGACAAAAAACAAAATTTTTAATTAATCGTCTGTCCACATCTAGGCCTTGTATAACTAGGCCTCCCTCATTTTTTTTTTTTTTTGTCCTGTCGTGGCTTGTAACTCTGGCCCTGCGCCTCTTGTTCTACCCAGCTTTTGACCCATCGCCCCCACCAAAGGCTCACCTTTTTGCCCCTCTTTTTTGTTCTGCATGGCCTCTTGGCCCAGCATTCAGTACCTGCTACCCTTTCACACGCTGCCATCCGTGGTTTATCCTCCGCCTTCTGCAGCTGCCCCCATTCTATGAGGGCCCTGTTTCCCTTCCTTTCTCCCTTCATAAGTCAAAGTCAAAGTCAAAGTCAACTTTATTTAAAAAGACGCCCAATCCCAAAGGCTCTGGGCGCAGCACAAAACCTATACAGTATGTCATACCATGTACAAAAGGTTAAAATATCATACACATAACTTAAACCCCATAACCCACCCCTGTTCCCTGAAATGCCCCAGGTCAGGGCACAATCTTCACCGCGTGCATCTCAGGGCATGTGGCATCATGCCTCATGGCCAGCACCTCTTATTAGGCCCTAGCCCGTTTGACCAGGCCTCTACCTTCCCTTCTTTTTCTTTTCCGGTTCTTTCCGGGCAATACTTGCCCCAGGGTCTCCCCCCCAAGTCTTGGTGTGGTGTCCTTCTGTTTTTGGTGCCATTAGAACACCCAACCCATCCTGGATCATCTCGCCAAGCAGGCTACACTTGTCATGTGACGTCACGCCACATGGCTGTCTCTGTCTGCTGCCCGCTATGCTTTTTTCCACCGGTCTTCATACACAAACGCTTTCAAGGTTACGTGTGCATGGTCCAGATCCTTATAGTCCCCTGAATAAGGCCCCTCTTCCACTTCCCAACTCCCTGGAAATCTGGCGTATGATGTCACGCCACATGGCAGTCTCTGTTGGCCCCCAATCTAGGCTTTTTCACCGGCCTTCCAACACAAATGCCCTGTCCCACATTCAAGGGTGACTCTGCCTGGACCGGATCATGATTATCCCCAGAATAAAGCCCCTCTTCCATTTTCCACTCCCTGAAAACAGTGTGTGATGTCATGCCACATGGCTATCTCTGTTGGCCCAATGCCAGCCCTTTTTCCAGGTCTTCCCCACATAAAACACTCTGTTCCCAAGCTCAATGGCAGCCCAGCAGAGCACCAGGCCCATGCTTGAGGCTTCTTGCTGCTTCCTAACAGGCCTACACGCTTTTTAAGAGAGCTTCTCCTAAAGCCCCCATGCAAGCCAACTCCTCCTAGCAACCTATGCCTTTTTGTCAGCTTACCTCACCCATCGCTTGCCTCCAACCATGCTTTTCCCGATCTGGTTTCTAGGCCACCGCCGGCCAAAACCATTACGTGCTGCTCTCTCTCCTTCCTAAATGGTCACTTGTTCTCTCCTCCAAACCATGATGTTCCCAGTCTGTTCACTAGGCCCAGCTGGCCAACATCACCACACACTGCTTCCTACTCAGTTCTACACATGAAAGCTTCTATACATGCCGCGCTATCATCGCAAACACAACTATTTTTTTTTAAACTTTACAAAGCTTCCTCTTGTTCATATGTTCACAGCCTTTCCTCACACACTGAGACATCCACATACAGGTGCTTCAAACATAATCCCCACACCAAATATTATATACATATGTAAAAAAAAAAAAAAACATCATCCTTGGTTAACATAGCTGTGTGTTTCTTACCTGATTTATCCTAGTGCCCAAACCTCTGCTCCATCTGATGCCAATCTGACGTGCTGTAGTTTCAGTAAAGATCAAAAACTTCAGCAAAAGTGGCTGAACCACAACTGTGCTGCCCCTTATGTACCTCCTTTAGCCCCTTCTCTTCCCTTCCTGTTGCCTGCCTATTGTTCTGTCTTCATCTGTCCCTCCCCTTACCTTCCCCCTCCCTCTCTGAGCACATCATCTTCAGGTAAAGGGAAGGGGTGCACCAGGACAACTTGGTCTGCCCCTTAAAGGGCAAACTCCATTGTCAGGGACCCTATGTTCAAGTGCATTCTTCGTCACATTTGCAATGCTGTGCACCACTTCTTCCCTGCATAATGCTTGTGACATTAGGTAACACGTGAGCTAGCACCATTGCAGAGCTATACCCTCACTATGGTCTCTTTTGTACAAAGGTGGGAGCAGGGACGATGCTGGCAGCAGGCAGTAAGCTGGCAACTACAGACCCATCAACCTGAATTTGGTGGAGGTGAAAGTAATGGAGACACTGTTGAAGGAAAGGATTGTGGAATATTTTGAATCCTGTGGCTTACAGTATATGTGGCTGCATGGATTTACTTGGGGAGGATGGGAGAGCTGATATCAAATTATAAATTGGCAGGATGAACTCATGTAATCTGGTTGGCTCTTATTTATGTGTAAAATATGGTTTACACATAGTTAAAAAAAGGACTGCTCAGCAGTGACGAGTCTGCTACACAGATTGATGGAATTTGAAACACAGGCATTTCAGTTAGCCCCCTACTGCCAGAACTGATCATCCACCACAAACATGGCTGATACCTTTACACTGTAAAAAAGACTTCCACTGGGCCCTAAAAATAAAACTACCTTAAATAAAAAGGAAAAAATTAATTAAAAGTTGTTTCCCTGATTATTACACTCTCCTTTCACACATAAACACATTAGAAACAATAAGTATTGTTTATAGTTTTCACTACGACTGTTTCTTTGCTGACCATGAAAATTCCCCCTTCTGTCTTTACCTGCTTATCAGGGAACTCTCTTCTTCTTGTCATGACTGTGAGATAACTGAGTCTCTGGCTGTAACAAATGCCTTTGTTGTGTGTGTGTGTGTGTGTGTGTGTGTGTGTGTGTGTGTGTGTGTGTGTACAGTGTGTTGGGAGAGAAACATTCTGCCAGAGGAACTGAGCAGAATTTTGAATCCATCTTTTCTGTGGTAAATATTCCATGATAAACATTCCATATCTTGAATGTGGAGACCATCAGAGAAAAAAAAAAACAAGAAGAAGAAAGTAGGCAGTAATACAATGACATCATCAATGACATCACTCACAGTGGGTGGAAGCATTATTTTATCACAAATGCACACAAGTAAATCTATTTTTTCTACTTATAAACATGTGTTTCCCAATATTCAAAAGCCAAAATAAAAGAGTCAATTTTTTAAGTGCAATAAGGCACTCAGGGGTGTGTGTAAACTATATTTTACAGCATGGCCAGCAGCTGAAATCACTCAGCCGAACATCTCACTCAATATGCAGCCCCCTTGTGGGCACCATCTGCATAGCACAGCCACTTATGGGGCAACCCAGATGTGCTAGTGGGGAAAAAAAAATCAACTGGCACTCTTGGCAGTAGGTGGGCATCTGTATGATAGCAGATCTTTATGCACTGGACTCTGAAGTCATGATGTCGTTCCGGCAAATGCAGGTATAGTATCTACTACCCAAAATGGACTTCTGGAGATTTCTCCAGATCCTGGATGCAACCAAGACCCCCAGAGCCACACCACCCATAGGAGATGGGTGAAAATGTCTGACCACCATGCATAAACAAGGCAAAGTAAAGAGAACTGCAGGCAAGATCTATGGTGTGCTTAGGGACTTCCTACCCAATACCATGATTAAGTGTAAGGCACAATGGGAGCATCTAGTCTATAGTGACTTTAGGAGCCAGCTTATACACCTTAAGGTGCAGTTGAGATGGCATCGTACCCCAGTCACACTCCAAAAGGTGGGACTCATCGCCCATTCTGCATGCTGGAGGTGCCAGGCCGCACAGGCCAACCTGCTGCACATACTATGGCAGTGTTCCATACTGGTGCCCTTCTGGACAGGAGTAATTCAGGACTTCTCCAAGATCCTGGGAACACAAGTCCCTGCTACCCTGACCATTTGCCTCTTGGCCAATAACTTTAAGGTGTCAAACTATTCCAATCAATCCAGAAAATGGCTCCTTGTGGTACTAGCCAAAAGGGTTATCCTAATGAGGTGGCACCAGAATCTACCTCACTCATTTCTTCCATGGCATACGGCAGTGGCTAACTTAGCACTTTTTGAATGATTGATGAATACCACCATCAATTGCATACAGGTCTGCAACAAGAAACGAGGACATTATCTCAAATCACACCTATGCGCTACCCCACCCCACCACCTAGCAAACCACTCTTCTGACCCAGATGACACTCTTTCTGTCCACCTCTGTATATTGCCTGACTGGACCGGATCCTGTACTTGCTTATGTATGATTCACTGCTACTGTTCAGTGTATTTTACCATTGGTTGTGTCAGTCTCTGGCCCAGGCATGCCTGAAAAAGGTCCTTGGACCAATGCACCAACCCGGTTAACAAATGAATAAAAAAATACTATACACTATGAAAATACAGGGTGAACAACTTTATTCACAACCACTGTATTATGCCATCTCATGATTCTGATTGACATGTATCCCTCAAGTCAGTGTGGATGCTCAAACTCCAGTTGCCATCTTGAACATAGCACACTTTTTTGCCATGAGCTCCATCTTCATGCAGAACTTCATCACAGGAACAGGGTTAGTAAATGGCTGGGGGATAGAAAGCAGAGGGTGGTGGTTAACAATGTCCAGTCTGAGTAAAGGGAAGTGACCAGTGGGGTATCTCAGTGATCAATCCTGGGACCGATCCTTTTCAATGTCTTCATTAGTGACATTGCAGAAGGGCTGAAAAGAAAGATTTGCACTCTTGTCGGGTGATATCAAGATCGGTAACAGGGTAAACATTCCAGAAGGGGTGCAGAAAATGAGGAGGTACCTAGAAAAGCTTGAAAAATTGTCCAAAGTGTGGCAAATGAGATTCAATGTGAAGAACTGAAAAGGTCATGCACCTGGGGTACAGAAACCCTGCAGAGAGCTACAGGATGGGGGGGACCACTGGCAGTCACTAGGGAAAAATGACACTTGTGGATTATCATCTTTGATTGCCTAAATGTGGCCAAACAATGTATAAAGGCAATAGGGAGAGTCAAAGGCATGCTAGGGTTCTCTGAGGGGTATCACAAGCAGAAGAAGGGAGGTGGTAAAACCACTCTACAGAATGCTGGTGAGGCCTCTTCTGGAATACTGTGTGCAGTTCTGGACTCACATCTTTGTAAAGATGTAGACAGGGATGATGCGATTCAGAGAAGGGCAACTATGATGGTACAGGGCTTGCACCACAAGATATATGAGAAGAGATTGAGGGACCTCAAAATGTATTTGCTGGAGGAATGAAGACAAAGTGGAGATATGATAGAAACCTTCAGATATCTTAAAAGCATAGATAAGGTGCAAGTGGGTGACATCTTTCAGAATGAGTACAAGAACAAGGGGGGCACAATATGAGATTGGGGGGCAGGATAAGGGGAAACACGAGGAAGTTCTTCTTCATTTAAAGGGTGTTGGATACATGAAATGACCTGCCCCAAGAGGTGGCGAGAGCAAGCACAGTAGAAGGATTCAAGCATGTCTGGGATAGACATTAAGGAACCCTTAGAGAAGGGAAGGGTCACCAGACACTATTGCAGGCAAGGAAAAAGGGCAGACTAGAGAGGGCTAGTGGTCCTTTTCTGCCATCAATTTTCTATGTTTCTAACTTCCCCCATGTGCTCCTTGCTCTCTGCGAGCAGTGTGAATAATTCATGCTGCCGTGTTGGCTCTGACCAGAATTTGTTTCTTTATGCACTTCCATCAATGTCCTCATCCTTATCAATGAGGAAGCAACCCCTGCAATCCTCAATGCTGGAGTTGCGCCCACTTGGAAATTCTTTTTCCATGAGCAAATAATCAACCTCAGTGAACACCATTTGACCCTGCCACCAGGATGATCTGCTTCACCCTCATCATCACCACCATCATTGTGACTGAGTACAAACATACAACAGATGAGATTGTCCTACTTGGAATGTGACCTTCTTTCATTTTGATAAATGCCAGCATCCCAACATTTGTAGGTGACAGGTTAATATGAAAGTCTTGCACAATGGTCCCTGCAGAACTAAACACCCTTTCCACACTTACACTAGAGGGTGGGAAGGTCAGGTACTTCAGTGTTATTGATGTCAGCACTGGGCATTCATTCACCTTGCCACTCCAGTACACCAATATTGTCAGATACCTTTTTTTCTGCCAAATAGGCCTCAGCCATGCTCTGTTATGCATGCAGTCCTGATGAGTCATCCATCTGTTCACTTCCTTCCTCTAGGTCACAAATTCCAACATGGGACAAGGCACCCAAAGTGGATTAATGGGAAACTGTGCAGCTAACATCAGCCCTTGTTGCTCAGCCACCTACATCAGGCACTGTGGCCACAATGACCTTCAGCCTGGTTATGCTGTGGATTGTAAAACTTTGCATGTGACATATGTGCCCTATGACCCAATCTGACTAGCCGTTCATTGAGATTTTGAACCTGATCATGCCCGTCCTCCAATGTGGATGCAATGTCACTTTTGTAGCTTGGGTACAGCATTGGTGGCTATTCCAAATTCTGGAGATTGCTGAATGGTGGTGATGTGTCTATTGCTGTCTAAGGTTGTAATCATGTGTTTGAGTAATGCAGGGCTTAACCTATCTCCAACCCTCACTGCCTGTGTGGCATGTTCAAATGGCCTCAAAATTAGTATTACTGAATCCATGAATAGCTACTGCTCAGTTGTCAGAGACATTGATGCCCTGGAACTGTCATGGCTAGTGTGCATCACAAGGTACTCTGAGATTGCTTTGTATTGCTTGCACGAGTGCTCTGCAATGTAAAGTGTGGAGTTCCAACTCATGACAACTTCAATTTGAGGCGGTGCTGAGGGAGGTTGTTTTGTATCTACAGCTGCCTAAGCTGGTCATGGGCCTTCTCAGAACATACAGTGTGGGAACAGATGCAACATACAACAGTCAGCATTTGCTTGATTTCAGGGTACTGCAGAAATGTCTGTACCACAAGGTTAAAAATGGTGGGCCATGAGGGAACCCTCACAAACCCACCATTGCTAATACATTTAACAACATTTAATCCACAATCACTTGCTATGAAGACAGCATTTATGGAGAGGGGTGCAGCCACTAATCGACTTCTGTTAGTGGTACGTCTAACATGTTTTCGCATGTATATGATCCTGCTACACTCCGTATTGCAAGCGTGGCATGCTGTCTAATGCCACAAAGGTTGCTGCCACCACACTCTGACTTATTACAGTACTTTCCCATCCCACCATCACAGACCACCACAGGTAACTGTGCCCAATGTGCAATAATACACAGATAAAAACTACCCACCATTTTGCTACTTGTCCACATAACCATACTTAAGTGGGAGTCATGTGATGTCTGCTTGTTGAGTGGCAGCAGGGGTTTGGAGCTCTCCCCTCCCGCCAACAAATTCATTATATTTGGCGATTTCCCGATTAGTTTAACAACTAATTTTATTTCTACCGGCACAGTCATACTCCGCCTGTCGGCTTTCGGGCATTTTTGGGAGTGCATCTCAAAATTTGCAGAGAGATGGAGGCGGACACAAAGCAGGCCGCAATCAGGCATACGCTGCCTGCCACGCCGGAGAAGATGCCCAAAAAACCATGGAATCAGTCCGGACCCACCTCCGATAGAATGGCAGATAAGAATCAAGCAGCCAACCCTCTTTCGGAGGAAAGGTTCCTGCAAGAGATCGCTCCTTTAAAGGACGTGCTGCAATCCATCACCGCTGATCTAAAGTCCATTCGGGGAGGATCTCTCAGTGCTTACTACGAGGGTATCTGACTCGGAGGCCAGGATATACTCGCCGAAGCAGGGGAAACTCACCGCTGAGGCCGAGATGGCTTCTTTAGCCCAGCAAGTCAGGAAATTACAGGCGAAAACAGTGGACTTGGAGGGCGAGCGGAAGAAATAATCTAGTGGTCTTGGGCCTTCGAGACTCGAGGAGGAGCTGACCTCATGGCATTTCTTCAAAAATTTTTGATCAAGATAGTAGGCCCTTCATCCCTCAACCCCCACTATCATCTGGAGCGGGCACATAGAGCTCTCAGGCCCAGGCCTCCACCGGGCTCTCCCCCACAACCTATTATTATGATGTTCCTCAGTTATATTGAGTGACAACACATTTTCAACAAGTCTCGGGAGCTGCAGGCTAGTACCTGGGGATCATATAAACTACGCATTGCTCAGGATCTACCAAAAGAAGTTAGAACGAAAAGAGCTGCCTTTCATCCTGTTGTACAGAAGCTGGTTGCTGCAGGCATTCCCTTTCGCATGCTCTACCCGGCTATCCTAAAAGTTACTGTCGATGGAAGTTCCCATAGCTACAAATCCCCGGACTTGGCTCTCAAGGACTTGTCGGCTAAAATGCCTAACCTGTTTACTGTCAATGGCTGATTTGATGTCCCTGGTTTAAATCTCTTGGCGAGGTTCTCTCTGGTTGATTTGGGGCCTGTGATTTAACCCCTTTTTTTTTTTTCTTTTTTCTTTTTCCCCGGCTCTATTCCTGATAGCTGCCTGGTTCAACCCTACCTGTTTGGCTGTTCCTGCGGTCGCTGGGTTGACTGGGGACTTCGAGCGGCTGGGTGGACGCTGAATTAGGCCGCGTTGGTCTCCTCTACCTTCCCTTCCTCTCGAAGTAAGCTCACCCGGAACCCCCTTGGGCGGTTGATGTTTCTAGGCGTAACGGTTTCTAGCTGGACGGACTGGTCCCTATTGTTTTTGCTCCCCGGAAACAACCTGCCCTCATTCGATGGTGCCTCATTATTGATTTGTACTCCGCTTGTTTCCTTGCCCCTTTGCTCCTGCCCTCGCATGGTGAGTCAAACCTTTTTTTTTTTCTTTCTTTTTTCTCTTTATTTTATTTGAGTTTCCTATGCTGGCAGAGGTGCTGGGGCTAGTTCGGGAAATCAGCTGTTTCCTGAATCAAACCGGGCAGTTGTTGGTGGGGGAGGATAATCCTGTGCCTCTGGTGAATACTCAAAGCTGCATTGCGCACTGATAGAAGGGGGGTTTGCAAACCCAGTCCCTAGTTTGGGGTTTATAACAATTTCTCTGGGGTGGAGGGGGGTCGCCCTCCTGTTGTGGCTCACTGAACTCTGGTCACTTTCCAGTCTACAGGACCCCTATAGCCTGATGGGATATGGGTTTGCGTTGGGGAATTGGCTGCCAGGCTATCACTGTTCCTGCACTTGTTTTAGGTCTGTCTATGTCTGGGGCCGATTTGTATGTAGTTGGATGCGTTTTCTTGTGGGGGTTAAGGGGCGGGGGGATGTTCCAGCCTATTTGGGTTCATGTCTGGTCTGTTCAAAGCTAGTTGTATTTCAATTGCCTAGGTATCTTTCCTTTGGCAAACTCTCTTGATAAGCTATGGTAGCTGGAACTAGGGGTTTAAGTGTGCCTATTGTATTGGATCATGCTTGTTTGATTCTGTATCCGCCTTTATATTTGAAATGGCTTTAAACGCACTCAAGTTTGCATCGTGGAATGTCGTGGGCTCAGACGGAAAGTCAAGAGGGCTCAGGTATTTAAGCACTGCGACTTATTTCACGTCGATATTCTGTTTTGAAAACCCATCTAACCAATGCGGGCGAAATGATTGGTTGATCTGGTTTCGCCAGGTATTCGTTGCAGGTGGGTCCAATTCTAAGGGAGGTGTGTGATACTTATCAAAAAATATGTCAACTTTTTGGTAAATACTACGATAGCTGACCCTGAGGGGAGATTTGTACTGATTAAGGGTTCTCTCAACGGGGACAATACGGTTCTAGGATCTGTGTATGGCCCAATAGGGGGTAGTCCCATTTTTTTTATGGCCCTAGCTGACAAAATTAGTGCCATGCTCCCTTTCCAAATTGTGTTAGGTGGTGATTGGAACCTTCCACCCTCTCATTTGTTAGATAAGGATTCCAAATCAAGCCTTCCACCTACTCCGGCTCAAAGGTCTTTGCTGGATTTTGTCCATATGCTAGGCCTTTGTGACCCTAGCATCTTTTATAACCCATCCCTTCGCTCCTTTTCGCTTCTTTTCTCAACCCCACTTGATCCTGGTCTAGGATAGACTATATTCTGGTTAGCAAACCCTTTTCCGGTCTCCTCCAATCCAGCATCGAACCGATTATTCTTTCTGACCATGCAATCGTGTGGCAAATATATCCCCAGGTCCCTAATTTTCAAAGGGACACTACCTGGAAGTTTAATACCCAACTTCTAAAAGACACCCAACTCGTGGACTCAGATCAAGACCCTTATTTTGTCTTTCCTGGAGAATAATCTTGGATCCACTTCTAGATTTGATTGCATCTGGTGTTCCCTAAAATGCTATCTTAGGGCGAAGTTAATCAAGATGGCTTCAGCAAGGAAAAGGGCTCGACTGTCTCGAGCTCCTCCCTTATGGCTAAAATTAAAGAAATGGAGAGTTCCTGTCTCTTCTTCTTCCTTGTCCTCTTCTGAAGCTCTTTTGCCAGTTAAAATGAGTATACTGACCTTCTGAAGGAAAGAGCTGAGTACTGCCTCATTAAGACTCAAGCCAAATATATTGAGCATGGTGAGAAAGCTGGTAAGCTCTTGGCTCTGAGACTTCGATCATGGGAAAGTTCTAGATTGATCCCGGCTATCCAATCCTCTACTGGTTCTATTGTAACTTCCCCTAGGGAAATAGCAATGATCTTTGAGAGGTATTATAAAAACCTTTATAGTGCGGCTTCCTCTCCTGCTTCCCTATCTGACATCTCAGCATACTTAAACAATATTGATATTCCGAAACTTTTGCCCTCTCACATAACTACTCTGTCTGCCCCTATTTCACTTTCTGAAATTGAGGCTGTCATTGCCTCTATGGCTCCTGTATAAAGCTCCTGGCCCAGATGGGTTTCCACAAATTTTACAGGGCTTTCTCCAAGAACTTGCCCCAATACTCCTCAAGCTTTATCAGTATCTTTCTCTGCTAACATGGTAGACCCTACTCTTCTTGAAGCTACTATTATCTTGATTCTTAAACCGGACAAAACTCCCACGGATCCGCGAGCTATCGCCCATATCCCTTCAGAATTGCGATATGAAATTTCGCCAAAGTGTTGGCTGAGCGGATTAAGAAAATATGGCTCCATCTTCTTAGCCCTGAGCAAGTTGGTTTTGTTCACTCTCGTTCCTCTTCGGATCACCTCAGAACCCTTTTTCATATCTCTCATTTAGCCCAAACATCCCATCTCCCTATGGCCCTGGTCTCACTAGATGCAGAGAAAGCTTTTGACCACGTGGGCTGGTCCTTTCTCTGGGCCACACTGACCAAGATGGGATTCCCAGTTTCTTTTCTTAAATGGATCCAGGTTTTGTATGATTCCCCTTCGGCTAAGATATACTGTAACGGGGTTTTCTCTTCGAAGTTTCAGCTGTTTACTGGTACCAGACAGGGCTGTCCCTTATCACCTTTTCTTTTCAACCTATATCTCGAGCCTCTTCTTATTAAACTTAAGTCTTCCCCGCTTATTAAAGGTTGCCGAGTGCGCCAGCAGGATTTAGTCCTTTCAGCATATGCGGATGATATACTTCTACACGTCACCCACCCTGCTGCTTCCCTAGAGCAAGCAATACTGCTCATTAATCAGTTCGGTAACCTCTCTCAGTACAAACTGAATATAACTAAGTCTGAAATCTTTCCCTTAAATGCTTATACATATAAACACGACCTCAATAAGTTTGGAATGCATTGGTCCCCTAAGTCGATTAGGTATTTGGGTATTCATTTTTCCTCGGACTCGGCCCTACTTAAAAAGCTTAACCTGGATACTATTAAAACTCAGATTCAGCAAGATTTACTAAGATGGTCCAATCTTCCTATTTCTCTCTGGGGTAGGATTAACATTGTTAAGATGAATGTCCTTCCCCGTATCTTCTATCCTCTTAACCTACTGGGTCTCTGGTTGCCGCTCTCTTACTTGCAACAGTTTCACGTGGCTTTCTCGAAATTTGTCTGGTGCAGGAAAGGGGTTAGGCATTCTTTTCTTAAATTATCTCTCCCCAGGATAAAGGGGTCCCAGGCTTCCCAACCTTCTATTATACTACTGGGCCACTCATTTATCCAAATTAGGAGATGGGTCTCAACTTATCCTGATCCCTCTCCCCCGATTTGGCTTCAAATCGAGAAACTGATTCTCTCAGAGTCTAAGTTAGATCCTTACACTATCTTTTATACTCCCATCTCCATTCTCTCGAAGTGGATAACTGACCAAACAATCCTTACGTCTCTTAAGTCCCTCTCTCAGTGTTTACAGTTTTTAAAGATCCCTCCCAAATTGGATCTAGGACAGCCTATTGCTTTTAATCCCAACATTAAGTTGGGCAATTCGATGATTGTTCCTGACTGGCTCCCTCATATTAAAAGCACTAGTCTGGACCAGTACTATGATCAGGGATCTCTTCTCTCGTCATCTGACATCCTTGCCAAATTTGGTATTCCCAATGGCAGTGTTTTTAAAATATATCAATTAAGGCACCTCATTGCTGAGAAGTTTGGTGCTCAGTCTAGAATCCAAGCCAACCCTTCCTTTCTCGCATTTTACTCTTGCTTCTAAACCACACTCTATTTCGCAATATACTCCTTTTACTGGACTATAAGTTTCCCAAGCCTACCGTGGATCAATATCTGTTCTCTCTACTTCCAGATGTTACCTTGATTGACCCCATATTTGGAGAGATCTACATAGATACCATACCCAGGACAGGCTTAAACTTACCCAATATTATATTTTGAATAACATGTATTACACGCCTAGGAAGCTTTTCCGGCTCAAAAGATTAGCTCTCTCCCTTTGTACCAGATGTTCGCAGGATGAAGGAAATCCCCTGCATATTTTCTGGTACTGCACTAAAGTAGCCCCACTCTGGTCAGCCATCCAAGCCAATTTGGACCCCCTATTGGGCCTTACCACTTTTTTCACTCCTGAAATATGTATTTTAGGGGACTATAATGCTATAGACTGTGTTGAACGTCGATATCATATTGCCCTTGTGTCCGGTGCGGTTAAGAGATTAGTTCTTAGACATTGGACCGACCAATTGACCCTGACCTATCCAGAATGGTTGACTGAGCTCGGCTTGTCTTAATGTTGAAAGGCTATCAGCCAGTGTGCGTGTCATATGGACCTATTTCAGAAAGGTGGGGTAAATTATATGCTCTATATTTACACCGTGACCTCTTGGCTTTCCTTTGGTGCCAAAGAAGCTTCTTCCTTTTTCTTATTCGTTATCCTTGCCCTCTGCTCTTTGGAGCGGCTCTCTCTTTGGAATATATGTAACTTTATTAGTATTTTTCAGTTATGTGGGTATCTGGCACACTTGGGTTGGGAGGGGTGGGGTGGGGGAGTCATGAGGATGGGGTGGGGAGGGGTATGCGGGTGGAGGGGAAGTTGGTGTTTTTTTTTCTTTTTCTTTTTCTTATTTTATACCAGGTGTAGACAATTGGTTTAATTCATCCTATGTAAATGCAGTTTTTATTTTGCAAATTTAATAAACTTGAATTTCAAAAAAAATAACCATACTTAAGTAAATGTAAGGTGATGCGGAATACTGAAGAACATGTTTTACAGACTTTGTCACAGTATGATATAACTCAGTTACAGAACAGGTGACAAAGTATGTCCTGGATGGAATCTTCCATTTGGGACATATGCATGCTACAAAGCCTTGGAAGCCTGTATTCTCCACAAAGGAGAAGGGCTACAGATCAATTGCAAGCATTTTCACTATGACAGCATTGAGTTCATGTGCAACTGCATGATTTGGTGGGTATTTAGCGTGCCACTCAAAAAGGCTGTGCAACGTGGGTTGTGTTGTTCGGTGCCAAATGTCTCTGCTCTGTGAACTGCCATGGATGGGGTGGCTTTGACGTGGGGTGGTGAGTGCACAGGTGACAAGCTGCCATTATTTTACCTGTTTAAGCACAGGGGTTGATGTACTAGAATGACTACATGGACAACCACTGCTATTCTGACCGTTACTGAAACATTCAAAGTCATCGTCCTCCTCATGCCTGTAGTAATCCTCTAGTGTTAATTTACAACTTTTACCTACATGGCTACTAGGTGTCTTGCTCACTAAGGTTGATGAGGGTGAATGCCCCACCATGGCATCAGTTCCCCTCTGATGCCAAGTCTACAGTGCCACATGCCTGCTCTTGAGATGAGTATGCTGGCCCCCAGTGCCAAGGTGGCTACCCTTTTTCCCATGCCTCACATGCACCTGGCAAAGCTGGCAGATTACCACTGTTTCATCTTTTATGAGAAAATCCTAAACTAGGGATTTTGCTGCCCTATATTTCACATGATGGTGCTGCTTCACATGGGACTGCAATTTTCTGGGAGGAGAAGTGCGGGGTGTGCTGCATGATTTGTGGTGTGATGCAAACTTTGACTTTGAATGAACATCACAATCTATTAGTATAACTTCAGGACCATCCACAGACACAGCTCCATCAGGAGAACTTTGTGGTGGTGGGGATTTACTAACACACTGTTTATCTACAGCCACCTTAACTTTATTTTTGGCCAGTTCCCATACAGTGTCACTAGCATCATCTTCATCGTCATCTACAAATTCACTTTGGAAGCTATCCTGTGCAGCTATTGCAAACTCAGCCTCACTATGATCATTTACACTTTTTTCAGCATCATCTGAGTCTTTGGATGGCCTAACCTGAAGATCTGTGGAAACATGAGACTGTGACTCATAATGGTCAGGCTCCTGTTCAACTACTGTAGGGAATGGGACATCAACTACCCTCAAGTCTTTTGACTGCACAACATTTTTCCCACCTGATAACTTTTCCTGGGTTATAGCAATATTCCTGCTGTTATCCACAATGCCATCACTTGCTTTACTACCAATGTCTCCAACCAGCATTGATGCCACTGATTTGGCCAAGAAAAATTGAGTCACAGAAATCCCTCTACTTGCAACAACTTTCCCTTTTGCTCCATAGTGACACATCCATGACCACACTTAACACTGCTAGCCCCTGATGAACCTGCCCCTTCCTTCATCACAACAACTTCCACTGCTAGCATTTGGAGGCACACAAGCAGTAGTCTTCTTAGCTGCAGGCTGCAGCACCACAGCCAGAAACAGCTTTGCATGACCATCTCTTCACTGGCATTTTTTTAGATTACACAGACAGACACCAAGAAAAGAAACATGTGCGCCACAAAAAGTGATTTTTTTCTGATTTTGTTGGTTGCTGTAACAAATTCAAGAGACTTCACAAGACAATACAATGCAAAAATACAGCAACAGGTACTTTTTTTATTATATCTGTTTTTGTTCATTTAAACGCTATAATATGCACTGGAGAGTGATTGTTCACGGTACTATGGGGAAACAAATAATAGTGGTGTAGTGAAAACACCTTCAACAGACTGAACAGAGACAATTAACAGCAAGGTTATATTGCTTCAGTTTTGGGTGGATGGGAAGCCAAAAAACAACAATAGTGACTTTGAGATGAAAATTTGGCAATAAAGAGTTATAGCCACACGGGCACAACAAGAGCTTAACCACACTCTTCACAAATCCAAAAGTGGAACAAAAAATACCTTCTTTGGGTGGGATATTTTTAGCACTAGATAGATAGATAGAAGCATGACAAAATAGCATAGCTGGGCTCAGAAATTAACAGTACTGCTTTTACAGGGGCAGAATAAAATGTGTATTACTTGATGCCATGCACACAGACTAAAGGTAATGTGCAGAAACTTTAACAGTTCAGTAAAATAAAACAATCTGCTAAACAGACAGAAAAAATGCACAGCAAAAAGAAAAAAGGATCACAAATTACTAGAAGTATTACTGTGTGTAACTGTGTACAGAACTGAACACTCCAATACTAAACAATAGCTAACAACACTTGGCAAGACTGCCTTTAACACTATAGTCTGTGAATCTCCCTTCTACACCATAGATCTGCCCCTCCCCTGAAGCGCACTTCTACCCTGTCAGTTCAGACACTGAAAGTACTAATTTAAGATTCAGAAGTCACACTGAATCAGTAAATGATCAATAATACAAACATATAAGGATTTACTGTACTTGATGTACTAAATTTGGACTCAAGAGTCCAAAGGTAAATTGTTTTTTTGAACATTTTTGAAGGTTTGCATCTCACAACTCTGACAGCTAACTAATCCAGCCTTGCACTACATACACTATGCTGAACTGAGGCTATGCAAGCCAATATGGAGCCCATGTGACCTGCTATCCCATGAATCATTGCAAAATTCACCTTTAGGAGACCCAAAAAAAGGCAAAGTAATGTGAAGTCCATATGGTTCAATGGTAACTTCACATTCCCCAAAAATGCAAAGTTATTCACTTTGCAATGTGGGGTATTTCACGAAATTCAAGTTCTATGTGAAATACTCTGCTTAGTGAGGTTGAGGGACTTTACCCATCTCTAGGCATGAGGCATGTGCACAGAGGCAGTGCCTTATGCTCCTGGGCATACTCATATCAGAACATAACTCACACCTCAGAGTATGTTATTGGGCTTATAAAATGATTCCCCAAAGTAATTATTGTAAGAAAAAAAGAACAAAAAAGTCTAAAATGTATAAGAGCCAAAAAACTCCATTTAATGCATCAGTTAGGGTTGTTCCACAGCTACAAAAGTGAGGAAGTTCGGTGTTAGGGTTAAGAACCCTCCTTACAACCCCTCAGCCCACCCCCCCAACCGGCATTGGGGTGTGCGTTGGGGTTGTCTGCCCTAACTCTCACCCCATCACATGCGTGAACAAGCTGAGGCATAGGAGAATGGGGTGAGAGTTAAGACTGATGACCCCAACGCACACCCCGATGCTGGTTGGGGTGGCGGGCTGAGGGGGTGCAAGGGGGGGTTCAACCCTAACACCAAATTTCCTCACTTTTGTCGCTGTGGAACAACCCTAACTGATGCATTAAACAGAGTTTTTTGCCTCTAATTTCCCTTCTTTTTGAGAACGAGGACTATAAATAGTGAAAGTAATGTTTTTTAGTGACATAATAACGGTAAGTGCAAAGCAAGCGCTAATTGTTACACACATGGTGACGCAAATGTAAATTGTAAAGCAAATGTTAATAGAAATGCAGGCTCAAAGTAACGCCAAACCAAACAGAGATGCAAACGGAGATGCAAGCGCATACGAAAATGCAACTGGTACAACGACAGTGATGATACTGCTATTGTAAATACAAATGGTAACTGGAACAGCAACAATAATGGCAAAGGAAACAGAAATGCAAATGCAAGCACACATGGAAATGCAACCTGTAATGTGCATGGTCATGGTACCACAATTGTAAATGCAAATGGTAATGATAACAGCAACAATAATGCCAAAGAAAACAGAAACGCAAACAGAAGCGCATATGGAAATGCAAACCATAATGCGCATGGGCACGGGAAAGCAATTGGAAATGCAAATGGTAATGGTAAGAACAATGTTGATGCAAAATGAAAGACAAATGCAAATGGAAACCGAAGGGCGGCCGCCAACAGAAATGGTAATGCGCACGGTGACACTAAGCGAAACACAAACAGAAACAGTAGTGGAGACACAAATGGTAACAGTAACTCAAATGCAAGCGCAAACAGAAACGGAAAGGGTAATGCACATGGTGGCATACACGGGAAAGAAAATGCAAACGGGCATGGAAACACAAGTGTAAAGCCTGTCTGTAATGGTAACTGCAGCGCACACCCTGTTTTTCCCAAAAAGCTCCTTTGAGAAATACAGTGAAAACAAAGAATGTATGCATTATAATGTGCCTCGGAGCAGAAAATGAGCAGTTGTAATACTAAATTGCTAATATCTTAGTAACTGTACGACATAGAAAAAAATTACAATTTCACATGATTCGTGAGTTTCCTGGCTAGGTTTTCACTGTGATGAAAATTCCGTATCTCACACTGTTTCTGAGATACGAGCCCCGAAAGGTGCGGCGGATGCCACCATGTTAGTCTATGGGAAAAAACGTCAACTTTGGAGTACCATAACTTTGCATCCGTGCAATATTTTGTCACCAAACCACCAAAAGGCACATCTGTGAGATTATGGCTGCCTTCCCTCCAAATTTCAGCCCAAAAGACCAAACTGTTCTTTGCAGCACGGTGGCAAAGAATTCCTGTCATTTTGCCATAGTCTAGAAAAGCAGAAACATGATTTACGACTTCTCTCTCGTAATCTCAGGAAAGTGTCGCAAGTGCGACACTACTTTTCCCACAAATTTGAAAAACATTTCTGGGGTGTTTTACCCCAAAATAAAGACATGGCTAGCATCCTCAGGGCTCGACTAAGTAAACACAAAAATAATTATGTCCCTAGATGGTCCCAATTTTAAATGGCAAGCATTTCTGTGATCAGTAACTGAAAACAAAATGGCAGATTTGTGACATTACTAGGGTCATTTGTGACACTAAAAAGTTCATTTGTGACACTGTCAAACTTTTTGTTTACTTTTCCCATTGACTTATAATGGGAACTTGTTTTTTGAATAACTTTTGAACCATTCAATATATTTTCATGATATCTTCAAAAGGCACATCGGGGACACTGGTTGCACGTTCCCTGAAGTATTTGGACCAGTCATGTAAACCGTATGACCTGTAGGCTTGAGTAAAGAATGCACAAAAAAAATTAATTGCATGCACGAATGTCGCCCAATAACTCTGCAGTTGTATATCTGACCAATACGAAAGTTGTCAGATGCCAAGATCTATAGTTACTCCCCATGCCCGCCACATTTCAGGCAAATCCATTGAACAGTGACAAAGTTATTAAGGTGCAAAAGTTCACCATTTAACCGTAAAAGGGGTATTCAACCCTAACTATGGTAGCACTACCGTGTTACTGTAATAAATATATATACACACATATATAAAAAATTAAACGGGTGAAATAGTGAAAAAATAGTCCCATTTCATAAGTGTTTCAGCCCCCACAGTCACCACCAATGGCAGAGGTAGGCTATTTTATTTCATATTAGTTTCTTTTTTCATAAATTCATACTGTATTTTGTGCTTTTTGGAAGATTGACAGCATCATTTGCCAATGTGTGCATGCCACCCAGCTTTTAAGGGAGCAAGCACATCATTCAGTGGATTGGAAGTGGAGAACGTTGCTAGATCTGTACCAGATTTTAAACATGAGGCTTGCATTTTGCTCCCATTGTTGCCATCATCTATAACTACAGAAGTGGTCAGACTTTACACAGTTTAATTTTTTTCATTTACTTTTTTTTTGTATTTCTGTTTACAATTTCTTATAGCCCGCTTGTCTGTGACTGAATGAACGTGTCCCTTAGTGGCCGCCATACTGTGCGGTTTTTGCACTGCTTTTTTGAAAGGGTGTCCTTGTACTGTGTGCTGCCATTAGTGGAAGGGGATTTTCAGTTAAAATTTTCATATCCTGTCATGGACAGGAAGAGTTGGGTGGGAGGGCTAGAGAACAGCTGAGATGTTGGAAACGGACCGGAGGCTCAGGATTTTTGTAACATTCATTTGTTCCTGGAGGTGGCTTCAAATACTGGAATGCTAGGCACAGATTGACAGCAATTAGAGAAAAACTAGAAAAAGGTATGAAATCTTAAAAGTTTTTAATGGTACATGGGGGGGGAGGGGCTGCTGGATATATTTCCTGCTGTTTGTTGTTGGCACTTCTTTCTCAATGCAGTGGCTGTGGTTAAATGGCATGCTGGCTGACAAGCTGCACAGTGAGAGTAGTGGCATGGACTGATTTCTTCATGTGTTGTGTTTTACTTGGCACAATCAGTACCAGTTGGCAGGATATGTCCAGATAAGGACACAGCTGAAAACGGTTTTCAGCCAATCAGGATTCTAGATTTCTTTTGACCATTTTATAATCTGTGTTATAAAATGGATAAGGAAAATCCTGCACCCTGACTGGATGAGAGTTACCTTTGGCCATATCCTTATCAGTGCCTGTTCTTCAAGCAGGTACTTCTAAAGCCCACTGGAATGCAGCAGACCTAGAAATTCATGCCTCCGAGAAACTTTTGAAAAAAAAAATTATGGCAGCCATGTTAGGAAAACAAACACCCTAATACATAGTACTTGCCAAACAAAGTTAACATTTCCACCCATTTTAATAAATCCCCATCCCATCCAACTCTTTACAAACCAATAGTATACATTAAAAAATCCACAGTATTAACGGACCTGTTTTTAAACAGTTTTTAAACCTGTGCTTAAACTGATCAAATATTGTTCTTTTGAACTGTGTGTTGGTAATTAATGCTCTGTTACCCTGTAATATGTTAGTGCTACATATTTCCTTTGTTGCTCTAGTACTGCATTATAAAATGTGTCTTGAAAATCCTAGCTAGTCATTGGCTGAGGCAGATGTTCCGATACATTTATCTCAGCTTACTGTGCAGTTAAAAAAAGCACAGGTTCAAGCCTGTTCACATACAAATCATATTAATGTGCAGCAGCTTTACAATTTTACATTTTTCAAAGTCCACAATCTTTTTCCTTCCTTGGCAGCCATTTGATTTTCTGTTATTCTTACCAAGACACCTGTGCATCTCTCACTGTCTTAGCACTCACCCATGGCTCCAAGAATAAGCTAGCATTTGTCAGTGTCAAATGTTCGCTGTCAGTACTGCTGTTGTACCAGATAAGATGGAATATCTCATTTTCAGTGGTATTCTGCTTTGATACATTGTTAGATTGTAATTTCCGAGGATAGAGCAGTCAAATTGTAGTATTTACTTTTAAGTAGGCTCCCACATTTTGACCCAAATGTCCAACAATCATTTATATGACCAGACGTTAGGATCAAGACAGGTGGAATTTTTAAAATCCCATCCAAATGATGATTTCGCTGTCTGACTATGGAAACACATTTCAGGGGGATTTGAAAAATGACACCCGCCATGTTCAGGAGGTGGGGTAACGCAAAGGAAATGTTGAACATTAGGGGCCCAAATCTGCAAAAAATAAAGTTATGAATAAATGTTGGAAACATAACATAACATAAAAACATAAACTTTGACAGCATATAAGGACCACTTGGTCCACCCAGTCTGCTTCTCTACCTATTGGATAAGCTGCAGATCCTAGTTAACCAACAGCCTACTTCCTCCTACCCCCCTCCCAAGATTTGCCTTATGTCTGTCCCATGCATTCTTGAATTCCCCCACTGTTTTTGATACCACTACTTCCTCAGGAAGGCCGTTTCATGCATCCACCACCCTCTCTGTGAAAAAACACTTTCTCATGTTGCACCTGAGCCTTCCCCCCTCTATCTTCAAACTGTGCCCCTTGTTCTTGCACATCTCTTTTTCTCAAATATGTTACCCTCTTGGAATCTGTTGATTCCCTTGAGGTACTTGAAAGTTTCTATCATGTCCCTCCTCTCCCTTCTTTCCTTGAGGGTATACATATTAAGCTCCTTTCATCTCTCTTTGTATGGCTTCTGGTGCAGACCCTGCACCATTCTAGTTACCCTCCTCTAGACTGCCTCCATCCTGTCTATGTCCTTGCAGAGATGGGGTCTCCAGAACTGCATGCAGAATTCCAGATGGGGTCTTACCAACTGTCTGTACAGAGGGATAACAACTTCCTGTTTTCTACAGGTGATAACTCTCCCTTTGCATCCCAGTATCTCCCCAGCCCTCTTTACTGCCTTCTCACATTGCTTACCTACCTTTAGGTCATCTGACATGACTACCCTCAGGTCCCTTTCCATTTTTCTTGCTGTTATTAAACACCATTGTGTACTCCTATCCTGGGTTTTTGTTTCCCAGGTGCACTACTTTGCACTTCTTCGCATTGAATCTAAGTTGCCATACATTTGACTATTCCTCCAAACTTAAGTCTCTTCTCATCCTTTCCACTCCTGTGGAACCCTGTTGAAGATCTTTGTGGTGTCTGCAAAGAGGCATTCCTTTCCTTCCAGACCCTCCACAATGTCACCTATAGTGGTGGGCGATGTGGCTGAAATTCTGTCCGCGAAGTGATTCGCAGAGTAATGTGGAATCCGCGAAGTGCTCCGCAACATGAAGCGGAGTACTTTGCATCATAATGGGGACCTTGAAGTCCATTGAAAACAATGACTTCCCATTACTCTGCCTTCTCCAAACCACTTCTCCACCAATTTTAAGGCGAAGTACATTGAAATCAATGTACTTCGCATCACTTAGCCTTGCTTTTGAGCTCCAAAGGCAAATTTTGCAGTGCTGCATGGGATTGCAGGTCACATGGGCTCTAGATTGTTCTGCACAGCCTCAGTTCTGTGTAGTGTGTGAGTAGTGGAAGATGGAGACAGTTTCCTCTCAGAGCTCTGTGATTCAAATCCTCTTAAAGATGTTAAATAATCCTTTTTGAACTATTTTCTTTGTTCACAATTTAGTACATCAATTGTAGGAAACCCTCCTGTGCTCATATCATCGAGTGTTTATTGTTTGTGTGTGGATTTTGAATGTTAATTTAGAGCAGTCAGTCTCTGTACTGTGAAGTGTGCTTCAGAGGAGGGGTGTATCTGTGGTATAGGTAGATTAACTGGGAGATAAAGGCAGTCTTTCTGTTTTGGTTATATTTTTCTTGTATAACTGTGTTAATGTACACACAGTAATATTTTCAGTAATTCTTGAATTTTTTTGCTGATTGTTGTGGTGCAGCAGTGTATAATTTCAGTTTGTTTAAAACATATGATTATATTACTAAAGGTTTTCAATTTGCTACGCATTACCTGTAGTGTGTGTGAGAGTGTGTGTGTGATGTGTGCCATTAAATCAGACACCTTTTATTGTGCCACAGAGTAATTGCAACAGTGTGAGCCTGCTATCCACTGCACCTGCATGAATTTTTTACACTGCTTTGTGGTATCTTTACTGGTAGTGGACTGTTACTGCTGTGCACTACCCCCCTCCGACTGGCAAAAGGTATTCTTTTCCAGATTTGGATTTGTGACTTGTGAGCACTGGTTAGGTTTTGTTGTGCATTTGCGTCTACATCTCTTAAGTGCACTGCACAATCTTAATCTGTCTGTGCGCTTGCAGTACACCATTAATTCTGGGAGACTTTGCATTTCTTGTTACGCTCTCATTTCACTTCATCGGCACTGGGGAATTTTCTGGACATAAGACAATAGCATTTTGGGGATGCACATTAATTCTGGTGGCTGTGTGTGACCACTGCACGCATGATGGAGTGCACCATTAATTCTGGGAGACTTTGCATTTTTTGTTGCCCTCTCATTTCACTTTGTCAGCACTGGAGAATTTTCTGGACTCAAAACAGTAGCATTTTGGGGATGCACATTAATTCTGGTGACTGTGTGTGACCACTGCGTGTATGATGTTGTGAATCATTAATTCTGGGAGACATTGCATTTTGTATTACCCTCTCATTTCACTTCGTCAGCACTGGGGAATTTTCTGGACATAAGACAGTAGCATTTTAGGGATGCACATTAATTCTGGTGACTGTGTGTGACCACTGCATGCATGACGGAGTGCACTAATTAATTCTGGGAGACTTTGCATTACTTGTTATGCTCTCATTTCATTTCATCAGCACTGGGGAATTTTCTGGACACAAGACAGTAACATTTTGTGGATGCAGATTAATTCTGGTGACTGTGAATGACTACTCCACACATGACATCAAAGTGCACCATTAATTCTGGGAGACTTTGCATTTCTTGTGCTCTCATTTCACTTTGTCAGCACTGGGGAGTTTTCTGGACACAAGACATGAGCATTTTGGGGATGCACATTAATTCTGGTGACTGTGTGTGGGAAGGTCTGCCAATATTGTTGTCACTGCACCTTACTTCATGTTAAAGTGGAATGACAACATGAAGCATTATTTACAAAGTGAAGAGAGACTTTTGCATTGGCCATTTCATGTAGCAGAGTGACAATGAGAAGTGTCCACTTCATGGACATTTTGTGGGTGAAATTAAAATTTGCTATATCTCTAGTCACCTATAAAGCTATTAAAGAAGACCAGCCCCAGTACTGAACCCTGCGGTACCTAGCTAGGAACCTCCCTTTCTTTGTAGTGGACTCTGTTTACCATTCCCCTTTTCATTCTATGTCCAGAAAATTGTTTACCCAGGCTACCACCCTAGTACCCACTCCCAGGCTGGCTAACTTGTTTATTAATCTTTTGTGTGGGACTGTGTCAAATGCCTTGTTAAAATCTAGGTTGGTTATGTCCACAGCCCATCCCTGGTCTACTACTTTTGTCACCCAGTCAAAGTAAACTATTAGATTGGTCTAACATGACCTTCCTGCTGTGAATCCATGCTGCATTAGGTCCTGTGCCCTGCTAGTCTTTAGGTACTCAACAATTCTTTTTTTCAGAAATGATTCCATCATTTTCGCTACCACTGAGATCAAACAGATCTGTAGTTTCCTGCCTATGCCTTGCTCCCACTTTTGCAAAGGTGAATCGCATCCACCCTCCTCCAGTCCTCAGGTACCACACCATCCTCCCATGATTTGTTAAAAAGGTAGTCAATGGTGTCACTAGTTCTCCCCTTAGTTCTTTTAAAATTCTGGGCTCAGGGGCAATAAGAGGAAGTATTTTTTTTTCACAGAGAGGGTGGTGGACACATGGAATGGCCTTCCTGAGGAGGTTATGGGGTCAAAAACAGTGGGGGAATTCAAGAATGCATGGGACAGACATAAAGCAATTCTTGTGGGGGTAGGAGGAAGTAGGCTGTTGGTTAACTGGGATCTGCAGCTTATCCAATAGGTACAGAAATGGCAGACTGGGTGGGCCGAGTGGTCCTTATGTGCAGTCAAAATCTATGCTTCTGTGTTAATCCCATCAGGCCCCATTGCTTTATCTGCCTTCAGTTTTAGGAGTTCTTGCAGGCCTCTTTATACTGTGCATGGACTGGTATTGACTCCCCTATCCAAAGTGCTTCTATTGTTTGGTTTAGATACCTCCCCCTCCTCTTCTTTTGTGAATATTTAGCAAAAGTATTCATTGAATATCTCTGCCTTTTCACTATTACCCTCTGCCAACCCCCTCTTCCCTTTATTAAGGCTCACTATCCCTTCCTTAGTCTTTCTTCACTCCTTAATGTACCTATAAAAGGTTTTAGCCCCCTTCTTAACTGAGTTGGTTATCTTTTTCTCGGTTTGGTCCTTTGCTTTTCTGACTACCTTCACCACTTTCTTTTGCTTAAACTGATACAGTTCTCTATCCTACTCCTTCTGTGATTCCTTATACTTGCTAAATGCTGTCTTAATTTCCCTAACATTCCACGCCACCTCTTTTGAAAACCATAGTGCTTTTTTTCCTTTGTTTCAATTTATTTGCTTCACACAAAGGCTTATTGCCTCTGTGATGGTAGTTCTGATTTTCCCCCATTGTTCCTCCACCCCTCCTTTGTGCCCATTTGCTAGTGCATTCATTATGCACTCTCTCATTTTGCCAGAGTCGGCAATCCTAAAGTCCAGTACCTTCGCTTTAGTATGGCTTGACTCTGTGGCTGTGTTTATCATGAACCACACTGTTTGGTGGTTGCTTGTTCCTAGATGGCTACCCACTGCTAAATCTGAGATTTTTTCTCCTTCCATGTTTGAGAGTACCAGGTCTAAGATTGCTCCCTCCTGAGTGGATTCCAACACTAGCTGTCTGAGGTGTGCCCCCGTAGGGCATCAGGAATGACCCTGCTCTTGGATGTGGCTGCAGTAAATGTGTTCCAATTAACATCTGGCATATTCAGGTCCCCCATCAACAATATCTCACCTTTTTTCTGAAATTCTAAGGATGCCTTCTATCATTTCCTTGTCTATTTCCTACTCCTGAGATGGGGGTCTGTATACAGCCCCTTGCGGATTGTGAACATATGAAGAAGCCAGCAGAAGAAGGCCATTTGGTCTATCAAGTCTGCTCATATTGCAGGGTCCACAGCTTGAGCTAATGTTCCTGCCCTCCATATTCACTCTTCCCATCCTCCCTACCTATGATCATTACCTTCCCCTTATGACTATCCCAGCCTCTCTTAAAGCTGCCCACTGTCTTCAATGAGATGAACTCTTCCAGCAGCACATTCCAAGTGTCCACCACCCTCTCTCTGAAGAAGTGCTTTCTGACCTCCTTCCTAAATCTCCCACCTTCCAGTTTAAGACTGTGCTCCTTGGTGTTATGGTTGCCACTCAGCTTAAGGAGACTCTCCTTATGAACCTTATTTTTCCCTTTCAGGTACTTGAAGGTCCCAGTCATGCCCCCTCTCTCTCTCTCTCTCTTGTCTTCCAGAGAGTACATGTTCAGTTCCCTGAACCTCTCCTCATATGCCTTACCCTGCAGACCCACTATCATCTTTGCAGCCCTCCTCTGGACTTTCTCCAGCATGTCAATGTCCATTTTGAGGTGTGGGCCATTTTCTGTCTCCAAGGTGACCCATAGTGCCTCCTCTCCTCCCTGTTTACCCTTTAGTTCTGCTGCTTTGATCCCTTCCCTTACATATAGAGCTACTCCACCCCCCCTCTTTTACCCTCCCTGTCCCTCCTGTAGATTGTGTATCCTGGTATGTTGACATTCCAGTCATGGTTCTCTGTAAACCATGTTTCTGTGACTGCCATGATATCTAGGTGTCCCTCTCACATCAAGGCCACTAGTTCAGGAAGCTTGTTACTCAGACTACGGGCATGGCATTGGTACTCATCGACCTCCATTTTTTGATTACCTTACCCCTTTTAGCCCAATCCCTGTCCTTATTGCTTTTGCCCTTTTCTCCATTTGCCCCTGTCCTACTCCCTACTGATGTCTCTACCTTGGTGTTTACCTTGCTAACTACCCAGCTTTGTAGCAGGAGACTAGGAATTCCCTGCTCCTTTTCAGTGTCTCCCCCCTTGACTAGTTCAGAAGTTTACCAATGAAGCATTTAAACCTATTACCTAAGAGCCTGGTTCCTCTACCAGACAGATGTAGATCATCATTCCAGTATATGCCTGTATCCCTCCAGGTGGATCCCCAGTCCCCAATGAAGTCAAAACTCTGTGCTCTGCACCAGTTTTTCAGCCAGTCATTGAATCTCATGGTGCTGAGTACACTAGCCTCGCTCATGCCATAGACAGGCAGCACCTCTAAGAAGGTTACTGTGCATGCTACTTGTCTAAGGACCCTCCCTAGCTCCACAAAATCCTCCTGAACTGCTCTGATCCCATTTCCAACTAGGTCATTTGTCCCTAGGTGTACAATGACATCCAGCTCCCTCTCCTATGCAGCTGCTCCCATGATCATGAGGATTCACTTCCTTTCCCTCCAAGCCATTGCTCCAGGCAGGCACTTTACCTCCTTCTCCCCTCCCTTCCCCAGTTCTATCCTTCTAGCAACTGAGTCCCCCACCAGGAGATATTTCCTTCCCTTGTGGGTCCCTTGAATCCTCTTGTAGGTCTCCTTTGTGGAGGATCCCAGCATCCTCCTTGGTTTCCACTGCAGGTGCCTCCATAGAGGAACCACGCTCCACCAGAACAGCATATGAATTGTGGAGAGGTACAACTATAGGGATGTACCTCTGTTCCACCACCCTCACTCTCCCTGAGACCACAGTGGTTCAACAACTCCTCTTTCTTGGCATCCTCTAAGGCAGCTGTGGCAGTCCTAGTTGTCTCTGGGTGTGGGGGAAGTTTCCCTACCCTTTACCAGGTCAACCTGGAAATGGTCCACCTCCTCCCTCAGAGCAGAGATGTGCCTGCAAATAGGGCAGCACTGAAGCCCCCAGAATGTATCCTGGAAGACTGCCAACCCACAGCCAGTGCATTGCACCATTCCCCACATACAGTATCTCTCTCCCTTCCTGGTTAAGATTTTTTTTTCTCTTTTTTGTTAGGGTGCATGAGTATATGCATGCACTTACCTCCATGCAGTGTGCTGGGCTGTTAAGGATATGACAGGTGTATGTCCTTTGCCCTTTTTGAGAAGTGATGTCATAACCCTCAGTATAAATGAAATGATACCCTTGGGGTGGGTGAGGTGAGGGGCAGGGTGAGTGGGACCAAGCCCTTGCCCTCCAGAAACAATCAGTTACAGCTCTGATCCACCACCCCAGTGAGTGCTGTCCTTTCTTTCAGCAAGTCAACCTGCACAGCAATTTAACAGACAATATACTAAACTGACCATATTTCTTAAAATAAGCTGCAGATATTTGCATTACTGTCAGAGATGCATAATGCTCTTTAGTGATGTGGTCTTATTTTATTTTATTTATTTTTATTTTATTTAAACAGCAGTTTGGAAAACCTTTGAGCCATAGGCTCATTTACAAAGGTACCTTGTCACAATTTTCCCACACTGCATGGTTGACACACTTGAGAAGGTCATGCAACAAGCTTTCTGAATGTAGTCTGCAGGAGGGAAACATGTAATTGCACCAAGCAACATAATGAGACCACTTTGAAGTTGGATCTCTGAGAATGAAAGGACATTTGGTGTAAGAACACTCCCATGAAGAAGAAATCAACAATAGAAACATAGAAACATAGAATTTGATGGCAGATAAGGACCGCTTGGCCCACCCAGTCTGCCCATTTCCCTACCTAATGGATAAGCTGCAGATCCTAGTTAACCAGCAGCCTACTTCTTCCTACCCCAACCCCTAGAATTGCCTTATGACTGTCCCATGCATGCTTGAATTCCACCACTGTTTTTGACTCCACAACCTCCTCCAGAAGGCCGTTCCATGCATCCACAACCCTCTCTGTGAAAAATACTTCCTTAAATTACCTCTGAGCCGCCCCATCTTCAAATTGTGCCTCTTGTTCTTGCACACTCTTTTTGAAAGATGCTACCCTCTTGGACTTTGTTGATTCCCTGAGGTACTTGAAAGTTTCATCATGTCCCCTCCTCCTTTCCTCGAGGCTATACATATTAAGCTCCTTAAGTCTCTCTTCATATGTCTTCCGGTGCAGACCCTGCACCATTTTAGTTGTCCTCCTCTGGACAGCTTCCATCCTGTCTATGTCTTGGAGATTGGGTCTCCAGAACTGCATGCAGTACTCAGATGGGGTCTGACCAGCTGTCTGTACAGAGGATGATAACTTCCTATTTTCTACTGGTGGTGCCTCTCCTATACATCCCAGTATCCCCCAGCCCTCCTTGCTGCCCTCTCTCACATTGTTTGCCCACCTTTGGGTCATCTGATATGACTACCCCAGGTCCCTTTCCATTTTGTTGTTGTTAGTATCTCACCCCCCATTGTGTACTCTTCCCCTGGGTTTTTGTTTCCCAGGTGCATTACCTTGCACTTCTTAGCATTGAATCTAAGCTGCCATACATTTGACCATTCCTCTAACCTTGCCAAGTCCCTTCTCATCCTTTCCACCCCACCTTGTGCATCAACTCTGTTGCAGATCTTTGTGTCATCTGCAAAGAGACATACTTTTCCTTCCAATCCCTCTGCAATGTCACTTATAAAGACATTGAAGAGGACCGGTCCTAATACTGAACCCTGCGGTACCCCACTAGTAACCCCCCTTTCTTCAGAGTGGACTCCATTTACTATTACTCTCTGTGTCCTATTCTCCAGCCAATTCTTTACCCAGGCTGTCATCTTGGGACCCACTCCCAGGCTGGCCAACTTGTATATCAATCTTTTGTGTGGGACTGTGTCAAATGCCTTGCTAAAGTCTAGATAGACCATGTCCACAGCCCCTCCCTGATCTACTACTTTGGTCACCCAGTCAAAGAAATCTATCAGATTTGTCTGGCATGACCTTCCCACTGTGAATCCATGTTGCCTTGGGTCCCGTGCCCTCTAGCCTCTAGATACTCAACCATTCTTTCCTTCAGAAGTGATTCCATAATTTTCCTTACTACTGAGGTTAAACTAACAGGTCTGTAGTTTCCTGCTTCTGCCTTGCTCCCACTTTTGTGAAAGGGAATCACATCTGCCCTCCTCCAGTCCTTGGGTACCACCCCATCCTCCCATGATTTGTTAAAGAGGGTAGTCAGTGGCGTCACTAGTTCTACCCTTAGTTCTTTTAGAATTCTGGGATGAATCCCATCAGGCCCCATTGCTTTGTCCACCTTCAGTTTTAAGAGTTCTTTCAGAACCCTTTCTTCTGTAAATGGGCTGGTATCAACTTCTGTATCCAGAGTGTCTCTACTGTTTGTTTTAGGTACCTCCCCCTCTTCCTTTGTAAATACTGAGCAAAAATATTTGTTTAGTATCACTGCCTTTTTACAGTCACCCTCTGCCCACCCTCTCTCCCCTTTATTAAGCCTCACTATCCCTCCCTTGGTCTTCCTTCACTCCCTGATGTACCTATAAAGGTTTTATCCTTCTTAACTGAGTTGGCTATCTTTTCTTGGTTTCGGCCTTTTCTGTTACTGCCTTCCCAGCTTCCTTTGCTTTAACTGATACAGTTCTCTGTCCTGCTCCTTCTGTGATTCCTTGTACTTCCTGAATGCTTTCTTTTTCTCTTGAACCTTCACTGCTACTTCCTTTGAGAACCATAGTGGTTTCTTACATCATTTCGTTTTGTTTATTTGCTTCACACAAAGGCTTGTTACCTCTGTGATGGCAGTTTTTATTATTCCCCATTGTTCTTCCACCCCTCCTTCCTGCCCATTTGCTACTGCATTCCTTAGGCACTCACCCATTTTGGAAAAGTCAGCCTTCCTAAAGTCCAGTACTTTTGCCTTTGTATGGCTTGACTCCATTGCTGTGTTTATTGTGAACCATACTGTTCGATGGTCACTAGTTCCCAGATGGCTACCCACTTCTACATCTGTGATCCTCTCTTCATCTCCATTTTAGAGAACCAGGTCTAAGATTGCTTCTTCTTGAGTGGGCTCCAATACTAGTTGTCTAAGGCATACCCCCTGTAGGGCATCTAGAATAGCCCCACTCTTTGAACTGGCTGCTGCAACTGCACTCCAGTTAACATCTGGCATATTCAGATCACCCATCAGCAATATCTTCCCTTTTTCTGCCATTCTAAGTATACTCTCTATCATTTCCTTGTCCATTTCCTCCCCCTGAGAAGGGGGACTGTATACAACCCCTGTGCGGATTGTGGTGCCATTGCCGGTCTCCAAATTTACCCACAGTGCTTCTTCTCCTCCTGTTTTCCCTTTTGTTCTGTTGCTTTGATTCCTTCCTTATGTAAAGCTACTCCTCCTCCTCCTCTTTTACCCTCCCTGTCCTTCCTGTAGATAATGTATCCTGGTATGTTTACGTCCCAGTCATGGTTTTGTGTGTACCATGTTTCTGTGACTGCCATGATATCCAGATGTTCCTCCTCCATCAAGGCCACTAATTCAGGAAGCTTGTTACTCAGACTATGGGCATTGGTACTCATTGCTCTCCATTTCTTGATGGCTTTACCTTCTTAAAAATGGATAATGCAGGAATCTAAGGACAGAAACTTATATCTGGCTTCTGACATGGGAAACTACTTACAGTTTTCTTCCCCAGGTCATTTTTTCCCAGTCTGCTGCTAATGCTGACTCAAGACACTGAACTGCAGCTGAAGGTGACAATATAGAAACATCATTATGGTAAATTCAGGAAGACCAAGAGAGAGGTGGATAGGGAAAATTACCTAAGGTTGACTAGTGAGGCAAGTAAGAAAGTCAGTTGAGCAAAGGAACAGAAGGAGCTCCAGATTGCTGAAGGAATTAAGAAGGGGAGAAGGCTTTCTTTCACTATATAAGTGAGAAAAGGGACAAGAAAAATGGGATTGTTAGGCTTAAAAAGGGCCGAGTGGGTGGAGGATAATAGAAGAAAAGCAGAGATACTAATGAATACTTCTGTTCCAACTTCACTAGGGAGAAGGACAGGCCAGTGCCTTCAGGATGGAAAGGAGGAGTGGGTGGAGGTAAACACAGATGCATTGACAGAAGAGGATAGCGTGAAGGAGGGGCTGCTGACATTGAAAGTGGACAAATCACCAGGCCCAGATGGAGTATATCCAAAGGTACTAAAGGAACTGGCTGAGCAGTTGGCAGGCCACTGGCAGATCTATTTAATAGTTCACTAGAGACAGGAGTAGTACCACAAGACTGGAGAACAGCACATGTAGTGCTGCTCCACAAAAGCAGTCCCAAGGATGACTCAGGGAATTACAGACCAGTCAGTCTGACCTCCATTGTGAGCAAGCTCATGGAGACCATACTAAAGGAAAGCTTGGTGGAATATCCAGAGAAGCATGGCCTCCAGGATGCGAGGCAGCATGGGTTCATGGGGGGAGATTGTGTCAAACAAATGTGACTTATTTGACTGTGTCACTAAGACAGTAGACGGGCGCCAAGCAGTAGACATCCTCTCTCTTGATTTCAGCAAGGCCCTTGACTCTGTTCCCCACAAAAGGTTGATCAAGAAGTTGGTGGATCTTGGGGTTGGGGAAAAGATAGCCAGATGGGTGGAAAACTGTTTGAAGAACAGAACCCAGAGAGTGGTTGTGGGGGGGAGAGTTATCTGGCACAAGACAGGTAAACAGTGGGGTCCCGGAGGGCTCAGTGCTGGGGTCAGTGGTGTTTAATCTCTTCATCAATGACACTGGAGATGGCATTAAGAGCAAAATATGCATATTCATGGATGACAACAAGCTCTGTGGGAGAGTGGACACAACTGAAGGGATACAAGACTGACAGGAAGATCTGGAAAAGCTAGGGAGGTGGTTCAGGATCTGGCAGCTTGACTCCAATGCCAAGAAATGCAAAGTTATGCACACTGGAGCCAAGAATCCTAGGACAGAGTACTACCTGGGTGGAGTCCAAGTATCTGCATCAGAGGAGTAGAAGGACCTGGTAGTGATGATCACTAGTGACCTGAAGCACGCCACGCAGTGCAAGAAAGCAGCAGCAAAGGCAAACAAGATGCTGGGATGCATATCTAGGGGGATCAATAGTAGGAGAGAGGAGGTTATGCTGCCCTTGTACGGGTCACTGGTAAGGCCATATCTAGAGTATAGAGTTCAGTACTGGTGCCCACACCTCAAAATGGACATTAATCTGCTGGAGAAGGTCCAAAGGTGGGCTACAAAGATGATAGCTGGTCAGCAGGTTAAGGCATATGAGGAGAGGTTGAGGACACTGAACATGTACTCCCTGGAAGACAGGAGAGAGAGAGAGAGGGGACATAATTGGACCCTTGTAGTGATAGTATAATATGTTGATTATTGTCACTCCATTTTGTATGCTATTTCATGTAATGTATGTCATGTTATACTCCATTTTGTATTGTGTGACTCCATTTTACATGCTGCTTCATTTAATTGGTGTTTTGCTCTTTAGATAGCCTCATTATTATGTTTTGCTTCAGACAGTGTATTTTGCTGACTTGAAGGTTGCATATTATCAGGCAACCTGTTTTGTAGTTTGTTTAAACTTCTGCAGCTCATAGTGTTCTAGGCACCCGGCCAGTGTTTGGAGCACAGTGACCTAGTAGGTGTAGGGAATCTTGAGTAGTCCTTATGGTGTGAACTTGCAGCATCCTGGGAGCCTGAGCCAAGAATCCTAGGACAGAGTACTACCTGGGTGGAGTCCAAGTATCTGCATCAGAGGAGTAGAAGGACCTGGTAGTGATGATCACTAGTGACTGAAGCACGCCACGCAGTGCAAGAAAGCAGCAGCAAAGGCAAACAAGATGCTGGGATGCATATCTAGGGGGATCAATAGTAGGAGAGAGGAGGTTATGCTGCCCTTGTACGGGTCACTGGTAAGGCCATATCTAGAGTATAGAGTTCAGTACTGGTGCCCACACCTCAAAATGGACATTAATCTGCTGGAGAAGGTCCAAAGGTGGGCTACAAAGATGATAGCTGGTCAGCAGGTTAAGGCATATGAGGAGAGGTTGAGGACACTGAACATGTACTCCTGGAAGACAGGAGAGAGAGAGAGAGGGCATAATTGGACCCTTGTAGTGATAGTATAATATGTTGATTATTGTCACTCCATTTTGTATGCTATTTCATGTAATGTATGTCATGTTATACTCCATTTTGTATTGTGTGACTCCATTTTACATGCTGCTTCATTTAATTGGTGTTTTGCTCTTTAGATAGCCTCATTATTATGTTTTGCTTCAGACAGTGTATTTTGCTGACTTGAAGGTTGCATATTATCAGGCAACCTGTTTTGTAGTTTTGTTTAAACTTGCTTAGCTCATAGTGTTCTAGGCACCGGCAGTGTTTGGAGCACAGTGACCTAGTAGGTGTAGGGAATTCTGAGTAGTCCTTATGTGAACTTGCAGCATCCTGGGAGCCCGCCAGCTTCTAGAATGTGGCAAAACAACACTATGAAGGCTGCACGGTTATTTTAGCATAGAATAAGATATAAATGTAGCTTTCAATGCCTGGTTGGAAGCCCCATCTGCAGGGTGGATGCATCGCTGTGGAACTTTCTCCTGGTTCAAGACTCCTGGCCAGGCTGTGAGATGATTAGGGCTTCCCAGCTACTGGGAAAAGGCTTGGATGTAGCATAGAATCGGTGATGTATCATGTTTTGCTTAATTGAAGTATATATTAATGCTGATAGTAATATTGCTAATGAACGAATGCTAAAGTGTAATCATTAATGCTGATAGTGACATTGCTGCTAAATGAAGTGTAATTATCTTTTGCTTGCAATAAATTGTGCTGATGTGTGAATGCCAAGTGTGATTATTCCTTTGTGACTCTTCGATTATGCAAGACAATTTTGGCGTAGTCGGCAGGATTCATAAAGGAAAGTACACACTAAGGTGAAGTGAAAATGTTTAAAAGGAAAGAGTCTAATGTTGCATGTGCACAAGTGGAAATTCCTGGTTGGGAAAACCAACCTTATGCTGATTTAGCCACTGAGTGGTCATGTTGTGCAGGGTTGAGTGAACACTGGGAATCCTGTTTAAAGGATTCTGAGCCTGCAGATGTTGTTACATGTATGAAAAGAGTGCCTGTGGCAAAAGGGAAAGAATGTGCTGCCTTGGGGCGCAGGGGTGGATTTTATTGTCTGCCTATAGGAAGATGCATGAAAAGGTAGTGTGGGACTCTTAGTGAAAAGGCAGAGTTGGAACGAAAGGTTTGTGATTTGGAAAGTAAAGCTGTGATGTTACAATGTCAAAATCATTTGCTGAGTGATAAATTGATACCTATCGGACAGTTGCAGAAAATGCAGCTGTCCGAGGGCACAGTACAAGTATAAAAGAGGAGGGCAGAGTTAGTAGGAAAGGGTAAGCCTAGCAATAGCTAGGGCAGGAGCCCACTGGGATCCTGAAACATGGGATGGAGATATTTGGTTTCTACAGATGAGGAAAGGTCAGCCTCAGATAAAGAAGAAAAGGCTGAGGGACGTAAGGTTCCAATATTGCATGCACAGCCAGTGTCTAGAAGACGACTGAAGTGTTGGATCAGGAAATCCTAGGAATCGAGATGTAGTGGAGGATTTTTCTCAACAGGAGGTATCAGACCTCCTGGAGCGGTACACCCAGAGGGGGGAGTTTGTTGAGATGGCTGGTGAGGTTGTATGACACAGGGGCAGATGGAGTAAGCTTAGATGAAACTGATGCCCCTAGGTTTCTGTCACTAAGCTATGACCCTGTGGTGAAGGAGGTGTTTCGGACCCTCCGAATACAGGGGCAGGGCTATGCCACGATGCTGGATGTGGTGGCTATGGCTTGCAAACACAAGTATCCGACGGTGAGTGACTGGCCGGAGGATAGTAAACCATGGTTTACCTTAAAGGACTGTATACAAAACATTAAAATCGAAATGATGAAAGTTGCGGTCTCCACAGAAGACCATGCTGATTTAATGAGTGTTGCTGTGCCAGTGTCTGTACGAATAAGATTATCAAACTGCACCACCTGCATATAAGGCAGTAATGATGACTTTGTTGATTAATCAGACGGGGAAAACAGTAGGTGTAGTGCTAGAGGCAATACGGCAGTTAGGGGAACTGGGAGATTGGGGCCCAAAGGGGTCTAGTTTATATGATTCTTCAGGACAGGATAAACAGTGGTCCAATCCTGAGGGTCGAGTTTCTAGGAGAGATATGTTCCTGGCTCTCTTAAAGGATGGGGTGGCAAGGGAAAACATTGATGGGATCAGTACCCCTGATATGTGGGAAATGTACAAAAAGAGGGGATTGAACACTAAGAAGCGAGTAAATATGCAGATAAATTCAAAGTTAAAGACAGATGTACATGTCTCTTCAGGGGAGTCTGTAAGTCCAACTGCTCCCCCGGCAGAGTTTGATGATGAAAGTATGTCCCGGGGTGGGGGGGGCTCCCACTCAGGGATCCATTGAGTCACCCCGACCGAGCAGGAATATGCAGATCTGTATCCTAGTGATTTGTACCCGTTAGGGAGTTGCAGCAACTGAAAACCTAAAATATGACTGAAATGAAGGCCAAGCCCAGTAGAAGGGTGGGCTAGGAGGGATTTTAGACCTCATGTAGAATTGAAATTAATTGAAGAGTGGCTCACCCCAAAAAGTACGAGCTTTAATTGACACTGGGCGGAGGCCTCATTAATTTATGGGAACCAGCAAAACACAAAGGTCAGCGAGTGGTAATTACAGGATTAGGAGGTAAACAAATTGAGGCAGTACAGACCATTTTGAACTGAAAATAGGTCAGCTGCCCCGAGAAAATATTTTGTAATGACTGCTCCGATTCGGAATACATTATAGGAATAGACATACTAAAGGGGATGATGTTGCAAATTGTCTGATGGACAATATCAATTTGGAGTAAAACCTTACATTTCAGCAAGACCAGTAGTAGTGGGAAGGTGCAGATGCTCCAGTAGCCATTCCACCTGCTACAAAAATTATCTGTATGAAACAGTATAGAATACCAGGAGGGCATGAGGAGACAACTGCCACTATTAAAGATCTATTAGAGGCAGGAGTGCTTAAACCCACAAAACAGCTTGGAACAATCCTGTGTGGCGGTCAAGAAAAGTGACGGGTCATGGCGGATGACAGTAGATTATAGGAATTGAACAAGTACACTCTTCATTGACGGGTCGCTCCAGACACCGTCACCCTGATAGAGCAAATACAAAGGCACAAAGGGTATGGTATGCAGTTATTGATTTAGCTAATGCATTCTTTACTATTCCGATTGAGGAAAAGTTTTGGGACCAGTTTGCCTTCACATGGCAGGGGAGGCAATATGCTTTCACTAGATTACCTCAGGGATATGTACATAGCTCACCATCTGCCACCGGATGGTGGCAGAACACTTGATGAATTGAAGCTGCCGGATGGCATGCAGATTTCTAATATATTGATGATATCTGATCCAGGGGCTGATCAAGATAAAGTATAGCAGTTACTAGATGACACCATTGATCATATGAGGAAGAACTGTGGCAGGAAATATGGACTATGGTGCAAAATACTCAGACCACTGTATTTCATGTTGATGCTCATTGTGCTTCAGATACACTAGAACGATGGTATAATTCTATTGCAGATGAAAGAGCTAAGATTCTTCCAGTGGATATTGAAGAAACTCAAAGTCAGCAGTTATCATGGCTGGCAAAATGGGCACATCAAAATGTGGACATTTGGGAGAGAAAGCCACTTACAGGTGGGCATATAGTAGGGTGTACCCTAACATTGGATTTGGTTAAAACTGTTATTGCTCAGTGTCCTATATGCCAACATGGGCAACAAAGACCAATCTCTCATATTGTGAAAGGACAATTGGGAGGGAAAATTACCGACAAATTTGGCAGATTGATTACATTGGACCTCTACCCTTTAGTGGAGGATGTCGATATGCTTGCACAGTTGTAGATACATATTCAGGGTATTTATTGGCATACCCTTGTAAACAAGCTACACAGAAAAACACCATTAAGGCAATTGACTTAATTATGTTGTACTATGGAATACCCTTGCAGATACAAAGTGACAATGGTTCCCATTTTAGGGGAAAATGGTCAAGCTTATGCTCAAGCCCATAACATACAGTGGGTATTTCACATCCCTTATTACCCAGGCAGCAGGGTTAATTGAGAGAATGAATGGATTGCTGAAAGAACAGTTTAGGAAATTGGGGGAGAGCCTACGAAATGGAAAAGAATTGGCATGAAGCATTACAGATTTTAAATAATAGACCAATTGGAGAATCTGAGACCCCTTAATGCGAATGATAACTCCTAATTTGCAAGTGCAGGCTTACTTAACTACAGAAACAGTGTTATATTGGGAAATTACACCAGGAGCTCTGACTCCTTGCAGGGCAACCCCAGAAGCTGCTGGACTTGATTTACATGCCCTTCAAGAATACAGAATAAACAGCAGAAACATTCAAGTGATAGAAACTGGTATTGGAATACAAATTCCACCGAGACATTTTGGTTGATAGCACCTAAATCAGAACTAGCCCTCAAAGGAATACAAATTTTGGGAGGGTGATTGATTGTGATTACCAAGGAGAAGTGAAAGTAATTTTGTTGAATAGTAGAGAACAAAATCTGTTAATTCAACAGTATGACAGAGTGGCTCAATTGTTAATTATTCCAGTTAACAAAGTGACCCCTATAAGGACAAGCCCCACACTCTTAACAGCAAGGGGATAAAGGTTTTAGATCTACAGGAGGTTTTAACAATGGTGCCAAAATATGGGTTACAAACCCAAATGGCCCTCCTGAACCAGCTGAGGTGATAGCCACCGGACGAGACAACACAGTGTTAATTATCAGGTCAGGGAAAGAGAGATGGGAATATGTACCAGCGAACACATGTTATCTTCGAGAATAATCAGTCTGTGTATTTTCTAGGTTCTTCAATGGATTCTAAAAGGAATAACACTCTCTCACGGTCCATTCGGTAAAGCCTATTACCCCAGGTGGAAGAATATTGAAGCTTGACGACCCACTTGTACAATGGGGTTGGAAATCTTCCACCAGTTTACGGGTGCAAGACAACTTTACTTGCCCTGAAAACCAAGGATGTCCTATAGTGAAAATTACTTTTCACCAGATGTGAACATTTGAAACCAGTTGAGACAATGGCAGGACGATTATATGTCCAACCTATGCAGGACACAAATTGGATTAAATTACAGAACCAGACTGTTATTAGATGCTGCAACTTACTGAATAGTTGCATGGTGACTGTACAACATAGACTTGATTGCTGCATGAATCAAACAGACATTTTCAATGCAAGTATTACTTTGATTGACACAGACACGTTATTCTGCATGAATGCTACTGCAATAACTAATAGAACTACTTGGGCAGATCACATTACAGTGTTGAAAAATCATCCTGTAATTAGCAATGATAGTATAGTTAAGGTTCCATCCACATGTACATCAGTAGCGCAGCGGTATCAGAAAAATGTAATCCATTTTAACATAACGTTTATGTTTAGTAGAAAATGCAAATATAAAAGAGCTTGGTATGATACGCTATTAGGTGGAGCAGGGGCAGGCATGGAATTTTAAATAGTGTTGATATAGAAACACTGACTAACAGGCTTCAGGCAGTAGGAATTGATGTATTTAGCTTAATTAACTTACAAGCTCAATGGATGCCAACTGTTTTCTTACCCCAAAGATTAACTTTGAATTATGATTTTGAGTTCTTGCAGTTATTTAATGCTTCACAGGTATGGAGAATGGAGTAGCAGAAAATATTTCATGATTTATTGATTGGACAGAATGCACAATGTGACATATGTATTCTATAATGCAAAGAAATAAGGCCCAGAGTGATTTAATGAGTAATAATGAATATGTGTGGAGGACCGTGTTCAAATCATGGATTCCTAGTAGTCATTGGATTGTAATGTCATCCACCACAGTAAAATGCACAGGTCCCTGATAATGAGCAGAAGCTTATTTTGTATTGGCAGCCCAATATTTTAGATCAATCAAGATTGAGTATCTCATTAAAAAATTAAACAGATAATTCAGGAAACAGATGTAATGCAGGCTCATTTGGCAATGAGAAATAAATCATTAGTGCAAAGTCAGGTGCAAACTACGATAGTTAAAAATAAAATGATTGATTTAAGTTCCAAGATTCAACAAAAGACTACTCATTATTGGTGGGATATTTTTACAGGATGGTCTCTATCAGCTACAAAAGTGTTAAATATTCTGATACATCCTATCATAATCATTGCTGTAGTGACAATTATCTTGCTTATTTGGACTTGTTATTATCATGTTATATTCGTAGTAACTTTGCTATGGTACCAATATCATACAAATCGTATTCACAATAATCAAAGGACCGAATGTAGTGATAGTATAATATGTTGATTATTGTCACTCCATTTGTATGCTATTTCATGTAATGTATGTCATTTTATACTCCATTTTGTATTGTGTGACTCCATTTTACATGCTGCTTCATTTAATTGGTGTTTTGCTCTTTAGATAGCCTCATTATTATGTTTTGCTTCAGACAGTGTATTTTGTTGACTTGAAGGTTGCATATTATCAGGCAACCTGTTTTTGTAGTTTGTTTAAACTTCTGCTTAGCTCATAGTGTTCTAGGCACCCGCCAGTGTTTGGAGCACAGTGACCTAGCAGGTGTAGGGAATTCTGAGCAGTCCTTATGGTGTGAACTTGCAGCATCCTGGGAGCCCGGCCAGCTTCTAGAATGTGGCAAAACAACACTACGAAGGCTGCACGGTTATTTTTAGCATAGAATAAGATATAAATGTAGCTTTCTCAATGCCTGGTTGGAAGCCTCATCTGCAGGGTGGACACATCGCTGTGGAACTTTCTCCTGGTTCAAGACTCCTGGCCAGGCTGTGAGATGATTAGGGGCTTCCCCAGCTACTGGGAAAAGGCTTGGATGTAGCATAGAATCGGTGATGTATCATGTTTGCTTAATTGAAGTATATATTAATGCTGATAGTAATATTGCTAATGAATGAATGCTAAAGTGTAATCATTAATGCTGATAGTGACATTGCTGCTAAATGAAGTGTAATTATCTTTTGCTTGCAATAAATTGTGCTGATGTGTGAATGCCAAGTGTGATTATTCCTTTGTGACTCTTCGATTAGGCAAGACAACCCTTCAAGTACTTGAAAGGGATAACTAAGATTGATAAGGAGAGTCTCTTTAAGCTGAGTGGCAACCATAACATGAGGGGGCACAGTCTTAAGCTGGAGGGTGGGAGGTTTAGGAGAGTGGTCAGGAAGCACTTCTTCACAGAGCTTGTAATGGACACTTGGAATGCGCTGCCAGAAGAGGTAATCTCATTGAAGACAGTGGGCAGTTTTTTTAGGAGAGGCTGGGACAGGTATAGAGGAGGGTAAGGGTCATGGGTAGGGAGGATGGGAGGAGTGAGGACAAGGGGAAGGGACAGTAGCTCAAGCTGTGGACTCTGCAACATGAGCAGACTTGACAGACCAAATGGCCTTCTTCTGCTGGCTTCTTCATCTGTTCTTATGTTTACATTTAAGAAGTCTCTATCTAATTACCATACTTAGTTGTTTAGTATTAAGCTTAAACTGAAATGGGGCACTACTGAGCCACTAAGCAAGATGGCTGCTTGACCCTATTGCTCCATCCTACGCAGGACCTTAAAGATTAAAAATGACCAGATCCTGATCACTCTATAACATGCAGATGACAGGAAGAGGGGTGTGGGGACCCCCCTAACCAGTTCTTAAACTTTTAACTTAGTGTGGAGTGCAAATGTACTTACCAGAGCAGCAAGACAGAATGCACGGGCCGTGCAGAGCTGTCTGAGGAGACCTGAAGGCTGCAGTGGGAAATTCCCTGCTAGCAATATGATTTCCACTGGTACCCAAGTGATATTGATCCCTTGGACACTTCAAGGCAGTTGAAACAATCTTGCCACCTCCTAGGACCGCATGGCTAGGTACCCTCTCTGATGAGCCACACAGCAATGTTTGTGATAGTTGATTGTTGGCTTCTGTTACTGTGGATGCTAGAATATGCAGTCTGCATAAAGGGAAAATGCAGCCTGCCACACCTTATTGTAGCTGGCAGCAGGCTGCACACCTACACCACCATTGAGTCGACTGCAACACCCTCACCAGAGGGAGCACAGACACCTGTCACAGACTCTTTAAACTACATCACAAGGATGTTGAAAGCCCTATTAGTGTGAGTGGATGGTATCAGCAGTGCTCTTACAAGGATCATGGCAGATGTGCAAGTTTTGGAGGACCGCACGCACATCTCAGAGCAAAGCACTGAGGACCTGGAATGCCAACACCAAAAATTGCTGACTCGACTACATGAACAGGACATTAAAATCCAAAAGCTCTGGGATAGAGAATAGGTCCAAGAGAACAGAGGTAGCAGGAACTATATCCACATTTTGGAATTTCTTGAAGGAATGCAGGGCAATTATATGGAGAAGTTTCTAATGGATTTTATCTCCAGATTGTTGGAGGATAGATGGAGAGGGCCCATTGAGGTGGAAAGGGCTCACAATAGGAGGCAGAATTGCTTCTTCAGGCTCTCCACCCCGAACAATTATAGCATACCTGCTTCGATACTCGGTTAAAGAACAAATCCTACGAGTTGCCAGGGAATACGGAGACCTTTAATGGAGAAGGGCATATATTTCATTCTACAGAGACTTTTCAAATGAGGTAGCTTCCAGGCACAAAGACTTTATCCCCATCAAACACAAACTGAGAGACACAGGTTTTCATTACCACTTCAGGAAGTTAGCTAGCCTGCATATAAACAAAGGTGGCAAAGAGTGCTTGGCAACTTCACCACAGGACTTTGAGATTTGGGCCATGCGATTCTGGCCAAACTTTAACCTTTGAACTACACCTCCCAGACACCTCTGGCCCCCTGCAGGTCCCTCTGCATCTAACAGGCCAAATAATGACAGAACCCGCTCTCCAGGGGACTGCCGTAGAAGAGACACTGGTCCATTCAATAAGTCCTCCATTGTCTTGGAGGAGATCGGAGGTCCTCATGAGAAGCTACAAGCAAATAACCAATCTGCCCCTTCCTCTCAGATGGGTCCAGAGAATCATAGGGAGGACCTGAAATAATCCCCTCTAGCACAGCATGAAAAGGAAAGACACAGATCCAGAAGTCACAGCTGGAGTCATGCAGGAACTCACATTCAACCTCTCTCCACCGGCTAAGCTTCCTAAAGAGGACTCCTTGAGCGAAGAAGATGATGATGGGGAGGCATTGGCCACACCACAGGACACTCTCATGGACATCTCTATGTCATCTAGCTGGGCAGATGCAGTGGACAATACCTCAGGAGATATAGCAGCAGTGGAGGACTTGACACAACTAGCTGCGCATGTCAAACCTGGTCTAAAATCCTTTCCTAAAGTGGCGGCCACCCCTCCAGGCCAGGCAAACAGTGAGTAACAGCCCATCCTTAATATTCCCAAAGGGTGAAGGTATTTGACAGACCTGTGGATATGCTGGCATGATATTTGGACTCAATCAGAACTGTATATTCTTTATTCCCTGTTATTTATGTTGTGTCCCAAAGAGTTTAGGATTTAAATCATCCTCATGGGGAAGGTTCAGAGGGGCCCAAACATCCTCAGGACTCTACGGAATGATGATATGACCCCTTTTTCATATTTAATTCAGCCCCCTTGGCAACAGCTGAAAGTGGGTAAGGGACGAGATGCTGAGCAGCAGTCTGCGGTTAAAAGCTCTTCACAGCAATTAATGCAGACCTACAGTATCTTGGCTCAGCTGCCTCCCCCTCCACCAACAAGGCACTATGACCATGGGGGTTGCCAGTATTAAGGTTTTGGAGACCTCCTGCAGATGCTTTCAGAGGTCCAGCTCTCCCCAATCTGACACCCCCACTTCCCCTCCTCTTCTATTAATACTCCCCATGTGGATGGGAAGCTACAGGGGTTCGATGGCCCCTGAACCTAGTTTACCATCACTTGTAATAATGGTTAACCTCTCCCATTAACAAGTAAGGTACCCCTTAGTTCTCTTGTCATTCTGGACTGCCCTCCTGCAAGCCCTGCTTACCAGTCAACAACACAGTATGATTCAATAAGTCATCTGTATCATCTTATAGCTCCACAAGTTTGGAGGAGACTCTTCTCACCCCCTTCCACTCCCTGGCTTGTTACATGAGGTACACCTGATGCTGGGATCCATGATTCCACTTCACACAGGTCTGGGGTAGGATGGGTACTCTCATTGTATGACACTCACTCTCCCCACTGGGCACTAGGCTAGCATGGCAGAGACCCACAGGGCATCTGGGGTTTCACTTCACACATGCTCTTAGTGTATTTTGGGTAACCAGAACAGCATTGTGCTGACCAGTACTGCCCTCTGGGTGGTATGATTTGAGTAGAAGACATAATCTGTATATTCATCAGTTGGACTTGGTTATCAGTGATACTCTCCCCTTCCCTTCAGAACAAGGTGGGAGGGCCACCTGATCCTCACATCCCTAGTTCGTCACACTCCTAAAACTTTTGAACAGTATACAGTTGGTTTCTCTGTTAAACATGTGATACTTTTACTGTATATAGCTAATTCTGTAGTTTGTTTGTTGTTCACTATCCCCTTTTAATTCCCCTTCCTTTCTAGTTACATTAACCTGAAACTACATTACTCTGAGAGGTCCCTGTCTCAGCACCCTTCCTGAGCATTGCCTAGCTCCTCGCCAGGTGTGGAGTTCCCCCTTCATGATCAGCTGCTCATCAGACTAGACACTTATACAACATGAGATAAATGGAAGCAGGTGGTGGGAACTGGTCTTTCTGACCAACCCCGATGCATCAAGGGTGGACATGTGTCTCCTGGAATGTCAAGGGCCTCAACCATCTGACTAAATGGACTAAGGTGCTCCATCACTTCAAGTTCCTTCATGTGGATGTAACTCAGCTCCAGGAGACACACCTCACAGCTAGGATGGTGGTATGGCTCAAGAAGCTTTGGGTAGGAAAGGTGGTACATAGCTATGCCTCGTCCAAGTCGAGAGGAGTAGTTATTCTTGTGCACAAGGCCTGTCCATGGGTGGAAGAAAAAGTTAAAACAGATAAACAGGGACAATGAGTGGTCACCCATTTTCCTTTTCCAGAAGGGAAGTTAGTCTTCAGGAACATTTATGCCCCCAATCAGGACTCAGAAGATTTTTTCTCACAGATCATAGCCGAACTCAAAAAGGATGACGAGAACCTTCCAGGTATGCTTGGGGGAAACTTTAACTTGGTGGGAGATATCTTCCTAGGTAAAACCCAGCCTAGCCCCGAGGCCCACCCAAAAGCTAAGGTGGCTCTGGTGAAAATGCAGGAGTGTGAGGCCTAAGTAACTCATGTTGCAGGGATCAGCCCACAGAGAGGGATTATACCTTCATCTCCCCTGTACATGGCACACATAGCCACATCAACTTCTGGCTGGCTGACCGTGTGGCTACCTAGGATACCCAACGCACCAACATAGAGACTATCCTCATCTCGGACCATGTCCCCATCACTGTGCATTACCTGACCCCTGGAAATACACACACACCTCCCCTTGGTGAAGGTTGAACCCACTGTTTCTGAAGGATACCGTCTTTCATGCTCAAATGATGAAGAAAGCTAAGAGGTACTTCCAAACCAACTCCATAGAAGAAGTTGGTACAGGAATGGTTTGGGAAGTCTTTAAAGCTGTCTTGAGTGGGCAAATCATCACCTACTCTACTGTGCAGAATAGGAAAAGGTGTGAAGAGGTTGAACTGCTCCATCAAAATCTCAAACCTCTGGAAGACCAATTTAAAAGGTCCTCCAAACCACCTCAAAGTATAGTATCAGCTATTACTGGGTTGAAATACAAGATCCATATGCTATCCATTTATCCATATCCATTTTGCTACAGTAGTGGGCAAGATTATGGAGGCACTCCTTAAGGAAAGGATAGTGCAACACCTGGAATCCATAGGAGCACAGGATCCAAGACAGCATGGGCTTACAACAGGAACATCCTGTCAAACTAATCTCATAGATTTCTTTGACTGGGTAACCAGAGTGGTGGACCATGGGGGTGCAGTTGATGTCACCTACCTTGACTTTAGCAAAGCTTTCGACACTGTTCCACACAGAAAATTGATTAATAAGCTGGGTAGGCTCGAGGTGGGTCAGAAGTTGGTCAACTGGGTGGCAAACTCATTGGCTGGCAGAAAACAGAGTGGTGGTAAATGGTATGTAGGTAGAAGAGATGCAAGTCACAAGTGGGGTATCTCAGGGATCAGTTCTGGGGCCAGTCCTCTTCAATATCTTCATCAGTGACATTGCAGATTGACTGGAGAGTAAGGTTTGTCTGTTTGCAGATGACACAAAGATCTGCAACAGAGTAGATGAAACAGATGGGATGGACAGAATGAGAAGAGATCTGGATAAACTGGCAAAATGGTCAGAAGAGTGGCAACTGGGGTTTAATGCAAAAAAATGCAAGATCATGCACATAGGAAAGAGAAACCCTGAGGCCTCCTATAGGCTGGGAGGGGAGTTGCTGGCAATCACAAGGGAAGAAAGCGACTTAGGCATCATCATCACAGATAACCTGAAATCATCCAAGCAGACCATTAAAGCAGTAGGCAAGGCTAGAGGGATGTTGAAGTGTATTAGTAGGGGTATCACAAGTAGTAAGAAGGAGGTAATAATCCCTCTTTACAAGACACAGGTTAGGCCCCATCTGGAGGCCTCACCTGCACAAGAACATTAACAAAATGGAAGCAGTCCACAGAAGGGTAACCAAAATGATGCAGGGACTGCATCAGAAAACATATGAAGACAGATTAACAGAGCTCAATATGTACACCCTAGAGCAAAGGAGGGAGAGAGGTGATATTTTTTTATTTATTTATTGAAACTGTTTCACCAGGAAAGGCACACTGAGCAAAAAGATGCTCATCTCACGGTGCGACCTGGGGGAAAGGGTTACAGGGGAGGCAGATCATGTACAAACAAAATGAAAATAATGAATGTGCAATACAGATGATGTACAATAGCTGGGAGGGATAACATGAGTACATTGTTTACAATAGGTGGGGCAATACAGGTGATCAATAGCGAATTTAAACAATTGGTGAAGCAGTACAGAGATAAGAACATGAAGGCCAGGGTATGCATAACAATGAGCAACTACCAGATAATACATGTTTAAGTAGTGCTAATAGCAATGCATGAGTGGTGATAGCATGAGAGGAGTTGAGGCAAGTTGCATCAAGTTGGCAGAAGGAGTAGGAGAGGGTGGGGGGTGATGAGGGTGGGGGAAGTGAGCAGTAGTAGTGCTTGAGGTTGAGAAGTGTGGGTAGCTGAGTAGGGAGGGAAGGGGAGGGGGGTAAGGAGGGATTAGGAGGGAAAAAGAAAAATAGAATAGAAGGGGTGATGCAGAGCATAGGGGGTGTATAAGCCAGACAATTTGGTGAAGGCTGAGCCGCTGGTCAGGCACAAGGGGGGGTGTGGGACAGAGCTGATGGGGAGAGGGTCAGGGGCAGTTGCAATTTGGTGCAAGAAAGTTGGTGAGGGCCAAGGATAGGGAGTGTTTGGAAGATGAGAGGTGGATTTGAGCTGGCAGGTAATTCCAGAGTTTAGGGAAGAGGTAAGAGAAGGCTAATTGGCCGGCGGTGGACCTATGGTGAGGGATGGCCAATAGTCTTGCGTCAACAGATCTGAGGGAGTGAGTGGGTGTGGGGGGGAGATAGAGAGGATGCAAGGTAGGGAAGGAGGGAGCTGAGCCAACAGTTGGAAGTGAATTTAGCACAGTGAATTTGGCGCTGGTTGCTCAGAGAGGGTAGGGCCAGGATCGATAGAGCTCACAGTGATGAGAGTGGGGGGGGCATTGAGGGCGAACCGGCAGAAGGCATTAAAGAGGGGGTCAAGTTTGGTTAGGGTAGTCTTGGGAGCGGAGTTATAAACAACATCACAGTAGTCAAAGGAGGGTAAAATAATTTTCTAGACTAATTCCCTTCTGACCGGTAGAGGGAGACTAGTGCGGTTGCTATAGAGGGCACCAAGCTTTGGACGTAGTTTAGAAATGATGGCATCCACGTGTGTCAAGAAGGTGACGTGATGATCCAGCCAAACCCCTAGATATCTGAAGGAGGGCACATCCTTGAGGATGGAGTTATTTAGGGTATGGAAGCTGAGGGGGCAGGTGAGTTTGGATAGACGCTGTCTAGTGCAGAAAGTCATGGAGACAGTTTTTTTTGCATTTAGGGATAGCTGGTTGGTATTGAACCAGTGTTGGATTTTGTTGAAATCAGTTTGGAGTTTGGAGAAGACTTCTTCGTGGGTCCGACCGGAGGTAAAGAGGACCGTGTTGTCCGTGTACATATGGATAGCGGTAGAGGAACAAGAGTTAGGCAGGTCATTTAGAAGGATGGAGAAAAGGATGGGGCCGAGAACTGAACCTTGGAGGATGCCAGTAGTGATGGGGGGGGGAGGTAAAGCCGGCAATTTTAGTGGATTGGGTTCTATTCATGAGGTAGGCCCTGAACCAGTTAGTGGCAGATTCAGTTAACCCAGCTCCAGCTAGGTGGGATAGGAGGAGAGGGTGGGAAACTGTGTTGAAAGCTTTAGCAAGATCAATGAAGATAGCAGCAGTGATTAGTCCATTATCCATCCCAGTGAGGATGGAGTCCGTGAGGCATAGCAGGGAGGAGGTGGTCGAGTGGTGTTTACGAAACCCAGACTGAAAAGGGGAGAATAAGTTAATATCGGAGAGAAAGTCGGAGAGTTGGGAAAGCACGAGGTGTTCCTGGAGTTTGGCGAGGGTGGGGAGGAGGGAGATGGGGCAGTAGTTAGCAGTGGAGGTAGGATCGCTGCCTTTTGGGAGGGGTAAGACAGTGGCATGCTTCCAATTGGAGGGGAGTTCCTTGGTGGAGAAAGAGAGATTTAGTAGGGCCACAAGGGGAGTAGCAATGGTGGGGACAGAAAGGAAGAGGAGTTTGTTATCCAGGCCATCAGGGGATTTGCCTTTGGAGGGGTTCAGGGAGTGAAGGCAGCAAGGGTTTCGGCAGGGGAGATAGGTCTGAAGGAAAAAGTGTTCCTGCTGGATGGAAGGTGGATAGGTGACTGGGGAGTGGGAGAGGTTGCTGGAGGAAGGGATTTTAGGAGGGCCTGTGCGCAGGTAGTAAAGTAGGTATTAAACTCGGAGGTGACCAATAGGGGGTCAGAGAGGAGAGTCCCATGGGAGAGAAGGAGAGGAGGAGGGCTTATTGTTTGGGGGGTGAAGAGGGAGTTAATGACCTTCCAGAATTTAGAGGGGCACTCGAGGTTATCATTGAGGGTATTGTTGAAATAGTCAGCCTTAGCTAATCGGATGGCCTTTGTGCATTTGTTGTGGAGTGAGCGGTAGGTAAGGTAGTTATCTGGGAGGGATGAGGATCTGTAGTTTCACCAGGCCTTATCACAGGCTTGTTGGCAAGCTAGCAGCTCAGGGGAGATCCAGGGTAGGTGGGATCCCCGGACTCTAATCCGGCGCAGGGGGGCATGTTTGTCCCAGATGGAGAGGAAGGTGTTGCGAAAGTGAGAGAGGGCTATATCCATGTTACAGCAGGTAGGGCTAGGGACCCAATTTGAGTGGGCCAAGTCAGCCAGTAGGAGGGAATGGTTAAGGGATTTATAAGACCGTTGGATTGCGAATTTGGGAGGGGTTCTGGTTCTGTGGATCTTACGGACCAAGTAGATTAGATGGTGGTCGCTGATGGAATCAGGGAGGAGGCCAGAACTGATGACACGGTGTGGGTGGGAAGTAAGCGCCCAGTCAAGGAGGGAGTGGTTACCGGACTTATGATTAGAGCGAGTGGGTTCCAAGATGGTTTGGCTAAGGTTTAGAGTGGATATTTCAGTTTGGGTTTTGTTAAAAGTGGGTGCTAGCCAGTTGTGGTTGAAATCTCCCAGGACATAGAGTTCACCTGACTGTGTGAGAGATGAGAGCTGGCCTATGAGGTTGGTAACTATAGTGGTTGGAGTGCCTGGGCAGCAATAGGCTCCGGCCACATAGATAGGTAGTGGGGGGGGGACAGTTTCACCATTAGTATCTCGAAGGCTTTAGGTTCGGCTTTAGAGAAGGAGATGGTGAAGTGTAGGGTTGATTTGATGTACATAGCCACACCACCGCCTCTGGAGGGCCGGTCTTGCCGTGCGATGGTGTACCCTGGAATGGTGATGGGATTGTCTGGGAGGCTGGGGTTTAACCTGGTCTCGGATAGTATGAGTATGTCAGGGACATGGTGGGTGGCTAGGACCTGGAGCTGATCGAACTTAGGGGCTAGGCTATGAATATTTAAATGGAGAAGGCGGAGGCCTCGGGGAAGGTAGTCTGAGCGAGATTTGGTGGATGACCTGGCTGAGGAGTTTGGTGTGTGGTGGTTGGAGCTTGAGGATGGGGTAGGTCCTGGGTTAGGGTGAATATCCCTTGCTGCCAGAAGAAGTAGGGCAATAGTTAGGTGGCAGCGTAGAGCGTGGAGGGACATGGGTTTAGTTCTACACAGGTTAGTGGAGGTGCTAGGGAAGGCAGAGTGAAGGGGAAGGGAGCAAGAGAGGGGGAGAGAGGCCAGTAGGAAGCCAAGGGGATGGGTAGAAGACAAAGGGGGAAGGGAAGTGAGACCATGGGATGGCTGGGAGGGAAGCGGAGGATTTATAGGGGGCTTTTGTAGGATGGGTCAGAATATCAGGTGAAGGAGGGGGTGCAGGGTAGCCACTTGGGGGGGAGTTAGCATGGGAAGGGACAATAAGATGGAGGAGAATAGTAGTATGAGGGTTGTTAATGGGGGCAGTGTACCAATCTTGGGGAAAGGGTGCGTGAACATAGTGGCAGGGTAAATGGAGTGGTGAAGTATAAGTAGATTGGTTGCCACTTAGAGAGCATAGATGCCACTTTGGAGTAGTGGTACTGTCACGGACTCTGGTGGGCAGGGTACCAGGTTCAACTCTCTAGTTGGGCAGATTGGGAGGAGGTCTGGCAGAGAGTGGGGAAACTAGGTGCAGAGGGACCTTCAGAGGCTGGGATTGGGCTAGGACAGGAGTGAGAAATAGCAACTTCTAGTGGCCACTGGGGGTAATGGATGGCTAGGTGTGGGTCAGAAAGATGGGCAGCTAGACGCAGGGTGAGGGTGAGGTGTGGGCAGAGGGAGAGGTGAGAAGGGGACAGTGTAACTAGGCAGGTAGATAGGTTACAGGAAGTAGAAGTGGGTAGGTTGAGGTGATAATGTCAGAGGGTCCCTCCAGTGGCTATGTGGTATAACGTGCAAATGGGGAAGTGGGGACTTAGTAAATTTGGCAACAGAAAATGACGTCACTAGGCAGCAGCTATAAAGAAAATGCTGAGCCAGGGTGGGTGGGAGGAGGGTGGGCGGGCAGTCGACGCGCGCAGTGTGTCGACGGGCTATCCCCCCTCACAAGGGTGCAACAGCTGGAGGTAGAAAATTACCTCTTCGCACCTGTGTGGTGTTCCAATTTGTTCAGAGCTCCAGGAGGGAGCTTCAGGGCAGCGAGGATCGGCAAAACATTCAAACACCTTAAGGGCATTAACAAGGTGAATTAGTTTAACATGTTTCAATATAAGAAAAATAGCAGGACAAAAGGACACAGCATGAGATTAGAGGGAGGCCAATTAAGGGGTAATGTGAGGAAGTTCTTTTTCACAGAAAGGGTGGTGGATGGATGCATGAAACGGCCTACATCAGGAAGTGGTGAATATGAATACAGTGCAGGGCTACTAACAGGCATGGGATAGGCATAAGGGAGCAATACAGATGAATGTTAATAGACAGGCCACAGACAGTGGAAAGATCTAAGGCACATTCATAGGGTAGAAAAAAATGGGCAGACTGGATGTGCCTTGCGGTCCTTATCTGCTGTCAACTTCTATGTTTCTATGCTTCTATGGAAGGCTGAATGGCAGTTTATGTGGTACAAGCATAAATTTTGGGAGGGGGGAGATAAAGGAGGCAAGCTCCTCGCCTATCATCTCAGAAAGCAGCAGGCCTCCTCTCAAATTCATGCCTTGTGAGACAGTAAAGGCCTTGTGGTTAGTGACCCCAGTCATATTAGTAACACAATGAGAGACTTCTGTCTCCAACTGTATAGCTCTAAGCTTCCCCAAGCAGAACTGGAATGGACGCAGGTAGTGCATACCTTCCTAGATGCCACCCCCATTCTGCAGCTTGCAACTGTAGACAGAGATACATTGGAGGCAAACATCTCTCTCACTGAACTCAAAATTGCTCTTCCTCAAATGGCAAAAGGTAAAGCACCAGGCCCCAATGGGGTGATGGTGGAGTTTTACCAGATGCTACAAGATGAGATTTCACTACCTCTATTGGAAGCCCTTCAGGAGGCTCGCCAGAATGAGATGCTTTTGACGAACATGAGGGATGCGATTATCACTTTGCTCCCGAAAGAATCTAATGTCCCTCTGGACTGTGCCAACTTTCACCCAGTTTCACTGATTTTAGTGGACACCAAGATCATGGCAAAAATGATGTCCAATAGGCTAGAAAAGGTGCTTCCCTCTCTTGTCCATCTGTCACAGGCTGGATTCAGCAGGGGCAAATGTGGAGCAGATAACCTGTGCACAGTTCTTAATCTGAAATGGCTCATGACCCAATCTAAGACACCCATGGCAGCCCTGGTGGTAGGCTTCTCTAAAGCATTCAATTCCATAGAATGGGGCTACTTACACCACGTGTTGGAGGTCTATGCATTTGGAGGGTTCATTAGGGGATGGATTAAAACACTGTACACCTCGCTCACAGCTAAAATACTTACCAACAAACAGCTTTCCCCTTCCTTTGAGCTCTGGCAAGGTACTCGACAGGGCTGTCCATTGTCACCCCTGCTCATTTTGTTAGCCCTGGACCATTAACAAGAAGGTTAATGGTGGACCCAGGGATATGGGGCATAGAGGTAGGAAAGAAATCATATCTAGTCAGTGCGTGTGCAGATGACTTGCTTCTCACCATTACCAAGCCAAACAAGTCCTTACCTCTGATATTGGCTACTTTCATGCAATTTGCTACCTTTTCAGGCCCTACAAGTTGATAGGGGAAAAAAGCACCCTATCCCCACTCAATCTGGCTTGCAGAAAGGAATGCCTCGCTGGATCTAACCTGGTATGGGTACCCCAGGGGTTCACATACCTTGGTATAGTGATCCCAATGTCCTGGAAAGACTTGGTGGATGCAAACTTTATTCCCCTGATAGGCTCCATTAATGCAGAAATGCAATGGTGGAAACGACTCAAGCTATCCCTAAAAGGCAAAGTAGAAGCCATCAGAATGTTCACTCTTTCCGAAATATCCTATCTTTTCCTTTACCTCCCAGTGAGCATTCCCTCCAAGGTCTTCATGGCATTAGATAAGTCCATAGCAGGGCTACTGTGGGAAGGGAAGACCCCAAGATTTGGGAAGGCAAAGCTTAGAGCACACTAGACTAAGAGGGGGTCTAGGAATGCCTTGGCTTTTGGGATACTTTCTAACATACAGGATGGCACAGGGCGCCAAGTGGTTTCTACCACCAGACAAGCGTACGCGCCTCTGGATATCGTTAGAGAATGATATCACGGGCGGTCTCAGGCTGGGAGCACTGCTTCAGGCCAGGAAGCCTCCAAAAGACACAGGTGGCCTAGTGTCCACCTCTACCTGTGGGAGTAATTTTGCCTCCCAATGTGAAATCTTATGGCCAGTGGGTGAGACATGGAAGGCATGGCAGTCCGGGCTCTCACTATCCCATATACCAAGAGGTACTTGGTCTCCCCCTTTCAGACTCACTAGACTGTGTATCAATCCTTCCCTACTAGTTGGCAGGGCACCAATTTCTTGGCCCTCCTGGGAGAGGAAAGGGATATTGGTGGTAGGAGACCTATGTATCTTCACCTCTGAAGTGCTCATGTCCTTCCAGCAGATTCAGGAATGATATTTCCTACCTAAGCAGGACTTTTGGAAGTACCTGCAACTCTGGGATGCCCTGAAGTCCCTCCTGCAATCCATAACCTAAACACTTAAATGGGACTGGTTCATAGATACATAGATACATAGACAGTGTCGGCAGATAAGGGCCTATGGCCCACCCAGTCTGCCCATTTAAGTTTGTAAGTTCAGTTTATGTTTTCCAGGAAGTCTGTTGCCCCTTACCCCTGACCTCCAGAATTCCTTTATATCTATCCCATGCATTCTTAAATCCCGTGATTGTTTCAGCCCCCACCACTTCCTCTGGCAGGGTGTTCCACTTGTCCACCACCAGTTCTGTGAAGAAATTCTTCCTCACGTTTCCTCTGAGTCGTCCTCTCTCCAACTTCATCCCATACCCTCTAGTACTGGAACATCTTTTTTGCTTAAAAATAGTGCATTCCTGCACCCTGTTCCTCCCTGTAAGATACTTGTATGTCTCTATCATATCCCCTCTCTCCCTCCTCTCCTCCAGGGAGTACATGTTCAGTGCCTTCAACCTGTCCTCATAGGACTTGTGATGCAATCCATGCACCATCTTTGTTGCCCTCCTCTGAACCTTCTCTACCCTCTCTATGTCCTTACGTAGGTAAGGTCTCCAGAACTGCACAGTGTACTCCAGGTGCGGCCTCACTAGTGTCTTGTATAGTGGAATTATTACCTCCCTTTTCCTGCTGGTGATGCCCCTGCCTATGCATCCCAGCATCCTATTTGCTTTACCTGATGCCTTGTCACACTGTTTCCTGCCTTGAGGTCATCAGAGATGATAACCCCAAGATCCCTTTCCTGCTTGGTACATGCTATATCCTCACCCCAACTGATATACTGTGCCAGGGTTTTGTACCCATATGCATTATCTTGCACTTCCTTGCATTGAATTTCAACTGCCAAACCCCTGACCATTCTTCAAGTTTCTGCAGGTCCCTTCTCATTCTGTCTACACCCTCTGGTGTGTCTACTCTGTTACAGAGCTTTGTGTCATCAGCTAACAGTGAAATTCTGCCTTCTAGGTCCTGCAGCAATGTCACTGATGAAGATATTGAATAGTACCGGTCCCAGCACTGATCCCTGTGGTACCCCACTGGTCACTCTTCCTCTGTGGAGTGACAGCCATTTACCACCACCCTCTGTGTCCTGCTGCCCAGCTAGTTACCTACCCACTGCACTACTGTCCTGCCCACACCCATATTCCCCAGTTTGTGCAATAGTCTTCTGTGTGGCACAGTGTCAAAGGCCTTGCTGAAGTCCAGATAGGCCATGTCCACTGCCCTCCCCTGATCCACCTCCCTAGTCACCCAGTCAAAAAATTCAATGAGGTTGCCATGCATGACTCTGGGAGATGGAAAGGTATTGCTGGAGCCATATACAAGGTGTTACAGGACGCATGTCCCCCTAACTTGGAGCACTGAAAGGCCCACTGGCAACAAGAGCTTAATATTGCAATATCTCCTGAGCTATGGGCTCACTGCTTGAGACAAGCCCACCTTAGCTACAGAGATATGAGAAGCCAAATGATACAACTGAAAATACCACAGCAGTGGTATCGTACTCTGGCACAGCTGCATTGGATGGGCCTAATTTCCAATGTACAATGCTGGCGATGTCAGCAAGAACCTGCTCACCTCCTACATGTCTAGGGTTGTGCAAAATTGGAAAATTTCACCCAGCAAAATATTTAGTGTAATTAGTGCATTCCATGAAATATTTCGCTGGGCAAAACATGAAATTTCACCCCCAAGCCGGCAAAAATTCTCTACTTGAGGTGAAATTCCACACCCGTGGAGTGAAATTCGCCACCGCGGTGAAACTTCTCCACCTGCAGGAATAATTTCACCTCCCACTGCAAAATCTTATAACCACTTGCCCAGTGCCCACTGGCCATAGTTCTCCCTGGTGTCCAGTGGTCCCCCCTCTGGCCAATCACCGGTCATAATTACATTAAATAAGCCCTCCCAAGTTACCCTGCCCCCTCCATTTGTTTAATTAAATAAAAAAAAATCACCCTCATCTCCCTGATGTCTAGTAGATCCCCACCCCCACCCCATCATCAGAAAGCAGCAACCACCCAGCTCCCCCTCCAGTACCCCAATAAGGCCACTGGCACAGCCCTCCACTCACCTTCATGGCTGGCAGCCCGACTGAGCACCACTGAGTACTTGAATGAATGAGTGTGGTATGCATTCATTCATTCAATTGCTCAGTGGTGCTCAGTCAGGCCATGGTGGTGAATGGAGGGCTGTGCTGGTGGCCCAATTGGGGTACTGAGGTGGGAGCTGGGTGGTTGCTGCTATCTAATGATGGGCTGGGGGTGGGGGGTCCACTAAACACCAGAGAGATGAGGGTGATTTTTTTTAATTAAACAAATGGAGAGGGAAGGGTAACTTGGGGGGTGCTTATTTAATGTAATTATGGTGGGTGATCACTGGGGTGGGGGACCATCATAGACACCAGGGAGATGAGGGTGAATTTTTTTTTTAATTAAACAAATGGAGGGGGCAGGGTAACTTGTGTTGGGGTGGGGGTTCAGTTTGCCGACTTGTGGTGGCCAGTGGCAGTGGGCGAAACTGTGAAATTTTGCCACAATTTCGCATAACATTTCACCCAGCAAAATTGCCAATTTTGAGGCAATTTCGCTGGCAAAATTTAATTTTGCTGCATCTCTATATATGTCCTGTGACAATGCCCAAAAATAGCTAATTTCTGGGCTGGGGTACAAAAAGACTGTTTTAAAGTGATCGGACAGGACATCATACTGATCCCCCCATTAGTGTTGTTGGGAGACACCTCCACACTAGATCCCCTTCCTCTCCATGCAAAACAATGGATAATCAGTCATGATGGAGGCTAAGCATGTTCTTCTTATGAAATGGAGACAACCCGGCCCTCACAATGATGCAAGCCTGGCATGCAGCAATAGCTGTGTTGTCCATCTCCGAACACTTTTCCTACCTCAGTCTACATAAGGGGCCCTAGTATTACCAAAAATGGGATCCAGAAGCAAACGATTTGATACTAAATCTAGATTTCAAAAATGGGAGGCATACCTCAATTAGCACTTATGCTCTACATCTCCCCCACCTCCTGGCAATCCACCTACTTAAGTGTATGGATGCATAGCTGCTCCACTGACCCTCTTCCACATACTTCCTTTTACAGTTGGTAGGAAAACCCAACAATCATTATATCTGTTGTTGAAAGCTGCCCTGTTCAGGACAGCCTATCTCTGGTTGACTGAGATCAGGATGTATTACTCTCTTAAAGAATTCTGTTAGATACTCTTAAGTAAATTCTAGTTTGGTAATTTGTTCATGTTGTGATACTAGGAAGTTTTTTCTTCCCTTTTGTGTTTAGGAATGTAATGAGCTATGTACTTCTCAGTTTGTCCGTATACAAGTGTTTGTCACCATGCTGACTTTGTACCTGTAACTTTATTCTGTATGGTATTTACTGTACTGGTTTTCCCTAATGTTGAAAGCAATAAAATATTTCATGTTAAAAAAAAGCTTAAACTGAAATGTTTGAAGTTCTCAACCCCCACTCTCCAGGAGGGCACACAGACTATATTGCTGCCCCAGCTTCTAAACGTCATGGAGATATTGGTCTATTACCAGAACTGCAGTATAGCTTAGAGTTTAGAGCGAGGAATCATGAATGAGCTCTGTACATCCAGTAGACCCGGGTTTGACTGCCACAATCTCAATTTACAAACTGCTAGGCCACCTAGTCACAAAATGGTTTACTTAAATATTAAAGCACTCTGATCTGCCTAATGGTGGGTGGAGCAGATTGGATATGGAGTCTTAACCTGATGGAGAAGAAGCCAAGGTGTACAAAATAATTAATGTTTTAGTTCTGAAAACTGATTGCAGGCAGATTACATTCCCTTGTTGTGTTATTGTTAGAGCCATGGTACCATTTCAGAACTTCTTACCTCACAGAGTCTGTATATCTTTGACCCCACACCCGCACACATCCCTACTGCCCCCTGGGTTTCTGAAGTGGACTGTGCTCACTCTTAGTTGTGACTGCCAATCAATGGGTGATACCACCCCCTTTGGTGTTGACCAATGCCTTAAAGGTGCTGGCATGTGGAGTACAGGCAGGTTTAAATCCTCCAGTTGAATTATTGGAAGGGCTGCAGCATGCAGGCCAACAGTCACTCAAGGGGTCTTGCTGCATTGTTTACTGCGGTTAGCAAGTCATGCAATCATCTCAGTTTTTCCCAGACAGATGAGGCCTCTCTACTGAACTCCTTGTTAAATGTTTTTGTTCTGGTTGCTGCCTTTGATTGTTGTTATGTTAAAATGTGGCTCCCTGTTGGAGCTTTTCTCCTAATAATGTGTTGCACTGCTGCAAAGTATTAGGTCTGATGGTCCAGACAACAAATAAGAGTTTATTGGTTTGAAGGTCAGATGGTCCCTGTAATGGGAGATCCGGAAAGATTACTGTTGCTCCTCAAACCTTTATCAAGGTTCACATGAAACTAGTCTCTTAAAATGTTAGAGGGATGAATAACACCATCAAGAGAACATGAACCTATCTCATCTTAATCATTTAAATTGTCCACTATCAGCCCTCCAGGAAAACCATAAGTCATGAGCAGAGCATCTTAACCTGTGATGGCTGTGGGCAGGCCAAGTATATGCCATCTCTCATCCAACATATGAAGAAATTAGGGGGTGGCCATATTAATCCACCTGTCACTTTTTCTTTGTTTTTTCTCCACTACTCAAACCCAGAGGGATGGTTTGTATTGGTTTTGCCATTTTAATTCTGCTTTCAGAAGCATTGCATTTTGGAGATCATTACAGAGAACAGAGGGGTAGAGCCAGCCAAAGCCATCCTCCCCTTTCAGTTTGTAGATATGGGATGGGAGGGGCCCTGTGAACTGGAAAAGTAATCTCAGATTTTAACACAGATCCATTCTGATTCTGCTCTCACAAGCAGTGCATTAGGGACAGCAGAGAAGTTAAGCCAGCTAAAGTTCAGCCCTTCTACTTTCCACCTGAGGCAGTGAAAGAGGAGGGACCTGTGAACTGGGAAAGTAGACTCAGGGTTTTTTCTCAGATTCATTTTGATTCTGCTTTCAGAAGCAGTGCATTAGGAGAGCAGAGGAGAAGAGCCAGTAAAAGCTCACCCTCTCCCTTCCCTTTCCACATTGTACCTAAGGCAGCTAATGGGGAGGGACCTATGTACTGGGAATTTAGTGTTAGTTTTTTTTTCCCAGGTCCATTTTGATTTCAGAAGTAGTGCATTATAAAGAGCAGAGGAGCATTTCATGCTGCACACATAAAACTACCCAAGTGATAGGCATGCTGCAAGTATGATTTAAATGTTAAATTGAAACCAATTGCATGCATATCGCATGGGTGCAGCAAGCAGGTGTGGAAACCATGGTTTTTATGTTAAATTGGGAAAGACTGCATACATGTGGTATGTGTGCAGAAAGAAAATTTTCACTGATAACTGCACATATAAAAGTTATTATAGATTGAGGGAGTGCTCCTGACCAATTGGAGCACTCCTTTCCTCTGCGCAAGGCACTCTTATTCTGTTAAGAGAAATGAAAGCACCCATCGCCCCACCACAGAGACTCTGGACCACTCAGTTCTTTCAGTAGACCTTTTATGTATACGACACCATCAGGTACAAATCCAGCAGGGATCACAAAAAAGACTGATGTTTCACTTAGTAAACTACTAAGCTTCCTCCAAGTAAAGAAGTTTCTGTGCTAGGTGCTCCTTAAATACTGTAGGTCATGTGACATATACACCAATCACCTGTACCTTAACTCCATTCCTAAATTTCTGTGCTCAATATCTGAATTCCATTTTATATACACATTACCCAATCTATTCAAAACAATACATGTATACCTAGGCCCAGATATTCAAACTGCGCTCAAAACTGGCGCAACAGCAGGAGCAAGCACAAACCAGTTGCGCAAATGCGCAACAGGTGCGATATTCAAACATGGAGCAGAGCAAATTGCGCAAGCAACCAACGTCTGAATATCGCACATACTGCGCCATCGCGCAACCAGGAAGGAGAAGCTGAGCCAAAATGTTGCGCTATGGCGCAACCATGGAAGCTCAGCTGAGCAGTGCAGAGCTGCCATAGCGCAAGCACAGCCCCCCAGAGCAATGGAACTGCACATCCAGGAGGCAGGCTGGGGCCCACCGCCAGCCATGCCACACATGGGCACAGGAACTCACTGCAGAACCCACACCACACTGGCACACCCCAAGCACAGCATCACTGGGGTGGGACGGCTGATCCACGTGCCCATGGGGACAAACCAACTAAAGCATAGCAGAGCCATGACGCCCAGCACAACCACTGGCAGGCAGAGAGTGCCACACCCAGGGGTTGACAACCACAGTGCACATCAGTCCCCCTGTACGCACAGCACAGCGTGCACCGTGCCCCCAAGACACTCGGCCATGTGCAGTGACAGGCACTGCAGGAAACACCATGCACCCCGTGCACACGCCAACCCCATGCTGCAGAGAAGCAGACCACCCAGACCCACCCTGTGCACCCAGCAGTGGGTGGCAGCAGATGGCGAGAGCAACAGAAAGGCAATGCTATGCTGGTGATACCTCCCATGGACACACACACACACACACACATATATCCAGGACCATAGTAGCCCAGATGGCATGTACACCTGCAACGGAGCACCCAGAGCCAGTTGCAAAGCAGACACCAACACAGCAGTTGTACCAAAATAGAATTTTATATTCAAACAAAAGAGGTAACAAAACAGCTAAAACTATGTACAAGTTGGGGGGACGGGTAAAAGGCAGGGTGTGCAAGGGGAGGGAAAACAACTTGAGAGGGAAGTCAGGGTGAAAGGGATGGGGGAGGGGCAACAAAGGTGGATCTACGCCCAGCAGGCTCCTGCCTCCCCGCCGCCTTCCCTCCTGTGTCTGTGCCGCCGCTCTGTTGCTGTAGGGCTTGCAGGAGCCTTCTGTTGTCGCCGCCAGCTGTGTCAGGGCGCCGGACATCGTGCGCCATGCGCTCAAGCACACTGAGGCCTAGGAAAATGGGAACACAGTCAATGGCTGAGACTGACCACAACCCTGAACACCACCCAACCTGCAACCCAGCTAACCTAATGTGCTGCACATGTGATGGCATGCACCCACCCACAGTGAACATGCACATGGCCATCACAAACAGGCGGCACCAGCCATGCGCACCACCGCCCACACACACTGCCCACGTCAATCACAGTACAAACTAGGCTGTCATGTGATGTTGCAACGTGGTGCGATGCCAGTCACACAGCTATGTGCCCAGTGCATGCCTGGACCACCTGTGATGCATACACAGACGTGTCGTGATGCTGCACTGTGATGCAGGTCACCTGTGTCACACCTACATACATGGATACATAGACAGTGTCGGCAGATAGGGGCCTATGGACACCTAGTCTGGCCATTTGGCCTTGTACGATCACTCATGTCCTATAAGTCCATTCCCTCACCCCTGACCTCCAGAAGTCCCTCATGACGAGCCCACACATACAGATCTCCCGTGACCAAGTCAGCCCCACCACATCCTCTGGCAGGGTGTTCCACCTGTCCACCACCTATAATGTGAGGAAACACATTCGATGTTTCCTTTAAACGAGCCCCTCCAACTGCATCCCATGCCCTCTACACCTGGAACATCCTCACGCTGACAAATATTGGTTCCTGCACACTGTTCCCCTGTACAATACTCGTATGACCCCATCATATCCCCACACCCTCCTCCCTCCAGGAGTACATGTTCAGTTCCGTCAACCTGTCTGCATAGGACATGTGATGCAATCCATGCACCATCCATGTCGCCCTCCTGTGAACACTCTCCACCCAGTCCCGTCCATACGCAGCTATGTGTTCCGGAACTGTACACTGTACTCCAGTGTGGGACTCACTAGTGTTACGATAGTGGAACTACTACCACCCATCTGGTTGTGTCCATCATGGTTGGTGGTCCTGCCCCCCCAGCATGCAATAGCATCCATGACGTAATGATACTCACACTCCTCCAGCAGCTCAGTCTGCCACTGCTGCTGCTGCTGTTGATGCTGCTGCTGCCGCTGCGGGCTGATGGCCTGTGGGACTGGGGCCCTGGCATGGCCCACATCAGCCGCGTCTGGCGCCATCACCATCCGGCCTGTGGGAGACATATGGTGAGACAAACATCAGTGTGACTCAAAAGCAGAGTGCCCCCTGCCCCAGTAAGACTGCCTGCCCACACAGCCATAACCATCCATCGCACAGCTGCACACACTGACACACCGATGCACAGCCACCCAGGCACACACACACCCCTACAGAGAATATAGGTGAATAGATGGTACACTCACGTGGCCTAGGCACCAGGCCCCGCCTGGCACGGGAACGCAGCCGCGCTAACAGCTCCGGGTCCCTCCGGCGGAGATCACTGAACCGGTGCCGGCACTGCTCCGCAGACCGGCCCCGGCCAGTGACCCCCACCAGGTCAGTGGCCACTTGCTGCCACACATGGGTCCTCGGTCCGGTGAGGGGGGCCTCACCATACAGTTGGTCATAGTGGGGCTCCACTAGGGCCACCAGGTTGGCCACCTCAACTTGGCTCCACGGCACCGCCCTCCTCCTAGCCATGGCACCAACTTTACAGCAGGCAATATGGCGCCCCGCTGCGCTGTGACCCCACGTGGAGTGTTGCGCGCAACAGACCAGCACAGGCACTATCGCGCTGTTCGCATAGCGCCGGCTACTTACATGCGCTGTAGCCAGACAGCGCAATAGGGATGTATACATGGCATGCACTCAGCGCCAGGGGTCAGAGGGCATACCTAGGTCACGGCAATGACGCAAGGCTACGCACAGCGCCATAGGGATGCATAGGTATCCTGCGCGACCGCGGGCACAGCACCAGTGCCACAGGGGACTATCGCCGCAGAGGTGCCACAGCACCATATAGTGCCCAGTGCTGCAGCGCCACTGGCACAATGGTGGCCATGTCCAGAATAGCCTATCGCGCTCAGCAGTTCTGCAGCGCGATCGACGATGCGTAACCCGTCTTGGGCACGCTGCAATGCAGTGTAGCACACAACCACAAACATGCTCATCGGCTCAGCCGGACCTTTCCCTTATTGCGCTAAGCGTATTTACGCGATATTCAGCCGATATATGCAAAGCAGGCGATCAGCCATTCAAAGGTGCAGTGGCGCTGATTAGCATGTTATTAAAGTTAGCCACACCTCATTTGCATGTGTTGCGCTATAAAAATACGACACTGGGTTGTGGCGGCCAGATTTGGTTGTTGCAGCTGAGAGGTGAGTACATGCTGTGTGATGCTCAGGACAATGCACATGGGCAGGGGTGCTGGAGGGTGTCACGGGATGAGGGGCTGAGCATGATGAGGGCACTTAGAAGGGGCAGAGGGCACCCTTTCCATCAGTATCTCCGGGCAGCGAGGAAAGGGGGGCTTCTGCCCCGGCCTGCAGCTATGCTCATGAGGAAATGCTGTGGACTGCAGAGTGACAGGTGTCCACTTCCACCCATACAGATCAGCATGACTGACGAGAACCAGGCCGGTGGTGTGGACGGGGGTGTAGGAGGAGGCCGAACTTCACCACAGCAGAGACCGAGGCTCTTCCAGGCCTACCTGGAGGATGAGCCGCTTTTGGTGGGCGGAGGGCACCCTCAGCAGCGTGCAGCTGCATGGGAGGGGTAGCTCTGGTCGTCAACCTGCACGGAAGCCACCAGGCCCGTGCAGGAGTGCCGTAAGAAGATGGGGACTGACCGCAGGAGGCTGAAGGAGAAGGTGGCAGCCTTCAGGGTGGCAGGCTGCCACTGGTGGGGACCACCAGTGGTGTTGCAGCTGACCCCGACCGAGGAGACACTGGTCGCGGCCATGCAGCCGAGTGCCATTGCGGGTGTTCCTGGCGGAGGATTCCAGACAGGTGGAAGCCCATCACTGCACGGTATGTCATGGTGATGTTGTGGGGGCGGCTGTTGTTCACATGCACTCACATGTACTTTCTTTCTGTTTCAGATCCTGTTCGTCTGCAGGAGACGGTGGTGGTGGGTGCTGACAGTGAGGCAGACCTGCTGGACCAGGAGGAGGGACCTTCCACCTCCGCCAGCAGCCTGCACGCACTGCAGCAGCAGGCCGGCTGGGCTGACAACTCCGCCGGCAGTGATACGGGTGCAGGGGGTGCACAGCCTGTGTCACAGCAGTCTGGTATGCAGGTGTGCCAGCATGCTGTGCCTATGGCAGTGGCACGCACTGGCACTATTGATGATGGCAGGCCTGCAATGGCCAGTGAGAGGTGTGTGTCCCACAAGGGACACACGGCAGGCCAGCACGTGCCCCCGGGCCGTCCAGCTCCACACCTGTGTACCAGCATGCTGGCACAGTCACAGGCTGGGCCTGTCAGCACCGGTGGGGCAGCACCGGTGGCTGAGCAGGTGTCTGGCACTGTTGACAGCACAGGGGTGGAACAGGTGGACCTGGGGGCTCAGCAGTTGGAGGAAGAGCAGCAGTTGCACACCAGGCCTGGGGGACAGCGTCAGGCAGTGGCACTTGTCCACCGTCCTTGGATCAGCCCATACCTGGTCCTGGTGAACAGCGGCCACCCTCGGGTGCTGTGCACCAGGACCATCCACACCCTGGGAGTCACGATGCCATTGGGGCACAGTACCCTTTGACGTGCACACCTGCCTGCTGCAGGAGTCGGTACAGCTGCAGGGCGGGTTGCAAGGTCCGGGAGGCACTGACTGTGTCGTGGAGCGGCATAGCAGGGAGTGTGCTCGGGACCGGCCGAGATGGTCCATATGCGGACGGATGTGACCGCTGCCATCGACAGGCTGACCCAGGCAGTGGTCTCTGTGGCGACTGCATTGACCACACTGTCTGGTGACCCTGTACCACGCACCCCACAGTGCGCACTCCACTCCTCGCTCCCGGGCGGCGCGACACCGGGCCTGTCGATGCCGGGTTCTGCTGTGGCATCCCGAGCACCCCTGGTGCAAGTTTCTTTCAAGGATGCAGACCCCTCAGCGGGCAAGGTCGCGGTCACGCACTGGGACCCCTGGTGGTGAGTAGTGCCACCCGATGTGGCCCCTGCGTAGCCTGCCAGTGCTGCTAGGCCACGGCGGGCCGCCCACGCATCCGTGGTGGCCGTGGGACAGTGCTCCTGACTGAGCTGTCTCCCAATGCAGGCCCTGTCTGGTGCTGCCCTGTGTGCAATGTGTGTCATGGTGGGCAGTGCACTGCTGGGTGCCTGCTCACCAAACTGACACACGGAACACCTGCACACCTCCCAACTGCTGTCCACAGGTGCGTGGGATGATGATGCCTGCATTGCACTGTACACCAAGGTGCAAGGTTGCCCAGGTCCTGACACAATGACACGTGCGGGACAGTCCAGGTGGTGAGGGTGGTTGGTGGTGCTGTGTGATAGCGTAATTTCCGCATTGCTGTGCTGCTGCCCCTGTATGCTGCCTGGTGTGTGTGTGTGTTTATTTGAGTGCTCACCCTCTCTGCTAATGTGTTGGTATGCGTAGACCCTTCAACTCCCTGACCTTCATGCACGGTGTGTTCCCCTGTGTGCCTGTGGTTTGCATAGACAGTGTTGCCTGCACATGTCCCCTTGACTTACCTGTTGTGCGTAGTGCTCTTCTGCAATGGTGTCCCGGTGCAGCTGGGCCTGCCGGTCAGTCGGGGTCCCTCCGTCCCAGGGGGCGCTCATCACCCATATCACCGCGCCACTGGCGCCCCCATCGCTGTCCCTCTCTGGACCTGTACGGCTATCCCATGGTCTTTGGCCATGTTGTGCAGGATGCAACAGGCCAGGAATATCCCACAGGCCTTTTGGGGCTGTACTGTGAGAGCTCCCCGGAGTGTCCAGGCATCGGAAGCGCGCTTGAGTATCCGAACACCCGCCTATGATGTTCCGGTTGCAGCGTGTGCCTCATTGAAACCGTGCTGCGCTGGGGTCTGGGGCACCGGTATGGTGTGAGCAGCCAGGGACGGAGTGGGTATCCACAGTCACCTGTGTGGAGATAATGGAGATCAGTGTTAGGTCAGGTAAATATTGCCCATATCCTTGTGTGCCACTACCATGGCACCTGTGCTATTCTCACCCTTGCACAGAGTTTGCATTCCATACATGTGTACTCACCCACTAGATGACCCGTGGGGATGTTCCCACTCTCAAATCGATGGCACAGTGCAGATTGGTGCCATATGAAGGCATCATGTGCTCCGCCAGGTGTGTGGCACAGACATTGATGATGCGCCCAGTGGCATCACACACCACCTGGCAGTTGACACTCGAGTAGCCCTTTCGGTTCGATATGCTTGCCGTCGGGGCCAGGTGGCGTCGAATGGCCACATGGGTGCAGTCTATGGCACCCGCACGCCAGGCATTTGTGCTACCCTGTGGAACTCCTGCATGTTTGCTGTACGCCTGCCACGGTGCTGGGGAAATGGATGTACTCCAGGCATGAGGCAGCAGTGCTTGAGAATTGGGTGAGGATGCGTGGCGTGGCCGACTGCGTGATGCCTGTGGTGTCCCTGTCGGCCTCTGGAAGGTGCCCGTGGCAGCAGGCACATGCAGCTGTCACCTTGGTCTCCACGGACAGAGCGTGACTCTCGTGAGGGTGCCTGCATCACATCACTGCACAGCTCACTGAGCCGTCTCAGTATTGCCCTGTTCAGGCGGTGACCGGCCACGATCTCAACATCACTGTACAGCTCGTAGCTGATGCGGCACGATACCGCCTGTCGGGGCATACCGATGGGCCCTCCACGGCCACGCCCCCTGCAGCATGCTGTCTCACCCTCATTACAGCTTCCATGTGGAAGCTGACACTCATCCATCTCCCTGGCTTCTGCCCCCAGCTGCTGTTCCTGTGTTACCCCCACTGCCCCCACTGCTGCTTCCACTGCACCGCACCCCCACTGGCCTCTGTCCTCCAGGACCCACTGTCCTCTCTGTCCTTCCTGCTCCTGTCTCTCTCTCTCTCTCTCTGTCTCCTCTCCCCGGTTTGTGGCCTGCTCGAGTTCTTCGCTCCCTTGAGCCGTTTATTTTGGCTCAAATCGTGCTGCGCAACTTCCATTCAAACCACTCTGCGCTATTAACATGAAGTGTTCCATCACTCGCATTGCGCTTTATGCATGGACCGCCCCGCCGGTTGCGCATGCCTTCATTTCCATTGCGCTGTGGCTCAGCGTGTTTCGGTGGCGCAACTGGCCCCTTCTCAATAGCTCGCAGAATGGCGCATTTTTGAGTTAACGCCAGAACCCTGTTGCGCATGGCGCAACCCTTTTGAATATCTGGGCCCTAGTGTACATATCACTACACACATCTCTCAATGTAATTATTCTGTATGTATATATAAATCTTAACTTTTATTACCAATACTATAATTTCATAAAAACATTTTTTATTTTTATTTATTTATTTATTTATTCATATTTGTAATTTGGGTACTATTCAGTACACGACTAATGAACTCGAGTACTCCTAATTTATGGTTTCCTATGCGTAAGCAAACCATAATGTTCCCAGGCACCACCTGTCACTTTCTATCAAGCATTCTTAAACAGGTTGCTGAAATTCCACATTCTTTAATTCCATTATCTATCCAATAACACACTCCCCATTTTAGCAATCACAGTTATAGAATGCGTATCATTTCTTACTTATAAATAGCATATGGCTAAACCACTTAATTTCATTTTATCCCTTTCCTTTGGTGTGTTCCACAAATACATGTAAAATAAGTGGCAACACAATCTACATTGTTATTTACCTGTTATAGGCCTCTTAAATTTAATTTGTTACTTTTTTACACCTTTTTCCATAAAAGGAATAAAAACTAAGATGGAGCATCACTTGTTATCCAAATGTGGGGGGGGGGAGGAGGGGGGCACAAGGCTAAATCACTTAATTCCATCTCATCCTTTGCACTTGGTGTGTGTACATGTAAAATAAGTGGTGACACATCTATATTACTATTTATCTATTATAGGCATCTTAAATTTAATCTTTTACCCCTTCTTCTTAAAAAGAATAAAAAATGAAAAGAGAGAGGGAGCATCATTTATTATCCCAAGGTGGGAAGGGGATAAAAGGGGGGGGGGACAGAAAATAGGAAGGGGAGAGGGGGGAAGAAGGGGGTGAGAGAAGTATGGAAAAGGTATAGTAACAAAGAAGTTGACGGCAGATAAGGACCGCAAGACCCATCCAGTCTGCCCATTTCTTTTTCTACCTTATAAATGTATCATCGGCATTTGCTCTGTCAGTGACCTATCTATTCATATTCATCTGTATTGCTCCCTTATACCTATCCCATGCCAGTTTGAAGCCCTGCACTGTATTCATAGCCACCACTTCCTGAGGTAGGCCGTTCCATGCATCCACCACCCTTTCTGTGTAAAAGAATTTCCTCACATTCCCCTTAATCGGCCTCCTCTAATCATGCTGTGTCCTTTTGTCCTGCTATTTTCTTATATTTAAACATGTTAGACTCTTTCACCTTGTTAATGCCCTTAAGGTGTTTGAATGTCTCGATCATATCACCTCTGTCCTCCTTTGCTCAAGGGTATACATATTGAGCTCCATTAATCTGTCCTCATATGTCTTCTGATGCAGTCCCTGTACCATTTGGTTGCCCTTCTCTGTACTGCCTCTTGGTTAATGTCCTTGTGAAGGTGTGGCTCCAGTACTGCATGCAGTACTCAGATGGGGTTGAACTAGTGTCTTGTAAAGAGGGATTATTACCTCCTCTTACAACTTGTGATACCCCTACTAATACACCCTAACATCCACCTAGCCTTACCTACTGCTTTAGAGGTCTGCTTGATGATTTCAGGTCATCGGTGATGATGATGCCCAAGTCTCTTTCTTCCTTTGTAACTGCCAGCAACTCCCCTCCCAGCCTATACGTGGCTTCAGGGTTTCTCTTCCCTATGTGCATGATCTTGCACTTCTTTGCATTAAATCCCAGTTGCCACTCTTCTGACCATTTTGCTAGTTTAACCAGATCTCTTCTCATTCTGCCCACCCCATCTGGATCATCTACTCTGTTGCAGATCTTGGTGTCATCTGCAAACAGACAAGCCTTACCCTCTAGTCCATCTGCAATGTCACTAATGAAGATATTGAAGAGGACTGTCTAGTACTGATCCCTGAGGTACCCTATGACTTGCATCTCTTCTGGCTGTATACCATTTACCACCACTCTCTGTTTTCTGCCCGTCAACCAGTTTGCCACCCAGTTGACCAACTTCTGACCCACCCCGAGCCTACCCAGCTTATTTATCAATCTTCTATGTGGAACAGTGTCGAAAGCTTTGCTGAAGTCAAGGTAGGTGTCATCAACTGCTCCCCCTTGGTTCACCACTCTGGTTACCTAGTCAAAGAAATCTATGAGATTGGTTTGACAGGACTAATATGGGATCAACACAAAATCCATGCGAGCATCTCTATTTTTTTGTGCTAACATCTATATTTTTTCAAAAAAGCTGACAGATCTATGCTGTCATTAAGCCCCAAATTTCGTCTAGCCCCAATTCAAAAATCCAGTAGCTCTCCTGTTGTCCAATCATTGTTTTCACATCCTCTCCTCTCACCCCACTATTAACAATTTCAATACCCATAAAACTGAAATCATGAACACCTCCCCTATTTGTAAGAAGATGTCTAACAATAGCGTAAGAGCCGTCATTTCTCTGGACTACTCTCACGTGTTCTCCTATTCTCATCTTAAAACTTTGAATAGTCCTCCCCACATAGAATGCTTCACAACTACATTGTAACAGGTACACTACATTAATATTAGAACATGTAATAAAGTCTGTAATGGAAATCAATTTGCCTGAACTGGGGTGGGCAAAACATTTACCTTCTTTTACAAATTTGCAATACATACACCTCCCACACCTGTATGTTCCCTGGGAAGGGGATGATAAAGTGGTCTGATGGGAAATCACTGGACCAGGACAGTAGTTATTGACTACTTGATCCTTTATATTTTTATATCTGCGGAACACCACGTTAGGTCCTGCTGCCACCACACTTTCTAACTTAGGTTCGATTGAGAGTATTGACCAATTCTCCTCTATAATTCCTTGAACCTGATCTGCTCTTTTAGAAAAAGTGGTGACAAAGGGACAATTGACATCCTGTGCTGTATTTTGTGCATGTCTTGCATACTGCAAGGTTGTTTCTCTGTTCATAGCATCTACCTTTTAAATTGCAGTAGCTATACTGTGGGTACTATACCCCCTCTCTTTAAATCTTTGCACCTGCAACCCTTTCTTATGTTGGAATTCACAATTTTCAGTACAATTTCTTAAAGTTCTAACCAATTGCCCTTTGGTATATTGAACTGCACGTGTTCTGGATGGCAACTGTCATATCTTAGCAAACTGTTCTTGTCTGTAACTTTCTGATATAGAGTAGTACATACATCTCCTACCCCATTTTCATAAATTTTTAAATCTAAATACATTATCTCCACTAGACTGATGCAATATTTATATCTAAGACATGAACTTGTACTTTCCATCCAAAAAATAAATTGTTCAAATTCACTTACTGATCCCTTCCATATTACCAAAATATCATCAATAAAGTGGCACCACAAATCCAGTTTATCTAAAAATGGATTTGTGGAGGCACTGTACAGGTAATCCTTCTTCCATTTCCCCACAAACAAGTTAGCAAAACTGGGTGCCATTGTGGCCCCATGGCTGTACCACATATCTGTAGATATAGCTGATCTTGAAACAAAAATGCATTCTTTTTCAATACCATGTCTGCCAATCTAACCACAAACTGAGTCAGAACAGCCACTCACTCTTCTTCTGAACGTGTATCCAACAAGTATGCCATAGCATCTAAACCTTCCTGGTGGGGTATCACTGTGTATCATGTGTTCACATCTATGGTAGAAAAAAAGATCCTACTTCCATATTTAAATCCTCCATTAATGTAACTATTTCTGTGGAATCTCTAACATATGACCTGAGTCCACACACCAAAGGCTGTATATGTGAATCCACAAACATCGATAGAGGTTCAGTTAGCCACCTTTTACCAGAAATAATAGACTGCCCTGGAGGTTTTCTCAAACTTTTATGGATCTTAGGTAAAATGTATATTATGGGGACTACAGGGGAATTAACTATCAAAGCTTGATATACAGAATCTTCTAGGTATCCCCTAAAAAAGCTTTCATTTAACAGTGCATCAACCTCTGCTTTAAATGTTTGACACTGTGGATCATGGGGTGCTGCTTGAGCACCTGTGTTTTTTCTGTGGACTGAGGGGGGCAGTCCACAATTGGTTAAAGTCCTTCCTCGAGGGTAGCTCTTCTTGGCCCCTCATGGACTACCCTGCGGGTTTCCACAGGACTCGGTGCTATCTCCCATGTTATTCACGGTGTATTTGCTTCTGTTAGGGGACATTATTAGGTGGCGTAGATTAAATGTTCATTGCTATGCTGATGATTCTCAACTGTATATGTCCTTTGTACCTGATCAGGAATTAGATTCCATTACGGTGTTTAATAACTGCCTACTGGAGATTCAGAGCTGAATGAGTGCCAGTTGGTTTCAGTTGAACTCGGAAAAAACTGAGGTATTGGTTGTGGACCCTGGTTATAAGATGATAGGGGCATGGTCAGGAAAACCATCAGGATTAAGTCTTGGTGGGATCCCGCTTATTGCCTCTGGCCAGGTGTGGAACCTGGGCATTGTTTTTGACAAAGGCCTGACCCTGAGGACACAGGTTTCAACTGTAGTCAGATCTTCCTAGTACCATCTTGGGAACATAGCCCAGGTGAAGCACCTGGTTCCGACCGAAGATCTTCTGACCTTGATTATTGCAACACCTTCTACCAAGGGCTACCGGAGGTAGATATCCATCACTTGCAACTAGTGCAGAACGTGACAGCCAGGTTGCTGACCGGAGCATCTCGGTCTAGTCATATTACACCTGTGCTGCGTGATTTGCACTGGTTGCCAATACAGTGGTGGATTACCTTCAAGGTCGTTTTACTGACCTATAAGGCCCTACATGAACAGGGTCCCTACTGCCTGAAAGAGCTCTTGTATCCTTACTGTCCCTCCTGCTCGCTCCTTTCCTCTGGTGAGGGATTGCTAGAGATTCCCAGGCTATCCCTTAAAACATCAGGAGGAATATCGTTTGCCTTTATGGCACCTACCCTGTGGAAATCTCTACCTCACCAAATATGAGATAGCCAGACCGTAGAAGGTTTCAGAAATTGTTTGAAGACATATTTGTTTCACCAGGCTTTCTCAGGAACATAATGAGTTTGAATTTATATGTATGTTTTTTAATATGTTTTATATGTTTTATGATGTGTGGTGAATTTTTAATGTTATAAGTGTAAAGGCGCCATGAGCTTTGGATGGGCGCCTTATGTAAATAAACAACTTACTTAATGGAAACACATTTGCTTTTTCCTACCCCCAATATACAAATGTATCCACAAAACCACCTAATTACTTCTGTCTGGCCTGTACTCCTACTATTTTCTCTCCATAGTTTTGAATGCTTCAATGCAAACAGACTTTAAGGTGCAAACACAAAAGAAGCAATAACTTAACACACACTCACATGGTAAGGTCCCCCCTTCCCACCATGCACACGCACTGTAGCAGGTATGGCCATGCTGCTACAGACAACTCACCAAGAATAAATATAAGTAAAACATCTCTTACTTGAGTACTAGGGAGCCAGAAGAAGGAGTCTTTAAGAGATGAAGTCCATAGTTCAGAGTGCTAGGGCATACCTCCTTGAAATGAATGTAGTTATTTTTTGTTACTATTTTATACATTATGATGGTGAGTTGGAGAATAATGAAGGCCACTGTTCTACTAACAAGGCCCCTGTTAGTTGAGTGTGGCCTTCATTAATCTCCAACTCTCCATCAGTAATGTATAAAATAGTAACAAAAAAATACCCCCATTCATTTCAATGATGCACATCCCTGCAGTCTCCTTTGCCCTTTGTCATAATGTGCCTGAGCATGGGGATGTGGAGTTCAGCTTCACTGGGGGGGCATAAGCCTGACTATAGTGGGGCTCCAATAGCATGTGCATACCATACTGCTCAACTGTCCTTGAATTTAAGGGACAGCTCTAGAGTGTCTATAACATCTCTAAAAGGTATAACTTATTTGTTTTGATTGAAAAGTGATATGCAAATTAGGAAAAATTAGAATGTGCAAGATTCATCTGTATATACCCCAGAGCTGTGCATAACATTTGGGCACCCAGTTACTAACCAATTTTTTTCCTGGCTGAAGTTCTGCCCCCCCCTTAAAAAGAACTTTGTCCCAATTATTCTCCTCAACTCCATTCCATTCAATACCATCCCCTATGGGTCAAGAAGCCACCCAAAAGTGAGGAAATGTGAAAAACATATCAATATTTCAGTCCTTCCTTCTTCCCCAATCCTCCTGTAAAAAAATAATTTACTTTTACTTACCTGGCCATGTGGCCAGAACTTGCAGCCTGGCACAGTGTGCCACCAGCCCAGTTTTCAGCCTGCTCCCCCTCTCTCCTTCTGGAAGAAGCTGGATGCTAGAACTGACCATCACAGATCCCCAACGTGGTCCGTGACCAAGTCACCTCACCAACCAAACCCACTCAACCTGGTATGCTTGCTTCTTGCATGGTTGTTTCTGTAGCTGCTGCAGCACTGCACTGCACTGATCAGGCCTGTTAAGGCCACCCACACTGCTGTCACCACTGCTGCTATGCCTAGCTTACTGTCATGGGGGTCTGTGCTGTTTGTTTTGCATGGCAAGCCTAGTAGAGTAAGTAGGTAGCCTAGTCTTGATTTAGCTTCTAGTTCACCCTCTGCTCCTTCAGCCATCAGGGGAGATAGAGACCCACTAAGAGTAGACCAACAAAAATATGCTGCCACGGGGCGCCAGAGAGCCAGCTTCAAAGCAGGATATGTTCTCTCACAGCTCCTTGTGTTCAGCTCTAAAAAGCAACTTTTTTCACAGTTACAAAGCTGTTGAGCAGAAGATATTTGTATAAATTCTAATTCTGCAGATTTCAAGCTTTCCAAAGATACCAATTTTGTCAAGGGGCATACTAAAAGCCCACTTATGCCAAACTGAGTTTCACTCATGGAGTGGGACCAGCGTCTTGTTACCTATACAAGGAATGTCACCTCACCCTTCCAGTAATAACACATGCTGGTGCTATATGGCAAGGATTCTGGGCTATGTATCCCTAGGATTGCACAGTGTAAATATTTGGACTCTGCACCCCTGCATTGAAATCCCAACTAGCCATGAAAGGGTCAGAGCCCTCAAATCATCTCTTGTTGCCTTGAGGAAACTTGTGCTTCTCCTACTATTGTGCTCAGGCAATGTTGAACTCAATCCTGGTCCCACAAAAGCCCTCTCATCACCATCAGAACTTACAAGGCTCAAGGGAATTAGCTTTATGCATGTAAATGCCTGTAGTCTTCTAAAGAAGTTCAGCTCAATCCAGGCCTGGGTCATCCACACTGAACCAGATGTACTTGTGGTCTCAGAATCTTGGCTTCGGCCATCCACTCCTGATAAGGAGGTTAACATTCCTAATTACCTGCTGTTCAGAACCAACAGTCTAGGGGTGGTGGGGTTGCCATCTATGTTAAGGACAAATTCACAGCCTCTATTCTTGACTCTTCCTCTGTTACAAATGGATTCGAATGCCTGACTATCAAAATTGAAATATCTCCTTCGATGGCTTTCTGTGTCATAGGATGCTACAGACTTCCTTCAGTGTGGTCCCAGCTTCTGTCTCATCTCTCAACTATCATGGGCTCCAGATCCCTTGGAACAATTTTACTAGGGGATCTTAACTATGATTGGTTGTCCAATACCTCGTTACCTCCTAAGTCTTTCTGTGACTCACATGGGCTTACACAACTTATCAATGAACCAACATGCATTAAGAAGAAAAACCCTTTGAACAGCACCCTACTGGATATCCTTCTTGTAAGTAAACCACATTCCTTCTCTCATGTGGGAATTTTTTCTGCAGATGTTAGTGACCACTGCTTTATAGCTGGTGTAAGAGCTGGCTCCAAACCCCAGTCTTCAGCTAAGTTCTTGACAAAAAGGTCCAGATGGAACTTTGATCCACCTGCATACATCAATGAGCTAAAAACCTCCCAATGTTGGCAGAGTTTCTACCTAGCCAAATCAGTAAGCGCAGCATATGACCTCTTCCATGGAATTGTAACAAGTGCCCTTAATACACATGCCCCTCTAGTAAAAGCCCATATAAAGGCTAGATCTTGTCATTGGTTTACTGTAGACCTCAAGGCTGCATTGTTAAATAGAGATAAGCTCTGAAAAAAGCTTGCAAGTCACACTCAGCCGAAGACTGGTGTCATTTCAGAACAGCCAGAAATTACTGCACTAAGCTGATCAGAGAGACCAAGGCCAATTTCTACTGCTCAGAACTGGACTCTGCCTCAAAATGCCCTACCAAATTCTGGGCCACAATAAAATAACTGTCTGGTCATATGGCAGGAAATGTGCTCCCCTCAAAAATTACCTCCGAAAATGGTATTATTAATGATAGAAAGGAGATACTACAGGCCTTCAATAACCACTTTGTCACTGCTGGTCTAGCATTTGACAATTCATCTGCATGTTTGTTACACTCTCAGATTAGTGCACAGCTTCTAGTACCTAGTACATCGAATACTGTTTTCTCCTTTTCACCCACCTCCTTGAAAGATGTTGAAGATCTTCTTCTACAATTGGACACAAAGAAAAGCGCTGGTGCAGATTTCTTTGACCCCTTCTTTCTAAAGATTGCTTACCATGTCCTTTCAGTAACAATCACTCATCTGTTCAATCTGTCTCTATCTCAAGGGACCCTCCCTCACCTATGGAAAATTGTTCATGTTATCACACTGTTTAAATAAGGGGATCCCAGCAATCTAAATAACTATAGACCGATTTCCCTCCTCCCCATACTGTCAAAACTCTTGGAAAAAATTTTAATGCCCAGCTAAGAACCTTCCTAGACAACATGAATCTCCTAAATCCAATGCAGTCTGGTTTCAGAGCCAATCATAGTACTATTTCAGCCCTGGCAAAAGTCACGAATGATTGGCAACGTGACCTAGAGAACAAAACATTTGTCTGTGCCATTTTTTGGACCTTAGCAAGACCTTCGATACCATCAACCATTGCCTTCTCCTTTCTGCATTGAACACGATTAGCCTGGAACCATCCTCTCTACATTGGTTTCATGATTACCTTACTAATAGGCAACAGCAAGTCAAGGCTGGAGGACAGATTTTCCCTCTTAAATCACTGAAAAGAGGTGTTCCACAGGGCTTCATCTTAGGGCCACTACTTTCACTGTCTACATTAACAGTATAGATGTTGATATCAAGGAGGCAAAATTTCACCTGTCTGCAGATGATACGGTGCTGTATATAAGCCGTACATCACCTGAAGCTGCCCGTGAAGACTTGCAAAATGACTTTAATCTGCTGCAGTACCAGCTTCTTAGCAAAAAACTTCTACTTAACGCAAAGAAAACAAAAGAGATGCTATTCTCACCAGTCAATTGTATGGCGATACCCCGCTATCATTGGTATGCTTCCCCCATTGCCACTTTATTAGGAGAGAACTTGGAATTTGTAACAAAGTTCAAGTACATGGGGGTTTGGCTTGACCATAAACTCTCCTTTGTGGATCATATAGAGGACCTGCTGAAAAAACTAAGGCAGAGGCCTGGTCACTTTTTCAGGATAAAATGCCTACTGACCACAGATGCTAAGAGGCAGCTAGTTCAGTTCATGTTCCTCTCCTTAATTGACTATGCTGACTTTATTTATAGCCAGTGCATTGCCTCCTGCCTTGGACAATTGGATATACTGTATCACAGAGCACTGAGATTCATCACTGGCCTTTCATTCTCCACCCATCACTGCTTTTTATATGCAGCTGTGGGGTGGACCTCTCTTCAGCACAGGCGTAATAGAAATGCCACACTCTGGACACTCAAAGCCATTACCAATAAACTCCTGCAGTACACTGCTGACTGTCTGCCTCTAAATTTGATAGGCAACTATGCCTTGAGAAGCAACTCGTTCATTTTCTTGTAAGTGCCGAGGGTCAGCACATGATTTGGAAGAGCGGCCATAAGCTTTGTGCTGCCTTCACTCTGGAATAAGCTTCAGAAATCATTAAAAGTAAGTACCCCAGTTAGTCTTGCTGTGTTTAAGACATTGTGTACCAAAACTGTCACTGAAGTATGTGACTGCTTCCATTGCCCTTAGTTTGCTTGCTGACTGCCTCCTGTCACCTTCCTATGTCAATCCACAAACCTCATTCTGGCCACTATTGTCTCTCTAATTATTTCCTCATTCATGGGTCCTTATTCATCCCTTCTACCCTTGTCCATCCATCGTGTCACAGCCTGTCAACTTAGTGCTCCTAGTAGTGTAACTTTCCCTGTCCAGTTCTCACCCACAATTGAAAATGCATTTGATTAATTTTTCAGTCTTCCTTCTTATCTATCTCCATCCTCTCCCTCAAGATGTTATGAATATGTATATGAATGTTATGAATATGAATACTATGTATATAACCTTTCACCTAATATTGTGTACATAGAGCTGCACTGACTGTACTTAATTGCTTTGTCCTTTACCTTGTGTGGTGCAGGTCTACCTTGTTAATGAGCTTGCTCAAAGGTGTTCGCCTGGATAAAGATTTGATTGATTGATTGATTGACATTCGCAAGCATCTAGAAATGCCACGCCTACAGCAACACAGATGACATCGGAACCAGAGGTGGAGTTACACAGGACATCCCAGTCCAGTTCCACGTCTGAACCTCCCTGGCAGGTTATTCTTACCTCAGTTCACCCTATGGATTCCAAGATCGAAAAATCTCTGGCCAAACTAGAGTTGCATTATGTGGCTCTAACTGCATTGCAAGGTACTGTGGCTGCCACTGACAAGAGATTGCTAACAGCACAAACTTCTGTGGCCATGTTAAGTAAGGAAAATCAGCAACTGAGGGGCCAACTGGAAGCAGTTGAGAATGGCTTAAGAGCAGGGAACATTTGTCTAGCTGGATTACCGGAGAGGACAGAAGGGCACATCTTTTGGATTATCTTGAAAGGTGGCTGATGGACACACTAGAGGTACCTGAAGACTTTGACTGGACTTATTTGCATCAGGCCTACAGAGTAACTCCATGTGTAAGACCAGTGGATTCTAGCCAGCCTCGCATTGTTTTGTTGCAAACTGTGGGTCCTGAATCATGGGATGTGCTCATCTCTGCAGCACAGAAGGCTTACCCCATAGAGATATTAGGTTAGGATGTTACATTTTTTCCAGATCTCTCATATCAAATGAGAGCCTGGAGTAAGCAGTTTGATTCTGTGCACCAGTAGCTCAGATCACTGGGTATTGTGTATTCTTTTCTTGTCCCAGTCCATCTCCATGCCACTTACGGAGGTAAGACTTGGCAATTTTCTGATCCTGCTGATGCAGGTTGATGGGTCGAAAAGATAGAGTTGGAATTTAAAGCAAAGTTTCCCCAGGAACAGGTTAACGGTGGATCTGATTCAGACGAGGGCTGAGCAGGCTGATTATTGTTCATTGAAGCTGCGGGACATAGTTTACCCTTTATGGATTGCAGTTAGCCACTCGTTTATTATGGCACATAAGATGGGACATTTTGGGGGGACAATATCTTTAAATGCTTTGTTAATTCTGAAGAATATGTTTATATTTAGCCCACCATTCTGTCTTAAATGCACCATATAGCAACTTTAATGTGTGATTTCAATTCAGCTTTGTTCTAATAACCGTTAACTTGTGCAGGCTTTCCTGTTGATTCTGTATCTTTCTTTTGCTTTGTAAATGCTCATAATAATGTTCGGCTTTGGAGCTGCAAGGGGGATAATGTGGGAAAAAGCATTACTGTTTAAAAATTCTAACTTTCTTAGGTTATATGCACTACTGGATAGTGCATTTTTTCTGATTTTATAGCTCTTTATGGAATTAACCTATGCTTTTGAAGTATCTGGCACTAGTGGACTGTAATTTTACAATGTTGGGATATGAGGTGATTTATATTCCTTTCACTTTCTGTAAACCCTCCTTCCTTCTGTACCAGATTGTAAGAGAAAGTTTATGTAACCCCACTTATTGGGAGTCAGCGTATGCTGATCTCGATGTTTTGTATGTCTTACACAAGTATCTTGGCTGTATGCTTAAGAAAAATAATTAACAGATAATACAAAAAAAAAATATGCTGCCACAACACTGCTATTGAGAGTTCACTGTTCACCGACTCCTCCAAGCTGCAGTGTGGAGTCTGTCTACTCTGTGGTGGGAAAGACAGTGTCACACTTACAAGACTCATGCACTTTTTCTTGGCTGGAGCACATCCACATCACATGTGATTGTGCCACCACTAATAGATGGAGAGAATGGACAACACAATACAGACACAGTCGAGCTTAGAGAGTACCTGCTGTGTGAGCACACAAAGGCCAGGTGGGCACTTATTGTGCAAAAGATTAAATCCAAATTTAATGCCATTATTGCCACACCATAAGAACAACCTAGGCACAATACGGGGGACAACTGCCTTTGCCCTGCCTAAATGGTACCTGCTGCTTAATGGTAGAAATTTATTCTCAGGTGCTAAGGCAATGGTTTCCAGTGTGTTCTGAGGTATTGTATCTCCATGTTTCATGATGTGTTCTAATCATTATGTGGGTTACTGTCCCTCATTTTGAGTGTCCATGTCCCTCATTTCAGTGACAAAATGTGAGGTATGGTGCATGCTTCCAAGATCCTACTCAGCACAGAGTGCTGAGCATGGCCATAGTGTAAATTCTCAATACAGAATGATAAAGGGGAAGTAAGTGAGATGAAACAGTCATGGAGAAACACATTTGCAGCACTAAATATGCAAAAGGGATTTGCATGGTCCAAAACAAAAAGTATAGGTTTCAGAACACAAAGGCCCTTCTTCATACATCTGGTATGGGGGATGGTGACTGGCTATATCCTAAGCATTTAATGCAGTAAGCAAACAATGCTTTACAGATAAATGATGATTTAATGACAAAAATCAAAAGCCGTTAAACAACTCACAAAAGGACCAGATTGAATGACTTTACCTACTTTTTATGGGAATCCCAATAAAAATGTAGTTTAATGACTGTAATTGCTAGCAGTAGTATAAGAAATAGAAACTGATTTGTTTTTTAGATGTGATTTGTACCAACTTAGCTGCTGCACACATGGCAAGTGTGCAACATATGAACCTGATGTGATTTTTAGAAGACGTTCACACCAGCTTACCTGCTGTGCACATGTCAAGCTTGCAACATGTGAACCTGGTTTGCTTTCTAGACCTAGTTTGCTCAAGATCACTTTGTGTATGCGAGCTACATGCAAACATTGCACAATTAAGCATGTGGCATGCATTCTGCATGTACACAATGCACCTATATTTCTGTAAAGGGTAGAACCAGCTAAAGCTGCTTCTCCCTTTCCACTTTACAGCTGAGGCAGCTAAAGGGGAGTTTTTCTTCCCAGATCCATTTTGCTATACTTTTGAGAAACAGCTTTAGGGAGAGCAGAGGGTAAAGCCAGCTGGAGCTTCCCCATCCGCCTTCCACTTTGCACCTGAGGAAGTTAAGGAAGAGGGACCTGAGAACTGACAAAGCAGACTCAGGGTTTTTCCAGGATACATTTTGATTCAGCTTTCTCAGAGCAGTGCCTTAGGGAGAGCTAAGGGGTACAGCCAGATAAAGCTTCACCTCCCCCTTCCACTTTACATCTCAGGCAGCTAGATGGGAGGGATCTTTTCACCAGGACAAGTATTTCTTACCCACAATTCCAGGTGATTCCACTAGTTTGTGACCCACAGGAGCTGGAGGACCTCCAGGTAACATACAGTTCTATAGGGGGCTCTGAAGCAAAGGTCAAAGGGTTGCTGCAAATACATCTCTGGTAACCCTTACCAAACGTGTTGCAATGGCAACACAGCGTTCTATCAATGGCAATACCTGGGTATGCCTGAAATTGTGCAATGGTACTAGCCAGTGGTAGTCTGGTAGTACAATGGTGTCAACCCAGTCAGTTTTCTGGTCTCAGTGGTAGTGCCATGGCACAGTGGCATCCCTATGGCAATTTCAGCAGGTTGCCCGGACTGGTAAATGGGTAATGGTACCACAGTGGTATTATGTAATTTTGAGTCAACTTTCATGTGGGACTCTATATTACCCTAGAAGTTCCCCATGATAATGCAATGGTAGTACAAAACAGTTTTCTATATACCACCAAGACTTATTTGGTACCACTGTGGTATCAGTATTTTGTAATGTTACCACAAGGGTATTATGTTAGAGGAGCCAATCACGCACATATAAATCCCAAGCTTACTTGGTATCACTGTGGTATCAGTGCATCTTGAAATATGATACCACTGTGGTACCAACATGGTACACATCAAAATGAAACAAAGTTTGAAAGAAATACAAAATGAAACATACACTGAAAGAAACGCATTATGAGCTGCACAGTATAAGCAAATCACAATAACAACCCTCAGTTAAATTCCCAAATTGAATGGGATATCACTGCTTCATTGAAATCCATTAAAATTCCATTAAATTCCATTAATCTGCCATTTTCATCATGCAAACCCATTACTTTTCACCATTACATTTTGTATCACTCTTTTTAATGGCTAATTTTTATTCCCATTACATTTCCATTAATTGTTGATGTTTCATGGGTGCAAACCATTAATTTGCTCACTCACGCCATAAATTAACCACTACAGGTATCCATTAAGTATATAATAACTGGTCAGCATTTTTTCCTATAGACTAGACCAGTTGATATTTCCTGTAACAACCTGCTGGTTGTTATGACATTCACGCGCCATGCCACTCAATGGATGCCGCTCCTGCATTGGCTCAAGGAATGGATGTGGGCAGGCTGTACAGTGTTTGAAAGATAGCGCTCCATCAGTCGCTCCACAAGAACCTGCCACAAAAAGAACATGATCATCCCTTCTTTATTTTTTAAAATGTATCTGGTTGATCCAACCTTGTACCCCGCTAAATATCTGGTTGATCCTGCCGTCTGACCATTTTGGCACTGGAGCATGCCCAGGGAGCATCAGCCTAGACGTGATCTTGAGGTGACAAACTGTAAGTAAATTTTAAAAAAAAGAAGAGCATCAGGTGCCAAATTAAAAAAAAGGAAAGGGAGAAGGCAGCAGCAGGAGGGAGTCACAGGCAGTGCGTGTGTGTGTGTGTGTGTGTGTGTCTCTGTGTGTAAGTGAAAAATTGCTGCTCAGCCTATTATAAAAAATTAAAAATGGGGAAGTGTGTGGCATACTTGAATTTAATACACACCCTTGGTGTGGGATGCTTTAATAAACCCCTCGGGTTTGCCCTTGAGGTTTATGTAGCATCCCACACCTCAGGTGTGCATTAAATAGAGAGTAAATGATGGGGAAGTGTGTGTTATGCAGGCAATAACACATGATGAAATGTGGGTTATCTCCTGATAAGAGCACGTCCAGGTGCGTTGTTAGGCATGAGGCGCTTGCGCTAAGAGCCTTATGCACCTGGGCGTGCTCTTATCGGGAGATAACCCACACCTTGGAGTGTGTTATTGCGCTTATAAAATGGGCCCTGAAGTAATTATTTATTGGGAAAAAACAAAAATGATACAGAAATTACAAAATATAAAAAAACATGGTTTAATAAGTCAAGTAGTAAAAAGTAGTCCCCCTATATGAAGTCACAGTTAAGTTGGCAGTACAGTGCTGTTACTGTGTCTATTGATTTAGACTGTTTTAAATCCTCCTGTGACATTTTTGTATTGTTTTTCCTGTTAAATGGTGAGAGTACTGGGTTTTAAGACTGAGCTTGCACTCACACTGACAGCTGCCCCATCTGTGATCTTGTCTGATGAGGTTGCTGTACAGCATTCTCAAATATCACTGAGAAACCCGCCGAAAAAAACTGTGACCATTACCGTGATCGTTATCGGTTCGTTTCCACAAACTGTAAAGTCAGTGAGACAGATACTAAAAGAAAAACACAGAATCCATCCCTACAAACTGCACAATCAATGTAAAAGCAGTTAGTTTCTGTACCTTGACAGTCCATTGCGGTTTGAAAACCGCAAACTGATAAGCCTGTGTACGGTGGCCACTGATAACACGGCTGTTCAGTGAAGCCAGCCATTTAGCAAATATATATTTTTTTTAATAAAACTGCACCAAAATAAAACAAATATTTGCTAAATGGCTGGCTTTACTGGGAGCGAGCGTGTCCATCAGCAGCCACCGTAGACAGGCTTATCACTTCGCGGTTTCAAAGAGCAACTGATGGTCAGGGTACAGAAAATAACTGCTTTTACATCGATTGTGCAGTTTGTAGGGATGGATTCTGTGTTTTTAGTTTATTATGTGCCTCACTGACTTTACAGTTTGTGGAAACGAACCGATAACGATCACGTTTTATTTCGGCGGGTTTCTCAGTGATGTTGGGAAGGAGAGCTATACGCTGGTGGCCAGAGACAGATGAGCAGTGAAATTAAAAATAGGTACCAAGTCGAAAGTCCTAATAAAAGTAAAAGTAAAATGCAGCATTGCACTTGGTGGGGGGAGTCACAAGGAAGGAGGACGGCTGTTTGTCCGCAAGGGAGGTGAGCAATCAGCGAGAGAGTCCGACAGAATTTTTTTCATAACTGGCACACATGGATCTCTGGCTGCACTGTGTCTTGCTTGGCATAACAAGTACCAGTTGCCATATATATCAGCTGATAAGGACATGGCTACTGATACTTGTTAGCCAATCAGGATGCAGGCTCTCTCTTGCCCATTTTATAAGAGAATTTAATGAACACCCGAGGTGTAGGATGCTACATAAACCCCGAGGGTGAAGCTTGAGGGGTTTATTAAAGCATCCCACACCAAGGGTGCGTATTAAATTCGAGTATGCCACACACTTCCCCATTTTTTATTTTTATAATATACTGAGCAGTAATTTTTCACACACACACACACACACACTCCTGCCTGTCTTTAGTGTTCACACACACACACACACACACACACACTGCCTGTGACTCCCTCTTACTGCTGCCTTCTCCCTTTTCTTTTCTTTTTTTTTTTTATTTGGAGCCTGGTGCTCTTTTTTTTTTAATTTACTTACAGTTTGTCACCCCAAGATCGCATCTAGGACGACACTCACTGGGCATGCTCCAGTGCCAAAATGGTCAGATGGCAGGATCAACCAGATATTTAGCTGGGTACAAGGTTGGATCAACCAGATACATTTTAAAAAATAAAGAAGGGATAATCATGTTCTTTTTGTGGCAGGTTCTCGTGAAGTGACAGATGGAGCACCATCTTTCAAACACTGTATAGCCCGCCCACATCCATTCCTTGAGCCAAGGCAGAAGCGGCATCATTTGAGTGGCATGGTGTGTGAATGTCATAACAACCAGCTGGTTGTTACAGGAAATATCAACTGGTCTAGTCTATAAGACAAATTGCTGACCAGTTATTATATTCTCATAACACACACTTCCCCAACAATTATTCTCTATTTAATGTGTGTGGTACATCCTTTCAATTTTGTATCGGTCTATTTTAATGGCATGTTTAGTAACCATTGAAACTGAGAAATGAGCTTTTCATTGCCATGAAAATGATGGTTATGTAGCGCAAATCCATTGATTGCCATTAAAACTGTCCAAATTACTTTTTTATTACCATGAAAATAACGGTCATCTTGTGGCAATACATGAATGGACATTAAGGATAGTTTTATTTACTATCTATCTGTACTACTTTTCCCTTAAGAACTATGGGTCCCCTTTGACTCCTGTGTAACCTTGTTTTACAGGTACTCCCGATCCACTCCAGAATTAGCATCTCCAAAGATGTTCCCTCACCTGTACCATAAAGTACCCTTGAATTAGTTTCCTGATTGGGGATGGGGAGTTTGAGCTATAATTGAATCTGCATCCATTGCAATGGGAGTTCAGATGGTTGTTGCCATGATGCTATATTGTAATGAGGGACAGTTAAGAGGTATGGGATCAGTCTCTCCAGATCTGGTCCCCTATAGCTGGACCCCCACCCTGCAGCAGGACCCCCCACAGCTGAAGACTAACTTTTTGCTACAGTACCTTGGCAACTCCATTTACAGTGAGGGACACAGCAATACTGAGGGACAAAATGAGGGACATGTCACTAAGGGACTGTTGAGAGATATGGGACAGTCCCTTTCCCATGTGTGGCCACCCTGCACTGTGATGCTAGAGATTTTACAAACAAAAACAGTGAAGAAAGGAGGGTTACTAGCGGGGTACCGCAGGGTTCAGTACTGGGACCGGTCCTTTTTAATGTCTTTATAAGTGACATTGCAGAGGAACTGGAAGGAAAAGTATGTCTCTTTGCAGATGACACAAAAGATCTGCAACAGGCTTGATACACAAGATGGAGTGGAAAGGATGAGAAGGGACTTGGCAAGGTTGGAGGAATGGTCAAATGTATGGCAGCTCAGATTCAATGCAAAGAAGTGCAAGGTAATGCACATGGGAAACAAAACCCAGGGAAGCGTACACAGTGGGGGTGAGATACTGACAACAGTAAAATAGAAAGGGACCTGGGGTTAATTATATCAGATGACCTAAAGGTGGGCAAGCCATGGAGAAGGCAGTAAGGAAGGCTGGGGATACTGGGATGCATAGGAAGAGGCATCAATAGTAGAAAACAGGAAGTTGTTATCCTCTGTACAGACAGTTGGTGAGACCCCATCTGGAGTACTGTGTGCAGTTCTGGAGACCCCATCTCCGCAAAGACATAGACAGAGTGGAGGCTGTCCAGAGGAGGGCAACCAAAATGGTGCAGGGTCTGCACCAGAATACATATGAAGAAAGACTAAAGGAGCTAAATATGTATACCCTTGAGGAAAGAAGGGAGAGAGGGGACATGATAGAAACTTTCAAGTACCTCAAGGGAATTAACAAAGTCCAAGAGGGTGGCATCTTCCAGAAAAAGAGATGTGCAAGAACAAGGGGGCACAATTTGAAGATAGAGGGGGGACGGCTCAGAGGTAATGTCAGGAAGTATTTTTTCACTGAGAGGGTTGTGGATGCATGGGACAGCCTCCCTGAGGAGGTCGTGGAGTCAAGAACAGTGGGGGACTTCAAGAATGCATGGGACAGGCATAAGGCAGTCCTAGTGGGGGGTAGGAGGAAGTAAGCTGTTGGTTAACTAGGATCTGTAGCTTATCTGTTAGGTAGGAAAATGGGCAGACTAGGTGGGCCAAGCGGTCCTTATCTGCCATCAAATTCAATGTTTCTATGTTTACAGACTGTCACAGGGGTCCAAACTAACTTTTTCAGGCACTGCCCATCAGGGCTAGTGATTAGAAAATCCACTGACCCAACAGGAGTTTCACTAGCCCAGCACAAAATGACCAGAAAAATCACCATTAAAAAGAATGGTCCCATCGAAATGTATATAGGCCCATTCATCAATCAATCAATCAAAATCTTTATTTAATCAGGCGAACATCATTGAGCATAGCTCATTTACAAGATGGACCTGAGTGGTCAAGAAGTGCAAGTGTTATTACATTGACAAGGGTAGCATAAACAGTAATACAATGACAGGGGTAACATAAACAGTAATACAATGACATAAGTGCTAATATATAACAATATACAAACAGTGGTGTGAAAAAGGATTTGCCCCCTTCCTGATTTTCTCTATTATTGCATATTTGTCACACTGGATGTTTTCAGGTCTTTAGACAAAATGTAATATTAGATAAAGGGAACCTGAGTGAACAAATAACACTTGTTTTTTTTTTTTATTTCACTTATTTAATGAAAAAAGTTAACCAACACCAATTGGTACTGTGTGAAAAAGCAATTGCTCTACACTTAATAAAACTGGTTACATCACATTTAGCTGCAATGACTGCAACCAAACACTTCCTATAATTCAATATCAGTCTTTCACATCGCTGTGGAGGAATTTTAACCCACTCTTCCTCATAGAACTGCTTTAATTCAATAACATTTGGTAGGTTTCGAGCATAGTTCTGTTCGTTTCAGGTCCTGCCACAGCATCTCTATTGGGTTTAAGTCTGACTTTGACTAGGCCACTCCAGAACTTTAATTTTACTTCTTTTAGCCATTCTGATGTGGACTTGCTTTTGTGTTTTGGATCATTGTCTTGCTGCATGACCTAACTACGCTTCAGCTTCAGCTGATGGAAGGATGACTGGACATCCTCCTAAGAATTTTCTGGTACAGAGCAGAATTCATGGTTCCTTTAATTATGGCACGTCATCCAGGTCCTTAGGTAGAAGCATCCCCACACCATCACACTACCACCACCATGTTTGACTGTTGGTATGGTGTTCTTACTGTGGAATGCTGTGTTTGCTTTACGCGAGACATTATGGGATCCATGTTGTCCAAAAGTTCCACTTGGACTCATCTGTCCATAGAACATTTTCCCAAAAGGCTTGTGGATCATCCAGGTGCTTCTTTGCAAATGAGAGACGAGCATTTATGTTCTTCTTGGTTAGCAGTGGTTTCACTTTGCTACTCTCACATGAAGCCCATTTTTGCCCAGTCTCTTTCTGATTGTGAGTCATGAACACTGACCTTAGCTGAGGCAAGAGAAGCCTGCAGTTCTTTGGATGTTGTTTTAGGATCCTTTGAGACTTCTTGGATGATTTTACACTGCGCCCTTGGAGTAATTTTGGCAGGCCGCCCACTCCTGGGAAGGTTCACTACTGTTCCAAGTGTTCTCCATTTGGAGATTATGGCTCTCACTGTGGTTCGATGGAGTCCCAGAGCCTTAGAAATAGCTTTGTAACCCTTTCCAGACTGATAGAGGGCAACAAAATGTTTTTCTGATCTTTTCAGGAACTTCCTTTGATCATGGCATAATGTGCTTGTTGAATCTTTGTGCTGGCAATGTGACTCTGATGGTAAGGGCCAAAATAAGTGAGGTTTATATTGAGCAGGCTGGCTGTAATCAAGCCTGGCTGTGTTCAATCAGCTGACTCTAATTATCCCTTTAATTGGGTTGATTTAACTAGGGGGCAATTACTTTTTCACACAGTGCCAGTTGGTGTTGGTTAACTTTTTTCATTAAATAAATGAAATAAGTAAAAAAAAAAAAGTGTTATTTGTCCACTCAGGTTCCCTTTATCTAATATTATATTTTGTCTAAAGACCTGAAAACATCCAGTGTGACAAATATGCAATAATAGAGAAAATCAGGAAGGGGGCAAATACTTTTTTACGCCACTGTATGTACAAGGCACATTAAAACTTTTAATCTGTGAGACAGAAGGTAATGGGCACATCAGGACTAATATGTAGATTATAGGACCTAGCAGGCATTTTGAGGGTGAATCTTGGGACTGGCAACGGGAGTTTTATCAACATATAGGAACACGGGGGGGGGTAGGTAGGGCCGGGGTTTAGGCCTTGTGGAAGCAGTTGCAGAGTTCTGGGAATAGGGTGGTGAGTAATCTTTTGAAGGATATTAAGGGTAGGAGGTTATTTAGCTTCATGGTTTTTTTGAGTGAATTCCAAACAATTGCTAGTGAGTAGCTGATAGCAGCCCTCCCAAACTGGGTGCAGACATTGGGGACCTTAAGAATGATAATTTTGCTGATCCTTAGGTTGTATGGCCTAGAAGTAATTTGAGTAAAACAGTCTGAGATATAGGTAGGTAGCTTGCCTGATAAGGCTTTGAATATCCAAATTGCAACATTCCTATTTCTTCTGTGTTGTAATGATGTCCAGTTAACTGCCTTATAAGGGAGCAATGATGGGTGCTGAAGGAAGGTCAGTAATGAATCTGATGGACCTGTGGTATAGGGTGTCCAGTTTATTTAAGAGGGGAGGAACAATGTCCATACAGAAAGTCAGCATAGTCAATGAGGATAGGAATGAAGCCTGGATTAATCTTTTTGGAGTCTCTGTTGAGGTAGTGCTTTATTCTAAAAAATAAACCAAGCCTTTGTCTCAGTTTCTTTAGTAGCTCCTCAATATGGACAGAATAGTCAAGCTTGTTATCAATCCAGACTCCAAGGTATTTGAAGTTATCAACGAATTCCAGCTTCTCTCCAAGTAAGGTGGTTAGTTGTAGGGTGGTGGATGGTGGGGTAGTGGCAGAGCAACTCTTTGAGGTAAAGAACATAGCTTTTGTTTTTTTGGCATTTAGAAGTAGTTTTTTATCCAGTAGGTTGTGTTGTAGGATGGAAAATTCAGATTGTAGCAGTTCACAGGCTTTAGATAATGAAGGATTGCTAACATATAATACAGTATCATCAGCAAACAGATGGATGTTGGATTGAGGAGGTTAGCATCAATATTATTAATATAGATGGCAAAGAGGATGGGGCCAAGAATAGAGCCTTGTGGTACACCTCTTAACAGTGGTTTAAGGTGGATAGGTAGATTCCATTTTACCAGTTGTGATCTATCTGATAGATAGCACTTGAACCAATTGAGTGAAGGGGAATCCAACCCTAGTGAGCCAAGGGAGGTGATTAATGATTCATGATCCACTGTGTCAAATGCTTTGCTCAAATCCAGGAACACAGCACAGGAGTACTGTTCTTCTTACCCATAGCAATCTGCCAGTCATTGGTTACTTTGTAGGGCCGAAATGGTGCTATGCCTTGATCTAAATCCTGATTGTGCTGTATTTAGAGGTTATTGTTATCCAGGTAGTCCCTTAATTGTGAGTTTACTAACTTTTCGAGCATCTTGATAGAACTGATAGGATGGAAATGGGCCTGTAATTATTGAAGTCCATGGATCACCAGATTTGAGTAAAGGAACTACTTGAGCTGTTTTCCAAGTGGAGGGAATGGATCCAGTGGTGAGGGAAAGATTGAAGAGATGAGTGAGGGGGGCAGATAAGACTTGAGATGCAATCTTGAGGAAGTAGGGGTCCAGGAGTCTGTACCTGCACTTTTTGAAGTATCTAAATTGGAGAGGAGATCTTCCACTTCTTTCAAGGATATTGGGTTGAAGGAGAAGGTTGATGTAGCCTTTTGACCCACGGTGGATTGAAGGTTCAAGGAAGATCTCAGGAGATTTGCAGGTGAAGAGTCAAATGCTAGTCCAGCTGTGGTGAAATGGTCATTGAAGGTATTTAGGATTTCTTGTTTGTCCGTAATTTCTGTGTTATTTAGTAGCAGTTTGCAGGTTAAGGCAGGAGTAGAGTTTTGGCCCAAGATACCCTTTTATAGTTCCTCAGAGCCTGGTTGGTTATTATAGGAGGCATCCAATTCAGCTCTATAATAGGCAGTTTTGGCAGATCTTATTTGTGTTGTACATGAGTTTTTGCTTTTCTGAAATTTAGCCAGTCTCTGGAATCCTTAGTTTTTCTTGCCTTTTCCACAGTTTGTCTCTGGCTAGCAAGGCTGTTTTAAGATCAGTGGTGAACCAGGGGCAGGACCTTGCTTTAGTTCTGATATTGGTGAATGGTGCATGAATATTGAGAGCATTAGTGATAATGTCCTTTAGGATCTGGAGAGCTGTTTCCACTGAGGTTGTAAGGTAGAAATCTTGCCAATATATTGTGTTACTCAGGTCATGGAGGTATCCTGGTATGTTGAACTTCTTTTTTGACCTTTTGAGGACAAATTCAGCAGGGTTGGGTGGTTTGAGTGAAGATCTTATGCCAGCTATGGGACAATGGTCACTTACATCATTCGGTAGTACTCCTGCATGCGTATATAGTGAGGCTTGTTTACCAACATAATATCCAGGAGTGAGCTGTTGCTAGAATTTTTAGGTTAACCCTGGTTGGGTCTTTAATTAGCTGTGTAAAGCCATAGGTGTCACAAAAGGTTACCAATGGAGCAGATGCATTAGATAGCCAGTTTAAATTCAAATCACCAAGGATGATGGTATCTTCAGGGCCTAGATTGGTTATTGACCCCAGGTGAGATAGTAATTTGAGGCCTGCTGAGGGGGGCCTATAGCAGCCAATCAATTTAAATGAAGGCAAGTTAGGAAGGGATAATTTGATTGACAAACATTCAAATTCCTTTGGTTCGGATGTGTTGATGAGGCAGGTAGCAGAGATGGTGTCCTTAATGTATATGGCCACCCCACCACCCCTGGAAGGGCGATCTGCTCTGAAGAGCTGATAGTTGGTAAGGTTTACAACACTGTCTTTGGTTGAAGGTCTGAGCCAAGATTCAGAGATGACTAGAAAGTCAGGCAGGGTATGTGCTACCCAGGCCTGTATTACGGAGAATTTTTTAAGAGGCTGCAGGCATTGAAGTGTAGGAAGCTTAGGCCATTTATAGAGGATAGATCAGCAGGGAAAATAAACTTTCAATGGGGCCAGGATTTATTTCAATGGTACCAAAACAGATCAGAAGGTAGAAGATTAATTTGAGGAGGGCACCAAGGACAGGGATAGTGAGTGGTCAGAGCGCTTCCTCCTAATCCTGGGTGCCTGCTGTGAGATGAGTGATGGTCCTGGTATATAGGTGCAATTTTATCATAGCATAATAATTTAATGGACAGGCATAGTGGGTTAATAAAGAGCCATGATACAAGTAAGATGCCACTGCTATGCTGAATTGTTAGGTGGCCTTATGTGGGATATCCTAGAGGTTGCATTGTAAACATGGTTCGGGTGAATATGAATCCGTGGTTGGCCATTGTGGATGGCAGAAGTGGCAGGTCATTAACTGAGTTATTTATCTTGACACTGGGCATAACATTAATATCATAAGGGATTGGGTGAGATGCGAGGCTCAGGAGCAAAAGGAAGCAAAGTAGCATTATGGAGGTTAGGTATGGGTTAAGGGAGGAAGGAAAGGGATGTGGTGGATTAAGAAATGGCGGAGAAAGTGTATAAAAGGAATCAACCAAGGGAGGCGGGCAAAATTTTATGGTTTGTCCAGACCTTTCTGCCTGCTTCTCCCAGCCTCCTGGAACCCTTGGTCGGCTGCATAGGCGCCCCTGACCAGCTGGCGGCTCGGAGCCCTCCCCTGAACCCGAGGGCTGCACCTTCTACAAGGTGGGGGACAGAGGAGAAGGCAGTCAGTGGTACCTTATTGCAGTAATCTGCAATAAGGTGCTAAAACTTAAGATTTGCACAACAATAGACTGGGAGGGTATGGGGGCAGATTGCCGCCTAGCCCACACAGCATTTCAAAAGACTGTAACACTTATTTTAAAATACAGAAAACAGCCCATAAATCAGGCACAAAGTAAGAGAAAACAGCACTTTTTATGAGGAATTCAAAATAATTTAAAGAAAAGCAGAAATCCCGGCCAGAATAGTGCAGCAAACCCCAGTTTAAGTCTATGGGGAAGGCGCACCAATCGGAAGCAAGGCACAGACTGCGGTCGCTTTCTGATTGGTTTGCGGCTTTGCCCGTTCCTTTCTGCCTGCTTCTCCCGGCCTCCTGGAACCCTTGGTCGGCTGCACAGGCGCCGCCGACCCGCTGGCGGCTCGGAGCCCCTCCGCTCCCTGGACCTCGAGGGCTGCATCATTTCAATGGCATTTTGTTCTCAATGTTTGCGTAGCAACAGCAAACAGTCCTGGCTCAGACCAGACACCAGGCCAATAGGAAAGGAAATCAGTGTGGGATGTGACTTCCTGATGGAAGCTCATGAAGAGGACTGTTACATTTATACAAAGATGAGGAAGGAGCAGTCATCAAAACGAGGAGAGCTATGACAGCCTCTTGTTTTAGAAGTAGTTTAATTTCTGAGTATGTTTTATTGGGCAGCAAATGCAGGAGTGTAATATCCCCAAAGACTGGGCACCAGGAAGCTCTGTTGATGCCAACAAACCCCAGTAAGGTGACCCCAGGTGCCACTATTGTTTAGGTTGCAAGGGGGGATGAACATAGTGGCCAGAGCCATATAAAAATAAAGTGCTTGTCTGCAGTTAAAAGGTTTTTTCTTCTTATTGCAGCCTGTCCAGTAAAGGTGGCATAAGCCAGTGTCATATCTAAGGTCCAGCTTGCACCAGACTGTTGGTTGTTATAGATTCAGCATCCTGGATGCCATGGAGGATACTGAGAGTGGCCAGTAATGTCCATTAGGGGAGTTTGAATTGACTGCGAAGGAGTACGGTAGGGGAGTTCAGGTGCCGCAGAAAAAAAAAAACATGAAGAAAGTGCAGCAGAATAAAGAGGGAACTCAGGGAAGTAAATTCAGAGCAACAGACAGTACCTGCATTCCTCCTCTCATCCCTATGCAGGGTTTTAAATAAATGATTAGCAGTTTTTTCTTGGGACAATACTAACTGTACAGAAAGTATTTATATAGGTTTTCTAGAAGTGTTATGTTTGTTAAATACGGTGAGGCAAGTGCTATGCATTTTCACAATGTTTTAGAACTTTTATGAGCAAAACGCTAATCAATTTTTAGAGTTAAATAAAACCCTGCTATGTCAATCTCAGTGGTCCCAGCAGTGTCAGTGGTCCAATAGTTGTAGTGGTCCCTAGGATCAGCAGTTGGCAGCTGCAGTGTGGGTTCTGTTTAGTCCCATTTGTGTTTTTTTTGTAAAGAAAAACTAAATGCCAGTTCCTTGGCCGTGGCCCCCACAAACAGGAAAGCATCATTAGGTGAACGAGCATCAGGAGGAGCCAGCTACCCATCAAGGGAAGACCTCCCACCTGCCTGCAGCCATCAGGGCATCCAGCATACACTTAACCCACCTCCTGTCTCAACTTCTCCCCAGTTTGGGGTGGTGAGTTGGTGACAGTGTCATAAAGCAGGCACTGTCCATCTGAACTAATACTGAAGTAAAAAAAAGATATTTCTTTTCACGCAGTGAGTGCAATAAAGGATGGCCTTGGATGTTAGTGTGGTCAGGGCAAGGCCCTAGAGCAAGGAACTGTCAATGGTGGATCTATTCAAATGTATTTAAAATCAGCCCACGATGGGAGCATACAGTGAGATGGTGGCCTTATTCAAAATTACCTAAATTTATTTAACTCATGCTCCTAAATGGAGCACAGGGGTGGGCAGCATTCAAATGAAGTAGTTATCGGAGGTGGAGCAGAGGGCAGGCAGGCCCTGAATTAGATACTGAACAGGGTGCTAAGGAGCAAGGTTAGGGTAAAGCCCCAGTTATAGCCAAGTTAGCCAGTTGGGCTAGTGAATATTTGCTAGCTGTCCCAAAGGTTTTTTTTTATTAAATAAGTGCCAGTGAGCTAGTTGTAGGAAGTAAGTCCCAGATTATAAAATCAGAGTGCCCCAGAGTGAAACAGGTGACTATAGCAGCCAAGTTGCCTACAGTAGCCAGGCTAGTGCTATACGGGTATCTAGATTTGTTACTCAGGTCACTAGTCCTTTGCTGTGGCTGTGGCAACTATGCTGCTGGGATGGCTAACAGGCTAGGGCTGCGGCAACTATGTTGCTAGTGTGGATAACTGCCTGGTCCACTGTCTTTCCCTTGCTCCTGACCGAAACTGATACCCAAGTGCACTTCAAATCAGTAAATTCTACTATTTTACAACACTAGCTTAGCTACTGTTTGCCACTTGGCTATAGTCACCTTTATCACCTTGGACACACTCACTTTACACTCTGGGTTTTACTTAACCTAACTGGCCATTGGTGCTTATTTCTGAATACATTTATTTATTTTGTTTATTTATTAAAAAAGTTTCACCAGGAAAGGCACACTGAAGAAACAAGTTTAAAAACTCACTGTTCCAAAATCCGTAGCGGCTGTGAACTTTTACGCGCGTACGCAAGACAGCCTGATTCACCACGGAATGGTAAAGAGAGTAGGAAAGAAAGTGAAGTGGCCTGCTGCTGCTGCTGTGATTTGATTCGAGCTGCCTTGCCTGCCTACAACTCTGTGAGCGAGTTGCTCGCCGTATTCATGTTTTTCGTCAGTCCATCCATGACTCCAGACCACAACCCAACCAGATCCAATATCAACAAGAGGGATTAAAATAAATTTGAGGAGCTGCACTTCCAGCTACTGGGCACTGGCATACATTCGGGAAGCCTCTTAAGACTTGGCTTGAGGTTGATTTTTGATTGGACAATTGTTGGGGGCCTGGGGGGAGTCAGTGGGACCGTGGTGGTGAGGCCTGTGGATACCAGTGTCATTGGAGCGGGAGTCTGACTCAGCATGGCCTGGAGGCACAGGATAGAGCAGAGAGGATGGAGCAGGAGCTGGAGGACTGATCAAGGCCTGCTTGGGGATGGGGAGTCCCTGCTGACTTGCTGGCAGCTGCACTGCTGTGAATGCTAAGACATTAATACTGCTCTGTCAAACTGTAATGCTCTTCACAGTACATTTTTTTTTAATACTACTGAATCATGAATGAAGATTAGCCAGCCAAGTAGTTCAAGAATTTAAATTAGCCAATCAAGGTTGGGTACATTACCATGCATTTCATTTCTACTAAGCAAGTAGACAGATAAAACAATCAGCCATACCAATGGATTTTAGAGAAGGTAAGCAATCATAAAATGTGGGTTTTTATCTAGAAATAATATGATGTAAAAAAAAAGTTGGCAGTGTCCCTTTAAACGTCTATCCTGAACACATCAGTGAACTCATTCCTCCAAATCACTTCCTGTCCATGCCCAGCCTGAGGCATTGCAGGAGCACTTACTGCCCTTACCCAAGCCAACTGCTATATTAATAGTATATTAGCATGCAGATGGCCTTCTGACTGCAAAAATAGAGTTCCTTAGTAGTATTTTAGCAGTCAACCAGTTTAGCATTCAGTTTAGTACAGTCATTCTGAGCAGATTCTAATGTTAAATACTGCTAACCATGTTTACAGTTATTAATAGTCATTAGCAATCAGAAGCAGTATAAAGATTCCACAGAATAACCCATACAGAACTGAAGTCACCAGCACTTTTTGAGTGCTAGGTGTTGAGCACTTAAACTAAACCAGCACTCAACAAAAGCTCAACTTGTGCAGTTGAATGCTTTTTGAGTATTTAAATTAGTAACTGAGTACTGGTTCAGGACTTTAGTTTCAGAATATGTTAATTAGAGATGCATTTGAGCACAGATTGAAATCTTAAACTTTCAGAAAGCACTCAACAAAAACTCAACTTGCCAGATTGTAGGCTCATATAGTCCCCATCCTCCAACAACTGCAGCTGTATACTGATTCCACTCAGCCTTGGATCTTAGTACCTGAAGATCCACCAAGCCAGCCATGGAATCTGGTTTGCCCCCCCTCCCCAGCTGCAGGCTCCCAGACCCATCCCCAAGCCCATGCCGGGACTCCGCACACTGCCCTCTACACGTGGGTGTCAGTGCAATCATTTCTGGCTCTAACAGTTACAAGAAGTTGGCCCATCATTCATCAGTGTTCATCAAATGCAAAAAGACACTGTTGTGTTGCAGGACAGTAATTACCTTTACTGAATTCATTGTACAGCATCACGCACTCTCACAGCTCATACTTCACAGATGCCCTTTGCGCTTTTTCAAGGTGTGATGTCAAGAATGCAAAACCCTCTATTTATAGTTAGTTTTATAGTAAGACATTTAAAGGGGCAATGCAATTTTCCATCAAGATGCTTATATACAGTGGATACTCTGTGTGTGTGTGTGTGTGTGTGTGTATATATATATATATATACACATATATATATACACACATATATATATATATATATATATATATATGTATATACACATATATATATTTTAAATCATATAAAGGGGCTGGACCAGTGGTGCTGAGGGATTGAGGCGCAGGATGCCATATATCACTCTATGCTGACGACCTGAGTTTGGAAGTGGATTCCAGTTGCTGGGGCCAGCTTGGAAGGGGGAAGAGACTGAGCTTGGGACTGTTCTCCTTTTCTAGGGACAGAGGGCTTGTATGCCCCAATCTCTGACTGGTAATAGCAAAGGCTAGTGTGGTGCAGAAGAGAGGTGCAGTGGGCTGGTGATGCTTGCATGCCTCTACATGCATGCCTCACATTGGCTGCAAAAGAGATGAGAGAAAATTGGAAAATGGAAGCTGGCATTTCAGTGAAGCCCTGCATGTTTTTCTGTGGACCCGTACTGCCACCCTAACCATGGTCTGAACTAGACTGTGTCTCAGGTTGGGGGTGGGAGTATGGCCCTTCCTCTCTTGGCACCGCCATTGGGGAATCTGTGGTGGTACCCCTCCATGAGGTGGCCCTGGGGCACACAAGCACTGATATGTAAGGAAAGGAACAGTGCTGAGAAGCCCCCCAAATCATCCTGCTCAGTAGATAAAAAACAAAATGTGCAAAATGTAATGAGCTGCAAAGTGCTTTTTTTGCCATCGTCCAGTCACCATCTGTCCAACCCCGCCACCTAGCCCCCATCTCCAGGGATTTACCCACCTCACTGGAATGCATCTTGACTTACCCCCAGGGTGGGGCTGTTGGCGAGGGACTCCTCATAGAAATATAGAAGTTGTCAGCAGAAAAGGACCTCTTGGCCCACCTAGAGTGGCCTAAAATGCCTTCCTACTGTGCTAGTGCAGACCCAACTCTCTCCCCAAATGGATTCTGCTTCATGATCCTGTGGAGGAGGGGAGTGCCTAAGTTGGTTGCATGGGTCTAGTGGAGGGTAGACATCCTCCTGCATGGCCGATGTTGTCTTTTTTGAATATACTGGTCCCCAGGGAGGCTTGGCATGTAATGACATACAGTAGTGGTGCAAAGAGTGTTGGATGTCTGACACACCACCCGAAGATCTCAAGCACCGGCTGTCAGACCTCCAGTCTCCACCAGTGGTTGGTCAAAAGCTGGATGCTTCCCTCACCCCTGTAGCAGTCTATGAGTCATTCAGTCCTCCTCTCACCATCTAGCCCTCTGACATTCTGGGTTCACTTCCAAACCCAGAATTTCAGGTCGCAAGTGAAAGCTATACTGCTGCATTGGCAGGCCAGCAAAGTTGAACTGTAAAGTGCTAAGCTGTGCTCTTCATTAATTTCATCTGGCAATATTGACAAAAACACAATAATAAAATAAGGCAAATAACACAAATGATTTTTTGTAGCACTTTAATGTATGTTCCTCACACACCGTATTTTGCAATTTGTATGCATCAATATTTGGTTTTACTCACCAGTGTTCAAAAGTGAGCAGTACCCACTCTGAATATATCTTATCAGGAGACCTACATGGCACAGCACAATGTTGGTATCACATGTGACACAGTACAGTGTCTGCATTGCATGAGGCAAAGTGCTGTATCAGCATCACCATGGCACAGCATAGTGTTAAACAGCAGTATGCCACATGGCAGTGCTGTGTCAGAATTGCCTGTGGCACAGTCATGTGCAATCAGTGCAAATGGCACAGCTTACTGTTGACAATGCACAGTGTGGTGTTGGCACTGAATGCAGCACCGCACAGTATCTGCATGCCATCTAGCAAAACATGTTGTCTGCATGGAATGTGACACCGTTACTGACAGCAGTGCACATGGCACTGTGCGGTGTTAGCAATGCATATTGAACTGCAGAATGTCAGCCCTGCAACTGGCACAGTGCTATGTCAGTGCTGTTTGTGACGCACTGTGGTGTCTGCACTGCATGTGTACTAATACGGGGCTATCACTGCATCTGCCTCAGTAGTGTCCGCACTTCATATTGTAGAGCATATCTTTTTTCAGTGCATGTGGCACAGGGAAGTGACAGCAGTTCTCATGGCACAGCAAAGTATCAGTAACAGATGTTGCATAGTAAAGTAACAGTACTGCACATGGCACAGCATGGTACCAGCATAGCATGTGCAGGGACAGTGCAGTGACACTGGTGAGGGAGCACATGCGGTACAACCACAGCAGAATGCCATGTGCAGTGCCTGCCACCAGGGTAGGTTGTCTCAGGGACCTGCCATCTGTGCCAAGTGGAATCAGAGGGAGAGTGGCCATTTCATATGCTGGGAGGAGTGGTTGCAGGTGAGATAAGCCTGAGGTACGTGTGTCACTCAAGGATGACTTCTACTCCCTTAAGCTGCCTTTATTTGTCCCCATGAGCTACTTTGCACAATTGCTAGACTCATAGCATCCCTCAGTCAAAGTATAGTCTGTGGGTCTGGACCCCACCAAACAGCCACCCTCCCCACCCAAGCAGCACCTCCTCCCAGTACACAAAGCTGAGCAGCACTTCTCTGCTGTGGATCTTCCACTCCCCAGGCCTCTCCCAAAGGGAGAGAGGGAGTGACAGCTGCAGGGCGTAGCTTGTCTATGGGAGAGGGTTTCCTGCTGTTGGGTGGGGCAGAATACAGTATGTAGTGCCTCCAAGCAGCAGTGTCCAGGAGCCCTACTAAAATAAATTCCTTGCCAGGTATCTCAGGTAGGGTATGATAGTGTGCTTGTGACCCTCTTTGAACCAATTTAGTTTGCTTGTAGGAGAGAAAAACATGTTTACTTTAGGCTTATTCTGTCCAAAAAAGTTGCCAGTAGCCTCAATAGTCCCCACTAGCAACTACTGTACCCAGTAAATTCTCCCACAGCTTGAGCATCACCTGTGGCAGATTGGTGATGGCCGTGACATTATGGATAACCATACAACATAATGTGTCACTACACAGCAACCTGAACTGTAGGTGGCCATTGAGAGAAGCTGGGAGGGTGCAAAAGCTGGAGAAAATTCCTTAGTTGGATGGCACTCAGCCCCCCCACCCCAGAAGGACTCTCGTAGTTGCCCTCTTGGATCTCATGCACCCTATTCCTATTTTCCTTTGTAGTCCCAGCTTAATTTCTTTGACTCACCTCTCCATTACACTGAAGTCGTCACTTCTTGTTCATCACTGTAGCCTCCAATTAATACCCATTTCACTGTTGCACCCTCTCTCTTTAAGTCCCCCTTTTAGCCACATTCCTGTTTTTTTTTTTTCCTTTTTGTGCTGCACCTCCTTTTGCCATCATCCCCTTTGTCATTTTCAGTAGCTGAAAATAACTTTTACAGCCACTAGCAGGCAGGGCTAGAAGTTCATCTGCCTGACAAGATTTTCAGTAGCCCAGAACAATTCATTTCAACAATGTTGTTTTGTCATGCACAAAGCTTTCCTACCTTTTAGTTGTTCCTACTTTTTTTCTGTTGGGGGCTTATTTAGGGTCCTTCTAACAAACACAGCAAAATGCAGAAAAATAATCAAACAGCAAAAAAACCATGAGTAAAAGAAAAAAAATCACAATGAATGGGTTCATTTCTCTGGAAGGTGTTGCATTGAAAATATGCCAGCTTGGAAACAGCAACATAAATATTAGGTCCAGTAGGAAGATTACACAGAGATCTGTGCATGTGGGGACCCTTTTCATTGTGGCACAAAACCAGAAGTGCTAGATGGAATGTGGTTGCTCAACTCTGAGCCATTGGTAAAGGCATGCTTCAGTGAGTAATACAAGACCAGCTACTACCGACAGACTTCAAAGCATTCTTACACCAAGCAACAAGAAATGGTCAGCAAACAGAAGAAAAAGTTGGAGCAGGCTGAGGATAAGGTAGCATTTTCTTTTAAACAGTAATTTGATGGAAAACATCTAGGCCAAACTGTACCTACAGAGCAAGATCTGAAGGAAGGGCCACAAAAAGTTTGAAAATAATATACAAATAAAAGTCAATGGGATTGCTCCACATTCCCAGCCATTAGCTCTGAAGAGGCTGCTGCATCTCTGCAAATTCAAATCTGAGTAAGGGGGAAGAGAGTTGGGTTTGTTGGTTAGTGCAGTAAATTAAACTTTGAGCTATGGAGGATAGCTTTGAGGGGTCTGTACTATAGCCTGTGAATTCAAACCTGAGATTAAGTAAGGGAGAAGAAAAGACATAGATCTTTGAGGGGGCTGCTGTTCTATTAAAATTCAAACTTGAAGGGAGTTGGATTTAATTACCGCAGTATTGGAATTAAACTTTGAGCTATGAATCTGTAGCTCTAGCTTCCCATTTAATAGCAATGATGCGTGGGCTAGAGGAGTTCACTACAGAGCTTGGGGGTTGGAGGGAGACAGGGAGGTTAAATGGTGCTGGGGAAGGGGGGTTGCATGTAGCCTGTAGTTGCTGAAGGGGCAAGAGGGCCAAGGGAGCCTGTAGGTGCCAGTGGAGAGGAAGACTGAGGGAGCCAGTAGCTGTGGGGGGGGCTCTTGACCCATGTATCTGGGCAAATAATTGCATCACAGTCTGCAGGACATGGTTACACTATGGACAAGGCTATAAGTTTTTCACGTAGCACATGGATTTCACGATTACTGTGAAAACCCGTGTCTCCGTGACATATTACATAAGTCCTAGCCATGTCTGTTAACTAATATAGATACATAGATATATAGGCGGTAAGTTGGTGATAAGGGCCCAGGCTCAAGTCTCGCCCATTTGAGCTTGTAAGTTCAGTTTATGTTTTCCCAGAAGTCTGTTGCCCTCACCCCTGACCTCCAGAATTCCTTTATGTCTATCCCATGCATTCTTAAATCCCATGATTGTTTCAGCCCCCACCACTTCCTCTGGCAGGGTGTTCCACTTGTTCACCACCCGTTCTGTGAAAAAATTCTTCCTCATGTTTCCTCTGAATTGTCCTCCCTCCAACTTCATCCCATGCCCTCTAGTCCTGGAACATCCTTTTCGCTTAAAAATAGTGTATTCCTGCACCCTGTTCCTCCCTGTGAGATACTTGTACATCTCTATCATATCCCATCTCTCCCTCCTCTCCTCTCCTCCAGGGAGTACATGTTCAGTTCCTTCAACCTGTCTTCATAGGACTTGTGATGCAATCCATGCACCATCTTTGTTGCCCCTCCTGAACCTTCTCTACCCTGTCTATGTCCCATATAGGTATGGTCTCCAGAACTGTACACTGTACTCCAGGTGGGGCCTCACCTAGTGTCTTGTATAGCGGAATTATGACCTCCTTTTCCTGCTGGTGATGCCCCTGCCTATACATCCCAGCATCCCTATTTGCTTTACCTGCTGCCTTGTCACACTGTTTCCCTACCTTGAGGTCATCAGAGATGATAACCCCAAGATCCCTTTCCGTTTGGTGCTCATATCCTCACCCCCAACTGGATATATTGTGTTAGGGCTTTTGTGCCCCATATGCATTATCTTGCACTTTTGCATTGAATTTAACTCAAACCCTGTCCATTCTTCAAGTTTCTGCAGGTCCCTTCTCATTCTGTCTACACCCTCTGGCATGTCTACTCTGTTACAGAGCTTTGTGTCATCAGTGAACAGTGAAATTCTGCCTTCTAGGTCCTGTGCAATGTCACTGGTGAAGATGTTGAAAGGACCGGTCCCAGCACTGATCCCTGTGGCACCCCACTGATCAGCTTCTTCCTCTGTGGAGTGACAGCCATTTACCACCACCCTCTGTGTCCTGTCACCCAGCCAGTTACCTACCCACCACACTACTGTCCTGCCCACACCCATATTCCCAGTTTGTGTAACAGTCTTCTATGTGGCACAGTGTCAAAGGCCTTGCTGAAGTCCAGATAGGCCATGTCCACTGCCCTCCCTGATCCACCTTCCTAATCACCCAGTCAAAAATTCAATGAGATTGGTCTGAATGACCTCCCTGGTGAAACCATGCTGCTTGGGTCCTGTAATCCATTGACAAACCAGATGTTCCACCAACTTCCTTCAGTAGTGAGCCCATGATCTTCCCCACTACCCAGTGGGTGAGGCTGACTGGTCTGTAGTTCCCTGCTTCCTCTTTTTTCCTCTTTTGTATAAGGGGGCTACATTCAGTCCTCCAGTCTTTGGGTACTCTCCCTGTTTCCAGAGATTGCTAAACAGGATAGCCAGAGGTTCAGCCACCACCTCTCTTAGTTCTTTAAGGACCCTGGGTGCACCTTTCATCTTGGCCCCATTGCTTTATCAACTCTTATTACTTCCAGTTCCTTCAGGACCCTTTCTCGTAAAGGGACTCGTGTCCATTTCTGCACCATTCTCACCCCTTGTACTCCCTTCAGACCCATTACCCTCCTTCTCCTCAGTAAAGACTGAGCAGAAATACCTGTTCAATATGTAAGCTTTTACTGTTGTCATCCTCCACGTGGCCCCCATCCTCCCCCAGTCTCACTATCCCTCCCTTTGTCTTTCTTTTTTTTCACTTATGTACCTGTAAAGGTTTTGTCCCTCTACCCACTGATTTTGAAATGTGTTCTTCTGTCTGAGCTTTGGCTTCCTTTACTGACCTCCCTGCCTCCCTTTGTTTCTCCTGGTACTTCTCCTCATCCTTCTGCCTGTGTTTTTGTATTGCCTGAATGCAATCTTTTGGCTTACTTTCTTTTGCTACCTCTTTGGAAAACCATAATGGTTCCTCTTCCTTTCCTCTTGCTAACCTGCTTAATGCATAATTCTGTTGTTCTTATAATCCCATTTTAAATACTGCCCACTGTTCCTCAACCCTGATTCCTGTCCCATTCCCCTTAATGCCCCTTTCAAGTATCTCCCCATTTTCCCAGTCTGCCCCCTAAAATCCAGGATATGTGTTTTTGTGTGGTTTGTCTCTGCTCTTCTGTGATTTCAACCACACGACTGGTGGTCACTGTTCCTCAGGTGCCCCCCACTGTTACTTCCCACCACACTGTCCTGTTTGTGAGCACAAGGTCCAGTATTGCCTTCTGCCGAGTTGGTTCCATGACCAGTTGCTTGAGGAAGGCATCCTGAAGAGTCCAGGATAAATCTGCTCCTTGAATGGATGCTGCTGCTTGGATGCTCCAGTCCACGTCTGGAATATTGAAGTCCCAACCAAAACTACCTCACTTTCGCTCGCCATCCTTTGATGGCTAGTGTATCAGCTCTCTATCTGTTTCTTCCTCCTGGGCTGGTGGTCTAGACTACACCTGTGCGGATGGCTGTTCCCATTTTCCTTTCCAGCTTAACCCACAGTATCTCTCCCATTTTGTTCCTCCTGGATCTCTGGCCTCTTAAGTGTCATTTTCACATACAGTGCCACCTCCTCCTTCCTGCCTGCTCTGTCTCTTCTGAATATGTTGTAGCTGGTTGGCTGTCTCCCAGTCGCAGTTATCATCTACACCAGGTTTCATGGTGATGGCCATAATGTCCAGGTCTGACTGCACCATGACAGCCTCCAGATCTTTTCATCTTGTGGCTAAGGCTCCTGGCATTTGCACACATGGCTTTCCATGATTTGATCTCCCTAGACTGTTTCACTGTTCTACCCAGCCCTTCCTTGGTTGTTCTTTATCCCTGGTTCTCCTTAATGTTCGCCCTTCGTTGCTGAATTCTTGCTCTTTTCTGCCTAGCCACCCTTGGGCACTAATCTCCATCTTGCACACTGCTTTGCAGAGGCTAGCCACCCTCTGGTTCACTGGTTCCATCTAGCTGTGGGGTGAGCAAGTAAGTACCCTCCTTGCTGGCCTGCCACCCCTTTGCTGGTTTAAATGCTTGTCAATGTAGTATTTAAACTTATCTTTGAGTGTTGATTCCCTCCAGGATGGATGCAGGCAGTCAGGCTTGAACAAACCTTCCATCCCTCCAGGTGGGTCCCCAGTCACCAATGAATCCAACCTTCCTCACAGCACCAGTTCTTCAACCATGAGTTAAAGTTCCTGGCATGCACTCTATGTTCCTCCTTTCTCACAGGTACTTGAGAAAGTGACAGAAGTAGCTACTTGCTGAGACCCCTCCCACTTTCCTAACTCTTCCTGAACTTCCTTTGGCTCCCATTTGCCAGGTCATTAGTACCTAAGTGGACAATGACATCCAGCTCACCTCCTGTCTTGCCTTCCCAGATCCCCAGGATCTTCCTTCCATCCCTCCATGCTGTGGCACCTGTAGGCACCTCACCTCCGTGTCCTCCCTCCTGTGTTCCTAGCTGGATCCTCTTATGATGGAGTCCCCTCCGGATCCACCTCCTTCTCCTCTGGGGTCCACTGCTTTCCTGCTGTGGGTCACCTCCTTAGCAACCTCACATCCTTTCCTTCCACTTCTCTGGTACCTCTATTTGGTTGTCCTCATTTGCCAGTGCGGCATATGAGTTCTTGAGTGAATAGGATCTGGGATGTACCTCTGCCTGACTGCTCTAACCCTCCTCTGAGCCCTTCTGTCATCCAAGTGCTCCTCGCTCGGTATCCTTTGAGGCAGCTGCATTGACTGGGTGGTCTGATAGGGTGATGGTACTCCTGACCCAGTTTACCTCGCTCTGGAGTCTGGCTACCTCATCCTGCAGTCCGAGAGATGCATGCAGATAGGGCAGCACCTCAGTGTCCAGAAGGTCTGCCTGAATATATCTGCCCTCACAGCCACTGCATTGCACCACCTACATTATACTGCAATTCCCACTACTTGGCTGCTACTGAAGCTTCCTAGTCTCTTTTATTAATTCTACTGTCCTAAAATTCTGCCACTGATCCTCAGATACTTTTCTTTAAAAAAATAGAAACTAATAAATAAATAAATGAGTCAAAACACTTATCGTGCTGAGGGTGGGCTTCTTCTCCCTTATGCCCCTCCTACTTCACACCCCTTACTATACCCTGTGTTTAGCTCCTGTCAATCAGATTTAACAGGGCATATAATTAAGAATTGGCTTCTTCTGAGAAAATAAATCTCTACTTGCTACCTCAACTCTGACTAAGCCCCACCTCCAGTTATCACGTAGCTGAGGTCAGAGGCCAGACAATTAACACCCTTCACCCAACTACAGGGCAGTCAGACAAGCCAAGATAAAATTTGCAGAAATTAAAGACAGCACAGAATTACACCACCACTATGTTTTAAATTTTCAACAGCCCAAAAACAATTATAAGTAAAGACAACAAAGAAAGTACAGTGTCACTAAAAGCCCACAATCTAAGTTTAAAAGAAAAATAGCAATTACCAGTTACTCTAAAGCACTGAATTGAATATGTTTCCTTCCTTTCCCTTCTGGCTTCTTCTGAGAAAATAAAACTCTACTTGCTACCTCAACTCTGACTAAGCCCCACCTCCTGTTATCACGTAGCTGAGGTCAGAGGCCAGACAATTAACACCCTTCACCCAACTACAGGGCAGTCAGACAAGCCAAGATAAAATTTGCAGAAATTAAAGACAGCACAGAATTACATCACCACTATGTTTTAAATTTCAACACCAAAACAATTATAAGTGAAGACAACAAAGAAAGTACAGTGTCACTAAAAGCCCACAATCTAAATTTAAAAGAAAATAGCAATTACCAGTTACTCTAAAGCACTGAATTGAATATGTTCTTCCTTCCTTCCCCTCTCTGGCTTCTTCTTCAATATGCTTGCCTGTAGCTAAATAACAAGGCTAATTCTCTGTCCTGTAGCCTGCTTCATAGAATGAGCTTAACCTCCTGTTGCTGGAAGGGTGGTGCTGTTGATCCATGTCTCTGGTCTGCTTTCACTGGTGCTCAAAAAGGAATGCATGCTCAGCCTTGTCGGAGTCATTGAACCTGTAGATTGCTGGAAGGGGTATGGGACATTGCTCCAGTCCTGTTCAGCCACCAGACAGCGAAAAAGGAATGCAGTTCCTTACATCATGGAACTGCCCTGTCCAGCCGCTGGGATGGATGGGGAGCAATAGGTATCAGGCTGTGTAAGGTAAATGTTGCTCCGGGTCCTGTTCAGCGACTGTGCAAAAATAGGACTGCAGTCCAAATATTTGCTGTCTCATCGGTTCTAGATGGGAAAGGGCTAATTTGTTCCATGCACCGATTGGTTGTTAACCTGTACAGAATCAAAGGCAGACTTGCTTCTGTGAAACCATTTTCTGCTGTGGCTTTCCATGAAAACAGTGATTTTGGATTGAAAACCTATAGCCACTATGGACGTTTCAACACTCTGTGCTGCATAGTACTTGAAGTATGCACCACACTGCACCTTTGTATTGAACTGTAAACCAGGGTTTGAATAATACCCCTTGTTACATACTGTAACCTGTGCAAGTCATTTAATTTCCTGGGTGCCTTAGCTTCACCTGAAAACAAGCCGGCTCAGTGTGCCCTGGTTAATCAGTTTCCCTTCCCCATTTTATTAAAGCTGAGTCATTAGCCTATCAGAAGCTCCACTAACCCACCAGGGCTACTGTTCTGAAATACTGGGCCATCCAGTGCACTAAAAGGATTTAGCTGAGCTCCTTCCCAAATGCTCTGTTTTCTTTCCTGTATTATTTTGATTTCCTTTCTTGGGTATCTTTTTTTCCTACTTTTGACCCAGACTGTACTTCTTAATTCTAAATTCACCCTTTTTCTTACTTCTGTGCTGTTCTATACATGTTCTTGTTGCATCTCTGTTTCTGCTCTTGCTACAGTATTTTCCATATTAACCTGATTTTATTTTATAGTCCGATAGGACACAAATTTTTCTTCTCATCAGATAAGTATTATTCTATCTTTAGCTTGTCACGAATCTAATTCTATTTACTCTCTAAGAACCCAGTAGCTACTTTGTGACCCTTTTTTGTGTTTTATTTTACAGGGTCCTGTACATCATCCCTCAAAGACCTGCCTCTAGCTTGCTATTTCTGGAGGTAAGAGACTCAGATTCTACCTATACGGGTTGACTGTACGCTGTGGCCGTGCCTCATTACAGTGTAAAAGGCCAGAGAGAGCTGAAAGCAAAAGAGTGTGTGTGTGAGAGAGAGAGAGAGAGTATGTGTGTGTGTGTGTGTGTGTGTGTGTATATGTCAGGGACCCTGGAGGGAGAGGTTAGTACTGTGGCTGTGGAGGAAACAGGGTCATTTTGGGGGACAGGGAGGCTGAATATTGGTGACCATCATGGAGGAAGGGAGTGTGGTGTCTGGGGCAGTGGAGGCTGGGACTAGTTTAGGGTACTTTTATGGGTGGGTCTAGTGTCTGGGCAGCTGTCTTGTATTGTGGAGTGAAGGCTAGTGTTGAGCATGGTGGCAGGAAGACCATGTCCAAAGCTGTGGAGTGAGGGACATTTGAATTGGGGGCTGTGGAGGAAGAAGGCATGGAGGGATCCATTTGGGAAGGTGGGACTGGTGGGTGCTTTGGATGGAGATGCTCTGTGTAGGGTGTGCCGACAGAGGTGACCTGACATAGGGGTTCTGTTGATGGAGGAGGGTTGGTGAAGAGTGCTCTAGACAGATGTCACAAAATGTCTGAGCATGGGGGTGTGGTCAGCAGACTGGGAAGTGGAAGCGATCAGCTGACCAGTAGTTCAGCCAGAGTTACGATCCCTTCTGTCTTTTACAGGACAGCATTAACATTCATAATTTTGACAAGGAGGGACTATCACTGCAGCAGAGTAATGGACTATTAAGCCCAAAAATCTGACACCTTTACTTTAACAGACGTGTGTGATGTGGTCATATTAAGATCCAAGATACACCACACGTGCATCTAAAATCCAAGAGCTCTCTTAACTATTTCCAGCAAACCAACTCAAATTATCCAAAGTGCATGGGCACAGGGTGATAGTAGTCTCCGTGGTACAGCAAAGTATCAGTATAGATGTTGTAGTAAAGTAACAGTACTGCACATGTAAGCATGGTACTTGCATAGCATGCAGGGAGGTGCAGACACTGGTGAGGAGCACATGTGTACAACCAGCAGAATGCCTGTGCAGTGCCTGCTACCAGGTAGGTTGTCCAGGACCTGCATCTGTGCCAAGTGGAACCAGAGGAGAAAATATTCATATGCTGGGAGGAGTGGTTACAGGTGAGATAGTTTGAGGCACGTGCGCACCAAGGATGACTTCTACCCTTGCTGCCTTTTTATTTGTCCCCATGAGTTACTTTTGCACAATTGCTAGACTTATAGCATCCTCTGCAAAGTATATCTGTGGGTCTGACCCTACTAAACTGTTCCTCCTCCCCACCAAGCAGCACCTCCTCCCATACACAAAGCTGAGCAGCATTTCATGTGGATCTTCCACTCCCAGGCCCTCCCAAAGGGGAGAGAGGGAGGACAGCTGTGCAGGGCGTAGTTGTCTATGGGAGAGGGTTTCGCTGTTGGGTGGGGTAGAACAGTATGCTCCACAGCAGTGTCCAGAGCCCTACTAAATAAATTCTCCAGGTATCTCAGGTAGGGTATGATAGTGTGTTGGACCCTTGAACCAATTTAGTTTGCTTGTAGGAGAGAAACATGTTTACTTTAGGTTTATTTGTCCAAAAAAGTTGCTGTAGCCTCATGGTCTCACTCAGCAATTACTGTACCTGTAAATTCTCCTACAGCTTGAGCACGTCTGGTAGACAGGGATGTTGTGACATTATGGATAACGTTCCAACATAATGTGCACTACACAGCAACCTGAACTGTAGGTGTCATTGAGAGTTGGTGGTGCAAAAGCTGAGAAAATTTTAGTTGGATGGCACTCAGCCCCCACCCAGAAGGGTTCTCGAGTTGCCTCTGGATCTCATGCACTTTATTCCTATTTTCTTTGTTGTCCCAGCTTAATTTTGACTCACCTCCATTACACTGAAGTCGCTACTTGTTGTTCATCACTGTAGCCCCATTACTACCCATTTCACTGTTGCACCTCTTAAGTCCCCTTTAGCCACATTCTGTTTTTTTTTTTTTGTGCTGCACCCTTTCATCCCTTTGTCATTTTAGTTGAAAATAACTTACAGCCACTAGCAGGGCTAGAAGTTCATTGCCTGACAAGATTTTCAGTAGCCCAGAACACCATTTCAACAATGTTGTTTTGTCATGCACAAAGCTTCCTACCTTTGTTGTTCCTACTTTTTTCTGTTGGGGTTGTTTAGGTCCTCTAACAAACACAGCAAATGCAGAAAATAATCAAACAGCAAAAACTATGAGTAAAAGAAAAATCACAATGAATGGGTTCATTTCTCTGAAGTGTTGCATTGAAAATATGCCAGCTTGGAAACAGCAATATAAATATTAGGTCCAGTAGGAAGATCACAGAGATTGTGCATGACCTTTTTATTGTGGCACAAAACCGAAGTGTTAGATGAATGTGTTGCTCAACTTGTCATTGGTAAAGGTGCATGTTTCAGTGAGTAATACAAGACCAGCTACTAATGACAGACTTCAAAGCATTCTTACACCAAGCAACAAGAAATGGTCAGCAAACAGAAGAAAAGTTGGAGCAGCTGAGGATATGTACATTTTCTTTAAAGAGTAATTTGATGAAAACATCTAGCTACAAATTGTACCTACAGAGCAAGATCTGTTGGAGTCCATGTAAAAGTTTGAAAATAATATACAATAAAAGTCACTGGATTGCTCCACTCCAGCCATTAGTCTGAAGAGCTGCTGCATCTCTGCAAATTAAACTGAGTAAGGGGGAAGAGAGTGGGTTTGTTGGTTAGCAGTAAATTAAACTTTGAGCTATGGAGGATAGCTTGAGGGTCTGCATATAGCCTGTGAATTCAAACCTGAGATTAAGTAAGGGAGAAGAAAGACATAGATCTTGAGGGGGCTGCTGTTCTATTAAAATTCAAACTTGAAGGGAGTTGGATTTAATTACCTAGTATTGGAATTAAACTTTGAGCTATGAATCTGTAGCTCTAGCTTCCCATTTAATAGCACTGATGCGTGCTAGAGGAGTTCACCAGAGCTTGGGGGTTGAGGGAGACAGGAGGTTATGTGGTGCTGGGGAGGGGGCTTTGTGCAGTCTGTAGTTGCTGAAGGCAAGGGGCCAAGGAGCCTGTAAATGCAGTGGAGAGGAAGACTGAGGGAGCCAGTAGCTGGGGGCCTGACCCATCTGGGCAAATAATTGCATCACAGTCTGCAGGATATATTACACTATGGACAGAGAAAGTTTTTCACGAAAGCACATGGATTTCAATGATGATGAAACCCGGTGTCTCCGTGACATATTACATGTCCTAGCTTGTCATGTCTGTTAACCAATATAGATACATAGACAAGACAGACAGTGTTGGCAGATATGCCTGCGGCCCACCAAGTCTGCCTCATTTGAGCTTGTAAGTTCAGTTTATGTTTTCCAGAAGTCTGCTTGCCCTCACCCCTGGACCTCCAGGAATTCCTTTATGTCTATCCCATGCATTCTTAAATCCCATGATTGTTTCAGCCCCTCACCACTTCTCTTGGCAGGTGTTCCACTGTTCACCACCTCTGCTCTGTGAAAAATTTCTTCCTCATGTTTCTCTGAATTGTCCTCCTCCAACTTCATCCCATGCCCTCTGTCCTGGAACATCCTTTCGCTAAAAATAGTGTATTCCTGCACCCTGTTCCTCCCTGTGAGATACTTGTACATCTCTACTATATCCCATCTCTCCTTCCTCTCTCTCTCTCCAGGGAGTACATGTTCAGTTCCTTCAACCTGTCTTCATAGGACTTGTGATGCAATCCATGCACCATCTTTGTTGCCCTCCTCTGAACCTCTTCTACCCTGTCTATGTCCTTACATAGGTATGGTCTCCAGAACTGCACACTGTACTCCAGGTGGGGCCTCACTAGTGTCTGGTATAGCGAATTATGACCTCTCCTTTTCCTGCTGGTGATGCCCCTGCTCATACATCCCAGCATCCTATTTGCTTTACCTGCTGGCTTTGTCACACTGTTTCCCTACCTTGAGGTCATCAGAGATGATAACCTCAAGATCCCTTTCTGTTTGTGCATGCTATATCCTCAACTTTCAACTGATATATATTGTGTTAGGGCTTTTGTGCCCCCTATATTATTATCTTGCACTCTTTGCATTGAATTTCCAACTGCCAAACCTCTGTCCATTTTTCAAGTTTCTGCAGGTCCTTCTCATTCTGTCTACACCCTCTGGCATGTCTACTCTGTTACAGAGCTTTAGAGTCAACAGTGAACAGTGAAATTCTGCCTTCTAGGTCCTGTGTAATGTCACTGGTGAAGATGTTGAAAAGGACCGTCCCAGCACTGATCCCTGTGGTACCCCACTGATCAGCCTTTCTCTGTGGAGTGACAGCCATTTACCACCACCTCTGTGTCCTGTCACCCAGCCAGTTACCTACCCACCACTACTGTCCTGCCCACACCCATATTCCCAGTTTGTGTAACAGTCTTCATGTGGCACAGTGTCACTGTTAAGTCCCATAGGCCATGTCCACCGCCCTCCCCTGATCCACCCTCCAATCACCCAGTCAAAAATTCAATGAGATTGGTCTGACATGACCTCCCTGTGAAACCATGCTGCCTTGGGTCCTGTAATCCATTGACAACCAGATGTTCCACCAATCTCTTCTCAGTAGTGCTTCCATGATCTTCCCCACTAACGGTGGTGAGGCTGACTGGTCTGTAGTTCCCTGGCTTCTCTTTGTTCTCTTTGTATAGGGCTACATCTGTCCTCCAGTCTTTGGGTACCTCCTGTTTCCAGAGAGATGGCTAAACAGGATAGCCAGAGGTTCAGCCACCACCTCTTAGTTCTTAAGGACCCTGGGGTGCACCCGATCTGGCCCCATTGTTTTATCAACTCTTATTACTTCCAGTTCCTTCAGGACCTTTCTCGTAAAGGGACTTGTGTCCATTTCTGCACCATTCTCACCCCTTGTACCCCTTCAGACCCATTATCTCTCTTCTCAGTAAAGACTGAGGTGAAATACCTGTTCAATGTGCTTTACTGTTGTCATCCTCCACGTGGCCCCCATCCTCCCCTTCAGTCTCATTCGTTATCCCTCCCTTTGTCTTTCTTTTTTTCACTTATGTACCTGTAAAAGGTTTTGTCCCTCACCCACTGATTTTGAAATGTTCTTCTGTCTGAGCTTTGCTTCCTTACTGACCTCCCTGCCTCCCTTTGCTTCCTCCTGGTACTTCTCCCGTCCCCTTCTGCTCGTGTCTTTTTGTACGTCGAATGCAATCTTTTGGCTTTCACTTTTGCTACTTTTGGAAACCATAATGGTCTCCTTCCTTTTCTCTCTTGCTAACCTGCTTTAACGTATACTCTGTTGTTCTTATAATCCCTATTTTAAATACTGCCCACTGTTCCTCAACCCCTGATTCTGTCCCATTCCCCTTCATGCCCCTCTTTCAAGTATCTCCCCATTTTCCCAGTCTGCCCCCTAAAATCCAGGATATGTGTTTTTGTGTGGTTTGGTTCTGCTCTTTCTGTGATTTCAAACCACAATGACTGGTGGTCACTGTTCCCAGGTGCTCCCCACTGTTATCCCCCATCACACTGTCCTCGTTTCAGAGCACAAGGTCCAGTATTGCCTCGCCGAGTTGGTTCCATGATCTTTCAGTTGCTTGAGTGAAGCAACCTGAAGAGAGTCCAGATAAATTCAGTTCTTAGTTGATGTTGCTGCTTGGATGCTCCAGTCCACGTCTGAATATTGAAGTCCCCAACCAAAACTACCTCATTTGCCTGCCATCCTTTGATGGCTAGCATCAGCTCCCTATCTGTTTCTTCCTCCTGGGCTGGTGGTCTATAGACTACACCTATGCTGGATGGCTGTTCCTATTTTCCTTTCCAGTTTTAACCCACAGTATCTCTCCCCATTTTGTTCCTCCTGGGATCTCTGTGGCCTTATGTGCTTTTTTCACATACAGTGCCACTCCTCCTCCCTTCCTGCCTGCTCTGTCTCTTCTGAATATGTTGTGCCAGGTATGGCCATCTCCCAGTCGTGGGTTATCATTACACCAGGTTTCAGTGATGACACAATGTCCAGGTCTGACTGCACCATGAGACAGCTCAGATCTTTCATCTTGTTGCTAAGGCTCTGGCATTTGCACACATGGCTTTCCATGATTTGATCTCCCAGACTGTTTTCACTGTTCTACTCAGCCCCTTCCTGGTTGTTCTTTATCCTGGTTCTCCTTGCTGTCTGCCCTTCTGCTGAATTCTGCCCTTCTGCCCAGCCACCCTTGGGCACTAATTCCATCTTTTGCACACTGCTTTGCAGAGATAGCCACCCTCTGGTTCACTGGTTCCACTGCGTAGCTGTGGGGGTGAGCAAGTAGGTACCTTGCTGGCTGCTCACCTCTTTTGCTAGTTTCTAATGCTTGTCAATGTAGCTGAAACTATCACTGAGTGTTTGATTCTCCAGGATGGATGCAGGCAGTCAGGCTTGAACAAACCTCCATCCTCCAGGTGGGTCCCCAGTCACCAATGAATCCAAATCCTTTCTCACAGCACCAGTTCTTCAACCATGAGTTAAAGTCTTGTGCATGTAATTCCTATGTTTCCCTTGCTTCTCACAGGTAGTACTTGAGAAAGTGACATAGTTAGCTATTGCTTGAGACCCTCCCAATTTTCAAACTCTTCCTGAACTTCCTTGGCTCCCATTTGCCAGGTCATTAGTACCTAAGTGGACAATGACATCCAGCTCACCCTCCTGCCTTTGCCTTCCCAGAGATCCCAGGATCTTCCTTCCATCCTCCATGCTGTGGCACCTGGTAGGCACCTCACCTCCGTCCTCCCTCCTGTGTTCCTAGCTGATCCTCTTATGATGGAGTCCTCACCAGGATCCACTTCTCCTTCTCCTCTGGGGTCCACTGCTTTCCTGCTGTGAAGTCACCTCTTGGCTAACCTCCACATCCTTTCCTTCCACTTCTCTGGGTACTTATTTGGTTGTCCCTATTTGCCAGTGCGGCATAGTGAGTTCTTGAGTGAATAGGATCTGGGATGTACTCTGCCTGACTGCTCTAACCTCCCTGAGCCCTCTGTCATCCAAGTGCTCCTCGCTCGGCATCCTTGAGGCAGTTGCATTGGATCGGTGGTCTCTGGATAGGGTGATGGTACTCCTGACCCAGTTTACTCTCCTCCTGAGTCTGGCTACCTCATCCTGCAGTCCAGAGAGATGCTGCAGATAGGGCAGCACCTCAGTGTCCAGAAGGTCTGGTCTGAATATGGCTGCCCCACAGCCACTGTATTGCACCACCCCACATTATACTGGAATTCCACTACTTGTTGCTACTGAAGCTCTCTAGTTCCCTTTTATTAATTTACTGTCCTAAAATTCTGCCACTGATCCTCAGATACTTTTCTTTAAAAATAGAAACTAATAAATAAATAAATGAGTCAAAACACTTATCGTGCTGAGGGTGGGCTTCTTCTCCCTTATGCCCCTCCTACTTCACACCCCTTACTATACCCTGTGTTTAGCTCCTGTCAATCAGATTTAACAGGGCATATAATTAAGAATTGGCTTCTTCTGAGAAAATAAATCTCTACTTGCTACCTCAACTCTGACTAAGCCCCACCTCCAGTTATCACGTAGCTGAGGTCAGAGGCCAGACAATTAACACCCTTCACCCAACTACAGGGCAGTCAGACAAGCCAAGATAAAATTTGCAGAAATTAAAGACAGCACAGAATTACACCACCACTATGTTTTAAATTTTCAACAGCCCAAAAACAATTATAAGTAAAGACAACAAAGAAAGTATAGTGTCACTAAAAGCCCACAATCTAAGTTTAAAAGAGAAATAGCAATTACCAGTTACTCTAAAGCACTGAATTGAATATGTTTCCTTCCTTTCCCTTCTGGCTTCTTTCTGAGAAAATAAAACTTCTACTTGCTACCTCAACTTGACTAAGCCCCACCTCCTGTTATCACGTAGCTGAGGTCAGAGGCCAGACAATAACACCCTTCACCCAACTCACAGGGCAGTCAGACAAGCCAAGATAAAATTTGCAGAAATTAAAGACAGCACAGAATTACATCACCACTATGTTTTAAATTTTCAACACCCAAAAACAATTATAAGTAAAGACAACAAAGAAAGTACAGTGTCACTAAAAGCCCACAATCTAAATTTAAAAGAAAAATAGCAATTACCAGTTACTCTAAAGCACTGAATTGAATATGTTTCCTTCCTTCCTTCCCCTTCTGGCTTCTTCTTCAATATGCTTGCTGTAGCTAAATAACAAGGCTAATTCTCTGTCCTGTAGCCTTGCTTCATAGAATGGCTTAACCTCCTGTTGCTGGAAGGGTGGGTGGTGTTGATCCATGTCCCGTTCTGCTGTCGACTGTGCTCAAAAAGGAATGCAGCCTTGCATTGTGGAGCCACTGAACCTCAGATTGCTGGAAGGGTATGGGACATTGCTCCAAGTCCTGTTCAGCCACCAGCTGTGCTAAAAAAGGAATGCAGTCTTACATCATGGAACTGCTCAGCCTCCAGTTGCTGGATGGATGGGAGCACAGGTATCAGGTTGCTGTAAGGGTGGGGGCTGTTGCTCCAAGTCCTGTTCAGCTGCCGACTGTGCAAAAATAGGACTGCAGTCCAAATATTTGCTGTCTCACATCGGTTCTAGATGGGAAAGGGGCTAATTTGCTCCATGCACCGATTGGCTGCCAACTGTGCACAGAATCAAAGGCAGACTTGCTTCTGTGAAAACTCATTTTTTTGCTGTGGGCTTGCCATGAAAACAGTGATTTTTGGATTGAAAAACCTATAGCCACTATGGACGTGCTCAACACTCTGTGCTGCATAGTACCTTGGAAGTATGCACCACACTGCACCTTTTGCACTGAACTGCAAACCAGGGTTTGAATAACAGCCCTTTGTTACATACTGTGTAACCTTGTGCAAGTCATTTAATTTCCCTGTGCTCTTAGCTCACACCTGAAAACAAGCTTTGGCTCAGTGTGCTTTTCCTGGTTAATCAGTTTCCCCTTCCCCATTTTATTAAAGCTGAGTCATTAGCCTATCAGAAGCTCCACTAACCCACCAGGGCTACTGTTCTGAAATACTGGCCATCCAGTGCACTAAAAGGATTTAGCTGAGCTCCTTCCCAAATGCCTTCTGTTTTCTTTCCTGTATTATTTGATTTCCTTTCTCTTGGTATCTTTTTTTCCTACTTTGACCCAATTGTACCTTTAATTCTAAATTCACCCTTTTTCTTACTTCTGTGCTGTTCTATACATGTTCTGTTGCATCTCTGTTTCTGCTCTTGCTACAGTATTTTCTCCATATTAACCTGATTTTATTTTATAGGTCTGACAGGACACAAATTTTTCTTCCTCATCAGATAAGTATTATCTATCTTTAACTTGTTTGTTCCACCCTATTTACTCTCTAAGAACTGCAGCTACTTTGTGACCCTTTTTTGTGTTTTATTTTACAGGGTCCCGTGTACATCATCCCTTAAAGACCTGCCTCTAGCTTGCTATTTCTGAGGTAAGAGACTCAGATTCTACCTATACGTGGGTTGACTGTGATGCTGTGGCCGTGCCCATTACAGTGTGTGTCAGAGAGAGCTGAAAGCAAAAGAGTGTGTGAGAGAGAGAGAGAGAGAGTATGTGTGTGTGTGTGTGTGTGTGTGTGTGTATATGTCAGGGACCTTGGAGGGAGAGGGTTAGTACTGTGGCTGTGGAGGAAACAGGGTCATTTTGGGGGACAGGGGAGGTCAGAATATTGGTGACCATCATGGAGGAAGGGAGTGTGGTGTCTGGGGCAGTGGAGGAAGGGGACTAGTTTAGGGTACTTTGGAGGGTGGGGCCTAGTGTCTGGGCAGCTGTCTTGTATTGTGGAGGAAGGGGGCTAGTGTTGGAGCATGGTGGCAGGAAGACTATTGTCCAAAGCTGTGGAGTGAGGGACATTTGAATTGGGGCTGTGGAGGGAAGAAGCTAGTATGGTGGGATCCATTTGGGAAGGTGACTGGTGGGTGCTTTGGATGGAGATGCTCTGGTGTAGGGTGCTTTGGACAGAGGTGACCTGACATAGGGTTCTGTTGATGGAGGAGGGTTGGTGAAGAGTGCTCTAGACAGATGTCACAAAATGTCTGAGCATGGGGGTGTGGTCAGCAGACTGGGAAGTGGAAGCGATCAGCTGACCAGTAGTTCAGCCAGAGTTACGATCCCTTCTGTCTTTTACAGGACAGCATTAACATTCATAATTTTGACAAGGAGGGACTATCACTGCAGCAGAGTAATGGACTATTAAGCCCAAAAATCTGACACCTTTACTTTAACAGACGTGTGTGATGTGGTCATATTAAGATCCAAGATACACCACCGTGCATCTAAAATCCAAGAGCTCTTAACTATTTCCTCCAGCAAAACAACTCAAATTATCCAACAAAACCTAAGGGTTCCTTCTATTTGTTGCTGTGAGTTCTTTATTATGGGCACTCCTGGCTGTTATGCTTTTTCCTGCAGCCAATCCTTTAGAGCACCAGGGGCTAATTAATCAGCCACTGCACAAGTCTACGGTATGTGGCGCTTGCTGCTTTCATGCTCCTCTCTAGGAAATTGATTTCCTGCCTACCTCCCACAGCTACTTTTAAGCCCATTTAGGGCACTGGCCTTTAGCCGCAGTGCTGCTTTTCCATTGTGGCATCCATCTTCTTCTTTTTTTTTTGTAGACTCTATTTTTGCATTCTGGATGCCCAGGGCATCCTTCCAGAATACCCACTCAGCTCTGCCTTCTACTTCCAGCCTGCTCCCCCCACACACACATTGACCCTTTTGATTCATGGCAAGTCCAGCCTCCAAGATCACCCCCCTTGGGAGGGCCTGCCCACCTTTGGTGGCCTGGTCTTGAATTAGAGGGACCTACCATGAGATCAGGTTGCCCATGGGAGATCATGATGTGAGTGGGTCTAACAGTGTGATGCTGGCAGGTCCCCAGGGTAGCCTTCATTTCTGCTGGTCACCAGAGGGCTTTTCCTACATGGTTGCCCCTCAGAGTTACAAATGTGCAATTACATCCAATGGCACTACATGCTGATGTATGCTGGAACTCTGCCCCTTGCAGCTGCAATGCTGCTTGTTCCTTACACTGCTCCTGACTACCATCAGGGGCTGCCCAAGAGCAGTGTGTTCCCTGGATCCTTCCCTGGGAAGGGAGAGCAGTCCTCCAGATGCTCGAGCCAGTGCCTCCCCTGCCGACTCCCAACTGCCTGAGCTCGCTCCTGAACCTGGGTCACCGTTGAGGCATCCAGTGCCTCAACCCAGTTGGAGAGAAACCCAGCAGAAGGAAAAAGGCAGTGGGAGGTAGAAGATAAGTACTTTCTCTGTGCTGTTTGTTTTCCTTTAAGATTGAGCTAGCATTTTATGAGATGGCAATATGTGCTGTGTGATTTCAACAGCACAAGTTCCAAACAAATGATTTTGTCTTGGCTGGGAGGAGGGGGGCATTTAACAGAGGGAGAGAGGTTGGAAATGCACAGGAGGTGGAGGGGTGGTCATGTGACTTGGACCAGCCAATAGTGGGGCTGGGATCCACTTATATTTCAAGGGGACCAAGTGATCCTGAAGCTTGAGTGCCATGGAGCAGGAGTGTAGCATCTTGAGTAGTGTCTGCTGGGCATCAGCAGGGAGAAGAGCAGGCAGCAGAACATGCTGGTAGACAGGGAAGAGCCTAACTGGGAAGGCCACATATATGATCCATTACAGACATGGGGAGTTCAAGGTCGGGGAAGGGGTCCATGGAGTGGGGCAGGACCAGGTTAGGGGAGGAGAGGATGTGCAGTGGCAGTCAATTAGGGCAGGAGATGAGAAGGACTCATTAATAGAAAGGAGATTAGCACTGCAAACAGATTTGCAGGGTTGGCTAGTCCAGAAGACCAGGAAGCAGAGACGAGAGAAGTTACAGTGAAGGAGCAGGGAGAGATCACTACAGGGGAAAAGTTACATAGCAGGGAGGCAGTAGGCTGTACACCAAGAAGACACAGTGGCAGGGGAGCTCAGTGAGGAGATGCAGTCTCTGTGGAGGGAAGTAAGGAGCAAGCAGACAAGAGGACAAGGGAAGCAGCAGGCAGCCTGGGGAAGGCTAAGGATAGGGAAAGGAGAAGAGGGGGAGTCAGAGAGGGAGAGGGCCACATTTCAGGGAAGACACAGGGAAGTAATAGAAGAGGAGGTGGTAGCATAGTGGATGGAGCAGCAAATGAATGCAAAGGGAAGGTTCCACAGAAGGAAAATAGTTCAGAGGTGGAGGTCAGTACCACGGTCATATTTGCCAGGGGGAGAGGACAGGGAAAAGGTTAGAGGAGGCAAAGGGAAGGCAGGACGGTGGGGAAGAGAGTCTCACAAGTTGGGGGGCAGGGGAGGATGGTCAACAAGAGGGTGAGCAGGAAAAGTACCAGTGGAGTCCTAATTCTAGGGGATTCTATACTTAAGGGTATAAGATGGGGGGGGGAGGGATGTCAGAAAAAGTAACATCTGGGTAGAATGCATGCCAGGCATGACAGCAAGTAGAGTGGGGAGTGGGGCAGAATATGGTCAGATATGTGGGGAAGGTGGAAGGGATGCCACACATTGTGGTGCACCTCGGAACAAATGATCTGAAAGGGAGAAGGATAGAAGAGGTACAAGACAACTTCAGTGAAGTGGGGAAACTATGCAGCAAAGAAGGAACAGTGGCAGTCTTCTCAGAAGTTCTGCCAGCGCCAAGGGCTAGTACAGACAGGAAGAGAAGAATCTGTGACTTCAACAAGAGGCTGAGGGAATGGTGTGTGTCCAAGGGGTATGGACTGTTGGGGGACTGGGGTAGCACATGGGATAACACAGATCTTTATGCAGGGGATAGGTTTCACCTCAGCAGGGCAGAGTCACAGGTGTTGAAACAGAAGCTGGGGTATTTTATCAATGAGAGGTATCATCTAAACTAGGTGGGGGGATATTGGAGCTAGGAATCACCAGGAGAGGGGGTCCAATGGACCCCCCCACCACTGGGATAGGTACAGGCTTAGGTGAAATAGAGGTTGAAGTGAAGAGTAAAGAAGCAGGAAGACTAGGAACAATGTGGAAAATGGTTTCGCTAAATGCTAGGAGCTTGGGGAATAAGTTGGCAGAGTTGCAGGCATTGATGGCAGAGGGGGAGGTGGACATGGCTGCTATTACTGAGATGTGGGCAACCAGGCACCATGACGGGGACCTAACCATCCCAGGGTACAAACTATTCTGGAGGGATAGAGATAAAGGGAAGGCTGGGGGGGGGTGCCATTTATGTTAGGGAAGGGATCAGATGTAATTGGGAGGAAGGGGAGTAGGGCAGGTTGGAAGTAATCTGGTTGCAACTACATAGCTTGAAAGGGACCAAGATCTGTCTGGGGGTCGTTTAGAGACCTCTGGCCCAGAAGGTGGACATTGACAGGGACCTGGGTGAGCAGATAAGGAGGCATAGTGGCAAAGGGAGCACAGTGGTGGTGGGAGATTTTAACCTATCTGGGGTGGATATGAGCATTCCAGCAACCACTTGCACCAGAAAGCAGATCCTCCTGGAAGTGTTCCAGCATGGCTTCCTTACTCAGAGGGTAATGGAGCCAATGAGGGAGAGAAATATACTAGACCTGGTACTGGAGGATGGTGAACAGGTCAGGGATGTACGGGTGGAGGACCCTCTAGCAAGCAGTGACCACTGCACAGTGTGGTTCTCAATCAATCTGGGTAGGAAAGTAACCACTACAAAACCTAGGGTCCTGGACTTCAAAAGTGCGGACTTTGGCAGGATAGGACAAATGCTGGAAAGTCATATGGCAGGCATCCGCCCAGAAAATGGACACGGAACAAAAATGGGCAGTCATCTAGGCAGGACTGGCTGAAGCCACTAAAACTTGTGTCAAGAGCCAGAGCAAGAAAGCCAGGACCAAGAAACCAAGTTGAATGAGTAGAGACACAGTGGAGAAGGTGAGGGAGAAGAGAAATGCATTTAGGATCTACAAGAGATCCAACAGGGCAGAAGACAGAGAAGAGTATGTGAAGAAATCCAGAGAAGTGAGCAGAGTGGTAAGGGCAGCAAAGGCGGCTAGGGAACAGAGGTTAGCAAAGGGGATCAAAGAAGGAGAAAAGGATTTCTTCAGTTATATCAGAGAGAAGAGGAAGAACAAGGATCAAATTGTTAGGATCAGAAGGGGAAGCGGATGGGTAGAAAAGGGGTCTGAGCAGGCAGAAGTAATTAATACTTCTGTTTAGTCTTCACCAAGGAGAGGGATGGACCCGTACCTGAGAAGAAGGGTAAGGTGGGAGAGGGTGGAGGAGAAGCAACCACGGATGGGGAAATTATGGTAGAAAGGGTGAGGGAGGGCCTAAAGTCCCTGAAGGTGGACAAGGCACCTGGCCCAGATGGAGTCCACCCCAGGGTGCTGAGAGAGTTGGCAGAGGTCCTGGCAATGCCATTGGCAGACCTATTTAATACCTCTCTGAACTAGGGGTGCATGCCCAGGGACCGGAGGGAAGTACATGTGGTGCCTCTCCATAACAGTGGGCCCAAGGACGAACCAGGAATTACAGACCAGTAAGCCTTACTGCAATTGTGGGAAAACTGATAGAGACAATCCTCAAGGAAAGACTGGTGCAATTTCTTGAGGATAACAATCTCCAGCACAGCAGACAGCACGTGCTTGTCTCAGGTAGATCCTGCCAGATTAACCTGGTTGATTTTTACAACTTGGTTACAAGGGCACTAGACAGGGGACATGCGGTGGATGCCCTCTACCTGGATTTCAGTAAGGCCTTTGACTCAGTGCCACACGGTAGGCTGACCTGCAAGTTGAGGAGTCTGGGAGCAGCGAGAAAACTGGTAAGATGGGTCGAGAACTGGCTGCAGGGTAGACAGCAGCAGGTAGTAGTGGGAGGGGAGGCATCTGAACCCAGGGCAGTAACAAGTGGTGTACCACAGGGCTCAGTGCTGGGACCGGTTCTGTTAAACATTTTCATAGCCGATATTGCAGTGGGGATTAAGAGTAACATCAGTCTTTTTGCAGATGACACAAATATTTGTGCTGAAATAGATGGGGAGGAGGGAGCAAAAGTACTTCAGGAGGATTTGATGAAACTGGAGGAATGGTCTCACACTTGGCAGCTTGGTTTCAATGCCAGGAAGTGCAAAGTGATGCATTTAGGAGGCAAGAACCCAGGACACAATTACTGGCTGGAGGGTGTCCCATTAACAAAATCCAAGGAGGAGAAGGATCTGGGAGTGCTGGTAACCGGGTTAATGAACCACTCTGCTCAGTGCAGAAAGGCAGCAGTGAAGGCAAACAGGATGCTAGGGTGCATAGCAAGGGGAATTACTTCTAAGAGTGGAGAGGTCATCTTGTCCCTGCACAGGTCCCTGGTAAGACCGCACCTGGAGTACTGTGTGCAATTCTGGTGCCCCTACTTGAAAGGGGACATCAAACTACTGGAGGGGGTACAGCGCAGGGCAAGAAAAATGATCCTGGGGCTGAGGGAACAGACCATATGAGGAGAGACTGAGAGAGTGCAATATGTATACCCTGGAGGAAAGAAGGGAGAGATGGGATATGATTGAGACCTTGAAGTACCGGAAGGGTTTGAACAAAGTAGACACCAGGTGTATGTTCAATCTGAAAAGTGAAAGGGAAACCAGGGGACACTCTATGAAGCTGGAAGGGGGCAGGTTCAAGAGGGAACTGTGGAGGCACTATTTCACAGAAAGGATGGTGGCAGAGTGGAACGCCTGCCAGAGGAAGTTGTATCATTGCAGAGTGTTCGGGGCTTCAAGAGGGGTTGGGACAGATTCAAGGAGCGGGTACAAATTGGGAGGGGTGGGAGATGGGGAGGGCATATGAGGGAGGTGGGGGCAGCTGCAGTCTAATGGACTGAAGTGCTGCACACGCGAGTAGACTAGATAGACCAAATGGCCTTTATCTGCTGACAATTTTGTATGTTTGAAACCCCTTAGTGCCACCAGGCCAGCCTTGTGGCCCCCATCTTGTGCTTTTTTTCTCCCAGTTCCTTCCTACCAAGCCCCTCAGGACACATACACTCAGCTGCCATGCAGCTTAGCTAGTGTTTATTGCTGCTTCCTGATGGCTTCACTCCAACCCCTTATAGCAAGCCCCTTGGTGGTCTTCACAAAGGCACTGTGTGGCTCATCGGTAGAGTGAGGCATATTTGCCCTAGGCACCTCCACCTCCCAAAAATTCCCATGTTTTTTTCCCACCCACATGCTGTAGGCCACAGTCTGAATTCTTAGTGGGCTGAGACTTGAAAGCACCTGCCGGCACTGTCACTGTAGCGAAGTAGCACCAAAGTGATGGCTGCATAGCCACATCATTTCTGATTGGCAGTTTTCTGATCAACATACCTGCCTGCTTCATATAGTCAGAGCCCACAGACCCCTCCCACAGCTAGATGCCAGGGAAATGTTAAATATAATTAAAAATCACCACTTTTTTTTTTTTTTTTTTTAATTATTTTAGTCTTTGGTAACCGGCTAAGGCCCACTAGGCACAAGTGCCTGTTTTCAAGGTTGACCTGGGAGCACTGGGTGGTTAAGTGACTTGCTCAGAGTCACACAGAATGCAAGTGGAGGTTGTGAGAATCAAACTGAGGTCTGGTCTGCTGGATATATCAAGCTTGTTCACACCTCATTCCTCTAACCTCTAGGCTATACTGCCAGCCCGAGTTTACCCCCAGTGTCCCCTTTTTAAAATAATATAGGGGCCACTAGTCCAAAAGCATCCTCACCTACCCATCTGGACTGCTAGTTAAATTTACTGGCTACCTGCAAATCATCTAGGGGTGCTAAGGGGGGTTATGCTAAGCCCCAAATATCACTTCATTCTCTGTTCTTAGTTGTCTGCATTTTTTTCTATCTTTAGTTTCCTTACTTTGACCTATTTTATCTTTTCCTCTAAAACTCTCCTTCCTTTACTCCTATGCTGTACTGTACCCTTTTTGTATCACTCTAGTCTCGCTACTATAAGTTCCCCATACTGATCTATTTTCCCTTTATTTCTACAGGTCTGGCCAAACTGTTTACCAATCAGATAAGTATCTTTGTTTAATTCTAACACCTTAATCTCTCCTCTAGCACCTCCAACACTTTGTGTACCCTTAACCTTCTCTGTTCTTCCCTTTCAGGTCCTACCAGAATACCCCAAACCAAGGACACTCCAACTCTGGACTCCCCAACTCTGATAGAGCTGGTAAGTCATAATTACAAAACTGCCTTAGAAATCTGGTGACAGAAAAGGACCATTTTGGCCAATCGAGTCTGCCTCTTAACCCCCCCCCAACTCATCTCCTTTGTCAAGAGACACCCCACTCCTACAACTGGTCAGTTCCTGGTGTCTGTCCCATGCCCTCTTAAATCCTTTCACCATTTTTGCCCCACCACCTCTTCCGGTAGTCTGTTCCAGGAATCCACCACCCTCTCAGTGATGTAATGCCCCCTTACATTGCCCCTAAACCTTCCTTCTTCTAATCTTAGATTATGATCCCTAGCTCTAGCACTTACATTTCCTGTAAATAAGCTTCACACTCTCACCTTACTAGTCTCCAGTGGGTACAGATCCAATTCCCTCCACTTCTCCTCATAGGGCTTCCTATGCATAGAGTGCACCATCTTGGTTGCCCTTCTCTGAACCCTTTCAATCCTGTCTGTTGGTAGGTGAGGTCTCCAGAACTAAACCCCATACTCCAGGTGAAGCCTCACCATGGATTTATAAAGGAGCATCAGCACCTCCCTCTTTCTGTTTTATACCCCTCCCTATGCACATTAGTATTCTATTCACTTTAGCCATCACCATGCTGCATTGGTTCCCCACCTTAAGGTTATTTGAAATTATAATCCCAGATCTCTTTCCTGCTTTGTTTCCTTAACCCCCTCACCCCCATGTGTAAATGGTTTGTGGGTTATTACACCCCATGTGCATTACTGTACACTTTTTGGCATTGAATTTCAACTGCCAAGTTTCCGACCACCCCTCCAGAATCTTTAGCCCCTTCCTCATTGCCTCCCTTCCCCTGGGTGTCCACCCTATTGCAGATCTTTGTACCACCTACAGATAGGCACACCTTCCCCTGCAGTCTCTCCACTATATTATCGCTATAGATATTAAAAAAGGATGGGTCCCAGCACCGACCCCTGGGGCACACCACTCCTCACCTCTTCCACCCTGGAATGCACCCCATTTCCCACCACCCTCTGGCTTCGGTCCTTCAACCAGTTCTCCACTGACCTTGTTATTTTCTGTCCCACCCCTAAGCCTTCCAGATCATTTTCCAGCCTTCTGTGCAGCAAGGTGTCAAAGGCCTTGCTGAAATCTAGGTAGACCACATACACCCCCCCAATCCACCACCCTGGTTACCCAGTCGAAAAACTCAGGTTCGTCTAGCACAACCTTCTTCCCATAAAACCAAGCTGCCTCGGGTCCTGGAGGCAGTATAGCGTGCTGGCTTAATACTCTGAGTTGCAGATCTGAGTTTGAATCCCACAACTGCCTAGGTGCATACTGTGTGATCCTAAGCAAGTCACTTAACTTCCTTGTGCTCCTAGGTGGCATCTGGAAACAAGCTTCAGCTTAGTGTGCTACTTCTGGTTAAACAATGTTCCCTTCACCCCCTTCCACTGTAGACCATTGACAACCTGGTGTTCTACTATTCTTTCCTCCAGTAGTATTTCCATGACTTTTCCCATTGTTGAGGTCAGGCTGACCAGTATGTAGTTCCCTGCATCCTCCCTGTTAACACTTTTTTGTATAGAGAGGGATCACATCAGCCCTCCTTCAATCCCTGGGCACATCACCTGTTTACAATGACAGGTTGAACAGGGTAGTCGAAGGCCTTGCTAACACCTCCCTTAGCTCCCTTAGTGTCCTGGGGTACACCCTATTTGGCCCCATAGCCTTATTGCTGCCAGTTCCATGAGGATCCTTTATTTTGCAAAGGGACCTGTGTCCATTTCTGTGATCTCCCTGTTCTTATTACTGGCCAATTTCCTGCCATCTCCTTTGTAAAAGCTGAACAGAAGTATTTGTTCAGTATTTCTGCTTTTTGGTGGTCATCATTTACCCTCCCTCCATCCTCCCCTTTCAGACTCACAGTCCCTTCCCTTGCCTTCCTTTTCTAACTGATGTACCTGCATGCAAAATGCTTTGTCCCTCCTTACCATTGCACCAACTGGCTGGCTTGTGCCAGGGGTCCCACACAAGTGTGGGTCTGATCCCAATGTGCACTTTCCATGTGGAACCATTTTGGCTTGCCTTCTGTTTGCTGTAGTGTAGTGGATTATGGTGAACTAGTTTTGTTTGATTCTGCACTGACAATTCTATTTGCAGCAGATACTGGAGTCCCTTGTAGCCGGCTTTGGTGCAGTGGGCAGCGGTGGGAGATTGTGTCCTAGAGTGCATATTAAGAGTTTATATAAGCTCTCATCTTTTGTTTACTGGCCCTACTGTACTCCCTGGGCAGGTTCTGTCACTGAGGACTGAACTTAGCCCCTGCAGAAAATCAGAAGTGGAAAACATCTGAACAGAGATTGTGGAAGCTCGAACGTGCACTGTGGGCTATTGGAGCTTCAATTGCTGCCTGTTGCTCTGATGCCAGCTGCAGGGAGTTATGGGACTGGTTGTGGATGGGGTTGTTGGCCTAGAGATAGTCACATTTGACCTGCTGCGGTCTGCTGTACTGCGATGGATGGTGGTTGGAAATTCCAAATCAAGGGGGGGAATTTAGAGGAAACATTAAGAAGTACTGCTTTACTGAGAGAGTGGTGGACAACTGGAATGAGCTGCTGAGGGAATTTGTGGGGGAGAGAATGGTTGGAGGGTTCAAGAGGTCATGGGATAAGCACAGAAGGCAATTGGCACGGGGGTGGGGAGACTACAGAAAAGGCCTAGTGGATATAGGCAAACTGGGCAGACTAGATGGGCCTGCACCCTTTTCTGCTGTCACATGTTATACCTATTTTTCCATGTATTCTATTTTTTTTTCTTTTTTTTGTCCCTACTACTCCCGTCGGGGTCTGCTGTGGTCATGGACCCCCTACCCCTCCACCTTTGGTTATGCTTGCATCCCCCAGTTATCTCTGGTTTCCCTCCAGAGAACAGGGCCATGGCACCGAGCCCCTATATCCGAGCCACGGTACATGTATCTGGTCAGGGGATCAGCTCCGTAGCCTAATCGAGGCACTAGGGGGCAAAGCATCATCGAGACGGTGAGGTTAGGGAGTTTTTCCTCCTTTAAGCAGGACGGGGACGTGCAATGAGGACCTGTGTCTGCCCCATCCTGACGTTCTGTTGAGTGTCGACGTGGTGTGGCTACCCAGCCTCCACTAGGTGCTGCTTGTGCACCGAACGCTGCCCTGCCTTCCCCCTGGAGAAGGAGAGCTGTCTTAGGGGCTCTCAATCCTTCTCCCCCTGTCTGGCCCTACGGTGACCCAGGTCCATTCCTGAACCTGGGTCACCGGCTTCCCAAGCGGAAATCCAATCACTGTGCCAACGGGCCGGCTGTTTCCATTTATTCTACAGGCAGGTTGGAAAAATGGAGGGGGATCCACTATACCACCAGGGAAGCATATATTGTGCCTGGTCAAAGTTTTTGAATATTTGTCCCTTGGTGTCTTTTTCCTGCCCTGTGTTGTCGATGTGTGGAGCAACATGGCCTCCCACCCCCAAAAGAGATCAGTTCTAGGGGCACAGGGGCAATGAATCTTCCTCCCTCCCCCAACTATGACATCCACTGAGTGACCGAGTCAATTCTAAAAGCCAGGTTGATGGTCTGGTATTCCCTCCCCCCCCCTTATATCTTCAGATCTAACGTGGCATTGACCAGGTGTGGGAGGACACTGATCATATGTATCAGCAATTATTATTTTTTTGTTTACCCTACACTATTTGTCATGATTCATAAAGAGATGCAGATCCTTTGTGAGCCCATTGCTGTTCTTGTTTTACAGGTATGAATGGCTGCTATATGAGGCACTGGATTGGAGCTGTACCTTGTGCTTTAGAAAGGAGACTATGGGATGGGGTTGGGGATGGGCATTAAGGTTGGCAAGTCCAATTAACAACACGTAACCAATTTGCCAAGACTGGAGGCTCAAATCCTGTTTTTCATTTTCTTGTTTTGTGTGCTTTGTATAATACCTGCATTAATGTAGTGTTTTTGTTTTGCAACAAGTACTGTATATACTGTATGTATATGTGGTGGGGACATTATGTGCTGTTGGCACTGTATGCTTGAAGGCAGAGCACTGAGCAGTAAACATGGAGACACAGGTTTGAATCCCCAGCCCCCACCCACTTACACAATGTATAACCAAGAACAAGTAAGTTAACTTTCCTTTTACCAGGAAATGCAGCAAAAGACTTCCAAAGATGGAGGATTGCCTCAGGGATGCCCTGGCAGGGAGGGCGGCTAGGGAGAAATAGAGGAACAGTAGGTGAAATGAAAAAGAATTATAGTGAAAGGTGTTAGACATGTAAACAGAAGCAAGAGGGAAAAAAGACCACTATGGTTTTCAGAGGAGGTGCTGGGGAATGTTAAGGCAAAAACATCAGCATTCAAGAGAGTCCCTATTAGGTGAGCAGTGGCTTTCATTTTCTATCATAGGTTGCTTAAATGTCTATAAAACCATTCTGAAAATGAGCCCCATAGACTTGTATGGGGTGTTCCCCGTGCCCTCTCTGGAGACATGTAATGTCAGAATGTGGGGGCAGAGCAGGCAGACTGGGAAGTGGAAAGGAGTTGGCTGGACAGCAGTTCGCCAGAGTTACCGTTCCTTCCCTTCCTTACAGGACAACAGTAAATTTTATAATTTCTGCATGGACAGACTATTACCACTGCAGGATGGGCTTAATGAAGCCTAATACAGAATGTCACGCCTTTATTTTAAAAGGCAATGACTGATCATGTTTAAACATGACAAATTATGCAAATTAATTACAGCAGAGCAGCCAATAACAGCCAGGTACATCACTCATGATTAAAGAGCATCTTCTATGTTCTCGACTAGCCCCCCACTGACACATATATGGCAACTGACCTGGCCAGGAGTCGTTTTCCATAAATGATTCCTTTGTGGGCTATCATTGTAAAAAGTTATTCCACTTGTAAATTTATTCCCTGATCCGCCAGCAAAAAACAGAGCCAGTTCCACATCCTATGGCTATGCCAGCACAGGCAGCCCCATTTTGTGTTGTCAGTAAACAAATGCTGCATATGCGTGCTGCATTGACTTGAATGGGGCCGATTGTTCCTAAGGTTTTATGTATCTTTAATGTCAGGATTTTAAGAAATCAAAGCAACCGCTTGACTAAGAGGGACTCTATTAGTCGAGCGGTCACTTTGATTTCTTAAAATCCTGACATTAAAGATACATAAAACCTTTGAAAAAATCAGCCCCATGCAAGTCAGTGGGGTGCGCTCATGCAGGCTACGTTTACTGACATCACAAAACAGGGCTGCATTTGCCGGCGTGGCAGTAGGATTCCATTTTCAGTCTGCAAGTCAGGGGATAAATTTATGAATGGAATAACATTTTACAGTGATAGCCCACAAAGGAATCATTTTGGAAGATTCGTATCACACAAGACCTCCCGCACTCGGTTCAGCTGAGGCGACAGGAGCTACACCGATTAGTGTCAAAATTGGTGGCAGCTGGCAAACCTTTCCGAGTCAAATACCCGGCGATTCTCCTGGTTAAACATGATGATAAGTGGCTCTCCTTTGATTCCCCTGCACAGGCATTGCAAGATTTGAAAGAGCTTTTCCCTGACTTGTACAAGTGAACAGAGGGGCAGAGTGACGAGGCTGCAACGTTTAACCGAGAGATGTGGCTGTACTTGGTTTGGACTGCTCTGCTCATCTGTAACAGCTTTAGATAAGAGGAGTGAGCAGGCTGGACTCAATTCCTTCTCCTGCAGTTCTGGTTCTCATATAGGAGAGTGATGCAATTAAGGATGCCTTTACTCATTTCTTGGGAGCTTCACGGCTTATGAAGGTGGCGCTCTAAATATTAGTCTCAAAGCTTAGGAGGTATTATTTTATTGACGGGTTATGCAGTTGATTTGGTGACATTATGATAAGGCAACATTGTATGTGGTGGAGTTATGCATAGACTGAATGGGTATTGAATGTTTCATTCTTCTTGAATGCCGAAAGGAGTTGCCTTGAAAACAGAGCGTCTTAATACATCAGGAGTATTGGGAATATACTCTTTCATTTTCCTTTCTTGTATGTTGGAACACTTGATATAGCTGGAATTGGAGATGGTCCATTAATCCTTTCCTCGTGGGACCAGTACTTGACTATCTTGGTTGAAGGAACTGCAAATCCTTTATGGGGTTTAAATATTCTGTTTCATCGAAAGGACATATGCCTTAGATGGCAATTGACTGTGTGTGTGGGGGGGGGGTTTGTTCTGTCCATTCAAGATTATGTTTGGTATACTGGTAAGCTGGGCTTCTCTTCTGAAGTTTGAGAGCAGCCTAATGAGGGATAAGGGGACTGTTATTATTTGTTACCACAGATAGCAAATAGTTATGAGATTAACATAATTGTCCAGAGTAATCTAACACTGGATCTAAATCAGGCGTTAATGTGTTAGGGGTGGAGCCTACTAAGTTGAAATAGTAGGGAATTACTGAATGTTTCCTTAGATGCCAATTTTGCTTATATTTTGAGTTATTGTGCTACAGGTTTGATAGTAAGATATCATATTATAGGGTATATGGATGAATACAGGGCAGGGACTACATTAAGTTACTATTTCTTTTTTGGTCTCATAAAGATGGGTACAGGAAGGGTGGGAGCAAACGGGGGCAAGAATGTTATGTTTGGGTTTGCGCTTTAACATCATGTGGCAGTCAAATAGTGGGAGTGCAGTTAACTTGAACTGGGGTGGTTTTTAATGTTGGGGTTTGTGGGTTTTCAGAGTGTTAGTTTCTGGGGGTGGTGGGGTTGTTTTCGGGGTGGTATTGGTAAAGGGGGGAATGCCATACACTGCCATGCTTTATTGTTTAGGAGCATTTTAATGACCATCAAAGCCTTTTTATTGGGGCTGCTGTCTATTTCCAAAATAACACTTTGTGCTGAACATGGACAGCCTCCCTACTGGGACTGATGTGTTTCTCCAGAACAACATTTTGTTTTGAATATGAGCAGTCAATACTGTTTTGTAATTTGGAATATTAAAGGGGCCAAAGACAGGGTTAGAAGCAAATGATATTGAAGCACCTACTGCATCTTCGAGCAGAAGTTGCTTTTCTTCAAGAAACTCATCTGAGGAGGGAGGATAACTCCCTTTTTCAAAGACAGTGGGTGGGGCAAGTTTTTGGATCAGGGAAATCAACGAATAAAGGTGGGGTAATGATTCTAATAGCAAAAAATGTCCCTTTTAGATCAACCCAAGAAATCTGGGATTCAGAGGGCTGTTACATCTTGGTACATGGTATGCTAGAATCTCAACCGATATTACTTGGCTCAATCTATGGTCAAAATACCGACTCCCCTTCATTCTTTGTTCAATTATTAAACCTTGTGGTGACCAATCCATCAAAGCTTACGATACTAGAGGGGGTCTGGAATCTTGTTCCCCAAACAGAGCTGGATAGGTCTAACTGTGAGAAACGTGGTTTATCTCCAGCTCAACGGGCTCTGAAAGACTTGATCAGAGGTGCTGCTTTGATTGATGCGTAGAGAGCTCTAAATCCTACAGAGAGGCAATATACTTTTTTTTCCTCTCCACATGGAACCTACTCCCGAATTGATTATTTACTTATAAGCTCCTTTGCTTTGCCCGGGGTACTACATGTGGGGATTTTTGCTAGAGTCCTGTCAGATCATGCACCCGTTAGTATAAATTATTGGTTAGGGACAGGTTGTAAACGATCCTCCCAGTGGCAGCTGAATACTCAGCTACTACGTAACAAAGCTTCCCTGATGCATATTATGGAGTTTATTACATCCTTTCTCAGTTGTAATCAGGGATCAGTTGGTAAGTATGATTTGGTCTGGGTGGCCTTAAAATGCTCCCTGCGTGGAGAATTCATTAGAATGGCAACAAAAAGGGCCCGTCAACAGATGGATGCTCTCCTTGCATCAATCAAAAGTCTGGAGCACACCTTCTCTCTGCATTCCTCGGCAGATCTTTGGGCTAAGTTGTATCAGTTGCAGGCTCAGTATGTAGGTCTGATTTCTCAAAAGGCGGAGTTGTCTCTCCAGAGAACTAAATTAAAGTATCTAGAGATGGGAGAGAGAGCAGGGAAACTACTTGGCTTACGTATTCAGCAATTGGAGGCTTCACAATTTATTGCTGGAATTAGTTTTGCGCAAGATGAGCAAGTATGTACTGATCCTCAAGAAATAGTGGAGGGGTTTGGTAGGTACTTTCAGGAACTTTATGTGGTTGATCCATCTTCACGTCCCTCCAAAGCTGATATAAATCATTATCTCAACTCAGTGAGCTTGCCTAAAATTACTACTGTGGAGGCAGCCTCCCTGAGCGCTCGTATTTCCATCGAAGAAATTCAGCTGGCTATAGAACAATTGCCTGTTAATAAATCTCCTGGGCCTGATGGGTTACCAAACAATTTATGTAAGGCTTGTCAATCCATTCTAAGCCCAGTACTGAGTGAGGTATTTAGTTATTGGTATGATAATGGTATATCGGACCCCAGTTTCCAGAAGGCTTTAATAACTTTAATTTTAAAACCTGGGAAAATGCCCATTAAGTCTTGGAAGTTACCGTCCTATCTCCCTGCTTAAATATTAGCTAAAATCTTGGCTAATAGGCTTTCAAAGGTAATGGGTAACCTCATAGGCTATGAGCAGGTTGGGTTTATAGCAGGAAGGTCGTCCGGGGATCACATGCGAAAACTTTTACATCTTATTTCTGCTGTCAGGGACTCCAGCATACCAATGGTGCTGGTGTCCCTGGATGCAGAAAAAGCATTTGACAGGGTCTTCTGGGACTTCCTTTTCGCCACCCTGACCTGCTTTGATTTACCAAATGCTTTTCTTTTTTTTTTTTGTGCCCCCTCCTCCACGTCAGATTTTCCACCCGGTCACGGATCCCCCCTGCTGCGGCATCCCCCCCTCTTGAGCCATGCTCCCAGTACCCCCTGGCTTGCCCCCCAAGGCAGGGACGTGGCACTCTCGGCCCTTAGGGTGCCATGAGCGTCGTAATAGGCTGGAGTTGTGCTCTTTGGGGGAGCCCATTGCAGCCCGAGGGATGAGCATCATGAGGCGTCAGAGGTGGGCGGAGTTTTTCCCCCTTTAAGGGGGGCGGGAGCATGCAATGATGCCAGCATCTGCCCTGCCCCCATCTGACGTCAGGCCCCGAGTGCTTGGGGTTCTCCCGGTCTCCACCAGGAGTCCACCGTGCACTGGCGACTCACCACACCCTCCCCCTGGATAAGGAGAGCAGTCGTGAGACGCTCGATCCTTCTCTTCCCGGCCGGCCCTCCGGTGACCCGAGTCCGTTCCCGAACCCGGGTCGCCGGCGTTGCAAGCGGAAATCCAACCACTGTGCCAGCGGGCCGGCCCTACCCGATGCTTTTCTGAGGTGGGTACAGCTTTTGTATTCCTCCCCATCAGCTAGAATTAGATGCAATGGTGTACTCTCTGCCCCCTTTCAGCTTTCTCGGGGTACAAGGCAGGAGTGTCCCTTGTTCCCCTTACTTTTCAATCTTTATTTAGAGCCCCTGCTACGTAGGTTGTTAGTCAATCCAAGTATTATAGGTATTCAGGTGGGTACAGTGAGATATGCGTTCTCGGCATATGCAGATGATATTCTGCTGCATGTTGAGAAACCATATTTAACCATCCCGGCTTTACTTTCTGAAATTGAGGATTTCTCTAAGGTATCTTTTCACAAACTGAATCGGTCTAAAGCCAAAGTCTTACCTTTAAATGGTAGAGTGATGAAGGCTGAATTGTCACCTTATGGTCTTTCATGGGACGCAAAGTCCCTAACATATCTGGGTACTACAGTTTCTAGAGATATAGGATCCTTGATTAAAGATAACCTTATTAATCTGTCTAAAGCGGTAGCTGGGGATATGGAGAGGTGGGGACTGCTTCCTTTTTTCCTATGCGGGAGATTAAGTATTATTAAAATGAATGTGTTGCCGAGGATGTTATATCCAATGGGGATGTTGGGAGGTTTTTTACCCAAAGCATGGTTTACCAGGTTTCAAAGATTGGTTAGTGGTTTTCTGTGGAAAGGGAAAGGTATCCGCAGAGCCTACTTTAAGTTGACTGCTCCGAAGTATAAGGGAGGCCTTGCGGACCCCTCTTTCTTTTTATATTATGCTGCACACCATTTTCGTAAACCGGCTTTTTGGAATAAAAATTATGGACCATCGGAATACTCCCCTTTGTGGTTGAGCATAGAGAAACATTTGGTGGCTAAAGTCCACTGTACGTTACCTGCTCTTCTGTATGTCTCTTCATCTTATATTCCTAGGCTTCTTAGGAATAGCCCAATGGGTTGGTCACTCAAGGCTTCTCATCAGCTCCAGAAGCATCTTGGAGTGAGGTGGTGTCAGTCATTGGAGCAGCCTATTATAGGTAATCCGCATTTCAAGATTGGATGCTACTCAATATCCTCCACTTTTTGGCCTCAGATGAATAGTTATAGGGCCTCTGACATTTTGTTGAATGGAAGACCGCTTCCTTTTGATCATTTTCTGAGATCCACTAGGGTGCCAGATACATTTGCTTTCAAGTATGCTCAAGTTAGTAAGGCCCTTATCTCCTTTTTTTCTAGTATCCCTGTGAAGGATTCAGCGGTTATGGATGTGTCTACAATCCTTCAGGTGGCTTCCCAACTCCATCCTGTTTCTAACATTTACAAGACTCTCCAAGTCTTGGACTCCAAATTACCAACTGGGATTTGTTATTATTGGACGAAGGAATTGGGAACTCCTGAGGATTTTGATTTATGGGGGAAATTTTGGCAGACATCGTATAAATACATAAAGCAAGACAGGCTTCGGTTAGTCCATTTCAATATTATGCATAATATTTATCTCACACCAGTGAAACTTTTTAGAATGGGCAAATTGACTTCACCAGTGTGTGGTAGATGTAAGAGTGATATTGGTTCACTTTATCATATGCTATGGACTTGTTCCAAAGCACAGAGTTTTTGGCAATCTATTTGTAAATCCTTGGATCCCTTTCTGGGTTTGGAGACATTGTGCACCCCCGAAGTCTGTCTGTTAGGTTACTATCCCCCCGGTACCCCAAGAGTCAGAAGAGCGCACATGGCACTTATTGCTGCAGTGGCTAAATTGACTATTATGAGGCACTGGGCAGAAGAAAAAAAAACTCCCTTCTATAGTAGAATGGTATAGGGAGGTCTTATTAGCGTTACAGTTGGAAAGGCATATTGCCTCCATGCAAGATAGGCTGAAGGCCTTCCTATAAACTTGGGGTACTTTGGAGACCCTTTTTGCTTTATGGAAGCCTTGATGGTCTTGCTTATATCTTGATGCTATGGTGTAAATGTGCTTGGCAGTGTTTGTTGCGGGAGAGAGGGGGGGTGGATCTTATGGTATCTTATGGGGGTTGGGTTTTGTTTGAATGGGCTTAATTTATCTATGGGTTGATATGATTTGATTGGTTTGATATGTGGTATTGTTTTGTTAATGTTTTGTTATTGTTTTGTTGGTGGACTGTTGAAATTTAATAAAGCATACTTAATTAAAAAAAAAAAGAAACCATGAACATCCCTGCACCTGTCCTAAGTAAAAAAAAAAAAAGTTGTTGGCAGATAAGGACTACTTGGCCCATGGTCTACCCTAAATTCCCTACCTATAGTGCCACCAGATACCCTACTTGCACTCTGGTTTATGCCTCCCTCTTGCCTCTAAGATTCCCTTGTGTCTACCCATGCATTCTTAAATCCTGTGACCATTCTAGCCCAGATCACTTCCACTGGGATGCTGTTCCAAGTGTCTACCACCCTCTTTCCATGAAGAAGTACTTCCTCACCTTTCCTCTGAACCTCCCCACCTCCAGCATCATATTGTGACCCCATGACCTTGAGAATTTCTTTCTTTGGAAAATGCTTCCTTCTCGTACCTTGTTTATTCCTGATGTATTTGAATGTCTCTGTCATGTCTCCCATTCCCTTCTGTCTTCTATGAAGTACATATTTAAATCATTAAGCCTTTATTTGCTGGGCTTCTAAAGCAGGCCCTACACCATTTTGGTTGCCCTCCTTTGCACCTCCTCCACCATATCTATGTCCTTTCAGAAATGAGACCTCTAGAACTGTACAGAGTACTCGAGGTGAGGTCTCAACAGCAATCTATACCTCCCTCCTTCTGCTGGTAATAACCCTCCCCCCCCCATGAACTGAGCATTTTGCTAGCCTTTTTCACTGCCTTGTCACACTGTTTAGCTACCTTCAGTTCATCAGAAATGATAACCCGCAGGTCTCTTTCCTGTTTTGTAACTGCTATTACTCCCTCCCCAAGTTGGTACGTTGCCCTTGGGGTTTTGTGTCCTAAGTGCACATTTTGCACTTTTGTGTGTTGAATCCTAGCCTCCAAACTTGTGACCATTTTTCTAACTTCTTTAGAACATCCCACACTTTAACATCCCCCCCCCGAGTGTCTACTCTGTTGAAGGTTTTTGTCTCATCCCATGAAAAGGCATACCTTTCCCTCCAGTCTTCCTGCAACGTTGCTAATAAAGACATTGAAGAGGATCAGACCTGATACTGAGCCTTGCGGCACCCTGCTAGTTATCTTGCTTTCCCCAGAGTATACCCCATTTACCACCACTCTTTGGCTCCAACCACTAAGCCAACCCTCCACCCATTTTACTATTTTAGGACCTACTCCCAGGCTACTTAGTTTGTTTACAAGCCTTCTATATGGAACAGTGTTGAAGGCCTTGCTGAAATCCAGATAAGCCATGTCAACTGTCCCTCCCTGGTTCACTCATTTTTTTACCCAGTCAAAGAACTTGATCAGCTTTGTCTGGCAAGACCACCCCTCTGTGAATCCATGTTGCATCAGATCCTGTAGACCAGTGGTAACAATCCTTTCCTTCAGGAGTGATTCCATTACTTTGCCCACCACCAAAGTCAAGCTGACTGGCCTGTAATTTTCTGCCTCCTCCCTGTTTACATCTGCCCTCCTCCGGTACCTCCCCTGTTTCTAGTAACCAGATGAACAGGGCTGTCAGAGGTGCAGTCAGCTCCTCCCTGAGCTCCCTCAGCAACCTGGGGTGCATCGCATCTGGGCCCATTGCCTTGTCTACATTTAACTTTGACAACTCCCTTAGGCCTCTTTTCACTGTGAAAGGGCTAGTGTTCACCTCCAACTTTTTATGCCCTTGTCTTCTAACAAAGACCCATTTCCTACCCCACTCTCCATGAATACTGAGCAGAAGTATTTGTTCAATATGTCCACTTTTTGGTTAGTCTAGGATGAGCAGACTTCTCCACTCATGTGAATGCCATCCAAAAGGAGTTGCAACGTAAACTTAGATACACTTTACAGGAGCAAAGTAGGAATCCTGCTTCATGATCATAGAGAAAATATCACAAAGATGATTCTGCCTATTTTCAGTTACATTGATGTTGCTTAAAGCACTGTTCCCAAGTTCACCCTTGCCAGGCTGGATCACCTCTTTAGTCTTTTTGCTGCTTTGCCCTGGATTGCCTCTCCAGAACCCACCACTGTTCCCTTTTTTCCTCTCTCTCCTTGGTCTCACTTGATTCTGGGCATCTCACTCATTGCACCACCTTCATCTCCAAATTCTAATGGTGCTCCCTTCTCCTACCTTTCCCCCTAAACTCTTCTCCTCTCCATCTCCACCTACTCCCTTCACAGGTCTGACACACACTCTCTCACTGTCCCCTGTAAACATCTTCTACTGGTTAAGCTGCTTTCCCCTTTCACTTACTTAAACTTTGGAGCACCTTCCCTGTTGCTACATTAATTCTTCCCTATCACTAAATCCCTAGTCCAGGATTTCACTACTCATTCCTGTAGTTACTGCTGATCCTAGGCTAATCCCACCATTCCTCCTCCCATAATACTCTCTTCCCCTACCACTCTGGTTTATTGATCCACTTTTCCCATTAACTTGTCCCCGTTGTACTCATATCTCCCCTTCCTCATCATTTTGCTACCTTTTCTACTTTACTGAACTGCTGCTATTGATATGCTATCAATATGCTACATGTTGTACTACTGCCTTGTGATCCCAGTTCTCTACTGCTCACTTTTACTGTTTTAAATACTTTTATTATTATAATTGTAACAACACTTCTGTAACTTGCTGTTGCACTCGCCACATCCCCTCCTCCCCAAGACACAGCTGGAAACAAGCTGTTAGCTCAGTATGTTTTTCCTGGTGAAGCTCTTGAAATAAATAAAGGAATAAAACCAAGACTTGCAATAAAACTGTCACCAAGGATAACACACACAAGATACTCCTGTTGTTCTGTAGGGAGGTGAGTGAGGCAATAAGAAAGAAGAACATAGAAACATATAATGTGATGGCAGATAAGGACCACTTGTCCCACCCAGTCTGCCCATTTCCCTACCTAATGAATAAGCTGCAGATCCTAGTTAACCAACAGCCTACTTCCTCCTACCCCAGCCCCTATAATTGTTTTATATATGTCCCATGCATTCTTGAATTCCTCCACTTTTTTTTTTACTCTACAGTCTCCTCAGGAAGGCCATTCCATGCATCCACTATCCTCTCCATGAAAAAATACTTACTCACATTACCTCTGATCTGTCCTCCTGTCTTCAGAATGTGCCCCCTTGTTCTTGCACATCTCTTTTTCTGAAAGATGCTACCCTCTTGGACTTTGTTGATTCCCATGAGGTACTTGAAAGTTTCTATCATGTCCCCCCATCCCTCCTTTCCTCAAGGGTATACATATTAAGCTCCTTAAGTCTCTCTTCATATGTCTTCTGATGCAGACCCTGCACCATTTTAGTTGCCCTCCTCTGGACTGCCTCCATCCTATGTCCTTGCAGAGACTGTGTCTCCAGAACTGCACCCAGTATTCCAGATGGGGTCTCGCCAGCTGTCTATATAGAGGGATAACAACTTCCTATTTTCTACTGGTGATGTCTCTCCCTATGCATCCCAGTATCCCCCCAGCTCTCCTTACAGCCCTCTCACATTGCTTGCCCACCTTTAGGTCATCTGATATGACTACCCCCAGGTCCCTTTCCATTTTTGTTGTAGTCAGTATCTCAATCCCCCATTGTGTACTCTTCCCCTGGGTTTTTGTTTCCCTGGTGCATTACTTTGCCCTTCTTAGCATTGAATCTAAGCTGCCATATATTTGACCATTCCTCCAACCATGCCAAGTCACTTCTTATCCTTTCCACCCCACCTTGTGTATCAACTCTGTTGCAGATCTTTGTGTCATCTGCAAAGAGATATACTTTTCCTTCCAGTCCCTCTGCAGTGTCGCTTATAAAGACATTGAAGAGGATCGGTCCTAATACTGAACCCTGCGGTACCCCACTAGTAACCCCCCTTTCTTCAGAGTGGACTCCAATTACTATTACTCTCTGTGTCCTATTCTCCAGCCAATTCTTTACCCAGGCTGTCATCTTGGGACCCACTCCATGGCTGGCTAGCTTGTATATTAATCTTTTGAGTGGGACTGTGTCAAATGCCTTGCTAAAGTCTAGGTAGGCCATGTCCACAGTCCCTCCCTGATCTACTACTTTGGTCACCCAGTCAAATAAATCTATTGGATTCATCTGATATGACCTTCCCATTGTGAATCCATGCTGCCTTGGGTCCTGTGCCCCTCTGGACCCCAGGTACTCAACAATTCTTTCCTTCAGAAGTGCTTCCATCATTTTCCCTATCACTGAGGTCAAACTAACAGGTCTGTAGTTTCCTGCCTCTGTCCTACTCCCACTTTTGTGAAGTGGAATAACATCTGCCCTCCTCCAGTCCTCAGGTACAACCCTCCCATGATTTGATAAAGAGGGTAGTCAGTGGTGTCACTAGTTCTACCCTTAGTTCTTTTAGAATTCTGGGATGAATCCCAGCAGGCCCCATTGCTTTGTCCACCTTCAGTTTTAAGAGTTCTTTCAGAACTCTTTCTTCTGTGAATGGGCTGGTATCAACTCCCCTATTCAGAGTGTTTCTATTGTTTGGTTTAGGTACCTCCCCTTTTTCATTTGTGAATACTGAGCAAAAATATTTGTTTAGTATCTCTGCCTTTTCACAGTCACCCTCTGCCCACCCTCCCCATCATTAAGCCTCACTATCTCTCCCTTGGTCTTCCTTCACTCCTCGATGTACCTATAAAAGTTTTATCCCCCTTCTTAACTGAGTTGGCTATCTTTTCCTCGGTTTGGGCCTTTGCTGTTCTGACTGCCTTCCCTGCTTCCTTCTGCTTTAACTGATAAAGTTCTCTGTCCTGCTCCTTCTGTGATTCCTTGTACTTCCTGAATGTTATATTTTTCTCCCTAACCTTCCCTGCCACCTCCCTTGAGAACCAAAGTGTTTTTTTACATTGTTTTGTTTTGTTTATTTGCCTCACACAAAGGCTTGTTGTCTTAGTGATGGCAGTTTTGATTATTCTCCATTGTTCTTCCACCCCTCCTTCCTGACCATTTTCTAGTGCATTTCTTAGGCACTCACCCATTTTGGCAAAGTCAGCCCTTCAACAAATATAAGTGCAACCAGGGGGCAGAATCTTGGGAGATATATCAAAGCACATTGAAGGAGGCAAAGAAGATGGTCAGAGCTACCAAGTCTGCCACTGAACTATTTATTGTGGAAGGGGTGAAATATGGAGAAAAACTTTCTTCCATTACACTGAGACAAATGGAAGACAAAGGGAGTGACTGCAAGGTTGTCAACTGATGAGGAGGTGATAGAGAAGGATAGGCAGAAGGCATAAGTTTTAAAAAATGACATCTGCTCAGTATTTACAGAGGAAGATGGACCCTTTCTGGACAGCAGAATCAAAGCTTCAGGCAGAGGCATTGAGGGACTTGGTCAAATTCAATTACCTGCTGATAGAATCCAGAAAGGGCTTATAGCACTGAAGAAAGACAAAGCACTGGGGCCTGATGCTTTATACTCAAGGGTGCTCATATTGCTGCATTTTGAACTGGTGGAACCCTAGAAGGACTATTCAACAGTTAACTTGAGACTGGGGAGGTCACTGTGAGTTTGAGGATGGCTAAGGTGGTCCCACTCCATAAGGCAGGGGATAGGGAGGAGTCAAGTAACTACAGACCTGTCAGTCTCACTTCTGTTGTGGGCAAGCTAATATAGCCTCTTGTCAAGGAGGATTTAGTAACCTACCTGGAAAGCAGTCATCTCCAGGATAGCTAACAGCATGAATTTGTCACAGGGAGATCCTGTCAGACTGACACAATTATTTTCTTTGGCTCGGATACTCGCGCAATAGTCAAGGAGCAGGCAGTCAACATACTCTACTTTGATTCAGCAAAGCTTTCAATTCTATATCACAGAGGAGGCTGCTTATAAAACTAGGGGAACTGGGAGTTGGAGGGAAACTAACCAGATGGACAGGAAACTGGCTAGGAAGTTGTAAGCCAGTGATCAATGAGCTCAAGTCTGGAGACTGGACTATCACAAGTGGAGTGCCACTGGGATCAGTTCTCAGACCAGTTCTTTTTATGCTTGCTTGCATGCATGTGCTAGAAACATACTGGGGCAGCTTGCTGCAGTAACGAGTTGTGGACGCATGGCAGTGTTGTTGCCAATGCCAGCAGCCCATTTCTGGGCTGGTCTGTGTGGCACCAATAGAAAATCATGCTGTCCATGACAATGGTAGTGTAGATTGTCATCACATTGAAACAAACTGGCTGCTGCAATCAGGAAGCATCCCGTCATCAACAATCAGCTGTTTTTGCAGTGTGGTCCCTGTCTGCAGAAGCCAATTACAGCGGCATTTTCTAGTGTCCCCTTTCAAAAAAACATGGCGAAGTCTTCTCAATCAGCCTCTCACAGTCTCCACAAAGCCGACGGACAGCCATCGCCTCTCACAAATCCTGGTAAAGTCGATGAGGGGTGCCCAATCCCCCTGTTGGCATGTTGTACCCCCCTGTTTGTTGAGTGACAAGGGGGTGCCCAATCCCCCTCAGCTCATGCACTCCTCCCAAGCACACTGTATGGCCAACAGGGTTCCCATTCCCTGTCAGTTCCAGCCCCCCAACAAACACCCAGGTAGCATGCTGGGAGCCCACCCCAGTGTGCTTATGCACTCTTCCTCCCATCACACTGTATGGTCAGTGGGGGTGCCCAATCCCCATTGGCTCCACTCCCACCCCCAACAAACATCCAGGTGGCATGCTGGGAGCCCACTCCAGTGTGCCAAAAGTCCTGCATCATCTTTTTATTAAAACCCTGTTAAAAAAAAAGAAAACAATCCCTCATTGAAATAATTCCACTAAATGACTGTGTTACAAGCATGCATTGCGCAGTTTCCACATACGCTCTGAAGTTCAAACATTTTTAATATTTTCACTCCAGATTTTCAGCATTGCCATCTCTTCACACCACTCTATGAATGGTACAGCTGTCATTTTTCACTTCCTGACCGATCTGTGTTTTTACACATCTGGTGCAGAATGGCATGGTTACTATGGGAAAGCAAAGTTCGGGACACATTAACAAAATCACAGTGGCACTGTTCATAAGCAGAGGTCCTAAATGCTTTCATGAGGTGGGGTTCACAAAAAGGCCATGCTGAAAATTTGTAGTGCAAATACCAACAAACGCCTGGGGCGTTAGGGTTTCTAACCATAACATCCCACCCTGTACAGACTGACAGGCATCAGGGGTGTGCCTTTGGATTGCCAGCTGTAATGCTCATGCCATTCCAACCCCCTCCCTCCACCCTGAAGCTAGTGACAGGCATCGAGGTGTGCCTTGGATTCTTTGGCCCTAGACTTCACCCCCTTCTCCTATACTGCACCCATTTCAGTGTATGTCCTTATGAAATGGGGTAACTGTGAAGCCAAACACCCCAAGGCACACCTCAACACTTGTCAGTGTCTACAAGATAGGGTGAGGTGAAATGTCATAAGCATTATGAGCAATGACCCAAAGGCATAACCCCAATGCCTGTCCATCTCTGCAGGGTGGAAGTGGTGTTGGCGTGAGTTCAAGTACTTCACTGCCATTCCTATTCTGCATCTGTCTAACTTCTGCATGTCCAATGCCAACGTTCAGCATTAACAAATGCTTGTTAACATATTAGTTTGTAGCTGGCCTGGTGGCGATGAGGGTTGAGGCGCTGGACACCACACCTCACGCCATGCCAGTGACCCACGTTCGGGAATGAGCTCGGGTTGTCGGGGGGGTCAGAAGGGGAGGACTGAGATCAAGCATCCCTAGGACAGCTCTCCTAGTCTTGGGGAGGATTCAGGTTTCCTCTGCT